>CM039438.1:6476390-8876390 GCA_022379115.2 Bauhinia variegata | reverse complement strand
ATTCCTTTTATGGTAAAAAAAAGAATGAAAACGTGGTCTTAGTGGGAATTGAACCCACAACATATTAATCTAAAAGCAAACGCTCCACCACTGTGCCATGGGTTGGTTAATTACTTATTGGATAAAGTCCAATGGATTAAGTAATTTTTTTATTTTCTTCCTTTATTTGTTCAAGTGCATTTTTATTTCTTTGGTACTATAGCCAATATATTGAATTATGCTTATATGTAGTAATTTTTATGATTATGCTTATTGATCTTCTTATGGTAATAGTAATTGTTGTCATATATGGATAAAGCATGATGATTGAATTTTCTTTGATAATTGTATGTATGGTTTAAAAGAATCGGAGTTACACCTATCTATGTTTTTACATTATACTAAAATGAAGCAAGTGCAAGTGACATTCATCAATTTTATGTCCTATTTATGTCATAATAATCTCACTTATTGTGCCCATCTTCTAACTCAACATAAATTAAGATATTATGCCATTAATTAGTCTATTATATATGGCATATGAATGTTAGAGTGTATTTGGGTAAATATTTTACCTTTGTTTTAAATTATATGTTTTGTTTAATGATTTTGAATTTTGGATAAAATATCTATCATTTTAATAGCATTTAATTTTTTTCACAAATCAAGTGAAAGGAATGATGTGCTATACAAAGATCTAATAAAAGTTACTTAAAATTGAGTTGTAAGTATGAGCTCTTTATATTTTGTGATCCTATTAAATAAGATTCAATTTAGCTTACTATATGAGTTGCCTTAGTAAATGCATATTACTTGGGTGGTTAAAAATTAACTTATTCATTTCCTAAGCCTTCTAGTACAATGTCATGGTACTTTGAGCTAACTATTTGAGCATACTTCACATTGCATGGGGGTTTATGGAGTAAGCCATACCTTGGGCATGTGTTAATCATGTTGAATCATTTGTTGATATTTGGTTTATTGTTATGCCCTTGATTCAAGAACTTTAGTTAAAATTGTAAATTTATCCACTTCACTTTTAGTCTTTCTTCATCATACTTTTAACATATTATTATGACAAATGTTTGGACACTTATGAGTGTTATTTGAGACTGTTTATTCTCAGATTATCTATGTGTTTCACTATTTTAAATTATAAAAGGATTATGTACTCAATTTAAAATATTCAAAAGTGTAGGGTGTCTTGCAAATGTTATGTTTAAATCCCATGTAACACATATTTGGTTATGCATCCTAAGTCCCAGCCTTCAAGGAAAAGGAATTTATGGATATTATTCATTGTTATTTTGTTGGATAGAGCTCTCATTTTGTAGTATTTGAAATATCATATTGTAATAAAGAAAAGTAAATCTTTACTAGAAATCATAAGTCATTATCTCAAAATGATTTTTCTCTATTCCTTGAAGTGAATAGAGAAGCCATCAAGAAATATGAGCATATACATGGCTAGGACTCGACAACCTCCCACCAGAAGTGAGAGAGCAATGAAGAAAAGTGGTAAAGGGATATTCAAGAAAACCACTGTCGTTTTGGCAAGAAAAGGCCACTAAGTTTGCACCTGCCGTACATTTAAATATCATCTAAATGTTTTTTTTTTATACCATCAATGAAAGAAAATGATTAATTATTGAGATAATTTTGCTCAATGAGATAATGTTTTTAATTTTGGCCATGTTAATATGAGAATTAAATGTGCCAAATTTATTTTCCTTGAAGGTGATGAGAGTATGCAAAAGAAATTTCTTTTGTAGTTCATTTATTTAATTTAAATTTAATAAATTTAAGTTATTTGCTCTCTTGTTTAAGTTATATCACATTATATGATATTACATTATTTCTATTACACAAAGATAATGTTACTATTATATTTAGTAGTGCAAAGATAACTGAAGGCTCTTGAAGAGCTGGAGGAATGAAAGTCATAATGAAAAGCTCATGAAGAGCTAGTAAATGTTTATCTTTAGAAATTATATGCATTTTCTCCAATTTGTAATATATATATATATATATATATATATATTATATATATATATATATTAGTATAATTGAAACATACATTGTTGTAAACTAGAAGTTTACAAGCCAAAATAAGTTTATTGTTTGGCATGACCGGTTGAGCCATCTCGAGTCAACAATGATGCAAAAATAATTGAAAAATCATGTTGACTTTCATTGAAGAGCCAGAAGATTTTTCAATTGAAACGCTTAGTTTCCCATATGCTATTTGTTTCCAAAGAAAATTTATTTGCATTAGCAAATGTGAGAGTGAATCTCTCATTTTTTAAAATGTACTTGAGGTGAAAATATTTATGGGCTTGTAGACCTATCAAGTAGACCATTTAGATACTTCTTAATTTTAATTGATGCATCGACTAATGATCACATATTTGAGTACTCATAACCCGAAGTTTATGAGATTACTTGTTCAACAGATTGAATTAAGAGCATAATGCCTTAATTATATCAAGTTGAGCAACACACCTAGTTAATGCTAGTGAATTTACTCTTCAAAGTGACTATTGGAATACATAAAATGGACTTGCAAGCACATAAAATTAATTGCAAGACATTACTTATGAAATCTAAATTTCCAAAATTGATTTGGGAAGATGTGATTATTCATGTTGTAGCATTTATTTTCATCATGACAAGTTATTCAAACCCCCTCTTATAATTGGTTTATAGTCAAGAGCCAAGTATATCCCATCTATGAAATTTTGAATGAGTTGTTAGTTACTCCACCACAATGTATTAAGGTAGGACCTTAATGGAGGATAAGAACATATGTTAGATATAAATCTCTACATATAAGTGATATATATTGAGTCACTAAAAGGATATTTATTTGTGGCTTGGGTCACCACTTGTCTTTTCAATAAATCATTTATTCCAACATTAGGGGAGAGATAATAAGCAGTCGAAAAAGGAGTATATTTAGAATGAATTATCACCTTGATCCTCATACAAAGCAAATATGAACCAGAAGTTCATATGATAATTCATTTGTACAAACTGTCAGACGCATTGCTTGACTAGTAAGAGTGACTAAAATCATGTGTACGAATTGTTATTGCTCCAATCAAAGTATAACTATAAACACACAAAGAGTGACAAACACACTAGTTCCAAAGATAAAATCCTCGAAAAGAAAATGAGCTAAGAATCAAAGAAAGCCAAATCGAGGATAAAGTATCTCCAAAATAGTTACTAGAGGTAACTCTAGAAGAGTCCTCAGATATAACTAATGTTTTAGTTTCAAAGGAAACTCAGGTACCTGAAAGCCACGAAAATAAAGAGATCTCTATAGAGTATGATGGAACCAGAATGAAATTGATATTATTCACAATGTTCACATATAATGTAGCATGCTATGTGATATAAGATATAGAGGATTAGTAGTAAAAGACTACAAAGAAAGAAATGATTAGCCAAAATTGAAAAGACGCAATTGAGGTTCACTTAAAAAGTAAAAAATTTTAGACCTGTAGTCTAAACACCAGAAGTGAAAAGCTAGTTATGGACAAATGGGCTTTTGTGTGAATACAAGAAAAAAAAAAAGATACTCAAGGGTTTTGGCAAATAATTGGCATTGATTTTGAATAGATATACTTAATTGTGGTGGATGTAAGAATCTAATGGTACTTATTTAGTCTGGTAGTACATGAATGATATTATTTTGCGTCTAATAAATATTGTTGTATTTGAATCATTCAATAATGTCATCCTTGAAGGATTTGATTTGCCTAAAATAATTTATACGATCATTTGAGTTAATATTTGTTAAAGGAAATATATATAGAAATTACCCATTTGTCTGCATATTAGTAAATTTGTGTCGATGATTTAATATTATAACTTTTGAAGAGCATCTAAAGCTATAAATTACTTATAGAGAGAACTTGCATTAAAATGCTTATATAGTAGAAGGGTTAAAGTGATTTTATATGTACAAATTATATCTATTGCGATAGCTAAATGCGAACATATATTCTTTTTAGAACTTTTGAGAATGATAAATAAATATTTGGTCATAAAGTACTAAATCTTAGTACAATTTAACTAGTTCGTCAATATGACAATCTAGCAAATTTGTTGCCATGGTATTAACTTCTATAATATTTGAAGGATCTTGTACAATATTAGAGTTCGTCGACATAAATAACTTGATTGATACGCACTACACTCTTTTTCCCTTCCCCATGGTTTTTGCTCATTGGGTTTTCGTGGTAAGGTTTTTAATGAGACAACATTTGATTGCATATATAAAGAATTGTGTACTCTTTTCCTCACAAGATTTTTATCCCATAAGGTTTTTCTTAGTAAGGTTTTTAATGAGACACGTTCTTTAGTAATGGGTATCCAAGGGGGAGTGTTATGAGTATTTTGATTAGATTCTCATTTAATAGAATATTCCCTATGATTGACTCAATATTTATTTATTTGTTATTTATTAAATAAACATTATCCCTTTAGGGCTAGGGTTTCACTTTCATTGTGTATATATACTCCCTTGGTTGATGAATAAAGTTAGTTTATTTTGAAGGCTCTATTTTTCTCTCCTATCAACTCTCTCTATTTTATTCCATATATATGCCTTTTCACAACAAGAGCAACGAAGAAAAGAAAAGAAAATAATAATAATAATTTAAAAAAAAAATAGATCACACCAGAAAAAGAAAAGAAGAGAAAGAAAAGGCAAAAGAGAAGCAGCGAAGCAATAGCAGAACAGAAGAGAAATGAAAAGGAAAAAAAAGAAGAAGAAGGAAGCAGCAGTGAAAAGGGGAAAGAGCCAAGGAAAGGACAAAGCAGAAACGAAGAAAAAGGATGAAGGAGCAAGCATCATGGAGGAGGAAAAGCAACAAAAACGCGCATCATAGCTGGATGGGAGCAAAGTGCACAACAACGACACAAACGCTAATGGCACAACCATCCTACAATAGCAGAGAGTAATAGAGAGAAGGGCATAAATTGCAGGGAGAGAGCAAGGGTTCTCAGAGCAATAAAGAGAAAAGGGAGTGAAGAAAAAAGAGAGCTTGAGAGTAAAAAGGAAATAATGGATTGAAGCAGAAAGGTGAAAAAAAATGAATCAAGGGCAAGGAGTGATGAAAGAGAAGTAGAGCAGAGGTGAGTTTCGAAGGAGCAAAGAAAGAACTATTTAGGTTTGATCTCTTACTCCTTCAATTAAATAATTTTTGTATGGGATGATGGTGGGTGAGTTGGATTTATGTATTCCCGTTTTTATTTGTTTGGGATAATTAGATACTTGCATGGCTCCATTCTCTTTATCATTGCTATTTTCTGTGCCTTAGTTTTAGTGGGCAATTTCATGCTTGTACGGTTCAGAGACTTATGATGATTCTATTTGAAACCTGGTAGAGTTACCTCTATGGCATTGGTGTGTTCACTTGTTTCGATGTGCCTCTGTTTTAGCTATTGACTACAGCGTATGGGATCCCCGAATTTGCAACTCATTTTTTCTAGTTTGGATTGCCGATGGTTGTGTATCTAGTTATGGGTGTGTTTTAGGGGATAAAATTGATTTCTTTCATGTTCTCTAACGAAGAATCATATGTCTTTAGTTCTATCTCTTCATTCATGTGTTTCTGTACAAGCGTAGAGATCATTATCTCCATTCTCAACACCCTAGCACTTTAATAATTTGGGTTACTTGCATTCTCTGCTCTAAAGAGATGAAGACTTTTCTTTGTTATTACTTGTGTTTACATGTTTTGGGTTTGGATGTAGATTATTTGGTTCATTTATTTGCCTCTACATTCGAATAAATGTTCATTTATCTTTGGATTGAATGTGTTGTTTAATTTTTTTGAGAAGGTCTTTGTCCATTTGCTTGTGAAATAGAATTCTGCTTTCAAAATTGTCTACAATCTTTCCAGTGATAAAAGGTATAGATTGGTGTTCTCTGTGATTTGGTTATTGAGAATGTTGGTATAGGGAAGTAAAAATGGTTGAGTTTCACATGATTTGGACCTGTAATAGTTTGCTTAATAAGCTGGATATTTCAATGGTTTATGCTGTCCAATTTTTCTGGTATAGTTTAATCTAGCAATTTTTTAAAGCTTACTGTATCCTCATTTTCCGAGACTTTGTGATTATAAGTTGATATGCTGTCTTTATCTTGGTGAATCTTTGCTATCCTTGCAATTCAATGAGCATTGGATATATGAGATCCTTGGATTGAATGTGCTATTTGGTTGTTTTTGAGAAGGTTTTTGTCTATTTGCTTGTGAAATAGAATTCTATTTCTAAATATGATTGTTTATGATCTTTCCAATGATAAAAGGTATGGGTTGGTATTCTCTGTGACTTGGTTATTGACGATGTTGATATAGGGAAGTAAAAATGGTTGAGTTTCACATGATTTGGACCTGTAATAGTTTGCTCAATAAGCTGGATATTTCAATGGTTTATGCTGTCAAATTTTTCTGGTTTAGTTTAATCTAGCAGTTTTGTAAAGCTTACTATGTCCTCACTTTTCCAAGACCTTGTGATTATAAGTTGATATGTTGTCTTTATCTTGGTGAATGTTTGTTATCCTTGCAATTCAATGAGCATTGGAAACATAAGATCCTTGGATTGAATGTGTTGTTTGATTATTTTGAGAAGGTCTTTGTCCATTTGTTTGTGAAATGGAGTCTTGTTTCTAAATATGATTGGTTGTGATCTTTCAAGTGATAAAAGGTATGGCTTGTTGTTCTCTGTGACTTGGTTATTGAGAATCTTGGTAAAGGGAAGTAAAAATGATTGAGTTTCATATGATTTGGACCTGAAATAGTTTGTTCAATAAGTTGGATATTTCAATGATTTATGCTGTCCAATTTTTCTGGTTTACTTTTATCCAACAATTATGTAAAACTTACTATATCTTCATTTTCCAAGACCTTGTGATTATAAATTGTTATGCTGACTTTATTTTGGTGAATATTTGTTGTCCTTGCAATTCAATGAGCATTGGATATATGAGATCCTTGGTTTTGTTTTGATAGTTTGATTTGGTCATCCATATTACGCTCAGAGGGAAGGGAAATTTGAATGAGACTGTTTGTGAATTCTATTTTGGAAGTGGGGAATCAGTGCAAGGAATGAAGGGGTTGAGAAAAAGAAAAATAAAAGATGGTGGTGTTAAAAAAAAGAGGGGTGTAAGAAGAAAATATTTAAGTGCTAAGGGTGCTAACCAGAAAAGATGGGGTGTGAAAAGGAAATAGCAGTATGAGTTTATTGGTGTGTAAAAAAAAGAAAGAAAAAAGAAATTGTAATTTTATTTTATGCCATTTTTCCCATATAATTTTTCCTATATCCCACTTCCAAATTTAAAATTATAATTAACATGCATACACATTAGAGTGTATTTGCATTTTTAGGGTCCTGAAGTCCTTCATTTATCATAGAATGATAGGTGGTCTGATCTTCTATAAGACTAAGCTTGTACTATCTAACTTAGGTGAGAATAAGCGTCATTTGAAGGGACGGTTTATCTATCTTAAAAGGTAGAAGGTTCTAGGTTCATTTAGAAAAGTTATACATACATGTTTATCTTCTCGCTATTTTATCAGAAATTGTAATGTTTATTTCAGCAATAAATAAAATACAAATTTGGGTTATATTGTTATTTCACATAACTAATTTGGGTAACCCTTTTTTTATGGATGTTGTGGGATCCTTAACACTTTCCTCACTTATAATTGACTCTTGAACTCACCTTTAGTTTGCATTCCAATGCTTTTTCAATAAAAAAATTAAATAAATAATTTTTTTAATTGTACCATAATTCTTAAACAATTGGTGGTGACTTCAAAAATAAATTTTTAAAAATAAAAATTGTTTCATTCTTTGTCACATTGTTTTACCCCTAAAAGGTATGTTGTGACCATACAAATTGTATTTTCTCATTCAAAGAGCACGTGAAAGGTGCTCTGCAATTAAATAATGCTCGTCTACTGTATATAAATTTGGTGAGACTACTTGTGCACTTTCTCATGTGATGACCAAAGAAGTTATTTTATATCTGAAATATTGTGAAATTATTTGTTTCACTTTCAATAGCTTAAAGGGATAAAGTGGAGGCTTAGAAAATTATTCCATATTTAACAACATCAAAATAGTTCTCATAACATAGTTATTATTTATTAGAGGATTTTGGATTATACATACTTAATTCAATGTAAATATTGGTAGTTTGCACAAAAGAAAAACAAATTGTCAAAGAAACAACAAACACAACAATTCTTTTAAGTTTAAAGTGTAAATAAAACATAAGCTTACCCATATTACGCGTTGAAATTTTAATTTAATTAGTAAATTAAAAAACATAGTTTTTATTCCCAATTTACGTATGGCCAAAGAACAAAATCCATTGTAGGTAAGATAAATTGCTAGCAAATTATGTTCTGTTCTACAATAAAAGAAAATATTTCTGAATTTTGTGAAATTAAATAGAGTAAAATACGTTTTTGTTCTTAACGAATTCTCAGGATCTTAATAAACCTCTCACATTTTCACTTCCTAAAACAAAACTTCCACAAATTTAAATACGGTCAAGTAGAACCCTCCATCTGATTCTTAACAGTGCTAGTTTGTACGTACTTATCCTATACTGCACAGATTAGATAAATACTTGTTAAAAAATATAACATCATAATAAGATTAAATCATGTTTGTTTCTTATACAAATATATTATTTCTTGAATAAAGAGATGAAGATAGAGATCTAAAGACTTGGGATCATATTAAATTTATTTCTTTTGGGTGATGTATAATATTAAATTTAAGGTTCAGTGGTTATCACCATCAAATACTAAGTTATGCAATATTTAATTCTTCAACATGATATTTAATATATTCTATTTAACCCTTTCTGAAGTATGATAATCAGGCTATGAATTTTGTGATATTGACTATTAGTATACATGGGATACGAATCTATTATCAAATTCTTTAATCTACAATTAATAAATTCGAGTTAACTAGAGAATTTAAACGGAGGTAAAACCCCCTCAAAGATATTTTTTTGCAAACATATAAACTTAAATCTGAATCAATATACTTAAGCAATTTTAACTTTTTATTACTAAGATCAATGTCTATTGTCATCAGGCTATAGATTTAGACAAACAAGAAGAAAGGGAAAAAGGAGAAAAAAAATTGAGGATAAACAAACAAAAGCATCTTGGATCACCAAGTATGTCTTATTAATTTTCGGCAAGTATATATGTAGTCCATAATTACATAATGCATGAAAAGATTGTGACCAGCTAAAGCCGAACTAATTAATGTGAGGTACGGCAGTTAAACCTATCTTTTAGACTTAAGGAACAATTGACATATAAGAAGGATGTAACCTACTAAAATTAAATATTGAGGATTTATGTTTTAGAGTGTGGGTGCAATTCATATGTATATACAGCTAAATTTACAGCTAAATATTTGATTTGAATGTTGATTGAGGAATGAAAATTGTTGTGTCTATAATAAGTATATGGGCTGTCGAGCACAGGAATCTAGAAATTAAATACTATTTTCGTTCTAAATAACTATTTACACTTAACAATAGAGTGAGGCATAATTGAAATAAAATAAATTAACAACTAAAGCTAAATATAAGAGCATATAAAAATAATGAAAAGTTTCTATATAGAATGGATACTAGCTTCATCATTTCACCTAAATCAATACATATAAATATGGGAATTTTATTATGCAATTATTTATTTTGCCCTATGAAAGTCTAAATACCTAATTTAGTTATAATTCAATTCCTTACGGAATTTATATTCTTTCTAAAATTGATTTTTTCAATTCCTTAGTGTAATTCAAACAAACAAAAACATTACTCAATTCTATAGAATTATTTAACGACTATGTATGGCATCCTAATGTATCTTTTGGAGATAAAAATGCTAAGATGAAAAATAAAACGATTTTATTTAAAAAAATTATTTTATTTTTAAAATCGCCACCAATTGTTTAAGAATTAGGGTATAATTAAAAATATTATTTATTTTAAAATTTATGTATATATTTTATTTTATTTTTTCGAAAAGACATTAGAATGCAAACCAGAGATAAGTTCAAGAGTCAATTATGTGTGAGGAAGGTATTAGGCACCTCGCAGCATCCGTCGAAAATGATTACCCAAATCAGTTATGCAAATTGCGATATGACCCAAAATTATATTTATTTAGTGCTGAAATAACATTACAATTTTTGATAAAATATTAAGAAAATAAATATGTATACATGAATTCTCTAAATAAACCTAGAATCCTTCTATCTTTCAAGACGGATAAACTAGGTCGGATAATGCAAGCTCAGTCTTATAAAAGACCAGACTGCCTATCCTTCCATGATAAGAGGCCTCGGGATCCTAAAGATCCAAATACACCTTAATGCGTATGCATGCCAATTACAATTTAAAATTGGGGAGCGGGGTACAAGAAAATTAGAATAGGGTGAAAATCTCAATAATTGAACAACAAACTTCCATATTATTTCCTTTAACTTGAGCCTGCAATTCTAGATACAATAATAATAAAATGAACCAAAAAAATGAATACGATAAGAAGAACACGCAAAATGCCTTCCAACCGAGTATTATTCGGTCATTTTCTCTATTCCTTTTTCTCTACTATTTCCTTTAAGTAGAAACAATGCTTAGTCACAATGATCCATGATTAGCAAACCATTAGTTAAAATAGAATCACTAGAGACACATGCTAAGCAAGTAGCACAATCATAAGCAAACTATCATACCTAACAGTTTCTACAGCACTAAGAAGCTTCTCAAATCAAGTTTTGAATGTAATTGGACAAGCTTTGGCTCTAGTCTCGTGGAAAACAAATTGCCCAATGACTTTGATGAGTAATGCAAATCCAAAACAAACACAATTTGGGTGACTTAGTCCAGGCAATTTAAAAGAGGTGAGAATGCAAGCCATATAACATGAACCTCCTATAAAACCTCATGGACACTTTACTAGAATTGGTTTATCAAACAATCATCCACAATTTCATGCAATTTTCCATTTAACCAAGCAAAAACAAAAATCAAATATCAGATTTTTTATTTCAATATCAGATTTTTTTTTTTTTTTAAGGAAAAGAGGCGTAAGAATGAAAATGGACAGAAGTGAAAAGAAAAAAAAATCAAATCAAATATAGAATGAAAATTAATCCTTAGAACAGCAATAACATCCAGGAATTCAGAAGAATTTAAAACCACGAATAGGAACTAAATTGCAGAATTCAATGTTTACTCAAATGCTTAGTAGGTATGCATAATACATTAAGCAGTGGCAGGACCTAGACATGCAAATGACAGCCAAAGTTAGGCAATTAACTAAAAAAACAAAGCATGCAATAGAATTTCGGGAATTCAAGTGAACACAAGTTCTAAGTCTATTAATCCCAAAAACAATTTTTCTTCAAATGACCCTGTATCCTTATCATGCTGCACCAAATATCCCTTTTAATCTTTGAGAAACCTTTATGCACACCATTCAAAGATGAACCACACTTGATTGAGAAATGGAGAAGCACCTATGCATTTATTCAAACAAGGACCTCAAAAACAGTATGCATCAAAGCCACACAGCATATGGAATCAAGACTAATGGCCATGTTATCAAGGAAGGAATACAAGAAAAATTCAAGACCCGAACTCAACCTAGCAGCAGAATTTAAACCCCAGAAAATGGCAGCACTCAACCAAACATTTAAAATATTCAGGGCTCAATCCAAACCCAAAAGAAAAGGATTACACAAGCATGACCTCCCACAAACAAATATATTGGCAGATTCGAACACAAGTTGTGGAGGTGAAATCAATGTTCCAGCTAATCTATTTTCTCTCAAAAACCAGAAAATTCCAGCACCAAATTCCGGCATCAATCCCTTACTATTAAAACCCCAGAAAATTCCATGCATTTTCCAAATGCTTATCACGCAAGCAGGCAAAACCCACAACCCACAAACAAGCTTACCTAATCTAAACCACAAATGGAAACAGGAAATAATTCCTACGATAACACAAAATATGCAAGCATTCAAAAAATAAAATAAAATTTGGCATATTTCACTCAATCAACTTGAAACCACTTTGTGAATTAATATGAAACTGATAAAATCTCACAAGCACATCAGGACATAGCACATCAAAATTACCTAAGCATTGGAAGAATTAAATCAATACCCAATGAAAAACAAGCTGATCCAACAACCACACCTTTCAAGAAGGAAATTATGATCAGAAGCAAGGTGGGAGATTCAAATTAACAGAGACCTAAAAGAACCAAACATTCACCAAATTCATTCAAGGCAAAACAAATCAAAATTCAGCTGCATGGGGAAGTTAAATTTGAGGATCTAAAGCATGCACCCATCAGTCAATATCTGGGGCACCTGCATGACCAGACATCACCACATATGACACCCCAAACAATTCATAAAACAAGGATTCCAAACAAACTAACAATCAATCATGGAGATTAACCAAATCATCTACTGAAACCTTGCCAATCTTTCACAACAAATTTCTCCTGTGAAATAAAGAACAATTTAAAATGAGTTAAAAGCAGAATTCATAACCCAACTACTCATTCAACCGTGAGTAATCACAGAATAATGCAAAGAAAACACATCAGTAATCAGAAACCAGTTAACCGACACAAAAATCATAATCTGAATTCCTTCCCATAAGCAAACAATCTCAGAACAAAGCACAAGAAAAATTCCAGAAGCATGAACTAAGAATCAAACATTTTATGCAGAAAGAAATAAGATAAACCCAAACCTAAGCTTTTGGAAATAACTCAATAATCATTTACAGGAAGCAAACAAGCATTTAAACCAAAATAATTACCATTACATGTATTATTCTAGTAAGTTTCGAACCAAAAAGAAAGAGCGGAGCAGTGTAAATTTATAAAATTGAAGCAATGACAGAAACCAATCACCTACCCATTGAAGCTAATCCAACAAGTATATAGATGAACACGTAAAATCCCACATTAAAACCTCAGCACACACTGTTCAAGCTAATTCAAATGGAGAAAGAGATGAAAACCTGAACTGGTGAACCTAAATCTTAGGAAGCAGCAGCTCCTTGCTTGTCTTCTTGCCGACCTTCCTCTCTCACACTGCTTTCCCTTTTTCTCTCTTGCTCACAATCTCCCTCTCTGCCTCCCGATATCTCCCTCTTCTCCGTCTTCTTCTTCGTTTTTCCTTTTTCTCAATAGCTCCCTTTCTCCGTCCCCTCCTCTTCGCTTTTCAATTCGTTCTTCATAGCTCTCTAGACTCTATCTCTGCAATTTTCCATTAATCCTGCTTCCCTTCTCCCCCAGTTCCGCCTCACTTTCAACCAACTCCACTCACGCCCTCTCTACCCTCTGCCTCTGCCATTTTCGGCCTCTGTTCCGCTGCTACTCCCATCTTCCTTCCCAAACTTCCGCTCCGCGAATTCTGCTTCACTACCCGCTTCTCCGTTTCCTTCGGATCTCCTTCTTTTCTCTCTTTTCTTTTTCTTTCTTTTTCCTTTTTCCTTTTCTTCTCCGTCGTTGTTCTCTGTCAGGTCCCATTTCCTTTTTTTTTATTTCTTTCTTCTTTCCGTTCTCTTTTTCTCTCTTTTTTTTTTCTTTTATGTTTTTCTTTTTTTTTCTTATATATGTATATATATTGAAATATATTACGCGGGAGCTTTAAAATAATAATAATTATTTTTTATTTTTTTAGAAAATAAAATAAAATAAAATAAAAATAAAAAAATAAGATAACATAAAATAAAGATAAAAATAAAATAAAAAAATAAAGATAAAAATATATTAAGACAAAATAATAATAATAATTTTTTTTCAAAAATAAAATAAGGTTAAAATAAAATAAAATAAAAATGTATTAGGACAAAATATAATGTTCCTATAGACTGCATTAGAGCTATTTATAGCTTGTACAATAATTAATCATAAAAACTATTTCAAAAAGTCACTTACTAATGTGAATCATAAACAACAAAATAATCTTGTAGGTGATTACATTAAAAAAGCATTAAGAACTAAATTACCTGTTCAAATTACTTTCTCCACTCTGAAAATATGTGGTCCACCTCTCATTTGGAAAGAAACAATCTAATAAGAAGCAAATATATCATTATCAACTATTAGAGATCACTTCTTCTGTTTTGTTATTCGTCTCAAATTTTGTTGTATGGACTTAGAATTGGTTAAAACTAATTAAACACTTAAGTTTATGCATTATTTTTATTTTGAAAAATGAGTTTATGTACTATTTAGCTCTTCTGCATGATTTTGATATTTTATACTTCACCAAAAAACCAGAAAAAATGAGGAGAAAAATTGAAAAAAAAATAAAGAAAAGAATCTTGGACCACCATATACGTGTTATTTAACTTTAGCAAGTATGTATGTGGACGTCTTATTAAGAAATTAAGAAACACTTGACAACTTTTACAATGATTGATCATAATTATTAAACATGGGTGACTTAATAGTTTGATGCTATGTTTAATATACGTGCTTAATCACAATGATTGATGCTATTTTATTACCTTGTCTTTTTTTTTTTTTTAATCATCGTTTATTATCTTTGATATACGTATTTTAAAAAGAAACACATGTATTTTGGAGTATAATGGATATATATATATATATATATATATATATATATATATATATATATATATATATATATATATATATTGGTAATAATAGTGGATATACTTACTCGTTTATTAGCATCGAGGAAGGCATTGACTCTTCACCTATCGTTCATTGTTTGTAATTAATATATACTTATAGGATAAGTTGATAAGATCATTCATTATCTGTCTTCATCATTCTTAATTTTTGACATAAGTACTTGTGGCTGGATTGGTATATTTAATAAAAGAGATAGAATGGGATAAACTATCCGATTATATTTCTATCCTTAGTTTGATGAGACATAAGATATGATAAAACTATTTCACTGTTTATCCTATCATATTTAAAATTTTATCTTGAGGGAGAAGTTGGGTTGGAAGAAGATATAATAGGATAAGAAAATTCTTCTTACCTTATCCTCATCCACCCGACTTTCATTATCTCCAAGTTTCCACTACCCTGACACACTACCACCACCGCCCAACAAAGCACACACCACTGCAACTACCATTGCGTCCCCCACACCATTGTGTGCCTATAGCGTTGTTACTATAGGTGGTGGTCAAATTAAAAATTCAAATTTGCCTTTTTAATCAAGGGTCATGTTCTCAAAGAATCACTAGTATAGATCTTAGTCAATTAGGTGAGGGAAATGGTGTTTTAAGCAGAATCAACAGTAAATAAATGCGATAAATAGTAAAATAAAAGTGAACAGATGATGTGAATGCAATCAACCTAGAAACTATCAGACATCAGTGATTCTATTATCAACCTAAAGATAAAATTTAATTTTAATTATGCTAATTAGCTAGATTAACCCCGAAATCTCAAGATTAACATACTTGATTAATTATTTTGGTTGAACCCTAACTAAGATGGGATCCCTGCACCTAGTTCGGCAATTCCTACTACACAATTGCATAGGTTATGGCCATTGGAACCAAACCCAACCCTAACTATCATCAGAACAAGGGATTAGAGCATCCAATACCTAAAATCTGAATTTCTATCCAACCAAATTAAGTTCTACTCCATGGAAATTACTCCTAGGGTGATCAGACCTAGAGATCCTACAAACCCATCTAGAAATTATGCATAAAAATCATCATACACAATCCTAGAGAGAGAAACAAGTAGAGAAGCATAACTTTCATTAAATTTCAAAATAAATGCAATAATGTCTCAAGAATCAAATCGACAGTTTTCATATCATCCTAGGTTAATTACAGAAGAGTCTAGCCTTCCATTTTCACGGAGGCAGCCATGGGAGAAGAGGAAAAGAAGAAAACTAGAGAGATAGATGAAAAATGGCGGCTAGGCATGTGGGAGGGAGAAGATAATTGAAAATTCCTAGGTTAAAATGTGGAAAAATTACAAACATGCCATTAATGAGGCCTATATTATGACCTTACCCCTCATTAAGTTGCCAAATGTTTATTTTGCCATTTTGAGTTGAGAAAATCTCTTTTATGCCCTTATTTCATGAATTTATGAAGATTTATTGCTCCAATTCTAAGCTTTGACATAAATCCCAACCCAATCTAAGGGTTTACAAGTCCAGTCCTGAAATTAAAAATTCCTAACAAGTAAAATTAGACCTTAAAGTGAGAAAATTAATATGAAATATAATAAATTCTAATTAGACCTCAATGATAAAAATATATGCTAATTAACCAATTAAATATAAGTTTGAGATGTTAAAAATAAGTATAAATGTACAAAGATAAACACTAAAAAATGTTTATCACCTAGCATAGAGATCATTATGTTGTCATTGCTACACCACAACCGCCCTCACCCCCCAAAGCCATGAACACCACCATTACCAGCACCAAGATCACTATTGCTCCCTCTCGCTGAGTGGAGAAGCCATAATTGTTCTTAGTTACCACCACCACACCTCCATTGTTTTTGGTCAATGATTGGCACAGGGTTGCAAAATGTGGTGCTCAACAATAAAATGAAAATGCTAATTTCATTTTACTATTACACATAAATGTACAATAGTATAACATAGAGCTATTCAACAAACTATTCGGTGCACATCAAACGCTGGATAAGGTAAAAGCTTATTATATTTTTATCATATCTAATATCTAAACTTTTTATCTTATTCATTCTTATCCAAGCCAAACTGGCTCTTATATTATTATAATTTCTAATGCAAAATTTAATCCTTAAGTTACAACTATGCCCCTCACTAACTGGTTTTATAAATTACTGTTTCCAGTTCTCATTAGAACATAACCAAAATACCCAATAAAATCCCTTTTTATGGTATTGTAGAATAATAATTTTTGTTAACATCCCTTTAAATCTCATCCTTTATATTCTTAATTAAAGTATTGTAGAATAATAATAGTATTTCTTAATTTGTGTACAATAATCTTAAACTACAAATAAAAAGAACCAAGGGGAGTGTTAAGAAACATATTTTCCCCATATTTGTTCTTCCTCCTGTATTTTAGAAATAGTTACCCACCTATTCTGATATTTTCAGAACCATGTAACTCATCATGTTGCACCTGTAATAAACCATAACCCTATGTCCAACTCCATCACCACCTCCAGTTTCTCGTCTATCTATCAATTGTAACATCTACAAAATAGATCCTTTGCAGTTGAAAATAGCAGTAGCAAAACAGAGATAGACATAGGAGGAAAACTAAAACTGAGATCCACATGATAATTGAGTCCCTGCAGTCTGGATTTTGAAATATTAAACTGAAAGGGTGTAGGTCTAGCTTCAATTTTCGCCAATTCGACATGGAAGATGGAGAATTCATTGATCATAAAAATCATTATTTCTCCCTGGAGGATTGAGAATTTGCCACGGTGAATTCTCCAACCTCTATGGAGAACTTAGAGATTTTCTTAGAATTCTCTATCTTCCTTAGACAATTCATGTCAAATTCATCGGTTTACATAGCCAAGTTTTCATATTTCATGGCAAATTGGCTAAAAAATATTAGTTTTATTTATTAAAGAGACTCACAATGTAAAATATTTTTCTAATAAGATCACCCGACTAAAATAAAAAATGCCCCATTGCCATTGCTATTAGTTTTTTAATCAACGATTCCTCTGTAATCCCCTTCTTGTATGCCACTCTATGCATTTGAACTTCAAAGATTTTAGGTTCAGGGTTGTTTAGTTTTATTAAAATACACAAACAGAAAGTATGTAACCCTCTGTGATGGTTAAAGGTCGTTTGAATTACTTTTTTTTTTTACTTATCGGAAGTATATTGAATTAATTTGTTCATAAAACGTGTAGATTCCCCATGTGAAGCTTGAGTCTTAACCAATAATATATTAGAATACTTACTATTTTTTAAAAAAATTGTACAACAAAATATGAAACTATCGTTAAGACAATAGTCTATAATTAAATAGAGGTAAGGAAAAGAACAAGTTTTATTTAATTTTTTTGAAATAAAAGAAAAGATGTAATTGGTGTTGAATCCTCTGGTGTAAAAGAAAAAAAAAAAAGGGGATCATTTAGAATGGATCCTCTCCAGTTGACCCACTCTCTCATTCGTCTTTCTCCTACTTCTCTATTTTTGGACAGCAAAGTATCTATGCTCTAAGTTATTTAGCTTTTATTAAAATGCACAGAGAAAGTATATAACCCTTCATGATGGTCGTTGCGACTTGCTGACCATTTAATGTTTTAGTATTACTCCCCCCTCTTTCTAAACTATAGTAGTATTAAAGTTTTAATTTTGTTCTAAAACATTACCTTTTAGTTTAAGTGCTGTTTTCTCATATTAAGAGTCAATTAAATGTTTTCTTTTATCTAACTTTACCCTTTGTATTTAATAGAGTAAGAGTGATTCAGCAAATGCATTTAACAGTGTAGTTAATTGGGTGAAAATTAGTAAATAAGAAGGAAGATATAACAGAAATAATGTAATAAAATAATATCATTCATTTAATTTCTTTTATTGTTTTCCTTAATTTTTATTTCAAAACTTAAAAAAAAAAAACAGATAAAATAAAATGGAGGCCGTGCTAATTTTATTATCATCTATATTAAGATTTTGCTACCCTTATGATTTTATCTTAAACTATATCAATTGATGTTCAAAATTAAATATAAAACTCTTAAATCATAAACCTTAGATCTTTGATTATAAATCTTAAACCCACAGAACCCTAAATGCTAAACTCCAAAACTCTTAATCTTGAAACATAAATATTATTAATGCCAGCTAAAGAACATAACTAATACTTGTGCTAATTGCACAAAGAATCATTAACTATTTATATTACTCCTCCAGGTCGTATTTATAAAGCCCTTTCTAAAAAATTCTAATGGTCCTTGATATAAAATCATTTCCAAAATTTTAGAAATATTTATTATTCGTTTATATTTTTCCTTTATGAGAATTGGTCGTTTCTAACTTCGTGATTTTAATTAATGTATATTTGATTTTAAATAGGGGTAAAATTAGAAAGTTGTGATAATTTTTTTAAATATTTGATTGAAATGACCTTATAAAAATACCGAATTGAGCATTAATAAATTGTATTAGTAAAGTATAAATCATGGAACCAACAACATAAAAGTAATTAATATGGCCCAAATACTTATCCTAAACCCTAAAAGGGATAAGCTTATGATTTGCCAACTACTCCTTGGTCTTTTTTATAAGGTACCTCTTAAAATGTTTCTGTGACTCTTATTATAACTCATCATTTTACAATTTCTATGAAACCCTTATTTATTTTTTTCTCAATGTTTGGTCTTAATAAATAATTTTACTATTTTTTTTTGTCATTCATTAAGGAGAAATAATAAAATCAGGGTA
This sequence comes from Bauhinia variegata, assembly GCA_022379115.2. Classification (NCBI taxonomy): domain Eukaryota; kingdom Viridiplantae; phylum Streptophyta; class Magnoliopsida; order Fabales; family Fabaceae; genus Bauhinia; species Bauhinia variegata. The sequence goes on along the minus strand of CM039438.1, from coordinate 8,856,908 downwards.
AAATTGCAATGTTGTAGTATTTTAAAAAAAAAAACAAATTAACTTTAATCAATTTTTATTTATATGTGTATTTTAGTTCAATATGCCTCTTTACACACTTTAATCACTTTGTATTAAACACTTCCACTCTCTTAATATTTGCAGTAGACGTGCAATTCTCTACATTTTCAAGTTCACAGAAATATAACCTCATACCTAAAAAGTATGGAATATACTGAGTATAAACTAAAAAAATATTTTTCTAGACAATAACTAAAGCTGAGCATTATTTGATGGTATCGTATTCATTATCCACTTAATCACTTCCTCTCTCTTGATATTTCACGAGTTCCTTAAGCCTTAAAAACTATTCTTAAAATTAACTCTAGCAGTCTATATCTTGAAAGAAAAAAATTAATTTAATTTCTATTTTAGTCCCTATGATTCCGAAATTTGTCATGTCTCCGAAACCCCATATGATTGCCTCAATTCATACCAAAATAAAATGAAAAAGAAAAATTATAATATATAGTGAAAAAAATTAATTAATCCTTAACTTAGAACATTGCCCTCACTCCTGGCCCTATAAATTGAAGTTCCTAATTCCCATTTTCACACAACCAAAATCCATTCAACCTTTTCATAGCCCTGCCAAGAAGCCTTCCCCTGCCAAACCAAACACGAAGATTGCACTACTTGCACTCTTCTTCCTCCTCTTCACCTTCACCAAAGACGAATATATCTATGACACCGATGACGAACTACTTTCGAAAGCTCACTCGTACTATATCTTCGTTGGCACTGAACCCATCGGGGCAAGTGAATTTACGCTTCTGGACGTTGGTAACGAGAACTGTCCATTACCCTTGATCGCTTCTCCTCGCTTGCCGGGCATTCCTCCTGTCATTCCAGTTAAATTTTCAAACCATCTTTTATAGCCTTTTGCTACCACAGAAACACCTCTGTATTTAACCTTCGTCGATGTACCACGTTGTTCCAAGACGTCTCAGTGGATCGTCGCGGTGCATCTACCAGATATGTCGAATTTGTGGTTTGGTGATGCATATGTAAGAGGTGACTTTTATATTAAAAAGCATGGGAATAAGACTTATAAGATTATCTACTGTTCCCGCGATGATGCCCAAAACCATTGTGGACACGTTGCTTATGATGACAATGATCTGAACTTGGTTGTTAAGTCTGGAAGTGGTGATGCTATGGCGGTCACCTTCCATAAGGTTAAATCTGGTGTATCAATGGTGGTGTGAATGTTTAAATGAACTAGCATGTTATGTTTGGTGTTTAAATAAAGTAGTGACTGGTGTGTAACATGTCAGTTTCACGTCATGTACACTACCACTAAATAAAAATATGGTGAAGCTGCATGTTGGTGATATGTTTAATTGTAACGTTCCAAGTGTACTTTCAGCTACTAAATAAAGTGAGGACATTCTCATGGTATTAACCTTTCAAACTATTTTTTTTCCTTTCTTTTTTGTTGAAAATCATATGGAGCAAGCACAAAACTTACTTTATTAAGATGCCACTGTGGTGATTAATCCTTTTATGTTACAGCAAAAGTTACTTTTAAACAAATAATTATATGAAGAAGCCCAACTAACTAATTAAGAAATAAAAAATGTTGGAATATGCTATCACTAAACGTGTAGATCAGTTAGCAGAGCTGTTACTAGAAGTTTTGAGTTCAAACCTGAGAATTTAGCTACATTAAAATTTGATAAGAAAAACTTTGTTACCCTTATAGTCATTCCCGATTATAACTAGTTTAGTTAGTACTGAATATGGTGCTGAATATCAATAGTTTACACAAAAAAAAATATATATTGAAATACTCTAATAATTTTTTGACTTGCGAGGGATTTGAATTTTTGTAAAAAATACTAACAAAGAATTTGTTAGAGGGCAACAACACTAAGTCAAGATCATTACACAATATACTAATAATTTACCTTAATGGAATCATACAGTTGAATATGCCACTTGGACAATCCCATGGTGGATAAAGAAAATAATACTTGGGTGTATGTACTGCTTCTAAGTTTTTAGTAGTTTATCTTCAATATTATTAAGTTTTTAGATTAACAAAGTTTGACATCTACTTATTTTAATAATTTTTTCATTATTTTTTACTATGATAATGTAACTTCAAAATTTTTCTCAGTGAACCCACACCATATCTCACACTTTGATTCAGGCACACCTAATGAATCCTAAAATCTTTCTTTCGAAGTTGTTATCAAGAGCAATCCATTATGTTATTATTGACTTTTATAAGTTACGTATCAATAATTACAATAGAGGCGGATTTACGTTTGACATTCTGGGGTAGATGCCCCACTAAGTTTTCTTTCTTCTATTAATAATATATATTAATATAATATTTCAAACATATCGACACATTTGTCCCATATTGCTTTTTTAATTACACTCTATTAACACACATTTATATTCAAATTCTTTTGGTTTATATATATTATTTATAATTTTTTTATTTCACAATCTGTGGAATAGTTTAGTAGTTTATAATATATATGCAAATCCTTATCAATTAATTAGTTTATATATTATTTTAAATATTTTTAAATATTTGAAGTATTATATTATTTTTTTCACGACTTCTTGTTTATATTAGTAGTCAAGAAATAATTAGCTCGAAAATTAGTTTGTGAATGTATGATCTAATAGTGAAATTTTAAATCAATTAAGAAAATTAGTAATTTTTTAATATAATTTGTAAAGACTAAGAAACATATTGTACATTCATTAATGTATTTGTTTTAGAGTTAGCTTTAATTTACAAATGACTACTACAATCAAGAATTGAATCGAGAATTGCGTGAAAGATTAATTATTGAATTAGTCTTGGTTATTGATATTGAGAAAACTTTTTTTATAATATTGAAAATGAAAAGAAAATCATTCAATATTTCAAAATATAAAAACACATATATAACAATTATAGTGTATGTACATAATTTTAATCATAACGTTTATATTTTCAATATTACACATACACGTATGTTGCTTCACAACTTAAAATTTCTAAATTCATTACTTATTACAATATATTCTTTTAAGTTGAATAAGCTCTGTAATTCTTTATGATATTCTCATTGGATAGAGCCTAACATGAAAATAAACTAAATATTGATCTACGAAAAGGCCTTTTCTCGCCAGAGCATTTGCCACTTGATTTCCCTCTCTCTTACTATATGCTGGATTCGAAGCTCTCGGCACCTATGCATGAATAACCTGCAAATAACAATAATAGTGCTCCAAGGGTGAAAAATATCAAAATCATCTTACTGCAATGTTTTGAATAGCTAACAAAGAGTCCAATTCTATGATGAGTTTAGAGACTTTATTCGCTAAAGCTAACTTGACAATATGGAGACTGCTCCAAAGCTCTTCATTTATTATTGTGTTGAAACCAACATTACCGGAGAAACTTCCGATAGGTGAGATTGTTAATTAGAGAACTTTAAACCTTGAATTAAAACCTTAGAAACTTCCACTCAAAAACGAAAAAAGAAAACTCCAGCATTTTATGAATCCACAGAGACTACATCATAAATCATATATAGTCTAAATTGTAAATCATTAAAAATTTTGTGTCATTCAATTTGTTTTCTGTTTTTTTTTTTTTTTTTGATTGATCGATTTCTTTAAATTAAAAGGCTGAAATTGCAACTATCATTTATGTTAGAGCATAATTTACTATTGAACAAATAGTTATTTATTGTACTTCAACGGTGTTGTCTCTTTGTCCATCCAATCTTATAATAAATAATTTCTTTGATAGGACATAATTAGAGTAATTTTTAATCTGAGTTGCTTGTATGTGGTTTTGGGCTTACTTAGCACGTTTCTGGAATGGATTAAGTTAATAAAAAAAGAACATAATATTTTAAAAGCATTAATATTTTAGGTCTACAAGCTCTTGAGGATTCTCCTAAGGCTGAGGATAAGAACTACGAACCCATTAAATACGCTTTATTATATTGAAAAAATTTTACTTCCTCCATTTCGTTTTTATCTGACATTTTCTAAAAAATAGTTAAAGTGTCAGTTTCTAATATTTAGAAACAACTAAATTGCTTTTTTTTTTTTTTTTCCTGATATTAACTTTTACATTTAATAGAGTAGAGTACTTCATCAAATGCATTTAATAGTGTAGTTAAGTAAAAATTAAGAAAATGAGAAGATATAACAAGGATAATTTAGAATAATGACATAATTCATTTAGTTATTTATTGATTCCTTTTAGTTTTTTTGCTAAAAATAAAATGGAGGAAATACTAATTTTATAATCACTAGTATTTGAGTTTTGCCACATTGTAGTTCTATCCTTCTTGAACCCTGGTCCATATTAGATATCAGACGATTTGTATCAAAAATTATCTACATAACTTCAAAACCTAAATTTTAATCCATAAACCTAAAACCTTAAATACTTAACTAAAGACACTAAATTTAAAATCCTTAAACCATACACACTAAATCCAAAAAATCCTAAATTGTAAACCACAAAGCCATATAATTAACTGCGATGTGGCCTTTTGGACTAAGGTTCAGTTGCCGGAACTGCAATGGGCATTGGTCTTTTTAACTCATTGTGGTGCTAGAACTGCAACTATGGAGAGGGAGGCGTGGCGTTGGGAAAGAAAGATGTTGAGGTGAGAAAGGACGGAAATTTCTTCTCCTATTTTATCGATTTTAACCTAGCTCACCTCACAGGATAATATTTTAATTATGATGATAAGACATGATAAATAAGATTGTTTTATCTTATCTTAATAGCTTATCGAACATAAATGCTAAAATATTTTATCTTACCTTTTGAGATGCACCAAACAATCCTAAATGCTAAGCTCTAAAACGCTTAATCATGAAATCCTAAATGTTATTAATGCCAACAAAAGAACATAGTTAATACTTTTGTTAATTGCACAAAGAATCCTTAATTATTTATTCATATTATTAATTAATTGTATTAATAAAGTATAAATCATTCAACCAATAAGATAAAAGTAATTAATATGGCCCAAATCCTTATCCTGAATCTAGGAAATGCCAACTACTCTCTCTAGTTGTTTTTATAAAACATTTTATAGAGGGTTCTACTAGTATTTATTATAAATCATTTCACAATTATTATGAAGCATTTATTATTCTTTTCTAATATTTGCTCCTAATGAATATTTTAACTATTTTTATTATTTTTATGGTTGTTTATTAAGGAGAAGAAATAAAATGAGGGAAAATTGGAATGTTGGATTATTTTTTTTAAAAAAAAAAAAGAAAACAAATGAACTTCAATCATTTTTTATTGATACGTAAATTTCGATTAATTATGCCTTATAAAAATGAAAACATAATGTATTAATTGGAAGAATAAGACAAGGGACATAGCACAGATTCCTTACAATCGTTCTATGCATGGTAATGGTATTGAGTAAAAAATTGTATCAGATAATATTGGTATCAAATTGTTATTAGTGCAAATTTGCAATAGATAATGTCAATTTGCAATTCTCTATATTTGCAAGTTCTCAATATTATATTCTCATACCAAAAAAATATAAAATATACTGAGTATAAACTAAAAAATATTTTTCTAAACAATATCTAATTTTCACACGTATTCCATTCTCTTAATATTTCACGTGTTCCTAAAGTCTGCAACTATTCTTAAAATTAAGTATAGTTTGTCCATATCTTGAAAGAAAAAACAATTAATGTCTATTTTAATATTTCTTATTCCGAAATTTGTCCATGTGTGGGAAATGCCATATGATTGCCTGAATTCAAAACAAATAAATAAATAAATTGAAAACATAATGGCCTTAAAGTTGAAACTCTCATCTTCCCTTATTCTAAAAGTTTAAATTATTAAGAGAAGGCTGAAAAATATTTTTGTATTATGTCAAACATGTTCTTATATATGAAAACCTTTATAACGTAATATATAAAACAACACAGTCTCACTCATACCATAGGTTGAAAATTTAATTAAATTAACTAAGTGACGATGGACAAATTTGATGTCCTAACCTATAATGCCATAAAGGCTCTAATATCATGCCATGAACCATCTCATCCCACAGAAGAAGGCTTAAGAATGAGTTTTGTATTATATGCAACACTCCTAATAGCTTAGTTGTTTAAGTTGAACCTGATCTTAACAAGATGTCAAAGCCTTAATGACCTCATGGATAGGGATCAAATCTCCCCGCACCACTTTAACGCATGTTATAAATCAACTCATGTTATTTCACAATTCAATTCTAAAGTACTTGATTTTGTTAGATTGGAGTAATGTCACTATCAGCTTTAGATGAAAATTTTTGTTGTATATTATTGGATCACTTGATAAACACTAAAAAGTGTTTATCTTTGCACTCTTATACTTAATTCTAGCATTTCAAACTTGTATTTCATTGTTTAATTAGCATCTATTTATATCATTGAGGTCTAATTAGAATTTATTATATTTCATATTAATTTTTTCACTTTAAGGTCCAATTTTACTTTCTAATTTCAAGAATAGACTTGGGAGACCTTGGAGCTTGTTGGGATTTATGTCTAAGCTTAGGATTGGAGCAAGAAATCTTCATAAATTCATGAAGTGAGGGCATAAAGGAGAATTTCTCAACTCCAAAGGGCAAAATAGGCATTTGGCAACTTAAATGAGGGGCAAGGTCATCATTTCGGCCTCACTAATGGTATTTTTGTAATTTTACCCTAAACAACTCTAGGATATTCGGCCATCATCTCCCTCATCACTTAATTCATGCCTCCTACACTCTCTCGCTAGGTTTTAGCTTATTTTCTTTTCTCCCATGGTTGTCTCCATGAAAGTGTGAAGGCCAAGAGCTTCTGTAATCAACCTAGGATGAGTTAAAGACTATTGGTCTAGTTTTTAAGACCAATATTGTGTTTATTTTGAATTTAATGAAGGTTATGCTTTTCTACTCGTCATTTCTCTCTCTAGAATTGTGTATGATAATTTTTATGCATGATTCTTGAATGGGCTTGTGCGTTTTCTAGGTCTGATCACCTTAAGAGTAATCTCCACGGAGTAAAACTTAATTTGGTTGGATAAAAATTTGGATTTTAGGTCTTGGATGCTTTAATCTTGTGCTGTGATTATGGTTGGGGTTAGGTTTGGCCCTAATGGCCATAGCCTATGCAATTGTCTAGTAGGAATTGTCGAGCTAAGTGCAGGGATCCTCGCTTAGTTAGGGTTCAACCAGATTAATTAATTAAATAGGTTAATCTTGAGATTTCGAGGTTAATCTAGTTAATTGGCATAACTGAAATTAAATTTTATCTTTGGGTCGAGGATAGAATTATTAGATGTTAGATAGTTCCTAAGTTGATTGCATTCATATCATCGATTGATTTCTGTTTTACTGTTTATTGTATTTATTTATTATTAGCTATTTTGTTGATTGTAGTTCCACTGAAAACCCCTATTCCCTTTACCTAATTTGATTGAGACTTGTACTAGTGATTCTCTGACAATATGACCCTTGGTTGAAAACTCAAACTTAGATTTTAATTTGGCCACCACCTATAGTGGCGATGCTATAAACACGCACGCATCACTCATTTTTTTGGATTCAAATGTGCTACAGTTATTACACTGCAGTAATGATCTTACAATCGTTGGATGAGACTCACCGAGATTGGGAAGCCTTATTTGAGCCTTATCCAACAGTTAGAACATCATTATTACACTGCAGCAACTATAGCACATCTAAATCCTAGTTTTTTGAGGTTTTATTAACGACATTAAATATCACTTTTGGCACCACCAGAACCTCCCAATGAGGGTTAGACGGGGATACACACTTGCTCAACCAATGCATCTTTTGAATTATTCTCACTTGTAACGACCCCTAACACTATGTAAATATATGGTATTGAGGATGTGGATAGCCCTAGTTTCTCTCAAAGAAGGTATAAATTGGCAAATATTGTTTGGATTTCTTCGCACTGGTAAAATACATGCCTTAATGCTAGGAGCTAGTGTTTGTGTACATGCCTTAATATACAAAAAGAGAAACTCCTTAACCCTTCATGAGTGCAAAATGTTGCTCTCCCTTTAGTATACTCGTATTAAATTTGTTATGTTTTATTTAATTCCAACCAGTCCTTAATTTTAATAGCTTGCCAATCATTATCTGGTTTTGGATTGAAACAAAATGACAAAATCATTTCATCCTTCCCCAGTTAGGTTCTTATCATTGATTTGTTCATTTATTTATTGTAACTCAAGATTCGTGTTTGTTTGTAGATCTAATCTCAAAATTAACGTAAGATATTGATCAGAATAAAGATCATTTGTGGTTTTGAGCTCTTTTACAACGTGTGTTGATTGAATTTAAGAAAAAAAAAATTAGCAGTGTACAATCTAAAGTCATTGATTTTTGAGTAAACTGTATTTTCCCATGGAAAGAGAGCATGGATTCCTCATAGCTTGTCGGCACATGGCACTGGTGATGATTGGATAAGATTGCTTAATGTCAACTTCATCACTCTCACTATTTCACATATTACTAAAACCTACAATTAGGGTGGGCATCGGGCGGTTTGGTTCGGATTTTTAAAAAAATTAACCCAAACTAAACCACTCAAATGCAGTTCGGTTCGGTCGGTTTAATCGGTTTGTAAATAATATTACGGAAAAAAAACACACATATATACACAAATACAAAGTCAAAGTCATCATAAAAAATTTAAACAAATTACAATTTTTATCTAAGTAATAAATAAACATAACATACCATTTATATTCATTTTCTTCCTTTTTTTCTTCCAAATTTCATCAGCTAGCTTCAAGTTTCTGCTTCTTGAGTGATAGTAGATGATATATCTAATTTAAGCATCAAAATTAATACAATAAATTAGTTAATAATTAAAATATAAAATTCATATTTTTTAAAAAATGAGAATGCAAAAGAATAAGAATTCACCTGAATCTAATTGTTCACTTTCTTCATTAAGATCTTCAAACTTGGTAGGTGATATTATCCAATTTTGGAGACAAATAAGAGCCTTCACCGTGGTATGGTTCAATGAACTCCTAAAAGAGTCAAGAACTCTTCCTCCAGTGCTAAAAGCAAATTCATAAGATATTGTGCTCATAGAAATTGCTAGAAGATCCCTAGCCAAGTGGGATAAAACATAATACTTATGCCTTTTCCCTTGCCACCATTTCAAGATATCAAATCCATCTAACTTATCTTCAAGATCATCCTCTAAATATTTATCCAAGTCACTTTTCTTAGTTACCTTTTTCTTTTTGTGTTTTAACATGAACTCATTATAAATTTGAGGAAACTCACTTTCACCACTTGTTGCATAAATTGAAGCCAAACTAGAAGCACTTGCATCTCCAATATCATCAAGAATTGGATACATTTTTTCATAACAATCAAACAACTTCTCCAAAATAACCTCCAACTTACTTGCCATTCTTTCCCCCTCATCTTCTCTATACATTTTTTCTAAACAAAACACAACATATTCCAATTTATACCTTAGGTCAAGAACCACAGCCACAAATAACAAATAATTAAAGTTCTCCCCATCCTCCCAATACTTTCCAAATTTTTTGTGCATGTTTTCAGCCATAGATTTTAACACAAAGTCATCACTATCTTTCCATTCAAGCAACGTTTGTTGAATATCAATTAGCTTATGAAAGAAAACATTAGATGTAACATGCAAAGAACTAGAGAAACTCAAAGTTGCATCATAAATATATAATAAAATTTAGTTATATTTAATATATTTAAATCATATAATATATATATATATATAATTTTCGGTCGGTTTAGATTAGTTCGGATTTTAAACATCCAAATCCGAAAACCAAACCGCTGAAATTGGATTGACAATTTTGTAATCCAATCTAAACCTTTAGTCAATCAAATTAGATCAGTTTCTATACAGTTCGGGTGGTTTAAGCGGATTGGTTCGGATTTTGCCCAACCCTACCTATAATATTATAATTTCCAATCCAAAATCTAATCTTTAAGTTACAACTATGCCCTCACTAATTGGCTCTATAAATTATAGTTCCTAGTTTTCATTTTCACACAACCAAAATAAATTGAATCTTTTCACATCGTTGCCTAGAAGCCTTTCCTTGCCAAACATGAAGATTGCATCATTGGCACTCTTCTTCCTCCTCTTAAGCTTCACCAAAGCTGATTTTGTGTATGACAATCAAGGCCAGCCACTTTCAAAGGCTCACTCATACTATGTCACCATTGGCACAGAATTGGGAAGACCTTATTTTACACTCCTAAATGTGGGGAGCAAGAGCTGCCCATTATCTATAATAGCTGTTCCTCTCTCAGCTGAGAACCCGCCGCCCTTGCTAGTTAAATTTTCAGACAACCTTCCATTTCCTTTTCCTTTTGCTTTCACATACGAGCCATTGAATTTTACCTTCGTTGGTATACCACTATGTGACAGAACGTCCAAATGATTTGCCGAAGTGTGTTTTGGCACAAACGCATGGAGTTTGTTGTTTGGTGATGATGTTGGAGGCCTTACTGTAGAAGGTGACTTCATGGTCCAAAATTATGGGGAGGAATACTCCTATAAGATTATCTTCTGTCCTAAGGAGCATCTAGAAAGATGTCAAAATCTTTCTCTCAGGGACAAAAAGTACTTGGAAATTGTTGATGGAGCTATTGATCCTTTGGAGATTAGGTTCGAGAGGGTTCCTTCTCATATATCCACGGTGGTGTGAATGTTACATGTGTTGTCTAAATAAAATGCACTTGCATGTGATATATGCTATATATCTAAATAAAGTAGGTCTGATGTGTAACATGTGAGTTTCGCATTATGTTTCCTATTACTAAATAAAAAGTGTTATTTTCAGTTACTCAAGTAAGGTTTCAAGTTCTTGCTTCCCATTTCCTATGTTAGGGCATAAGTATGAGCTAATTGACATTGTTGGATTAAGCTGAAATTTTTGGCAGTGTTCGCTACAATTTGTAAAGTGAGGTTGTTAATCAGACAACTTGACACCTTAAATTAAAACTTTCGAAACTATTACTAAAAATGGAAAAAGTAATCCGGAACATTTTATGAATCCAAAGACTCTAAATTGTAAATCATTAAAAGAAAAAAGAATTAAAAGTTTGTCTTCATTTTCTTTTTTCCTTTTTGATTGATTGAGTTCTTTAAATAAAAATGCAGAAATTGCAACGACCATTTACGTTAGAGCACATTTTACCTTTCAACAAATAGTTATATAAATATGCCCACAACTAGGTCAAACAAATAAGAGAAAAAAAAAAAAAAAACATTGGGATTACACAATTAATTTACCATAATATAATGATTTCAAAACTATTATGGTTAATTGATGGTGAATACCTATATGAAAGTTTCACTCTAATAGAATATACCATATTAGGAGTATGTAGTATATATAGATATGTTAATGGTTAGGTTCAAGTAGTTGTGCAATGTTGAGTGCTCTACTTATATAAGGCTTTTCTTGTAATTGCTCTTCGTATTTTTCAATAATACAAACACATTTCCTTTCCTTTATTTTTTCCAAATGGTATCAAAGAGCTACATGCTTTCACTTCTGCTCATGCTTCCACGTACTGCCATGAATGAACCAAGTTCTTTCTCCTTTATGAATTCACCGATTTTGTTTGGCTTGTTCGGCATGAAAGATTGTGAACCACAACCAGTCAATGTGGAGTCTCCTTCAGAATTCCAATCTCCTGCTTCACCATCCATCCAACTTCCTAGTGATCTTGAAATTCTAGATTTAGAAATTCGATTTGGATCTTATGGCACTGGATCACTGATTCTCACTTCATCTTCTTCCTTGGTAGATTTAAACATAGAGCTTCAGAATATTTCAGTGGCTTCAACAAATTCCTCTCCTCCTCCACAATTATCTTCATCCTCTACCACGGTTACCATTGAAAATCTTGACTATTCCCTTCCTCCATTTTACTATAGACCTTATGATTCAGATGTTGATATTAGTTACTATCACTACTATCAAGATTACTGCTGGTATTATGAGAAACATTATCAATTTTATAGCAGTTTCACTCAAACATCTTGTGACTTATTTGATGAAAGAAATGATGTTGAAATTTCTAGTGAAGACTCTGTCATGGTTAGTGATGAACTGATCATGTCTGATGAAAGCAAATTTGAAGAAGATGAGAAGATTGCTACAAAAGCAGTCACAAAGATCCCTGAAAACGTGTTTGAAGACGAACTTGAAGAAGGAATTGAAGAAGAAGCCGATTCTGATGATCTTGTTCTCTCATAATTTAATAGAAGCAAAGAAAATTTTGAGTGGTAATGGATCGGTGAGTCATGGATCAGTCCTACCAATTGCAAAATATGTTATTTCCGATGATATCTCTGACGATGAGAAACTCAAAGAAGAGGCTAATGCTACGGAAATAGACATGGAGGTCTTTAAAGAAGAACTTGAATTCTCTCTTTCATTGCCACAGGTGGCGGTAAGTGATTCAATCCCAGAAACTTCTACATTTTACTACATTACAGCAACGCAGATATGTTCATTCTTTAGTTCCATTGTTTTTCCTCGAGTTTATTATGGTTCAGTTTTCAAGCAACCTTCAATGGATGAGTCTCTTTGTGCTCATAAGAGTAATAGTTTGGAGTATGATGTTCATGAGTTAGTTGATATCAGTTAAGGAAAATAGTGCACACCATGCGTTTGATGTTATCCCTCAGAAGAATGTTCAGTGCTTGACTTCATGTGTTGGTGGGTTCAACATTCTCAATGTCATCTCTAATACACACAAGGCTACTTTGGCTTCTTACTTGACTAAGTCAATAGAAGTTACTAATTCTGCCAATGAGCATGGCTATTTGATATTTAATGTTGCTCTCTGTCTCATTACTGCTTTCTCTGAATGTGTTAGTGTTAATTCTATTACAACTATGAAATTTGTTGGAAATGGAATTCTCTTTAAGAACGGCGGTTTGAAATATAGTGATAGAAAATCCTTTTCAGTAGTAAAGAATGAACGCCAGATGCTCGATATATTGCCTCAAACTGATGCCATAAGAGGAACCCTTCTGATATAACTACTGCTTATTTTCTTACTAATGAAACTGTTACATATGTTCCCTTGTGCCATCCCTTTATCTCTAAAGTGCTTGTAACAAAATTAGATAAGCTGGCCCATTTGGCTCAGCAGAAAACTTATCAGGCAATTTCATTACCAGCACCCTTCAGAGTCAATTTCACTAGCGAGTTCTCTTAAGACATTCACTGGCAATTGGAGACTGATTTATGAAATTTGTCAAGGTCGAGGTCATTGAAAGAGGTTACTTGTTTCTGGAGAGACCTAATGCAAGACATGTTATGAAACTTTGTAAGCCCGAGTACCTTGGAGATGATGTTTGCAATGTCAGTGATGCTCTAGATAAAGGAGCTGCAATTCTTCTTAATATATGGAAGGTGTCTGAGCATAGTTTCTCTACTGATATGTGGAGTGTTGGCTGGACTTGGAAACCTCCTTGGAACTAACAATACCTAGAGATTGCTCAGTTTGTTTGTATTCGAAGCAGTGATAAAGCTATTAAAGTTGATTTTCGTATTGAAAAATATGATGTTTGGTGCCATGTGGACAAAACTCAATTCACTGCACTGATCTCCTCTACTAATGTTTTGGTTTGTTATATTTTTTATCTTGGAGGACTCATAAGCATGGTAACTATGGTCAGCTGCTTGATGGTTCATCTATGCTTTCCAGCTTTCACAAGTTACTTTGTCATTCAAGTCACCAATTGGGAAACTGTTGCCAGAAAAGAGAGCATTTTCTCTGTTTTATTGACATTGTCTGCTATTTTGGGTTTACAAGTTTTCATACATTCAAGCTGCACTCTGAAGTTCCCAAAGTACAACTTGAGGGGCGGGTAATAGAATATACCATATTAGGAGTATGTAATGTGTGTGGACATGTTAATGGCTAGGTTCAAGTAATCGTGCTAGTGTTAATGCTCTACTTATATAAGGCTTTTTTTTTGTAATTGCTCTTCATATCTTTCAATAATACAAACACATTTCCTTTCCTTTATTTTTTCCAATACACTCCTTTATCTTTTCCTTGTTTGTGATTTTCCAAAATAAACTTTTCCATAATTTTTATAACAACTAAAGCATAGAAATAGCAACTCCAAGTTCTAAGGACTATCTTACTTTCACCCGGCCACAGGATATTGCCATAATCCACCATAAAATATAGTCAAGAGAGTTCTAAAATATGGAATCTATATTTGCTAATTTTTTTGCCACTAAAATGAATAATATTTTAAGATCTGGGAAGTTCATTAGTCATTTTAAGTGTTCTTCACCTCTTATTATTGTGATGATTCAAATTGATGAATGTAAATATGATAAGAACATGATCAATGGCGCCAACATAGGCAAATCCATTATTTTGTGGCATCTCCTTATATCCAAGGGAACTGCAAAGGTAGCATCCTTATTTATGTTGATTAAAAATAAATAACCTATGTTTTTAACGAAGTTAGATTTCTTGCAATTGAAAACCGTTGCAGCCCCTACAATCAACTAAAAAAATACAGAAGAGTTCGGGAAGGTTGGAATAGGCTATATCCCACTTTAATAGGTTGTTGAACTACAACTCCCCGAAATTAAGTTGTTTTTTCATTATTATTGTTGAATTCATTTATACTACATATATGAGATCTTACACACCTTTTCTAATTTAATCATAATTTATTATCTTTAATATATGTATTTTAAAAAGACACACGTATATTTTGGAGTATATATATTTATGGTAATAATTGTAGATATACTTACTCGTTCATTAGTATCAAGGAGTGCATTGACTCATCAGCTATCGTTCATTGTCTGTAATATATGAATATACTGGATAAGTTGATAAGATCATTCATTATCTATATCTTCATCACCCTCTTAATTTCTCATGTGTTACTATGAGTACTTATAATTTCCAATGAAAAATTTATTCCTTAAGTTACAACTATTGTCATAACGTACCCTTTGGGGGGTAAAAACGCTACGATAAAATAATAGAAAGACTTTATTTTAAAGAAAAAATTAATTAAGGAGTCGCCATCAATTTTTTGAGAATTAAGGTACAATTAAAAACCCTATTTATTTTAAAATTTATGTATTTATTTTATTTTATTTGTTTTATTTTATTTTTTTCGAAAAGGCACTAGAATGCAAAAAAAACTAGAGATGAGTTCGTGAGTCAGTTATGTGTGAGGAATGGGGGTACACATGTATGCATGAATTCCATCATTTCATTCATCTTCGATTTCAACTCATCCACTTTGGCCTCCAAGTTGCGTTCTAGACTTTCTTTTTTCCCTGTTAGTGATGCATTTCTAAGTTTGAGCTTGATAGGTTGCTTGACAGAGCGCAATTGATTGAGCTTGGACTTCTTTGAAGGAGCCATCACGACTTAACCTATAATTAAAAATAGTGAGAAGAGAAAAGAGAAAGACTTTGACACAACGAATTTTTTATTTTATTTTTGTATTTCTTCCTTTCTTCTTTTTCTCTTTTTTCTTTTTTGTTTTTCTGCATGAAAGCAAATGAGCTTTTGGCATGAAAATCTATTTTTTTTTTCTTGGGAAAATTCATGTTTGGCATGAGGAATTTAAATGAGCCGTATGTTATCGACGAGAATGTCTTTTGAAAAACCACTTATTTTTGGCAAAGAAAATTTATGTTTGGCAAGAGAAATTCAAATGAGCTAAGTGTTTTTGACAAAGACTCCTTTGGCATGAAAATACAGGTTTGGTAAGGAAATTTTAGGTTTGGCAAAGAGAATTTAGGTTTGACAAAAAAGTTTAAATGAGCCAAAGGTTGTCGGCGAGAATGTCCTTTGGACAAAAACTCATTTTGACATGAAAGTTAGGCTAGGTAAGAGAAATTCAAATAAGTCGAATATTTTTCGATAAAGACTCCTTTTGGCATGAAAATATAGGTTTGGCAAGAGAAATTTAGGTTTGGTAAAGGAAATTTACAACCTACAAGCCAAATTCTAACCTAGTTTGGGCAACATTACAGTTACACTAAGTGCACAGCTTAGTAAAAAGGCTAATGTCCTAACAGTATCAGGTCCCTGAACTGCCTCCACCAAATTGACAAAGTTCACATTTTACAAATTTGGGTCCATAAACGGATAAACCTTTCACAAATCCAAATGAGTAAAATGATCACCACAGTTCAAGCGAAGGCTTTTGTGTAGACCACCAAAGGATAAACCTCCGGTAATAACACTAGGCCTCCTACTAAACCTAGGTTTCAGGTGGCCAAGGTATAGAGCCAAAAGTGTGTGCAGGGAAAGTGTTGGTGTTCTTGTGTGGGAAGAGCAAACAAACTTTATTCCTAAACTACTTAACCCATCTTGCAAAAATATGCAACAAATATATACAACCATGAAACAAAAATATTATAGACAGAAATTAAGCAAGCAACAAATAAAACATAATTTATAGGTCATATCAAATTTTGCACAACTAATTTATTGGGCTTGACTCTCGAACAGTCCCCAGTGGAGTCGCCAAACTGTCATAACGTACACTTAAGGGGTAAAAATGCTACAACGAAAGAATGAAATGAGTTTATTTTAAAGAAAAAACTTAATTATGGAGTTGCCACCAATTGTTTGAGAATTAGGGTACAATTGAAAACCCTATTTATTTTAAAATTTATGTATTTATTTTATTTTATTTCATTTTTTTTTTCAAAAAGGCACGGGAATGCAAAAAAAACCAAAGATGAGTTCGGGAGTCAGTTATGTGTGAGGAAGGTTTTAGGCACCTCACAACATTTGTTAAAAAATAATTACCTAAATTGATTGTGCAAGATAAGATATGACCCGAAATTGTATTTTATTCTTTGTTAAAATAAATATTATAATCTTTAAAATAAGGGCAGAAAAATAAAAATATGCATGCATGAATTTTCTAAGTGAACCTAGGGTCCTTCCATCCTTCAAGACAGATAAATCGTCCCTCTAGATGGTACTTATCCTCACCTAGGTTAGATATGGTAAGGTTAGTCTCATAAAAAGACCAAACTACCTGCCCTTTCATAATAAGTGAGGGGCCTTGAGATCCTAAAAATTCAAATGCACCATAAAATATATACATGTTAATTACAATTTAAAGATTGAAAGCGGGATACATCTAACATTATAAGGGAAATATAGCATAAAAGAATAAATATTGTACATTTTTTTCTTCTCACACTCCTCCAACATAATTTCTATTCACACCCCTATTTTGCAATCAGATTTATATCCACACCCTCACAATTCCTACCTGCACACCTATCTTCTACAAACCCTATTGAATCACTTCTTTTCTTTACGCACACGGACAATTCTTGTTTCCAACCATTTATTTTCTTCCCGCACCCCAACTATTTCTATTTACACCTCCCACTTCCCATTGAATCAATTCTTTTCTATTCTCACCCCTCAATTTCTATTTGCTCCAAGACCATTTGCTTTATGTTCTCACCCCCAAAATTACTATTCGCACCCATTTCTATTTACACCCTAACAATTTCTGTTTACACCTCCCACTTCCTTTCTTCCACACCCCATTCACACCCATTTCCTTATTGAATTATTTCTTTTCTATTCTCACCCCTCAATTTCTATTTGCTCCAAGACCATCTGCTTTCTGTTCTCACCTCCAAAATTACTATTCGCCCCTTCTTCCTATTCTCACTCCCTCAGTTTCTATTTACACCCAATTTTCTAATGTGAACCAATTTTTTTCTTGTTCTCACACCCGAAATTCTGATTCATACCCATCTCTCTAATTTGGGCTAGCTATTTTCCTCTTCACACCCTTGCGATCTTTATTCACCCAGCCAATTCTTTTCTTCACTCACACTGTCCATTTCTGTTTGCACCCCCTTTCTTCTTCCCCTCCTCCCTCGACATCCCTTTCTTATCCCCCGACACCCACACCATGTCAAATATAGCAGAGTGAGAATAAAATGCAGAATCCCATAATAGATTCCTGAGCCAAAATTAAACAACTCCTAGCACTGATTAATAGATTTTAATCATCTAAACTAATTATAAATTGAATGAAATAACAACCTATCCACTAAAGAACAAATTTAACCTTAATCACAGCATATTCACTAGTAAATTTCAGAATCACAGAGCATCAATTATCAACAAGTTTCAAATTATACAATCAGACAAATCCAAACCGTGAATATTAAAAGTAATGAAAATATACTTACCCGAGCTCTTTAATGGTCAATCTACTTCTCCCAATTTCCCTTGAACCCTGCCTATTCTCCTTGGCTTTTCTCTCCTTTTTTCCACTCTCTGTTGTTAGATTCAAATGTGAGTGATGTCCCACATCAGATATATTAAAGAGAGATGAATGATATATATAATGGAGAGACCCACACACCTAATAGCTTAAGTTTTTGGGTTAAAAGGTAGTGTTAAGTTTATGGAGTATATCCTTTCACAGGTTTATGTCTTGGTGTGTTAGCTTCAGCAAAAACAAAATGTGATATCCCATTATCTGGGCATCTCCTGGGCCCAACATCTGTTTCTTTGCTCTCGCTCTCAATTCTTCTTCCCCGTGATCTTACTCTACTTGTTCACTCTACTCCATTCTGTTCTCTCAAGCTCTCAATCTCTCTCTCTATCCTCTCATTCCTCCCTCGCTCTCTAACACTCGCTTTCAGTTTTCTACCCTTGCTTCTCACTCGCACTCTCACTCTCACGCCTCCGCTTTTCACTCCTTTTTTCAACCAATTCTGTTATCCTTTCTTCGTCCCTCTTCTCTATTCTTTTTTCCTCTTTTTCCTTTTGTTTTTCCTTTTTTTTTTTCTTAAATTTTTCCCACTGCCTCCTTCCTTTTCTTTTTTTCTTTTCTCCTGCTTTTCTGAAGCTATTTCTTTTTCTTTCCTTTCTCTTTTTTTCTTAAATTTTTCCCACCGCCTCCTTTTTCTTTTTTTCTTTTCTTCTTTTCTCCTGCTTTTCTGAAGCTATTTCTCTTTTTTTCATCACTATTTCTTTTTCTTTTCTTCTTTCTTTTTTTTTTTTTAAAAAAAACATATATATATAAAAGAAAATAAGATGAAATAAAATAAAATAAAAATAAAAAAAAAAGAATGAAAAATGAAAAAAAGGTAAATAATTGGTTAAATAAATAAAGTGAAAAAATAATAAAATAAAATAAAAAATTTGAACAAAATATAGTGTCTACAACTATGCCATCACTAAGTGGCTTTATAAATTGCAGTTTGTAATTCTCCTTTACCATAACCAAAATACCAATATAAAGTCCCTTTTTTTCTGTGATATTGTAGAATAATAACCTTTTATCCAAGTCTCATTATGACGGGTATATCTTAATTGGTAAACAAATTAAGTTCAACAATTGAAGAGCCTTTGTAAAGTTATATATTCAAACTCATAAGAAAGCACATGTTATGAAAGGAAATAACCTTAATTGTTTTATTTCTTGAACAAGTAAGTCATATTTCTAATATAGAGTGAAATACTGAAGGGTTCCACAAAAAGTAAATAAATAAAAATCCTCTTAACATGGTCTATTGAAGGACATAAACACAAATAAATGTTTTTAAACATAAAAAAAAAAAGATGGTGCATAGAGTCTGTTTGAATTAACTTTTTAAGAAAAGAGAATTAGAAGTAAAAGTAAAATTTAAAAGGAGAAATTTCACCTCATTTTCTTCTAATAAAAAACAAGATTTTCACTTTTAGATGTGTTTCTCTTTTATAGAAGACTAATTCAAATAACAAAGTTTTGTATAAAATGTTTCTTTTAAAAATTAAAAGCAAACATAGGTTGAAAAAAGTTAATTCAAATATGCTCTTAGCATAATTGACTGAGGGGATAATTAAATTATAGAAAGTGCCTGCCATTCCCGTGGCCCCGCCTTTTCCCTGCACATAGCCATATCCATGCTTGTCTTGTACAGGAAGGCTATTAGGTTTT
Organism: Bauhinia variegata; assembly: GCA_022379115.2. Taxonomy (NCBI): domain Eukaryota; kingdom Viridiplantae; phylum Streptophyta; class Magnoliopsida; order Fabales; family Fabaceae; genus Bauhinia; species Bauhinia variegata. Next base: position 8,836,856 of record CM039438.1, on the reverse strand, counting down.
TAATCAATGATTCCCACAGTGACCCCCTTCTTGTATACTAGTACTCCCTGCATTTGAACTGCAAAGGTTTTCGGCTTGGAGTTGTTTAGAGTTATTAAAATACGCATAAGAGAACCGACCACCAAAAAAAAAAAAAACATGACCTGCAAAGGTTTTCGGCTCGGAGTTGTTTAGAGTTATTAAAATACGCATAAGAGAACCGACCACCAAAAATAAAAAGAAAATAAAAAAACACAGAAGGTATATAACCCTTCGTGATTGTTAAAGGTCGTTGTTGTCCCTTCTGTATTATATTCAAGTATATTGAACCAATTTGTTCTTTAACTTGTAGATTTCTTAATGCGAAAATTGGGTGTTTAGCAATAATATATTAGAATATTTATAAATTCAATCCTAAGCCCTTAAAGATACTCATTTAGTAAATTTGTATAACTCGTTAAGTTCTTTATTTTTTTTCTTAATTGTCATGCAAAAACCTTTAAAGAAGATCAAATTTGGAAGGAGGAATAAATAAGACTTCATGAAGTCACAAAACAGAAAAAGAAACAATGTAGTAGCACTCACCCATCCAATTTTCAGTAAATTATTTTTTGAGTTATTGTACTTCAACGGTGAAGTCTCTTGTCGATCCAATCTCAAACTAATAAATAATTTTTTTGATAGGACATAATTAAAGTAGTTTTTAATTGTAGTTTGTATGTGGTTTTGGGCTCATTTACCACCTTTGTAAAATTGAAATAAAAAACATAGTATATTAAAACCATTAATATTTTAGGTCTACAAGCTCAAAAGGATTCTGCTAAGGCTGATGATAAGAACTACCAAACCATTAAATACACTTAAATAAGAGACATTAAAAAAAATAGTTTATGTCATCACGAGTTGATAACTTCACCACTCTACATTTTTCACGTGTTACTAAAACCTACAATATTATAATATTTTCCAATCCAAAATGTAATCCTTAAGTTACAAATATGCTCTCATACTGGCTCTATAAATTGCGTTACTAGTTCTCATCTTCACACAACCAAAATCCATTGAATCCATTCACATCCTTTCCTTGAAGCCTTTCCTTGCCAAACATGAAGGTTGCATTACTTGCACTCTTCTTCCTCCTCTTAACGTTCACCAGAGCTGATTTTGTCTATGACGCGCGCCCTATAACGTCGCTATTATAGGTTGCGATGAAATTAAAAGTTTTAAGTTCAAGTTCCAAACCAGGGTCGTGTTCTCAGAAAACCACTAGTACATGTTTCAGTCAAAATAAGCTAAGAAAATTGGAGGGGGGGGGTGTTCAACAATTCAACAATAAAATAGAAGTGAATAGATGATGGAAATGCAATCAGCCTAGTAACTATCAAACAACGGTGATTCTATCCTTGACCTAAACATAAATTTAATTATAGTTATGCCAATTAACTAGATTAACCCAAAAATATCAAAATTAACCTATCTAATTAATTAATTTGGAACTCGGGGGTTCGTTCAAAATTTGAAACAGTTTGAATTGCTAATTAATTCAAATTCGAATTGACTAATCCACCCTCACTAAGCCGGTATCCCTGCACCTAGCTCGACAATTCCTACTACACAATAACATAGATTATGGTCATTGGATATAACCCTAACCAACATCACAGCAAAAGATTAGAGCATCCAAAACCTAAATTTTGAATTTGTATCCAACCAAATCAAGTTCCACACTCCTAGGGTGATCAGGCCTAGAAATTCCACAAACCCATCCAGTAATCATACATAAAAATCATCATACATTATCACAGAGAAAGAAATAAGGAGTAGAGAATCATAACTATCATTAAATTCAAAATAAACATAATACAGGTCTCAAGAATCAAACTGACAGTCTTTCAATTATCCCATATTAACTATAGATGAGCCTAGCTTTCCATTTTCATGGAGGCAAACTTGGGAGAAGAAGAAAATGAAGCTTGAAAGAAATTGTGAATGGCGGCTAGGGAAAGGTCTTGGCCGAATATGAATATGTCTAGGTTTAGAAAAATTACGAAACTACCATTAATGAGCCCCTAATTACAAAAATGCCACTAATGAAGCTTAAATTACAAAAATGCCACTCCTTATGTTGTTAAAAACCTATTTCGCCCTTCTTGAGTTGAGAAAATATCCTTGTGCCCTTGTTTCATGAATTTTGCTCCAATCCTAAGCTTGGACATAAATTCCAAGCCGGTTTGAGGCCTCCTAGGTCTAGTCTTGAAATTAAAAATCCTTAACAAGTAAAATTGGATCTTAAAATGAAAAAATTAATATGAAATATAATAAAGTCCAATCAAGCCTCAATGATAAAAATATTTGCTAATTACAAAATTAAATGCAAATTAGAAATGCTAGAAGTAAGTATAAGAGTACACAGATAAACACTAAAAAGTGTTTATCAGTCTATGACACTTAGGGCGAGCCACTTTCAAAGGCTCACTCATACCATGTCACCATTGGCAAAGCATATGGACAACCTTATTTTACACTCCTAAATGTTGGGAGAAAGAGCTGTCCATTATCCGTGATAGCCGCTCCTCTCTCGGCCGACAACTCGTTTCCCTTGCCGGTTAAATTTTCAAACAACCTTCCATTTCCTTATCCTTTTACTTTCACAGACGAGCCATTGAATTTTACCTTCGTTGTTATACCACTTTGTGACAAAACGTCCAAATGGTTTGCCGAAGTGCGTTTTGGCACAAAAGCATGGAGTTTGTTGTTTGGTGATGATGTTGGAGCCCTTATTGTAGAAGGTGACTTTATTGTCCAAAATTATGGGGAGGAATACTCCTATATGATTTTCTTCTGTCCTAAGGATCATCAAGAAAGTTGTCGAAATCTTTCTCTTAGGGATGGGAAGTACTTGGATATTGTTGATGGAGATGTTGATCCTTTGGAGATTAGGTTCGAGAGGGTCCCTTCTCGTATATCCACGGTGGTGTGAATGTTATGTGTGCTATCTTTATAAAATGCACTTGCATGTGATGTATGCTATATATCTAAATAAAGTAGGTCTGATGTGTAACATGTTAGTTTCACATTATGTTTCCTACTATTAAATAAAAGTGTGGTGAAGATGTTGGCAATATGTCTCAAACTCTCCCTCGCATTTCCGTCTTTATTTGGGCATAGGTATGAGCCTGTTGACCCTGTTAGTTTCACGCTGTTCACTGCAATTTGATTTTTTTTTTATTAAAAGAAAACATGCCTTAAATAAATTAAACCATACATTGTCTAGGGAGCTGGGTTCTTTAAGCTCTGAAAACATAACTAGATTAAGAAAGTTTAACATACACTTATTTTAATTATTTTTTTCATTAATTTTTTACTTTGATAATGTAACTTTAAAAAAAAATTTAAATGAACTCTACATCATATTTCACATCTTTGGTTCAAGCGCACCTAATAAATTATGGAATCCTTCTTTTGGGGTTGCTATCAAAGGCAACCCAATGTGTTGATATTGACTTTTATAAATTGTGTTTCAATAGTTGCAATCAAAGATAGATTTACGTCATTATGGAGTAAATGCCCCCACTAAGTTTTCGTTTTTCTTTTAATAATTTATATTATATATAATATTTTAAACATATGAACACATTTGCCCCGTAGTGCTTTTTTAATTACAATCTATTAGCACACATTTATATTCGAATTGTTTTGGTTTAAATATTATTTTAAATATTAATTTTATTTCAAGTATTATATTATTTTTGTTTCACAACTTCTTGTTTATATTAGTAATCAATAAATAATTAGCTTGAAAATTAGTTTGTGAATGTATGATCTAATAGTGCATTTTTAAATCAATTAAGAAAAATCAGTGATATTTTAATATAAATTGTAAAGATTAAGAAACATGTTGTACATTTATTAACGCATTTGTTTGAGAGTTAGCTTTAATTTACAAATGACTAATACAATCAAGAATTAGATAAAAAATTGCATGAAAAATAAAATGGTTGAGTGAGTTTTGGTTATTGATATAGAGAAAACTGTTTTTATAACATTGAAAATGAAAAGAAAATCATTCAGTATTTTCGAAATATAAAAATGCATGTATAACAATTATAGTGTATGTACATAATTTCAGTCATAATGTTTATATTTTCATTATTACACATATATGTATGTTGCCTCCACAACTTAAAATTTTTAGATCCGTCATTGGTTGTAATATATTTTTTTAAGTTGAATAAGTTTTATAATTTTCTATGATATCTCCATTGGAAGTAGCCTAACATCAAAATAAACTAAATCTCAATCTGGCAGAAGGCCTTTCTTCGCTAGAGCGTTTTGTCACTTGATTTCTCTCTGCGTGTGCTGGATTTGAAGCTCTCCGCACCTATGCATGAATAACCTACAAATATCAATAGTAGTGCTCCAAATGTGAAAAATATCAACATCATCTTACTGCAAAGTTTTGAATAGCTAACAGAGAGTCCAATTCTGTAACGAGTTTAGAGACTTTATTTGCTAAAGCTAACTTGACACCATGGAGAATGCTCTGAAGCTCTCCATTCGTTATTGTGGTGAAACCAACATTACCGGAGAAACCTCCGATGAGTGAAATTGTTAATCAGAGAACTTTAAACCTAAGAAACGTCCACTCAAAAGAGGAAAAAGAAATCTCCTGCATTTTATGAAAATCATATAATGTCTAAATTGTAAATCATTAAGAAGTTTGTGACATTTGATTTTTTTCCCTTTTTTTTAGATTGATTGATTTCTTTAAATTAAAAGGCAGAAATTGCAACTATCATTTATGTTAGAGCATAATTTACTATTGAACAAATAGTTATTTATTGTACTTCAACGGTGCTGTCTCTTTGTCCATCCAATCTTATAATAAATAATTTCTTTGATTGGACATAATTAAAGTAATTTTTAATCTGAGTTGCTTGTATGTGGTTTTGGGCTTATTTAGCACGTTTTTGGAATGGATTATGTTAATAAGAAAATAACATAATAATTTAAAACCATTCATATTTTAGGTCTACATGCTCTTAAGGATTCTACAAAAGCTGAGGATAAGAACTACCAACCCATTTAATCCACTTAATTATATTAAAAAATGTTACTTCCTCCATTTCGTTTTATCTGACTTTTTTTTTTTTTTTTTTAAAAATGAGTTTAAGTGTCAATTTCTAATATTAAAAGACAACTAAATTGTTTTTTTTTTTTTTTCCTGATATTACCTTTTACATTGAATAGAGTAGAGCGGTTCATCAAATGTATTTAATAGTGTAGTTAGGTTAAAATTACGAAAGAGAGAAGATATAACAAGGCTAATTTAGTAAATGACATAACTCATTTAGTTATTTATTTATTTTTTGTCAGCTTTTGTGCTAAAATTTTAAAAGGGAGGTAAAATAAAATGGAGGAATTACTAATTTTATAATCACTCCTATTTGAGTTTTCTCAACATTTGTAGTTTTATTCTGCTTGAACAATGGTCCATAATAGATATGAAACTTAAATACTTAAATTTAATCCTTAAAGTTAAAAGCTTAAATACTTAACTCAAGACCCGAAATCTAAAACCCTTAAACCATTCCTACTAAATCCCAAAATCCAAACCACAAAGCCATATAATTCTCTGCGATGTGACTTTTGGATTGAGGTTCAGTTGCCGGAAACTGCAATGGGCGTTGGGCTTTTTAACCCATTGTGGTGCTAGAACTGCAACTATGGAGAGGGAGGAGTAGCATTGGGAAAGAAAGATGTTGAGGGTGATTACAGATGCAAAATTTCTTATCCTATCTTGTCTGTTTTAACCCAGCTCATCTCATGGGATAATATTTTAATTATGATGATAAAATATGATAAACAATAAGATTGCACAAAGATAAATGCTAGAGTATTTTATCTTAACTTTTGAGATGCACCAAACAATCCCTAAATGATAAACTCCAAAACTCTTAATCATGAAACCCTAAATGTTATTAATGCCAATAAAAGAACATAGTTAATACTTGTGTTAATTGCACAAAGGATCCTTAATTATTTATTCATATTATTAATTGATTGTATTAATAAAGTATAAATCATGCATCGAATAAGATAAAGTTATTAATATGGCACAAATGCTTATCCTCAATCCTAAGGGCTGAGATTAGGATTTGCCAACTACTCCCTCCAGTTGTTTTTATAAAGTACCTTATAGAATGTTCTGGTAGTATTTATTATAAATCATTTCACAATTCATATGAAGTATTTATTATTCTTTTTTCGATGTTTGCCCCTACTAAATAATTTGACTATTTTTATTCTTTTTATGGTTGTTCATTAAGAAGAAATAATAAAATGAGGGAAAATTGGAATGTCGGATTATTTTAAAAAAAAAAAAAAAAACAAATGAACTTCAATCATTTTTTATTGATATGTGTATTTCACTTGAATATGCCTTACAAAAATGACAACATAATGTATTAATAAAATGAGTAAGACAAGGGAGATGGCATAGATTCTTTACAGTCATTCTGCCCATGGTAATGGTATTGAGTAAAAATTTGTAGCAGATTATATTGATATCAAATTCTTATTCGTACAAATTTTCTGTAGATAATATCAATGTGTAATTCTCTATAATTGCAAGTTCTCAATATTATAATCTTCCCTAAAAGTATGGAATGTATTAAGTATAAACTAAAAAATATTTTTCTAAACAATAACTAATTTTCACACGTATATCATTTATTATCAACATCATCATTCCTATTCTCTTATGTTGAAACTCTTATGTTCCCTCCTTCTAAGAGCTTAAATTATAGGAGAAGCCTTGACAATATTTTTATATTATATCAAACACATTCTTGCATACAAAAACCTTTTAAACGTAAAGTATGAAGCAACAAAGTCTTACCTATACCATAGGTTGAAATTTTAATTAAATTAACTAAGTGGCAGTGAACAAATTTGATGTCCTGAGCCGTAAGGCCATAAAGGCTCTAATACTATGTCATGAACCTCGATTCCCTTAGAGGAAACATGGTACCCAAAATAATGCCCTCCTTTACCATGTAATGACATTTCTCCCAATTGAGAATTAAATTAACTTCTTCACATTTTTTCAAGACTTTGGCTAAATTAAATAAATAAGAATCATAAGATGAGCCAAAAATACTAAAATTATCCGTAAATACTTCAATAAACTCCCCAATCATTTTAGAAAAATAGAAATTATGCACCTTTGAAATGTGATTGGAGTGTTGCACAAGCCAAAAGGCATACGCTTATAGGCAAACACACTGAATGGACAAGTGAATGATGTTTTCTCTTGATTTTCTGGAGCAATAGGAATCTGATTGTATCCGAAGCATCCATCCAAGAAGCAATAGTATTCTTGTTCAGCTGGTTTCGCCACAATTTGGTCAATAAAGAATAAGGGAAAATGATCTCTCAGTAGCACTGTTCAACCTTCTATAGTCTATACACATTCTCTACTTGTGTGTCACGACAGGTAATTTCTTATGTCATGACACACAAATCCATGACTCAAAACTCTAAGTTCTCTCATTCCAAATGCTAGAATGGTCCTCCACTTTTTCTCTAATTGCATCTTAACCTCAAATATATTTAAAATAGCTTGATTTGAATAGAATTTTCACTGCCATTGCAATTCATCACATCAACTAATGACTAAACAAACTTCATTTCCTTGTTCTTTTTTTGTTTCTGTAAATATGGAATCTAGGATGCTTTCTTATTTTGTGGAACTCTTAACATTTTTAAGGCATTGTCTATTATGTCGCACTGTGAGTGCCTCAACCTTTTAAAATCTTCATTACGGCAATAAAATCAGTAAGTAAATCCCACCAAAATCAACCAATGAGGAGGTGGATAGCGCTACAAAGCTGCCCATTACTCGTCAAGGCTTCTATTTTACTTGACAGCTCTCCCTTGCTAGTCAGGTTTTTGAACCACAGTAAACATCTTTTTGCTATCACAGACAAGCCTCCGAATTTTACCTTTGTTGATATAACACTATGTAGCAAGTTGTCCATGTGGTTTGTTGATGAACACTTTTTAGTGTTTATCTATATACTCTTATACTTATTTCTAGCATTTTTTACTTGCATTTAATTGTTTAATTAATATATATTTTTTTCATTGAGGCTTGATTAGAATTTATTATATTTCATATTAATTTTCTCACTTTAAGGTCTAATTTTACTTATTAGGAATTTTTAATTTCAGAATGGAACTGGGAGGCCTAAGACCGGGTTGGCATTTATGTCCGAGCTTAGGATTGGAGCGAAATTCATGAAGCAATGGCAAAATGATATTTTCTCAACTCAAGAAGGGCGAAATAGGCTTTTGACAATTTAAGGAGTGGCATTTTTGTAATTTAAGCTTCATTGATGGCATTTTTGTAATTAGGGGCTCATTAATGGCAAACTAGTAATTATTGCCAACCTAGACATATGCATATTCGGGCATCCCATTTTTTCAGCCGCCATTCGCACTTTTCTTCAAGTTTTCTTTATTTTCCCCTTCTCCCAAGGTTGCCTCCATGAAAATGGAAGGCTAGGCGCGTCTGTGGTCAATCTGGGATAGCTGGAAGACTGTCGGTTTGATTCTTGAGACCTGTATTGTGTTTATTTTGAATTTAATAATAGTTATGCTTCTATACTTCTCATTTCTTTCTCTGTGATTGTGTATGATGATTATTATGCATGATTGTTGGATGGGTTTATGGGATTTCTAGGCTTAATCACCTTAGGAGTAATTTCCACAAAGTAGAATTTGATTTGGTTGGATAAAAATTCGAAATTTAAGTCTTGGATGCTCTAATCCTTTGTTGCGATGTTGGTTAAGGTTAGATTTGGTTCTAATGACCATAATCCTTTTACTGTTTTTCGCATTTATTCACTGTTAAATTACTGAAATCATTCCCCCATTTCGCCTAATTGACTGAAGCTTGTACTAGTGGTTCTCTGAGAACACGACCCTAGTTTAAAACTTGAACTTGGAATTTTTAATTTGACCGCAACCTATAGTAGCGACGCTATAGGGTGCACGTTAAATTTTGGCGCCATTGCTAGGGAACTACTAGTGGTTTTGGTTATTTTAGGTGCATTTTTGTATATATTGAGACTGTGTATTTATTATTTCTTGCTTCTGTTTGTCTGGGTATTATTTTTTGTGTTTTTGGTATTTTTCTGTGGGACCCACCGAAAAACTTGTGTCCGATTGCCCCGAAACTTGGTCAGGTTGTAGTTTTTGGCTCCTAGTCAATTTTGACGCCCTCTTTTACAGGGCGTCAGTTTTAGTTATTTTAGCTAAATTTCACTTTCTTGAACACTTTTCCATTTTTTGAAGATTTTTATTCCATTTTTCGGCTTCCGGGGTTATTAGGATCAAAGCTATGGTGGTTACAAAATTTTTAAAAAATCATTTGATAGGTTTGTTTTACTTATTTTGTGATTTTTCAGTTGGTAGTTTAGTGTTTTAGTGCTATTTCTTGTGTATATATTATTATGGCTTTGCTGTTTTTCTATGCTGCGGTACTAACTATTGGTGTATGACTAGGTCTTCATTTGTGCCTAACCTTTTTGCATTAGATCCTGAGATTGAAAGAACTTTCAGGTTTAGGAGGCGACGTTGTCATAGTACTAATAGTGCTGATAGTGCCTTTGTAGTTGATAGCAATAGTGATAATTTTCTTGCTCCTATTCCTGTTTCTGTTCCTGTAGGTGGTTCCATTTACATTAATTTGTCTACTCCTCTTTTTTATATTCCTGTTAATTCCACTGCTATTAATCCTACTGTTCATACTCTTGCTGAAGTTGATCCTGTTGCTGTAGATAATTCTGTTGCTACTAACCTTGTCATTATGGCTGATAGAACCTTAAAAGAGCTTGCTGCCCCTGATGTTACTTACAAGCCATTGTGTATTAAATATCCCTATCTTACTGCTGATTTTGAGCTTAAATCTAGATTGATACACTTGCTTCCTAGATTTCACAGTTTATCAGGTGAAGATCCTCACAGGCACCTTCAAGAATTTCATGTTGTCTGTTCTTCAATGAAACCACAGAGTATCCATGAAGATTACATTAAGCTGAGGCTTTTCTATTCTCTCTTGATGGGGTAGCAAAGGTTTGGTTATATTACCTTCATGCTGGTTCTGCCAACAACTGGAATGAATTGAAGTGACAATTTTTAGAAAAAATTTTTCCCTGCATCTAGAGCAGCAACAATTAGGAAAGAAATTTGTAGGATTAGACAGATGACTGGAGAGACTTTGCATGAGTACTGGAAGAGATTCAAGAAACTGTGTTCTAGTTGTCCACACCATCAGATTAGTGACTAGTTACTCATGCAATATTTCTATGAGGGCCTTCTACCTATGGACCGGAGTATGATTGATGCTGCCAGTGGTGGGGCTCTAGTTGATAAAACTCTAGTAGTTGCCAGAGATTTGATTGCTAACATGGCTAACAATTCTCAGCAATTTGGTACTAGAGGTGTAGTGACTCCTCCTGTTCATGAGATAGAAGGTTCATATGCTGACCATTCAATGCATAACTGGCTAGATGAGCTTACATCTCTAGTTCGGCAGTTGGCAGTGACCCAACACCAGACTTTTATACAATAGCCACTTGTCAGAGCATGTGGTATTTGTGCTTCCATGACTCACACTACGAATGCCTGCTCGACCATGCAAGATGATCCTACTACATTTGAGCCTGTAGCAGTAGTAGGTGCATTTCTTAATAAGCCACAGTACTAGCAGCCCCGCCATGATCCATACAACAACACTTACAACCTGGTTAGCGTGATCATCCAAATTTCATATATGGCAACACTCAGTAGCCATATAACTTTGCAACCAAGCCATCATTCTAGCAGCAGTCCTAATTCCCAAATAGTCCTGGGACAAGCAAACCTGCCTTTCTTCCTAGGCAGCATCCATTTTCACAGCAACAACAAGCTCCTGCTCCTCCTACTGCACCTGTACCTTAACAGAATTTTGAGAACTCCTTGGAAGAGATGATGAAGCAACTGATATTAAACAACCTTCAGATGCAGAAAAATAGTCTTGAGTTTCAGCAACGTATAAAATCATCAATTCAGAATTTACAAACTCAGATTAGGCAGCTAGCTTCTACATTGAGCAACATGCAGCAAGGACAGAATTCTGGCCAACTTCCTTCCCAAACCATGCCCAATCCTAAGGGGAACGTGAGTGCCATTACATTACGGAGTGGGAAAACATTGACTTCACGTGAGCCTCCTACTACTTCTCTTACTTCCACTACTAGTAGCAAGCATTCTATTGAGCAAGAAAAATTTAGTAGTAATGATCCCACTCTTACACATGACTTTGCCCATCAGCCAAGCATTCCCTTGCCATTTCCACAAAGATCCATGCAACCAGCAAGGAAGAGAATAGAGGCAGAGAAAGAAAAAGAGCTTTTAGAGACTTTTAGAAAGGTGAAAGTGAATATTCCTCTTCTTGATGCCATCAAGCAAATTCCCAAGTATGTCAAGTTTCTAAAGGAATTGTGCACTCACAAGAGGAAGCTTAAAGGTACAGAGAGAGTCACCATGAGCCAAAATGTATCAGCTCTCATCCAACCAATGCCGCAAAAATGCTAAGATCTAAGCACTTTCACTATTCCATGCATAATTGGGAATCGCAAGTTTGAGGATGTCATGCTAGACTTGGGTGCTTCCATAAATGTAATGCCCAAATCAGTGTCTCAGCCTCTTAGCCTTGGTCCCTTGCAGCCTATTGGAGTTATCATTCAATCAGCTAACAGGAGTACTGCATATCCTTCATGTTTGATTGAGGATGTCTTAGTTAGAGTTAATGAGCATATTTTTCCTGCTGATTTTTATGTTTTGGATATGGAGGGTGATTCTAGTAGATCCCCTATTATTCTAGGCAGATCATTCTTGAGAACTGCTAAGACCAAAATAGATGTGTATGATGGTACTCTTACTATAGAATTTGGTGATATTTGTGGTTAAATTCAATATTTATGATGCTATGAGATATCCAGCTAAGAATCACTCTATTTTTTTCTGCATGGATATTTTTGATGAGTTGGTAGCTGATAGATATGGTGATTTATGTTTTGTTGATTTTCTAAAACTTGTGAACTTAGATGATTATGTTAATTTTTACTGTGATTGTGGTAAATCTTGGTCCATGTTCTATTTGTGCTGAAATTGATGCATTCATTCATGATGGGAATTCTATTGATCATGTTGATGTTGTTGATGGTTTAAATGATATGGTGGATCCTCTTGTACAATCAGTTCATATAACTACAGTGGATCCTTTTTAGAGGTCAATGAGCAATTGCATGTTATTATTGCTAGTAATCTTCTCCCTAAGCAAGAAGAAAGATTATTGAGTGTGCTGAAAAAGAATAAACAGGCCATTAGATGGACACTTGCAGATATTCATGGTATTAGCCTTTCCACTTATATCATAGAATTCTATTAGAAGATGGGGCTAAACCAGTGAGATAACCTCAAAGAAGACTCAACCCTCTTATTCTTGATATGGTGAAAAAAGAGGTGACTAAGCTTCTTCAAGCTGGCATCATTTATCCTATCTCAGATAGCAAATGGGTGAGTCCTGTGCAAGTTATTCCTAAGAAATTTGGAGTTATAGTAGTAGCCAATGAGAAGAATGAATTGATTCCCACCCGAATACAAAACAGTCGAAGGGTGTGTGTAGATTACAGGAAGTTAAATCAAGCTACCAGGAAAGATCATTATCCTTTACCCTTCATTGATCAAATGTTAAAGAGGACTTGCTGGCAAGTCACATTACTATTCTTGATGGGTATACTGGATACTTCCAAATTCATATAGCAACAGAGGACCAAGAGAAGACTACTTTCACATGTTGTTTTGGCACATATGCAAACAGGAGAATGCCATTTGATCTCTGCAATGCCCCTGGCACCTTCCAATTTGAATTTCTTGAGGATTGTATGGAAGTATTCATGGATGATTTTACTATATATGGTTCTTCATTTGATGCATGTTTGGATAGTCTTGCTAGGGTATTGAACAGATGCATTGAAATAACCTTGTTCTAAACTATGAAAAGTGTCATTTTATGGTTAAGCAGGGTATAATTTTAGGTCATATTATATCTAGCAAGGGTATTGAGGTAGATCTTGCGAAAATAGATGTTATTTCTTCTTTGCCTTACCATGCCAGTGTACGGGAAGTGCATTCTTTTCTTGGTCATGCAGGTTTCTACAGGCGGTTTGTTAAGGATTTTAGCAAAATTACCTTACCACTATCCAGCTTGCTACAAAAGGACGTGGAGTTTGTCTTTGGTGAGGCTTGCAAACAAGCATTTGACAAGCCGAAGAAATCCCTCACTATAACTCCCATCATCCAACCTCTAGATTGGACACTCCCATTTGAGCTTATGTGTAATGCATCTAATATGCAGTGGGAGTTGTCCTTGCTCAAAGAATCGGGAAGTTCTCCCATGTTGTTTACTATGCTTCTCGGATGTTGGATGCTGCTCAAGCGAACTACACAACCACTGAAAAGGAGCTTTTAGCAATTGTTTTTGCTTTGGATAGATTTAGATCATATTTACTATGCTCTAATGTTGTTGTTTTTATTGATTATGCAACTTTGAAGTTCTTGTTGAAGAAACTTGAGGGAAAACCTCAGTTGATTAGATGGATGCTCTTGTTACAAGAGTTCAAAATTTTCAAGCTAAGTATAAAAAGTTAAAAAAAAAAAAAGAAATGAAAAAAAAAAAATTTATGAAAAGAAAAACAGCAACAACAAAAGAAAAAAAAAAAAAGAGAAGAGAAAGAAAGAAAGGAAAAGAAGTAGAAAAAGATTTATATATTCAATAAATGTTGTTTTGTGGCCTTTGTAATTGAAGGAAGTGAGAGTAAGAATTGTGCATTTTTGTGCTTGAACTCTAATTTTCATGCTCTTTTGCTCTTTTTGCTACTTATTTTTCCATATCCATTTTATCCTTCCTTTCTTCTTCCCTTAGCCCCATTACAACCTTGAATAAAGTCCTTTTGATTTATGAATGCATATGCTTTGAGTAGTGGAGATTATAATTTTTGCAAGCTTATGGTAGTGCTTACATCTTGAGTTGAGTGAGTGTAAACACTTTGCCTATCTTAAACACTCGAGAGTTTGAGTGAATAGCATCTTGTGAGACCATCATTCTTGATATATGCTTTCATTTGATATTGCCTTGCTTGTTAAATTGGAATGTAAAGAATTATGGCATGATTGGTTATGTTCTTATGTTTTTGAGATCCTCTATGTTACACATTGTCTCATTCTTGATAATCATTGGAAAGTAGAGTAGAAATAGTTTTGTTTTGTTCTGAGTTTTTTGTGCATATTGTCATTTCCCTCTTGTTCTTTAATGTAAAGTTCTATTTTGCCCGAGACGTACAAAGGATAAGTGTGGGGGGATTTGATGAACACTTTTTAGTGTTTATCTATATACTCTTATACTTATTTCTAGTATTTCCTATTTGCATTTAATTGTTTAATTAACATATATTTTTATCATTGAGGCTTGATTAGAATTTATTATATTTCATATTAATTTTCCCACTTTAAGATCCAATTTTACTTGTTAGGGATTTTTAATTTCAGAACTGGACCTAGGAGGCCTCAGACAGGGTTGGCATTTATGTCCAAGCTTAGGATTGGAGCAAAATTCATGAAGCAATGGCAAAAGGATATTTTCTCAACTCAAGAAGGGCGAATAAGCTTTTAACAATTTAAGGAGTGGCATTTTTGTAATTTAAGCTTCATTAATAGCATTTTTGTAATTAGGGGCTCATTAATGGCAAACTTGTAATTATTGCCAACCTAGACATATGCATATTCGGTCATCCCATTTTTCAAGCCGCCATTCACACTTTTCTTCGAGTTTTCTTCATTTTCTCCTTCTCCCAAGGTTGCCTCCATGAAAATGGAAGGCTAGGCGCGTCTATGGTCAATCTGGGATAACTGGAAGACTATCGGTTTGATTCTTGAGACCTGTATTGTGTTTATTTTGAATTTAATGATAGCTATGCTTCTCTACTTCTCATTTATTTATCTGTGATTGTATATGATTATTATTTTGCATGATTGTTGGATGGGTTTGTGGGATTTCTAGGCCTAATCACCCTAGGAGTGATTTCCACGGAGTAGAATTTGATTTGTTGGATAAAAATTCAGAATTTAAGTCTTGGATGCTCTAATCCTTTGCTGTGATGTTGGTTAAGGTTAGATTTGGTTCCAATGACATAATCTATGCGATTGTGTAGTAAGAATTACCGAGTTAGGTGTAAGGATACCAACTTAGTGAGGATTCAACCAAATTAATTAATTAGGTAGGTTAATCTTGAGATTTTGGGGTTAATCTAGTTAATTGGCATAACTGAAATTAAATTTATCTTTCGGTCGAGGATAGAATCACCATTGTCTGATAGTTTCCTAGGTTGATTACATTTTCATAATCTGTTTACTTCTATTTTATTGTTTTTCGTATTTATTCACTGTTAAATTGTTGAAATCATTCCCCCCATTTCGCCTAATTGTCTGAAACCTGTACTAGTAGTTCTCTGAGAACATGACCCTGGTTTGAAACTTGAACTTGGAATTTTTAATTTGACCGCAACCTATAGTAGCAACGCTATAGGGCGCACGTCATTTGTCTCTATCCATGTACTATCAGGGTCGAGTTTGATGTTTGGTCTTGCTGGAAGATACCCATCTTTGCAAGGTGACTTCTTTATCAAAAGTTATTTGGAGAAGAGTTATAAGATTATCTTCTGCCCCGAAAGGAGTCCCGAAGCCTATGGAGATCTTCATTTGACGAAAGATCACTACTTGGATGTTAGGTTTGGAGAAGAAGTCATTCCTTTGCCGATCAGCTTCGGGAAGGCTGGTTCTGGAATATCAATGGTGGTCTAAATGTTGAAATGTACTTGCTTTATATGTTTGCTGTTTAAATAAAGTAGGTCTGATGTGTAAGTTCGTTTCACATTATGTACACTACTATGAAATAAAAGTATGGTGAAGCAATTGGTATTTTTAAAATTCTTTTGTTCTAAGTAGTGTTAAGTATTTGAAGTTCATAAATAGTATCCATCCCTCAGAAAGTATAGACCTTATTTTGGAAACTCACTTTTTCCATTATCAACAATTTCCTACTTTATTAGGTTCAAAGCTATCAGTTTCGATAGTTTGGCCAAGTTCCATGGCTGGGTTGATCAGCTGAAATTTTCTATCACATACTCGGTGACACAGATTTTTCGAAACTTCATAACAACACCAAAATTACTAGATAGGACCTCCGAGAAATTCCTAACATGAAATTGGATATTCATACACACTCGCTCAACGGAGATATGTCCCCATGCATACCTACCACCTCTTCACCCTCCACCTTGTACATGGCCACAACCACAATGTAAAGGGATGCCAATACTTTTTTGTTTTCTCTGAAAACTCTCCAGTGTCTAGTATCATATTTGCCACCAATTAATCTAGATACTAATGGTTTTTTCTATTATGTTCTCAATGTAACTACTCATTTTCATTTGTCTTTTTGGGACACATATATAAGAAACAAGAAACTGTCAGTTTGATCAGCATATTCCATCAAAAGAGATCCTTCAAAATTAGTTGTACAAAATTCAAAACTTTAAAAGGCCATAACTTTGGGCTCGGGTGTCCCTTTTGGATAATGCTGGTGTCGATTTAACTTTTTGAGCAACTTTGAAACCTTGAAAATCAGTTTGGTCACTCGTTTTCTATTAAAAGTGACAATTTGCCACTCCATTTGAATTTATAGAATTTTGTTTTTTATTTGGTAGCACAACACGACTTTGATTTAATTTTTCTCGCAAACAAACCCATCCAAACTTAGTGTTTCTTATTTCCTACATGTGCCATTCGGAAAAAAAAAAAAAAACCAAATAAAAATGAGTGGTTGCATTATCAGAACAGATAATTTTATACAAAATTATATAGTTTCAAATGTATTTAGTGGATTTACACACTTGAAAAAAAATTAACATCAAGCAAAAAAAGGACTTTACAATACAATTAGAGTATGTTGGTAACAGAGAATTTAGTACAAAAATAATCCAAAGAAAAGGGGAATAGGGTAGGAAGGGAAAAATATACATCAAACAAGTTTTTTTTTTTTTTTTTTTTTTTTCTATTTAAGGTGGCACTCTTGTCAAGGAAGGAATTTATAATGCATTGGACAAGTTATTCCTTGATTATTGCTTGGAGTTGGAGTGGCTAGGATTCATGAGTTATTGATCCTAATAAGGTTAAGTGGGTTTTGGTTTCTAAGCTCAATAATGAAGACTTCCTCCTATTCACATCCTACTTTGTTTGTCTACACTCATTGGTATTAGTAAGGTGAGTATGATCTTCCTTTCAATTTTTTCTATTAGTCTATTATTAGTAATGTGAGTAGGGTAGTTGCACTTACGAGTTTGTGATCTTGGCATAACTAAGTTCTAAACACAATATTAGGAGGGAATGAAAGATGATATGAAAGTGATTGCTGACAATTCTCCTCAAACAAGTAAATATGTCAAGTTATTTTTTTCTAATTTTTCATTACATCGTTATCGTTAAAACTAACCAAACCGAACTGCAATTGAGTTGTTTGGTTTGATTTTTCTAAAAATTTTGAAAATTTAAACTAAACCACACTACAAATGTTTAATTGGTTTGGTATTGGATATTCTTAAAAATCACATCAAATCACACTACACTCACGCCTAGACAGAAGATCATATCCCTAAAAAGAACAAATTCATCCAAAAAACGTAAATTTTTTCTAACAGCTTGAGCTTTTTTGTTGAGATGGTTCTTTGACATGATATTGGAGCCTTTTGATCATTCAGAAGATCAAATCCACCAGTCCCCTCTTCAAGCTCAAAGGATGTGTTGAATATGATATAAGACTATTATTGAAAATTCATCTAAATTTACAGCTAAATATTTGATTTGAATTTTGATTGAGGAATGGAAATTGTTGTGTCTATAATAAGTACACCAGGTCATACAAATTATTTAAAGCAAATACGGGTTGTCGAGCAAAAGAATCTAGAAATTAAATACTGTTTTCGTTCTCAAATAACTATTTACACTTAACAATAGAGTGAGGCATAATTGAAATAAAATAAATTAACAACTAAAGCTAAATATGACAGCATATAAAAATAATGAAAAGTTTCTATATAGAATGGATACTAGTTTCATCATTTCACCTAAAACAATGCATATAAATATGGGAATTTTATTATGCAATTATATATTTAGCCCTATGAAAGTCTAAATACCTAATTTAGTTAAAATTCAATTCCTTACTGAATTAACACTCTTTCTAAAATTGATTTATTCAATTTCTTAGAGTAATTCAAACAAACGAAAACATTACCCAATTCTATAGAATTGTTTAATGACTATGTATGGTCTGCATTAGAGCTATTTACAGCTTGTGCAATAATTAATCATAAAAATTATTTCAGAAAGTCACCTACTAATGTGAATCTTAAAGAACAAAATAATCTTATAGGTGATTAGATTGCAAAAAGCATTAAGAACCAAATTATCTGTTCAAATCACTTTCTCGTCTCTAAAAATATTTGGTTCACCTATCATTTGGAAAGAAACAATCTAATAAGAAGTAAATATATCATTATCAACTAGTAGAGACCACATCTTCTATCTTAATTGTCTCAATTTTATCATATAGACTTAGAATTGGTTAAAAGCTAATTAAATAATTAAGTTTATGCATTACTTTTATTTTGAAAGATGAGTTTATGTATTATTTAGCTCTTCTGCATGATTTTGATATTTTATACTTCATCAAAAAAATAGAAAAAACGAGGAGAAAAATTGAAAAAATAAAAAATAAATAAAAGATTCTTGGACCACCATGCAGGTGTCCTTACCTATAGCAAGTATGTATGTGGATGTCTTATTAAGAAATTAAGAAATACATGACAACTCGTTTATTATCTCCAATATACGTTTTCTAATAAGAAATACATGTATTTTGGAGTTTTTTTTGGTAATGATAGTGGATATACACTTACTCGTTTATCAGCATCGAGGACGGCATTGACTCATCACCTGTCGTTCATTGTTTGGAATTAATATAAACTTATAGGATAAGTTGATAAAATCATTCCTTATCTGTCTTCATCACTCTTAATTTTTAACATAAGTACTAGGGGCTCTGATTGGTATATTTAATAAAAGAGATAGAATCATATTTTTATTTTTTGTTTGATCAAATAATAAGATATGATAAAATTATTCTACTACTTATCTTATTATATTTAAAATTTTATCTTGAGGAAAAAATTAGGTTAGAAGAGCATACGATAAGATAAGAAAATTCTTTTTATCTCACCCTCACCTAACCAACATTCTTTTATCTCCAACTTTCGACTGTCGTAACACACTATCACCACCACCTAAAAAAGTATAGACCGCCGCCACTACCACTGCTTCCCCCACACCACCACCACAATCACCTATCTCATGCCTGGCATAGAGACCACTATGTTGCCATCGCTACACAGGTAGTTACTTAAACTTTCGACTGTACAGTACTACAAAATAAAAGTATTGTGAAGCTGCATGTTGGTGATATCTTTAATTGTAATGTTCCTAGTGTACATTCAGCTATACCACTACCATCCTGACCTAACAGAAGCACGAACACCACCATTACCCGCACTAGCATCATTATTGCTCCCTCTCATGCTGAGTGGAGACGCCATAATTTCTTAGTTACCACCACCACACCTCCCAATTGTTTTTGTCAATGATTCGCACAAGGTTGCAAATTGAAGATGCTAATTTCATTTTACTAAAGCACATCAAATATTTAATAGAATAACATAATGCTATTTAACAAACCGTCTGGTGCACATCAAACACTGGGTAAGATAAAAATTTATCATATTCTTATCATAATTTATTTATATCCAAAAATTTTATTTCATTCATCCTTATCTAGGCTAAATTGACCCTTATATTATTATAATTTCCAATGCAAAATTTAATCCTTAAATTACACTATGCCCTCACTAACTGTTCTTCTAAATTACAGTTTATAGTTCTCGTTAGAACATAGCCAAAATACCAATAAAATCCTTTTTTTTATTGTATTGCAGAATAATAATTTTTGTTAAAATTCCTTTAAATTTCATCCTTTATATTCTTAATTAAAATATTTAACATTTAAAATATTTTAGAAGAATAATGATATTTCTTAATTTGTGTAAATATTCTTAATGACAAATAAAAAGAAACAAGGGGAGTATTAGAATACTTATTATTTTACATAAAATTGTACAACAAATTATGAAACTATCGTTAAGACAATAGTCTATAATTAAATAGAGGTAAGGAAAAGAACAAGTTTTATTTAATTTTTTTTTTCGAAACAAAAGAAAAAATGTAATTGGGATTGAATCCTCACGTCTGACAGAAAAATAAAAAAGAAGGGATTATTTACCATGGATCCTCTCCAGTTGATCCACTTTCTCATTCGTCTTTCTCCTACTTCTCTCTATTTGAACAGCAAAGTATCTATGCTTTAAGTTATTTAGCTTTTATTAAAATACACAGAGAAAGTATATAACCCTTCATGATGGTCGTTGCAACTTGCTAACCATTTAATGTTTTAGTAGTACTCCCCCTCTTTCTAAACTATAGTTGTATTAAAGTTTTAATTTTGTTCTAAAGCATTACCTTTTAGTTTAAGTGCTGTTTTCTCATATTAAGAGACAATCAATTTTTTTTTGCTAACTTTACCCTTTGTATTTAATAGAGTAGAGTGGTTCAGCAAATGCTTTTAACAGTGTAGTTAACTGGGTGAAAATTAGTAAATAAGAAGGAAGATAAAACAGAAATAATTTAATAAAATAATATCATTCATTTAATTTTTTTTTTGTTTTCCTTAATTTTTATGTTAAAACTTTAGAAAACAGTTAAAATAAAATGGAGGCAGTGCTAATTTTATTATCACTCATATTAGAGTTTTGTCATATTTATGATTCCATCTTGCTTAAATTATATCAGTTAATGTCCAAACCTAAACGTACAACTCTTAAATCACAAATCTTAATCCAAAAATCCTTAATTCTAAACTTAAACTAAAAAATCACAAAACTCTTAATGCTAAACTCTAAAACTCTTAATCCGGAAACATAAATATTATTAATGCCAACTAAAGAACATAATTAATACTTGTGTTAATTGCACAAAGAATCATTAATTATTTATATGACTCTCCCGGCAGTATTTATAAGCCCTTTCTAAAAAATTCTAATGATCCTTAATATAAGATCATTTTCAAAGTTTTAAAAATATTTATTATTCTTTTATATTTTTCCTTTATGAGAATTGGTCATTTCGAACTTCAAGATTTTGATTAATGAATGATAAATTTTAAATAGAGATAAAATTAAAAAATTGTGATAATTTTTAAATAATAATAAATTAATTAATTTTAATAACTTTTCTTAAGCTTTATATTTGATTGAAATGACCTTGAGCATTAATAAATTGTATTAGTAAAGTATAAATCATGGAACCAACAACATAAAAGTAATGAATATTGCCCAGATCCTTATCCTCAACCTTTAAAGGGATGAGCTTATGATTTGCCAACTGCTACTTGGTCTTTTTTATAAAGTACCTCAAATTTGCACTAGGTAATATTGATGTACAATTCTCTAAATTTTCAAGTTCACAGAAATATAACCTCATACCCAAAAAGTATGGAATATACTGAGTATAAACTAAGAAAATGTTTTTCTAAACAATAACTAATGCTAAGTATTATTTGATAGTATCGTATTCATTATCAACTTAATCACTTCCTCTCTCTCAATATTTCACGTGTTCCTGAGGCCTGCAACTGTTCTTAAAATTAACTCTAGTAGTCTATATCTTGAAAGAAAAAAAATAATTTAATTTTTATTTTAGTACCTGTGATTCCAAAATTTTTTCATGTCTCGGAAACCCATATGATTGCCTCAATTCATACCAAAAAAAAAAAAAATGAAAGAAAAAACACATGCCCTACAATATTATAATTTACAGCGAAAAAAAAAAAAAATTAATCCTTAACTTAGAACATTGCCCTCACTCCTTGTCCCCATAAATTGAAGTTCCTAGTTCCCATTTTCACACAACCAAAATCCATTCAACCCTTTCATAGCCTTCCCTAGAAGCCTTCCCTTGCCAAACCAAACATGAAGATTGCACTACTTGCACTCTTCTTCCTCCTCTTCACCTTCACCAAAGCCGAATTTATCTATGACACCGATGGCGAACGACTTTCGGAAGCTCACTCGTACATCATCTCCGTTGGCACTGAACTTATCGGGGCAAGTGGATTTACGCTTCTGGACACTGGGAAGGAGAACTGTCCATTACCCTTGATGGCTTCTCCTCCCTTGCCTGGCATTCCTACGGCCATTCCAGTTAAATTTTCAAACAATCTTTTATATCCTTTTGCTACCACAGAAACACCTCTGAATTTAACCTTCGTCAATGTACCACGTTGTTCCAAGAGATCCCAGTGGTTTGTCGCGGTGCATATACCAGATATGTTGAATTTGTGGTTTGGTGATGCATATGTTGGAGGTGACTTTTATATCAAAAAGCATGGGGACAAGACTTATAAGATTATCTACTGTTCCCACGACGATGCCCAAAGCCATTGTGGACATGTTGCTTACGCCGACAATGATCGTAACTTGGTTGTTAAGTATGGAAGTGGTGATGCCACGGCGGTCACCTTCCATAAATCTGGTGTGAATGTTTAAATGTACTAGCATGTTATGTTTGGTGTCTAAATAAAGTGGTGACTGGTGTGTAACATGTTAGTTTCACGTTATGTACACTACTACTAAATAAAAGTATGGTGAAGCTGCATGTCGGTGATATCTTTAATTGTAATGTTCCTAGTGTACATTCAGCTACACCACTACCATCCTCACCTAACAGAAGCACGAACACCACCATTACCCGCACTAGCATCATTATTGCTCCCTCTCTTGCTGAGTGGAGATGCCATAATTTCTTAGTT
The DNA here is from genome assembly GCA_022379115.2 of Bauhinia variegata. Taxonomy (NCBI): domain Eukaryota; kingdom Viridiplantae; phylum Streptophyta; class Magnoliopsida; order Fabales; family Fabaceae; genus Bauhinia; species Bauhinia variegata. The sequence goes on along the minus strand of CM039438.1, from coordinate 8,813,737 downwards.
ACCACCACCAGACCTCCCAATTGTTTTTGATCAATGATTCGCACAAGGTTGCAAATTATTGTGCTCATCAATAAATTTAAGATGCTAATTTCATTTTACTAAAGCACATCAAATATATAATAGAATAACATAATGCTATTTAACAAACCATCTGGTGCACATCAAACGCTGGGTATGATAAAAATTTAGCATATTCTTATCATATTTTATTTATATCCAAACATTTTATTTCATTCATCCTTATCGAGGCTAAATTGACCCTTATATTATTATAATTTCCAATGCAAAATTTAATCCTTAAGTTACAACTATGCCCTCACTAACTGTTCTTATAAATTACAGTTTATAGTTCTCCTTAGAACATAACCAAAATACCAATTAAATCCTTTTTTTTTTTATTGTATTGCAGAATAATAATTTTTGTTAAAATTCCATTAAATTTCATCCTTTCTATTCTTAATTAAAATATTTAACATTTAAAATATTTTAGAAGAATAATGATATTTCTTAATTTGTGTAAATAATCTTAATGACAAATAAAAAGAAACAAGGGGAGTATTAGAATACTTATTATTTTACATAAAATTGTACAACAAATTATGAAACTATCGTTAAGACAATAGTCTTTAATTAAATAGAGGTAAGGAAAAGAACAAGTTTTATTTAATTTTTTTTCGAAACAAAAGAAAATATGTAATTGGGATTGACTCCTCACGTGTGACAGAAAAATAAAAAAGAAGGGAATATTTACCATGGTTCCTCTCCAGTTGACCCACTTTCTCATTCGTCTTTCTCCTACTTCTCTTTATTTGAACAGCATAATATCTATGCTCTAAGTTATTTAGCTTTTATTAAAATACACAGAGAAGAAAGTATATAACCCTTCATGATGGTCGTTGCTACTTGCTCACCATTTAATGTTTTAGTAGTACTCTCCCTCTTTCTAAACTATAGTTGTATTAAAGTTTTAATTTTGTTCTAAAACATTACCTTTTAGTTTAAGTACTGTTTTCTCATATTAAGAGACAATCAATTTTTTTTTTCCTAACTTTACCCTTTGTATTTAATAGAGTAGAGTGATTGAGCAAATGCTTTTAACAGTGTAGTTAATTGGGTGAAAATTAGTAAATAAGAAGGAAGATATAACAGAAATAATTTTTATGTTAAAACTTTAGAAAACAGTTAAAATAAAATGGAGACAGTGCTAATTTTATTATCACTCATATTAGAGTTTTGTCATATTTATGAGTCTATCTTGCTTAAACTATATCAGTTAATGTCCAAACATAAACGTATAACTCTTAAATCATAAATCTTAAATCCTAAAATCCTTAATTCTAAATCTTAAACTCAAAAATCACAAAATTCTTAATGCTAAACTCTAAAACTCTTAATCCTGAAACATAAATATTATTAATGCCAACTAAAGAACATAATAGAATCATTAATTATTTATATCACTCTCCCGGCAGTATTTGTAAGCCCTTTCTAAAAAATTCTAATGATCCTTAATATAAGATCATTTTCAAAGTTTTAAAAATATTTATTATTCTTTTATATTTTTCCTTTAGGAGAATTGGTCATTTCGAACTTCAAGATTTTAATTAATGTATGCTAGATTTAAATAGGGATAAAATTAAAAAATTGTGATAATTTTTAAATAATAATAAATTAATTAATTTTAACAACTTTTCGTAAGCTTTATATTTGATTGAAATGACCTTGAGCATTAATAAATTGTATTAGTAAAATATAAATCATGGAACCAACAACATAAAAGTAATTAATATTGCCCAGATCCTTATCCTCAACCCTAAAAGGGATGAGCTTATGAGTTGCCAACTACTGCTTGGTCTTTTTTATAAAGTACCTCAAATTTGCACTAGGTAATATTGATGTACAATTCTCTAAATTTTCAAGTTCACAGAAATATAACCTCATACCCAAAAAGTATGGAATATACTGAGTATAAACTAAGAAAATGTTTTTCTAAACAATAACTAAAGCTAAGCATTATTTGATAGTATGGTATTCATTATCAACTTAAACACTTCCTCTCTCTTAATATTTCACGTGTTCCTGAGGCCTGCAACTGTTAAAATTAACTCTAGTAGTCTATATCTTGAAAGAAAAAAATTAATTTAATTTTTATTTTAGTATCTGTGATTCCAAAATTTTCATGTCTCGGAAACCCATATGATTGCCTCAATTCATGCCAAAAAAAAAAAAAAAAAATGAAAGAAAAAACACATGCCCTACAATATTATAATTTACTGTGAAAAAAATTAATTAATCCTTAACTTAGAACATTGCCCTTCACTCCTTGTCCCTATAAATTGAAGTTCCTAGTTCCCATTTTCACACAACCAAAATCCATTCAACCCCTTCATAGCCTTGCCTAGAAGCCTTCCCTTGCCAAACCAAACATGAAGATTGCACTACTTGCACTCTTCTTCCTCCTCTTCACCTTCACCAAAGCCGAATATATCTATGACACCGATGGCGAACGACTTTCGGAAGCTCACTCGAACTATATCTTTGTTGGCGCTGAACCTATCGGGGCAAGTGAATTTACACTTCCGGACACTGGGAACGAGAACTGTCCATTACCCTTGATGGCTTCTCCTCCCTTGCCTAGCATTCCTCCGGCCATTCCAGTTAAATTTTCAAACCATCTTTTATATCCTTTTGCTACCACAGAAACACCTCTGAATTTAACCTTCGTCAATGTACCACGTTGTTCCAAGACATCCCAGTGGTTTGTCGCGGTGCATATACCAGATATATTGAATTTGTTGTTTGGTGATGCATATGTAAGAGGTTACTTTTGTATTAAAAAGCATGGGGATAAGACTTATAAGATTATCTACTGTTCCCGCGACGTTGCCCAAAGCCATTGTGGACATGTTGCTTACGCTGACAATGATCTGAACTTGGTTGTTAAGTTTGGAAGTGATGATGCCCTGGTGGTCACCTTCCATAAGGTTAAATCTGGTATATCAATGGTGGTGTGAATGTTTAAATGTTCTAGCATGTTATGTTTGGTGTCTAAATAAAGTAGTGACTGGTGTGTAGCATGTTAGTTTCACGTGATGTACAGTACTACTAAATAAAAGTATGGTGAAGCTGCATGTTGGTGATATGTTTAATTGTAATGTTCCAAGTGTACTTTCAGCTACTAAATAAATTAAGGACATTCTCGTGGCATTAACCTTTCAAACTATTTCCCGTTTTACTTTTTTTTTTTTTTTGTTGAAAATCATATGGTGCAAGAACACAAATTACTTTATTAGGGCGCCATTGTGGGGATTAATCCTTTTATGTTAGAACAAAAGTTACTTTTAAACAAATCATTATATAAACAAGATTAACCAACTAATTAAGAAATAAAAAACTTTGGGATACACTATCACCCAAGCGTGTAAATTAGCTAGTAATACTACCACTAGAAGTTTCGAGAATTCAATTATGTTAAAATTTGGTAAGAAGAGTTTTGCTACCTTTATGGTCATTTATAATTCTAACTAGATTAGTTGGTACCAAATGTAGTGCTGAATACTAATAGTTTACACAAAAAAATATTGGGATACACTAATAATTTTGTCTTGAGAGGGGATTTGAATTTTTGTAAAAAATACTAACAAAGACTTTGTAGAGGGCAACAACACTAAGTCAAGACCATTAATATACTAATAATTTACCTTAATGAAATCATGACCATTGAATATGCCACTTGGACAATCTCACGGTGAATAAAGAAAATAATACTTGGGTGTATGAACTGATGTACAGCTTCTAAGTTTTTAGTAGTTTATTTTCAATATTATTAATTTTATTTAGAAATTATGCCACCATGCTTTTAGTAGTTTTCATATTAAGTACAAAAATGTCACATGCATTTTCAAATTTTTATTTCCAATTATCTAAAGTTTTGAATTTTGAGAAGGAAATAGTGGAAACGATTTCTTTTTTAATGGAAAAAAATAAAAATTGTCGATTCAATATTTGAGCCCAACTTTAGAAATGTTACATTTCATTACACTCAACCAAATGAAAACAACAAATGACCAGCAACTCTGCCAAGCTTTGACATCAGACAATAGATCTCACTATTTGAAAGAATGCACATAAATTCAAATCTCACACAGTAATCTCTCCTTGATGATACTCTTGCCTCTTTGTTTAGCTTTTCTCTTTGCACACAAAAGATGGCTTTATTTATAGCCCAATATAATTATAATTGAGGTAAATTAGTATTACTAGCATACGAGAGATCAATCACATTCGTAAAATCCCAAAGACATATTAGTAAACTTTCTAATTATAGTTTAATATATTTCCAATTACATGTTAGGATATTTCCAAAACTCAAATTCAAGACTTTTAGTTTGGCTAGAATTGCACCGATAGTTAAGCATAATCTATATGCTTGGTGGTTGAGATTTCAAACTTTTATTTATATTTTAGTTATGTGCAAATGTGAACAAGAAACTGCAACTTATAAAGCCAGTTAGTGATGTCATAGTTATAACTTAAAGATTAGATTATGAATTGGAAAGAAATCCCTTTGTCTCATATATTTTGTTATTTTAAATTAAAAAATTTATCTTAAAACTATTGTATTTTTAAAATTTCAAGGTTTTACTAAATATTATTCACCCTTATTATTATTTAAATAAAAGTAACTTATTCATTTTCTATCTTAATTACACCTAAAATACAATAATTAAATAAAAACATTAAAGTCAATATATCATACTAATAAATGATTTCGTTATTGGTTCATAACCACCTTAAACCAGAAAAGATATGAGATGGAGGGGAGGATAATACAATAAGTACTTAGAATAACACGTGAAAAATTAAGACAGTGATGAAGATAGATAATGGATGATTTTATCAACTTATCCTATTTCCTTCTTTAGGGCATAAGTATGAGCTAATAGACACTGCTGGATTGTGCTGAAATTTTGGGTGGTGTTCACTGCAATTTGATTTTTTTTTTTTTGATTAAAAGGAAACATGCATTAGATATATTAAAACCATACATCCTCAATCATAACTAGATTAACAAAGTTTGGCATAACATAAAAATAAACTAAATCTCCATTAGGAGAAGGCCTTTCTAAATATCAAGAAAGATAGAAGATGTTACAAGAACAATTTAATAAAGTAACATAATTCATTTATTATTTTCATTAATTCTTGTCCTAAAAGATAAAAGACAAAACACAAATTGGAGGAAGACGAGTACTAACTTTATCACTTATTTTAGAGTTTTGTTGATTCAATGTCTAATGTGACATTGGATACTAGATGATTTGAACCAAATTAAAATTACTAATTCCATTCAATATTTTGTGATGTTTAAGGTTATTGTACATGTATAAAAAAATTATTAATATATCTAAAATTTATCACAACTTGATTAAATTGTTTTTATTTAACGTCTTCATTAATTACTCAATCAACTTATATCATAACAAATGAGGATATAAAATAAATAAAAAATTTGACAAAGCTTTGAAATTCTAAAACAATACATATTTGGAAACAAAACAAAAACTTTAAAACACATATTATGGAATGGATAGAGTATATACTTAATTCCAAAACTTCAATTTTGATACTTACACCTAAAACCATAAATAGTTAACTCTAAATCCTTAAACCGTAAACCTTAAACTCAAAATCCCCAAAAGTTTGAATGCTAAACTCGAAAACTCTTAATCTTAAAACCCTAAACATTATTATAATGTCAACTAAAGTACATAATTAATACTTGTGTTAATTGCATAAAGAATCATTAATTGTTTACTCATATTATTAATTAATTAAGTGGTCTAGTAAAGTATAAATCATGCATCCCATAAGATAAGAGTAATTAATGTGGCCCAAATCCTTATCCTTATAACCAACCCTAAGGGATGAGGTTAGGATTTTCCAACTACTCCTCTAGAAGCTTTTTAAAAGGTTTTGATAGTTATTATTATAAGTTATTTTATAATTTCTATGAAATATTTGTTATTCTTTTTCAATGTTTGCCGTTAATAGATAATTTAGTTTGTGTATTTTGGTTAAATAGAACTTATAAAAGAGAGGAAGTATTAATACTAAGAGTGAAAAAAGGGAGATAGCACATCCGTTCAGCACATGGTAATGGTATTGCGTAAAGTTTTGCAGCAAATAACATTGATATCAAATTGTTATTAGAACAAATTTTCAGCAGATAATATATATTGATGTGCAATTCTCTATATTTCTAACTTCTCATAAATATACTCTCTTACCCAAAAAGTATAGAATATTCTGGGTGTATATAAACTATATATATATAAAAAAAAGCTTTTCCAATTAAACAATAAATATTCTGGGTGTTTATTTTCTGTATTATACATATTCCCTCTTCCTAAACTGTTACTGTTTAAGCACCACTTTGACTCATTCATTATCAAATTCATCACTTCCACTCTCTTAATATGTCCCGTGTTCCTAAAATTATGCTGCAACAATACTTGAAATTAATTCTAGTTTGTCCATATCTTGAAAGAAAAAAATAATTTAATTTCTATTTTAGCATTTATAATTCCGAAATTTGTCCATGTCTTGGAAAACCCCATATGATTGCCTCAATTCAAACCAAAAAAAGAAAAAAAGGAAGAAAGAAAGAAAAATAACCCATGTGCCCTATAATATTATAATAATTTCCAATGAAATAATTAATTAATCCCTAAGTTACAACATTGCACTCACTAACTGGCCCTATAAATTTAAGTTCTTAGATCTCATTTCCACACAACCCAAATCAATTAAACCCTTTCACTCCTTTCCATTGCAGCCTTTCCTGCCCAGACAAAAAATGAAGATTGCATTACCTGCACTCTTCTTCCTCTTCTTAACCTTCATCAATGCTGAATATGTGTATGACACACAAGGCGAGAGACTTTCCAAAGCTCACTCATACCTAATAGCCATTGGCCAAGGACTCGGACGAAGTTATATTACACTTCAAAACGTTGGGGTCAAGAGCTGCCCATTACCCTTGATTGGTGCTCCTCCCTTGCTTGTTGAGCCTCCCTTGCCAGTTAAATTTTCAGACACCTTCCATTTCCTTATCCTTTTGCTTCCACAAACATACCATTGAATTTTACCTTTGTTGATGTACCACGTTGTTCCAACACGTCCAAGTGGTTTGTCGCTTTTCGTGTACCAGAAGGGTGGAATTTCTGGTTTGGGGATTTATCTGTAAGAGGTGACTTTTATGTCAAACCGTATGTGGATCAGAGTTATAAGATTATCTACTGTCCCCACGAGAATACCCAAAATAACTATGGGTATGTTTCTTATGGGAACCATGGTCTGCACTTGGCTGTTAAGTATGGAAAAGAAGATGATCCTTTGGAGATAAGCTTCGAGAGAGTTGGTTCTGGTATATCAATGGTGGTGTGAATGTTGAAATGTGTACTTGCATGTTGTGTTTGCTGTATATCTAAATAAAGTAGGTCTGATGTGTAACATTTAGTTTCACATTATGTACAATACTACTAAATAAAAGTGTGCCGAAGCTGTTGGTAATATTTTTAATCGTTATACTGCAAGTGTCAAGTATTACCGTTCATAAGCTCTAATTAACCTTGCCTTAAAACAAAGTGATGTGAAACGAAGGCTAAGTTGATGTAAAATAAATGAATAAGATGGAAAAAAAACTATATTCTCTAGGTAAGGTACTCCGCTGAAAATAAATCTAAGGTGCTCCTCTAAGATAAGGTGTTCTCTTAATTTAGCTAAAATGCTCTTTGCAAAATAGTACAGTACTGAAATTCATCAAAAGGTTTTAAATGATTACAAAAAAGCCTATAAATATGCAAAATAACCAAACACTTAAAATAATACAATAGTACTATTATAAGGCTAGAATAAGATATCTCTACATAAAATAAAAGCTTAACAATAAAAAAAAAAATGATATAAAAGACGCCCTAATTAAGAAACCCCAATAAAATTTAAATTGAATTCCTATGAATTCTTGTACTCATTTCATGTCAGGAGGCATTAAGTTGAAACTCTCATCTTACCTATTCATTGTTAGATATAGACTAAAATGATTGTTGGGACTTTTCCTGATTGCCTTAAGTTTTAAGGGTAAATTGGTTCTTGACATAGTATCAGAGTGGATCCTTCGGCCACCACTTTAATTTCAAAACATGGTGTTAGTGGATTTGTACTGCTTTATTGATTTTTAACGTGATATCAGAGCTTCTATGACTGTACAGTTAAGGAAACAAATCCACACACAATCACTTTCTTAATTAATTTAAAATTTCAACATATAGTATAGGTGGACCTATGCTACTTTCACACTTTAAGCCTAAAAGACTTTTGTGTGTAGGTTAATTGGTTCTTGACATTCATTAGCGCTAAGCTTCCATGTAGTTTTGGTAGTTCGTACTAATGCCAGTATAAGATTTAAATGAAATTTTTTGTTCTATATTCTTGGGAGATTCAGTCTTTCGACGTTTTATATATTAACAACATTAAAATCAATTTTGGAGACACCAAAACCTCGTTTGATGGCGCTATACACTTGCTCAACCAATGTATCATTTTAATTCATCCCACTTGTAACAAACCCTAACGCTATGTGCCCCTCCATACTTGTCACCATTTCCCCCCTCTACCTTGTACATTGCCACATCCATAGCCACCTCAAACAACGATGTTTTATTTTCTTAATCTCAAGAAGGAGCTTTAAGATATTAATAACTTGCTGCTTTGTCTTCGGAGGAAAACCTTAGATTTTTATCTTAACGGAACTGAAATATTTTAACAATATGCTTTCTACTTGTTGCTATATCTTGATGAGAAAGATCATAATAAATATTATAGCCACGATCTACTTAGCATTGGACAATTTCTGTTTCTAAAACTTCTGAAAAATATAATAAAAGTCAATAAACTAGAAGCAATATTTCGAATTAAACTCGTTCCTTTGGATTTCTTTGCCTTTGTAACATATACATGCGCTAATGCTATATCCACCAGGACATCCATCGACACTTTCCCCGCCACCTTGTATTTAACAAACTAGTTAGGAGCTAGGGTTTGTCTAGTTTTCACATAACAAAAAATACTATAAATTTCTAATTTTATCTTCATTTATTACAATAATTAAGCAATTTATTTCAATATCTTTCTACTAATAAAAAATAATGAATGTACCATATTATATATTCTTCATAATCTACTGTGCCTATTCCTCATATGTAACAATTAATATAAAATAACAGACATAATTTTTTTTTTTAATTCTTTTAACACTCTGCCTTATAAAATGAGCCTTTTTTTTTTTTTTTTAAAAAAAAGGTCCTTATATTTAAGACTGGAAGAAGTACAAAAGAGCAACTCCTTAACTGCTCATGATAGCAAAAGGTTGGTCTCCATTTAGTATACCAATATTAAATCTATTCTGCTTTATTTAATTTGAACCAGTCCTTAAACATTTATAGCTTGCCTAACATTATCTGGTTGTGGATTGAAACAAAAAGACAATAATTTCGTCCTCCCCCAGTTAGTTTCATTTTTTTCTTTATTGTACCTCAAGATTCGTGTCTGTTTGTAGATCAAATGCATAATTAATGTAATATTTTAGTCAAACTGGTTTGTTTGTGGCTATGAGCTCATTTACCACGTTTGTTGAATGAATTTGAGAAAGAAAAAAAAAAGGCACAACACAATCTATTAAAATCATTGATTTTTGAGTTGTAAAAACTTTTAATAAGAATTGTATCCCATGTAAACAGCTTGGATTCCTCACAGCTGTTCTGCACATGGTAGTGATAATGAGTTGATAAGATCATTCATTGTCAACTTCATCACTACACACATTTGAGTTTGAAGTGTGAAAGTAGTATAAACTTATTCATACCATGTGTTAGAGTTAAATTTAATTATAATTTATTAAAATCATATTAGTTAGGGCATTCGAACTCTTGACCAAGAAGTTATATGAAACTCTAATACCATATTAAAATCAATTGATTCCAAAAGTTTAAGTTGTCAAGACAATGATCGTGGTAATTTTTTATATGTAACATTTCACGTGTCACTAAAACCTACAATATTATAATTTCCAATCCAAAATTTAATACCTAGGTTACAACTATGCCCTCACAAACTAGCTCTACAAATAGTTGATCCTTGTTCTCATTCAGTATATAAGTATTAAATATATTCTGCTTTATTTATTTCCAACCAGTCCGTAAACATTTATATCTTGCCTAACATTATCTGCTCTGGTTACGGATTGAAACAAAATGATAAAATTAATTCATCCTTCCCTAGGTGGGCCCGAGAGATGTCTAGATAACAGAGATTACATTTTGCTTCTGCTGAAGCTAACATACCAAGACATAAACTTATGAAAGGATATATTTCATGGACTCAACACCACTTTCCAACCCAAAAGCTTAAGCTGTTAGGTGCGTTGGTCTCTCCATTATATATATCCTTCACCTCTCTTTAATTTATCCGATGTGGGACATCACTCACACTTGAATTCCTAACAAATGTAAGTTTTTAATCATAATATAATTTGTTTGCGGTTTTGACTTTAGTGTTTCATAAACTATTAAAATCCCAATTGCTCGTTGATAAGACCACTCGTTGTAAACTTCAATCTCACTATTTCACGTGTTACTAAAACCTACAATTATATAATTGCTCAAACGCATGGAGTTTATTGTTTGGTGATAATGTTGGACGCCTTCCTATAGAATATTTTAATAATAAATATTAAAATATTATATATAATATTTTATACATATCGCCACATTTGATTTTTTAATTACACTCTATTAGCAGTTTATAGTATATTTGCATATCCAATTTTTAAATATTAGTTTTATTTCAAGTATTGAATTATTTTTGCTTCACAAATTCTTGTTTATATTAGTAGTCAATAAATAATTAGCTTGAAAATTAGTTTGTGAAATTATGATCTAACAGTGCATTGCTAAATCAATTAAGAAAAATCAGTGATCTTTTAATATAATTTGTGAAGACTAAAAATCATGTCGTACATTCATTAATGCATTTGTTTTAGAGTTAGCTTTAATTTACAAATGACTACTACAATCAATAATTAGATCCAAAATTACATGAAAGATAAATGGTTGAATGAGTTTTGGTTAATAATATAGAAAACTTTTTTTATAATATTGAAAATGAAAAGAAAATCATTCTGTATTTTCAAAATATGAAAACACATATAAGAATTATAGTGTATGTACATGATTTTAATCATAATGTTTATATTTTCAATATTACACATATACATATGTTGCCTCCACAACTTAAAATTTCTGAATCTATCACTAGTTATAATATATTCTTTTAAGTTGATTAAACTTTACCATTCACTATGATATCCCATTGGAGATAGCCTAACATCAAAATAAACTAAATCTCGATTTAGGAGAAAGCCTTTCTTCCCTTCAGCGTTTGACACTTGATTTCCCTCTCTTAGTGTGTGCTGGATTCGAAGCTCCGGGAACCTATACATGGACAACCTGCAAATATCAGTAATAGTGCTCCTAAGAGTGAAAAATATAAAAATCATCTTACTGCGAAGTTTTGAATAGCTAACAAAGAGCCCAATTCTATGATGAGTTTAGAGACGTTATTCGCTAAAGCTAACTTGACAATATGGAGACTGCTCCAAAGCTCTTCATTCATTATTGTGCTCAAACCAACATTACCGGAGAAACCTCCGATAGGTGAGATTGTTAATCAGAGAACTTTAAACCTTGAATTAAAATCTCAAAAACTTTTACTCAAAACGGAAAAAGAAATCTGCTGCACTTTCTGAATCAAGAGAGACTAAATCATAAATCATATGAAGTCTAAATTCTTAATCATTGCAAAGTTTGTGTCATTCAATTTCTTTTGTCTTTTTTTTTTTTTTCCTGATTGATTGATTTCTTTAAATTAAAAGGCAGAAATAGTTATTTATTGTACTTCAAGGTGTTGTCTCTCTGTCCATCCAATCTTATAATAAATAATTTCTTTAAATTAAAGTAATTTTTTTTATCTGAGTTGTTTGTGTGTGGTTTTGGGCTTATTTAGCACGTTTGTGGAATGGAATATGTTATATATAAAAAAAAGAACATAATATTTACTAAACCATTAATATTTTAGGGTTACAAGCTCTTACGGATTCTACTAAGGCTGAGGATAAGAACTACCAACCCATTAAATACATTTAATTATATTACAAAATATTACTTCCTCCATTTCGTTTTATCTGACATTTTTATAAAAATAGTTTTAAGTGTCAGTTTCTCATAATAAGAGACAACTAAATTGTTTTTTTTTTCTCCTGACATAACCTTTTACATTTAATAGAGTAGAGTAGTTCATCAAATGCATTTAATAATGTTATTAAGTTAAAATTAAGAAAGAGATAATATATAACAAGGATAATTTAGTAAAATGACATAATTCATTTAGTTATTTATTGTCTTTTCATAGTTTTTGTGCTAAAATTTTTAAAAATAAATAAAAGAAAATAGAGGAAGTACTAATTTTATAATCACTCATATTTGAGTTTTATTGCATCGTGGTTCTATCCTGTTTGAACCACGGTTCATATTAGATATCAAACAATTTGCACCAGAAATTATCTACATAACTCCAAAACTTAAATTTTAATTCATAAACCTAAAACTTTAAATACTGAACTCAAGACCCTAAATCTAAAACCCTTAAACCACAAAGCCATAAAATTCACTGCAATGTGGCTTTTTGGGTTGAGGTTCAATTGCCGGAACTGCAATGGGCGTTGGGCTTTTTAACCCATTGTAGTGCTAGAACTGCAACTATGGAGAGGGAGAAGTGGCATTGGGAAAGAAAGATATTGAGAGTGAGAACGGACAGAAATTTCTTTCCTATCTTATCCATTTTGATCCAGCTCACTTCGTAGGGTAATAATTTAATTATGATCATAAAATATGATAAACTATAAAATAATTCTTTCATATTTTAATAGCTCATCAAACATAATGCTAAAGTGTTCTATCTTACTTACCTTTTAAGATGCACGAAACAATCCTTAAATGCTAAACTCCAAAACTCTTAATCATGAGACCTTAAATGTTATTAATGCCAACAAAATAGTTAATACTTGTGTTAATTGCACAAAGAATCCTTAATTATTTATTCATATTATAAAGTAATTGTGTTAACAAAGTATAAATCATGCAATCAATAAGATAAAAGTAATTAGTATGGCCAAAATCCTTATCCTCAATCTTAAGTTCTAAGATTAGGATTTGCCAACTACTCCTTCCAGTTGTTTTTATGAAGCACTTTAAAAAAGGTTCTGGTAATATGTATTATAAATCTTTCCACAACTCCTACGAAGCATTTATTACTCTGCTCCAATGTTTGCACCTAATAAATAATTTAACTATTTTTATTCTTTTTTATGGTGGTTCATTAAGGAGAAATAATAAATTGAAAGAAAATTGGAATGTTGGATTTTTTTTTTTAAAAAAAAAAGAAAACAAATGAACTTCAATCATTTTTTTATTAATATATGTATTTTGGCTGAATATATTTTATAAAAATAAAAACATAAAATGTTAATAGGAAGAGTAACACATGGGAGATAGCACAGATTCCTTACAGTCGTTCTACACATGATAATGGTATTGAGTAAAAAATTGTAGCAGATAATATTGGTATCAAATTGTTATTAGTACAAATTTGGCGTAGATAATATCAATTTGCAATTCTCTATATTTGCAAGTTCTCAATATTATAGTCTCGTACCGAAAAAGTATAGACTAAGGAAAGTATAAACCAAAAAATGTTTTTCTAAACAATAATATTCACACGTTGAGCATTAGTTGGCAGTATCATTCATTATCAACATCATCACTTCCATTCTTTTAATATTTCTCGTGTTCCTAAAGTCAGCAACTATTCTTAAAATTTAGTTTGTCCCTATCTTGAAAGAAAAAACTATTAATTTCTATTTTTTTCTGTGATATTGTAGAATAATAACTTTTCATCCAAGTCTCATTATGGCGGGTATATTTTAATTGGTAAACAAATTGAGTTCAATAATTGAGGAGCTTTTGTAAAATTATAGATTCAAACTGATAAGAAAACACATGTTATGAAAGGAAATAACCTTAATTGTTTTTATTTCTTGAACAAGCTAGTCATATTTCTAATATAGGGTGAAATACTCAAGGGTTCTACAAAAAGTAAATAAATAAAAATCCTCTTAACATGGTCTATTGAAGGACATAAACACAAATAAATGTTTCTAAACAAAAAAACAAAAAAAAAAAGATGGTGCTTTAATTATATGCATTGTATAACTTAGAGTCGGTTTAAATGAACTTTCTAAAAAAAGAGAATTAGAAATAAAAGTAACATTTAAAAGGAGAAACTTCACCTCATTTTCTTCTAATAAAAAAAAAAAAATCACTTTTAGATGTGCTTCTCTTTTATAAAAGACTAATTCAAATAATAAAGTTTTGTATAAAATACTTCTTATACATATTAAAAGCAGACATAGGTCGAAAAAAATTAATTCAAGCATGCTCTTAGCGTCACCGATTGAGGGGATAATTAAATTATAAAAAGTGCACGCCATTTCCGTGGCCCCGCCTCTTCCCTGCACATAGCCATATCCATGCTTGTCTTGTACAGGGAGGCCATTAGTTTTCTAATCAATGATTCCCTCAGTAACCCCCTTCTTGTATACTAGTACTCTCTGCATTTGAACTGTGAAGGTTTTCGGCTCGGAGTTGTTTAGAGTTATTAAAATACACATAAGAGAACCGACCACAAAAAAAAAAAAAAACACAGAAATTATATAACCCTTCGTGATAGTTAAAGGTCGTTGTTGTCCCTTTTGTATTCTATTCAAGTATATTGAACTAATTTGTTCTTAAACTTGTAGATTTCTTCATGTGAAAATTGAGTATTTACCAATAATATATTAGAATATTTATAAATTCAACGTAGCCCCGCCTCTTCCCTGCACATAAGCCATATCCATGTTTGTCTTGTACCGGGAGGCTATTAGCTTTTTAATCAATGATTCCCTCAATAACCCCCTTCTTGTATGCTAGTACTTATCTGCATTTGAATTGCGAAGATACTCATTTAGTAAAACTTTATAACTAATTAAGTTCTTTATTATCTTTCTTAAGTGTCATGCAAAAACCTTAAAAGATCAAATTTGGACGGTGGAATAAATAAGATTTCATGAAGTCACAAAACAGAAAGAAACAATGTTTTAGCACTCACCCATCCAATTGTTAGTAAATTATTTTTTTAATTTATTGTACTTCAACGGTGAAGTCTCTATGTTGATCCAATCTTAAACTCATAAAGTTTTTTTTTTTTTGATAACATAATTAAAGTAGTTTTTAATAGTAGTTTTTATGTGGTTTTGGGCTCATTTGCCAACTTTGTAAAATTAAAATAAAAAAAAATAGTATACTTAAACCATTAATATTTTAGGTCTACAAGCTCAAAAGGATTCTTCTAAGGGTGAAGATAAAAACTACCAACACATTAAATACACTAAAATAAGAGACATTAAAAAAAATAGTTTATGTCATAATGAGTTGATAACTTCATCACTCTACATATTTCACGTGTTACTAAAACCTACAATATTATAATATTTTCCAATCCAAAATCTAATCCTTAAGTTACAACTATGCTCTCATACTGGCTCTATAAATTCCGGTTACTAGTTCTCATCTTCACACAACCAAAATCCATTGAATCCATTCACATTCTTTCATTGAAGCCTTTCCTTTTCAAACATGAAGATTGCATTACTTGCACTCTTCTTCCTCCTCTTAACGTTCACCAGAGCTGATTTTGTCTATGACACTCAGGGCAACCCACTTTCAAAGGCTGACTCATACCATGTCACCATTGGCACAGCACTTGGACGACCTTATTTTACACTTGAAAATGTTGGGAATGAGAGCTGCCCATTACCCGTCATAGCTGTTCCTGTCACGGACGTAAACCCGCCTCCCTGGCCGGTTAAATTTTCATACAACCTTTCATTTCCTTATCCTTATGCTTTTACAGACGAGCCATTGAATTTTACCTTCGTTGGTGTACCAAAATGTAACAAAACGTCCAAATGGTTTGCCGAAATGCGTTTTGGCACAAAAGCATGGAGTTTGTTGTTTGGAGATGAGGTTAGACCCCTTACTGTAGAAGGTGACTTTATTGTCCAAAATTATGGGGAGGAGGAATACACCTACAAGATTATCTTCTGTCCAAAGGAGCGTCCAGGATGTAGAAATCTTTCTCTCAGTGACGGAAAGTACTTGGATATTGTTTATGGAGATGTTGATCCTTTGCCGATTAGGTTCGAGAGGGTTCCTTCTCGTATATCCATGGTGGTGTGAATGTTATGTGTGCTGTCTATAATAAAATGAACTTGCATGTGATGTATGCTATATATCTAAATAAAGTAGGTCTGATGTGTAACATAGTTTCACATTATGTTTCCTACTACTGAATAAAAGTGTGGTCAAGATGTTGGCAATATGTTTCAAACTCTCCCTCCCATTTCCCTCTTTATTTGGGCATAAGTATGAGCTAGTTGACCCTGTTAGTTTCACACTGTTCGCTGCAATTTGATTTTTTTATTTTTTATTAAAAGGAAACATGCGTTGAATAATTAAACCATACAATGTCAAGGGAGCTGGTCCCTTAAGCTTTGCAAACATAATTAGTTAAGTTTGACATATACTTATTTTAATAACTTTTTCCGTTAATTTTCACTTTGATGATATAATTTTAGAAATTTTTCATTATAAAATCCTTCTTTTGGGGTTGTTATCAAAAGAAACTCAATGTGTTAACATTAATTTTTATAAGTTGTGTTCGCAATCAGAGACAGATCTACCTTTGGTATTGTGAGGGTAGATGCCCCCACTAAGTTTTCTTTTTTCGTTTAATAATTTATATTATATATAATATTTTAAACATAAAGATATATTTGGCCCATAGTGTTTTTTTAATTACACTCTATTAGCACACATTTATATTCGAATTGTTTTGGTTTATATATATATTATTTTAAATAATTTTTTATTTCACAATCTCTGGAATAGTTTAGTAGTTTGTAATATATATGTAAATCCTAATCAAGTAATTAGTTTATATATTATTTGAAATATTAGTTTTATTTCAAGTATTATATTATTTTTGTTTCACAACTTCTTGTTTATATTAGTAGTCAATAAAAAAACTATTAATAATTACTACCATATTTAATACTGACTAATTTAGTTTAAATTAAGCCTGTAAGAATAATAAATTTTTTTTATCAAAATTTAGTGCAATGTCATTTCATATTAAAAGGTTTTATTTATATTTAAAGTACTCAAGTTAATTTTTTTTTTTTAATCATTAGATGAATATAACTATTTTTTTTTTAATTTGAAATGTAGAAAATGAAAACTCAAACTTAGAAGTTCAACCTTATTCAAAAGTCCCTAAACAAATTGTTGTGGGTGTGTTTATATTATTTTAATAATAATGCAATACTTTTATATTTAGTGATAATGTATACATAATTTTATATTTGATATTGCATCAAATTTAAATCTTTAATATTTTTTGCCTTGATAAATATATTAACGCTCCGAAGCTTTCCATTCTTTATTGTTGTGGAACCAACGTTACTGGAGACTCCGAGGTGGGATTATTAATCAGGGAACTTTAAACCTTGAATTAAAATCTTGAAAACTTCCACTAAAAAGAGGAAAAAGAAATCTCCTGCATTTTACGAATCCAGAAAAGACTAAATCTTAAATCATATAAAGTCTAAATGTAAATCATTAAAAATTTTGTGACATTCAATTTCTTTTCTCTCTCTCTCTCTCTTTTTTTTTTTTTTTTTGATTGATTGATTTCTTTAAATTTAAAGGCAGAAATTGCAACTGTCATTTATGCTAGAGCATAATTTACTATTGAACAAATAGTTATTTATTGTACTTCAGCGGTGTTGTCTCTTTGTGGATCCAATCTTATAATAAATAATTTCTTTGATAGGACATTTAAAGTAATTTTTAATGAGTTGCTTGTATGTGGTTTTGGGCTTATTTAGCACGTTTGGGGAATGGATTATGTTAATAGAAAAAGAACATAATATTTTAATAGAGTAGAGTAGTTCATCAAATGGATTTAATAGTGTAGTTGAGTTAAAATTAAGAAAGAGAGAAGATACAACAAGGCTAATTTAGTAAAATGACATAATTCATTTAGTTATTTATTGGTTTCTCAGCTTTTGTGATAAAATTTTAAAAGGCAGATTTTTATAGAGAGATAAAATAAAATGGAGAAACTACAAATTTTATAATAATTCGTATTTGAGTTTTCTCAACATTTGTAGTTCTATCCTGCTTGAATTAAAGTATTTGCACCAAAAATTATATACATAACTCCAAAACTTCAATTTTAATTCATAAACCTCAAACCTTAAATACTTAACTCAAGACCCTAGATCTAAAACCCTTAAACCATACATACTAAATCCCAAAATCTTAAATTATAAACCACAAAGCCATATAATTTACTGCGATGTGGCTTTTTAGATTGAGGTTCAGTTGCCGGAAACTGCAATTGGCGTTGGGCTTTTTAACCCATTGTGGTGCTAGAACTGCAATTTTGGAGAGGGAGGAGTGGCATTGGGATAGAAAGATGTTAAGGATGAGAACAGGCGGAAATTTCCTATCCTATCTTGTCTGTTTTAACCCAGCTCACCTCACAAGAGAATATTTTAATTATGATGATAAGATTTAAGATAGTTCTATCATACCTTAATAGCTCATCATAGATAAATGCTAAAGTATTTTATCTTACTTACCTTTCGAGATGCACCAAACAATCCCTGAATGATAAACTCCAAAACTCTTAATCATGAAACCCTAAATGTTATTAAAGCCAACAAAAGAACATAGTTAATACATGTGTAAAGAATCCTTAATTATTTATTCATATTATTAATTAATTGTATTCAAAAAGTATAAATCGTGCAACCAATAAGATAAAAGTAATTAATATGGCCCAAATCCTTATCCTCAATCCTAAGGACCACATAGCATGTTCTGGTAGTATTTATTATATATTATTTCACAATTCATATGAAGTCTTTATTATTCTTTTTCAATGTTTGCCCCTATTAAATAATTTGACTATTTTAATTTTTTTTATGGTTGTTCATTAAGGAGAAATAATAAAATGAGGGAAAATTGAAATGTTGGATTATTTTAATAAAAATATTAAAACAAATGAACTTCAATAATTTTTTATTGATACGTGTATTTTGGTTGAATATGCCTTACAAAAATGATAACACAATGTATTAATAAAAAGAATAAGACATGGGAGATAGCATAGATTCCTTACAGTCATTCTGCACATGGTAGTGGTATTGAGTAAAAATTTGTAGCAGATAATATTGATATCAAATTGTTATTACTTTAAATTTGCAGTAGATAATATCAATGTGCAATTCTCTGTGATTGCAAGTTCTCAATATTATAGTCTCGTAACCTAAAAGTATCGAATATAATAAGTATAAACTAAAAAATGCTTTTCTAAACAATAACTAATTTTCACACGTAGAGCATTAGTTGGTAGTATCATTCATTATCAACATCATCACTTCCATTCTCTTAACATTTCACGTGCTCCTAAAGTCTGCAACTATTCTTAAAATTAAGTATAATTTGTCCATATCTTGAAAGAAAAAAACGATTAATTTCTATTTTAATATTTCTTGTTCTGAAATTTGTCCATGTTTTGGAAACCCCATGTAGTTGCCTGAATTCAAACAAAACAAAAAATTGGAAAACGTAGTGGCATTAAGTTGAAACTCTTATCTCCCCTCCTTCCAAGAGCTTTTAAATTATAGGAGAAGGCTTGGGAATATTTCTATATTTTATCAAACAACCTTGCATTTGAAAACCTTTTCAATGTAATGTATGATGCAACACAGTCTTATCCATACCACAGTTGAAGTTTTAATTAAATTAACTAAGTGGCAGTGGACAAATTTGATGTCCTGACCCATAAGACCATAAAAACTCAGATACCATGTCATGAACCTCAATTCCCTTAGAAAAAACATGGTGCCCCAAAACAATGCCCTCCTTTACCATGTAATGACATTTCTCCCAATTGAAAAGTAAATAAACTTCCTCACATCTTTTTAGTACTTTAGTTAAATTAAATAAACAAGAATTATAAGACGAGCCAAAGATACTAAAATCATCCATAAATACTTCAATAAAATCCCCAATGATTCAAAAAAAAAAAAAAGAAATTACGCACCTTTAAATGTGGCTCAAGCATTGCATAAGTCAAAATGCATACACGCCTATAGGCAAACACACCAAATGGACAAGTTAATGATATTTTGTCCTAGTCCTCTGGAGCAATAGGGATCTAATTGTATTTGGAGTATCCATCCAAGAAGCAATAGTATTCTTGTCTAGCTAGTTTCTCCATGATAAACACTGTTTTAGTATTTATCTTTGTACTTTTATACTTAACTCGAGCAAAACTTGCATTTAATTGTTGAAAAAACTCCCTTTTACCTCCTTCACACTAATCTCATAGACAAGTATTCCCTGACAAATGAATTTTCTCAATTTAAACATCGAATCTTAAAAGTTATCCAATTCGAACCCTCCGTTACCCTCTGTTACGGCCCACTAACGATTTTTGCCTACGTGGCATGTTAAGTGGTGATGTGGCCGTTAACGGGTGACGTGGCATTTTGTATGAACACATCAGCTCTTCCACTCCAAAACACAAGCTTCCTTGTCATTTCAACAAGCTAGGGCACTCACCTTCAATCTGCATTAGAATAAGATGGCCAAAACACTGCACCGCTCACCTTCAATCTGCAACTACTACCAGAACCAAATGGCTAAAACGTCAGTTGACAAAGACAGTGGTGCCAACCCCACTTGGAATTTGTACTCACAAAAGGCTGTGATGAATGTAAAACCAGATGACAATAATAGAACAAATATAAAAAATAAACCTGAATTTGAGGAGATTTCGACTTATTAAGCCAGAAACAATACCTAACCAATTCGCACAAGTGTAATAGAAACTCGACCCCTTGTAGTGTCAGACATGTCTATTTATCTAAACTCTTAAACAATCAATTTCACAAGCAATTCTTCAACTATGAATCTATCAACTCGCATATGAGACATCAAACAATACAAAATCCACTCAGAAGCATTTGTATACACACAAATTCCATTAAAATGAGTAGCTGCAACTCAAAGCAGAAACAGAGATTGCCCCTTCGCCAAAGGTAAATTCAAAATAAATGCAACAATGGTCTCAAAAATAAATGTGCAATTCTCACATTCTCCTAAAAAGGCATGCTTCAAATAGTCAGGTAAAAGCTTTAATTCCAACCTAGGGGAAGAAATGGTCTTTTCCTCTAACTCTACTTTAGGAATATCAACTGTAGGCTTAGGCTGCGATTAATAGACAGGTAAAGATTCTAACATAGCCATACAATCTACAATTTCTCTTTCTTTACAAACATCAAAGTGGGTAGAGCATGTGAAGGTAAATGATACATATTATCTCCATTACCATATGCAGACCAACTGTGAGGAATCCGAGCTAACAACATCCCTTGTTTCAAAAATTAATGATTTTGATAGATTATGTGTTTTTCTTATTTTTCATTCAACAAAAGTGCACCCAAAACCACATACAAATCATTCATGTTAAAAAATTACTTTAATTATGATATTAAATCTACTAACAGTAAATAGCAAAATTTAAAAACGACACTAACTAATGAGGATGAGAGTAAAAAGTTGATTTGTCATTTTGTTTTAATCCATATATAGATAGTGTTAGGCAGAGTGCTAGATCACTGAAAACACGATGAGTGAGTGCTACATCAGGTCTTTTCTGCCGTATGACTTCATGGCATCTTTCTTTATGAAATAACGAAAGGAACGCAAGCTATAATTGTTTTAAGGACAGTCGGCTTTAAATAAAACAGATTAAATTTCTTGCTACTAGAATACTTAATGGTCGACAAGGACATTTAACTGTTATGAAGCATTAAATACTTCTTTGTATTTTAAAAGGCAAATGTTAGCCTCAGCCATTAGGGCAAAGGTTAAGAGTTTGTTCCGTATTAAATGCACTTTTGCCATTGGTTAATGATAAATATCAAAACATTTATTAAATATGGTCTTATTAATCATGTCACTAAGTAATAAATAAATTTTTATGTCATTAATTAAAATATTAAAGGGTAATTAATCATTTAATAATATTTATGATTTTAAAATTTAGATATTTAGAATTTTACGGTTTAGATTTTAAGGTTTTATATTTAGGGGTTTAGGGTTCTTATTAAGATTCAATTATTAAGATTCAGTGTTTATATTTTTAGAGTTTAAAGTTTCTATTTAAAAGTTAAGGTTCATATTAAAATTTAAGATTTATATTTAAAGTTTACGTTTATGTTAGTATTTAGGGTTTATCTTTAGAATTTAAGCTTCATATCTAAGGTTTAGACATAGGTTTAAGATTTATAGTTTTAGTGATTTAGAGTTCTAAATTTGAAGGATTTTACGGTTTAGAGTGAGGGTTTAGTGATGAGAGAGAAAGGAATTAATATGAGTGAGAAAGGAAAGAATGAAAGAGAATGTATTAATATATGAGTAAGAAAAAGAACTAGTAACTTTTTAATACAGTAGACAATATTTGATACATTACGGATTCTTATTACAGAACCCTTTTAAAAATGCTAATCGACTTGAGCATTTATCCTTTGCAGTTGAAATAGAAAGAAGTATAAGAGATGATGGAGAGAGAAACCGATGTCTTCCTATCTCTTTCCTGCATTTCAATTGTGCAGAAGATTTGTGGGAAAACAACCAGTCCTTTTGTTTTGAATAACTAGATGAAACTCACTTCTCCCTCACCTCTACAATGACTGCTATTGTCTTAATATAAGATTCTAATGTTTTAAGAACAAATTAATTCTCTATCTTATATTTTTGTTTTTTTTTAAATTAATAATTTTTAGAATTTTAAGGCTTTATGAAAGGTATTCCTTCCATTCAAAATTGTAAGGTAATATTATCTATTTTATATCTCAAGGAATATAGTGAGTTGGTTGAAAAAAAAAATATTCTTATGATGTTTCTATTTAACATTTTGTCTTTTGAGTCAAATGTATAAGGAATTATCAAAATAAAACTTTAAGTAAAGATATTTTTTTTTTTTTTAAAAAAAGTCATTAACCACTTCCTAAAATCAAGAAATGGCCTTATAGGTGATTAGATTACAAAAGCAGTAAGAACCTAATTACCTATTAAAACCACTTTCTCGTCTCTAAAAATATTTGGTTCACCTCTCATTTGGAAAGAAACAATCTAATAAGAAGCAAATATATCATTATCAACTATTAGAGACTACATCTTCTGTCTTATTACTTGTCTCAAATTTTGTTATATGGACTTAGAATTGGTTAAAAATCAATTAAATAATCAAGTTTATGCATTATTTTTATTTTGAAAGATGGGTTTATGTATTATTTAGCTCTTCTGCATGATTTTCATATTTTGTACTTCACCAAAAAAAAAGAAAAAAACGAGGAGAAAAATTGAAAAAAAAAATAAAGAAAAGAATCTTGGACCACCATACATGTGTCATTAACTTTAGCAAGTATGTATGTGGACGTCTTATTACCTTTTCTGTTTTTTTAATCATCGTTTTTATCTTTAATATACGTACTTTAAAAAGAAACACATGTATTTTGGAGTATAGTGGATATACTTACTCGTTTATTAGCATCGAGGACGGCATTGACTCGTCACCTGTCGTTCATTGTTTGGAATTAATATATACTTATAGGATAAGTTGATAAGATAATTCCTTATCTGTCTTCAACACTCTTAATTTTTAACATAAGTACTTGGGGCTATTGGTATGTTTAATAAAATAGGATAGATTGTCCTATCATATTTTTATCTTTAGTTTGATGAGATAATAAGATATGATAAAATTATCTTACCACTTATAATATTTAAAATTTTATCTTGAAGAAGAAATTGAGTTAGAATAGGATATGATAGGATAAGAAAATTCTTCCTACCTCACCCTCACCCACCCGACTTTTTTTATCTCCAACTTTCGACTGCCATAATACACTACCACCACCACCTAACTAAGTACAGACTGCCGCTGCTACCACTGCTTCCCCCACACCACCACCACAATCACCCGTCTCTTGCCTAGCATAGAGACCACTATGTTTTCATCACTATACCATTACCATCCTCACCTAACAGAGCCATGAACACTATCATTACCCACGCTAGCATCACTATTGCTCCCTCTCTTAATTGTTCTTAGTTACCACCACCACACCTCCCAATTGATTTTGGTCAACCATTGGCACAAGGTTGCAAATTATGTTGCTCATCAATAAATTGAGGATGCTAATTTCATTTTACTAAAGCATATCAAATATACAATAGAATAACATAATGCTATTTAATAAACTATCCGGTGCACATCAAATGTTGAATAAGATAAAAAGTTATCATATTCCTATAATATCTTATTTATATCCAAACTTTTTATTTCATTCATCCTTATCTAGGCTAAATTGGCCCATATATTATTATAATTTCCAATGCAAAATTTAATCCTTAAGTTACAACTATGCCCTCACTAACTGTTTTTATAAATTACAGTTTCTAGTTCTTCTTAGAACATAACCAAAATACCAATAAAATCCATTTTTATTGTATGGTAGAATAATATTTTTTGTTAAAATTCCTTTAAATTTCATCCTTTATATTCATAATTAAAATATTTAACATTTAAAATAGTTTAGAAGAATAATGATATTTCTTAATTTGTGTAAATAATCTTAATGACAAATAAAAAGAAACAAGGGGAGTATTAATAAACATATTTTCCTTGTATTTGTTCTTCCTCCCGTATTTTAAAAATAGTTACCCACCTATAATAAGCCGTAACTCATCATACTGCACCCCTATGTCTAACTCCATCACCACCACCAGATTCTCGTCTATCTATCAATTGTCACATCTACAAAATAGAGTCTTTGAAGTTGGAAATCGCAGTAGCGAAACAGAGATAGACATAGGAAGAAAACAAAAAGGGAGATCCACATGATAACTGAGTCCCTGCAGTCTGGATTTTGAAATATTAAATTGAAAGGGTCTAGGTCTAGCTTCAATTTTCGCCAATTCGCCATGGAAGAAGGAAAATTCATTGATCATAAAATTCACGATTTCTCCTTCATCGATGCTAATAAACTCTCACTCACATTTCCCTCTTTAGGGCATAAGATAGACACTGTTGGATTGTCCTAAAATTTTGGTCGGTGTTCACTGCAATTTGATTTTCTTTTCTTTTTTATTAAAAGGAAACATGCATTAGATAAATGAAAACCATGCAACGTCTTGAGAACTGGGTTTTTTATGGTCCTTGGACATATTGTTGGGAATTCAAGTGTGAGTAATGTCCCACATCGGATAAATTAAAGAGAGGTGAAGGATATATATAATGGAGAGACTCACACACCTAATAGCTTAAGTTTTTGGGCTGGAAGGTGGTGTCAAGCCTATGAAGTATATCCTTTCACGCAAAATGTGATCTCTCAGTTATTTGGACATCTCCCCAGCCCAACACATAATTAGATTAATAAAATTTGGCATAACATAAAAATAAACTAAAGCTCCATTAGAGAGTTTGCCAGTTTGTTTCTCTCTCTTTGTGTGTGTTGGATATGAAGCTCTTAGCACCTATGCATGTATATTCAAAGAACTTTAGACCTTGAATTAAAACTTCAGAAACTTCCACTCAAAAACAGAAAAATAAATCTCCAGCATTTTATGAATCATGTGAGACTAAATCATTAATCATAAAATGTCAAAATTGTAAATCATTAAAATGTTTGTGTTATTCAATTTCTTTTTTCTTGTTTTGATTGATTGAGTTCTATAAATTGAAAGGCAGAAATTGCAACTATCATTTATTGTAATTCAGCGGAGAAGTTTCTTTCTCGATCCAATCTTATAATAATTAATTTTTTGATAGGACATAATTATAGTAATTTTTAATCTAAGTAGCTTGTATGTGGTTTTGGGCTTATTTACCACGTTTGTGGAATGGAAATAAAAAAGAAAAAGAAAAAAAAGAAAGAAGAACATATACTCCATATTTATACCATTAAAGATTCTGCTAAGGATAAAGATAAGAACTACGAACCCATTAAATACGCTTAATTATATTAAAAAAAGTTTCTTTCTCTATTTCATTTTATCTGACATTTTTTTAGAAAAAATATTTGTCGGTTTCTAATATCAAGCAACAAGTAAATTATTTCTTTTTTCCTATTTTTACCCTCTATATTAATAGAGTGAGTAGTTAAGCAAAAGCATTTACTAGTGTAATTAGGTGAAAATTAAGAAAGATAGAAGATATTACAAGAACAATTTAATAAAATAACATAGTTCATTTAGTTATTTATTATTTTCATTAATTCTTGTCCTAAAACATGAAAGGCAAAAAAAAAAAAAAAAATGGTGGGAGAGGAGTACAAAGTTTATCACTCATTTTAGAGTTTTACTGATTCAACAATGTCTAGAACCAAATTAAAATTACTCATATCATTCTATATTATTTGATGTTTAAGGTTATTGTACATGCATTAAAAAATTATTAATACATCTAAAGTTTATCACAACTTGACTAAATTGTTTTTATTCAATCTCTTCATTAATTACTCAGTCAACTTACTATATCATAACAAATGAGGATATAAAATGAATAAAAAATTTGACAAAGCCTTAAAATTTTAAAACAATAAATATTTTGAAAGAAAATAAAAACATTAAAACAACACATGTTATGGAATGAATGGGGTATATACTTAACTCCAAAACTTAAATTTTAATACCTACACCTAAAACCACAAATAGTTATCTCTAAATTCTTAAACCATAAACCTTACATCCTAAATTGTAAACCTTAAACTCAAAATCCCCAAAACTTTAAATGTTAAAGTCCAAAACTCTTAATCTTAAAACACTAAATATTATTATAATGTCAACTAATGTACATAAAGAATCATTAATTATTTATTCATATTATTAATTAATTAGTTAGTTAATTAATTGTACTAGTAAAGTATAAATCATGCATCCAATAAGATAAAAGTATTTAATGTGACCCAAATCCTTATTCTAATAACCCGGGGGGATGAGGTTAGGATTTGCCAACTACTCCTCTAAAAACATTTTAAAAGGTTTTGATAATTATTATTATTATAAGTCATTTTATAACTTCTATGAATATTTATTATTCTTTTTCAATTTTTGCCTTTTAATAGATAATTTGGTATGTGTATTTTAGTTAAATATAACTTAGAAAATAAACAAGAGGAAGTATTAATAATAAGAGTGAAACAATGGAGATAGCACATCCATTCAGCACATGGCAATGGTATTGCGTAAAATTTTGCAGCAAATAATATTGATATCAAATTGTTATTAGAACAAATTTTCAGCAGATAATATATATTGATGTGCAATTCTCTACATTTCTAACTTCTCATAAATATACTCTCTTACCCAAAAAAGGTATAGAATACTTAAATTATGCTGCAACATTACTTAAATTAATTCTAGTTTGTCCATATCTTGAAAGAAAAAAAAATAATTTCTATTTTAGCATTTATAATTCTGAAATTTGTCCGTGTCTTGGAAAACCCCATATGATTGCCTCAATTTAAAAAAAAAAAGAAAAAGAAAAATAACTCGTGCCCTATAATATTATAAGAATTTCCAATGAAATAATTAATTAATCCCTAAGTTACAACATTGCTCTCACTAACTGGTCCTATAAATTGTAGTTCTTAGATCTCATTTCCACACAACTCGAATCAATTAAACCCTTTCTCAACTTTCCATTGTAGCCTTTCCTGCCCAAACAAGAAAATGAAGATTGCATTACCTGCACTCTTCTTCCTCTTCTTAACCTTCATCAATGCTGAATATGTGTATGACACAAGGCGAGAGACTTTCCAAAGCTCACTCATACCTAATAGCCATTGGCCATGGACTGGGACGAAGTTATATTACACTTCAAAACGTTGGGGTCAAGAGCTGCCCATTACCCTTGATTGGTGCTCCTCCCTTGCCAGTTAAATTTTCAGACAACCTTCCATTTCCTGATCCTTTTGCTTCCACAAACATACTATTGAATTTTACCTTTGTTGACGTACCACGTTGTTCGAACACGTCCAAGTGGTTTGTCGCTTTTCGTGTACCAGAAGGGTGGAATTTCTGGTTTGGGGATTTATCTGTAAGAGGTGACTTTTATATCAAACCGTATGTGGATCAGAGTTATAAGATTATCTACTGTCCCCACGGGAATACCAAAAATAACTGTGGATATGTTTCTTATGGGAACGATGGTCTGCACTTGGCTGTTAAGTATGGAAAAGAAGATGATCCTTTGGAGATAAGCTTCGAGAGAGTTGGTTCTGGTAGATCAATGGTGGTGTGAATGTTGAAATGTGTACTAAAATTCATCAACAGGTTTTAAATTATTACAAAGAAGCCTATAAATATGCAAAATAACCAAACACCTAAATTAATAAAATAGTACTATTCTAGGGCTAGAATAAGATATCTCTACATAAAATAAAAGCTTAACAATAAAAAAAGAATGATATAAAAGAAGCCCTAATTAAGAAACCCCAATAAAATTTAAATAGAATTACTATGAATTCAAGTACTCA
Organism: Bauhinia variegata; assembly: GCA_022379115.2. Taxonomy (NCBI): domain Eukaryota; kingdom Viridiplantae; phylum Streptophyta; class Magnoliopsida; order Fabales; family Fabaceae; genus Bauhinia; species Bauhinia variegata. The sequence continues at coordinate 8,784,840 of CM039438.1, read as the reverse complement.
TTTTATGTCAAGAGGCATTAAGTGTAAACTCTCATCTTACCTATTCATTGTTAGATATAGCATAAAATGATTGTTGAGACTTTCCTTATTGCCGTAAGTTTTAAGGGTAAATTGGTTCTTGACATAGTATCAGAGTGGATCCTTCCGCCACCACTTTAATTTCAAAACATGGCGTTAGTGGATTGTACTGCTTTATTGATTTTTAACGTGATATAAGAGCTTCTATGACTATACAGGTAAAGAAACAAAACCACACACCATCACTTTCTTAATTAATTTAAAATTTCAACATATAGTATAGGTAGACCTATGCTACTTTCACACTTTCAGCCTAAAAGACTTTTGTGTGTAGGTTAATTGGTTCTTGACATTCATTAGCGCTAAGCTTCCATGTAGTTTTGGTAGTTCGGACTAATGCCAGTAAAAGATTTAGATGAAATTTTTTGTTCTATATTCTTGGGAGATTCAGTCTTTCGACGTTTTATATATTAACAACATTAAGGTCAATTTTGGAGACACCAAAACCTCGTTTGATGGCGCTATACACTTGCTCAACCAATGTATCATTTTAATTCATCCCACTCGTAACAACCCCTAACGCTATGTGCCCCTCCGTACTTGCCAACATTTCCCCCCTCTGCCTTGTACATTGCCACATCCATAGCTGCCTCAAACAACGATGTTTTATTTTCTTAATTTCAAGAAGGAGCTTTAAGATATTAATAACTTGTTGCTTTGTCTTCGGAGGAAAACCTTAGATTTTTATCTTAATGGAACTGAAATATTTTAACAATATGCTTTCTACTTGTTGCTATATCTTGATGAGAAAGATCATAATAAATATTATAGCCACGATCTACTTAGCATTGGACAATTTCTGTTTCTAAAACTTCTGAAAAATATAATAAAAGTCAATAAACTAGAAGCAATATTTCGAATTAAACTCGTTCCTTTGGATTTCTTTGCATTTGTAACATATACATGCGCTAATGCTATATCCACCAGGACATCCATCGACACTTTCCCCGCCACCTTGTATTTAACAAACTAGTGAGGAGCTAGGGTTTGTCTAGTTTTCACAAAACAAAAAATACTATAAATTTCTATTTTTATCCGCATTTATTACAATAATTAAGCAACTTATTTCAATATCTCTCTACTAATAAAAAATAATGAATGTACCATATTATATATTCTTCATGCTCTACTGTGCTTATTCCTCATATGTAACAATTAATATAAAATAACAGACATAATTTTTTTTTTTGTTTTGTCTTTTAACACTGCCTTATAAAATGAGCCAATTTTTTTTTTTTTTAAAAAAAAGCGTCCTTATATTTAAGACTGGAAGGAGTACAAAAGAGCAACTCCTTAACTGCTCATGATAGCAAAAGGTTGGTGCCTAACATCATCTGGTTGCGGATTGAAACAAAAAGACAAAATAATTTCGTCCTCCTCCAGTTAGTTTCATTTTTTTCTTTATTGTACCTCAAGATTCGTGTCTGTTTGTAGATCAAATGCATAATTAAAGTAATATTTTAATCAAACTAGTTTGTTTGTGGCTATGAGCTCATTTACCACGTTTGTTGAATGGATTTGAGAAAGAAAAAACAAAAAAAAAAAGGCACAACACAATCTATTAAAATCACTGATTTTTGAGTTGTACAAAGTTTTAATAAGAATTGTATCACATGTAGACAGCTTGGATTTCTCACAGCAGTTCTGCACATGGTAGTGATAATGAGTTGATAAGATCACTCATTGTCAACTTCATCACTACCGAAACTCTTGAGTTTGAAGTGTGAAAGTAGTATAAACTTATTCATACCATGTGTTAGAGTTAAATTTAATTATAATTTATTAAGATCATATTAGTTAGGGCATTCGAACTCTTGACCGAGAGGTTATATAAAACTCTAATACCATATTAAAATCAATTCATTCCAAAAATTTAAGTTGTCAAGAGAATGTTCGTGATAATTTTTTATATGTAACATTTCACGTGTCACTAAAAGCTACAATATTATAATTTCCAATCCAAAATTTAATACCTAGGTTACAACTATGCCCTCACAAACTGGCTCTACAAATTGTTGATCCTTGTTGTCATTCAGTATACAACTATTAAACATATTCTGCTTTATTTATTTCCAACCAGTCCTTAAATATTTATATCTTGCCTAACATTATCTGCTCTGGTTACGGATTGAAACAAAATGATAAAATTAATTTCGTCCTTCCCCAGGTAGTTTCTTCTAATTGATTTTTTTATTTCTTTATTGTACCTCAAGATTGGTGTCTATTTGTATATATAATCTCATAATTAATGTAAGTTTTTAATCATAATATAATTTGTTTGCGGTTTTGAGCTCATTTACCTTGTTTGTTGAATGAATTTAAGAAAAGAAAAAACAAAACGCGCACAAGCTCTTAAAATCGTTGACTTTAGTGTTTTATAAACTATTAAAATCCCAATTGCTCGTTGATAAGACCACTCGTTGTAAACTTCATCAATCTCACTATTTCACGTGTTACTAAAACCTACAATAATATAATTGCTCAAACGCATGGAGTTTATTGTTTGGTGATAATGTTGGACGCCTTACTGTAGAATATTTTAATAATATATATTAAAATATTATATATAATATTTTATACATATCCCCACATTTGCCCCATATTGATTTTTTAATTACACTCTATTTAGCAGTTTATAATAAATATGCAAATCCAATTTTTAAATATTAGTTTTATTTCAAGTATTGAATTATTTTTGCCTCACAAATTCTTGTTTATATTAGTAGTCAATAAATAATTAGCTTGAAAATTAGTTTGTGAAATTATGATCTAACAGGAAAAATCAGTGATCTTTTAATATAATTTGTGAAGACTAAAAATCATGTTGTACATTCATTAATGCATTTGTTTTAGAGTTAGCTTTAATTTACAAATGACTATTACAATCAATAATTAGATCCAAAATTACATGAAAGATAAATGGTTGAATGAGTTTTGGTTAATAATATAGAAAACCTTTTTTATAATATTGAAAATGAAAAGAAAATCATTCTGTATTTTCATGAAAATATGAAAATACATATAAGAATTATAGTGTATGTACATAATTTTAATCATAATGTTTATATTTTCAATATTACACATATACGTATGTTGCTTCCACAACTTAAAATTTCTGAATCTATCACTAGTTATAATATATTCTTTTAAGTTGATTAATTCACTATGATATCCCTTTGGAGATAGCCTAACATCAAAATAAACTAAATCTCGATTTAGGAGATAGCCTTTCTTCGCTTGAGCGTTTGACACTTGATTTCCCTCTCTTAGTGTGTGCTGGATTCGAAGCTCCGGGAACCTATACATGGACAACCTGCAAATATCAGTAATAGTGCTCCTAAGAGTGAAAAATATCAAAATCATCTTACTGCAAAGTTTTGAATAGCTAACAAAGAGCCCAATTCTATGATGAGTTTAGAGACGTTATTCGCTGAAGCTAACTTAACAATATGGAGACTGCTTGCTCCAAAGCTCTTCATTCATTATTGTGCTCAAACCAACATTACCGGAGAAACCTCCGATAGGTGAGATTGTTAATCAGAGAACTTTAAACCTTGAATTAAAATCTTAAAAACTTTTACTCAAAACGGAAAAAGAAATCTCCTGCACTTTCTGAATCAAGAGAGACTAAGTCATAAATCATATGAAGTCTAAATTCTTAATCATTACAAAGTTTGTGTCATTCAATTTCTTTTCTCTGTTTTTTTTTTTTTTTCCCTGATTGATTGATTTTTTTTAAATTATAAGGCAGAAATAGTTATTTATTGTACTTCAACGGTGTTGTCTCTTTTTCCATCCAATCTTATAATAAATAATTTCTTTGATAGGACATAATTAAAGTAATTTTTTTTTTCTGAGTTGATTGTGTGTGGTTTTGGGCTTATTTAGCACGTTTGTGGAATGGAATATGTTATAAAAAAAGAACATAATATTTTAAAACCATTAATATTTTAGGGTTACAAGCTCTTACGGATTCTACTAAGGCTGAGGATAAGAACTACCGATCCATTAAATACATTTAATTATATTAAAAAATATTACTTCCTCCATTTCGTTTTATCTGACATTTTTATAAAAATAGTTTTAAGTGTCAGTTTCTCATAATAAGAGACAACTAAATTGTTTTTTTTTTTTCTTCTGACATAACCTTTTACATTTAATAGAGTAGAGTAGTTCATCAAATGCATTTAATAATGTAATTAAGATAAAATTAAGAAAGAGATAAGATATAACAAGGATAATTTAGTAAAATGACATAATTCATTTAGTTATTTATTGTCTTTTCATAGTTTTTGTGCTAAAATTTTAAAAAATAAATAAAAGAAAATAGAGGAAGTACTAATTTTATAATCACTCATATTTGAGTTTTATTGCATCGTGGTTCTATCCTGTTTGAACCATGGTTCATATTAGATATCAAACAATTTGCACCAGAAATTATCTACATAACTCCAAAACTTAAATTTTAATTCATAAACCTAAAACTTTAAATACTGAACTCAAGACACTAAATCTAAAACCCTTAAACCACAAAGCCATATAATTCACTGCAATGTGGCTTTTTGGGTTGAGGTTCAATTGCCGGAACTGCAATGGGCGTAGGGCTTTTTAACCCATTGTAGTGCTAGAACTGCAACTATGGAGAGGGAGGAGTGGCATTGGGAAAGAAAGATGTTGACAGTGAGAACGGACAGAAATTTCTTTCCTATCTTATCCATTTTGATCCAGCTCACTTCGTAGGATAATAATTTAATTATGATCATAAAATATGATAAACAATAAAATAGTTCTTTCATATTTTAATAGCTCATCAAACTCTTAATCATGAGACCTTAAATGTTATTAATGCCAACAAAATAGTTAATATTGTGTTAATTGCACAAAGAATCCTTAATTATTTATTCATATTATTAATTAATTGTATTAATAAAGTATAAATCATGCAATCAATAAGATAAAAGTAATTAATATGGCCAAATTCCTTATCCTCAATCTTAAGTGCTAAGATTAGGATTTGCCAACTACTCCCTCTAGTTGTTTTTATAAAGCACTTTAAAGAAGGTTCTGGTAATATTTATTATAAATCTTTCCACAACTCCTACGAAGCATTTATTACTCTGCTCCGATGTTTGCACCTAATAAATAATTTAACTATTTTTATTCTTTTTATGGTGGTTCATTAAGGAGAAATAATAAATTGAGAAAAAAATTAGAATGTTGGATTATTTTTTTTTAAAAAAAAAAAGAAGACAAATGAACTTCAATCATTTTTTTATTAATATATGTATTTTGGTTGAATATATTTTATAAAAATAAAAACATAAAATGTTAATAGGAAGAGTAAGACATGCGAGATAGCACAGATTCCTTACAGTCGTTCTACACATGATAATGGTATTGAGTAAAAAATTGTAGCAGATAATATTGGTATCAAATTTTTATTAGTACAAATTTGGCGTAGATAATATCAATTTGCAAGTTCTCAATATTATGGTCTCGTACCGAAAAAGTATTGACTAAGTAAAGTATAAACTAAAAAATGTTTTTCTAAACAATAATATTTCTCGTGTTCCTAAAGTCAGCAACTATTCTTAAAATTTAGTTTGTCCTTATCTTAAAATTTTAATTGGTAAACAAATTGAGTTCAATAATTGAGGAGCTTTTGTAAAATTATAGATTCAAACTGATAAGAAAACACATGTTATGAAAGCAAATAACCTTAATTGTTTTTATTTCTTGAACAAGGTAGTCATATTTCTAATATAGGGTGAAATACTCAAGGGTTCTACAAAAAGTAAATAAATAAAAATCCTCTTAACATGGTCTATTGAAGGACATAAACACAAATAAATGTTTCTAAACAAACAAACAAAAAAAAGATGGTGCTTTAATTATATGCATTGTAACTTAGAGTCGGTTTGAATTAACTTTCTAAAAAAAGAGAATTAGAAATAAAAGTAACATTTAAAAGGAGAAACTTCACCTCATTTTCTTCTAATAAAAAAAAAAAATCACTTTTAGACGTGCTTCTCTTTTATAAAAGACTAATTCAAATAATAAAGTTTTGTATAAACTACTTCCTATACATATTAAAAGCAGACATAGGTCGAAAAAAATTAATTCAAATATGCTCTTAGCGTAACTGATTGAGGGGATAATTAAATTATAAACAGTGCACGCCATTTCCGTGGCCCCGCCTCTTCCCTGCACATAGCCATATCCATGCTTGTCTTGTACAGGGAGGCTATTAGTTTTCTAATCAATGATTCCCTCAGTAACCCCCTTCTTGTTTACTAGTACTCTCTGCATTTGAACTGCAAAGGTTTTCGGCTCGGAGTTGTTTAGAGTTATTAAAATACACATAAGAGAACTAACCAAAAAAAAAAAAAAAAACACAGAAATTATATAACCCTTCGTGATAGTTAAAGGTCGTTGTTGTCCCTTTTGTATTCTATTCAAGTATATTGAACTAATTTGTTCTTAAACTTGTAGATTTCTTCATGTGAAAATTGAGTATTTACCAATAATATATTAGCAAAACAGAGATAGACATAGGAAGAAAACTAAAAAGGAGATCCACATAATAAGTGAGTCCCTGCAGTCTGGATTTTGAAATCTTAAAATTTGCCAATTCGCCGATTCTCAGGGTTGTTTAGTTTTATTAAAATACACAAACAGAAAGTATCTAACCATTTGTGATGGTTAATGGTCTTTTGAATTACGGTTTTTTTTTTTTATCGGAAGTATATTGAATTAATTTGTTCTTAAAATTGTAGATTCCCCATGTGAAGCTTGAGTCTTAACCATTAATATATTAGAATACATTATTTTTTAAAAAAAAATGTACAACAAATTATGAAACTATTGTTAAGACAATAATCTATAATTAAATAGAGGTAAGGAAAAGAACAAGTTTTATTTAATTTTTTCGAAATAAAAGAAAAGATGTAATTGGGGTTGAATCCTCTCGTGTAACAGAAAAATAAAAAAGAAGGGATTATTTACCATGGATCCTCTCCAGTTGACCCACTTTCTCATTCGTCTTTCTCCTACTTCTCTTTATTTGAACAGCAAAGTATCTATGCTCTAAGTTATTTAGCTTTTATTAAAATACACAGAGAAAGTATATAACCCTTCATGATGGTCGTGTTCCTGAAGCCTACTATTCTTAAAATTAACTCTAGTAGTTTATATCTTAAAAAAAAATTAATTTAATTTCTAATATTTTCTTGAAGCCAAGCCAACTAATAAGGAATTAAAATGTGTAGACTTGCTAATAAATAATCGAGGTCCCTCACAGGCTTGGCCGGTGCATTATTATTTTTGCTGATGCAATCGCATTAATCCTCCTTTAAGTTTGTTTTTCCACTTGGCCGTACCTTATTGAAATCATATCAGGATAAAAAAATAAACCTATGAATACGTTAATTCCCTAATCTATCACAGAGTTTCAATGATAGATCTACTTTTTAAACATCTCAATAACAGTGGCTCACACATAGCATTTTATTAAATATTACTTTCATACTTAAAATTTTAATATTTTATTATTCAAAATTATTATTATTTTTTTTACATTTTAAATTTATGAATATTAATGAATAAATATTAAAAGAACTAAATTAATAAAAAATTTAAAATATAAATAGTCTTCACAAAATTATTAATATTTTAATCGTAAAAGAAAGATGATATTTAATTCTAAATATATTTAAGTTCATGAGTTAAAAATATTAGAATGTTATTTATGAAAAGAGATTTATATATTATGGCTGCTGTGTGAACATATATACTGGATGGAAATGGGTGGTCCCTTTTTTTGACCATTTATTATAAGCTTCACATGCATGCATGATATATAACGCAGCATCGTCCCTCCTAGCTAGCTATGGGCGCGATCGGAGCATTACAAATTTGATTTTGCAAGTTGGTACTGATCTATATTAAAGTATCAAATCAAGTGGCATCATCAACTTGCTTTATTAATCTTTTCATGAAAGACTAAGAAAATATTATTAATGGACCGATTTTGTCATTTTGTATCCTTAAGAGATCGAAATTGACGTTTTGGCTTCTTACAATATTATCTATCACTAGGCGAAGAAGATGGCTTTACTAAGAGTCTAATCCTATGAAATGGCTTTACTAGATATTGTTCTTAATTTTCTTTTAGAACATGATCTATGGTAAGATTTATGGCAAGATACCCACACATTATTGGGCCACAAGGCTGACCCATTGTAGGCCTCAGGCCCACTTGAATCTGGGCCATGTAGTTGTCCGTCTTACCCTTGTGTTTGAGTTTCGGCTATTTTATCCTTTTGAGACTCAGTCAATTCAATATGGCTAATTTTATTGGCTTTTATTCTTAGGCTATCTGAATGGCTCTCTCGATTTCTTCCTTCAAATGTAAAAGCAAATTATAGCAAGTTGATGAAATGGAGAGAGGAAAGCAAACTCCTTCAAATGTTCCTCATTCATTTGATTTTGATATGGCAGCAATGGTTATAGGCACAGGATTAGGAAGAGGTAAAGAGGAATCAACCCTTTCCTCCTTTTGCTATAATTTCAAATTTGTAATAACGTAAATTTTTTAATATTAATTCAAATTTGTAAAGAAAAATTAGTTTTGATTTTGAAATATAAAAATATTAAAATTTTATCTTTTAAGAATTATACTATTATATTAAATTACTTCCTCTTTTTCCATCCACTCGATGTCTCCTCTTCATTTCCATGTAAATTTTAAGTGACAACAAATGCTAAAATATCAGTAGTCAATTCTAAAATAGGACCAAAGAAACAGAAAAAAATAGTATGACAGGACCAACACTTTTTCTCATATCTTTGTGGTGGGAATCCTCCTATTTATAAGAAACGGGCCCTTCGGTTAAATTTGTCTTCGTCTCTGGAATGTTGTTGAATGACTCTTGTTTTTTTTTAATAATCACTCGTATTTGAGTTTTCTCAACACTTATAGTTCTATCAATCAAAGTCTATATTAGATATTAAATGATTTGCACTAAAAATTATATATTTAACTCCAAAATTTTAATTTTAATTCATAAACCTAAAACCTTAAATACTTAACTCAAGACTCTAGATCTAAAACCCTTAAACCATACACACTAAATCCCAAAATCTGAAAATGTAAACCACAAAGCCATATAATTTACTGCGATGTGGCTTTTTACATTGAGGTTCAGTTGCCGGAAACTGCAATTGGCGTTGGGCTTTTTAACCCATTGTGGTGCTAGAACTGCAATTACGGAGAGGGAGGAGTGGCATTGGGAAAGAAAGATGTTAAGCATGAGAACAGACGGAAATTTCCTATCCTATCTTATCTGTTTTAACCCACCTCACCTCACAAGAGAATATTTTGATCATGATGAGAAGATCTAAGATAGTTCTATCATACCTTAATAGCTCATCAAACATAAATGTTGAAGTATTTTATCTTACCTTTCGAGATGCACCAAACAATCCGTGAATGACAAACTCCAAAACTTTTAATCATGAAACCCTAAATGTTATTAAAGCCAACAAAAGAACATAGTTAATACTTGTGTTAATTGCACAAAGAATCCTTAATTATTTATTCATATTATTAATTAATTGTATTTAAAAATTATAAATCAGGCAACCACTAAGATAAAAGTAATTAATATGGCCCAAATCCTTGTCCTCAATCCGAAGGACCTTATAGCATGTTCTGGTAGTATTTTATATATTATTTCATAATTCACATGAAGTATTTATTATTCTTTTTCAATGTTTGCCCCATTAAATAATTTGACTATTTTTATTTTTTTTTATGGTTGTTCATTAAGGAGAAATAATAATAAAAATAATAAAACAAATGAACTTCAATATTTTTTTATTGATATGTGTATTTTGGTTGAATATGCCTTACAAAAATGACAACACAATGTATTAATAAAAAGAGTAAGCCATAGGAGATAGCAGAGATTCCTTACAGTCATTCTGCACAACACAATGTATTAATAAAAAGAGTAAGCCATAGGAGATAGCATAGATTCCTTACAGTCATTCTGCACATGGTAGTGGTATTTAGTAAAAATTTGTAGCAGATAATATTGATATCAAATTGTTATTACTGCAAATTTGCAGTAGATAATATCAATGTGCAATTCTCTGCGATTGCAAGTTCTCAATATTATAGTCTCGTACCTAAAAGTATGAAATATAATAAGTATAAACTAAAAAATGTTTTTCTAAACAGTAACTAATTTTCACATGTAGAGCATTAGTTGGTAGTATCAGTCATTATCAACATCATCACTTCCATTTTCTTAATATTTCACATGTTCCTAAAGTCTGCAACTATTCTTAAAATTAAGAATAGTTTGTCCATATCTTGAAAGAAAAAAGAATTAATTTCTATTTTAATATTTCTTATTCTGAAATTTGTCCTTGTGTTGGAAACCCCATGTGATTGCCTGAATTCAAACAAAACAAAAAATTGGAAAACGTAGTGGCATTAAGTTGAAACTCTTTATCTTCCCTCCTCCTAAGAGCTTTTAAACTATAGGAGAAGGCTCGAGAATATTTCTATATTATATCAAACAACCTTGCATTTGAAAACCTTTTCAATGTAATGTATGATGCAACATAGTCTAACCCATATCACAAGTTGAAATTTTAATTAAATTAACTAAGTGACAATAGACAAATTTGATGTCCTGACCCATAAGACCATAAAGGCTCTGATACCATGTCATGAACCTCAATTCCCTTGAAGGAAACATGGTGCCCTAAAACAATGCCCTTCTTTACCATGTAATGACATTACTCCCACTTGAGAACTAAATTAACTTCTTCACATCTTTTTAATACTTTAGCTAAACTAAATAAACAAGAATTACAAGATGAGCCAAAGACACTAAAATCATTCATAAATACTTCAATAAAATCCTCAATTATTTCAAAAAAAAAAATAGAAATTACACACTAAATTACACACCTATAGGCAAACACACCGAATGGACAAGTTAATGATATTTTGTCCTGGTCCTCTGGAGCAATAAGGATCTGATTGTATTCGGAGTATCCATCCAAGAAGCAATAGTATTCTTGTCTAGCTAGTTTCTCCATGATAAACACTTTTCTAGTGTTTATCTTTGTACTCTTATACTTAACTTTAGTATCTCAAACTTGCATTTAATTATTTAATTAGCAACTATTGGCACATGCATCACTCCGCAATTTGGTCAATAAAGGGTAAGGAAAAATAATCTTTCCTTGTAGCATTATTTAGCCTTCTATAGTCTATACACATTCTCCATCTTGTGATTGTCTTTGTGGGAATCATCTCATTAGCTTCATTACAACAACCGTCATCCCCCATTTTAGGCACTAACTATACTGGGCTCACCTGTGTACTATCAAAAATGGGATAGATAATCTTAGTATTTAACAACTTGACTACTTTTCTCACAACCTTTCTTATAGTAGGGTTCAGTCTCCTCTGAGGTTGCACTATTGGTCTATGTTCTTCTTCCAAAAGGATCTTATGGATACAAATGGAAGGGCTAATAACTTTTAAATCCTCGATGGTCCATCCTATGGCTCCTTTGTGCTCTTTTAACACTCAACAATTTCTCTTCTTCTACAGCTATCAAATATCAAATATCGTTAGGTAACTCTCACCCTCTCCTAAAAAGCCATACTTCAAATGGTCAAGTAAAAGCTTTAATTCCAACCTAGGGGAAGAAATAGTCTTTTCCTATAACTCTACTTTAGGAATATCAACTATAGGCTTAAGTTGTGTTAATAGACAGGTAAAGAATCTAACATAGCTATACACTCTACAATTTCTGTTTCTTTCCAAACATCAAAGTGGTTAGAGCATGTGAAAAATTTCTCAAGAGGTAAATGATACATATTATCTTAAAGAATGTCAATTACACATGCATCAATAACATCAATTCTTAAACAACAAATTAACTCGTTATGGTGTTTCATAAAATCAAAAATTTTAAAAATTACTTGTTCATCATACACTCTCATTTTAAGCTTTCTTGTTGCTATATCAATTAGCGCTCCTCTAGTTGCCAAGAAAGATTACTCAAGATGAGCGACAAGGAGATCAACTTATCTACTTTAACCAATACATTTTCTACCACACCACAGGAGTAAATGCTAACAAGTCTCCTCAAGCAAGTGAATATGTCAAATGATTTTTTTTGTAATTTTTTAACTAGATCATTAAATCACTGAAATTGACCAAACCAAACTGCAATTGAGTGGTGTGGTTTGACTTTTCTAAAAATTTTGAAAATTCTAACTAAACTAGGCTGCAAATGTTTAATTAGTTTGGTTTTGGATATTCCTAAATACACCACACTCGTGCCTAGATAGAAGATGATATCCTTGGAAAAAACTAATTCATCCCAAAAACATAAATTTTTTCTAATAGCTTGAGCTTTTTTGTTGAGATGGTTCTTTGACATGATATCGGAAACTTTTGATCATTCAAAAGATCAAATCCACCAGTCCCCTCTTCAAGCTCAAAGAGGTGTTGAATATAATATAAAATTACTTTTGAGCATTCATCTAACAAATTTTTTTGAGTTAAATCGATTCTTGACAAATCATACAAAAGTCAAGCCCTAAATCATCATATAGGAGAAGATATGTATTTGGTCTCCAAAATCCTTTCTAAATGGCAGAATTTTACAGGGGGGATAACCGCTTATATTGATAATAACGCACAAATCTGGAAGGACTCACACATTAATCCAAAATAAATATTCGTTTTAAACAACAATAATTGTCAATAATCTATCACTATATAAAATTATAGAATCTTGAACTATACAAACTTTTAGTGAAGTGTATTTTGCCAAAGAAAGAGAACACCTATTTTTTCTCAGAGGTTTACTCATAATGGTATTCAGTAAAACAAGAATTGGGAAAAACAAGAAGTGTACTGTATGAAATCACAGATTTTATGAGTATGGTGTATTGTACAAGATTCTTCAATTTGATAATTGGATATTCAAAATTCAAGCTCTATAAAAGTTTACTGAAGGAAGTAGGCCAGACAAATTTACTCTTTAAGTGGATTCTTCCCTATACACATACATGTATATCTATATATACTGAAGTTCAAATAAAATTCATGTAAGCAGCATTAAAATTAAGAAGTGCCATCAATTCTACCTACTGTCGTATGACATTTATTGTAGATAGATCAAATTAATTGAATTAACGTGAGTATTGATTTGCTACTTTGTTGAACCTTGTAAAGATTACGAATTTACAGATCTAACTAGTTTTATTTTTTCAATCAAAATAGAGCCTTATTATTTTAATTTGAATAAATAAGATGAAAATAGAACATTTTCAAATACCTGAAGAAAAAAAAATTGAGAATCAAGTTTTTACAATTTATTCAAACCAAATACTTGAGTTTATTCCTTGACTAATAGAGAAACCACAGAAAAATACGTGAAATTGAAGTAGCCAAAGTTGATTCTCAAATGCTCATAACTCCCTGATATAGGGAAAAGAGGAAGAGAAAAACTCTAAAAAGATAATCCAAATCTTAAAAGATAATATTAGAAATTAATTCCAAATAAAATAATACTAAAAGAAAATACTAATTCTACAATTAAAAATAATAAGGTTGACTTTTGACTTTTGGATAAAACTAGATTAATGGTATAAGGTGTGGGCACGCTTAGTGAAGAGAACCAATCTGTCAACATGTCAACGTTCTTTAAATCATCCTAATGCAAGGCGTAGGCACGCTTAGTGAGAAAATCTCTTTTGCCTGAGATGGTTTCAGGATTTGACTTTAGTCGTAGGCACACCTAACACATGAAACGCTGCTTATTGGAGATTTCTTCTTTGATAAGGTGCGGGTACGTCTAATCATCTAAAATCAAAATAAATCTCTAAAAACACAAATTTTCAACCAAAACTTATCTCCCCAACAAATCTACATATTATATTCAAGTTCAAGTTTTTCCAATCCAATTAAGCACAAGATTATCACATATAGAATGGGAGTTATCAACCAAAAATCAGTAGAAATACACACTTATCAAACCATCCATTGTCAGTTAGGTTTTCGAACCACAATTTATATCCTTTTGCTACCATGGACATGCCTCTGAATTTTACCTTTGTTGATATATATCAAGTGTAATGGGCAGCTCTGATTCCCAACATTTTTGAAGTGTGATATAACTTTGTCCTAGTCCAGCGAAAATGGCGATATAGTATGAATGAGCTTTTGAGCGTCTCTTGCCCTGTTTGTGACGCGGATAATGTCGCTACTACAGGTGATGGTCAAATTAAAAATTTAAGTTTGAGTTTTCAACCAAGGGTCATGTTTTCAGATAATCACTAATATAAGTCTCAGTCAATTCAAGCTAAGAAAATGAGGGCGTTCAGCAAAATCAATAAATAAACACAACAAACAAGTAAAGTGAAATCAATCGATGATTTAAATGCAATCAACCTAAGACCTATTTGAATCTAATGATTTTATACTCGTCCCAAAGATAAAATTTAATTTCAGTTATGCTAATTAACTAGATTAACCTCGAAATTTCAAGATTAACCTACCTAATTAATTAATCTGGTTGAGCCCTGACTAAGTTGGTATCCCTACACTTAACTTGGCAATTCCTACTACACAATTTCATAGGTTATGGTCATTGGAACCAAACCCATCCCCAACCATAACCACAGCACAGGATTGGAGCTTTTAGGACCTAAAATTTGCATTTTTACCTAGTCAAATTAAGTTCTATTTAGTGAAAATTACTCCTAGGGTAATTAAACCCAGAAAATCCACAAACTAATCTAAGAATCATGCATAAAAATTATCATACACAATTCTAGAGAGAGAAACAAGGAGTGGAGAAGCATAACCTTCATTAAATTCAAAATAGATACAATATTGGTCTCAAGAATCAAACCAATAGTCTTCAAGTCATCCTAGGTTGATTACAAAAGCTTTTAGGCTTCCATTGCAACCATGGGAGAAGAGGAATCAGCTAAAACTAGAGAGAAGGAATGAAGGCGTGAATTGGGTGAGGGAGGAAGAAGATTTCCGAATTAACCTAGGGTTTTTAGGGGAAAATTACAAAAATACCACTAATGATGACCTTGCCCCTCATTTAAGTTGCCAAATGCCTATTTTGCCCTTTTTAGTTGAGAAATTCTCCTTTATGCCCTCACTTCATGAATTTATAAAGATTTATTGCTCCAATCCTAAGCTTGGATATGTAAATCCCAATAAGCTCCGAGGTCTTCTAGGTCCAGTTCTGAAATTAAAAATTTTTAAAAAGTAAAATTAGACTTTGAAGTAAAAAAATTAATATGAAATACAATAAATTCTAATTAAAACTCAATGATATAAATAGATGCTAATTAAGCAATTAAATGCAAGTTCGAAATGCTAGAATTAAATATAAGAGTATAAAGATAAACAATAAAAAGTGTTTATTAGTGTGTCATACACAAATTCAGCAATGGGGAAGGTTAAGAGGAATAGAAGTGCAAGTAATGCGATCTTGTTTTTTAGTTTGGGCACGAAAGGGTACAAAGCAAGGCTGTGAAAGGGTTGACTAGATTTTGGCTATGTACAAATGAGAACTTGCAATTTATAAGGGCAGTTACGAACATGTAACGTCACGACTAATTAAATTTTTATTGGAAATTATAATATCATAGGTTGAAGTAAAATGTGAAAATTTGCGTAATGAAGTTAGATAACAAATGATCCTATCAACTCATCCTATTTCCAGATAATTGATCTTAATTAATTTTTTCAAATAAATTATTTTGGTCCCTTGCACTTAAAGTCCTAATTATTTTGGTATCTCATTTTTCAAGTTTATTAATTTGGTCACTCACAATTCAAACCTAATCAATTTAGTCCCTCCCTCACATTTCAAAATTTGTATCAATTTTATCCCTTAAACCTATCAATATTTTTGAAGTGTGAGCGATTAAATTGATAAGTTTAATAAGTTTAAGGGATTAAATTAATAAAAATTTTGAAATGTAAGGAACTAAATAGATGAGTTTAAAATATGGCGGACAAAATTGATTAAAATTTTAAGTATAAGAGATTAAATTGATAAACTTAAAGTATGATAAATCAAATTAATGAAAGTTTTAAGTGTGAAGAATTAAAATAAGTATTTACTTATAAATAAATAAATAAATACGATAGATAGGATGATGTATGGGTTTTCACAAGGCCAATTGATTGTGGTTTGATGTTTGAATTTTGGAGTCATAATTACTAAAGGAGAAATTATTGAGCTGAGCACGTTTAAAATAATTGCCTCCATTTATTTGTTGTCTATTGTGGAAGAATATTTTTTCCACAAATAAAGTCAGAACAGTTCTTTTTTTGCACCAATAAGGAAACTTGTTAGCAGCAATGAGTCAACAATTAGGCCTTGTTTTATTCAGTAGTTCCATTACCATATATAGACCAACTGTTAGGAATCCGAGCTAACATCCCTTGTTTCAAAAATTAATGATTTTGATAGATTATATGTTTTTCATTCAACAAACGTGCACCCAAAACCACATACAAATCATTCATATTAAAAAATTACTGTAATGATGATATTAAATCTACTAACAGTCTCCAATCTTGAAAACAATAAATAGCAAAATTTAAAAACGACACTAACTAATGGGTATGAGAGTAAAAAGTTGATTTGTCATTTTGTTTAAATCCATATATAGGTAGTGTTAGGCAGAGTGCTAGATCACTGAAAAAACGATGAGTGAGTGCTACATCAGGTCTTTTTCTGCCATATGACTTCACGGCATCTTTCTTTATGAAATAACAAAAGGACGGTAACCTATAATTGTTTTAAGGACAGTCGGCTTTAAATAAAGCAGATTAAATTTCTTGCTACTAGAATACTTAATGGTCGACAAAGACATTTAACTGTTATGAAGCATTAAATGCTTCTTTGTATTTTAAAAAGGCAAATGTTAGCCTCAGCCATTAGGGCTTAGGTTAAGAGTTTGTTCCCTATTAAATGCACTTTTGCCATTGGTTAATGATAAATATCAAAACACTTATGAAATATGGTCTTATTAATCATGTCACTAAGTAATAAATGATTTTTTATGCCATTAATTAAAATATTAAAGGGTATTTAATCATTTAATAATATTTATGGTTTTAAAATTTAGAAATTTAGAATTTTATGGTTTAGATTTTAAGGTTTTTAGGGTTTTTGTATATGTTCAGTGCTTAAAATTTAAAATTTACGGTTTTATGGGTTTATGGTTCACGTTAAGATTCAGTGTTTTAAAGTTCATATTTAAAAGTTAAGGTTCATGTTAGAATTTAGGATTTATATTTAAAGTTTACGTTTACATTAATATTTAGGGTTTATATTTAGAATTTAAGCTTCTTATCAAAGGTTTTGAATTAGGTTTAAGATTTATAGTTTTAGTGATTTAGAGTTTTAATTTTGAAGGATTTTAGGGTTTAGAGTGAGGGTTTAGTGATGAGAGAGAAAGGAATTAATACGAGTGAGAAAGGAAAGAATGAAAGAGAATGTATTAATATATGAGTAAGAAAAAGAACTAGTAACTTTCTAATACAGTAGACAATATTTGATTCATTGCGGATTCTTATTACAGAACCCTTTTAAAAATGCTAATGGACTTGAGCATTTATCCTTTGCAGTTGAAATAGAAAGAAGTATAAGAGAGAGAAACTGATATCTTCCTATCTCTTTCCTGCATTTCAATTGTGCAGAAGAATTGTGGGAAAACAACCTGTCCTTTTGTTTTGAATAACTAGATGAAACTCGCTTCTCCCTCACCTCTACAATGACGGCTATTGTCTTAATATAATATTCTATAATTTGTTGTATAATTTCATTTGAAGCAATTAATATTTTTTGATATTATTGGTTAAGCCTCACGGCTTCATAAGTGGTATCCACAAGTTTTAAGAACAAATTAATCCTCTCTCTTATATTTTTGTTTTTTTAAAAGTTTTTTTTTTCCAAAATCATTTTTAGAATTTTAAGGCTTTATGAAAGTTGTTCCTTCCATTCAAAATTGTAAAGTAATATTATCTATTTTATACCTCAAGGAATATAGTGAGATGGTTTAAAAATATATATTCTTATGGTGTTTCTATCTAACAGTTTGTCTTTTAAGTCAAATGTATAGATAATTATCAAAATAAACTTTAAGTAAAAATATTTTTTGAGAAAAATGTTATTAACTATTTCCTAAAATCAAGAAATGGCCTTATATTTTTAAACATAAAATTTTACAAATATCACTTTATAATTTTAAAAGAATAGAGTGTTTTATATATATATACGCTTATTCAATTAAACATAATATACTCTTTTTTTCCCTTCTAATTACACCTAAAATAGAAAAATTAAATAAGGGCGTTATAATAAATGTGTTCCACTAATTAATAATTTCTTAATCTATATGCAATAACCTTAAACCGTGAAAAATATGGGAGAAAGGGAGTAAATTATACATGAAGGGGATTAGTGAGAGAACCATTGATTGAAAACTATTAGTGTCACTGTACTAGGCGGCTATGCAAGTGTGGCTAAATTTAATTAATTTTCCATGATTTCTCCGTGGAGGTTAGATTTTTATATGTTTGATTGAAAACTAACCATTGATTGAAAACTATTTTCATGCAGATTTTTCACATGCTTTCTAAGAGAATGTTAATTTGATTTATGTATTGTTGTACGTACATGCATCATAATTTATTGCCTACCTATGATAAACTATGCATATGTTTGATAGCAATCAATGAATGATAGTCTCATTTGTGGCTGGTAAAGGAATGTTGCTCGTGAATGCGAAGATAAGGAATTGATTGAAACAATTCAGTCTTCATCATATTCTGGCATACTGTCTTTATATTAAAAGGAGGGTTTAATAAATAGAACACTAATTAAGCAAAGAAGGCTTAAAAC
This sequence comes from Bauhinia variegata, assembly GCA_022379115.2. Lineage (NCBI taxonomy): Eukaryota > Viridiplantae > Streptophyta > Magnoliopsida > Fabales > Fabaceae > Bauhinia > Bauhinia variegata. Next base: position 8,765,782 of record CM039438.1, on the reverse strand, counting down.
CTGACAAGATATTGGTTGAAGGTGAAGCAGATTAAGTCTTATGGAATTCTTGAACAAAGGTCTTAAGTTTAAAAACTTGAAATCAATCTATTGAAAGAAAATTATTCCGGATACATCTCTCCACCAAGGAAAGATAGCTCCTATTTTCTCTCATTTTTATACAGGTGTTCAGTAAAACTAGGCTCGGCGACATACTGCTGATAATAACAAGATGCTAATTGGGAAAAAACAAGAAGTGTACTATATGAAATCATATAGATTTTATGAGTATGGTCTATATATTCTGCGAGATCCTTCAATTTAATGATTGGATATTAAAAATTCAAGCACTATAAAAGTTTATTTAAGGAAGAAGGCGAGACAAATCCTACTCTTTAAGTGGATTCCCCTCCATACGCATACATGTATATCTATATATATCCTACTCCTTAAGTTTATCTAAGCCATGTATATATATATATATATATATATATATATATATATTAGTGAATGCCTAGGAGCAAAATCATCACCAGTAAAATTTGAGATGTAATCGCTATAAACAAACAGTGTTTCAATCTTATCCATTAATCTTTGTGGTCGCGGCCATATTATGATATTAGGATGATTTAGTTTTTAAATAGACATGGCTAGCTTTAAAATGGAGTAGATCAACGTAGGGACTGAACACCATAGCACAAGAAGAAGCCCTTATTAAGACATAATAGCTTAACACAATGCAACTTTAGATTATAGACAACAAGAACGGACAATACAGACAACAATATGATCCCTCGTACATTATTACACAAACTTCCTCATAGTAAGAGGGAAAGTGGGCCATATCTTCAAACGATGCTCATTTTAGCAGAGCTTCCAGTTGCCTTCTTGATCTGGAATATGAATGGATCCCCATTCTGCAAAAGCAAACGGTAGAAACCCCCTGCGTGGACGATCCCAACATCTGCCACAATATCATCTTGATAGTACACAATCTTGTAGCCTCTTTCAACAGGCACAACTTTAAATGGACCGAATAATGGCAGTTCGTTTGAAAGATTCACAGTCCATCCTATGGGGGCTTCTGGACCAACTTTCCACACTAACTCTACAGGAAGATGGGTTGCAAATTGGATATTCAGCAGCATTGTTGATAATATAATGCCAATTTTCAATGGGGATGTGAATCTTACTGGGACGCCATGAGTGAGATTAGTGTCTAGGGTAACAGTTGGCCAGTTCCCAAGAATGGCAGGACGTAGCCCACCATGGAGCTCATCAGAGACTGGAATGAGATAGTATGCGCCACCGGCATTTCTCACCAGTTCGCCGTCTGTGTCGAAAATCACAGAAGAAGTTGCCTGGTAGGCAAAAAGAAAGAAGCACAGTGCAAGCAACGAGGTTCTCATTTTTTTTGATGGGTGAATAACAAAGGCTGGGAAGGGCTCTATTTATAGATGTCTGGTGAGACATTGAGGGTCTGGGTTATCCATTTATCCTTGTCATCAGAAAACATGCTATTCCATTTTAACCAACCCTTGTGTAGTGAATAGCAGTAGGTAGGCGTCATCTGCATAATACAAATTGTATTTTCTTATTCAAAGAGCACGAGAAAGGTGGCTGCAATTATATAATGCTTGTCTATTGTATATAAATTTGGTGAGACTACTTGTGCACTTACTCAAGTGATGACTAAACAAGTTATTTTATATCTGAATATTGTGAAATTATTTGTCTCACTTTCAATAGCCTAAACTGATAAAGTGAAGGCTTAGAAAATTATTCCATATTTAACAACATCCAAATTGTTCACATGATATAATTATCATTTGTTAGAGGATTTTGGATTATATGATATGTATTGCAGTGTAAATATTGATGGTTTGCACAAAACCAAAAAAAATAATTTATTTGAAAAACAATTATCACAATAATTCTGTAATTTTAAAGTGTAAATAAAATATAAGCTCACTCATATCATGCGTTAAAATTTTAATTTAATTAACAAAGTGAAAAACATAGTTTTTTTTCTCAGTCTAGATCTCGGCCAAAGAACAAAATCCATTGTAGGTAAGATAAATTGCTAACAAATTATGTTCTGTTCTACAAGATAAGAAAATATTTCTGAATTTTGTGAAATTAAATAGATTAAAATATTTTTTCGTCCTTCAAGAATTCTCAGAGTCTTAATAAGCCTCTCACATTTTCACTTCCTAAAATAAAACTTTCATAAATTTAAATATGGTCAAGTAGAACCCTCCGTCTGATCCTTAATGGTGCTAGTTTGTACATACTTATCCTATGTTGCACAGATCAGATAAATACTTGTTAAAAAAAATATAACATTATAATAAGATTAAACCACATGTGTCTCTTTTACAAATATATTATTTCTTGAGTAAAGTGATGGAGATAGAGATCTAAAGACTTGGGATCATATTAAATTTATTTCTTTTCTGTGATGTATAATATTAAATTTAAGCTTCAGTGGTTACTGCTATCAAATACAAAGTTTGCAATATTTAATTCTTCAACAATTTAATATATTCTATTTAACCCTTCTGAAGTATGATAATCAGGCTATGGATTTTTGGGTCTTGACCTAGAGTATGAATCTATTATCAGGTCCTTCAACCTGCTAACTAGAGAATTTAAGTAGAAGTAGAACTCTTCTAAAGACGTTTGCTGCATATATATGAACTCGAATATGAGTTAACATACTTAAGTGAACCTAACTCCTTATTATTAGGACCAACATCTGTTGGCATCAGGCTATGGATTTAGACAAAAAAGAAAAAAACAGAAAGGGGAAAAGGAGGAAAACTTGAAGATAAATAAACAAAAGCATCTTGGATCACCAAGTATGTCTTATTAAATTTCAGCAAGTATATATGTGGTCCATAATTACATAATGCGTGAAAAGATTGTGATGAGCTAACGCCAAACTAATTAATGTGAGGGGCGGCAGTTAAACCTATCTTTTAGACGTAAGAAACAATTGACATATAAGAAGGATGTAACCTACATTAAATTAAATATTGAGGATGTATGTTTAAAAGTGTGGTTGCAATTCATATGTATACACATAACACCAAAGAAATAAAAGATAAGTCTACTCCATCCAAGCTTGTGACAATTCACCTGAACTGTTTTCAATTCAGTGTTAGGTCCATTGACATAAAAAGAAGTTGGTTCAAACCCAACATCAAAATTTACAGCTAAATATTTCATTTGAATTTTGATCGAGGAATGGAAATTGTTGTGTCTATAATAAGTAAATTAGGTCATACAATTGACATAGAGTGAATACGAATTATCGAGCACAAAAATCTAGAAATTAAGTATTATTTTCGTTCTCAAATAACTACTTACACTTAACAATAGAGTGAGGCATAATTGAAATAAAATAAATTAACAACTAAAGCAAAATACGAGAGCATATAAAATTAATGAAAAGTTTCTAAATAAAATGGATACTAGTTTCATCATTTCACCTAAAACAATACATATAAATATGGGAATTTTATTATGTACTTATTTATTTAGCCCTATGAAAGTCTAAATACTTAATTCAGTTAAAATTCAATTCCTTACTAAATTAATACTCTTTCTCAAATTGATTTATTCAATTTCTTAGTGAAATTCAAACAAACAAAAACATTACTCAATTCTATAGAATTGTTTAATGACTATGTATGGTCTGCATTACAGCTAGTTACAGCTTGTACATTAATTAATCATAAAAACTATTTCAGAGAGTTACTTACTAATGTGAATCATAAGCAACAAAATAATCTTATAAGTGATTAAATTAAAAGAACTAAATCAACTGTTCAAATTACTTTTTTCTCTCTAAGAAAATTTGGTTAATCTCTCATTTGGAAAGAAACAATCTAATAAGAAGCAAATATATCACTATCAACTATTAGAGCCCACATCTTTTGTCTTATTATTTGTCTCAAATTTTTTTATATAGATTTAGAATTAGTTAAAAACTAATTAGATAACTAAACTTATGCATTATTTTTATTTTGAAAGATGAGTTTACGTATTATTTAGCTCTTCTGCATGATTTTGATATTTTATACTTCACCAAAAAAAAAAAAAAAAGGGGAAAAATTGAAAAAAAAAAAAAATTAAAGAAAGTCTTGGACCACCATACATGCGTGTCATTAACTCTTACACGGGCGACTTCATAGTTTGGTGCTATGTTTAATATACGTGTTAATCACAATAATTGATGCTATGTTTATTATCTTTAATATACGCGTTTTAAAAGGAAACACATGTATTTTGGAGTATAGTGGATATATTTTATTTTGGTAATGGTAGTAGATATAGTTGTTTATTAGCATCGAGGACGGCATTGACTCATCACCTGTTGTTCATTGTTTGTAATTAATATATAAAAAGTGCATGCCATTCCCGTAGCCCCGCCTCTTCCTTGAACATAGACATATCCATGTTTGTCTTGTACCGGGAGGCTATTAGCTTTTTAATCAATGATTCCCTCAATAACCCCCTTCTTGTATATTAGTACTTATCTGCATTTGAACTGCGAAGATACTCATTTAGTAAAACTTTATAACTAATTAAGTTCTTTATTATCTTTCTTAAGTGTCATGCAAAAACCTTAAAAGAAGATCAAATTTGGACGGTGGAATAAATAAGATTTCATGAAGTCACAAAACAGAAAGAAACAATGTTGTAGCACTCACCCATCCAATTGTCAGTAAATTATTTTTTTATTTATTGTACTTCAACGGTGAAGTCTATGTTGATCCAATCTTAAACTAATAAAGTTTTTTTTTTTTTTGATAACACATAATTAAAGTAGTTTTTAATAGTAGTTTTTATGTGGTTTTGGGCTCATTTGCCACCTTTGTAAAATTAAAATAAAAAAACATAGTATACTTAAACCATTAATATTTTAGGTCTACAAGCTCAAAGGATTCTTCTAAGGGTGAAGATAAGAACTACCAACACATTAAATACACTTAAATAAGAGACATTAAAAAAAATAGTTTATGTCATAATGAGTTGATAACTTCATCACTCTACATATTTCACGTGTTACTAAAACCTACAATATTATAATATTTTCCAATACAAAATCTAATCCTTAAGTTACAACTATGCTCTCATACTGGCTCTATAAATTACGGTTACTAGTTCTCATCTTCACACAACCAAAGTTCGTTTAATTCATTCGCATATATCCAGTGTTGTGTGAATGTTATCTTTGCTATCTATATAAAATGAACTTGCATGTGATGTATGCTATATATGTAAATGAAGTAGGTCTGATGTGTAACATGTTAGTTTCACATTATGTTTCCTACTACTAAATAAAAGTGTGGTCAAGATGTTGGCAATATGTCTCAAAGTCTCCCTCCTAGTTCCCTCATTGGGCATAAGTATGAGCTAGTTGACCCTGTTAGTTTCATTCTGTTCACTTCAATTTGATTTTTTTTTTTTTTTTTGATTAAAAGGAAACATCCGTTGAATAAATTGAACCATACAATTTCTAGGGAGCTGGGTGCCCTTAAGTTCTACAAACATAACTAGATTAACAAAGTTTGATATACAATTATTTTAATCATTTTCTCATTAATTTTCACTCTAATAATGTAACTTCAGAAAAAAATTTGTTTGAACCCTACACCATATTTCATATTTTTGATTCAAGCACACCTAATTAATTATGAAATCCTTCTTTTAGAGTTACTATCAAGAACAACCTAATATTGACGTTGATTTTTATAAAGTATATTTCAATAATTGCAATCAGGGTAGATCTACATTTGGCGTAACGAAGGTAGATGGCCCCACTAAATTTTCTTTTTCTTTTTAAATAATTTATCTTATATATAATATTTTAAACATATCAACACATTTGCCACATAGTGTTTTTTTAATTAGACTCTATTAGCACACATTCTATGTTCGAATTGTTTTGGTTTTATACATATTACTTTAAATAATATTTTATTTCACAAACTCTGGAATAGTTTAGTAGTTTATAATATACATGCAAATCCTTATCAATTAATTAGTTTATATATTATTTTAAATATTAGTTTTATTTCAAGTATTATATTATATTTGTTTCACAACTTCTTGTTTATATTAGTAGTCAATAAATAATTAGCTTGAAAATTAGTTTGTGAATACAAGATCTAATAGTGCATTTTTAAATCAATAAGAAAAATCAGTGATATTTTAATATAAATTTTGAAGATTAAGAAATATGTTGTACATTCATTAATGCATTCATTTTAGAGTTAGCTTTAATTTACAAATGACTAATACAATCAAGAATTGGATCCAAAATTGTACGAAAGATAAATGTTTGAATGAGTTTTGATTATTGATATAGAGAAATTTTTTTTATAATATTGAAAATGAAAAGAAAATCATTTTATTTTTCAAAATATAAAAAAACACATATAACAATTATAGTGTATGTACATAATTTTCATCATAATGTTTATATTTTCAATATTACATGTATACGTATGTTACCTCCATAATTTAAAATATTTATATCAGTCAATGATTGCATATAATATTTTAAGTTAAATAAGTTCTATAATTTTTTATGATATCACCATTGTAGATAACCTAAGATCAAAATAAACTAAATCTCGATCTAGGAGAAAGCCTTTTTCGCGTTTGCCACTTGATTTCTCTCCCTTAGTGTATACTGGATTTGAAGCTCTCCGCACCTATGCATGAATAATAGTGGTCCAAGGGTGAAAATATTAAAATCATACTGCAAAGTTTTGAATAACTAACAAAGAGTCCAATTCTGTGATGAGTTTAGAGACGTTATTCACTAAAGCTAACTTGACACCATGGAGAATGCTCCGAAGCTTTCCATTCTTTATTGTGGTGAAACCAACATTACCGGAGAAACTCCAATAGGTTAGATTATTAATCAGGGAACTTTAAACTTTGAATTAAAAGCTTAAAAACTTCAACTAAAAAGAGGAAAAAGAAATCTCCTGCATTTTACAAATCCAGAGAGACTAAATCATAAATCATACAGAGTATAAAATGTAAATCATTTGTCACATTCAATTTCTTTTATCTCTCTTTTTTTTTTTTTTTTTTTGGCTGATTGATATCTTTAAATTAAAAGGCAAACATTGCAACTGTCATTTATGTTAGAGCATAATTTACTATTGAACAAATAGCTATTTATTGTACTTCAACTGTGTTGTCTCTTTGTGGATTCAATCTTATAATAAATAATTTCTTTGATAGGACATATTTAAAGTAATGTTCAATCTTAGTTGCTTGTATGTGGTTTTGGGCTTATTTAGCACGTTTGTGGAATGGATTATGTTTATAAAAAAAGATCATAATATTTTAATAGACTAGAGTAGTTCATCTAAAGGATTTAATAGTGTACTTACGTTAAAATTAAGAAACAGAGAAGATACAACAAGGCTAATTTAGTAAATGGCATAATTCATTTAGTTATTTATTGTTTTCTAAGCTTTTGTGATAAAATTGTAAAAGAGAGATGAAATAAAATGGAGGAACTACTAATTTTATAATCACTCGTATTTGAGTTTTCTCAGCATTTGTAGTTCTATCCTGCTTGAATCAAGGTCCATATTAGATATTAAATGATTTGCACCAAAATATATATGTAACTCCAAAATTAAAATTTTAATCCACAAACCTACTTAACTCAAGATCCTAGATCTAAAACCCTTAAATCTTATACACTAAATCCCAAAATCTTAAATGGTAAACCACAAAGTCATATAATTTACTACAATGTGACTTTTTAGATTGAGGTTCAGTTGCCGGAAACTGCAATTGGCGTTGGGCTTTTTAACCCATTGTGGTGCTAGAACTGCAATTATGGAAAGAGAGGAGTGGCATTGGGAAAAAAAGATGTTACGGATGAGAACCTGACGGAAATTTCCTATCCTATCTTTTCTGTTTTAACCCAGCTCACCTCACAAGTGAATATTTTAATTATGATGAGAAGATTTAAGATAGTTCTATCATACCTTAATAGCTCATCAAACATAAATGTTGAAATATTTTATCTTAACTTTCGAGATGCACCAAACAATCCCTGAATGATCAACTCCAAAACTTTTAATCATGAAACACTAAATGTTATTAAAGCCAACAAAAGAACATAGTTAATCCTTTTGTTAATTGCACAAAGAATCCTTAATTATTTATTCATATTATTAATTAATTGTATTAAAAATGTATAAATAGGGCAACCATTAAGATAAAAGTAATTAATATGGCCCAAATCCTTATCCTCAATCCTTAGGACCTTATAGCATGTTCTGGTAGTATTTATTGTATATTATTTCACAATTCATATGAAGTATTTATTATTCTTTTTCAACGTTTGCCCCTGTTAAATAATTTGACTATTTTTATTTTTTCTATGGTTGTTCACTTTGTAGAAATAATAAAATGAGGGAAAATTGAAATCTTGGATTATTTTAATAAAAATAGTAAAACAAATGAACTTCAATAATTTTTTATTGATATGTGTATTTTGGTTGAATATGCCTTACAACAATGACAACACAATGTATTAATGAAAAGAGTAAGACATGGGAGATAGCATAGATTCCTTACAGTCATTCTGCAAATGGTAGTGGTATTGAGTAAAAATTTGTAGCAGATAATATTGATATCAAATTGTTATTACTACAAATTTGCTGTAGATAATATCAATGTGCAATTCTCTGTGATTGCAAGTTGTCAGTAGTATAGTCCCGTACCCTAAAAGTATGGAATATAATAAGTATAAACCAAAAAATGTTTTTCTAAACAATAACTAATTTTCACACGTAGAGCATTAGTTGGTAGTATCATTCATTATCAACGTCATCACTTCCATTCTCTTAATATATCACGTGTTCCTAAAGTCTGCAACTATTCTTAAAATTAAGTATAGTTTGTCCATATCTTGAAAGAAAAAACAAATAATTTCTATTTTAATATTTCTTATTCTGAAATTTGTCCATGTGTTGGAAATCCCATGTGATTGCCTGAATTCAAACAAAACAAAAAATTGGAAAAGCGTAGTGGCATTAAGTTGAAACTCTTATCTTCCCTCCTCCTAAGAGCTTTTAAACTATAGGAGAAGGCTTCAGAATATTTCTATATTATATCTAACAACCTTGCATTTTAAAACCTTTTCAATGTAATATATGATGCAACACAGTCTTACTTATACCACAAGTTGAAATTTTAATTAAATTAACTAAGTGGCAATAGACAAATTTAATGTCCTAACTCATAAGACCATAAAGACTTTGATACCATGTCATAAACCTCAATTCCCTTAAAGGAAACATGGTGCCCTTTTTCACCATGTAATGACATTTCTCCCAATTGAGAATTAAATTAACTTCTTCACATCTTTTTAGTACTTTAGCTAAATTAAATAAACAAGAATTACAAGATGAGCTAAAGACACTAAAATCATTCATAAATACTTCAATAAAATCCTCAATTATTTCAAAAAAATAGAAATTATGCCCTTTTGAAATGTAGCTCGGGCATTGCATGAGCCAAAATACATACACTCCTATAGGCGAAACACACCGAGTGGACAAGTTAATGAATTTTTCCCTGATCCTCTGGAGCAATAAGGATCTGATTGTATTCGGGGTATCCATCCAAGAAGCAATAGTATTCTTGTCAAGCTAGTTTCTCCAAGATAAACACTTTTTTAGTGTTTATCTTTGTACTCTTATACTTCACTCTAGTATGTCAAACTTGCATTTAATTATTTAATTAGCAACTATTGGCACATGCATCACTCCACAATTTGGTCAATAAAGGGCAAGGAAAAATAATCTTTCCTTGTAGCACTGTTTAGCCTTCTTTAATCTATACACATTATCCATCTTGTGACTGCCTTAGTGGGGATCTTCTCATTAGCTTCATTACAACAACTGTCATCCCCTATTTTAGACACTATCTATACTGGGCTCACCCGTTCACTATCAAAAATGGGATAGATAAGCTTAGCATCTAACAGCTTGACTACTTCTTTTCTCACAACCTTTCTTATAGTAGGGTTCAGTCTCCTCTGAGGTTGCACTATTGGTCTATGTTCTTCTTCCAAAAGGATCTTATGGATACAAATGGAAGGGCTAATAACTTTTAAATCCTTGATGGTCCATCCTATCGCTCCTTTGTGCTCTCTTAACACTCAACTATTTCTTTTCTTTCCACAGCTATCAAATATCGTTAGGTAACTCTCACCCTCTCCTAAAACATCATACTTCAAATGGTCAAGTAAAAGCTTTAATTCCAACCTAGGGGAAGAAATAGTCTTGTCCTCTAACTCTACTTTAGGAATATCAACTGTAGGCTTAAGTTGTGATTAATAGGCAGGTAAAGATTCTAACATAGCTATACACTCTACAATTTCTCTTTCTTTCCAAATATCAAAGTGGTTAGAGCAAGTGAAAACTTTCTCAAGAGGTAAATGATACATATTATCTTCAAGAATTTCAATTACACATGCATCAATAACATCAATTCTTATACAACAAGTTAACTCATTATGGTGTTTCATAAAGTACAACATTGAAAAAATTACCTGTTCATCATACACTATCATTTTAAGCTTTCTTGTTGCTATATCAATTAGTGCTCTTCTAGTTGCCAAGAAAGATTACTCGAGATGAGAGACATGGAAGATCAACTTATCCACTTTAACCAACACATTCTCTACCACACCGCAAGAGTAATTGCTGACAATGTCTCCTCAAGCAAGTAAATATGTCAAGTGATTTTTTTTCTAATTTTTTTAACTAGATGATTAAATCATTCAAATTGACCAACAATTGAGTGGTGTGGTTTGACTTTTCTAAAATTTTGAAAATTCTAACTAAACCAGGCTGCAAATGTTTAATTAGTTTGGTTTTGGATATTCCTAAATATCCCACCAGATCACACCACACTCGTACCTAGACAGAAGATGATATTCTTTGAAAATAACTAATTCATCCCAAAAACATAGTTTTTTTTCTAATAGCTTGAGTTTTTTTGTTGAGATGGTTCTTTGACATGATATTGGAACCTTCTAATCATTCAAAAGATCAAATCCACCAGCCTCTCTTCAAGCTCAAAGAGGTGTTAAATATAATATAAAACTATTTTTGAGCATTCATCTAACAAATTTTTTTGAGTTAACTCAATTCTTGACAAATTATACAAAAGTCAAGCCCTAAATCTTCATATAGGAGAAGATGTGTATTCGGTCTCCAAAATCCTTTTTTCACCAAATTCTTTCTAAATGGCAGAATTTTACATGGAAGATAACCGCTTATATTGATAATAACGCACAAATCTAGAAGGACTCACACATTCATCCAAAATAAATATTCGTTTTAAACAACAATAATTGAATTTGTGCTGATCATATACAATATACATATTTTAAAATGAGGCATGTGCCTTTTTGTGTATGGTGGGAATATAAAATTTACTCTCGGGGATGGTTTTGGACTCATCTACTGTCCTTCTTTGTCAATAATCTATCACTATATAAAATCATAGAATCTTGAACTATACAAACTTTAATGAAGTGTATTTTGCCAAGGAAAGATAGCTCCCATTTTTTCTCAGAGGTTTACTCATAATGGTATTCAGTAAAACGATAAGTGTACTGTATGAAATCATAGATTTTATGAGTATGGTGTTTTGTACAAGATTCTTCAATTTAATAATTGGACATTCAAAATTCAAGTTCTATAAAAGTTTACTGAAGGAAGTAGGCCAGACAAATTTACTCTTTAAGTGGATTCTTCCCTGTACGCATACATGATATCAATATATATTGAAGTTCAAATAAAATTCATGTAAACAGCATTGAAATTAAGAAGTGCCATCAATTCTACCTACTGGTCTATGACATTTATTCTAGATAGATCAAATTAATTGAATCAACGTGAGTATTTATTTGTTATTTTGTTGAATCTTGCAAAAATTACGGATTTACAGCTCCAAGTAGTTCTATTTCTTCGTCTAATCATCTAAAATCAAAATAAATCTCTAAAAACACAAATTTTTAACCAAATCTTATCTCCCCAACAAATCTACGTATTATATTCTCTAAAAACACAAAATTTCAACCAAATCTTATCTCCCCAACATATCTACATATTATATTCTCTAAAAAAATTACTTTAATTATGATATTAAATCTACTAACAGTCTCCAATCTTGAAAAACAATAAATAGCAAAATTTAAAAACGACACTAACTAATGGGTAGGAGAGTAAAGATGAGAATAAAAAGTTGATTTGTCAATTTGTTTAAATCCATATATAGGTAGTGTTAGGCAGAGTGCTAGATCACTGAAAACACTACGTGTGAGTGTACATCAGGTCGTTTTCTGCCATATGACTTCACGGGATCTTTCTTTATGACATAACAAAAGGAAGGCAAGCTATAATTGTTTTAAGGACAGTCGGCTTTAAATAAAGCAGATTAAATTTCTTGCTACTAGAATACTTAATGGTCGACAACGACATTTAACTGTTATGAAGCATTAAATGCTTCTTTATATTTTAAAAAGGCAAATGTTAGCCTCAGCCAAGGGCTAAGGTTAAGAGTTTATTCCCTATTGAATGCACTTTCGCCATTGGTTAATGATAAATATCAAAACACTTATCAAATATGGTCTTATTAATCATGTCACTAAGTAATAAATGATTTTTTATGCCATTAATTAAAATATTAAAGTGTATTTAATCATTTAATAATATTTATGGTTTTAAAATTTAGAAATTTAGAATTTTATGGTTTAGATTTTAAGGTTTTTAGGGTTTTTATATATGTTCAGTGTTTAAAATTTAGATTTTAAGGTTTTATATTTAGGGGTTTATGGTTCATGTTCAGATTTAGTGTTTATATTTTTAGGGTTTAAAGTTTAAATTTAAAAGTTAAGGTTCATGTAAGAATTTTGGATTTATATTTAAATTTTATATTTACATTAGGATTTAGGGTTTATATTTAGAATTTAAGCTTCGTACCTAAAGTTTAGAAGTAGGTTTAAGATTTATAATTTTAATGATTTAGAGTTTTAATTTTGAAGGATTTTAAGGTTTAGAGTGAGGGTTTAGTGATGAGAGAGAAAGAAATTAATATGAGTGAGAAAGGAAAGAATGAAAAAGAATGTATTAATATATGAGTAAGAAAAAGAACTAGTAACTTTCTAATACAGTAGACAATATTTGATACATTACAGATTCTTATTACAGAACCCTTTAATAAACGCTAATGGACTTGAGCATTTATCCTTGGCAGTTGAAATAGAAAGAAGTATAAGAGATGATGGAGAGAGAAACTGATGTCTTCCTATCTCTTTCCTGCATTTCAATTGTGCAGAAGATTTGTGGGAAAACAACCAGTCCTTTTATTTTGAATAACTAGATGAAACTCGCTTCTCCCTCACCTCTACAATGACGGATATTGGCTTAATATAATATTCTACAATTCCTTGTATAATTTCATTTAAAGCAATTAATATATTTTGATATTATTGGTTAAGACTCACGGCTTCGTGAGTGGTATCCACAAGTTTTAAGAACAAATTAATCCTCTATTTTGTTGTTTTAAATTTTTTTTCCAAAATTAATTATTTTTAAAATTTTAAAGTAATATTATTTATTTTATATCTCAACGAATATAGTTAGGTGATTAAAAATAATATATTTTTATGATGTTTTTATTTAATATTTTGTCTTTTGAGTCAAATGTATAAGGAATTATCAAAATAAGTTTTTCAGTAAAAGTATTTTTTAAAAAAAATGTCATTAACTACTTCTTAAAATAAAGAAATGACCTTATATTTTTAAAAATAAAATTTTACAAATAACACTTTATAATTTAAAATGAATAGAGTGTCTTATATATATATATATATATATATATATATATATATATATATATACCCTTATTCAACTAAACATAATATACTCTCTTTTTTCCCTTCTAATTACACCTAAAATAGAAAAAATTAAATAAGGGCGTTATAATAAATGTGTTACACTAATTAATAATTTCTTAATCTTTATGCAATAACCTTAAACCGTGAAAAATATGGGAGAAATGGAGTAAATTATACATGAAGGGGATTACTGAGAGAACCATTGATTGAAAACTATTAGTGTCACTGTACTAGGCGGCTGTGTAAGTGTGGCAGAATTGAATACTTTTCCAGGTTAGATTTTTATATGTTTGATTGAAAACTATTACTGAGAGAACCGTTGATTGAAAACAATTTTCATGCAGATTTTTCACATGCTTTCTAAGAGAATATTAATTTGATTTATGTATTGTTGTACGTACATGCATCATAACTTGTTGCCTACATATGATAAACTATGCATTTTTCACTCTACATTTTTCATGTGTTACTAAAAGCTACAATATTGTAATATTTTCCAATCCAAAATGTAATCCTTAAGTTACAAATATGCCCTCATACTGGCTCTATAAATTGCGGTTACTAGTTCTCATCTTCACACAACCAAAATCCATTGAATTCATTCACATCCTTTCCTTGAAGCCTTTCCTTGCCAAGCATGAAGATTGCACTACTTGCACTCTTCTTCCTCCTCCTAACGTTTACCAAAGCTGATTTTGTCTATGACATTCAGGGCCAGCCACTTTTAAAGGCTCACTCATACCATGTCACCACTGGCACAGCACCTGGACGACCTTATTTTACACTCCTAAATGTTGGGAATGACAGCTGTCCATTACCCGTGATAGATGTTCCTCTCACGGGCGTAAACCCGCCTCCCTTGCCGGTTGAATTTTCAGACAAACTTCCATATCCTTCTGCTTTCACAGATGTGCCAATGAATTTTACCTTCGTTGGTATACCACGATGTGACGAAACGTCCCAATGGTTTGCCAAAGAGCGTTTAGGTACAAAAGCATGGAGTTTGTTGTTTGGAGATGAGGTTGGACCCCTTACTGTAGAAGGTGACTTTATTGTCCAAAATTATGGGGAGAAATACACCTATAAGATTATCTTCTGTCCTAAGGAGCTTCCAGGATGTAGAAATCTTTCTCTCAGGGACGGAAAATACGTGGACATTGTTGATGGAGATGTCGATCCCTTGAAGATTAGGTTTGAGAGAGTTCCTTCTCGTATATCCATGGTGGTGTGAATGTTATGTGTGCTATCTTTATAAAATGCACTTGCATGTGCTATGTATCTAAATAAAGTAGGTCTGATGTGTAACATGTTAGTTTCACATTATGTTTCCTACTATTAAATAAAAGTGTGGTCAAGACGTTGGCAATATAATATATCTCAAACTCTCTCTCCCATTTCCCTCTTTGTTTGGGCATAGGTATGAGCCTGTTGATCCTGTTAGTTTCACACTGTTCACAGCAATTTTAATTTTTTTTTATTAAAAGAAAACATGTCTTAAATAAATTAAACCATACAATGTCTAGGGAACTGGGTTCTTTAAACTACAAAACATAACTAGATTAAGAAAGTTTAACATACACTTATTTTAATTATTTTTCTCATTAATTTTTACTCTGATAATGTAATTTTAAAAAAAAAAATTAAATGAACTCTATATCATATTTCACATCTTTGGTTCAACCGCATCTAATAAATTATGGAATCCTTCTTTTAGAATGTGTTGATATTGATTTTTATAAATTGTATTTCAATAGTTGCAATCAAAGATAGATTTACGTCATTATGGAGTAAATGCCCTCATTAAGTTTTCATTTTTCTTTTAATAATTTATATTATATATAATATTTTAAGCATATGAACACATTTGCCCCGTAGTGCTTTTTTAATTACAATCTATTAGCACACATTTATATTAGAATTGTTTTTGTTTATATATTATTTTAAATATTAATTTCATTTCAAGTATTATATTATTTTTGTTTCACAACTTCTTGTTTATATTTGTAATCAATAAATAATTAGCTTTAAAATTAGTTTGTGAATGTATGATCTAATAGTGCATTTTTAAATCAATTAAGAAAAATCAGTGATATTTTAATATAAATTGTAAAAATTAAGAAACATGTTGTACATTTATTAACGCATTTGTTTGAGAGTTAGCTTTAATTTACAAATACTAATACAATCAAGAATTGGATCCAAAATTGATGAAAAATAAATGGTTGAATGAGTTTTGGTTATTGATATAAAGAAAACTGTTTCCATAATATTGAAAATGAAAAGAAAATCATTCAACATATCCGAAATATAAAAACACATGTATAACAATTATAGTGTATGTACATAATTTCAGTCATAATGTTTACATTTTCATTATTACACATATATGTATGTTGCCTCCACAAGTTAAAATTTTTAGATCCGTCATTGGTTGTGATATGTTTTTTTAAGTTGAACAAGTTTATAATTTTCTATGATATCTCCATTGAAAGTAGCCCAACATCAAAATAAACTAAATCTCAATCTGGGAGAAGGCCTTTCTTCGCTAGAGCGTTTTGCCACTTGATTTCTCTCTCTTAGTGTGTGATGGATTTGAAGCTCTCCGCACCTATGCATGAATAACCTACAAATATCAATAGTAGTGCTCCAAGTGTGAAAAATGTCAACAATCATCTTACTGCAAAGTTTTGAATAGCTAACAGATAGTCCAATTCTGTAACGAGTTTAGAGACGTTATTTGCTAAAGCTAACTTGACGCCATGGAGAATGCTCTAAAGCTCTCCATTCGTTATTGCGGTGAAACCAACATTACCGGAGAACTTTAAACCTTAGAAACTTCCACTCAAAAGAGGAAAAAGAAATCTCCTGCATTTTATGAAAATCGTATAATGTCTAAATTGTAAATCATTAAAAGTTTGTGATATTCGATGTTTTTCTCTCTTCTTTTTTTTTGGTTGATTTATTTCTTTAAATTAAAAGGCAGAAATTGCAACTATCATTTATGTTAGAGCATAATCTACTATTGAACAAATAGTTATTTATTGCATTTTAACGGTGTTGTCTCTTTGTCCATCCAATCTTATAATAAATAATTTCTTTGATTGGACATAATTAAAGTAAATTTTAATCTGAGCTGCTTGTATTTGGTTTTGGGCTTATTTAGCACGTTTTTGGAATGGATTATGTTAATAAGAAAAGAACATAATATTTTAAAAGCCATTCATATTTTAGGTCTACAAGCTCTTAAGGATTCTACAAAAGCTGAGGATAAGAACTACCAACCCATTAAATAATTTTTTATTTCACAATCTCTGGAATAGTTTAGTAGTTTATAATATATATGTCAATCCTAATCAATTAATTAGTTTATATATTATTTTAAATATTAGTTTTATTTCAAGTATTATATTATTTTTGTTTCACAACTTCTTGTTTATATTAGTAGTCAATAAATAATTACCTTTAGCAAGGATGTATGTAGACGTCTTATTACCTTTTCTGTTTTTTTAATCATCGTTTTTTATCTTTAATATACGTACTTTAAAAAGAAACACATGTATTTTGGAGTATAGTGGATATATTTTTTTTTGGTAATGATAGTGGATATACTTACTCGTTTATTAGCATCGAGGACGGCATTGACTCATCACCTGTCGTTCATTGTTTGGAATTAATATATACTTATAGGATAAGTTGATAAGATAATTCCTTATCTGTCTTCATCACTCTTAATTTTTAACATTAGTACTTGGGGCTCCATTGGTATATTTAATAAAAGAGATAGAATAGGATAATCTATCCTATCATAATTTTATCTTTAGTTTGATGAGATAATAAGATATGATAAAATTATCTTACTACTTATAATATTTAAAATTTTATCTTAACAAAGAAATTGGGTTAGAAGAGGATATGATAGGATAATAAAATTCTTCTTTCCTCACCCTCACCCGCCCGACTGCCATAATACAATACCACCACTACCTAACAAAGTACAAACCGTCGTTGCTACCACTGCTTCCCCCACACCACCATCACAATCACCCGTCTCTTGCCTAGCATAGAGACCACTATGTTGTCATCGCCATACCATTACCATCCTCACCTAACAAAGCCATGAACACTATCATTATCTGCACTAGCATCACTATTGCTCGCTCTCTTAATTGTTCTTAGTTACCACCACCACACCTCCCAATTGATTTTGGTCAATGATTGGCACAAGGTTGCAAATTATGGTGCTCATCAATAAATTGAAGATTCTAATTTCATTTTACTAAAGCACATCAAATATATAATAAAATAACATAATGCTATTAAATAAATTATTCGGTGCACATCAAACATTGAATAAGATAAAAACTTATCATATTCTTATTATATCTTATTTATATCCAAAATTTTTATTTCATTCATTCTTATCTAGGCTAAATTGGCCCATATATTATTATAATTTCCAATGCAAAATTTAATCCTTAAGTTGCAACTATGCCCCCACTAACTGTTTTTATAAATTACAGTTTCTAGTTCTCGTTAGAACATAACCAAAATACCAATAAAATCCTTTTTTATTGTATTATAGAATAATAATTTTAGTTAAAATTCCTTTAAATTTTATCCTTTATTTTAACATTTAAAATAGTTTAGAAGAATAATAATATTTCTTAATTTGTGTAAATAATCTTAATGACAAATAAAAAGAAACAAGGGGAGTATGAATAAACATATTTTCCCTGTATTTGTTCTTCCTCCTGTATTTTAAAAATAGTTACCCACCTATAATAAGCCGTAACTCATCATATTGCACCTGTAATAAGCCGTAACCGTATGTTCAACTCCATCACCACCACCAGTTTCTTGTCTATCTATCAATTGTCACATCTACAAAATAGATTCTTTGCAGCTGAAAATCGCAGTAGCAAAACAGAGATAGACATAGGAAGAAAACTAAAAGGGAGATCTACATGATAAGTGAGTCCCTGCAGTCTGGATTTTGAAATATTAAAATTTGCCAATTCGACAATTCTCAGGGTTGTTTACTTTTATTAAAATACACAAACAGAAAGTATCTAACTATTTGTGATGGTTAATGGTCTTTTGAATTACGGTTTTTTTTTTTTTTTTATCGGAAGTATATTGAATTAATTTGTTCTTAAAAGGGTAGATTCCCCATGTGAAGCTTGAGTCTTAACCATTAATATATTAGAATACATTATTTTTTTAAAAAAAATGTACAACAAATTATGAAACTATTGTTAAGGCAATAATCTATAATTAAATAGAGGTAAGGAAAAGAACAAGTTTTATTTAATTTTTTCGAAATAAAAGAAAAGATGTAATTGGGATTGAATCCTCTCGTGTAACAGAAAAATAAAAAAGAAGGGATTATTTACCATGGATTCTCTCCAGTTGACCCACTTTCTCATTCGTCTTTCTCCTACTTCTCTTTATTTGAACAGCAGAGTATCTATGCTCTAAGTTATTTAGCTTTTATTAAAATACACAGAGAAAGTATATAACCCTTCATGATGGTCGTGTTCCTGAAGCCTGCAACTATTCTTAAAATTAACTCTAGTAGTTTATATCTTAAAAAAATTTAATTTAATTTCTATTCTTAAAATTTAAAATATTAATTTAAGAGAGTGATGAAGATAGATAATGGATGATATTATTAACTTATCCCATTTGTATAATTTACGGACAAAAAACGACAGCTGATGAATGGGTCAACGCCTTCATCGATGCTAATAAACTCTCACTTACATTTCCCTCTTTAGGGCATAATTATGAGCTAATTGACACTGTTGGATTGTCCTGAAATTTTGGGCGGTGTTCACTGCAATTTGTTTTTTTTTCTTTTTTGATTAAAAGAAAACATGCATTAGATAAATTAAAACCATGCAACGTCTTGGGAACTGGGTTCTTTATGGTCCTTAAACATAATTAGATTAACAAAATTGGCATAATATAAAAATAAACTAAATCTCCATTAGAGTGTTTACCAGTGGGTTTCCCTCTCTTAGTGTGTGTTGGATCTGAAGCTCTCAGCACCTATGCATGTATAATCAATGAACTTTAAACCTTGAATCCTGTGAGTCTAAATCATAAATCATAAAAAGTCAAAATTGTAAATCATTAAAAAGTTTGTGTTATTCAATTTCTTTTTCTTGTTTTGATTGATTGAGTTCTTTAAATTGAAAGGAAGAAATTGCAACTATCATTTATTGTAATTCAGTGGTGAAGTCTCTTTCTCGCTCCAATCTTATGATAATTAATTTTTTGATAGGACATAATTATAGTAATTTTTAATCTAAGTAGCTTGTATGTGGTTTTGGGCTTATTTACCCCGTTTGTGGAATGGAAAAAAAAAAAAGAAAAAAGAACATATACACCATATTTAAACCATTAATGATTTATGTCTACTAGCTCTTAAAGATTCTACTAAGGATAAGGATAAGAACTACGAACCCATTAAATACACTTACTTATATTAAAAAAAGTTTCTTTCTCTATTTCATTTTATCTGACATTTTTTTAGAAAAAATATTTTATCGGTTTCTAATATCAAGCAACAAGTAAATTGTTTCTTTTTTTTGTTTCCCTACTTTTACCCTCTACATTAATAGAGTGAGTAGTTAAGCAAAAGCATTGAATAGTGTAATTAGGTGAAAATTAAGAAAGATAGAAGATATTGCAAGAACAATTTAATAAAATCACATAGTTCAATTAGTTATTTATTATTTTCATTAATTATTGTCTTAAAACATGAAAGACAAAAAAAAAAAATGGTGGGAGAGGAGTACTAAGTTTATCACTCATTTTAGAGTTTTACTGACTCAACAATGTCTAATGTGACATTAGATAGTATATATTTAACTCCAAAATTTAAATTTTAATTCATAAACCTAAAACCTTAAATACTTAACTCAAGACTCTAGATCTAAAACCCTTAAACCATACACAATAAATCCCAAAATCTTAAATTGTAAGCCACAAAGCCATATAATTTACTGCAATGTGGCTTTTTAGATTGAGGTTCAGTTGCCGGAAACTGCAATTGGCGTTGGGCTTTTATCCCATTGTGGTGCTAGAACTGCAATTACGGTGAGGGAGGAGTGGCATTGGGAAAGAAAGATGTTAAGCATGAGAAAAGACGGAAATTTCCTGTCCTATCTCATCTGTTTTAACCCACCTCACCTCACAAGAGAATATTTTGATTATGATGAGAAGATTTAAGATAGTTCTATCATACCTTAATAGCTCATCAAACATAAATGTTGAAGTATTTTATCATACCTTTCGAGATGCACCAAACAATCCCTGAATGATCAACTCCAAAACTTTTAATCATGAAACCCTAAATTTATTAAAGCCAACAAAAGAACATAGTTAATACTTGTGTTAATTGCACAAAGAATCCTTAATTATTTATTCATATTATTAATTAATTGTATTTAAAAATTATAAATCAGGCAACCACTAAGATAAAAGTAATTAATATGGCCCAAATCCTTGTCCTCAATCCTAAGGACCTTATAGCATGTTCTGGTAGTATTTTATATATTATTTCACAATTCACATGAAGTATTTATTATTCTTTTTCAATGTTTGCCCCATTAAATAATTTGACTATTTTTTTTTTTTTATGGTTGTTCATTAAGGAGAAATAATAATAAAAATAATAAAACAAATGAACTTCAATATTTTTTTATGTATTTTGGTTGAATATGCCTTACAAAAATGACAACACAATGTATTAATAAAAAGAGTAAGCCATAGGAGATAGCATAGATTCCTTACAGTCATTCTGCACATGGTAGTGGTATTTAGTAAAAATTTGTAGCAGATAATATTGAAATCAAATTGTTATTACTGCAAATTTGCAGTAGATAATATCAATGTGCAATTCTTTGCGATTGCAAGTTCTCAATATTATAGTCTCGTACCTAAAAGTATGAAATATAATAAGTATAAACTAAAAAATGTTTTTCTAAACTGTAAATAATTTTCACATGTAGAGCATTAGTTGGTAGTATCAGTCATTATCAACATCATCACTTCCATTTTCTTAATATTTCACATGTTCCTAAAGTCTGCAACTATTCTTAAAAATAAGAATAGTTTGTCCATATCTTGAAAGAAAAAAGAATTAATTTCTATTTTAATATATCTTATTCTGAAATTTGTCCATTTGTTGGAAACCCCATGTGATTGCCTGAATTCAAACAAAACAAAAAATTGGAAAACGTAGTGGCATTAAGTTGAAACTCTTTATCTTCCCTCCTCCTAAGAGCTTTTAAACTATAGGAGAAGGCTCGAGAATATTTCTATATTATATCAAACAACCTTGCATTTGAAAACCTTTTCAATGTAATGTATGATGCAACATAGTCTTACCCATATCACAAGTTGAAATTTTAATTAAATTAACTAAGTGACAATAGACAAATTTGATGTCCTGACCCATAAGACAATAAAGGCTCTGATACCATGTCATGAACCTCAATTCCCTTGAAGGAAACATGATGCCCCAAAACAATGCCCTTCTTTACCATGTAATGACATTGCACCCACTAGAGAACTAAATTAACTTCTTCACATCTTTTTAGTACTTTAGCTAAACTAAATAAACAGGAATTACAAGATGAGCCAAAGACACTAAAATCATTCATAAATACTTCAATAAGATCCTCAATTATTTCAAAAAAAAAAATAGAAATTACACACTTTTGAAATGGGGCTTGGGTATTGCATAAGCCAAAATGCATACACACCTATAGGCAAACACACTAAATGGACAAGTTAATGATATTTTGTTCTGGTCCTCTGGAGCAATAAGGATCTGATCGTATTCGGAGTATCCATCCAAGAAGCAATAGTATTCTTGTCTAGCTAGTTTCTCCATGATAAACACTTTTTTAGTGTTTATCTTTATACTCTTATACTTAACTTTAGTATCTAAAACTTGCATTTAATTATTTAATTAGCAACTATCGGCACATGCATCACTCTGCAATTTGGTCAATAAAGGGTAAGGAAAAATAATCTTTCCTTGTAGCATGATTTAGCCTTCTATAGTCTATACACATTCTCCATCTTGCGGCTGTCTTATTGGGAATCATCTCATTAGCTTCATCACAACAACCATCATCCCCCATTTTAGGAACTACCTATACCGGGCTCACCCGTGCACTATCAAAAATGGGATAGATAGTATTTAACAACTTGACTACTTCTTTTCTCACAACCTTTCTTATAGTAGGGTTCAGTCTCCTCTGAGGTTGCACTATTGGTCTATGTTCTTCTTCGAAAAGGATCTTATGGATACAAATGGAAGGGCTAATAACTTTTAAATCCTCGATGGTCCATCCTATGGCTCCTTTGTGCTCTTTTAAAACTCAACAATTTCTCTTCTTCTACAGCTATCAAATATCGTTAGGTAACTCTCACCCTCTCCTAAAAAGCCATACTTCAAATGGTCAAGTAAAAGCTTTAATTCCAACCTAGGGGAAGAAATAGTCTTTTCCTATAACTCTACTTTAGGAATATCAACTATAGGCTTAAGTTGTGATTAAGAGACAGGTAAAGAATCTAACATAGCTATACACTCTACAATTTCTGTTTCTTTCCAAACATCAAAGTGGTTAGAGCATGCGAAAACTTTCTCAAGAGGTAAATGATACATATTATCTTAAAGAATTTCAATTACACATGCATCAATAACATCAATTCTTAAACAACAAATTAACTCGTTATGGTGTTTCATAAAATCAAAAATTTTAAAAATTACTTGTTCATCAGACACTGTCATTTCAAGCTTTCTTGTTGCTATATCAATTAGTGCTCTTCTAGTTGCCAAGAAAGATTACTCAGGATGAGCGACAGGGAAGATCAACTTATCTACTTTAACCAACACATTTTCTACCACACCACAGGAGTAATTGCTAACAACTCTCCTCAAGCAAGTAAATATGTCAAGTGATTTTTTTTGTAATTTTTTAACTAGATCATTAAATCACTGAAATTGACCAAACCGAACTGCAATTGAGTGGTGTGGTTTGACTTTTCTAAAAATTTTGAAAATTCTAACTAAACTAGGCTGCAAATGTTTAATTAGTTTGGTTTTGGATATTCCTAAATACACCACACTTGTGCCTAGACAGAAGATGATATCCTTGGAAAAAACTAATTCATCCCAAAAACATAATTTTTTTCTAATAGCTTGAGCTTTTTTGTTGAGATGGTTCTTTGACATGATATCGGAAACTTTTGATCATTCAAAAGATCAAATCCACCAGTCCCCTCTTCAAGCTCAAAGAGGTGTTGAATATAATATAAAATTACTTTTGAACATTCAACTAACAAATTTTTTTGAGTTAAATCGATTCTTGACAAATCATACAAAAGTCAAGCCCTAAATCATCACATAGGAGAAGATATGTATTCGGTCTCCAAAATCCTTTTTGTACCAAATCCTTTCTAAATGGCAGAATTTTACACGGGAGATAACCACTTATATTGATAATAATGCACAAATCTAGAAGGACTCACACATTAATCCAAAATAAATATTCGTTTTAAACAACAATAATTGTCAATAATCTATCACTATATAAAATTATAGAATCTTGAACTATACAAACTTTTAATGAAGTGTATTTTGCCAAGGAAAGATAGCTCCTATTTTTTCTCACAGGTTTACTCATAATGGTATTCAGTAAAACAAGAACTGGGAAAAACAAGAAGTGTACTGTATGAAATCACAGATTTTATGAGTATGGTGTATTGTACAAGATTCTTCAATTTGATAATTGGATATTCAAAATTCAAGCTCTATAAAAGTTTACTGAAGGAAGTAGGCCAGACAAATTTACTCTTTAAGTGGATTCTTCCTTATACGCATACATGTATATCTATATATATTGAAGTTCAAATAAAATTCATGTAAGCAGCATTAAAATTAAGAAGTGCCATCAATTCTACCTACTGTCGTATGACATTTATTGTAGATAGATCAAATAAATTGAATTAACGTGAGCATTGATTTGCTACTTTGTTGAACCTTGTAAAGATTACGAATTTACAGATCTAACTAGTTTTATTTTTTCAATCAAAATAGAGCCTTATTATTTTAATTTGAATAAATAAGATGAAAATAGAAAATATTCAAATACCTGAAGAAAAAAAAAAGTGAGAATCAAGTTTTCACAATTTATTCAAACAAAATACTTCAGTTTATTCCTTGACTAATAGAGAAACCACAGAAAAATACGTGATATTGAAGTAGCCAAAGTTGATTCTCAAATGCTCATAACTCCCTTATATAGGGAAAAGAGGAAGAGAAAAACTCTAAAAAGATAATCCAAATCTTAAAAGATAATATTAGAAATTAATTCCAAATAAAATAATCCTAAAAGAAAATACTAATTCTACAATTAAAAATAATAAGGTTGACTTTTGACTTTTGGATAGAACTAGATTAATGGTATAAGGTGTGGGCACGCTTAGTGAAGAGAACCAATCTGTCAACATGCCAACGTTCTGTAAATCATCCTAATGCAAGGCGTACGCATGCTTAGTGAGAAAATCTCTTTTTCCTGAGATGGTTGCACGATTTGACTTTAGTCGTAGGCACACCTAACACATGAAACGCTGCTTATTGGAGATTTCTTCTTTGATAAGGTGCGGGTACGTCTAATCATCTAAAATCAAAATAAATCTCTAAAAACACAAATTTTCAACCAAATCTTATCTCCCCAACAAATCTACATATTATATTCAAGTTCAAGTTTTTCCAATCCAATTAAGAACAAGATTATCACATATAGAATGGGAGTTATCAGCCAAAAATCAGTAGAAATACACACTTATCAAACCATCCATTGTCATTTAGGTTTTCGAACCACAATTTATATCCTTTTGCTACCATGGACATGCCTCTGAATTTTACCTTTGTTGATATATATCAAGCGTAATGGGCAGCTCTGATTCCCAACATTTTTGAAGTATAATATAACTTTGTCCTAGTCCAGCAAAAATGGCGATATAGTATGAGTGAGCTTTTGAGCGTCTCTTGTCCTGTTTGTGACGCGGATAACGTCGCTACTATAGGTGATGGTCAAATTAAAAATTTAAGTTTGAGTTTTCAACCAAGGGTCTTATTTTCAGAGAATCACTAATATAAGTCTCAGTCAATTCAAGCTAAGAAAATGAGGGCTTTCAGCAAAATCAATAAATAAACACAATAAACAAGTAAACTGAAATCAATCGATGATTTAAATGCAATCAACCTAAGAACTATTTGAATCTAATGATTTTATATTCGTCCCAAAGATAAAATTTAATTGCAATTATGCTAATTTACTAGATTAACCTCAAAATTTTAAGATTAACCTCCCTGATTAATTAATCTAATTGAGCCCTGACTAACTTAGTATCCCTACACTTAACTCGGCAATTCCTACTACACAATGGCATAGGTTATGGTCATTGGAACCAAACCCATCCCCAACCATAACCACAGCACGGGATTGGAGCTTTCAAGACCTAAAATCTGCATTTTTACCTAGTCAAATTAAGTTCTATTTAGTGAAAATTACTGCTAGGGTGATTAAACCTAGAAAATCCACAAACTAATCCAAGAATCATGCATAAAAATCATCATACACAATTCTAGAGAGACAAACAAGGAGTGCAGAAGCATAACCTTTATTAACTTCAAAATAAATACAATATTGGTCTCAAGAATCAAACCAATAGTCTTCAAGTCATCCTAGGTTAATTACAAAAGTTTCTAGCCTTCCATTGCAACCATGGGAGAAGAGGAATAAGCTAAAACTAGAGAGAAGGAATGAAGGGGTGAATTGGGTGAGGAAGGAAGAAGATTGCCGAATTAACCTAGGATTTTTAGGGGAAAATTACAAAAATACAATTAATGACGACCTTGCCCCTCATTTAAGTTGCCAAATGCCTATTTTGACATTTTTAGTTGAGAAATTCTCCTTTATGCCCTCACTTCATGAATTTATAAAGATTTATTGCTCCAATCCTAAGCTTGGACATATAAATCCCAACAAGCTCCAAGGTCTTCTAGGTCTAGTTCTGAAATTAAAAATTTCTAACAAGTAAAATTAGACCTTAAAGTAAAAAAATTAATATGAAATACAATAAATTCTAATTAGAACTCAATGATATAAATAAATGCTAATTAAGCAATTAAATGCAAGTTTGAAATGCTAGAATTAAATATAAGAGTATAAAGATAAACAATAAAAAGTGTTTCTTAGTGTGTCATACACAAATTCAGCAATGGGGAAGGTTAAGAGGAATAGAAGTGCAAGTAATGCGATCTTGTTTTTTAGTTTGGGCACGAAAGGGTACAAAGCAAGGCTGTGAAAGGGTTGACTAGATTTTGGCTGTGTACAAATGAGAACTTGCAACTACAATTTATAAGGGCAGTTAGTGAGGACGAACATGTAACGTCATGACTAATTAAATTTTTTATTGGAAATTATAATATCATAGGTGGAACTAAATTGTGAAAATTTGAGTAATGAAGTTAGATAACAAATGATCCTATCAACTCATCCTATTTCCAGATAATTGATCTTAATTAATTTTTAAAATAAATTATTTTGGCCCCTTGCACTTAAAATCCTAATTAATTTAGTATCTCATTCTTCAAGTTTATTAATTTGGTCACTCACAATTGAAACCTAATCAATTTAGTCCCTCCCTCACATTTCAAAATTTGTATCAATTTTATCCCTTAAACCTATCAATATTTTTGAAGTGTGATCGATTAAATTGATAAGTTTAACAAGTTAAAGGGATTAAATTAATAAAAATTTTGAAATGCAAGGAACTAAATAGATGAGTTTGAAATATGGCGGACAAAATTGATTAAAATTTTAAGTATAAGAGATTAAATTGATAAACTTAAAGTATGATAAATCAAATTAATTAAAGTTTTAAGTGGGAAGAATTAAAATAGGTATTTACTTATAAATAAATAAATAAATACAATAGATAGGATGATGTAAGGGTTTTCACAAGGCCAATTAATTGTGGTTTGATGTTTGAATTTTGAAGTCATAATTACAAAAAGAGAAATTATTGAGCTGAGCACGTTTAAAATAATTGCCTCCATTTATTTGTTGTCTATTGTGGAAGAATATTTTTTCCACAAATAAAGTCAGAACAGTTCTTGTTTTGCACCAGTAAGGAAACTTGTTAGCAGCAATGAGTCAACAATTAGGCCTTGTTTTATTTAGTAGTTCCGTTACCATATACAGACCAACTGTGAGGAATCCGAGCTAACATCCCTTGTTTCAAAAATTAATGATCTTAATAGATTATGTGTTTTTCATTCAACAAACGTGCACCCAAAACCACATACAAATCATTCATATTAAAAAATTACTTTAATTATGATATTAAATCTACTAACAGTCTCCAATCTTGAAAAACTATAAATAGCAAAATTTAAAAACGACACTAACTAATGGGTATGAGAGTAAAAGGTTGATTTGTCATTTTGTTTTAATCCATATATAGGTAGTGTTAGGCAGAGTGCTAGATCACTGAAAACACGATGAGTGAGTGCTATAATTGCTTTAAGGACAGTCGGCTTTAAATAAAGCAGATTAATTTCTTGTTACTAGAACACTTAATGGTCGACAAAGACATTTAACTGTTATGAAGCATTAAATGCTTCTTTGTATTTTAAAAATGCAAATGTTAGCCTCAGCCATTAGGGCTAAGGTTAAGAGTTTGTTCCCTATTAAATGCACTTTTGCCATTGGTTAATGATAAATATCAAAACACTTATCAAATATGGTCTTATTAAATCATGTCACTAAGTAATAAATGATTTTTTATGCCATTAATTAAAATATTAAAGGGTATTTAATCATTTAATAATATTTATGGTTTTAAAATTTAGAAATTTAGAATTTTATAGTTTAGATTTTAAGGTTTTTAGGGTTTTTGTATATGTTCAGTGCTTAAATTTTAGAATTTAATGTTTTATGGGTTTATGGTTCACGTTAAGATTCAGTGTTTTAATGTTCATATTTAAAAGTTAAGGTTCATGTTAGAATTTAGGATTTATATTTAAAGTTTACGTTTACATTAGTATTTAGGGTTTATATTTAGAATTTAAGCTTCTTATCAAAGATTTTGATTTAGGTTTAAGATTTATAGTCTTAGTGATTTAGGGTTTTAATTTTGAAGGATTTTAGGGTTTAGAGTGAGGGTTTAGTGATGAGAGAGAAAGGAATTAATATGAGTGAGAAAGGAAAGAATGAAAGAGAATGTATTAATATATGAGTAAGAAAAAGAACTAGTAACTTTCTAATACAGTAGACAATATTTGATTCATTACGGATTCTTATTACAGAACCCTTTTAAAAATGCTAATGGACTTGAGCATTTATCCTTTGCAGTTGAAATAGAAAGAAGTATAAGAGATGATGGAGAGAGAAACTGATCTCTTCCTATCTCTTTCCTGCATTTCAATTGTGCAGAAGAATTTTGGGACAACAACCAGTCCTTTTGTTTTGAATAACTAGATGAAACTCGCTTCTCCCTCACCTCTACAATGACGGCTATTGTCTTAATATAATATTCTATAATTCGTTGTATAATTTCATTTAAAGCAATTAATATTTTTTGATATTATTGGTTAAGCCTCACGGCTTCATAAGTGGTATCCACAAGTTTTAAGAACAAATTAATCCTCTCTCTTATATTTTTGTTGTTTTAAAAGTTTTTTTTTTCCAAAATCATTTTTAGAATTTTAAGGCTTTATGAAAGTTGTTCCTTCCATTCAAAATTGTAAAGTAATATTATCTATTTTATACCTCAAGGAATATAGTGAGATGGTTTAAAAAAATATATTCTTATGGTGTTTCAATTTAACAGTTTGTCTTTTGAGTCAAATGTATAGATAATTATCAAAATAACCTTTAAGTAAAAATATTTTTTGAGAAAAATGTTATTAACTATTTCCTAAAATCAAGAAATGGCCTTATATTTTTAAACATAAAATTTTACAAATATCACTTTATAATTTTAAATGAATAGAGTGTTTTATATATATATATATATATATATATACCCTTATTCAATTAAATATACTATACTCTTTTTTTCCCTTCTAATTACACCTAAAATAGAAAAATTAAATAAGGGCGTTATAATAAATGTGTTCCACTAATTAATAATTTCTTAATCTATATGCAATAACCTTAAACCGTGAAAAATATGGGAGAAAGGGAGTAAATTATACATGAAGGGGATTAGTGAGAGAACCATTGATTGAAAACTATTAGTGTCACTGTACTAGGCGGCTATGGAAGTGTGGCTAAATTTAATTAATTTTCCATGATTTCTCCGTGGAGGTTAGATTTTTATATGTTTGATTGAAAACTAACCATTGATTGAAAACAATTTTCATGCAGATTTTTCACATTCTTTCTAAGAGAATGTTAATTTGATTTATGTATTGTTGTACGTACATGCATCATAATTTGTTGCCTACCTATGATAAACTATGCATATGTCTGATAGCAATCAATGAATGATAGTCTCATTTGTGGCTGGCAAAGGAATGCTGCTCGTGAATGCGAAGATAAGGAATTGATTGAAACAATTCAGTCTTCATCATATTCTGGCATACTGTCTTTATATTAAAAGGAGGGTTTAATAAATAGAACACTAATTAAGCAAAGAAGGCTTAAAACCTGACAAGATATTGGTTGAAGGTGAAGCAGATTAAGTCTTATGGAATTCTTGAACAAAGGTCTTAAGTTTAAAAACTTGAAATCAATCTATTGAAAGAAAATTATTCCGGATACATCTCTCCACCAAGGAAAGATAGCTCCATTTTCTCTCATTTTTATAGAGGTGTTCAGTAAAACAAGGCTCGGTGACGTACTGCTGATAATAACAAGATGCTAATTGGGACAAAACAAGAAGTGTACTATATGAAATCATATAGATTTTATGAGTATGGTCTATATATTCTACCAGATCCTTCAATTTAATGATTGGATATTAAAAATTCAAGCACTACAAAAGTTTATTTAAGGAAGAAGGTGAGACAAATCCTACTCTTTAAGTGGATTCCCCTCCATACGCATACATGTATATCTATATATATCCTACTCCTTAAGTTTATCTAAGCCATGTATATATATATATATATATATATTAGTGAATGCCTAGGAATAAAATCATCGCCAGTAAAATTTGAGATGTAATCGCTATAAACAAACAGTGTTTCAATCTTATCCATTAATCTTTGTGGTCGCGGCCATATTATGATATTAGGATGATTTAGTTTATAAATAGACATGGCTAGCTTTAAAATGGAGTAGATCAACGTAGGGACTGAACACCATAGCACAAGATAAAGCCCTTATTAAGACAGAATAGTTTAACACAATGCAACTTTAGATTATAGACAACAAGAACGGACAATACAGACAACAATATGATCCCTCGTACATTATTACACAAACTTCCTCATAGTAAGAGGGAAAGTGGGCCATATCTTCAAACGATGCTCATTTTAGCAGAGCTTCCAGTTTCCTTCTTGATCTGGAATATGAATGGATCCCTATTCTGCAAAAGCAAACGGTAGAAACCCCCTGCGTGGACGATCCCAACATCTGCCACAATATCATCTTGATAGTACACAATCTTGTAGCCTCTTTCAACAGGCACAACTTTAAATGGACCCAATAATGGCAGTTCGTTTGAAAGATTCACAGTCCATCCTATGGGGGCTTCTGGACCAACTTTCCACACTAACTCTACGGGAAGATGGGTTACAAATTGGATATTCAGCAACATTGTTGATGATATAATGCCAATTTTAAATGGGGATGTGAATCTTACTGGGACGCCATGAGTGAGATTAGTGTCTAGGATAACAGTTGGCCAGTTCCCAAGAATGGCAGGACGTAGCCCACCATGGAGCTCAACAGAGACTGGAATGAGATAGTATGCGCCACCGGCATTTCTCACCGGTTCACCGTCTGTGTCGAAAATCACAGAAGAAGTTGCCTGGTAGGCAAAAAGAAAGAAGCACAGTGCAAGCAATGAGGTTCTCATTTTTTTGATGGGTGAATAACAAAGGCTGGGAAGGGCTCTATTTATAGATGTTTGGTGAGACATTGAGCCTCTGGGTTATCCATTTATCCTTGTCATCAGAAAACATGCTATTCCATTTTAACCAACCCTTGTGTAGTGAATAGCAGTAGGTAGGCGTGATCTGCATAATACAAATTGTATTTTCTCATTCAAAGAGCACGTGAAAGGTGGCTGCAATTATATAATGCTTGTCTATTGTATATAAATTTGGTGAGACTACTTGTGCAAGTGATGACAAAACAAGTTATTTTATATCTGAATATTGTGAAATTATTTGTCTCACTTTCAATAGCCTAAAGGGATAAAGTGAAGGCTTAGAAAATTATTCCATATTTAACAACATCCATATTGTTCACATGATATAATTATCATTTTTTAGAGGATTTTGGATTATACGATATGTAATGCAGTGTAAATATTGATGGTTTGCACAAAACAAAAAAAATAATTTATTTGAAAAACAATTATCACGACAATTCTTTAATTTTAAAGTATAAATAAAATATAAGTTCATTCATATCATGCATTAAAATTTTAATTTAAATGACAAAGTGAAAAACATAGTTTTTTTTCTCAGTCTAGATCTCGGCCAAAGAACAAAATCCATTGTAGGTAAGATAAATTGCTAGCAAATTATGTTCTGTTCTACAAGATAAGAAAATATTTCTGAATTTTGTGAAATTAAATAGAGTAAAATATTTTTTCGTCCTTCAAGAATTCTCAGAATCTTAATAAGCCTCTCACATTTTCACTTCCTAAAATAAAACTTTCATAAATTTAAATATGGTCAAGTAGAACACTCTGATAATAACACTAGGCCTCCTACTAACCTTAGGTTTAAGGTGGCCCAGGTGTAGAGCCAAAAGTGTGTGTAGGGAAAGTGTTGGTGTTCGTGTGTTGGAAGAGCAAATAAACCCTAATCCTAAACTACTCAACCCATCCTGCAAGAACATACCATAGATATATACAACCATAAAGCACAATATTGTAAATAAAAATTAAACAATCAACTAATAAAACATAATTTATAGGTCATATTAGATTTTGCACAACCAATTTATTGGGCTTGACTCTCGAACAGTCCCCAGTGGAGTCACCAAACTGTCATAACGTACCCTTTGGAGGTAAAAACGCTACGACGAAAGAATAGAATGACTTTATTTTAAGAAAATTTTAGTTTTGGAGTCGCCACCAATTATTTAAGAATTAGGGTACAATTGAAAACCTTATTTATTTCAAAAATTATGTATTTATTTTTTTTTCTTTTTGGGAAAGGCACTAAAATGCAAACCAGAGATGAGTTCGAGAGTCAGTTATGTGTGAGGAAGGTGTTAGGCACCTCACAACATTCGTCAAAAACAATTACCCAAATTGATTGTGCAAGATAAGATATCACCCGAAATTGTATTTTATTCTTTGCTAAAATAAATATTATAATATTTAAAATAAGGGCAAAAAAATAAAATATGCATGCATGAATTTTCTAAGTGAACCTAGGGTCCTTCCATCTTTCAAGACAGATAAATCGTCCCTCCAGATGGCGCTTATCTTCACCTAGGTTAGATATGGTAAGCTCAGTCTTATAAAAAGACCGAACTACCTACCCTTACATGATAAGTGAGGGGCCTTGGGATCTTAAAAATTCAAATGCACCTTGAAGTGTATGCATGTTAATTACAATTTGAAATTGGAAATGGGGGGTACACATGTATGCATGAATTTTCTAAGTGAACCTAGGATCCTTCCATCCTTCAAGACAGATAAATTATCCTTCCAGATGGCGCTTATCCTAACCTAGGTTAGATATGGTAAGCTCAATCTTATAAAAAAACCGAACTACCTACCCTTCCATAATAAGTGAGGGGCCTTGGGATCTTAAAAATTCAAATGCACCTTGAAGTGTATGCATGTTAATTACAATTTGAAATTGGAAATGGGGGGTACACATGTATGCATGAATTTTCTAAGTGAACCTAGGATCCTTCCATCCTTCAAGACAGATAAATTATCCTTCCAGATGGCGCTTATCCTAACCTGGGTTAGATATGGTAAGCTCAGTCTTATAAAAAGACCGAACTACCTACCCTTCCATGATAAGTGAGGGGCCTTGGGATCCTAAAAATTCAAATGCACCCTGAAGTGTATGCTTGTTAATTACAATTTGAAATTGGGAATGGGGTACACATGTGTGCATGAATTTTCTAAGTGAACCTAGGATCCTTCCATCCTTCAAGACAGATAAATTATCCTTCCAGATGGCGCTTATCCTAACCTGGGTTAGATATGGTAAACTCAGTCTTATAAAAAGACCGAACTACCTACCCTTCCATGATAAGTGAGGGGCCTTGGGATCTTAAAAATTCAAATGCACCTTGAAGTGTATGCATGTTAATTACAATTTGAAATTGGAAATGGGGGGTACACATGTATGCATGAATTTTCTAAGTGAACCTAGGATCCTTCCATCCTTCAAGACAGATAAATTATCCTTCCAGATGGCGCTTATCCTAACCTGGGTTAGATATGGTGAGCTTAGTCTTATAAAAAGACCGAACTACCTACCCTTCCATGATAAGTGAGGGGCCTTGGGATCCTAAAAATTCAAATGCACCCTGAAGTGTATGCTTGTTAATTACAATTTGAAATTGGGAATGGGGTACACATGTGTGCATGAATTTTCTAAGTGAACCTAGGATCCTTCCATCCTTCAAGATAGATAAATCGTCTCTCCAAATGACGTTTATCCTCACCTAGGTTAGATAAGGTAAGTTCAGTCTTATAAAAAGACCAAGCTACCTACCCTTCCATGATAAGTGAGGGACTTTGAGATCCTAAAAATTCAAGTACACTCTAAAGTGTATGCATGTTAATTATAATTTAAAAATTGAGAGCGGGATACATCTAACATTATAAGGGAAATATAGCATCAAAGAATAAGTATTGTACATTTTTTCTTTCTCACACTCTCCCACCATAATTGCTATTCATTCACACCCCTTTTCTGCATTAAGATTTATATCCACACCCCCCAATTCCTACCTGCACCCTATCATCTACGCACACTAACTATTTATTTTCTTCCTTCACCCCAACAATTTCTATATACACCTCCCACTTGAGCCATTCACACCCATTTTTCTATTCTCACCCCCTTCATTTCTATTTGCCCCAATTCTCTAACTGGACCAACTGCTTTTGTTCTCACCCTCGTAACTCCTATTCGCACCCACTCTCACATCTAAACAGACTCTTTTCTTGTTCACACACCAAAATTCTTATTCATACCCATCTCTCTAATTTGGGCTAACTGTTTTTCTCTTCACACCTCTGCGATCTTTATTCACACCCAATCAATTCTTTTCTTCACTCACACTGTCCATTTCTGTTTGCACCCCCTTTCTTCTTCACCTCCTTCCTCGACTTCCCTTTTTGATCCCCGACACTCACACCATGTCATATTCAAATAGAGCAAAGTGAGAATAAAATGCAGAACCCCATAATAGGTTCCTAAGCCAAAATTAAACAACTCAGCACCGATTAACAGATTTTAAACATCTAGACTAATTATAAATTGAATGAAACAACAACCTATCCACTAAAGAACAAATTTAACCTCAATCACAACATATTCACTAATAAATCCCAGAATCACAGAGCATCAGTTATCAACAAGATTCAAATTTTACAGTCAGACAAATCCAAACCGTAAATATTAAGAGTAATAAAAATATACTTACCCGAGCTCTTTAATGGTCAATCTACTCCCAATTTCCCTTGAACCTCGGCTAATCTCCTTGCCTTTTCTCTCCTTCTTCCGTTCTCTGTTTCTTCGCTCTCACTCTCTGATTTCTCTCACAACTTTCTCACTCTACTCCCTTCTCTTCTCTTTCATCCTCAACTTCACTCACGCTTTCTGTTTTCTAGCTTGCTCTTCGGTCGCCCCTCCGTGAATTCCGCTTCGCTTTTACTCGCTTTCAACCAACTCCACTACCTTCCGTCTGCTTCCCCACACTACTTCGCGATTCTTCCTTTTCTTCTTTTTTTTTTTTTTTTTTCTGTTGCTATTTGCTTTTCTTTTCTTCTCTTCTGCTTCCCGTCTTTCCTTTTCTTTTCTTTTTTTCATTTTTTTCCTTTTCTTTCTCCCTTTTTCTTTTCTTTCTATTTTCACTGATCTCATTTCCTTTTCTTCTTTTTTCTTTTTTTTTTTAAAACAAACATATATATAAAAGAAAATAAAATGTAATAAAATAAAAAATAGAAAAATGAAAATAAAAATAAAAAATAAAAATAATAAAAAAAAATAAAAATATGGTAAATAATTATTAAATAAATAAAATAAAATAAAAAATTTGTACAAAATATAGTGTCTACATCCTTTATCTTATTATTTGTCTCAAATTGTGTTATATGGATTTAAAATTGATTAAAAATTAATTAAATAATTAAATTTATGCATTATTTTTATTTTGAAAGATGAGTTTACGTATTATTTAGCTCTTCTGCATGATTTTGATATTTTATACTTCACTAGAAAAAAAAAAAGAATAAAGAAAAGAATCTTGGACCACCATACATGCGTGTCATTAACTTTACCAAGTATCTATGTGGACATCTTATTAAGAAATTAAGAAACACATGACAACTCTTACAATGATTGATCACAATTATTAAACACGGGCCTTTGATGCTATGTTTAATATACGTGCTTAATCACAATGATTGATGCTATGTTTATTATCTTTTCTTTTTTCTTAATCATCGTTTATTATCTTTAATATACGTATTTTAAAAGGAAACACATGTATTTTGGAGTATAGTGGATATATTTTATTTTGGTAATGATTGGATATAGTTGTTTATTGGCATCGAGGACGGCATTGACTCATCACCTGTTGTTCATTTTTTGTAATTAATAAATACTTATAGGATAAGTTGATAAGATCATTCGTTATCTGTCTTCGTCACTTTTAATTTTTTCATGTGATACTGTTATAAGTACTTGGGGCTTGGTATATTTAATAAGAGAAATAAAATAATATAAATTATTTTAAAATATTTTTATATTTAATTTGACGAGACAATAAGATATAATAAAATTATTTTATTATCTATCTTGTTATATTTAAAATTTTATCTTGATAAAGAAGTTAAGTTATAAAAGGATATGATAGGATAAACAAATTCTTCCCATCTCATCCTCACCCACCTAACTTTTTTTATCTGCAACTTTCTATTGCCATGACACACTACCACCACCCAACAAAGCACACACAGCCACCGCCTTTGCTTCCCCCACACCACCACACAACCACCCATCTCTTGCCTAGCATAGAGACCACTGTGTTGTCGTCGCCACACCACCACCACCCTCACCCAACATAGCCATGCACACCACCGTTACCAGCATCTCACTATTGCTCCCTCTCTCTTGCTTTGTGGGGACGCCATAAATATTCTTAGTTACCACCACCGCACCTCCCAATTGTTTTTGATCAATGATTGGCACAGGGTTGCAAATTATGGTGCTCATTAATAAAATGAAATTAGAAATTTTACTACTGCATGTCAAATATATAATAGAATAACACAATGCTATTTAACAAACCATTTAGTGTATATTAAACGCTGGATAAAATAAAAACTTTTCATATTTTATTTATATCTAAAATTTTTATCTTTCATTCTTATCTAGGCTAAATTGGCCCTTATATTATTATAATTTCTGATGCAAAATTTAATCCTTAAGTTACAACTATGCCCTCACTAACTAGTTTTATAAATTACAGTTTCTAGAACTCATTGGAACATAATGACACACGCGCCTATAGCTTCACTACTATAGGAGGTGGCCAATTTAAATTCGAGTTTGAGTTTTCAACCAAAGGTCGTGTTCACAAAGTATAAGTCTCAGTTAACCCAAGTTACAAAGGGGGGGGGGGAGTTTACAATACAAGTTAATTAAAAATCACAAAAAAAAAGGGTAAATAAACACTACAAGAAATTAAAACTAAAATTAACTATGGCATGAATGTAACCAACCTAAGGATTGTCCGACCTAACCACGACTCTATCCTTAACATAAGATCATATTTTAATTCAATTAATCAAGATTGAGCTGAGATTATTCAATAACCCATGAACAACCCCTAGGTTTTCTACTAGATTATCACTAGCATATGCCAATAGCACTAGCCCTATTCCAAAACAATAGCCCATGCAATAAATAGGTTCTAATAGCTTAAAAACCAAAACCCACTCAACCAAATTCGGATTGAATATGACAGCAAGGTTAACAGCCCCAAATACATGAGATAATCCAAGAATAACCCATCCAAAATCATCACAACCAATAACCTACCATAAAACATGAATAACCCATCAAGAATATGGCAAGAAATTAGAGAAATGGAGCAAGAAATCAAGCAGCCACGAATCAGAATTTCAGCACAATAATCATTGAATTAAAATACCAAAATGATACAATAGTCAAGTTTCAAGAGTTACCCGGTGGTCTTCAAGCTCCCTAGGTTGATTACAAGAGGTTTAAACTTCCATTTTCATGGAAGATTGTAGAGAGAACGGGGAGGAAGCCCTAAAACTAGAGAGAGGAAGGGAGGTTCAGGGATGGTGTTTCAGACTGCCAAAATCCCCCTTTCTCTTCTCAATTTTCGGCTAAAAGAAGGTTCTCCCACTCCTCTCACATTTCTCACTTATTTACAAATTTGCCACCGCCTAGGAATATTCTAAGGAATATTCTATTGTCATCAAAATGACTTCAATTGAGAAAGTGGCATTCATAAAAGTTGTACCCCTTTGTCTTCGATTTCCAATGAAACTAGAGTCACTTAATTCTGGGTTGTTTTGCTCAAGTTATGGTCTGATAAGTGCCGCAAGGCCAGATTTCCGGAATAGACTTCCTGCCTTGACTTTGCAAGCATAATTCTCCCATTAGACTTGAGAACTAGGTTTCGGCCTTTTTCAGAAAAGTTGTATATCTCCTTCTTAGCTTTCTTAAAATTTAAGAATCATAATTTTTAGGAATCTACAACTCAAGATATGCTAAAAATACTAAACCATGGTCAAACTAGAACAGAGTTGTATAAAACATTAATTTCCTAAAAAGGATGCCTAACTTATAAATATTATCTAAGTTATCAAATTAGGCTAAATAGAGTATGCAATAGCTATGTGCAAGTGCTAAATATATATATATATATATATATATATATATATATATATATATATAAAATGTGGTAAATCAAATCCCCCCACACTTAACCTTTGCACGACCCGGGTGAACTGAATTTGCACAAAAAGTAAGAAAAGAAGATAATCAGAAAGGGATAACCCAAAAACCACCAAAGGTATTCAAAAGTATGGTGACAAACCAATCAAAAATTAGTGTAAAAGAATTTCAAAATTATTGAGGAAGTATGTTCAAAAGAATCCAACTAATCATGCCAAGGTTTCACACATCTTAGATTAATTAACAAGGTGACTCAAATTGAAAACATGCATCAAGAATGGTAAGTCTTTCACAAGGTACAAATGTCACTCAAACTCTTAAGTGTTTGGATAGGTAAGTATTTCACTCAATTCAGCTCAAGAAGAAATGCACTACCATAGGCTTGCAAAAATTCGAATCTCCACTACTCAGGACACATGTGTGCACAAATCAAAAGGACTTGTTCAAGGTTGTAATGGGGCTAAGGAAAAAGGAGGGATGAGATAGAACAATAAAGTAAACACTTAAAAGAGCAAGAGATAATTAGAAAATGGGAGTTGAGTTCAAGCATATAATTTGCAAAAATTCTCTTGCAAAATTTTAGCCCAACTACGCCCAAATACAATGCAAAACTCTCTTCTCATTTCTACTTCCTCCATACAAAAATTTTACCTAAAATCTTTCACACTGTTTTTCTTTCCTTTCTTTCTTTTCTTCATCATTCTGTTTTTTTTTTTTTTTCAATCACCACTTTTTATACCAACACTTAAAGCACATGTTATCTCCCCCCCACACTTTATTTTTGGCCGTCCCGGACAAAAGAGAACAAAGCATGAATTGCAAGAACTCATGAGAAAAGATAATGCCAATGCTCTCAAGCTCTTCAAGTGTATGAAAATCATGGTTTTACACTTAGGCTTAATTTGAGCTAGTGACAAGGATGGGTAAGAGGCTCAAGAGGGGAAGCAATGGTAAAAATGCAAGGTTGGCTCGGTGGCTAAGTGGTTAAAACAAAGAAAGAAAGGCCTTGATCATGTTTGTGATTGCATATGGAAATGTAGCCTTAAAAATAATGAATGCAAGTTCTAGAGTGACAAACTTCAAGAGTGAAAATACACACAAGAAAAAGAGTGAGCAAAAATAGTGGCGATAGATGCTCAACATAGGTTCAAAAGCTCACAAGGATTTTTAGACTACCAAAATCAATGTACAAAATCAAAATTTTCCATCATAGAAATTAAGTCAATATGTGAAAGTTTCATGAAAAGCTAAATTGGATCCAAACTTCTCTCCAAAAGGGTAGCAAAAAGTATTGCATCTCCCAAAAAGTATTTACATCGTCAAAAATGTCACCCAAAAAATCATTTAAAACCATAAGTGCAGAAAAATATATTGAAGTGCAGTGCAGAAAAAATTCAGAATGCAGTGAAAAACAGTTCATAACATACTGCAGAAAGTGCAGAAAATTAGAAAACTAGAAAATAAAAACAGAAACAGAACCAGAAACAGTTAAAACTAGAAACAGAAAACAGAAACAGTGCAGAAAAATTAAAACAGTAATTGAACTAAGAAAGAGAAAGAAAGTAACTCCCCTCATGGTGGATATGCAACTTCCTCTAAGAGCTCCACTTCCTCAATGTTTTGTTGTTGCTCTTTGATCCCTTCATGAAAGTGCTTAAGCCGGTGTCCATTGACTTTAAAGCGCCTCTTGGTTGCCACATCTTCAATCTCAATGGTTCCATAAGGAAAAACATGAGTGACCATGGAAGGGCCTTCTTATTTGGATATAAATTGACCGGGCATTAATCTAAGGCGAGATCTATAGAGCAACACTTTTTTCCCCACAAAAAATTCCTTTCTCATTATCATTTTATCATGAAAGGCCTTGGTCTTTTCTTTGTATAATTTGGAGCTCTCATATGCCTCTAACCGGATCTCCTCTAGTTCTTGAAGTTGCAATTTTCTTTCTAGTCTGGCTTTGGCTAAGTCCATATTACACATCCTCACCGCCCAATAGGCTTTATGCTCAAGTTCCACCGGAAGGTGGCACGCCTTTCCAAAGACAATCCTATAGGGAGACATCCCTATCGGTGTCTTATAAGCGGTCCTATAAGCCCAAAAAGCATCTTCAAGTCGCTTGCTCCAATCTTTTCTATAAACTTTCACTGTTTTTGCAAGAATTTTCTTTATTTCTCTATTGGAGAGCTCGGCTTGGCCATTGGTTTGTGGGTGGTAAGGTGTAGACACTTTATGCACAACTCCATATTTAGCCAACAATGCTTGCATATGCCTATTGCAAAAATGTGAGCCTTGATCACTTATGATAGCCCTTGGGATCCCAAACCTGCAGAAAATATGTGACCTAACAAAATCCACAACAACTTTGGAATCATCAATCCGAGTGGCCTTGGCCTTCACCCATTTAGAAACATAATCAACAACAAGCAGTATGTAAACAAAACCAAAAGAGTTAGGAAATGGACCCATGAAATCTATACCCCACACATCAAATATTTCACAGAACAAGATAGGTTGTTGAGACATTTCATTTCTATGGCTAATATTTCCTACTCTTGGACATTGCTCACAAGACTTGCAAAACAAATAAGCATCATGAATCAAGGTGGGCCAGAATAATCCACAATCTAAAACTTTCCTAGCTGTAAGTTGGGGACCAAAATGTCCACCACAAGCATAGGAGTGACAAAAAGCAAGCACATAATGAAATTCAGGATCAGGCACACATCTCCTAATTACTTGGTCACTACAAAATTTCCACAAGTAAAGATCATCCCACACGTAATATTTAGATTCACTTCTTAGTTTATGCTTTTGTTCTCTAGTAAAATGTGCAGGAAATACAGCAGCAACCACTTAATTAGCAAGTATCGCATACCAAGGTAACTTACTCTACAGCTGCAAAAGCTGCTCATCAGGAAAGGAATCAGGAAGAGGAAGTGTATCTAGTGGTGTCTCAATTCTACTCAAGTGATCTGCCACCAAATTTTCAGCTCCACTTCTATCTCGAATCTGAACATTGAATTCTTGTAGCAACAACATCTACCTAATCAATCTTGGTTTTGCCTTTGGTTTCTTCAACATGAACTTCAAAGCTGCATGGTCAGTAAAAACAACAACCTTAGAGCATAGCAAATATGATCTAAATTTATCTAAAGCAAAAACAATTGCTAAAAAGCTCCTTCTTTGTGGTTGTGTAGTTGGATTGGGCAGCATCTAAAGTTTGAGAGGCATAATAAATGACGAGGCAGCTTTCCAACTCTTTGTGCTAGGATAGCTCCCACTACATAATTGGAGGCATCACACATAAGTTCAAATGGGAGTGCCTAATCAGGAGGCTGGATGATGGGTGTACTAGTGAGGGCTTTCTTCAATCAGGATGCTACACATCTCTTTGTAGCAAGTTGGATA
This sequence comes from Bauhinia variegata, assembly GCA_022379115.2. Lineage (NCBI taxonomy): Eukaryota > Viridiplantae > Streptophyta > Magnoliopsida > Fabales > Fabaceae > Bauhinia > Bauhinia variegata. The sequence goes on along the minus strand of CM039438.1, from coordinate 8,723,027 downwards.
GAGGAAGGGCAATCTTGCTGAAATCCTTTACAAACCGCCGATAGAAACCTGCATGACTAAGAAAAGAACGACTCTCCCGTACGCTGGTGGGGTAAGGAAGAGTAGAAATAACATCTATCTTAGTTGGATCTACCTATATGCCCTTGCTAGATACAATATGACCCAAAACTATACCTTGCTTAACCATAAAGTGACATTTTTCATAATTTAAAACAAGGTTAGTTTTAATGCATTTTTGTAACACTCTAGCTAGGCTATCCAAATATGCATTAAAAGATGAACCATAAAGAGTAAAATCATCCATAAACACCTCAATGCAATTTTCAAGAAAGTCAGAAAAAATACTTACCATGAAAAAATACTTACCATGCACCTTTGAAAAGTGTCAGGAGCATTGCATAGTCCGAACGACATCCTCCTATATGCAAAGGTACCAAATAGGCATGTGAAAGTGGTATTCTCTTGGTCCTCTAGTGCAATATGAATCTAAAAGTACCCGTGTACCCATCAAGAAAGTAATAATGAGACTTCCCAGCAAGCCTCTCCAACATTTGATTAATAAAGGGTAGAGGATAATGGTCCTTCCTAGTAGCTTGATTTAATTTTCTATAGTCAATGCAAACCCTCTAGCTATTTTGAACTCTGGTGGGAATTAACTCATTTTTCTCATTTGCTATGACAGTGACTCTAGATTTCTTGGGGACAATTTGCATAGGACTTACCCATTTATTGTCAGTATAGGATAAATAATACCAGCTTGAAGAAGCTTGGTCACCTCCTTTTTCACCACATCAAGTATAAAAGGGTTAAGTCGCCTTTGTGGTTGCCTCACTGGCTTAGCCCCATCTTCTAATAAAATTTTGTGCATGCAAATTGTTGGGCTAATGCCAGGAATATCAATAAGTGTCCATCCAATAGCTTTCTTGTGCTGCCTAAGAACACTCATCAATTTTTCTTCTTGACTAAGCTGAAGATTATTTGCAATGATGACTGGGAGTTGCTCATTGGCCTCTAGAAAGGCATATTTCAGATTTCCTGGAAGTGGCTTAAGATTAAGAGCAGGTGGTTGGATTACAAAAGGAAGCGTCTTGCTAGGTATTAATTATGTTGCATTAAGCGCAAGAAATTTTTTTTGATTCAACAACATCTTCGCTCACTGCATCTAAATCAACAGAATATGCCACAATATCTACCCTAGAATTTACATCTTCAATAGAATCAACATCATGAATAAATGCAGATATTTCAACACAAATAGAGCAAGGGTTGGATTTACCACAATCACAATGAAATTCAATAGAATCATCCAAGTCCATAATTTTTGGGAAATCAAAGCACATATCACCATATTTCTCCTCAACCAACTCATCTATAATATATGTGCAAAAGAAAACAAAATGATCCTCAAGTGGGTACTTCATAACATCATGAATGTTAAATTTAACCACACTATCACCAAATTCCATAGTAAGAGTACCAGCGTGCACATCAATTTTGGTACTAGCAGTTCTTAAGAAGGGTCTGCCTAAAATAATGAGGGATCTACTAGTAGAATCACTCTCCATATCCAGAACATAAAAATCTGCAGGAAAGATGAGTTTATTTACTCTTACTAGGACATCCTCTATCAAACCTGTAGGATATGCATTACACTTGTTTGCTAATTGAATGACAACTCCAGTGGGCTACAGAGGACCAAGGCCAAGAGATTGATAAACAGATTTGGGCATGACATTTATGGATGCCCCCAAGTCAAGCATGGCATCCTCAAACTTGTAGTTGCCAATGATGCATGGAATGGTGAAAGTACTAGGATCCTTGCACTTTTGTGGCATAGGCTGGATGAGAGTCGAGACATTTTGGCCCATAGTGACTTTCTCAGTGCCTTTGAGTTTCCTTTTGTGCGTGCACAATTCTTTAAGAAACTTGGCATATTTAGGAATTTGTTTAATTGTATCCAGTAGAGGAATATTCACTTCAACCTTCCTGAATGTCTCTAAAAGCTCTTTTTCTTTTTCTACTTTTGTTATTTTCCTTGTTGGTTGAGTGGATCTTTGTGGGAAAGACAAAGGAATAGGAGGTTGCTGTTGGGAAGAGTCATGTGAATGATTCTGAGCATTACTTGGCTCTGCTTGATCATGAGTAGGCTTACCATTAGTGGATGTAGCAGAAGAAGTAGTAGGGGGCTCATGTAATTTTTTTCCACTCCGCAATATAATAGCACTCACATTCCCCTTAGGGTTAGGGATGGTCTGTGATGGAAGTTGCCCCGAATTTTGATTTTACTGTATTTGGCTCAAATAAGAGACTAATTGGCCTATTTGTGTCTCCAAGTTCTGTATTGTGGATTATGTTCTCTGTTGGAATTGGAGGTTGTTCATAGCCATATGTTTTACTAACTCTTCTAATGATGGTTCAGAAGACTGGGCAAAAGTAGGAGTAAATGTAGGAGCTTGAGCTTGCTGTTGAGAGAATGGTTGTTGCCTAGGTGGAAAGGCAGGTCTGCTGGGTCCTGGATTGTTAAGAAACTGTGATTGTTGGAATGGGGGTTTGGCTATAGCATTGTATGGCTGTTGAGCATTGCCATACCTAAGATTTGGGTGATCACGCCAACCTGGATTATAAGTGTTGCTAAATGGGTCATAGTGGGATTGCTGGTACTGTGGTTTGCCAACAAATGTACCTGTGACTGCTACTGGTTGAAATGTAGCCTTGCATGGTTGGGCAAACATCTATAGTATGAGACATAGAAGCACAAATTCCACAAGACCTAACAGGTGGCTGTTGCATTGTCGTCTAGTGCTAGGTCATTGCTAATTGCCTGACTAGAGATGTGAGCTCATTTAGTCGGGTCTCCATTCTTTGCACAGCATAGGAAGTTTTCACCTCATTCATAGGTCGAGTCAGTGTATTTCTGGTGCCAAACTGCTGAGAGTTAGCAGCTATGTTTGCTATCAAGTCTCTAGCAGCTGCTGGAGTTTTGTCAACAAGGGTTCGCCCACTAGCAGGATCAATCATACTATGATCCATAGAGAGGAGGCCCTCATAAAAATACTGGATAAGAAGCTGATAAGTGATCTGATGATGAGGACAACTAGTACACAACTTCTTGAATCTCTCCCAATATTCATACAATGTTTCCCCTGTCATTTGTCAGATGCCACAAATGTCTTTTCTGATTGCTGCAGCTCTGGATGCAGGAAAGAATTTTTCTAGGAACAACCGCTTCATATCATTTTAGGAGGTAACAGATCCATTGGGAAGATAATAGAGCCAATTCTTAGCCACACCATCAAGAGAAAAAGGAAAGGCCCTAAGCTTGATATGCTCTTCAGAAATGCCATTTAGTTTCATGGTTAAAGTGACAACATGAAACTCCTGAAGGTGCCTATGTGGATCCTCACTTGCAAGACCATGAAACTTTGGAAGCAAGTGTATCAATACAGATTTAAGTTCAAAATCAGCATTAAGTTCAGGATATTGAATACACAATGACTGATAAGTAACATCAAGTGTAGCAAGTTCTTTCAAAGTCCTATCAACTCTATTAGCATCCATGTTCACAATATTACCAATAGGAATATCAGTAGGATTATCAACAACAGGATTATCAGCAGGGTTGTCAACAGTAGGGATATCAACAGTAGTAGGAATATCAGAGGTATCAACAGGAATATTAAGAACAGGACCAGAAAAGATATATGTAAATAGAACCACCAGGATTACCACTACTATTATCGCCTACAGGGATGCTATTAGCACTATGACAACGTCTCCTCCTAAGCCTGAAAGTTCTTTCAATCTCAGGGTCTAATACAAAAAGATCAGGTACAAAGGATGACCTAGTCATACACTAATAACAACCACCAGAACAATAAAAACAGCTAAGCACATACTAAAACATATTCAACAAAAATCACTAAAACACTAAACCACTAACCTAAAATTGACAAAATAAGTAAAGATAACTTATCAAATGAATTTTAAAAATTTTGGGACCACCACAGCCTCAATCTATATACCAAATCACAGAAAAAAAAAAAACAAGACACACACACAAACTCCAGATAAGAGACATTATTTACAACCTAAAATAACTAAGAACACTAGTGCTTCCCCGGCAACAGTGTCAAAATTTGACGCGCGTGCCTATAGCTTCACTACTATAGGAGGCGGCCAATTTAAATCCGAGTTTGAGTTTTCAACCAAGAGTCGTGTTCTCAGAGAATCACTAGTACAAGTCTCAGTTAACCCAGGTTACAAAAAGGGGGGGGGGTTTACAACACAAGTTAATTAAAAATCACAAAAAAAGGGTACATAAACACTACAAGAAATTAAAACTGAAATTAACTATGGTGTGAATGTAACCTACCTAAGGATTATCCGACCTAACCATGACTCTATCCTTAACATAAGATTATATTTTAATTCAATTAATCAAGATTGAGCTGAGATTATTCAATAACCCATGAACGACCCCTAGGTTTTCTACTAGATTATCACTAGCATATGGCCAATAGCACTAGCCCTATTCCAAAACAATAGCCCATGCAAGAAATAGGTTCTAATAGCTTAAAAACCAAAACCCACTCAACCAAATTCGGGTTTAATATGACAGCAAGGTTAACAGCCACAAATACATGAGATAATCCAAGACTAACCCATCCAAAATCATCACAACCAATAACCTACCATAAAACATGAATAACCCATCAAGAATATAGCAAGAAATTAGAGAAATGGAGCAAGAAATCAAGCAGCCATGAATCAGAATTTCAGCACAATAATCATTGAATTAAAATACCAAAATGATACAATAGTCAAGTTTCAAGAGTCACCCGGTGGTCTTCAAGCTCTCTAGGTTGATTACAAGAGGTTTAAGCTTCCATTTTCATGGAAGATTGTAGAGAGAAGGGGGAGGAAGCCCTAAAACTAGAGAGAGGAAGGGAGGTCCGGGGATGGTGTTTCAGACTGCCAAAATCCCCCTTTCTCTTCTCAATTTTCAGCTAAAAGAAGGTTCTCCCACACCTCTCACGTTTCTCACTTATTTACAAGTTTGCCACTGCCTAGGAATATTCCAGGAAATATTCTATTGTCATCAGCTTCACTTGGTACTTAGTTTCCCATCTAGAATCCGAAGTTGAATTTCCAAGGCTCAGTGCATCATCAAAAAGAATTCAAATGAGAAAGTTATCTCATAAAAGTTGTACCCCTTTGTCTTAGCTTTCCAATGAAACTAGAATCACTCAATTATGGGTTGTTTTGCTCAAGTTATGGTCTGATAAGTACCGCAAGGTCAGATTTCCGGAACAGACTTCCTGCCTTGACTTTGCAAGCATAATTCTCAAATTAGACTTGAGAACTGGGTTTCGGCCTTTTCAGCAAAGTTGTAGATCTCCTTCTTAGATTTTCTACAATTCAAGAATCATAATTTTTAGAAATCTACAACTCAAAATATGCTAAAAATACTGAACCATGGTCAAACTGGAACAGAGTTGCATAAAACATTAATTTTTCAAAAGGATGCCTAACTTATAAATATTATCTAAGTTATCAAATTAGGCTAAAAAGAGTGTGCAGTAGCTATGTGCAAGTGCTAAATATATATATATATATATGTAAAATGTGGTGTATCACATAACCAAAATACCAATAAAATCCTTTTTTATTGTATTGTAGAATAATAATTTTTGTTAAAATCCCTTTAAATTTCATCCTTTATATTCTTAATTAAAATATTTAAATTTAAAATATTGTAAAATAATAATGATATTTCCTAATTTATGTACAATAATATTAAATGACAAATAAAAAGAAACAAGGGGCGCATTAAGAAACATATTTGTTTTTTTCCCTATATTTGTTCTTCCCCCAGTATTTTAAAAATAGTTACCCACCTATTCCGATATTTTCAGAACCATGTAACTCAGCATATTGCACCTGTAATAAGCCGTAACCCTATGTCCAACTGCATCACCACCACCAGTTTCTCGTCTATTCGTCAATTGTCACATCTACAAAATAGATTATTTGCAGTTGAAAATCGAAGTAGCAAAACAGAGATAGACATATGAAGAAAACTAAAAGTGAGATCCACATGATAAGTGAGTCCCTGCTGTCTGGATTTTGAAATATTAAACTGAAAGGGTCTAGGTCTAGCTTCAATTTTTGCCAATTCGCCATGGAAGATGGAGAATTCATTGATCATAAAAATCATTATTTCTCCCTGGAAGATTGAAAATTTTCCACGGTGAATTCTCCAACCTCTATGGAGAACTTATGGATTTTCTCAGAATTCTCTATCTTCCTTAGACAATTCATGTCAAATTCATCGGTTTACATAGCGAAGTTTTCATATTTCATGGCAAATTGGCTAAAAAAATGTTAGCTTTATTTACTAAAGAGACTCATAATGTAAAATATTTTTCTAATAAGATCACCCGACTAAAATAAAAAATGCCCCATTGCCATTGCCATTTCTATTAGTTTTTTAATCAACGATTCCCTCTGTAATCCCCTTCTTGTATGCCAGTACTCTATGCATTTGAACTGCAAAGAGTTTAGGCTCAGGGTTGTTTAGTTTTACTAAAATACACAAACAGAAAGTATGTAACCCTCTGTGATGGTTAAAGGCCGTTTGAATTACTCTTTTTTTTTTTTCTTATCGGAAGTATATTGAATTAATTTGTTCTTAAAACGTGTAGATTCCCCATGTAAAGCTTGAGTCTTAACCAATAATATATTAGAATACTTACTATTTTTTTAAAAAAATTGTACAACAAAATATGAAACTATCGTTAAGACAATAGTCTATAATTAAATAGAGGTAAGGAAAAGAACAAGTTTTATTTAATTTTTTCGGAACAAAAGAAAAGATGTAATTGGGGTTCAATCCTCTCGTGTAACAGAAAAAAAAAAAAGAAGGGATTATTTAGAATTGATATAAAATGAATAAAAAATTTGACAAAGCCTTAAAATTTTAAAACAATACATATTTTGAAAGAAAATAAAAACTTTAAAACAACACATGCTATGGAATGAATGGAGTATATACTTAACTCCAAAACTTAAATTTTTAATACCTACACCTCAAACCATAAATAGTTATCTCTAAATTCTTAAACCATAAACCTTACATCCTAAGTTGTAAACCTTAAACTCAAAATCCCCAAAACTTTAAATGTTAAAGTCCAAAACTCTTAATCTTAAAACTCTAAATCTTATTATAATGTCAACTAATGTACATAAAGAATCATTAATTATTTATTCATATTATTAATTAATTAGTTAGTTAATTAATTGTACTAGTAAAGTATAAATCATGCATCCAATAAGATAAAATTAATTAATGTGGCCCAAATCCTTATCCTTATAACCCGAGGGGATGAGGTTAGGATTTGCCAACTACTCCTCTAAAAACATTTTAAAAGGTTTTGATAATTATTATTATTATAAGTCATTTTATAACTTCTATGAAATATTTATTATTCTTTTTCAATTTTTGCCTTTTAATAGATAATTTGGTATGTGTATTTTAGTTAAATATAACTTAGAAAATAAACAAGAGGAAGTATTAATAATAAGAGTGAAACAAGGGAGATAGCACATCCATTCAGCACATGGTAATGGTATTGCGTAAAATTTTGCAGCAAATAATATTGATATCAAATTGTTGTTAGAACAAATTTTCAGCAGATAATATATATCGATGTGCAATTCTCTACATTTTTAACTTCTCATAAATATACTCTCTTACCCAAAAAAGGTATAGAATAGTTAAATTATGCTGCAACATTACTTAAATTAATTCTGCTTTATTTAATTTGAACCAGTCCTTAAACATTTATAGCTTGCCTAACATTATCTGGTTGTGGATTGAAACAAAAAGACAAAATAATTTCGTCCTCCCCCAGTTAGTTTCATTTTTTTCTTTATTGTACCTCAAGATTCGTGTCTATTTGTAGATCAAATGCATAATTAATGTAATATTTTAATCAAACTAGTTTGTTTGTGGCTATGAGCTCATTTACCACGTTTGTTGAATGGATTTGAGAAAGAAAAAAAAAAAAGGCACAACACAATCTATTAAAATCACTGATTTTTGAGTTGTACAAAGTTTTAATAAGAATTGTATCACATGTAGACAGCTTGGATTTCTCACAGCTGTTCTGCACATGGTAGTGATAATGAGTTGATAAGATCACTCATTGTTAACTTCATCACTACCGAAACATTTGAGTTTGAAGTGTGAAAGTAGTCTAAACTTATTCATACCATGTGTTAGAGTTAAATTTAATTATAATTTATTAAGATCATATTAGTTAGGGCATTCAAACTCTTGACCGAGAGGTTATATAAAACTCTAATAACATATTAAAATCAATTCATTCCAAAAGTTTAAGTTGTCAAGAGAATGTTCGTGATAATTTTTTATATGTAACATTTCACATGTCACTAAAAGCTACAATATTATAATTTCCAATCCAAAATTTAATACCTAGGTTACAACTATGCCCTCACAAACTGGCTCTACAAATTGTTGATCCTTGTTGTCATTCAGTATACAACTATTAAACATATTCTGCTTTATTTATTTCCAACCAGTCCTTAAATATTTATATCTTGCCTAACATTATCTGCTCTGGTTACGGATTGAAACAAAATGATAAAATTAATTTCGTCCTTCCCCAGGTAGTTTCTTCTAATTGATTTTTTTATTTCTTTATTGTACCTCAAGATTGGTGTCTATTTGTATATATAATCTCATAATTAATGTAAGTTTTTAATCATAATATACTTTGTTTGCGGTTTGTTGAATGAATTTAAGAAAAGAAAAAACAAAACGCGCACAAGCTCTTAAAATCGTTGACTTTAGTGTTTTATAAACTATTAGAATCCCAATTGCTCGTTGATAAGACCACTCGTTGTAAACTTCATCAATCTCACTATTTCACATGTTACTAAAACCTACAATAATATAATTGCTCAAACGCATAGAGTTTATTGTTTGGTGATAATGTTGGACGCCTGACTGTAGAATATTTTAATAATATATATTAAAATATTATATATAATATTTTATACATATCCCCACATTTGCCCCATATTGATTTTTTAATTACACTCTATTTAGCAGTTTATAATATATATGCAAATCCTATTTTTAAATATTAGTTTTATTTCAAGTATTGAATTATTTTTGCCTCACAAATTCTTGTTTATATTAGTAGTCAATAAATAATTAGCTTGAAAATTAGTTTGTGAAATTATGATCTAACAGGAAAAATCAGTGATCTTTTAATATAATTTGTGAAGACTAAAAATCATGTTGTACATTCATTAATGCATTTGTTTTAGAGTTAGCTTTAATTTACAAATGACTATTACAATCAATAATTAGATCCAAAATTACATGAAAGATAAATGGTTGAATGAGTTTTGGTTAATAATATAGAAAAACCTTTTTTTATAATATTGAAAATGAAAAGAAAATCATTCTGTATTTTCAAAATGTGAAAATACATATAAGAATTATAGTGTATGTACATAATTTTAATCATAATGTTTATATTTTCAATATTACACATATACGTATGTTGCTTCCACAACTTAAAATTTCTGAATCTATCACTAGTTATAATATATTCTTTTAAGTTGATTAATTCACTATGATATCCCTTTGGAGATAGCCTAACATCAAAATAAACTAAATCTCGATTTAGGAGATAGCCTTTCTTCGCTTGAGCGTTTGACACTTGATTTCCCTCTCTTAGTGTGTGCTGGATTCGAAGCTCCGGGAACCTATACATGGACAACCTGCAAATATCAGTAATAGTGCTCCTAAGAGTGAAAAATATCAAAATCATCTTACTGCAAAGTTTTGAATAGCTAACAAAGAGCCCAATTCTATGATGAGTTTAGAGACGTTATTCGCTGAAGCTAACTTAACAATATGGAGACTGCTTGCTCCAAAGCTCTTCATTCATTATTGTGCTCAAACCAACATTACCGGAGAAACCTCCGATAGGTGAGATTGTTAATCAGAGAACTTTAAACCTTGAATTAAAATCTTAAAAACTTTTACTCAAAACGGAAAAAGAAATCTCCTGCACTTTCTGAATCAAGAGAGACTAAGTCATAAATCATATGAAGTCTAAATTCTTAATCATTACAAAGTTTGTGTCATTCAATTTCTTTTCTCTGTTTTTTTTTTTTTCCCTGATTGATTGATTTTTTTAAATTAAAAGGCAGAAATAGTTATTTATTGTACTTCAACGGTGTTGTCTCTTTTTCCATCCAATCTTATAATAAATAATTTCTTTGATAGGACATAATTAAAGTAATTTTTTTTTGTCTGAGTTGATTGTGTGTGGTTTTGGGCTTATTTAGCACGTTTGTGGAATGGAATATGTTATAAAAAAAAGAACATAATATTTTAAAACCATTAATATTTTAGGGTTACAAGCTCTTACGGATTCTACTAAGGCTGAGGATAAGAACTACCGACCCATTAAATACATTTAATTATATTAAAAAATATTACTTCCTCCATTTCGTTTTATCTGACATTTTTATAAAAATAGTTTTAAGTGTCAGTTTCTCATAATAAGAGACAACTAAATTGTTTTTTTTTTTTCTTCTGACATAACCTTTTACATTTAATAGAGTAGAGTAGTTCATCAAATGCATTTAATAATGTAATTAAGATAAAATTAAGAAAGAGATAAGATATAACAAGGATAATTTAGTAAAATGACATAATTCATTTAGTTATTTATTGTCTTTTCATAGTTTTTGTGCTAAAATTTTTAAAAATAAATAAAAGAAAATAGAGGAAGTACTAATTTTATAATCACTCATATTTGAGTTTTATTGCATCGTGGTTCTATCCTGTTTGAACCATGGTTCATATTAGATATCAAACAATTTGCACCAGAAATTATCTACATAACTCCAAAACTTAAATTTTAATTCATAAACCTAAAACTTTAAATACTGAACTCAAGACACTAAATCTAAAACGCTTAAACCACAAAGCCATATAATTCACTGCAATGTGGCTTTTTGGGTTGAGGTTCAATTGCCGGAACTGCAATGGGCGTAGGGCTTTTTGACCCATTGTAGTGCTAGAACTGCAACTATGGAGAGGGAGGAGTGGCATTGGGAAAGAAAGATGTTGACAGTGAGAACGGACAGAAATTTCTTTCCTATCTTATCCATTTTGATCCAGCTCACTTCGTAGGATAATAATTTAATTATGATCATAAAATATGATAATCCTTAAATGCTAAACTCCAAAACTCTTAATCATGAGACCTTAAATGTTATTAATGCCAACAAAATAGTTAATACTTGTGTTAATTGCACAAAGAATCCTTAATTATTTATTCATATTATTAATTAATTGTATTAATAAAGTATAAATCATGCAATCAATAAGATAAAAGTAATTAATATGGCCAAATTCCTTATCCTCAATCTTAAGTGCTAAGATTAGGATTTGCCAACTACTCCCTCTAGTTGTTTTTATAAAGCACTTTAAAGAAGGTTCTGGTAATATTTATTATAAATCTTTCCACAACTCCTACGAAGCATTTATTACGCTGCTCCAATGTTTGCACCTAATAAATAATTTAACTATTTTTATTCTTTTTATGGTGGTTCATTAGGGAGAAATAATAAATTGAGAAAAAAATTAGAATGTTGGATTTTTTTTTTTAAAAAAAAAAAGAAGACAAATGAACTTCAATAATTTTTTTATTAATATATGTATTTTGGTTGAATATATTTTATAAAAATAAAAACATAAAATGTTAATAGGAAGAGTAAGACATGGGAGATAGCACAGATTCCTTACAGTCGTTCTACACATGATAATGGTATTGAGTAAAAAATTGTAGCAGATAATATTGGTATCAAATTGTTATTAGTACAAATTTGGCGTAGATAATATCAATTTGCAAGTTCTCAATATTATAGTCTCGTACTGAAAAAGTATAGACTAAGTAAAGTATAAACTAAAAAATGTTTTTCTAAACAATAATATTTCTCGTGTTCCTAAAGTCAGCAACTATTCTTAAAATTTAGTTTGTCCTTATCTTGAAAGAAAAACAATTAATTTCTATTTTTTTCTGTGATATTGTAGAATAATAAGTTTTCATCCAAGTCTCATTATGGCGGGTATATTTTAATTGGTAAACAAATTGAGTTCAATAATTGAGGAGCTTTTGTAAAATTATAGATTCAAACTGATAAGAAAACACATGTTATGAAAGGAAATAACCTTAATTGTTTTTATTTCTTGAACAAGGTAGTCATATTTCTAATATAGGGTGAAATACTCAAGGGTTCTACAAAAAGTAAATAAATAAAAATCCTCTTAACATGGTCTATTGAAGGACATAAACACAAATAAATGTTTCTAAACAAAAAAAAAAAAAAAGATGGTGCTTTAATTATATGCATTGTAACTTAGAGTCGGTTTGAATTAACTTTCTAAAAAAAGAGAATTAGAAATAAAAGTAACATTTAAAAGGAGAAACTTCACCTCATTTTCTTCTAATAAAAAAAAAATTCACTTTTAGACGTGCTTCTCTTTTATAAAAGACTAATTCAAATAATAAAGTTTTGTATAAACTACTTCTTATACATATTAAAAGCAGACATAGGTCGAAAAAAATTAATTCAAATATGCTCTTAGCGTAACTGATTGAGGGGATAATTAAATTATAAAAAGTGCACGCTATTTCCGTGGCCCCGCCCTCTTCCCTGCACATAGCCATATCCATGCTTGTCTTGTACAGGGAGGCTATTAGTTTTCTAATCAATGATTCCCTCAGTAACCCCCTTCTTGTATACTAGTACTCTCTGCATTTGAACTGCAAAGGTTTTCGGCTCGGAGTTGTTTAGAGTTATTAAAATACACATAAGAGAATTAACCACAAAAAAAAAACACAGAAATTATTTAACCCTTCGTGATAGTTAAAGGTCGTTGTTGTCCCTTTTGTATTCTATTCAAGTATATTGAACTAATTTGTTCTTAAACTTGTAGATTTCTTCATGTGAAAATTGAGTATTTACCAATAATATATTAGCAAAACAGAGATAGACATAGGAAGAAAACTAAAAAGGAGATCCACATGATAAGTGAGTCCCTGCAGTCTGGATTTTGAAATATTAAAATTTGCCAATTCGCCGATTCTCAGGGTTGTTTAGTTTTATGAAAATACACAAACAGAAAGTATCTAACCATTTGTGATGGTTAATGGTCTTTTGAATTACGGTTTTTTTTTTTTTTTTATCGGAAGTATATTGAATTAATTTGTTCTTAAAATTGTAGATTCCCCATGTGAAGCTTGAGTCTTAACCATTAATATATTAGAATACATTATTTTTTTAAAAAAAATGTACAACAAATTATGAAACTATTGTTAAGACAATAATCTATAATTAAATAGAGGTAAGGAAAAGAACACGTTTTATTTAATTTTTTCGAAATAAAAGAAAAGATGTAATTGGGGTTGAATCCTCTCGTGTAACAGAAAAATAAAAAAGAAGGGATTATTTACCATGGATCCTCTCCAGTTGACCCACTTTCTCATTCGTCTTTCTCCTACTTCTCTTTATTTGAACAGCAAAGTATCTATGCTCTAAGTTATCTAGCTTTTATTAAAATACACAGAGAAAGTATATAACCCTTCATGATGGTCGTGTTCCTGAAGCCTGAAACTATTCTTAAAATTAACTCTAGTAGTTTATATCTTAAAAAAAATTTAATTTAATTTCTATTCTTAAAATTTAAAATATTAATTTAAGAGAGTGATGAAGATAGATAATGGATGATATTATTAACTTATCCCATTTGTATATATTACGGACAAAAAACGACAGCTGATGAGTCAACGCCTTCATCGATGCTAATAAACTCTCACTTACATTTCCCTCTTTAGGGCATAATTATGAGCTAATTGACACAGTTGGATTGTCCTGAAATTTTGGGCGGTGTTCACTGCAATTTGATTTTTTTTCTTTTTTGATTAAAAGGAAACATGCATTAGATAAATTAAAACCATGCAACGTCTTGGGAACTGGGTTCTTTATGGTCCTTAAACATAATTAGATTAACAAAATTGGCATAATATATAAATAAACTAAATCTCCATTAGAGTGTTTGCCAGTTGGTTTCCCTCTCTTAGTGTGTGTTGGATCTGAAGCTCTCAGCACCTATGCATGTATAATCAATAAACTTTAAACCTTGAATCCTGATTCTAAATCATAAATCATAAAAAGTCAAAATTGTAAATCATTAAAAAGTTTGTGTTATTCAATTTCTTTTTCTTGTTTTGATTGATTGAGTTCTTTAAATTGAAAGGAAGAAATTGCAACTATCATTTATTTTAATTCAGTGGTGAAGTCTCTTTCTCGCTCCAATCTTATAATAATTAATTTTTTGATAGGACATAATTATAGTAATTTTTAATCTAAGTAGCTTGTATGTGGTTTTGGGCTTATTTACCCCGTTTGTGGAATGGCAAAAAAAAAAAAAAAAAAAAAAAGAAGAACATATACACCATATTTAAACCATTAATGATTTATGTCTACAAGCTCTTAAAAATTCTACTAAAGATAAGGATAAGAACTACGAACCCATTAAATACACTTACTTATATTAAAAAAAGTTTCTTTCTCTATTTCATTTTATCTGACATTTTTTTAGGAAAAATATTTTGTCGGTTTCTAATATCAAGCAGCAAGTAAATTGTTTATTTTTTTTTTTTCCCCTACTTTTACCCTCTACATTAATAGAGTGAGTAGTTAAGCAGAAACATTTAATAGTGTTATTAGGTGAAAATTAAGAAAGATAGAAGATATTGCAAGAACAATTTAATAAAATAACATAGTTCATTTAGTTATTTATTATTTTCATTAATTCTTGTCCTAAAACATGAAAGACCAAAAAAAAAAAAAATGATGGGAGAGGAGTACTATGTTTATCACTCATTTTAGAGTTTTACTGACTCAACAAGGTCTAATGTGACATTAGATAGTAGATAATTTGAACCAAAATAAAATTACTAATATCATTTTATATTATGTGATGTTTAAGGTTATTGTACATGCATTAAAAAATTATTATTACATCTAAAATTTATCACAACTGAACTAAATTGTTTTTACTCAACCTCTTTATTAATTACTCAATCAACTTACTATATCATAACAAATGAGGATATAAAATGAATAAAAAATTTGACAAAGCCTTAAAATTTTAAAACAATACATATTTTGAAAGAATATAAAAACTTTATATATAATTGATTGAGAGGATAATTAAATTATAAAAAGTACATGCCATTCGTGCGACCCCGCCTCTTCCCTGCATATAGCCATATCCATGTTTGTTTTGTACAGGGAGGCTATTACTTTTTAATCAATGATTCCCTCAGCAAACCCCTTCTTGTATACTAATACTTCTCTTATGTCCTTACTTCTTGATAGTTCTCTATATAAATAATCTACAATTACAAGCTGAATTATTTAAAATAATTAAATTTTAACTGTTAATAATTATATTATATTGTTTAATATTTTCTTGAAGCCAAGCCAACTAATAAGGAATTAAAATGTGTAGACTTGCTAATAAATAATCGAGGTCCCTCACAGGCTTGGCCGGTGCATTATTATTTTTGCTGATGCAATCGCATTAATCCTCCTTTAAGTTTGTTTTTCCACTTGGCCGTACCCTTATTGAAATCATATCAGGATAAAAAAATAAACCTATGAATACGTTAATTCCCTAATCTATCACAGAGTTTCAATGATAGATCTACTTTTTAAACATCTCAATAACAGTGGCTCACACATAGCATTTTATTAAATATTACTTTCATACTTAAAATTTTAATATTTTATTATTCAAATTTTTTTTTTTTTACATTTTAAATTTATGAATATTAATGAGTAATTTAAATCGTAAATAAATATTAAAAGAACTAAATTAATAAAAAATTTAAAATATAAATAGTCTTCACAAAATTATTAATATTTTAATCGTAAAAGAAAGATGATATTTAACTCTAAATATATTTAAGTTCATGAGTTAAAAATATTAGAATGTTATTTATGAAAAGAGATTTATATTTTATGGCTGCTGTGTGAACATATATGCTGGATGGAAATTGGTGGTCCCTTTTTTTGACCATTTATTATAAGCTTCACATGCATGCATGATATATAACGCAGCATCGTCCCTCCTAGCTAGCTATGGGCGCGATCGGAACATTACAAATTTGATTTTGCAAGTTGGTACTGATCTATATTAAAGTATCAAATCAAGTGGCATCATCAACTTGCTTTATTAATCTTTTCATGAAAGACTAAGAAAATATTATTAATGGACCGATTTTGTCATTTTGTATCCTTAAGGAGATCGAAATTGACGTTTTGGCTTCTTACAATATTATCTATCACTAGGCGAAGAAGATGGCTTTACTAAGAGTCTAATCCTATGAAATGGCTTTACTAGATATTGTTCTTAATTTTCTTTTAGAACATGATCTATGGTAAGATTTATGGCAAGATACCCACACATTATTGGGCCACAAGGCTGACCCATTGTAGGCCTCAGGCCCACTTGAATCTGGGCCATGTAGTTGTCCGTCTTACCCTTGTGTTTGAGTTTCGGCTATTTTATCCTTTTGAGACTCAGTCAATTCAATATGGCTAATTTTATTGGCTTTTGTTCTTAGGCTATTTGAATGGCTCTCTCGATTTCTTCCTTCAAATGTAAAGGAAAATTATAACAAGTTGATGAACTGGAGAGAGGAAAGCAAACTCCTTCAAATGTTCCTCATTCATTTGATTTTGATATGGCAGCAATGGTTATAGGCACAGGATTAGAAAGAGGTAAAGAGGAATCAACCCTTTCCTCCTTTTGCTCTAATTTCAAATTTATAATAACGAAATTTTTTTAATATTAATTTAAATTTGTAAAGAAAAATTAGTTTTGATTTTGAAATATAAAAATATTAAAATTTTATCTTTTAAGAATTATACTATTATATTAAATTACTTCCTCTTTTTCCATCCACTCGATGTCTCCTCTTCATTTCCATGTAAATTTTAAGTGACAACAAATGCTAAAGTATCAGTAGTCAATTCTAAAATAGGACCAAAGAAAGAGAAAAAAATAGTATGACAGGACCAACACTTTTTCTCATATCTTTGTGGTGGGAATCCTCCTATTTATAAGAAACGGGCCCTTCGGTTAAATTTGTCTCCGTCTCTGGAATGTTGTTGGGCTGGTCCCGTAAAAGTTAGCCAGCCTTGGGGGCCAATTATGTAACAAGAGATGAAGCGTTGAATGACTCTTTTTTTTTTTTTTCTTTTCTTTTTTCTTTTTTTATAATCACTCGTATTTGAGTTTTCTCAACACTTATACTTCTATCAATCAAAGTCTATATTAGATATTAAATGATTTGCACTAAAAATTATATATTTAACTCCAAAATTTTAATTTTAATTCATAAACCTAAAACCTTAACTCAAGACTCTAGATCTAAAACCCTTAAATCATACACACTAAATCCCAAAATCGGAAATTGTAAACCACAAAGCCATATAATTTACTGCGATGTGGCTTTTTAGATTGAGGTTCAGTTGCCGGAAACTGCAATTGGCGTTGGGCTTTTTAACCCATTGTGGTGCTAGAACTGCAATTACGGAGAGGGAGGAGTGGCATTGGGAAAGAAAGATGTTAAGCATGAGAACAAACGGAAATTTCCTATCCTATCTTATCTGTCTAAACCCACCTCACCTCACAAGAGAATATTTTGATTATGATGAGAAGATTTAAGATAGTTCTATCATACCTTAATAGCTCATCAAACATAAATGTTGAAGTATTTTATCTTACCTTTCGAGATGCACCAAACAATCCGTGAATGATAAACTCCAAAACTTTTAATCATGAAACCCTAAATGTTATTAAAGCCAACAAAAGAACATAGTTAATACTTGTGTTAATTGCACAAAGAATCCTTAATTATTTATTCATATTATTAATTAATTGCATTTAAAAAGTATAAATCGGGCAACCACTAAGATAAAAGTAATTAATATGGCCCAAATCCTTGTCCTCAATCCTAAGGACCTTATAGCATGTTCTGGTAGTATTTATTATATATTATTTCACAATTCATATGAAGTATTTATTATTCTTTTTCAATGTTTGCCCCATTAAATAATTTGACTATTTTTTTTTTTTATGGTTGTTCATTAAGGAGAAATAATAATAAAAATAATAAAACAAATGAACTTCAATATTTTTTTATTGATATGTGTATTTTGGTTGAATATTCCTTACAAAAATGACAACACAATGTATTAATAAAAAGAGTAAGCCATAGGAGATAGCATAGATTCCTTACAGTCATTCTGCACATGGTAATGGTATTTAGTAAAAACTTGTAGCAGATAATATTGATATCAAATTGTTATTACTGCAAATTTGCAGTAGATAATATCAATGTGCAATTCCCTGCGATTGCAAGTTCTCAATATTATAGTCTCGTACCTAAAAGTATAAAATATAATAAGTATAAACTAAAAAATGTTTTTCTAAACAGTAACTAATTTTCACATGTAGAGCATTAGTTGGTAGTATCAGTCATTATCAACATCATCACTTCCATTTTCTTAATATTTCACATGTTCCTAAAGTCTGCAACTATTCTTAAAATTAAGAATAGTTTGTCCATATCTTGAAAGAAAAAAGAATTAATTTCTATGTTAATATTTCTTATTCTGAAATTTGTTCATGTGTTGGAAACCCATGTGATTGCCTGAATTCAAACAAAACAAAAAATTGGAAAACGTAGTGGCATTAAGTTGAAACTCTTTGTTCCGTTTGGTGCACTTGATAAGGGGAATATGATAGGATAAAATATTATATTATGTTCTTATTTTTTATTTGGGGTGTTAATAAGATATGATAGACTAATCAGGTCTTTATTCTATCTTATCATCTTATTAAAATTTAATCTTAAGAGAGAGCTGAGTTAAAAAATAGCTTAATAAGATAAAAAATTCTTTTCCTCTTGTACCCCTCTCTTCCTCGACCTCTATTGCCGGCCGCCATTCTCCTTCGTCTCCCTTCGGTTCCTCTCCTTTGCGTCGCCGGAAGAAGCTGCCGCAGAACGACATCGTCGCAAACGTCAACTTCGCATTGAACCCCCTCTCTCTGCTCTGAACCGCTGTCAGCCCCAACAAGCAAAACCCCAATCCCAATCCCCTCCCTACTACCTAAACCCCAACAATCCAAAGCTCCCCGAACATGTTTCTGCACTCACAGGTAATATCCTCAATCTCCATAATCGTATTCTTACATTGATTCAACAAAACAATCTTGAGGAAGCTGCTTTATACACTTGTCACTCCATTTACTCCAATTGTCGGTAATCGCCTCAATCTCCATACTTTCTTGGAGGTCTATCTGCACTTACCTTATCGTCTTCAATATCTCAATTTCCCAAACAATCCTTCAAATTTGACCGAATCGAATTTCTGCTTTAATCCTTAAAACCCCAATTTCGGCCATTCTTAACCCTAATTTCATGATTTCAATTTTCACCCGCCAAATCCCGAATTTCTGTGTGCAATCTTTTCCCCGCAGATTATTTGGCTGTAACCCACTTGAAATAACTTCACCAAACCCCTGTTTTTAATCTTTATCGATCAAAGTTTGCGGGTGTTTCTGGTTTGGTGCTTCTCTCTGCCTCTTCTCTACTCTCTAGTTATGTCTCTCTGTATTTCCCTTTAATTGTTCTCTATGCTTTATTGATCTGCTTCTATAAATACCCATTTTCTATTTAAGCTATTTTTTTTTAAAGCTCACTTTCATTTCATTTTCTTGGACTTGAAATAAGCAGTGGTATATTCTGGCAAAACAAGCTTATAAGTGAAGTGAAATTGATTTAGGATTTGCTCAGAGCTATATGTTGTTAGGGAAAACTCTCATGAGCTGCATTGAAAATAACTGGCTTGTAGAGATATAAATTTTATTTGAGTAGTTTTCTTAATTTCAAAAGTTCACAAGTGTTGTCTGTTGTGTTGTAGTCACAAAATATGATAAACGAGCATAACCCGCCAAGGCAATTGACTGTTAATTTGGGAAGCTTTAATGTCATGGTAGATGGGTACTGTGCAGAAGGAAGATTTAAAGAGCAATGGAAGTTTTCAGGAAAATGGGTGAATATGGGTGCAGTCCAGATACATTATCTTTTAATAATTTGATTGAACAGCTGTGTAACAATGGATTGCTTGCTGAAGCTGAGGAGATTTATGGAGAGATGGATGGCAAAGGGGTTAATCCGGATGAATTCACTTATGGATTATTGATGGATACCTGCTTTGAAGAGAATAGGCCTGATGTTGCTGCTGCATATTTCAGAAAAATGGTTGAGTCAGAATGTTTTCCAATCCTCGTGTTAGAATGTTTGCGTGGCAAGTGGAAGATCTGTATCTCTAGAAGTACTTCTCAAACTTAATTACTCTCTTATGTTTAAGTGAATTTGAGCTTCTGGGTTTATAAATGCTATACTAAATCATGTGTATTTCAAGGATATCTTATTTGAAGTATACCACTAAAATTCTTGCAAAGTAAATTGATTGTTATTTGAACTCTACCTTTTTGTCGTTTCATACTTCAAATTCGACATTTTACAATAGTAAATTGATTGATGATGCTTAAAACGATGAATTTGACCTTTAAAATGACAAATTTAAAGTGTAAAATAATAATGAAAAAATCTAAAAATATATTTATGTGAATTATTTTAGTTATATATTTTTTATTTTAAAAAATTGTGTATAAAATAATCAAAGAATTATATTAAAAATTTATTTTTAAGAAATTATATGTAATTTTTAATAAGAGTAATTTTGTCATTTAGACATATTTTATATCATATCTTGTTACTATCTGGTTCATATCAAACACATGATATGATAATTTAATCTTATCAAATATGTTATCTTGTGTGCACCAAACACTAGATATGATAAAAGCTTATCAGGCTCTTATCCTATCCTACTCTTATCTTATCCTCTCTTATCCTATCAGGTGCACCAAACAGGCTCTTTATCTTCCCTTCTCCTATGAGCTTTTAAACTATAGGAGAAGGCTCGAGAATATTTCTATATTATATCAAACAACTTGCATTTGAAAACCTTTTCAATGTAATGTATGATGCAACATAGTCTAACCCATATCACAAGTTGAAATTTTAATTAAATTAACTAAGTGACAATAGACAAATTTGATGTCCTGACCCACAAGACCATAAAGGCTTTGATACCATGTCATGAACCTCAATTCCCTTGAAGGAAACATGGTGCCCCAAAACAATGCCCTTCTTTACCATGTAATGACATTACTCCCACTTGAGAACTAAATTAACTTCTTCACATCTTTTTAATACTTTAGCTAAACTAAATAAACAAGAATTACAAGATGAGCCAAAGACACTAAAATCATTCATAAATACTTCAATAAAATCCTCAATTATTTCAAAAAAAAAAAATAGAAATTACACACTTTTGAAATGTGGCTTGGGTATTGCATAAGCCAAAATGCATACACGCCTATAGGCAAACACACCGAATGGACAAGTTAATGATATTTTGTCCTGGTCCTCTGGAGCAATAAGGATTTGATTGTATTCGGAGTATCCATCCAAGAAGCAATAGTATTCTTGTCTAGCTAGTTTCTCCATGATAAACACTTTTATAGTGTTTATCTTTATATTCTTATACTTAATTTTAGTATCTCAAACTTGCATTTAATTATTTAATTAGCAACTATTGGCACATGCATCACTCCGCAATTTGGTCAATAAAGGGTAAGGAAAAATAATATTTCCTTGTAGCATTATTTAGCCTTCTATAGTCTCTACACATTCCCCATCTTGTGACTGTCTTAGTGGGAATCATCTCATTAGCTTCATTACAACAACCGTCATCCCCCATTTTAGGCACTACCTATACTGGGCTCACCCGTGCACTATCAAAAATGGGATAGATATTCTTAGTATTTAACAACTTGACTACTTCTTTTCTCACAACCTTTCTTATAGTAGGGTTCAGTCTCCTCTGAGGTTGCACTATTGGTCTATGTTTGATAAACACTTTTTAGTGTTTATCTGTATACTCTTATACTTACTTCTTGCATTTCCAACTTGCATTTAATTGTTCAATTAGCATCTATTTTTATCATTGAGGTCTAATTGGAATTGATTATATTTCATATTAATTTTCCCACTTTAAGGTCCAATTTTACTTGTTATGGATTTTTAATTTTAGGAATGGACCTCGGGAGGCCTCGAGATTTATATCCAAGCTTAGGATTAGAGCAATGATTTTCATTAATTCATAAAGCAAGGGCACAAGGATAATTTTTCAATTCAAAGAGAGCGAAATAGGCTTTTGACAATATAAGGAGTGGCATTTTTGTAATTATTGTAATTAGGGCTTCATTAATGGCAAACTTGTAATTATTGCCATAGGAGACATATGCAAATTCGGCCAAGCAGCCTCCCAGCCGCAATTCACCTCTCTTTCACATTTTCCTTCACTTTTCTCCCTCTCCCATGGCTTCCTCCATGAAAATGGAAGGCTAGGCGCGTCTGTGGTCAATCTGGGATAGCTGGAAGACTGTCGGTTTGATTCTTGAGACCTGTATTGTGTTTATTTTGAATTTAATGATAGTTATGTTTCTCTACTCTTCATTTCCTTCTCTGTGATTGTGTATGGTGATTATTATGCATGATTACTGGATGAGTTTGTGGGATTTCTAGGCCTAATCACCCTAGGAGTGATTTCCACAGAGTAGAACTTGATTTGGTTGGATAGAAATTCGGAATTTAAGTCTTGGATGTTCTAATCCTTTGCTGCGATGTTAGTTGAGGTTAGATTTGGTTCCAATGACCATAATCTATGCGATTGTGTAGTAGGAATTGGCGAGCTAGGTGCAGGGATACCGACTTAGTAAGGGTTCAACCAAATTAATTAATTAGGTAGGTTAATCTTGAGATTTTGGGGTTAATCTAGTTAATTAGCATAATTAGAATTAAATTTATCTTTAGGTCAAGGATAGAATCACCATTGTCTAATAGTTCCCCAGGTTGATTACATTTTCATCATCTGTTCATTTCGATTTTATTGTTTAGTGCATTTATTCACTGTTGAATTGCTAAACCCCCTCTTTCGCCTAATTAACTGAAACCTGTACTAGTGGTTCTCTGAGAATACGACCTTGGTTTGAAACTCGAACTTGGTATTTTTAATTTGACTGCAACCTGTAGTAGCGACGCTATAGGGCGCGCGTCAATGTTCTTCTTCCAAAAGGATCTTATGGATACAAATGGAAGGGCCAATAACTTTTAAATCCTCGATGGTCCATCCTATGGCTCCTTTGTGCTCTTTTAACACTCAACAATTTCTCTTCTTCTACGGCTATCAAATATCGTTAGGTAACTCTCACCCTCTCCTAAAAAGCCATACTTCAAATGGTCAAGTAAAAGCTTTAATTCCAACCTAGGGGAAGAAATAGTCTTTTCCTATAACTCTACTTTAGGAATATCAACTATAGGCTTAAGTTGTGATTAATAGACAGGTAAAGAATCTAACATAGCTATACACTCTACAATTTCTGTTTCTTTCCAAACATCAAAGTGGTTAGAGCATGTGAAAACTTTCTCAAGAGGTAAATGATACATATTATCTTAAAGAATTTCAATTACACATGCATCAATAACATCAATTCTTAAACAACAAATTAACTCGTTATGGTGTTTCATAAAATCAAAAATTTTAAAAATTACTTGTTCATCATACACTCTCATTTTAAGCTTTCTTGTTGCTATATCAATTAGCGCTCTTCTAGTTGCCAAGAAAGATTACTCAGGATGAGCAACAGGGAGATCAACTTATCTACTTTAACCAACACATTTTCTACCACACCAGAGGAGTAATTGCTAACAAGTCTCCTCAAGCAAGTAAATATGTCAAGTGATTTTTTTTCTAATTTTTTAACTAGATCATTAAATCACTGAAATTGACCAAACCAAACTGCAATTGAGTGGTGTGGTTTGACTTTTCTAAAAATTTTGAAAAATCTAACTAAACTAGGCTGCAAATGTTTAATTAGTTTGGTTTGGGATATTCCTAAATACACCACACTCGTGCCTAGACAGAAGATGATATCCTTGGAAAAAACTAATTCATCCCAAAAACATAAATTTTTTTTCTAATAGCTTGAGCTTTTTTGTTGAGATGGTTCTTTGACATGATATCAGAAACTTTTGATCATTCAAAAGATCAAATCCACCAGTCCCCTCTTCAAGCTCAAAGAGGTGTTGAATATAATATAAAATTACTTTTGAGCATTCATCTAACAAATTTTTTGAGTTAAATCAATTCTTGACAAATCATACAAAAGTCAAGCCCTAAATCATCATATAGGAGAAGATATGTATTCGGTCTCCAAAATCCTTTCTAAATGGCAGAATTTTACACGGGGGATAACCGCTTATATTGATAATAACGCACAAATCTAGAAGGACTCACACATTAATCCAAAATAAATATTCGTTTTAAACAACAATAATTGTCAATAATCTATCACTATATAAAATTATAGAATCTTGAACTATACAAACTTTTAATGAAGTGTATTTTGCCAAGGAAAGATAGCTCTTATTTTTTCTCAGAGGTTTACTCATAATGGTATTCAGTAAAACAAGAATTGGGAAAAACAAGAAGTGTACTGTATGAAATCACAGATTTTATGAGTATGGTGTATTGTACAAGATTCTTCAATTTGATAATTGGATATTCAAAATTCAAGCTCTATAAAAGTTTACTGAAGGAAGTAAGCCAGAGAAATTTACTCTTTAAGTGGATTCTTCCCTATACGCATACATGTATATCTATATATATTGCAGTTCAAATAAAATTCATGTAAGCAGCATTCAAATTAAGAACTGCCATCAATTCTACCTACTGTCGTATGACATTTATTGTAGATAGATCAAATTAATTGAATTAACGTGAGTATTGATTTGCTACTTTGTTGAACCTTGTAAAGATTACGAATTTACAGATCTAACTAGTTTTATTTTTTCAATCAAAATAGAGCCTTATTATTTTAATTTGAATAAATAAGATGAAAATAGAAAATATTCAAATACCTGAAGAAGAAAAAAGTGAGAATCAAGTTGTTACAATTTATTCAAACCAAATACTTCAGTTTATTTCTTGACTAATAGAGAAACCACAGAAAAATACGTGAAATTGAAGTAGCCAAAGTTGATTCTCAAATGCTCATAACTCCCTTATATAGGGAAAAGAGGAAGAGAAAAACTCTAAAAAGATAATCCAAATCTTAAAAGATAATATTAGAAATTAATTCCAAATAAAATAATACTAAAAGAAAATACTAATTCTACAATTAAAAATAATAAGGTTGACTTTTGACTTTTGGATAAAACTAGATTAATGGTATAAGGTGTGGGCACGCTTAGTGAAGAGAACCAATCTGTCAACATGTCAACGTTCTTTAAATCATCCTAATGCAAGACGTAGGCACGCTTAGTGAGAAAATCTCTTTTGCCTGAGATGGTTGCACGATTTGACTTTAGTTGTAGGCACACCTAACACATGAAACGCTGCTTGTTGGAGATTTCTTCTTTGATAAGGTGCGGGTACGTCTAATCATCTAAAATCAAAATAAATCTCTAAAAACACAAATTTTCAACCAAAACTTATCTCCCCAACAAATCTACATATTATATTCAAGTTCAAGTTTTTCCAATCCAATTAAGCACAAGATTATCACATATAGAATGGGAGTTATCAACCAAAAATCAGTAGAAATACACACTTATCAAACCATCCATTGTCAGTTAGGTTTTCGAACCACAATTTATATCCTTTTGCTACCATGGACATGCCTCTGAATTTTACCTTTGTTGATATATATCAAGCATAATGGGCAGCTCTGATTCCCATCATTTTTGAAGTGTAATATAACTTTGTCCTAGTCCAGCGAAAATGGCGATATAGTATGAGTGAGCTTTTGAGCGTCTCTTGCCCTGTTTGTGACGCGGAAAATGTTGCTACTATAGGTGATGGTCAAATTAAAAATTTAAGTTTGAGTTTTCAACCAAGGGTCATATTTTCAGAGAATCACTAATATAAGTCTCAGTCAATTCAAGCTAAGAAAATGAGGGCTTTCAGCAAAATCAATAAACAAACACAATAAACAAGTAAACTGAAATCAATCGATGATTTAAATGCAATCAACCTAAGACCTATTTGAATCTAATGATTTTATACTCGTCCCAAAGATAAAATTTAATTTCAGTTATGCTAATTAACTAGATTAACCTCGAAATTTCAAGATTAAACTACCTAATTAATTAATCTGGTTGAGCCCTAACTAAGTTGGTATCCCTACACTTAACTTGGCAATTTATACTACACAATTGCATAGGTTATGGTCATTGGAACCAAACCCAAACCCATCCCTAACCATAACCACAGCACGGGATTGGAGCTTTCAAGACCTAAAATATGCATTTTTACCTAGTCAAATTAAGTTCTATTTAGTGAAAATTACTCCTAGGGTGATTAAACCTAGAAAATCCACAAACTAATCCAAGAATCATGCATAAAAATTATCATACACAATTTTAGAGAGAGAAACAAGGAGTGAAGAAGCATAACCTTCATTAAATTCAAAATAGATACAATATTGGTCTCAAGAATCAAACCAATAGTCTTCAAGTCTTCCTAGGTTGATTACAAAAGCTTTTAGCCTTCCATTGCAACCATGGGAGAAGAGGAATAAGCTAAAACTAGAGAGAAGGAATGAAGGCATGAATTGGGTGAGGGAGGAAGAAGATTTCCGAATTAACCTAGGGTTTTTAGGGGAAAATTACAAAAATACCATTAATGAAGACCTTGCCCCTCATTTAAGTTGCCAAATGCCTATTTTGCCCTTTTTAGTTGAGAAATTCTCCTTTATGCCCTCACTTCATGAATTTATAAAGATTTATTGCTTCAATCCTAAGCTTGGACATGTAAATCCCAACAAGCTCCGAGGTTTTCTAGGTCCAATTCTGAAATTAAAAATTTCTAACAAGTAAAATTGGACTTTAAAGTAAAAAAATAATAATATGAAATACAGTAAATTTTAATTAGAACTCAATGATATAAATAGATGCTAATTAAGCAATTAAATGCAAGTTTGAAATGCTAGAATTAAATATAAGAGTATAAAGATAAACAATAAAAAGTGTTTATTAGTGTGTCATACACAAATTCAGCAATGGGGAAGGTTAAGAGGAATAGAAGTGCAAGTAATGCGATCTTCTTTTTTAGTTTGGGCACGAAAGGGTACAAAGCAAGGCTGTTAAAGGGTTGACTAGATTTTGGCTGTGTACAAATGAGAACTAGCAATTTATAAGGGCAGTTAGTGAGGACGAACATGTAACGTGACGACTAATTAAATTTTTTATTGGAAATTATAATATCATAGGTTGAAGTAAAATGTGAAATTTTGAGTAATGAAGTTAGATAATGAATGATCCTATCAACTCATCCTATTTCCAGATAATTGATCTTAATTAATTTTTTCAAATAAATTATTTTGGTCCCTTGCACTTAAAGTCCTAATTAATTTGGTATCTCATTCTTCAAGTTTATTAATTTGGTCACTCACAATTGAAACCTAATCAATTTAATCCCTCCCTCACATTTCAAAATTTGTATCAATTTTATCCCTTAAACCTATCAATATTTTTGAAGTGTGAGCGATTAAATTGATAAGTTTAACAAGTTTAAGGGATGAAATTAATAAAAATTTTGAAATGCAAGGAACTAAATAGATGAGTTTGAAATATGGCGAACAAAATTGATTAAAATTTCAAGTATAAGAGATTAAATTGATAAACTTAAAGTATGATAAATCAAATTAATTAAAGTTTTAAGTGTGAAGAATTAAAATAGGTATTTACTTATAAATAAATAAATAAATACGATAGATAGGATGATGTATGGGTTTTCACAAGGCCAATTAATTGTGGTTTGATGTTTGAATTTTGGAGTCATAATTACTAAAAGAGAAATTATTGAGCTGAGCACGTTTAAAATAATTGCCTCCATTTATTTGTTGTCTATTGTGGAAGAATATTTTTTCCACAAATAAAGTCAGAACAGTTCTTGTTTTGCACCAATAAGGAAACTTGTTAGCAGCAATGAGTCAACAATTAGGCCTTGTTTTATTCAGTAGTTGCATTACCATATACAGACCAACTGTTAGGAATCCGAGCAAACATCCCTTGTTTCAAAAATTAATGATTTTGATAGATTATGTGTTTTTCATTCAACAAACGTGCACCCAAAACCACATACAAATCATTCATATTAAAAATTACTTTAATTGTGATATTAAATCTACTAACAGTCTCCAATCTTGAAAAACAATAAATAGCAAAATTTAAAAACGACACTAACTAATGGGTATGAGAGTAAAAAGTTGATTTGTCATTTTGTTTTAATCCATATATAGGTAGTGTTAGGCAGAGTGCTAGTTCACTGAAAACACGATGAGTGAGTGCTACATCAGGTCTTTTTCTGCCATATGACTTCACGGCATCTTTCTTTAAATAAAGCAGATTAAATTTCTTGCTACTAGAATACTTAATGGTCGACAAAGACATTTAACTGTTATGAAGCATTAAATGCTTCTTTGTATTTTAAAAAGGCAAATGTTAGCCTCAGCCATTAGGGCTAAGGTTAAGAGTTTGTTCCCTATTAAATGCACTTTTGCCATTGGTTAATGATAAATATCAAAACACTTATCAAATATGGTCTTATTAATCATGTCACTAAGTAATAAATGATTTTTTATGCCATTAATTAAAATATTAAAGGGTATTTAATCATTTAATAATATTTATGGTTTTAAAATTTAGAAATTTAGAATTTTATGGTTTAGATTTTAAGGTTTTTAGGGTTTTTGTATATGTTCAGTGCTTAAAATTTAAGGTTTTATGGGTTTATGGTTCACGTTAAGATTCAGTGTTTTAAAGTTCATATTTAAAAGTTAAGGTTCATGTTAGAATTTAGGATTTATATTTAAAGTTTATGTTTACATTAGTATTTAGGGTTTATATTTAGAATTTAAGCTTCTTATCAAAGGTTTTGATTTAGGTTTAAGATTTATAGTTTTAGTGATTTAGAGTTTTAATTTTGAAGGATTTTAGGGTTTAGAGTGAGGGTTTAGTGATGAGAGAGAAAGGAATTAATATGAGTGAGAAAGGAAAGAATGAAAGAGAATGTATTAATATATGAGTAAGAAAAAGAACTAGTAACTTTCTAATACAATAGACAATATTTGATTCATTACGGATTCTTATTACAGAACCCTTTTAAAAATGCTAATGGACTTGAGCATTTATCCTTTGCAGTTGAAATAGAAAGAAGTATAAGAGAGAGAAACTGATCTCTTCCTATCTCTTTCCTGCATTTCAATTGTGCAGAAGAATTGTGGGAAAACAACCTGTCCTTTTGTTTTGAATAAGTAGATGAAACTCGCTTCTCCCTCACCTCTACAATGACGGCTATTGTCTTAATATAATATTCTATAACTTGTTGTATAATTTCATTTGAAGCAATTAATATTTTTTGATATTATTGGTTAAGCCTCACGGCTTCATAAGTGGTATCCACAAGTTTTAAGAACAAATTAATCCTCTCTCTTATATTTTTGTTGTTTTAAAAGTTTTTTTTTTTTCCAAAATCATTTTTAGAATTTTAAGGCTTTATGAAAGTTGTTCCTTCCATTCAAAATTGTAAAGTAATATTATCTATTTTATACCTCAAGGAATATAGTGAGATGGTTTAAAAAAATATATTCTTATGGTGTTTCTATTTAACAGTTTGTCTTTTAAGTCAAATGTATAGATAATTATCAAAATAAACTTTAAGTAAAAATATTTTTTGAGAAAAATGTTATTAACTATTTCCTAAAATCAAGAAATGACCTTATATTTTTAAACATAAAATTTTACAAATATCACTTTATAATTTTAAATGAATAGAGTGTTTTATATATATATATATATATATATACCCTTATTCAATTGAACATAATATACTCTTTTTTTCCCTTCTAATTACACCTAAAATAGAAAAATTAAAGACGGGCGTTATAATAAATGTGTTCCACTAATTAATAATTTCTTAATCTAAATGCAATAACCTTAAACCGTGAAAAATATGGGAGAAAGGGAGTAAATTATACATGAAGGGGATTAGTGAGAGAACCATTGATTGAAAACTATTAGTGTCACTGTACTAGGCGGCTATGGAAGTGTGGCTAAATTTAATTAATTTTCCATGATTTCTCCGTGGAGGTTAGATTTTTATATGTTTGATTGAAAACTAACCATTGATTGAAAACTATTTTCATGCAGATTTTTCACATGCTTTCTAAGAGAATGTTAATTTGATTTATGTATTGTTGTACGTACATGCATCATAATTTATTGCCTACCTATGATAAACTATGCATATGTTTGATAGCAATCAATGAATGATAGTCTCATTTGTGGCTGGCAAAGGAATGTTGCTCGTGAATGCGAAGATAAGGAATTGATTGAAACAATTCAGTCTTCATCATATTCTGGCATACTGTCTTTATATTAAAAAGAGGGTTTAATAAATAGAACACTAATTAAGCAAAGAAGGCTTAAAACCTGACAAGATATTGGTTGAAGGTGAAGCAGATTAAGTCTTATGGAATTCTTGAACAAAGGTCTTAAGTTTAAAAACTTGAAATCAATCTATTGAAAGAAAATTATTCCGGATACATCTCTCCACCAAGGAAAGATAGCTCCTATTTTCTCTCATTTTTATACAGGTGTTCAGTAAAACAAGGCTCGGTGACATACTGCTGATAATAACAAGATGCTAATTGGGACAAAACAAGAAGTGTACTATATGAAATCATATAGATTTTATGAGTATGGTCTATATATTCTACGAGATCCTTCAATTTAATGATTGGATATTAAAAATTCAAGAACTATAAAAGTTTATTTAAGGAAGAAGGCGAGACAAATCCTACTCTTTAAGTGGATTCCCCTCCATACGCATACATGTATATCTATATATATCCTACTCCTTAAGTTTATCTAAGGCATGTATATATATATATATATATATATATATATATATATTAGTGAATGCCTAGGAGCAAAATCATCACCAGTAAAATTTGAGATGTAATCGCTATAAACAAACAGTGTTTCAATCTTATCCATTAATCTTTGTGGTCGCGGCCATATTATGATATTAGGATGATTTAGTTTATAAATACACATGGCTAGCTTTAAAATGGAGTAGATCAACGTAGGGACTGAACACCATAGCACAAGAAAAAGCCCTTATTAAGACAGAATAGCTTAACACAATGCAACTTTAGATTATAGACAACAAGAACGAACAATACAGACAACAATATGATCCCTCGTACATTATTACACAAACTTCCTCATAGTAAGAGGGAAAGTGGGCCATATCTTCAAACGATGCTCATTTTAGCAGAGCTTCCAGTTGCCTTCTTGATCTGGAATATGAATGGATCCCCATTCTGCAAAAGCAAACGGTAGAAACCCCCTGCGTGGACGATCCCAACATCTGCCACAATATCATCTTGATAGTACACAATCTTGTAGCCTCTTTCAACAGACACAACTTTAAATGGACCGAATAATGGCAGTTCGTTTGAAAGATTCACAGTCCATCCGATGGGGACTTCTGGACCAACTTTCCACACTAACTCTACGGGAAGATGGGTTACAAATTGGATATTCAGCAGCATTGTTGATGATATAATGCCAATTTTAAATGGGGATGTGAATCTTACTGGGACGCCATGAGTGAGATTAGTGTCTAGGATAACAGTTGGCCAGTTCCCAAGAATGGCAGGACGTAGCCCACCATGGAGCTCATCAGAGACTGGAATGAGATAGTATGCGCCACCGGCATTTCTCACCGGTTCACCGTCTGTGTCAAAAATCACAGAAGAAGTTGCCTGGTAGGCAAAAAGAAAGAAGCACAGTGCAATTAATGAGGTTCTCATTTTTTTGATGGGTGAATAACAAAGACTGGGAGGGGCTCTATTTATAGATGTTTGGTGAGACATTGAGGGTCTGGGTTATCCATTTATCCTTGTCATCAGAAAACATGCTATTCCATTTTTAACCAACCCTTGTGTAGTGAATAGCAGTAGGTAGGGGTCATCTGCGTAATACAAATTGCATTTTCTCATTCAAAGAGCACGTGAAAGGTGGTTTGCAATTATATAATGCTTGTCTACTGTATATAAATTTGGTGAGACTACTTGTGCAATTACTCAAGTGATGACAAAACAAGTTATATATGATTATTGTGAAATTATTTGTCTCACTTTCAATAGCCTAAAGGGATAAAGTGAAGGCTTAGAAAATTATTCCGTATTTAACAACATCCAAATTGTTCACATGATATAATTATTATTTGTTAGAGGATTTTGGATTATATGATATGTAATGCAGTGTAAATATTGATAGTTTGCACAAAACCAAAAAAATAATAATTTATTTGAAAAACAATTATCACGACAGTTCTTTAATCTTAAAGTATAAATAAAATATAAGCTCACTCATATCATGCATTAAAATTTTAATTTAATTGACAAAGTGAAAAACATAGTTTTTATTCCTAGTCTAGATCACGGCCAAAGAACAAAATCCATTGTAGGTAAGATAAATTGCTAGCAAATTATGTTCTGTTCTACAAGATAAGAAAATATTTCTGAATTTTGTGAAATTAAATAGAGTAAAATAAATTTAGATATGGTCAACGGTTTAGTTCTCAAAATCTTAATAAGCCTCTCACATTTTCACTTCCTAAAATAAATCTTTCATAAATTTAAATATGGTCAAGTAGAACCCTCCATCTGCTCCTTAATGGTGCTAGTTTGTACGTACTTATCCTATGCTGCACAGATCAGGTAAGTACTTGTTAAAAAAAATATAACATCATAGTAAGATTAAACCACATGTGTTTCTTTTACAATATATTATTTCTTGAATAAAGTGATGGAGATAGAGATCTAAAGACTTGGGATCATATTAAATTTATTTCTTTTCGGTGATGTATAATATTAAATTTAAGCTTCAGTGGTTACCACTATCAAATGCAAAGTTTGCAATATTTAATTCTTCAACAATTTAATATATTCTATTTTACCCTTTCCGAAGTATTTGCTATGGATTTTTGGGTCTTGACCATCAGTTTTTATAGAGTATGAATATATTATCAGGTCCTTCAACCTGTTAACTAGAGAATTCAAATAGAAGTAGAACTCTTCTAAAGACGTTTGCTGCATATATATGAACTCGAATATGAGTTAAGATACTTAACACTAGGACTAACGTCTGTTGGCATCAGGCTATGGATTTAGACAACAAACAAGAAAAAAAAAAAAGAAAGGGGAAAAGGGGGAAAAATTGAAGATAAATAAACAAAAGCATCTTGGATCACCAAGTATGTCTTATTAAATTTCAGCATGTATATGTGTGGTCCATAATTACATAATGCATGAAACGATTGTGATGAGCTAACGCCAAACTAATTAATGTGAGGTACGGCAATTAAAGCTATCTTTTAGACATAAGAAACAATTGACAAATAAGAAGGATGTAACCTACATTAAATTAAACATTAAGGATGTATGTTTAAGAGTGTGGTTGCAATTCATAACACCAAAGAAATAGAAGATAAGTCTACTCCATCCAAGCTTGTGACAATTCACCTGAACTGTTTTCAATTCAGTGTTAGGTCCATTGACATAAAATGAAGTTGGTTCTAACCCAACATAAAAATTTACAGCTAAATATTTCATTTGAATTTTGATTGAGGAATGGAAATTGTTGTGTCTATAATAAGTAAATTAGGTCATACAAATAATATAGAGTGAATACGAATTATCGACCACAAAAATATAGAAATTAAGTATTATTTTCTTTCTCAAATAACTATTTACACTTAACAATAGAGCGAGGCATAATTGAAATAAAATAAATTAACACCTAAAGCAAAATACAAGAGCATATAAAAATAATGAAAAGTTTCTAAATAAAATGGATACTAGTTTCATCATTTCACCTTAAACAATACATATAAATATGGGAATTTTATTATGCACTTATTTGTTTAGCCCTATGAAAGTCTAAATACTTCATTTAGTTAAAATTCAATTCCTTACTAAATTAATACTCTTTCTCAAATTGATTTATTCAATTTCTTTGTGAAATTCAAACAAACAAAAACATTACTCAATTCTATAGAATTGTTTAATGACTATGCATGGTCTGCATTACAGCTATTTATAGCTTGTACATTAATTAATCATAAAAGCTATTTCAGAGAGTCTCATACTAATGTTAATCATAAACAACAAAATAATCTTATAAGTGATTAAATTAAAAGAACTAAATTAACTGTTCAAATTACCTTTTCCTCTGTAAGAATATTTGGTTCATCTCTCATTTGGAAAGAAACAATCTAATAAGAAGCAAATATATCACTATCAACTATTAGAGCCCACATCTTTTGTCTTATTATTTGTCTCAAATTTTTTTATATAGATTTAGAATTAGTTAAAAACTAATTAAATAATTAAATTTATGCATTATTTTATTTTGAAAGATGAGTTTATGTATTATTTAGCTCTTCTGCATGATTTTGATATTTTATACTTCACCTAAAAAAAAAAAAAAAAAAAGGAAGAAGAAGAGGGGAACAATTGAAAAAATATTCAAGAAAAGAATCGTGGACCACCATACATGCGTGTCATTAACTTGGGCGACTTCATAGTTTGACACGTTCTTAATCACAATGATTGATGCTATGTTTATTATCTTTTCTTTTATTTTTTCAATCATCGTTTATTATCTTTAATGTACGTATTTTAAAAGGAAACACATGTATTTTGGAGTATAGTGGATATATTTTATTTTGGTAATGATAGTGAATATAGTTGTTTATTAGCATCGAGGACGGCATTGATTCATCACCTGTTGTTCATTGTTTGTAATTAATATATACTTATAGGATAAGTTGATAAGATCATTTGTTATCAG
Source organism: Bauhinia variegata (assembly GCA_022379115.2). Taxonomy (NCBI): domain Eukaryota; kingdom Viridiplantae; phylum Streptophyta; class Magnoliopsida; order Fabales; family Fabaceae; genus Bauhinia; species Bauhinia variegata. The sequence goes on along the minus strand of CM039438.1, from coordinate 8,687,772 downwards.
TCTTCATCACTTTTAATTTTTCATATGATACTGTTATAAGTACTCGGGGCTTGATTGATATACTTAATCAGAGAAATAGAATAATATAAATTATCTTATTATATTTTTATATTTAATTTAATGAGACAATAAAATATGACAAAACTATCCTATTGTCTATCTTGTCATATTTAAAATTTTATCTTGGAGAAAAAAGTTAAGTTAGAAAAGGATCCAATAGGATAAGCAAATTCTTCCCATCTTACCTTCACCCACCTAACTTTCTTTACCTGCAACTTTCTATTGCCATGACACACTACCACCACCCAACAAAGCACATACAGCCACCGCCATTGCTTCCCCCACACCACCACACAATCACCCATCTCTTGCCTAGCATAGAGACCACTACGTTGTCATCGCTACCCCACCAGCACCCTCACCCAACATAGCCATGCACACCACCGGTACCAGTATCAACATCACTATTGCTCCTTCTCTTTTGCTTTGTGGGGACCCCATAATTATTCGTAGTTACCACCACCACACCTCCCAATTGTTTTTGATCAATGATTGGCACAGGGTTGCAAATTATGGTGCTCATCAATAAAATGAAATTAGAAATTTTACTACTGCACATCAAATATATAATAGAATAACATAATACTATTTAACAAATTATTTGGTGCACATTAAACGCTAAATAAAATAAAAACTTATTATATTCTTATCATATTTTATTTATATATAAACTTTTTATCTCTTTCATTCTTATCTAAGCTAAACTGGCCCTTATATTATCATAATTTCCGATGCAAATTTAATCCTTAAATTACAACTATACCCTCACTAACTGGTTTTATATATTACAGTTTCTAGAACTCATTAGAACATAACCAAAATACCAATAAAATCCTTTTTTTTTTTACTGTATTGTCGAATAATAATTTTTGTTAAAATCCCTTTAAATCTCATCCTTTATATTCTTAATTAAAATATTTAATATTTAAAATATTGTAAAATAATAATGATATTTCTTAATTTATGTAAAATAATCTTAAACGACAAATAAAAAGAAACAAGGGGAGTATTAATAAACATATTTTCCTTATATGCCAGTACTTCTATGCATTTGAACTACAAAGGTTTTAGGCTCAGGATTGTTTAGTTTTATTAAAATAAACAAACAGAAAGTATCTAACCCTTTGTGATGGTTAAAGGTCGTTTGAATTTCGGTTTTTTTATCGGAAGTATATTGAATTAATTTATTCTTAAAATGTGTTGATTCCCCATGTGAAGCTTGAGTCTTAGCCAATAATATATTAGAATACTTATTATTTTAAATAAAATTGTACAACAAATTATGAAACTACCGTTAAGAGAATAGTCTATAATTAAATAGAGTAAGAAAAAGAACAAGTTTTATTTAATTTTTTCGAAACAAAAGAAAAGATGTAATTGGGGTTGAATCCTCTCGTGTAACAGAAAAATAAAAAAGAAGGGATTATTTAGAATGGATCCTCTCCAGTTGACCCACTCTCTCATCGTCTTTCTCCTACTTCCCTTTTTTTGAACAGCAAAGTATCTATGATCTAAGTTATTGAGCTTTTATTAAAATACACAGAGAAAGTATATAACCCTTCAAGATGGTCGTTGCTACTTGCTGACCATTTAATGTTTTAGTAGTACTCCCGCTCTTTCTAAACTATAGTTGTATTAAAGTTTTAATTTTATTCTAAAACATTACCTTTTAGTTTAAGTGCAGTTTTCTCACATTAAGAGACAATTAAATGTTTCTTTTCTAACTTTACCCTTATTATTTAATAGAGTAGAGTGGTTCAGCAAATGCATTTAACAGTGTAGTTAATTGGGACAAAATTAGTAAATAAGAAGGAAGATATAACAGAAATAATTTAATAAAATAATGTCATTCATTTAATTTTTTTTATGTTTTCCTTAATTTTTATGTTAAAACTTTAGAGAACAGTTAAAATAAAATGGATGCAGTGCTAATTTTATTATCACTTATACTAGGGTTTTGACATCTTTATGATTATATCTTGCTTGAACTGTATTAGTTGATATCCAAACCCAAACATATAACTCTTAAATCATAAACCCTAAATCCTAAAATCCTTAATTGTAAATCTTAAGTCCAAAAATCACAAAACTCTAAATGCTAAACTCTAAAACTCTTAATCTTGAAACATAAATATTATTAATGCCAACTAAAGAACATAATTAATACTTGTGTTAATTGCATAAAGAATCATTAATTATTTATATCACTCTCCCGGTCATATTTATAAGCCCTTTCTAAAAAATTCTAATCATCCTTAATATATGATGATTTTCAAAGTTTTTAAAATATTTATTGTTCTTTCATATTTTTCCATTATGAGATTTGGTCATTTATAACTTAAAGATTTTAATTAATGTATGTTTGATTTTAAATAGGGATAAAGTTAAAAATTATGATAATTTTTAAATAATAATAAATTAATTAATTTTGACAACTTTTCTTAAGCTTTATATTTTATTGAAATGACCTTGAGCATTAATAAATTGTATTAGGAAAGTATAAATAATGGAGCCAACGACATAAAATAATTAATATAGCCCAAATCCTTATCCTCAACCTTAAAAGGGATCAGCTTATGATTTGCCAACTACTCCTTGGTCTTTTTTATAAAGTACCTCAAATTTGCACTTGGCAATATTGATGTACAATTCTCTAAATTTTCAAGTTCACAGAAATATAACCTCATACCCAAAAACTTAAAAAAAAAAATAAAAAAGAAAGAAGTTCTAAACAGTAACTAAACTTGAGCGTTATTTGATAGTATCGTATTCATTATCAACTTAATCACTTCCTCTCTCTTAATATTTCACTTGTTCCTGAAGCCTGCAACCATTCTTAAAATTAAATCTAGTAGTCTATATCTTGAAAGAGAAAAATTAGTTTAATTTTTATTTTAGTACATATGATTCCGAAATTTGTCATGTGTCGGAAACCCCATGTGATTGCCTCAATTCATACCGAAAAAAAAAAAGAACTAAAAAAACACATATGCCCTACAATATTATAATTTACAGTGAAAAAAAAAATTAATTAATCCTTAACTTAGAACATTGCCCTCACTCCCTGGCCCTATAAATTGAAGTTCCTAGTTCCCATTTCCACACAACCAAAATCATATGGTGCAAGAACACAAATTACTTTATTAGGGTGCCATTGTTGCGATTAATGCTTTTATGTTAAGGATAATTATATAAACAAGCCCAAATAACTAATTAAGAAATAAAAAATGTTTGGAATACACTATCACCAAGCGTGTAGATCAATTAGTAGAACTCTTACTAAAAGTTTCGAGTTAGAACCCTGAGAATTCATCTGCGTTAAATTTTGTTAGGAAGAGTTTTACTATCTTTATGGTCATTCTCGATTCTAACTGGATTAGTTGATACTGAATGTGATGCTAAATACCAATAGTTCATACAAAAAAAAAATATTGAGATGCACTAAAAAAATTTTCACTTGCGAGGAGATTTGAATTTTTGTAAAAAAATACTAACAAAGAATGTTAGAGGGCAACAACACTAAGTCAAGACCATTACTCAATATACTAATAATTTACCTTAATGAAATCATACAGTTGAATATGCCACTTGGACAATCTCATGGTAGAGAAAGAAAATAATACTTGGGTGTATGATACAGCTTTTAAGTTTTTAGTAGTATATCTTCAATATTATTAAGTGTTTAGATTAACAAAGTTTGACATATACTTATTTTAATAATTTTTTCATTACTTTTTACTATGACTATGTAACTTAATTTTTTTTTTCAGTGAACTTACACTATATCTCACATCTTTGATTCAGGCATACCTTATAAATCCTGAAATCTTTCTTTTGAGGTTGCTATCAAGAGCAACTCATTGTGTTTATATTGATTTTTATAAGTTACATTCCAATGATTACAATCAAAGGGCGATCTATGTTTGGCATTGTGGGAGGTAGATGCCCCACTAAGTTTTATTTCTTCTATTAATAATATATATTATATATAATATTTTAAACATATCGACACATTTTTCCCATATTGTTTTTTCAATTACACTCTATTAACACACGTTTATATTCAAATTCTTTTGGTTTATATATATATATATATATATATATATATATATATATATATATATATATATATATATATATTGATTTAAATAATTTTTTTATTTCACAATCTCTGGAATAGTTTAGTAGCTTATAATATATATGCAAATCCTTATCAATTAATTAGTTTATATATTATTATAAATATTAGCATTATTTGAAGTATTATATTATTTTTGTCTCACGACTTCTTGTTTATATTAGTATTCAAGAAATAATTAGCTTGAAAATTAATTTGTTAATGTATGATCTAATAGTGTCTTTTCCGCTACTCAAGAAAGGTTTCAAGTTCTAACCCCCCATTTCATATCTTAGGGCAAAGTATGAGCTAATTGACATTGTTGGATTAAGCTGATATTTTGGGCGGTGTTGGCTACAATTTGTAAAGTGAGGTTGTTAATCAGACAACTTCACACCTTAAATTAAAACTTTAGAAACTATCTCTCGGAAATGGAAAAGTAATCTCAAACATTTTATGAACCCAAAAGACTAAATTGTAAATCATAACAAATCCAAATTGTAAATCATTAAAAGAAAAAAGAATTCAAAAGTTTGTGTTCTTCAATTTCTTCTTTTTACTTTTTGGTTGATTGAGTTATTTAAACCAAAATGCAGAAATTGCAACTATCATTTACGTTAGAGCACATTTTACCATTCAACAAATAGTTATATAAATATGCCCACAACAAGCTCAAGCAAATGAGATAAAAAAAAAATGTTGGGATCACGCAATTAATTTACCTTAATATAATGACTTCAAAACTATTATGGTTAATTGATGGTGAATACGTATATGAAAGTTTCACTCCTTTGTCTTTTCCCTGTTTCTGAATTTCCAAAAGAAACTTTTCCATACTTTTGATAAAAACTAGTGGATAGAAACAGAAACTCCAAGTTCTAAGGACTATCTTACTTTCACTCGGCCACAAGATATTACCGTAATCCACCATAAAATATTGTCAAGAGAGTTCTAAAATATGGAATCTAGTTTTGCTAATTTTTTTCGCCACAACATGACTAACATTTTAAGATTTGAGCAGTTCATCAGTCATTTTAAGTGTTCTTCACCTACTACTATTGTGATGATTAAACTTGATGAATGACTTAACAAGAACATGATCAACAGCGCCAACATGGCAAAGCCATTATTTTGTGGCATCTCTTCATATCTAAGGGAATTGCAAACGTACCATCCTTATTTATGTTGCTTAAAAATAAATAACCTATGTTTTTAACGAAGTTAGATTTCTTGCAATTGAAAACCGTTGCAGTCCCCTGCAATCAACTAAAAAATACACAAGAGTTCAGGAAGGTTGGAATAGGCTATATCCCACTTTAACAGGCTGTAGAACTGCAACTCCCCGAAATTAAGTTGCTTTTTATTATTATTATTATTGTTGAATTCATTTATACTACATATCTGAGATCTTACGCACCTTTTTTAATTTAATCATCGTTTATTATCTTTAATATACGTATTTTAAAAAGAAACACGTGTATTTTGCAGTACAGTGCATATATATATATTTGGTAATAATTGTGGATATACTTACTCGTTGATTAGCATCAAGGAGTGCGTTGACTCATCAGCTGTCGTTCATTGTCTGCAGTTGAAAAGACCTCTTAATTTTTCACGTGTTACTATAAGTGCTTATAGTATTAAAATTTCCAATGCAAAATTTAATCCTTAAGTTACATCTATGCCATCACTAAGTGGCTTTATAAATTGCAGTTTCTAGTTCTCCTTTACCATAACCAAAATACCAATATAAAGTCCCTTTTTTCTGTGGTATTGTGGAATAATAACTTTTCACCAAGTCTCATTGTGAGAGGTGTATTTTAATTTATAAACAAATTGAGTTTAATGATTAAGGAGTTTATGCAAAATTATAAATTCAAACACATAAGAAAGCACATATTATGATGGAAAATAACTTTAATTGCTCTATTTTTTGAATAAGTTAGTCATATCTCCAATATAGGGTGAAATACTCAAGGGTTCTACAAAAAAATAATTAAATAAAAATCCTCTTAACATGGTCTATTGAAGGACATAAATTGCTTATGAAGTAATGATACACTTCCATATAATAATCTCCACAAATAAATGTTTCTAAACAAAGAAAAAAAAAAGATGGTACGTTAATTATATGCATTGTAAAATAGAGTCTGTTTGAATAAATTTTTAAAAAATATAAAATTAGAAGTAAAAATAAAATTTAAAAAGAGTAACTTCACTTTATTTTCTTCTAATAAAAAAAAAAGATTTTTGCTTCTAGACGTGCTTCTCTTTCAATAGAAGACTAAATCAAATAATAAAGTTATGTATAGAGTACTTTTTTTACAAATTAAAAATAGAAGTAAGCTAAAAAAAGCCAATTTAAATATGCTTTTAGCATAATTGATGGAGGGGATAATTAAATTATAAAAAGTGCATGTCATTCCCGTAGCCCCGCCTCTTCCCTGCGCATAGCCATATCCATGTTTGTCTTGTACCGGGAGGCTATTAGCTTTTTAATCAATGATTCCCTTAATAACCCCCTTCTTGTATACTAGTACTTATCTGCAGTTGAACTGCGAAGATACTCATTTAGTAAAACTTTATAACTAATTAAATTCTTTATTATCTTTCTTAAATGTCATGCAAAAACCTTAAAAGAAGATCAAATTTGGACGGTGGAATAAATAAGATTTCATGAAGTCACAAAACAGAAAGAAACAATGTTGTAGCACTCACCCATCCAATTGTCAGTAAATTATTTTTTTATTTATTGTACTTCAACGGTGAAGTCTCTTTGTTGATCCAATCTTAAACCAATAAAGTTTTTTTTTTTTTTTTGATAGGACATAATTAAAGTAGTTTTTAATATTAGTTTGTATGTGGTTTTGGGCTCATTTACCCCTTCGTTAAATTAAAAAAAAAAAAAAATAGTATACTAAAACCATTAATATTTTAGGTCCACAAGCTCAAAAGGATTCTTCTAAGGGTGAAGATAAGAACTACGAACACATTAAATACACTTAAATAAGAGACATTAAAAAAAATAGTTTATGTCATAATGAGTTGATAACTTCAACACTCTAAATATTTCACGTGTTACTAAAACCTACAATATTATAATATTTTCCAATCCAGAATCTAATCCTTAAGCTGCAACTATGCTCTCATACTGGCTCTATAAATTGCGGTTACTAGTTCTCATCTTCACACAACCAAAATCCGTTGAATTCATTCACATCCTTTCCTTGAAGCCTTTCCTTGCCAAGCATGAAGATTGCACTACTTGCACTCTTCTTCCTCCTCTTAACGTTCACCAAAGCTGATTATGTCTATGACACTCAGGGCGAGCCACTTTCAAAGGCTCACTCATACCATGTCACCACTGGCAGAGCACCTGGACGACCTTATTTTACACTCCTAAATGTTGGGATTGACCCCTGTCCATTATCCGTGATAGCTGCTTCACTCTCACCCAAGAACCCGCCTCCCTTGCCGGTTCAATTTTCAGACAACCTTCCATATCTTTCTGCTTTCACAGACGTGCCATTGAATTTTACCTTCGTTGGTATACCACTATGTAACGAAACGTCCAAATGGTTTGCCGAAGTCCTTTTAGGCTCAAACGCATGGAGTTTGTTGTTTGGAGATGAGGTTGGACACTTTACTGTAGAAGGTTACTTTATTGTCCAAAATTATGGGGAGGAATACACCTATAAGATTTTCTTCTGTCCTCAGGAGCCTCTAGAAGGATGTAGAAATCTTTCTCTCAGGGACGGAAAGTACTTGGATATTGTTGATAGAGATGTTGATCCTTTGCCGATTAGGTTCGAGAGGGTTCCTTCTCTTATATCCAGGGTGGTGTGAATGTTATGTGTGCTGTCTATAATAAAATGAACTTGCATGTGATGTATGCTATATATCTAAATAAAGTAGGTCTGATGTGTAACATAGTTTCACATTATGTTTCCTACTACTGAATAAAAGTGTGGTCAAGATGTTGGCAACATGTTTCAAACTCTCCCTCCCATTTCCCTCTTTATTTGGGCATAAGTATGAGCTAGTTGACCCTGTTAGTTTCACACTGTTCGCTGCAATCTGATTTTTTTATTTTTTATTAAAAGGAAACATGCGTTGAATAATTAAACCATAAAATGTCTAGGGAGCTGGTCCCTTAAGCTTTGCAAACATAATTAGTTAAGTTTGACATATATTTATTTTAATAATTTTTTCCGTTAATTTTCACTTTGATGATATAATTTTAGAAAATTTTCATTATAAATCCTTCTTTTGGGGTTGTTATCAAAAGAAACTCAATGTGTTAACGTTAATTTTTATAAGTTGCGTTCGCAATCAGAGACAGATCTACCTTTGATGCCCCCCTAAGTTTTCTTTTTTCGTTTAATAATTTACATTATATATAATATTTTAAACATATAGATATATTTGCCCCATAGTGTTTTTTTAATTACATTCTACTAGCACACATTTATATTCGAATTGTTTTGGTTATATATATATATATATATATATATATATATATATATATATATATATTATTTTAAATATTATTTTATTTCACAATCTCTGGAATAGTTTAGTAGTTTATAATATATATGTTAATCCATATCAATTAATTATTTTATATATTATTTTTATTTCAAGTATTATATTATTTTTGTTTCACAACTTCTTGTTTATATTAGTAGTCAATAAATAATTTGTCTGAAAATTAGTTTGTGAATATAAGATCTAATAGTGCATGTTTAAATCAATTACGAAAAATCACTGATATTTTTATATGAACTGTGAAGATTTAAAAACGTGCTGTACATTCATTAATGCATTCATTTGAATTAGCTTTAATTTACAAAATGACTAATACAATCAAGAATTTGATCCAAAATTGTATAAAAGATAATGGGTTGAATGAGTTTTGATTATTGATAGAGAGAAAACTTTTTGATAATATTGAAAATGAAAAGAAAATCATTTAATGTTTTCAAAATATTAAAAGACATATATAAGTGTATGTACTTAATTTTAATCATAGTGTTTATATTTTCAATATTACACATATACGTATGTTACATCCATAATTTAAAATTCTTAGATCAGTCACTAGTTGCAATATAATATTTCAAGTTGAATAAGCTCTACAATTCTTTATGATATCCTTTTTCGCTAAAGCGTTTGCCACTTGATTTCTCTCCCTGTGTATATGCTGGATTTGAAGCTCTCTGCACCTATGCATGAATAACCTGCAAATATCAATAATAGTGCTGCAAGGGTGAAAAATATCAAAATCATCAAAGTTTTGAATAACTAACGAAGAGTCCAATCTGTGATGAGTTCAGAGACATTCGCTAAAGCTAAACTTGATACCATGGATAACGCTCCGAAGCTTTCCATTCTTCATTGTGGTGGAACCAATGTTACTGGAGACTCCGAGGTGAGATTATTAATCAGGGAACTTTAAACCTTGAATTAAAATCTTGAAAACTTCCACTAAAAAGAGGAAAAAGAAATCTCCTGCATTTTACGAATCCAGAAAGACTAAATCATAAATCATATAAAGTATAAATGTAAATCATTAAAAATTTTGTGACATTCAATTTCTTTTCTCTCTCTCTCGTTTTTTTTTTTTTTTTTGATTGATTGATTTCTTTAAATTTAAAGGCAGAAATTACAACTGTCATTTATGCTAGAGCATAATTTACTATTGAACAAATAGTTATTTAATGTACTTCAACGGTGTTGTCTCTTCGTGGATCCAATCTTATAATAAATAATTTCTTTGATAGGACATAATTAAAGTAATTTTTAATGAGTTGCTTGTATGTGGTTTTGGGCTTATTTAGCACGTTTGTGGAATGGATTATGTTAATAAAAAAAGAACATAATATTTTAACAGAGTAGAGTAGTTCATCAAATGGATTTAATAGTGTAGTTGAGTTAAAATTAAGAAAGAGAGAAGATACAACAAGGCTAATTTAGTAAAATGACATATGTCATTTAGTTATTTATTGGTTTCTCAGCTTTTGTGATAAAATTTTAAAAGAAAGATTTTAATAGAGAGATAAAATAAAATGGAGAAACTACTAATTTTATAATAATTCGTATTTGAGTTTTCTTAACATTTGTAGTTCTATACTTCTTGAATTAAAGTCCATATTAGATATCAAATGATTTGCACCAAAAATTATATACATAACTCCAAAACTTAAATTTTAATTCATAAACCTAAAACCTTAAACACTTAACTCAAGACCCTAGATCTAAAACCCTTAAACCATACACACTAAATCCCAAAATCTTAAATTGTAAACCACAAATCCATATAATTTACTAAGATGTGGCTTTTTAGATTGAGGTTCAGTTGCCAGAAACTGCAATTGGCGTTGGTCTTTCTAACCCATTGTGGTGCTAGAACTGCAATTTTGGAGAGGGAGGAGTGGCATTGGGATGGAAAGATGTTAAGGATGAGAACATGCGGAAATTTCCTATCCTATCTTGTCTGTTTTAATCCAGCTCACCTCACAAGAGAATATTTTAATTATGATGATAAGATTTAAGATAGTTCTATCATACCTTAATAGCTCATCAAACATAAATGCTAAAGTATTTTTATCTTACTTACCTTTCGAGATGCACCAAACAATCCCTGAATGATAAACTCCAAAACTCTTAATCATGAAACCCTAAATGTTATTACAGCCAACAAAAGAACATAATTAATACATGTGTAAAGAATCCTTAATTATATATTCTTATTATTAATTAATTGTATTAAAAAGTATAAATCGTGCAACCAATAAGATAAAAGTAATTAATATGGCCCAAATCCTTATCCTCAATCCTAAGGACCTTATAGCATGTTCTGGTAGTATTTATTATATATTATTTCACAATTCATATGAAGTATTTATTATTCTTTTTCAATGTTTGCCCCTATTAAATAATTTGACTATTTTTATTTTTTATTTTTATAGTTGTTCATTAAGGAGAAATAATAAAATGAGGGAAAATTGAAGTGTTGGATTATTTTAATAAAAATATTAAAACAAATGAACTTCAACAATTTTTTATTGATATGTGCATTTTGGTTGAATATGCCTTACAAAAATGACAACACAATGTATTAATAAAAAGAATAAGATATGGGAGATAGCATAGATTCCTTACAGTCATTCTGCACATGGTAGTGGTGTTGAGTAAAAATTTGTAGCAGATAATATTGATATCAAATTGTTATTACTTTAAATTTGTAGTAGATAATATCCATGTGCAGTTCTCTGTAATTGCAAGTTCTCAATATTATAGTCTCGTACCCTAAAAGTATGGAATATAATAAGTATAAACTAAAAAATGTTTTTCTAAACTATAACTAATTTTCGCACGTAGAGCATTAGTTGGTAGTATCATTCATTATCAACATCATCACTTCCATTCTCTTAATATTTCACGTGTTCCTAAAGTCTGCAACTATTCTTAAAATTAAGTACAATTTGTCCATATCTTGAAAGAAATAAATGATTAATTTCTATTTTAATATTTCTTATTCTGAAATTTGTCCATGTTTTAGAAACCCCGTGTGGTTTCCTGAATTCAAACAAAAGAAAAAATTGGAAAACGTAGTGGCATTAAGTTGAAACTCTTATCTGCCTTCCTTCCACGAGCTTTTAAATTATAGGAGAATGCTCGGAAATATTTCTATATTATATCAAACAACCTTGCATTTGAAAACCTTTTCAATGTAATGTATGATACAACACAGTCTTATCCATACCACAGTTGAAATTTTAATTAAATTAACTAAGTGGCAGCGGACAAATTTGATGTCCTGACCCACAAGATCATAAAAACTCTGATACCATGTCACGAACCTCAATTCCCTTAGAAGAAACATAGTGCCCTCCTTTACCGTGTAATGACATTTCTCTCAATTGAAAAGTAAATTAACTTCCTCACATCTTTTTAGTACTTTAGTTAAATTAAATAAACAAGAATTATAAGATGAGCCAAAGTTACTAAAATATCCATAAATAGTTCAATAAAATTCCCAATGATTTTAAAAAAAATAGAAATTACGCACCTTTAAAATGTGGCTCGAGCGTTGCATGAGTCAAAATGCATACACGCCTATAGGCAAACACACCAAATGAACAAGTTAATGATATTTTGTCCTAGTCCTCTAGAGCAATAGGGATCTAATTGTATTCGGAGTGTCCATCCAAGAAGCAATAGTATTCTTGTCTAGCTAGTTTATCCATGATAAACACTTTAGTATTTATCTTTGTACTCTTATAATTAACTCAAGCAAAACTTGCATTTAATTGTTTAATTAGCAACTATTGGTGCCTGCATCACTCCACAATTTGGTCAATAAATGGTAAGAAAAAATAATCTTTCCTTGTAGCACTGTTTAGCCTTCTGTAGTCTATACACATTCTCCATCTTATGATTATCTTAGTGGGGATCATCTCATTAGCTTCATTACACCAACCATCATCCCCCATTTTAGGCACTACTTGTACTAGGCTCACTCATGCACTATCAAAAATGGGACAGATAATCTCAGCATTTAACAACTTGACTACTTCTTTTCTCACAACCTTTCTCATAGTAGGGTTCAATCTCCTTTGAGATTGCATTACAAGTCTATGTTCTTCTTCCAAAAGGATCTTATGGATACAAATGGAAGGGCTAATAACTTTTAAATCCTCAATGGTCCATCCTATGGCTCCTTTGTGCTCTCTTAACACTCAACAATTTTTCTTCTTCCGTAGCTATCAAATATCGTTAGGTAACTCTCACCTTCTCCTAAAAAGGCATACTTCAAATAGTCAAGTAAAAGTTTTAATTCCAACCTAGGGGAAGAAATGTTCTTTTCCTCTAACTCTACTTTAGGAATATCAACTGTAGGCCTAGGCTGCGATTAATAGACAGGTAAAGATTCTAACATAGTCATACACTCTACAATTTCTCTTTCTTTCCAAACATCAAAGTGGTTAGAGCATGTGAAAACTTTCTCAAGAGGTAAGTGATACATATTATCTCCATTACCATATGCAGACCAACTGTGAGGAATCCGAGCTAACAACATCCCTTGTTTCAAAAATTAATGATTAGCTTATGTGTTTTTTTGTTTTTCATTCAACAAACGTGCACCCAAAACCACATACAAATCATTCATGTTAAAAAATTAATTATGATATTAAATCTACTAATAGTCTCCAATCTTGAAAAACAATAAATAGTAAAATTTAAAAACGACACTAACTAATGGGGATGAGAGTAAAAAGTTGATTTGTCATTTTGTTTTAATCCATCAATAGATAGTGTTAGGCAGAGTGCTAGATCACTGAAAACACGATGAGTGAGTGCTACATCAGGTCTTTTTCTGCCATATGACTTCATGGCATCTTTCTTTATGAAATAACAAAAGGAAGGCAAGCTATAATTGTTTTAAGGACAGTCGGCTTTAAATATAGCAGATTAAATTTCTTGCTACTAGACTACTTGCTGGTCGACAAGGACATTTAACTGTTATGAAGCATTAAATACTTCTTTGTATTTTAAAAAGGCAAATGTTAGCATCAGCCATTAGGGCTAAGGTCAAGAATTTGTTCCATATTAAATGCACTTTTGCCATTGGTTAATGATAAATATCAAAACATTTATTAAATATAGTCTTATTAATCATGTCACTAAGTAATAAATGAATTTTTATGCCATTAATTAAAATATTAAAGGGTAATTAATCATTTAATAATATTTATGATTTTAAAATTTTGAGATTTAGAATTTTACTGTTCAGATTTTAAGGTTTTTGTATATGTTTAATGTTTAGAATTTAGAATTTAAGGTTTTATAGTTAGGCGTTTAGGGTTCTTATTAAGATTCAGTGTTTATATTTTAAGTTTATAGTTTATATTTAAAAGTTAGGGTTCATATTAAAATTTAAGATTTATATTTAAAGTTTACGTTTATGTTAGTAGTTAGGGTTTATATTTAGAATTTAAGCTTCATATCTAAAGTTTAGACATAGGTTTAAGATTTATAATTTTAGTGATTTAGAGTTCTAAATTTTAAGGATTTTAGGGTTTAGAGTGAGGGTTTAGTGATGAGAGAGAAAGGAAAGAATGAAAGAGAATGTATTAATATATGGGTAAGAAAAAGAACTTGTAACTTTTTAATACAGTAGACAATATTTGATACATTACGGATTCTTATTACAGAACCCTTTTAAAAATGCTAATCGACTTGAGCATTTATCATTTGCAGTTGAAATAGAAAGAAGTATAAGAGATGATGGAGAGAGAAACTGATCTCCCCCTGTCTCTTTCCTGCATTTCAATTGTGCAGAAGATTTGTGGGAAAACAACAAGTCCTTTTGTTTTGAGTAACTAGCTGAAACTCGCTTCTCCCTCACCTCTACAATGACGGCTATTGTCTTAATATAAGATTCTATTGTTTTAAGAACAAATTAATTTTCTATCTTATATTTTTGTTTTTTTTTCAAAATTAATAATTTTTAGAATTTTAAGGCTTTCTGAAAGTTATTCCTTCCATTCAAAATTGTAAAGTAATATTATCTATTTTATACATCAAGGAATATAGTGAGTTGGTTGAAAAAATATATATTCTTATAATGTTTCTATTTAATATTTTGTCTTTTGAGTCAAATGTATAAGGAAGTATTAAAATAAAACTTTGAGTACAGGTATTTTTTTTAAAAAAAAAATGTCATTAACTACTTCCTAAAATCAAGAAATGGCCTTATAGGTGATTAGATTACAAAAAGCAGTAAGAACTAAATTACTTATTCAAATCACTTTCTCGTCTCTAAAAATATTTGGTTCACCTCTCATTTGGAAAGAAACAATCTATTAAGAAGCAAATATATCATTATTAACTATTAGACACCACATCTTCTATCTCAATACTCATCTCAAATTTTATTATGTGGACTTAGAATTGGTTAAAAATTAATTAAATAATCAAGTTTATGCATTATTTTTATTTTGAAAGATGAGTTTATGTATTATTTAGCTCTTCTGCATGATTTTGATATTTTATACTTCACCGAAAAAACAGAAAAAATGAGGAGAAAATTGAAAAAAAAATAAAGAAAAGAATCTTGGACCACCATACATGTGTCATGAACTTTAGCAAGTATGTATGTGGACGTCTTATTACCTTTTCTGTTTTTTTAATCTTCGTTTTTTATCTTTAATATACGAACTTTCAAAAGAAACACATGTATTTTGGAGTATAGTGGATATATATTTTTTTGGTAATGATAGTGGATATAGTTACTCATTTATTAGCATCGAAGACGGCATTGACTCATCACCTGTCGTTCATTGTTTTGAATTAATATATACTTATAGGATAAGTTGATAAGATAATTCCTTATCTGTCTTCACTCTTAATTTTTAACATAAGTACTTGGGGCTATTGGTATATTTAATAAAAGAGATAAAATAGGATAGATTGTCCTATCATATTTTTATCTTTAGTTTGATGAGATAATAAGATATGATAAAATTATCTTACTACTTATAATATGTAAAATTTAATCTTGAAGAAGAAATTGAGTTAAAAGAGGATATGATAGGATAAGAAAATTCTTCCTACCTCACCCTCACCCACCTGACTTTTTTAATCTCCAACTTTCGACTGCCATAATACACTACCACCACCACCTAACAAAGTACAGACTGCCGCTGCTACCACTGCTTCCCCCACACCACAACCACAATCACCAGTCTCTTGCCTAGCATAGAGACCACTATGTTGTCATCGCTATACCATACCATCCTCACCTAACAGAGCCATGAACACTATCATTACTCGCACTAGCATCACTATTGCTCCCTCTCTTGCTGAGTGGAGGCGCCATAATTGTTCTTAGTTACCACCACCACACCTCCCAATTGATTTTGGTCAACCATTGGCGCAAGGTTGCAAATTATGGTGCTCATCAATCAATTGAAGATGCTAATTTCATTTTACTTAAGCACATCAAATATATAATAGAATACCATAATGCTATTTAATAAACTATCCGGTGCACATCAAATGTTGAATAAGATAAAAAGTTATCATATTCTTATCATATTTATATCAAAACTTTTTATTTCATTCATCCTTATCTAGGCTAAATTGGCCCATATTTTATTATAATTTCCAATGCAAAATTTAATCCTTAAGTTACAACTATGCCCTCACCAACTGTTTTTATAAATTACAGTTTCTAGTTCTCGTTAGAATATAACCAAAATACCAATAAAATCCATTTTTATTGTATGGTAGAATAATAATTTTTGTTAAAATTCCTTTAAATTTCATCCTTTATATTCATAATTAAAATATTTAACATTTAAAATAGTTTAGAAGAATAATGATATTTCTTAATTTGTGTAAATAATCTTAATGACAAATAAAAAGAAACAAGGGGAGTATTAATAAACATATTTTCCCTGTATTTGTTCTTCCTCCTGTATTTTAAAAATAGTTACCCACCTATAATAAGCCGTAACTCATCATATTGCACCTGTAATAAGCCATAACCCTATGTCTAACTCCATCACCACCACCAGTTTCTCGTCTATCTATCAATTGTCACATCTACAAAATAGATTCTTTGCAGTTGAAAATTGCAGTAGCGAAACAGAGATAGACATAGGAAGAAAACTAAAAGTGAGATCCACATGATAAGTGAGTCCCTGCAGTCTGGATTTTGAAATATTAAACTGAAAGGGTCTAGGTCTAGCTTCAATTTTCGCCAATTTGCCATGGAAGAAGGAGAATTCATTGATCATAAAATTTGGCATAACATAAAAATAAACTAAATCTCCATTGGAGTGTTTGCCAGTTGGTTTCTCTCTCTTAGTGTGTGTTGGATCTGAAGCTCTTAGCACCTATGCATGTATATTCAAAGAACTTTAAACCTTGAATTAAAACTTCAGAAACTTCCACTCAAAAACAAAAAGAAAAGAAATCTCCAGCATCTTATGAATCCTGTGAGACTAAACCATTAATCATAAAATGTCAAAATTGTAAATCATTAAAATGTTTGTGTTATTCAATTTCTTTTTTCTTGTTTTGATTGATTTAGTTCTTTAAATTGAAAGGCAGAAATTGCAACTATCATAATTATAGTAATTAATTTTTTGATAGGGCATAATGATAGTAAATTTTAATCTAAGTAGCTTGTATGTGGTTTTGGGCTTATTTACCACGTTTGTGGAATGGAAATAAAAAAAAAAAAGAACATATACTCCATATTTAAACCAATAATGATTTATGTCCACAAGCTCTTAAAGATTCTGCTAAGGATAAGGTTAAGAACTACGAACCCATTAAATACACTTAATTATATTAAAAAAGTTTCTTTCTCTATTTCATTTAATCTGACTTTTTTTAGAAAAAATATTTTGTCGGTTTCTAATAATCAAGCAACAAGTAAATTGTTTCTTCTTCTTCTTCTTCTTTTTTTTTCCCTACTTTTACCCTATACATTAATAGAGTGAGTAGTTAAGTAAAAGTATTTAATAGTGTAATTAGGTGAAAATTAAGAAAGATAGAAGATATTACAATAACAATTTAATAAAATAACATAGTTATTTGGTTATTTATTTTTTTCATTAATTCTTGTCCTAAAACATGGAAGACAAAAAAAAAAAAAAATGGTGGGAGGAGTACTAAGTTTATCACTCATTTTAGAGTTTTACTGATTCAAGAATGTCTAATGTGACATTAGATACTAGATCATTTGAACCAACTTAAAATTACTCATATCATTCTATATTATTTGATGTTTAAGGTTATTGTACATGCATTAAAAAATTATTAATACATCTAAAGTTTATCACAACTTGACTAAATTGTTTTTACTCAACCTCTTCATTAATTACTCAATCAACTTACTATATCATAACAAATGAGGATATAAAATGAATAAAAAATTTGACAAAGCCTTAAAATTTTAAAACAATACATATTTTGAAAGAAAATAAAAACTTTAAAACAACACGTTATGGAATAAATGGGGTATATACTTAACTCCAAAGCTTAAATTTTAATACCTACACCTAAAACAATAAATAGTTATCTCTAAATTCTTAAACCATAAATCTTACATCCTAAGTTGTAAACCTGAAACTCAAAATCCCCAAAACTTTAAATGTTAAAGTCCAAAACTCTTAATCTTAAAACCCTAAATATTATTATAATGTCAACTAATGTACATAATTAATACTTGTGTTAATTGCATAAAAAATCATTAATTATTTATTCATATTATTAATTAATTGTACTAGAAAAGTCTAAATCATGCATCCAATAAGATAAAAGTAATTAATGTGGCCAAAATCCTTATCCTTATAACCCGAGGGGATGAGGTTAGGATTTGCCAACTACTCCTCTAAAAACTTTTTAAAAGGTTTTGATAATTATTATTATTATAAGTCATTTTACAACTTCAATGAAATATTTATTATTCTTTTTCAATTTTTCCCTTTTAATAGATAATTTGGTATGTGTATTTTAGTTAAATATAACTTAGAAAATATACAAGAGGAAGTATTAATAAAAAGAGTGAAACAAGGGAGATAGCACATCCATTTAGCACATGGTAATGGTACTGCATAAAACGTTGCTGCAAATAATATTGATATCAAATTGTTATTAGAACAAATTTTCAGCAGATAATATATATCGATGTGTAATTCTCTATCTAACTTCTCATAAATATACGCTCTTACCCAAAAAAGGTATAGAATACTTAAATTATGCTGCAACATTACTTAAATTAATTCTAGTTTGTCCATACCTTGAAAGAAAAAAAAACATTAATTTCTATTTTAGCATTTATAATTCCAAAATTTTTCGGTGTCTTGGAAAACCCCATATGATTGCCTCAATTAAAACCCAAAAATAAAAAAGAAAAAACTAGGAAAGAAAAATAACCTATGTGCCCTATAATATTATAAGAATTTCCAATGAAATAATTAATTAATCCCTAAGTTACAACATTGCTCTCACTAATTGGCCCTATAAATTGTAATTCTTTGATCTCATTTCCACACAACTCAAATCAATTAAACCCTTTCTCAACTTTCCATTGTAGCCTTTCCTGCCCAAACAAGAAAATGAAGATTGCATTACCTGCACTCTTCTTTCTCTTCTTAACCTTCATCAATGCTGAACATGTGCATGACACACAAGGCGAGAGACTTTCCAAAGCTCACTCATACCTAATAGCCATTGGCCATGGACTGGGACGAATTTATATTACACTTCAAAACGTTGGGGTCAAGAACTGCCCATTACACTTGATTGGTGCTCCTCCCTTGCCTGGTGAGCCTCCCTTGCCAGTTAAACTTTCAGACAACCTTCCATTTCCTTATCCTTTTGCTTACACAAACATACCATTGAATTTTACCTTTGTTGACGTACCACATTGTTCCAACAAGTCCAAGTGGTTTGTCGCTTTTTGTGTACCAGAAGGGTGGAATTTCTGGTTTGGGGATTTATCTATAAGAGGTGACTTTTATATCAAACCGTATGTGGATCATAGTTATAAGATTATCTACTGTCCCTGATAAACACTTTTTAGTGTTTATCTGTATACTCTTATACTTACTTCTAGCATTTCCAACTTGTATTTAATTGTTCAATTAGCATCTATTTTTATTATTGAGGTCTAATTGAAATTTATTATATTTCATATTAATTTTCCCACTTTAAGGTCTAATTTTACTTGTTAGGGATTTTTAATTTTAGGAATGGACCCGGGAGGCCTCGAGATTTATGTCCAAGCTTAGGATTGGAGCAATGTTTTTCATTAATTCATGAAGCAAGGGCACAAGGATAATTTCTCAATTCAAAGAGGGCGAAATAGGCTTTTGACAATATAAGGAGTGGCATTTTTGTAATTATTGTAATTAGGGCTTCATTAATGGTAAACTTGTAATTATTGCCATCTTGGACATAAGCAAATTCAGCCGGACCCCATTTCAGCCGCAATTCACTTTCTCCTTCACGTTTTCTTCACTTTTCTCCCTCTCCCATGGTAGCTTCCATGAAAATGGAAGGCTAGGCTCATTTGTGGTCGATCTGGGAAAGTTGGAAGACCTTTGGTTTGATTCTTGAGACCTGAATTGTGTTTATTTTGAATTTAATGATAGTTATGCTTCTCTACTCTTCATTTCCCTCTCTGTGATTGTGTATGGTGATTATTATGCGTGATTACTGGATGAGTTTATGGGATTTTTAGGCTTGATCACCCTAGGATTAATTTCCACGGAGTAGAAATTGATTTGGTTGGATAGAAATTCAGAATTTAAGTCTTGGATGTTCTAATCCTTTGCTGCGATGTTGGTTGAGGTTAGATTTGGTTCCAATGACCATAATCTATACGATTGTGTTGTAAGAATTGTCGAGCTAGGTGCAGGGATACCAGCTTAGTAAGGGTTTAACCAAATTAATTAATAAGGTAGGTTGATCTTGAGATTTTGGGGTTAATCTAGTTAATTAGCATAACTAGAATTAAATTTATCTTTAGGTTGAAGATAGAATCACCATTGTCTGATAGTTCCCCAGGTTGATTACATTTCCATCATCTGTTCATTTCGATTTTATTGTTTAGTGTATTTATTCACTGTTGAATTGCTAAAATCATCCGCCCATTTCACCTAATTGACTGAAACCTGTACTAGTGGTTCTTTGAGAATACGACCTTGGTTTGAAACTTAAACTTGGAATTTTTAATTTGACCGTAACCTATAGTAGCGACGCTATAGGGCGCACGTCAGTCCCCACGAGAATTCCAAAAATAACTGTGGATATGTTTCTTATGGGAACGATGGTCTGCACTTGGCTGTTAAGTATGGAAAAGAAGATGATCCTTCGAGAGAGTTGGTTCTGGTAGATCAATGGTGTGAATGTTGAAATGTGTACTTACATGTTGTGTTTGCTGTGTATCTAAATAAAGTAGGTCTGATGTGTAACATTTAGTTTCATATTATGTACACTACTACTAAATAAAAGTGTGCCGAAGTTGTTGGTAATATTTTTAATCGTTATGCTGCAAGTGTGAAGTATTACCGCTCATAAGCTCTAATTAACCTTGCCTTGAAACAAAGTGATGTGAAATGGAGGCTAAGTTGATGTAAAATAAATGAATCAGATGGAAAAAAAAATTCTAAAATATTCTCTTATGTAAGGGACTCTGCTGAAAATAAATCGAAGGTACTCCTCTAAGATAAGATGTTTTCTTAACTTAGCTAAAATGCTCTTTGAAAAATAATACGGTACTAAAATTCATCAACAGGTTTTAAATTATTACAAAAAAGCCTATAAATATGCAAAATAACCAAACAACTAAAATAATAAAATAGTACTATTCCAGGGCTAGAATAAGATATCTCTACATAAAATAAAAGCTTAACAATAAAAGAAAAAAAAAAAGAACAAGATGATATAAAGAAGCCCTAATTAAGAAACCCTGATAAAGTTTAAATAGAATTCCTATGAATTCCAGTACTCATTTAATGTCAAGAGGCATTACGTTGAAACTCTCATCTTACCTATTCATTGTTAGATATAATATAAAATGATTGTTGGGCCTTTCCTGATTGCTTAAGTTTTAAGGATAAATTGGTTATTGACATAGTATCAGAGTAGATCCTCCTGCCACCACTTTAATTTCAAAACATAGTGTTAGTGGATTTGTATTGCTTTACTGATTCTTAACGTCGTATCATAGCTTCTATAACCTTACAGTTAAGAAATCAAATTCACACACCATCACTTTCTTAATTAATTTAAAATTTCAGCATATGGCATAAATAGACCTATGCTACTTTTACACTTTAAGCTTACAGGATTTTTTGTATGTAGGTTAATTGGTTCTTGACATCTCTTAGTGCTAAGCTACCATGTAGTTTTGGTAGTTTGGACTATCAGATTTAAATGAAATTTTCTTGTCCTATGTTCTTGGGGACTCAGTCTTTCGAGGTTTTATATATTAACAACATTAAAATCAATTTTGAAGACACCAAAACCTCGTTGGATGGCGCTATACACTTGCTCAACCAATGGATCATTTTAATTCATCCCACTTGTAACAATCCCTAACGCTATGTGCCCCTCCATACTTGCCACATCCATAGCCGCCTCAAACAAGAGGACAGTGGTTTTTCAATCTATGATTTCTCAGTAATCCTCTTCTTTCGCTCTATTAATCTAGGATAGTGAACTATTTTGTTTTAAAACTTGCGGGTTCTGCGTCTAGAGGTTACACCTCAACCAATGTCATACATTATTTTAAACGAATGTATACACATTTTACAGTTCAGGAATGTTTTATTTTCTTAATTTCAAGAAGGGGCTTTAAGATATTAAGAACTTGTTGCTTTGTCTTCGGAGGAAAACCTTAGATTTTTATTTTCATGGAACTGAAATATTTTAACAATTTGCTACACTTGTTGCTATATCTTGATGAGAAAGATAATAACTATTGTACATGATCTACTTAGGATTGGACAATTTCTGTTTCTAAAACTTCTGAAAAATATAATAAAACTCAATAAACTAAAAGCAATATTTCGAATTGAACTCGTTCCTTTTGATTTCTTTGCGCTTGTAACATATACATGCGTTAATGCTATATCCACCACCATATCCATCAACACTTTCCCCTCCACCTTTATTTAAAAAACTAGTTAGGAGTTAGGGTCTGTCTACCTTTATTGAAATACTCTCTCAGGTCCTCTTTACAGGGAATTCATAACTAAATTATGCATCTTAAGAAAACATTTTTTATGTCTAGTTTTCACAAAAAAAATTACATATTTCTAATTTTACCTTCATTTTATTATAATAATTAAACAACTAATTTAAATATCTCTCTATCAATAAAAAATAATGATTATACTGTATTGTATATTCCTCATACTTTACTGTACCTATTTCTCATATGTAACAATTAATACAAAATAGCAGACATAATTTTTTTTTTTTCAACACATTGCCTTATAAAATGAGTCAAAAAATTTTTTAGAAGCATCCATATATTTAGGACTAAAAGGAGTACAAAAGAGAAACTCCTGATAATTTCGTGTCAGCATTTAGTATACCAATATTAAATCTATTCTGCTTTATTTAATGTCAAACAGTCCTTAAACATTTATAGCTTGCCTAACATTATCCGGTTTTGGATTAAAACAAAATGACGAAATAATTTCATGTCCGTTTGTATATCAAATGCATAATTAATGTAATTTTTTAATCAAACTAGTTTGTTTGTGGCTATGAGCTCATTTACCTCGTTTGTTGAATGAATTTAAGAAAGAATAATAAAAAAAAAAAGTTTGACTTTTGAGTTGTACAAGGTTTTAATAAGAATTGTATCCCATGTAAACAGCTTGGAATCCTCACAGCTGGTCTGCACATGGTAGTGATGATGAATTGATAAGATCACTCATTGTCAACTTCATCACTACATGAAACATTTGGGTTTGCAATGTGAAAGCAGAATAAACTTATTCATACCATGTGCTAGAGTTAAATTTAATTATAATTTATTAAAAACGTATTAGTGAAGGCATTTGAATTCTTGATGGAGAGATCATATGAAACTCTAATATTGTATTAAAATCGATTCATCCCAAAAGTTTAAGTTGTCAAGAGAATGTCTATGATAATTTCTTATATGTGACATTTCACATGTCAATAAAACATACAATATTTTTAATTTCCAATCCAAAATTTAATACATAGGTTACAACTATGCCACACAAACTAGCTCTATAAATTGTTGTTCCTTGTTCTCACTCAGTATACAAGTATTAAATATATTCTGCTTTATTTATTTCCAACCAATCCTTAAACATTTATATCTTGCCTAATATTTAATTGATTTTTTTATTTCTTTATTGGACCTCAAGATTGGTGTCTATTTGTATATATAATCTCATAATTAATGTAAGTTTTGAATCAAAATGTAATTGCAAATGGTAGTGGTAATGAGTTGATAAGATCACTCGTTGTCAACTTCATCAATCTCACTATTTCACTTCTTACTAAAACCTACGATAATATAATTGCTCAAACGCATGGAGTTTGTTGTTTCGTGATGATGTTGGACGCCTTACTGTAGAATATTTTAATAATATATATTAAAATATTATATATAATATTTTATACATATCGCCACATTTGCCCCATATTGTTTTTTTAATTACACTCTGTTATCAGTTTATAATATATATGCAAATCCTATTTTTATATATTAGTTTTATTTCAAGTATAAAATTATTTTTGTTTCACAAATTCTTGTTTATATTAGTAGTCAATAAATGATTAGCTTGAAAATTAGTTTGTGAATTTATGATCTAACAGCGCATTTTTAAATCAATTAAGAAAAATTAGTGATCTTTTAATATAATTTATGAAGACTAAAAAACATGTACATTCATTAATGCATTTTTTTTAGAGTTAGCTTTAATTTACAAATGACTACTACAATCAAGAATTAAATCCAAAATTATATGAAAGGTAAATGGTTGAATGAGTTTTGGTTATTAATATAGAAAAACTTTTTTTTATAATATTGAAAATGAAAAGAAAATCATTCAGTATTTTCAAAATATGAAAACACATAAAAATTATAGTGTATGTACATAATTTTAATCATAATGTTTATATTTTCAATGTTGCACATATATGTATGTTGCCTCTACAACTTAAAATTTTTGAATCCGTCACGGGTTGTAATATATTCTTTTAAGTTAATTAAGCTCCACAATTCGCTATTATATCCCATTAAAAATAGCTTAACATCAAAATAAACTAAATCTCGATCTAGGAGAAAGCCTTTCTTCGCTTGAGCGTTTGACACTTGATTTCCCTCACTTAATGTGTGCTGGATTGGAAGCTCTAGGCACCTGCAGATATCAGTAATAGTGCTCCAAGAGTGAAAAATATAAAAATCATCGTACTGCAAAGTTTTGAATAGCTAACAAAGAGTCCAATTCTATCTTGAGTTTAGAGACGTTATTCGCTGAAGCTCTCCTTTCATTATTGTGGTGAAACCAACATTACTGGACAAACCTCCGATAGGTGAGATTGTTAATTAGAGAACTTTAAAGCTTGAATTAAACCTTATAAACTTCTACTCAAAACGGAAAAGGAAATCTCCTGCACTTTGTGCCGTTCAATTTCTTTTCTCTCTTTTTTTTTTTTTTCCTGATTGATTGGTTTCTTTAAATTAAAAGGCAGAAATTGCAACTGTCACTTATGTTAGAGCATAATTTTCTATTGAACAAATTCTTATTTATTGTACTTCAACGGCGTTGTCTCTTTGTCCATCCAATCTTATAATAAATAATTTCTTTTATAGGACATAATTAAAGTAATTTTTAATCTGAGTTGCTTGTATGTGGTTTCGGGCTTATCTATCACGTTTTTGGAATTGAATATGTTAATAAAAGAAGAACATAATATTTTAAAACCATTAATATTTTAGGTCTACAAGCTCTTAAGGATTCTACCAAGGCTGAGGATAAGAACAACCAACAGGTTAAATACACTTAATTATATTAAAATATATTACCTCCTCCATTTCCTTTTATCTGACATTATAAAAATAGTTTAAGTGTAAGTTTCTCATAATAAGAGACAGCTAAGTTGTTTTTTTCTTCTCCTGACATTACCTTCTACATTTAATAATGTAGTTAAGCTAAATTAAGAAAGAGAGAAGATATAACAAGGATAATTTAGTAAAATGACATAATTCATTTAGTTATTGATTATTTTTTCTTAGTTTTTTGTTAAAATTTTAAAAAATAAAATAAAATGGAGAAAGTACTAATTTTATAATCACTCATATTTGAGTTTTGTTGCATTGTGATTCTATCTTGCTTAAACCATAGTTTATATTATTAGATATCAAACAATTTGTACCAAAAATTATCTACATAACTCCAAAACTTAAATTTTAATCCATAAACCTAAAACCTTAAAAATTGAACTGAAGACCCTTAATCTAAAACCCTTAAACCATAAACACTAAATGCCAAAATCCGAAAATTGTAAACCACAAAGCCATATAATTCACTGCAATGTGGCTTTTCGGGTTGAGATTCAGTTGCCGGAACTGCAACGGGCGTTGGGCTTTTTAACCCATTGCAGTGCTGGAACTGCAACAATGGAGAGGGAGGAGTTGCATTGGGAAAGAAAGATGCAGAGAGTGAGAACGGACATAAATTTCTTATCCTATCTTGTCCGTTTTGACCCAGCATACCTCACAGGATAATATTTTAATTATTATGATAAGATATAATAAACAATAAAAAAATTATTTTTTTTGTCTTACATTATCGGTATTTGTGGGGCACAAATTTTTTATTAGGACCCTCAACATACAACTTATCCTATTCGAGCTAACTGGAGAACCTAAACAAAGGTAAAGCTCTCCAAAAAACATTTTTTCCATACATATGGACTTGAATCCAGATAAGATAATTCTTTCATATCTTAATAGCTCATCAAACATAAATGCTAAAGTATTTTTGTTCAAGTATTTTAACTTACCTTTTGAGATGCACCAAACAATCCCTAAATGCTAAACTCCAAAACTCTTAATCATGAGACCTTAAATGTTATTAATGCTAACAAAAGAACATAGTTAATACTTGTGTTAATTGCACAAAGAATCCTTAATTATTAATTAATTATATTAATAACGTATAAATCATGCAACCAATAAGATAAAAGTAATTAATATGGCCAAAATCCTTATCCTCAATTTCAAGTGCTGAGATTAGGATTTGCCAACTATTCCCTCTAGTTGTTTTTATAAAGCACTTTAAAGAATGTTCTGGTAATATTTATTATAAATCATTCCACAACTCCTACGAAGTATTTATTACTCTTTTCTAATGTTTGCACCTAATAAATAATTTAACTATTTTTATTCTTTTTATGGTGGTTCATTAAGGACAAATAATAAATTGAGAGAAAATTGGAATGTTGGATTATTTTTATTAAATAAAAAATAAAAAATAAAACAAATGAACTTCAATAATTTTTTATTGAAACGTGTATTTTGGTTGAATATATCATATAAAAATAAAAACATAACATGTTAATAGGAAGAGCAAGACATGGGAGATAGCACAGATTCCTTACAGTTGTTCTACACATGATGATGGTACTGAGAAAAAAATTGTAGCAGATAATATTGGTATCAAATTATTATTAGTATAAATTTGCAGTAGATAAGATCAATTTGCAAGTTCTCAATATTATAGTCTCGTACCGGAAAAGTATGTAATATACTAAGTATAAACTAAAAAATATTTTTCTAAACAATAACTAATTTTCACGCGTAGAGCATTAGGCGATAGTATCATTCATTATCAACATCATCACTACAATTCTCTTAATATTTCTCGTGTTCCTAAAGTCTTCAAGTATGCAACTATTCTTAAAATTAAGTATAGTTCGTTCATATCTTGAAAGAAAAAAAATTAATTTTTATTTTAATATTTCTTATTCCAAAATTTGTCCATGTGTTCGAAACACCATGTGATTGCCTGAATTCAAAAAAAAAGAAAAAGTTGGAAAACGTAGTGACCTTAAGTTGAAACTCTCCTCTTCCCTCCTTCTAAAAGCTTAAACTATTAAGAGAAGGCTAGAGAATATTTTTATATTATATCAAACACATACTTGCATATGAAAACATTTTCAACATAATGTATGAACACAACATAGTCTCACTTATATCACAAGCTGAAATTTTAATTAAATTAACTAAGTGGCAGTGGATAAATTTGATGTTCTGATCCATAAGGCCAAAAGCCTCTAATATCATGTCATGAACCATCAAATCCCAAAGAAGAAGGCTTAAGAATGAGTTTTGTTTTATATGCAACACTTCTAATAGCTTAGGCATTTAAGTTGCACCTAATCTTAACATAATATCAAAGCATTCTAAAGTATTTGATTTAGTTAGATTGGAGTAATGCCAGTATTAGATTTAGATGAAAATTTTGTCGTTTATTATTGGGGGACTCAATTTTTTGATTCGGATATGCTGTAGTTACAACACTGCAATAACAATTTTACAACCGTTGGATGAGACTCACTGAGATTGAGAAGCTTCATTTGAGCCTTATCTAACAGTTAGAACATCGTTACTACACTGCAATAACTACAGCACATCAAAATCCCAGGTTTTTGAGGTTTTATTAACAACATTAAATATCAATTTTGGCGCCACCAGAACCTCCCAATGAGGGTTGGACGGGGATACACACTTGCTTAACCAATGCATCTTTTGAATTGATCTCACTTGTAACAACCACTAACGGTATGTAAATATAGGAACTGAGGATGTGGTAGGTATAAATTGGCAAACATCTGCTGGATTTCTTTGCACTTGTAAAATACATGCCTTAATGCAAGGAGCTAGTGTTTGTGTACCACTATTAAAATACCAAAAGAGAAACTCCTTAACCCTTCATGAGTGCAAAATGCTGCTCTCCCGTTAGTATACTCGTATCAAATCTATTCTGCTTAATTTAATTCCAACCAGTCCTTAAATATTCATAACTTGCCTATCATTATCTGGTTATGGATTGAAACAAAATGTAAAAATCATTTCGTCCTTCCCCAGTTAGTTTTTATCATTGATTTATTTATTTATTGTAACTCAAGATTCATGTCTGTTTGTAGATCTAATCTCAAAATTAATGTAAGATATTGATCAGAATAAAGATTATTTATGGTTTTGAGCTCTTTTACAACGTTTGTTGAATGAGTTTAGGGGGGGGGGGAATTACAAGCGTACAATCTATTAAAATCAATAATTTTTGAGTGTGCTGTATTTTCCCATGGAAAGAAAGCTTGGATTCCTCATAGCCTATCGGCAAATGGTAGTGGTGATGATTGGATAAGATCATTCATTGTCAACTTCATCACTTTCACTATTTCACGTGTTACTAAAACCTACAATATTATAATTTCCTATCCAAAATCTAATCCTTAAGTTACAACTATGCCCTCACTAACCGGCTCTATAAATTGTAGCTCCTAGTTTTTATTTTCACACAACCAAAATCCATTGAATTTTTTCATATCCTACTGATAAACACTTTTTAGTGTTTATCTGTATACTCTTATACTTACTTCTAGCATTTCCAACTTGCATTTAATTGTTCAATTAACATCTATTTTTATCATTGAGGTCTAATTGGAATTGATTATATTTCATATTAATTTTCCACTTTAAGGTCTAATTTTACTTGTTATGAATTTTTAATTTCAGGAATGGACCTCAGGAGGCCTCGAGATTTATGTCCAAGCTTAGGATTGGAGCAATGATTTTCATTAATTCATGAAGCAAGGGCACAAGGATAATTTTCCAATTCAAAGAGGGCGAAATAGGCTTTTGACAATATAAGGAGTGGCATTTTTGTAATTATTGTAATTAGGGCTTCATTAATGGCAAACTTGTAATTATTGCCATAGGGGACATATGCAAATTCGGCCAGCCCCCCTCCCAGCCACAATTGACCTCTCTTTCACATTTTCCTTCACTTTTCTCCCTCTCCCATGGCTTCCTCCATGAAAATGGAAGGCTAGGCGCGTCTGTGGTCAATTTGGGATAGCTGGAAGACTGTCGGTTTGATTCTTGAGACTTGTATTGTGTTTATTTTGAATTTAATGATAGTTATGTTTCTCTACTCTTCATTTCCTTCTCTGTGATTGTGTATGGTGATTATTATGCATGATTACTGGATGGGTTTGTGGGATTTCTAGGCCTGATCACCCTAGGAGTGATTTCCACGGAGTAGAACTTGATTTAGTTGGATAGAAATTCGGAATTTAAGTCCTGGATGTTCTAATCCTTTGCTGCGATGTTGGTTGAGGTTAGATTTGGTTCCAATGACCATAATCTATGCGATTGTGTAGTAGGAATTGCCGAGCTAGGTGCAGGGATACCAGCTTAGTAAGGGTTCAACCAAATTAATTAATTAGGTAGGTTAATCTTGAGATTTTGGGGTTAATCTAGTTAATTAGCATAATTATAATTAAATTTATCTTTAGGTCGAGGATAGAATCACCATTGTCTAATAGTTCCCCAGGTTGATTACATTTCCATCATCTGTTCATTTCGATTTTATTGTTTAGTGCATTTATTCACTGTTGAATTGCTAAAAGCCCCCCCTTTCGCCTAATTAACTGAAACCAGTACTAGTGGTTCTCTGAGAATACGACCTTGGTTTGGAACTCGAACTTGGTATTTTTAATTTGACCGCAACCTGTAGTAGCGACGCTATAGGGCGCTCGTCACCTACCTAGAAGCCTTTCCTTGCCAAACATGAAGATGGCATCACTGGCACTCTTCTTCCTCCTCTTAACCTTCATCAAAGCCGACTTTGTGTATGACACTCAAGGTGAGAGACTTTCAAAGGCTCACTCATACCATGTCACCATTGGCACAAAATTGGGAAGACCTTATTTTACACTTGAAAATGTTGGGATTGAGAGCTGCCCATTATCCGTGATAGCTGCTCCCCTCTATGTCGAGAACCCGCCTCCCTTGCCGGTTCAATTTTCAAACAAACTTCCATATCTTTCTGCTTTCACAGACGTGCCATTGAATTTTACGCTCGTTGATATACCACTATGTAACGAAACGTCCAAATGGTTTGCCGAAGTCCGTTTAGGCTCAAACGCATGGAGTTTGTTGTTTGGAGATGAGGTTGGACCCCTTACTGTAGAAGGTTACTTTATTGTCCAAAATTATGGGGAGGAATACACCTATAAGATTTTCTTCTGTCCTCAGGAGCCTCTAGAAGGATGTAGAAATCTTTCTCTCAGGGACGGAAAGTACTTGGATAGTGTTGATGGAGATGTTGATCCTTTGCCGATTAGGTTCGAGAGGGTTCCTTCTCTTATATCCAGGGTGGTGTGAATGTTATGTGTGCTGTCTATAATAAAATGAACTTGCATGTGATGTATGCTATATATCTAAATAAAGTAGGTCTGATGTGTAACATAGTTTCACATTATGTTTCCTACTACTGAATAAAAGTGTGGTCAAGATGTTGGCAATATGTTTCAAACTCTCCCTCCCATTTCCCTCTTTATTTGGGCATAAGTATGAGCTAGTTGACCCTGTTAGTTTCACATTGTTCGCTGCAATTTGATTTTTTTTTATTAAAAGGAAACATGCATTGAATAATTAAACCATACAATGTCTAGGGAGCTGGTCCCTTAAGCTCTGCAAACATAATTAGATTAGTTAAGTTTGACATATACTTATTTTAATAATTTTTTCCATTAATTTTCACTTTGATGATATAATTTTAGAAATTTTTTCATTATAAAATCCTTCTTTTGGGGTTGTTATCAAAAGAAACTCAATGTGTTAACATTAATTTTTATAAGTTGCGTTCGCAATCAGAGACAGATCTACCTTTGGTATTGTGAGGGTAGATGCCCCCACTAAGTTTTCTTTTTCGTTTAATAATTTATATTATATATAATATTTTAAACATATAGATATATTTGCCCCACAGCGTTTTTTTAATTACACTCTATTAGCACACATTTATATTCGAATTGTTTTGGTTTTATATATATATATATATATATATATATATATATTATTTTAAATATTTTTTTATTTCACAATCTCTGGAATAGTTTAGTAGTTTATAATATATATGCAAATCCTTATCAAGTAATTAGTTTATATATTATTTTAAATATTAGTTTTATTTCAAGTATTATATTATTTTTGTTTCACAACTTCTTGTTTATATGAGTAGTCAATAAATAATTAGCTTGAAAATTAGTTTGTGAATATAAAATCTAATAGTGCATTTTTAAATCAATTGAGAAAAATCAGTGATATTTTAATATAAATTGTGAAGATTTAGAAACATGTTGTACATTCATGAATGCGTTCATTTTAGAGTTACTTTAATTTACAAATGACTAATACAATCAAGAATTGGATCCAAAATTATATGAAAGATAAATGGTTGAATGAGTTTTGATTATTGATATAGAGAAAATTTTTTATAATATTGAAAATGAAAAGAAAATCATTTAATGTTTCAAAATATAAAAAGACATATAAAACAATTATAGTGTATGTACATAATTTTAATCATAACGTTTATATTTTCAATATTACACATATACGTATTTACTTTCATAATTTAAAATTTTTAGATCAGTCATTAGTTGGAATGCAATATTTTAAGTTGAATAAACTCATGCAGTTCTTATGATATCTCCATTGTAGATAGCCTCATATCAAAATAAACTAAATCTCGATCTAGGAGAGGGCCTTTTTTGCTAGAGTGTTTGCCACTTGATTTGGTTGGATAAAAATTTGAATTTTAGGTCTTCGATGCTCTAATTGCGTGTTGTGACTATAGTTGGGGTTGGGTTTAGTTCCAATGGCCATAGCTTATGTGATTGTGTAGTAGGAATTGCCAAGCTATATGCAATGATTCCAGCTTACTTAGGGTTCAACCAGATTAATTAATTAAGTAGGTTAATTTTAAGATATCGAGGTCAATCTAGTTAATTGGCATAACTATATTTAAATTTTATCTTTGGATAGAGGATAGAATCATTGGGTGTTGGATAGTTTCTAAGTTGGTTGTATTTATATCATTGCTTGATTTAGTTTACTTGTTTATTGTGTTTATTTACTGTTAGTTGCTCTATTGGTATTAATTTGAAAGCTCCTATTTTCTTAGCCTAATTTGACTAAAACTTGTACTAGTAATTCTCTGAGAATATGACCTTCGGTTGAGAACTCAAACTTAGATTTTAATTTGGTTTGCCACCTACAGTAGCGATGCTATAGGTGCATGTGTCCCTCATATCATTCTATATTATGTGATGTTTTAGGTTATTGTACATGTAATAAAAATTATTAGTACATTTAAAATTTATCACAACTTGACTAAATTATTTTTATTTAACCTCTTTATTAATTACTCAATCAACTTACTATATCATAATAAATGTAGATATAAAATGAACCAAAAAATTTGACAAAGCTTTAAAAGTCTAAAAAAACATAAAACAAAACAAAAATTTTAAAACAATCCGTATTATGAAATGGATGAAGTATATACCTAAATCCAAAACTTAAATTTTAATACTTACACCTAAAATCATAAATAGTTAACTCTAAATCCTTAAAGCATAAACCATAAATCGTAAATTGTAAACTTTAAACTCAAAATCCCCAAAACTTTAAATGCTAAACTTCGAAAACTCTTAATCTTAAAATCCTAAACATTATTATAATGTCAACTAAAGTACATAATTAATACTTGTGTTAATTACATAAAGAATAATTAATTATTTATTCATATTATTAATTAATTAATTGTACTAGTAAAGTATAAATCATGCATCCAATAAGATAAAAGTATCCTTATCCTTACAACCGTAAGGGATGAGGTTATGATGGGACTTCATTATCCCCCACTTTAACATTGCCCCCCCCCCCCCAACTTTAACATTGGAGAAAT
Organism: Bauhinia variegata; assembly: GCA_022379115.2. Taxonomy (NCBI): domain Eukaryota; kingdom Viridiplantae; phylum Streptophyta; class Magnoliopsida; order Fabales; family Fabaceae; genus Bauhinia; species Bauhinia variegata. The sequence continues at coordinate 8,654,028 of CM039438.1, read as the reverse complement.
TTGGATTAAACCTTTTCTTTCCTCTGCCTTGACTGAATTGTGTAGCATTAACTTGCATTACTGTTTGTTCATCTATAGACTTCTGTCTTTCAAGTCTTTCTTCAAACATGAGTAGATGGCTTTGCAATGTTTCCACAGACAATGACTCAAAACTGAGGCAACAATTGGATTGTATTCAGGTCCAAGTCCTCCAAGAATGGCCATAACTTGATCATCATTGGTTATAGTTTCCCCTATAGCTCTCAGATTATCACATATATTGCGAATTTTCAGGATGTAGTCCCACATTCCAAGACTCAGCTTCTTGGTTGTCTGCAATTGAAGTCTTAACTCCATGATCTTTGCCTTAGAAGAGCAGGCAAAGCTATCTTGTAGTACTTTCCAGATTTGATTAGCAGTAGTGCAGGAGTATCTGGGCCATAATTGTTTCCGAAAGAGAAGAATATATCCTGCTCATAACCAATCTGTTCTGTCTATTCCAAAGAACATAGTCAGGATTCAGAGATAGGTGATCTTCTTCATCATCTTGCAGGTATTTTTCTGGACATGGCTTGGATCCATCAAAATTTCTTCGAAGCCATTTGCTATGACCACATTAAGGATCTGGTTTCTCCACACAAGATAATTGCTTCGATCTAACTTCACAGTCAACGACTGACCGAGCATTGGCAGAGAAGCCATTTGAGGCTCTTGATACCATGAAAGAGAGAAAGAGGAGTAGAAGCATGGTGTTTTGACAGAGAGAATGAAGAAGTCTGTTATTACATCAGAAATGAAACTTGAACTCTTTACAAGATGCTACACGCCTATATATAGTTCTTCACTTGTTCTAGATACTTTCTCTACAAGTTACACTTGCAATAACAGAATAACAAACTCTAACAGATTGGAGATGGCAGCTGTTCATTCAGTTAAATGGTGAGCTGTTCATTCAGTTACACAAGGAGTAAAACTACTCTTATCAACCTGCACTCTTCTTCCTCTTCTTAACCTTCATCAACGCTGAATATGTGTATGACACACAAGGCGAGAGACTTTCCAAAGCTCACTCATACCTAATAGCCATTGGCCAGGGACTCGGACGAAGTTATATTACACTTCCAAACGTTGGGGTCAAGAGCTGCCCATTACCCTTCATTGGTGCTCCTCCCTTGCCTGGCGAGCCTCCCTTGTCAGTTAAATTTTCAGACAACCTTCCATTTCCTTATCCTTTTGCTTCCACAAACATACCATTGAATTTTACCTTTATTGATGTACCACGTTGTTCCAACACGTCCAAGTGGTTTGTCGCTTTTCGTGTACCAGGAGGGTGGAATTTCTGGTTTGGGGATTTATCTGTAAGAGGTGATTTTTATATCAAACCATATGTGGATCAGAGTTATAAGATTATCTACTGTCCCCACGAGAGTACCAAAAATAACTGTGGATATGTTTCTTATGGGAACGATGGTCTGCACTTGGCTGTTAAGTATGGAAAAGAAGATGATCCTTTGGAGATAAGCTTCGAGAGAGTTGGTTCGGGTAGATCAATGGTGGTGTGAATGTTGAAATGTGTAATTGCATGTTGTGTTTGCTGTATATCTAAATAAAGTAGGTCTGATGTGTAACATTTAGTTTCACATTATGTACACTGCTACTAAATAAAAGTGTGCCGAAGCTGTTGGTAATATTTTTAATCGTTATGCTGCAAGTGTGAAGTATTACCGTTCATAAGCTCTAATTAATCTTGCCTTAAAAACAAAGTGATGTGAAACGGAGGCTAAGTTGATGTAAAATAAATTAATAAGATGGAAAAAAAAAAAAAACTATATTCTTTTAGGTAAGGTACTCTGCTGAAAATAAATCTAAGGTACTCCTCTAAGATAAGGTGTTCTCTTAATTTAGCTAAAATGCTCTTCGAAAAATAATACGGTACTGAAATTCATCAAAAGGTTTTAAATGATTACAAAAAAGCCTATAAATATGCAAAATAACCAAACACCTAAAATAATAAAATAGTACTATTCTAGGGCTAGAATAAGATATCTCTACATAAAATAAAAGCTTAACAATACAAAAAAATTGATATAAAAGAAGCCCTAATTAAGAAACCGCAATAAAATTTAAATAGAATTCCTATGAATTCCAGTACTCATTTTATGTCAAGAGGCATTAAGTTGAAACTCTCATCTTACCTATTCATTGTTAGATATAGCATATAATGATTGTTGGGGCTTTTCCTGATTGCCTTAAGTTTTAAGGGTAAATTGGTTCTTGACATAGTATCAGAGTGGATCCTTCTGCCACCACTTTAATTTCAAAACATGGTGTTAGTGGATTTGTACTGCTTTATTGAGTTTTAATGTGATATCAGAGCTTATATGACTTCACAGTTAAGGAAACAAATCCACACACCATCACTTTCTTAATTAATTTAAAATTTCAACATATAGTATTGGTAGACCTATGCTACTTTCACACTTTAAGCCTAAAAGACTGTTGTGTGTAGGTTAATTGGTTCTTGACATTCATTAGCGCTAAGCTTCCATGTAGTTTTGGTAGTTCGGACTAATGCCAGTATCAGATTTAGATGAAATTTTTTGTCCTATATTCTTGGGAGATTCAGTCTTTCGACGTTTTATATATTAACAACATTAAAATCAATTTTGGAGACACCAAAACCTCGTTGGATGGCGCTATACACTTGCTCAACCAATGTATCATTTTAATTCATCCCACTTGTAACAACCCCTAACACTATGTGCCCCTCCATACTTTCCACCATTCCCCCCCCCCTCTAGCCTGTACATTGCCACATCCATAGCCTTCTCAAACAACGATGTTTTATTTTCTTAATTTCAAGAAGGAGCTTTAAGATATTAATAACTTGTTGCTTGTCTTCGGAGGAAAACCTGAGATTTTTATCTTAATACTGAAATATTTTAACAATATGCTTTCTATTTGATGCTATATCTTGATGAGAAAGATAATAATAAATATTATAGCCACGATCTACTTAGCATCGGACAATTTCTATTTCCAAAACTTCTGAAAAATATAATATAAGTCAATAAACTCGAAGCAATATTAAGAATTAAACTCGTTCCTTTGGATTTCTTTGCATTTGTAACATATACATGCGCTAATGCTATATCCACCAGGACATCCATCGACACTTTCCCCGCCACCTTGTATTTAACAAACTAGTTAGGAGCTAGGGTTTGTCTAGTTTTCACAAAACAAAAAAATACTACAAATTTTTAATTTTATTCTCATTTATTACAATAATTAAGCAACTTATTTCAATATCTCTCTACTAATAAAAAATAATGAATGTACCATATTATATATTCTTCATGCTCCACTGTGCCTATTTCTCATATATAACAATTAATATAAAATAATGAACATAAATTTTTTTTTTTATTATTCTTTTAACACTCTGCCTTATAAAATGAACCATTTCTTTTTTAAAAAAAAGCGTCCTTATATTTAAGACTGGAAGGGGTACAAAAGAGCAACTCCTTAACTGCTCATGATAGCAGAAGGTTGGTCTCCATTTATTATACCAATATTAAATCTATTCTGCTTTATTTAATTTGAACCAGTCCTTAAACATTTATAGCTTGCCTAACATTATCTGGTTGTGGATTGAAACAAAAAGACAAAATCATTTCGTCCTCCCCCAGTTAGTTTCATTTTTTTCTTTATTGTACCTCAAGATTCGTGTCTGTTTGTAGATCAAATGCATAATTAATGTAATATTTTAATCAAACTAGTTTGTTTGTGGCTATGAGCTCATTTACCACGTTTGTCGAATGAATTTGAGAAAGAAAAAAAGAAAAAGAAAAAAAGGCACAACACAATCTATTAAAATCACTGATTTTTCAGTTGTGCAAAGTTTTAATAAGAATTGTATCACATGTAAACAGCTTGGATTCCTCACAGCTGTCCTGCACATGGTAGTGATAATGAGTTGATAAGATCACTCATTGTCAATTTCATCACTACACGAAACATTTGAGTTTGAAGTGTGAAAGTAGTATAAACTTATTCATACCATGTGTTAGAGTTAAATTTAATTATAATTTATTAAGATGTTAGTTTTAGAAAATATCAGAGAAGATGAAGATGAAGAGAAGCGTGAAGAATGTGAACTTTTGTATCTTATTCAATCTGATAATCAAAGTCAGTTACATTGCCTTATATAGCAAGCTAACCATGTACATTTCTAGATCACTCTATCCTAAATGCCTGAACTAACTTATGTCAGTTAGTTAGTAACTTGTATTAGTTAGTTAGTAAGCCTTAACACCCCCTCCTCCTCAAGTTGGACATGCTTTGCATAAATGTTCAACATGTGTAACTTGTAAATAAGCACTGAAAACTTGGTTGGATGAAAAGGCTTGGTGAGGACATCTGCGAGTTGACAATCTGTCTTGACATGTTGTAATGCAATGATGCCAGCTATGACCTTTTCTCTCACATAGTGACAATCTATTTCGATGTGTTTAGTGCGCTCATGGAAGACAGGATTTCTGGCAATGTGTATAGCAGACATGCTGTCACAGTGTAAGAGAACTACTTGAGTATGTAAGACTTGAAAGTTTTGAAGAAGATCAAGCAGCCACATTATTTCACAAGCAGTGGTGGAAATAGATCTGTATTCAGCTTCAGCTGAGCTTCTGGATACCACAGCTTGCTTCTTAGACTTCCAGCTAACCAAAGAATCCCCAAGAAATATGCAATACCCAGTAACAGATTTTTTGGTTTCACGACAGCCTCCCCAATCACTATCATAAAAACCCATTAATTTGAGTGTGGATGTGGCAGAGAAGAAAAGACCTGCTCCTGGTGCATTCTTTAAGTATCTGAGAACTCTAAAAGCAGTTTCCAAGTGGACATGAGCAGGCTTCTCCATAAATTGAGAGAGAACTTGGATAGCAAAGGAAATATTTGGTCTTGTAAGTGTTAGGTAGAGTAATCTACCTATCAAGCTTCTATACACTGACGGATTTGACAGTAATTCATCTGTGTTGTGTTGTATATGCTATGTAACTTCAATTGGTGTTGAAGCAGGTTTAGTTCCCAAGAGACCATGCGACTTTAGAAGGCATAAGGAGATGCCTGTCTTGCTACGAGCCACTTCTAGACCAAGGAAGTATTTTAATGTGCCTAGATCTTTCAACTTGAAGGCTAATTGTAAGATTGGTTTAATGCTACTGATTGTACCAAAATCTGGGGCTGCAATGACAATGTCATCAACATACACAAGTAAGGCAGCAAACTTTCCTTGATCATTTCTAGTAAATAGAGAGTAATAATTCTTGGACTGATGGAATCCATTTTGAATGAGGCCTTGTGTAAGCTTGATGTTCCATTGCCTTAAGGCTTTCCTTGAAGCAGTTATGGATAAAGCCATGGTAGCTCTGATAGCATGTCAGTTTTAGAGAATATCAGAGAAGATGAAGATGAAGAGAAGCGTGAAGAATATGAACTTTTGTATCTTATTCAATCTGATAATCAAAGTCAGTTACATTGCCTTATATAGCAAGATAACCATGTACATTTCTGGATCACTTTATCCTAACTGCCTAAACTAACTTATGTCAGTTAGTTAGTAAGCCTTAACATAAGATCATATTAGTAAGGGCATTCGAACTCTTGACCGAGAGGTTATATGAAACTCTAATACCATATTAAAATTAATTCTTTCCAAAAGTTTAAGTTGTCAAGAGAATGTTTGTGATAATTTTTTATATGTAACATTTCACATGTCACTAAAAACTACAATATTATAATTTCCAATAACTGGCTCTACAAATTGTTGATCCTTGTTCTCATTCAGTATACAAGTATTAAATATATTCTGCTTTATTTATTTCCAACCAGTCCTTAAACATTTATATCTTGCCTAACATTATCTGCTCTGGTTACGGATTGAAACAAAATGATAAAATTAATTTCGTCCTTCCCCAGGTAGTTTCTTCTAATTGATTTTTTTATTTCTTTATTGTACCTCAAGATTGGTGTCTATTTGTATATATAATCTCATAATTAATGTAAGTTTTTAATCATAATATAATTTGTTTGCGGTTTTGAGCTCATTTACCTTGTTTGTTGAATGAATTTAAGAAAAGAAAACACAAAACGGGCAAAAACTATTAAAATCGTTGACTTTAGTGTTTTATAAACTTTTAAAATCCCAATTGCTCGTTGATAAGACCACTCGTTGTAAACTTCATCAATCTCACGATTTCACATGTTACTAAAACCCTCAACAATATAATTGCTCAAACGCATGGAGTTTATTGTTTGGTGATGATGTTGGACGCCTTACTGTAGAATATTTTAATAATATATATTAAAATATTATATATAATATTTCATACATATCGCCACATTTGCCCCAATAAATTTTTTAATTACACTCTATTAGCAGTTTATAGTATATATGCAAATCCTATTTTAAATATTAGTTTTATTTCTTGTATTGAATTATTTTTTCTTCACAAATTCTTGTTTATATTAGTAGTCAATAAATAATTAGCTTGAAAAATTAGTTTGTGAAATTATGATCTAAATCAATTAAGAAAAATCTGTTATCTTTTAATATAATTTGTGAAGACTAAAAAACATGTTGTACATTCATTAATGCATTTGTTTTAGAGTTAGCTTTAATTTACAAATGACTACTACAATCAATAATTAGATCTAAAATTACATGAAAGATAAATGGTTGAATGAGTTTTGGTTAATAATATAGAAAACTTTTTTTATAATATTGAAAATGAAAAGAAAATCATTCTGTATTTTCAAAATATGAAAACACATATAAAAATTATGGTGTATGTACATAATTTTAATCATATTGTCTATATTTTCAATATTACACATAAACGTATGTTGCCTCCACAACTTAAAATTTCTGGATCTATCACTAGTTATAATATATTCTTTTAAGTTCATTAAACTTTGCCATTCACTATGATATCCCATTGGAGATAGCCTAACATCAAAATAAACTAAATATCAATTTAGGAGAAAGCCTTTCTTCGCTTGAGCGTTTGACACTTGATTTCCCTCTCTTAGTGTGTGCTGGATTCGAAGCTCCGGGAACCTATACATGGACAACCTGCAAGTATCAGTAATAGTGCTCTTAAGAGTGAAAAATATCAAAATCATCTTATTGCAAAGTTTTGAATAGTAGAGCCCAATACTATGATGAGTTTACAGACGTTATTCGCTAAAGCTAACTTGACAATATGGAGACTGCTCCAAAGCTCTTCATTCATTATTGTGCTCAAACCAACATTACTGGGGAAACCTCCGATAGGTGAGATTGTTAATCAGAGAACCTTAAACCTTGAATTAAAATCTTAAAAACTTTTACTCAAAACGGAAAAAGAAATCTCCTGCACTTTCTGAATCAAGAGAGACTAAATCATAAATCATATGAAGTCTAAATTCGTAATCATTACAAAGTTTGTGTCATTAAATTTCTTTTCTCTTTTTTTTTTTTTTCTGATTGATTGATTTTTTTAAATTAAAAGGGAGAAATAGTTTTTTAATGTACTTCAACGGTGTTGTCTCTTTGTCCATCCAATCTTATAATAAATAATTTCTCTGTAAGGACATAATTAAAGTAATTTTTTTTTTTTATCCAAGTTGCTTGTGTGTGGTTTTGGGCTTATTTAGCATGTTTGTGGAATGGAATATGTTATAAAAAAAGAACATAATATTTTAAAACCATTAATATTTTAGGGTTACAAGCTCTTACGGATTCTACTAAGGCTGAGGACAAGAACTACCAACCCATTAAATACATTTAATTATATTAAAAAATATTACTTCCCCCATTTCGTTTTATCTGACATTTTTATAAAAATAGTTTTAAGGGTCAGTTTCTCATAATAAGAGACAACTAAATTTTTTTTTTTTCTCCTGACATAACCTTTTACATTTAGTAGAGTAGAGTAGTTCATCAAATGCATTTAATAATGTAATTAAGTTAAAATTAAGAAAGAGATAAGATATAACAAGGATAATTTAGTAAAATGGCATAATTCATTTAGTTATTTATTGTCTTTTCATAGTTTTTATGCTAAAATTTTAAAAAATAAATAAAAGAAAATAGAGGAAGTACTAATTTTATAATCACTCATATTTGAGTTTTATTGCATCGTGGTTCTATCCTGTTTGAACCATGGTTCATATTAGATATCAAACAATTTGCACCAGAAATTATCTACATAACTCCAAAACTTAAATTTTAATTCATAAACTTAAAACTTTAAATACTGAACTCAAGACCCTAAATCTAAAACCCTTAAACCACAAAGCCATATAATTCACTGCAATGTGGCTTTTTGGGTTGAGGTTCAATTGCCGGAACTGCAATGGGCGTTGGGCTTTTTAACCCATTGTAGTGCTAGAACTGCAACTATAGAGAGGGAGGAGTGGTATTGGGAAAGAAAGATGTTGAGAGTGAGAACGTACAGAAATTTCTTTCCTATCTTATCCATTTTGATTCAGCTCACTTTGTAGGATAATAATTTAATTATGATCATAAAATATGATAAATAATAAGATAGTTCTTTCATATTTTAATAGCTCATCAAACATAAATGCTAAAGTGTTCTATCTTACCTTTTAAGATGCACGAAATAATCCTTAAATGCTAAACTCCAAAACTCTTATCATGAGACCTTAAGTGTTATTAATGCCAACAAAATAGTTAATACTTGTGTCAATTGCACAAAGAATCCTTAATTGTATTAATAAAGTATAAATCATGCAATCAATAAGATAAAAGTAATTCATATGGCCAAAATCCTTATCCTCAATCTTAAGTGCTAAGATTAGGATTTGCCAACTACTCCCTCTAGTTGTTTTTATAAAGCACTTTAAAGAAGGTTCTGGTAATATTTATTATAAATCTTTCCACAACTCCTACGAAGCATTTATTACTCTGCTCCAATGTTTGCACGTAATAAATAATTTTATTTTTATTCTTTTTATGGTGGTTCATTAAGGAGAAATAATAAATTGAGGGAAAATTGGAATGTTGGATTATTATTTTTTTTTTAAAAAAAAAAGAAAACAAATGAACTTTAATAATTTTTTTTTATTAATATATGTATTTTGGTTGAATATATTTTATAAAAATAAAAACATAAAATGTTAATAGGAAGAGTAAGACATGGAAGATAGCACAGATTCCTTACAGTCGTTCTACACATGATAATGGTATTGAGTAAAAAATTGTAGCAGACAATATTGGTATCAAATTGTTATTAGTACAAATTTGCCGTAGATAATATCAATTTGCAATTCTCTATATTTGCAAGTTCTCAATATTATAGTCTCGTACCGAAAAAGTATAGACTAAGTAAAGTATAAACCAAAAAATGTTTTTATAAACAATAATATTCACACGTTGAGCATTAGTTGGTAGTATCAATCATTATCAACATCATCACTTCCGTTCTTTTAATATTTCTCGTGTTCCTAAAGTCAGCAACTATTCTTAAAATTTAGTTTGTCCATATCTTGTAAGAAAAAACAATTAATTTCTATTTTAATATTTCTTATTCCGAAATTTGTCCATGCGTTCGAAACCCCACTGTGATTGCCTGGATTCAAACAAAAAATAAAAAGAAAATAATTGGAAAACATAGTGACCTTAAGTTAAAACTCTTTTCTTCCCTCCTTATCAATGCTTAAACTATTAGAAAAAAGTTAGAGAATATTTTTGTATTATGTCAAACATGTCCTTACATATGAAAACCTTTTCAACGTAATATATGAAACAACATAGTCTCACCAATACCACAAGTTGAAATTTTGATTAAATTAACTAAGTGGTGGTGGACAAATTTGATGTCCTGACCATCTCATAAAGGTTCTAATATCATGTCATGAACTATCTCATATCAAAGAAGAAGGCTTAAGAATGAGTTTTGTTTTATATGCAACCCTCCTAAGTAGCTTAGGCGTTTAAGTTGAACATGATCTAAACATAGTATCAAAGCCTTAACGACTTCACGGATAGGGATCAAACCTCCCCGCACCACTTCTTTTTTAACACATATTATAAGTGAACCTATGCTAGTTCCCAATTCAATTCTAAAGTACTTGAGTTTGTTAGATTGGAGTATTGCCGGTATCAGATTTAGATAAAATAAATTTGTCATTTATTATTGGGAGACTCAATTTTTTGGATTCGGATGTGCTTTATGCTGCAATAACGATTTCACAACCATTTGATGAGACTCATTGAGATTGGGGAGCCTCATATGAGCCTGATCCAACGGTTAGCACGTAGTTATTGCACTACAATAACTATAGCACATCTAAATCCCAGTTTTTCAAGGTTTTATTAAAAACATTAAATATCAATTTTGGCGCCACCAGGACCTCCCAATGAGGGTTGGACGGGGATACACACTTGCTCAACCAATGCATCGTTTGAATTCATCGCACCTATAACAACCCTTAACGGTATGTAAATATATGGAACTGAGGATGTGGTAGGTATAAATTGGCAAAAATCTGTTGGATTTCTTCGCACTGGTAAAATACAAGCCTTAATGCTAGGAGCTAGTGTTTGTGTACCGTTATTAAAATACAAAAAGAGAAACTCCTTAACCCTTCATGAGTGCAAAATGCTGCTCTCCCTTTAGTATACTAGTATTAAATCTATTCTGCTTTATTTAATTCCAACCAGTCCTTAAATATTAATAGCTTGCCTATCATTATCTGGTTGTGGATTGAAACAAAATGAAAAAAATCATTTCGTCCTTCCCCAGTTAGTTTCTTATCATTGATTTAATTTTTTATTTATTGTAACTCAAGATTCGTGTCTGTTTGTAGATCTAATCTCAAAATTAATGTAAGATATTGATCAGAATAAAGATTATTTGCGGTTTTGAGCTCATTTACAAAGTTTGTGGAATGAATTTAAGGAAAAAAAAATAATAATTAGAAGCTTGCAATCTATTAAAATCATTGAATTTTGAGTGAACTGTATTTTCCCATGTGCCGACAGTGGTGATGAATGATTGGATAAGATCACTCATTGTCAACTTCATCACTCTCACTATTTCACATGTTACTAAAACCTACGATATTATAATTTCAAATCCAAAATCTAATCCTTAAGTTACAACTATGCCCTCACTAAGTGGCTTTATAAATTGTAGCTCCTAGTTCTCATTTTCACAGAACCAAAATCCGTTGAACCTTTTCACATCCTTGCCTAGAAGCCTTTCCTTGCCAAACATGAAGATTGCATCACTGGCACTCTTCTTCCTCCTCTTAACCTTCACTAAAGCTGATTTTGTGTATGACACTCAAGGCGAGCAACTTTCAAAGGCTCACTCATACCATGTCACCATTGGCACAGAATTGGGAAGACCTTATTTTACGCTTGAAAATGTTGGGAGTGAGAGCTGCCCATTATCCGTGATAGCTGCTCCTCTCTCAGCCGAGAACCCGCCTCGCTTGGGAGTTAAATTTTCAGACAACCTTCCATTTCCATATCCTTTTGCTTTCACAGAGGAGCCATTGAATTTTACCTTCGTTGGTATACCACTATGTGACAAAACGTCCAAATGGTTTGCCGAAGAGCGTTTAGGCTCAAACGCATGGAGTTTGTTGTTTGGAGTTGAGGTTGGACGCCTTACTGTTGAAGGTGACTTTATTGTCCAAAATTATGGGGAGGAATACTCTTATAAGATTATCTTCTGTCCTAAGGAGCGTCTAGAAAGATGTCGAAATCTTGTTCTCAGGGACGGAAAGTACTTGGATATTGTTGATGAAGCAGTTGATCCCTTGGAGATTAGGTTCGAGAGGGTTAGTTCTCATATATCCACGGTCGTGTGAATGTTAAGTGTGTTTTTTATATAAAATGCACTTGCATGTGATGTATGCTATATATCTAAATAAAGTAGGTCTGATGTGTAACATGTTAGTCTCACATTATGTTTCCTACTACTAAATAAAAGTGTGGTCAAGATGTTGGCAATATATTTCAAACTCTCCGTTCCATTTCCTTCTTTATTTGGGCATAAGTATGAGGTATGTTAGTTTCACACTGATTTTCCAAAAGAAACTTTTCCATACTTTTTATAACAACTATAGCATAGGAAAAGAAACTCCAAGTTCTAAGAATTATCTTACTTTCACCCGGCCACAGGATATTGCCGTAATCTACCATAAAATATTGTGAAGAGAGTTCCAAATTTGCTAATTTTTCTGCCATTAATATGACCAATATTTTAAGATTTGGGCAGTTCATCAACCATATTAAGTGTTCTATACCTGCTACTATTGTGATGGTTCAAATTGATGAATGACTTAAATGTAAACTTGTCAAGAATATAATCAATGGCACCAACATAGGCAAATTCATTATTTTGTGACATCTCCTTATATCTAAGGGAACTGCAAACGTACCATCCTAATTTATGTTGCTTAAAAACTACATAAGAGTTCAGGAAGGTTGGAATAGGCTATATCCCACTTTCAACAGGTTGTAGAACTGCAACTCCCCGAAATCAAGTTGTTTTTATTTTATTATTATTGTTAAATTCATTTATACTACATATCTGAGATCTTACACACCTTTTATTTTTATTTTTAGTAATCATTTATTATCTTTAATATACGTATTTTAAAAAGAAACACGTGTATTTTGGAGTATAGCAGATATATATATATATATATATTTGGTAATAATTATTGATATAGTTATTCGTTGATTAGCATCGAGGAGAGCTTTGACTCATCAGCTGTCGTTCAGTGTCTGTAATATATGCATATACTGGATAAGTTGACAAGATCATTCATTATCTATATCTTCATTACCCTCTTAATTTTTCACGCGTTACTATGAGTACTTATAGTATTATTATTTCAAAAGCAAAATTTAATCCTTAAGTTACAACTATGCCATCACTAACTGGCTTTCTAGATTGCAGTTTCTTGTTCTCCTTTCCCATAACCAAAATACCAATATAGAGTCCTTTATTTTGTATTAGAGTAGAAAAATAACTTTTCACCCACGCCTTGTTGTGACGAGTACATTTTAATCGGTAAACGAACAGAGTTCAATGTTTGAGGAGTTTTGTAATGTCATGAATTCAAACACCTAAGAAAAACATACATTAAGAAAGGAAATAAGCTTAAATTGCTTTATTTCGTAAACAAGTTAGTCATATCTCCAATATAGGGTGAAATATTAGAGAGTGCTACAAAAAATAAATAAATAAAAATCCTCTTAACATGGTCTAGTGAAGGACATAAATTGCTTATGAAGTAGAGGTACACTTCCATAAAATAATCTCCACAAATAAATGTTTCTAAGCAAAAAAAAAGATGGTGAGTTAATTATATGAATTAAAACTTAGAGTCCATTTAAATTGACTTTTAAAGAAAAGAGAATTAGAAGTAAAAATTAATAGAAAAAATATCATCTCATTTTCTTCTAATAAAAAAAAAAAAGATTTATACTTCTGAATGTATTTACCTTTTTATAAAGGGCTAATTTAAAAAGTGAAGTTACGTATAATTGATTGAGAGGATAATTAAATTATAAAAAGTGCATGCCATTCCTGCGACCCCGCCTCTTCCCTGCAGAGAGCCATATCCATGTTTGTCTTGTACAGGGAGGCTATTACTTTTTTAATCAATGATTCCCTCAGTAACCCCCTTCTTGTGTACTAATACTTCTCTGCATTTGAACTGCGAAGGTTTTCGGCTCAGAGTTGTTTATAGTTATTAAAATACACATAGAGAACCGACCAAAGAAAAAACCAAAACACTGAAAGTATATAACCCTTCGTGATAGTTAAAGCTCATTGCTGTCCCATTTGTATTCTATTCAAGCACATTGAACTAATTTGTTCTTAAAACTTATAGATTTCTTCATGTCAAGCTTGAGTCTCAACCAATAATATATTAGAATATTTATAATTTCAACCATAAACCCTTAAAGATACTCATTTAGTAAAATTATATAACTCATTAAGTTCTTTATTATTTTTTCTTAATTGTCACGAAAAAACCTTAAAGGAAGATCAAATTAGGACGGAGGAATAAATAAATATTAATAGCTTGCCTATCATTATCTGGTTGTGGATTGAAACAAAATGAAAAAATCATTTCGTCCTTCCCCTTTGTAGATCTAATCTCAAAATTAACGTAAGACATTAATCAGAATAAAAATTATTTGTGGTTTTGAGCTCATTTACAACGTTTGTTGAATGATTTTAAGGAAAAAAAAAATTAGAAGCTTACAGTCTATTAAAATCATTGATTTTTGAGTGAACTGTATTTTCCCAGGGAAAGATAGCTTGGATTCCTCATAGCCTGTCCGCACATGGTAGTGGTGATGATTGGATAAGATCACTCATATTCAACTTCTTCACTCTCACTATTTCACATGTTACTAAAACCTACAAGATTATAGGTTCCAATCAAAAATTTAATCCTTAAGTTACAACTGTGATCCTTAAGTTACAACTGTGCTCTCACTAGCTGGCTCTATAAATTGCAATTCCTAGTTCTGATTTTCACACAACCAAAATCTATAGAATCCTTTCACATACTTGCCTAGAAGCCTTTCCTTGCCAAACATGAAGATTGCATCACTGGCACTCTTCTTCCTCCTCTTAACCGTCACCAAAGCTGATTTTGTATATGACACTCAAGGCGAGCAACTTTCAAAGGCTCACTGATACCATGTCACCATTGGCACAGAATTGGGAAGACCTTATTTTACACTTGAAAATGTTGGGAGTGAGAGCTACCCATTATCCGTGGTAGCTGCTCCTCTCTCAGCTGAGAACCCACCTCCCTTGCCGGTTAAATTTTCAGACAACCTACCATTTCCATATCCTTTTGCTTTCACAGACGAGCTATTGAATTTTACCTTCGTTGGTATACCACTATGTGACATAACGTCCAAATGGTTCGCCAAAGAGCGTTTAGGCTCAAATGCTTGGAGTTTGTTGTTTGGTGATGATGTTGGAGGCCTTACTGTAGAAGGTGACTTTATTATCCAAAATTATGGGGAGGAATACTCCTATAAGATTATCTTTTGTCCTAAGGAGCGTCTAGAAAGATGTCGAAATCTTTCTCTCAGGGACGGAAAGTACTTGGATATTGTTGATGGAGCTGTTGATCCTTTGGAGATTAGGTTCGAGAGGATTCATTCTCGTATATCTACGGTGATGTGAATGTTATGTGTGCTGTCTATATAAAATGCACTTGCATGTGATGGATGCTATATATCTAAATATAGTCTGACGTGTAACATGTTAGTTTCACATTATGTTTCCTACTACTAAATGAAAGTGTGGTCAAGATGTTGGCAATATGTTTCAAACTCTCCCTCCCATTGCCCTCTTTCTTTGGGCACAAGTATGCGCTAAGTGACTTGTTAGTTTCACACTGTTCACTGCAGTTTGAGGTTTTTTTTTTTTTTTTTGATTAAAAGGAAACATGCATTAAATAAATTAAACCATTCAATATCTAGGGAGCTGGGTCCCTTAAGCTCTGCAAACATAATTAGATTAACGAAGTTGAGTCATTTTTTTCATTACTTCCATTCTAACAATGTAACTTTAGAAAATTTTTTAAATGACCCTACACCATATCACACTAATTTGATTCAAGCACAGTAAATAAATTGTGGAATCATTCTTTTAGGTTGCTATCATGAGCAATGCATTGTGCTAACATTGAATTTTATAAGTTGTACTTTAATGATTACAGATCATCAGTGTGGGACATATGGCCCACTAAGTTTTCTTTTTTCTTTTAATAATATTGATAAACACTTTTTAGTGTTTATTTATATACTCTTATACTTACTTCTAGCATTTTTAACTTGTATTTAATTGTTTAATTAGATCTATTTTTATCATTGAGGCCTGATTGGAATTTATTATATTTTATATTAATTTTTTCACTTTAAGATCCAATTTTACTTGTTAAGGATTTTTAATTTCATGACCAAAGTTGGGAGACCTTAGAACCTGTTGGGATTTATATCCGAGGATTCATTAATTCATGAAGCAAGGGCATAAAGGATATTTTCTCAACGGAACAAGGGCGAAATAGGCTTTTGGCAACATAAGGAGAGACAATTTTGTAATTTGGGCCTCATTAATGGCAATTATGTAATATAGGGCTCGTTAATGGCATTTTTGTAATTTTCTTGCATGGAAAACCTAGATTTTCGGCTAACACTCGTCTCCAACCTATTCTAGCCACCACTCATCTTCTTCCCTGAGTTTTCTTCATTTTTCTTCTTTCTCCCATGGCTGCCTCCATGAAAATGGAAGGCTAGGTGCATCGGTAGTCAATATGGGATGACTTGAAAACTGTCAATTTAATTCTTGAGACTTGTATTGTATTTATTTTGAATTTAATAATAGTTATGTTTCTCTACTCCTCATTTTTTTCTTTGTGATTGTGTATAATGATTTTTATACATGATTGCTAAATGGATTTGTGGGATTTCTAGGCCTGATCACCCTAGGAGTAATTTTCACGAAATAGAACTTAATTTGGTTGGATAGAAATTCAAAATTTAGGTCTTGGATGCTCTAATCCTTTGCTGCAATGTTGGTTAGGGTTAGATTTGGTTCCAATGACCATAATCTATGCAATTGTGTAGTAGGAATTGCTGAGCTAGGTGCAGGAATATCGGCTTAGTGAGCGTTGAACCAAATTAATTAATTAGGTAGGTTAATCTTGAGATTTCGGGGTTAATCTAGTTAATTTTATCTTTAGGTCAAGGATAGAATCACCGTTATTTGATAAGTTCCCTAGGTTGATTGCATTTCCATCATCTGTTTGCTTCTATTTTACTGTTTATCGCATTTATTCATTATTGAATTGCTGAAAACCCCTCCCATTTCGCCTAATTGACTGAAACCTATACTAGTGGTTCTCTGAAAACACGACCCTGGTTTGAACTTGAACTTTGAATTTTTAATTTGACCGCAACCTATAGTAGCGACACTATAGGGCGCGCGTCAAAATTTTGGCGTCGTTGCCGAGGACGGTAATTGATGCCCGGTAAGTTTAGGTCTAGATGGGAAGGTCCATTTGTTGTTACTGACACTTTTTCTTATGGTGCAGTGGAGCTTGAAGATGTAGCAACAAAAAGATGCTTCAAAGTGAATTGACACCAGGTAAAGAGATTTCATGAGGAGATCATTTTAATGGATTCCAAGTATCCACCATGAATGAGGGAGTTTACTTCTTTTCTTCTCTTTTCTTTTCTTTTATTTCCTTAGCAGTTTACATTTTATGTCTTTTTAGTGCTTGAATAATTTCCTTTGATGATTTGAGACTTATGATGTTGTGACTTGATGAGGACTTTTCTGAATTTTATGACTTGAAACCTTGATTGCCATGATTTATTTATGTTTTGAATTGATGAAATGGTGATGGACGATGGATGTTTATGTTGAGGATGCTAAACAAATATATATTATATATAGGGCACGAGTCAAATATATATTATATATAATATTTTAAACATATCGACAAATTTGCCCCATAGTGTTTTTTTAATTACACCCTATTAACACTCATATATATTCGATTTCTTTTGGTTTATATTTATTATTTTAAATAATTTTTTTGTTTCATAATCTCTGGAATAGTTTAGTAGCTTATAATATATAAGCAAATCCTATTTTTTAATATGAGTTTTATTTTAAATATTATATTATTTTTGTTTCACAACTTCTTGTTTATATTAGTAATCAATAAATAATTAGCTTGAAAATTAGTTTGTGAATTTATGATCTAACAGTGCATTTTTAAATCAATTTTTAAAAACCAGTGATCTTTCAATATAATTTATGAAGACTAAAAAAACATGTTGTACATACATTAATGCATTTGTTCTAGAGTTAGCTTTAATTTACAAATGACCACTACAATTAAGAATTGAATCCAAAATTTCATGAAAAATAAATGGTTGAAAGAGTTTTCGTTATTGATATAGAATTTTTTTTTATAATATTGAAAATGAAAAGAAAATTATTCAATATTTTCAAAATATAAAAACAGATATATAACAATTATAGTGTACGCACATAATTTTAATTATAATGTTTATATTTTTAATATTGCACATATACGTAATTTGTCCCTACAAGTTAAAATTTGGATTCATTACTAATTGTAATATATTCTTTTAAATTGAATAAGCTCTGCAATTTTCTATAATATCCCATTAGAGATAACATAACATCAAAATAAACGAAATCTCGATCTAGAAAAATGCCTTTCTTCAGTTGAGCATTTGCCACTTGATTTCCCTGTCTTATCCTGTGCTGGATTCAAAGCTCTCGACATCTATGCTCGAAGAACACGCAAATATCAATAATATTGCTCCAAGGGCAAAAAATATCTACAAAGTTTTGAATAGCTAACAAAGAGTCCAATTCTATGATGAGTTTAGAGATGTTATTCACTAAAGCTAACTTGACACAATGCTCCAAAGCTCTCCAAGGGCAAAAAATATCTACAAAGTTTTTTATACACTTAATTTTTTCAAATTTTTAAAATGTATACATTACTTTCAAACTTTAACTTTTATTAAAAATTTAATTTAAAAAACAGAGATTTGCATCGTATTGCTTTTGTATTAAACTTTTTCTTTGATAAATAAATAGAAACAACGAGCAAAAATATAAAAATTAGTGAGATGCAGATTATTTTTTCAGTTAAATTTTTAATAACAGTTAAAGTTTAGAATAATGTGTATATTTTAAAATTTTAAAAATATTATGTACACGTTTTTTAAAATTTTAAAGACAGCGTGCATGGCACAAAGATTAAGGGGGCTTTTTAAGTGTTCCCATATGATTTAACTCACATTTTTATCTTCAAACAATAAATGAAATACTTTTAAAAGTTTTATGGGGTCATCGTCAAACAATAGTAAAAAACAAATTGAGCTTGGTAGTTATCTCATTTCTGTTTTAAGATGCTATATAATACTTTTAAGTTCTACCAACAAATTGTTGGCTTGGAAAAACTAACGGAATCTCAACGTGGCTAAGATAAATAGTTTTAAATTTAAAATTTTAAAATTGTACTTGTTGAAAAAATTTATTGTTATTGTTTCCATCCCAATCAAGTATCACCCTGAAGAATGTGAAAATACCAGCTGCAAACAAAAAGAATAGTGTATGTTTTGGCAATATGCGTCTTTTGGTGCATATATAATTCAAACTACTACTAATATTTACTCGATTATCAGCATCGAGGACGGCATTGACTCATCTTCATGTGTACAGGATAAGTTCATAAGATCATTATCTATCTTCACCACTAAAATTTTCACATGTTACGATTAATTTTTAGTTATATTTATTTATATGTCGTTTTAAAATGTTAAGGTAATATTTATTGTTACTTTTTCACTCTTTTCTCTTATTTGTACATTAACAAATTGAGTAATTATAATTATAGAAACTTAAGAGCATAAAATCAGATAAAAGTAGGGTGAAAAGTTAGATGACAAATTTACTTTAATTAAGAAAAATAAATATATACCTTAATTTATGTGATTTGAGTTTATGCAACAGAAGTGAGGAACAAAGTACTATTATCCCCGTGTTCTTAAATCTCTATCCTCATAATTGTGCAAATGGAGCTATTTTACTTGTTGGTTTCTCATAATTATGACAACAATGTACTGGTCCCTCTCTGATTTACTTTTTGTTTAGTTCAAGTAACAGTTGGTCCCCTCTTCGGCTCTGTGTTAACGTTTGATTTTTATGGAATCAACTGTTATATATGTGTCGTCATATCTAAACAAAGATATTGTTTTTGTCTTCTCCTTTCTGTGGTCTATAAAATGGCCAGCTTTCATGCAGATTTTTCACATGCTTTCTAAGAGTTTTGTTAGTGTATTTTGGTATTTTGCCGTTTTAATCAAAACTCATATGAACTAGTGTTTTGTTAGTGTAATTTGGAGTTTTGTACAAGGATTTAAAAAGATACCTAGTTTTGTAAATAATATTTAAACTAAACCTATTTTTATAACTAATTTTTTACATAAATCTATAATAGTCAAAATCCCCAAAATCCATGTCCGTTCGGTCCAAACTTTATGTCATGTATACTTTTTCTCGAAACTATTAAAACGTATAGTTAATCTCTTTAAATTTTTAAAATGTATATATTATCCTCAAACTCTAACTTCTATTAAAAATTTAACAAAGAAAAATATTTGCATGGCACAATGTGTATTAACCTTTTTTCTTATGATAAGTAAATAGAAACAATTAATGAAAATAGTAAAATTAGTGAGATACAAATGACTTTTTTAATTAAATTTTTACTAAAAATTAAAGTTTAAGATAATGTGCACATTTTAAGATTTTGAAAATATTATATACACGTTTTTTAAAATTTGAAAAATAAAGTCTACGTAATACAAAGATTAACAGGGCTTTTTGATGTGTTCCCATACTATTTAATTCACATTTTCATTGTCAAACAATAAATAAAATACTTTTTGAACTCTTGTGGGGATTTTCTATTACTTTTACGTTATATAATAGTAAAAAACATGTTAAACTTTGTAGTGATCTCGTCTGTTTTAAGATGTTGTAAAATACTTTTAAGTTCTACCAACAAATTGTTAGCTTGGAAAAGCTAACGAATCTCAACATAGTAAAAAGTTGAAATGTAAATTTCAAAATACACTTATTAAAAAAAAATTTCATTATTATTTTCATCCCAAACAAGTGGGATAGTGAAAATACCTGCTGCAAGCAAAAAGAATAGTGTAACTTTTGGCAATAATAATTAAAGATGTGTTTGTTATCCATAAAAATACACATTTTTTAAAATGAAACCTGTCTTTTGGTGCATGTATAGTTGAAACTATTACTAATATTTACTCGGTTATAAGCATTGAGGACGGCTTTGAGTCAACTTCGTGTGTATAGGATAAGTTGATAAAATCTTTATGTATCTTTATCACTAAAATTTTCACATGTTACAATTAATTATAGTTATATTTATTTATATGTCGTTTTAAAATTTGAAGCAATATTTATTGTTAATTTTTTTATTTTTATTTATACATTAACAAATTAAGTAATTATAATTATAGAGATTTAAAAAATAAAATCAAATAAAAGTAGAGTGAAAAGTTAGATGATAAATTTATTTTAATAAAAAATAAATATATAACTTAATTTATGTGATTTGACTTTAAGCAACTGAGAAGAAGTGACGACGAGAGCACTATTGGAATCAACAATTATACATATCGTCATATCAAAACGAAGATATTGTTTGTGTTCTCCTTTCTGTTGTCTATAAAATGGCCAGCTTTCACGCGGATTTTTCACATGCTTTCTAAGAGTATTAATTTGATTTATCTTTCTCGTGGATACATGCATCATGAGTTGTTGCCTACCTATGATAAACTATGCATATGTTTTGATAGCAATCAATGAATGATAGCCTTATTTGTGGCTAGCAAAGGATTGTTGCTCGTGAGTGCGAAGATAAGGAATTGATTCAAACAACTCTGTCTTCACCTATTCCGCATGTGACTAGCATACTGTCTTTATATTGAAGGAAGGATTTAATACATAGAACACTAATTAAGCAAAGCCTTAAAGACAGACAAGATATTGGTTCAACACGAAGCAGATTAAGATTAAGTCTCGTGGTCTTTTTAGCCGAATGTCATTAGTGTAAAATCTTAAAATTCACATGTTGAAAGGAAATTACAGGATATACCTCTTGATTTAAAATAGGCAATTAGGGTTCTACAACCAGTTAGGGTTGTATAGACTCTTATTTTGCTTTTATTATTTTCTTTTGTATGTAGATTATTTTATTTTAAAATTTATTGTTATATAGATTAGAGTTTATTTTTATTTAACTGAACTATGTTTTTTATTAATAGGCCCATTTGTAATTAGTTTATTCAGATTTTT
This sequence comes from Bauhinia variegata, assembly GCA_022379115.2. NCBI lineage: Eukaryota > Viridiplantae > Streptophyta > Magnoliopsida > Fabales > Fabaceae > Bauhinia > Bauhinia variegata. Next base: position 8,632,051 of record CM039438.1, on the reverse strand, counting down.
AAGCAATTGAATATTACATATATTTTTTATCAAGAGAGTATATGAGCAAAAATCAAGTGATTATTTTAATTTAGAGGAGTACTCTAAATTTAATTTTAGGGGAATTCCTTAGGATTTTTATTGTTTTGTTTTACATCCCTCTCCACCGACATTAATATGAAGGCAAAAATAGAGGCGTTCGAAGTATAAGTCATGTAAACTATGATTCCTTTGTTGTCCCCACACGTACCTTCCTCTTGAATATAATACGGGTGGCTATTGTGTGGTTCGGTGTGAATTTTGAGAATATTCAAACCAAACTATTCAATAATTCACAGCAGTTTTGTTCGAATATTCAAAATTTCAAAATGAAAACAAAAGGAAATTAACGCACTTAATTGCAATTAGATTGGGTTGATTTGAGTAGTTTGTAAAGTCACTAAATTATCTAATTAATAATAAAATATCCAACAATTATATCTAAATCAATGTATCCAAACAATGATCTAAAGAACAATCCATTATGCGAAAGTCACAAGCATTAATTCAAGTTAAATCTATACAAAAACTAAAATGGACATATCTAAATCACATTTCAAAAATAATAATTCATTATATATACAGTCTAAAAACAATAGACAAAAAAATTAGTCCCAATATATATCAAGCACTTTAACACTTTGCTTAGTTTTCTTTAGTTGTTGGTACTAGGCTCAAAGAGTTGGTAAAGAAATTTACTTTGATTAGTGAATTTTTTGTATTTTCTTTTATTTTATATGTAATTATTTGTATAAGAATAAATATACAAATAATTATATATGTAAAAATTTTTAAAATACAAATATATAGTGTGGTTTGGTTTTAGTTGATTTTAAAGAGGCCAAATAGTAAATTGAACTGCTAGTTGTGGTTTAGAAATTTTGAAATCCAAATCAAGTTAAATGCAATCGGATTGGTTTGACTTTAATGCATGTCGGTTTGGTTCAAATGATTTAAGGAGACTGGTTCTAATTTTGGTTACCTTTAAAATGTAACCCTAATCGAGGCACTGTATAGTACAAAATATGATCATCTCTCTTCGCATGAATTCAAACTGGGCTCGCCACATTGTAGGAATTAGCCCCTTTTACTAAACCTAACCTTGTTTGTATATTTTAATTTTTACAATACATTGGATTGGTTTTTGAGAACTTTGCAAAGAGTTCAAAATCAAGGGATTTAGAGTTTTAGTAGAAAATTATTTACAAAAATAGGTTCAGTTTAGTACTATGAAAATGGATTTCATTTTCAATAGATAATATCTAAATACCATTATAACTATTTCCTTCTTTTGAACGTTTTGTTCAAATCGGTATTGTAAATATGTATTGATACTTTTCTTTTTCTTTTTTTTTTTTTTTGGTAGAATGCTTGCATAAGCAAAAGTACAATCTAATTATGCATTTTCACCCTAAAGTGGCTTAATTTAAAACACTTTGAAGTTGTACTACCAGACTTGACATTAACTTCAATCACCAAATTTAAGTTTCCACAGCAAAGTACTTCAATTAATTAGCTACGACATATTAGTGCCTTCTCGCTGCTTAGTACCCTAACTAGCCTGTAACCCCTGTTCTTTGCACATGAAATATCTGAATTTCATTTTTTTTTTAAAAAAAAGAACAGGTGTCAAGCAAATAATAAAAAAAGAGGTACTGTGCAATTAGGCAATGTGTTAAAGAAGCGTTTAGGTTTCACCAAAATTAATGTTAGTATATTGATTTGTAAGTAATTTAATATGATTTTATTGCAATTCTTTTGATTTAAATATGATTGAGAGAAAATGTAATTATGAACTCGTACAAGATTATTTTAGTTTAATCAAAAGTCTTGAGTCTAAACCATAGAAATGCAGGTGCATTAGAATTTTGTAAGGAGAGCTTTGTTATCTTTATAGTCATATTTGACTTGAACCGGATTAATTATGAGTTGAGAGATCTAATAATAAATTATGTCATACAGATACTGGTGGTCAAGACCAAAATAATTATTTGTATGTAACAAAGATAAGGAATTGATGGAAACAACTCAATCTTCCTTATATTCCCCGTGTGAGTTCCAAACTGTCTCTATATTAAAAGGAGGGTTTAATATATAGAACCCTATGCAATGGAGCTTTTAAAACAGACAAAATATTGGCTCAAAAGCGCAGGCTGAATACTAAAGTGTTTCTGGAAAATATTGTTTTGCTGAAACCTTGGAAAGTTTACTTATTAAAAAGGATTTATCAATTACTATTTTCATTTTAAATATAGATTAATCTTATACACAAAATACATGAGAATATCTAGAGGTCCTCAATTGATTCAGGACCTGTAGATCAAATTTCAATTTTTGAAATACAACTGGCTACTTGCACTGATCATGCGAATTTTAAAATGAGTTCAAATTCATATATGTTCCGGTCCAATTAAAACGACACACTGAAGCATATAAAACCAACAAAATATTGGCTCAAAGTGCAGAGTGAATCCTAAGGAGTTCCTGCAAACATTCAATGCTTGAAACATTGCAGTTGACTTGTTGGGAAGGATTAATTATCGGTTTTTGTTCTCCACCCCGAATGTGAATTAGTCTCAATCCCACAAAATTATGGGCCTTCAAATTAAGCATAAGTCAGGTATACCATGATTCCCAAAATGAAAAATTATTTTTAAACTCCAACATTAGTGGTAGTGAATGCTACCATTGAAACCCTTAGTAGAGCAACCGGATTGACTGTTAATATTATCATAAGTCTAAGCTTTGTTTCTCTCCCAACACCAATACCAATCCAAAGGACACCCTGCCTAACGAGTAGCATTGCTCCTTCGCTGTCCTTGCAAAATTACCTAAGTTTTCCTCTTTGAGCTAAAATTAGCTAACATAGCAAATTAGAATTTTATGAGAAGTAGGTTTAGTGTAATAGGTAACCTCTTAGAGTTAACGGTCTGCATTCTTATGTCCTAGTCTGACTTTCCCCTCCTACCTATTAACAAAAAAAAAAAATTACAATTTCATGGTTGATAAAGTCAAGAAGAGACTAGGTAGCTGGAAAGCTTCCATGCTCTCCTTTGGAAACTCTGGTTCAAAGCAGCTTTTTCCCCCATTCCAGCTTACTATATGGAATGCGTTAACATTTCTCAACAGCTTTGCAAGGAGTGTGACGCTGTCAATGAAAACGTGTAGTGGGGCCAAACCAATGCCAAAAGTAAAATTCACCTCGTTGGCTGGGAGAAATGAAGTGACACAGAAAAGAATGGCAGAAGGTCTAAATACTTAAAAAGGAATTTGTTAACCTCAGCCATAAGGGAAGACGATAAACAATTAATAAAGTCTTATTAAATATGTAGAATTTAAATTTTAGAGCCTTTTATTAAATGTGAATATTAATTGTAATTTTTATTAATATCTTATACTTTTAAGTGACTATAATATCCTTTTCTCTTTTATAAATTTCTAAACCTTAAAACACAAATCTTAAATTTAGAGTTTATGGTTTATAGTTAGGGTTTTAGAGTTTAAGGATTAAGGTTTACATTTAGAGTTTAGATTTATATTTAGGGTTTATATTTAGAGTTAGAGGTTTAGGATTTAGAGTTTATGTTTATGGTTTAGGATTTAGAATTTATATTTAATGTTTAGGGTTTATCTATTGGTTTTAGGGTATTGTTTCAGGTTTAAGTTTATATTTAGAGTTTGATATGAAAGATAAAGGGCATAATAGTCATAGGAAGAAAATAAATTATTAATGAGAGATATTTACTGTTTGCAATTAATAATCTCGTCTTAATATTTGAGTTTTAAGCATTTAATAAAGTTTTTGATTAATGCTTATCTACATTTAAGTCCTGAGGTTAACAAAACCCGTATTTAAAAACAAGAAATAGAGCTCTCTTAGCAAAGTTGCATATGTAGAGAGATGTCTAGCCTTTGGGCCAAGTCCAAGAAAGCCGTCTTTGATGGTGTCAAGAAGAAGGTTGAATTACTTTTTGACATTTCAACATTAATTCTTGATACGGTATCATAATTTTTATATTAGAAGATTAATTTTATTGTCTAATACTTTGTTAATTAAATTAATAATATTTTAGCACATTGTATGAGTAGATTTATGCTGGTTCACATTTCAAGCCCAACAAACTTTCATACGCGAGGGTGTGTTATCAACATATTGTAGATATAATACAAAAGTAATCCTAAATCTTCTTTTTAACAGATTAAGTTTTTGTTAACCAGGTTCTTACTAGATGAAACCTAGGTGACCCTAAAGATGCTTGCACTAGAAAAAAAAAAAAGAAAAAAGATCTAGCCTAATTTAGGATTACTAGTTAGGGCTTTGATAAATACCTTTTAGTGTTTATTTGTGTACTCTTATACTTACTTTTAGCATTACAAACTTACATTTAATTATTTAATTAGCATATATTTTTATCATTGAGATTAGATGGGAATTTATTATATTTCATATTAATTTTCTCACTTTAAGATTTAATTTTACTTGTTAGGGATTTTTAATTTTAGGACTGGACCTAGGAGGTCACAGAACTTGTTGGGATTTTTGTCCAAGCTTGGGATTAGAGCAATAATTTTCATTAATTCATAAAGCAAGGGCACAAAGGATATTTTCTCAACTTTAAAAGGATGAAATAAGCTTTTGGCAACATAAGGAGGGGCAATTATGTAATTTGGGTCTTATTAATAACAATTATGTAATTTAACCCTCATTAATGGCAGTTTTGTAATTTTTCTACATTTACCCTAGGGATTTTTGGCTAGCACATTCACTCTCCCATTCCTAGCCACCACTTTCATATTCTCCTTAGCTTTCTTCATTTTTCTCTTTCTCCCATGGCTGCCTCCATGAAAATAGAAGGCTAGGTATGTTTGTAGTAAATCTGGGATAGCTGGATGATTGTCGGTTTGATTCTTGAGACTTGTATTGTGTTTATTTTGAATTTAATGATAGTTATGCTTCTCTACTCCTCATTTCTTTCTCTGTGATTGTGTATGATGATTATTATGTATGACTGCTAGATGAGTTTGTGGGATTTATAGGCCTAATCACACTAAGAGTATTTTCCACAGAATAGAACTTGATTTGGTTGGACAGAAATTTAGAATTTAGGTCTTGGATGCTCTAATCCTTTGCTGCGATGTTGGTTAGGGTTAGATTTGGTTCCAATGACAATAATCTATGCGATTGTGTAGTAGGAATTGTCAAGCTAGGTGCAGGGATACCTGCTTAGTGAGGGTTTAACCAAATTAATTAATTAAGTAAGTTAATCTTGAGACTTTGGGGTTAATATAGTTAATTGCCATAATTGGAGTTAAATTTATCTTTAGGTCGAGGATAAAATCACCGTTGTCTGATAATTCTCTAGGTTAATTGCATTTATATCATCCTATTTTATTGTTTATCGCATTTATTCATTGTTGAATTGTTGAAATTCCTCCATTTTGCCTAATTGACTGAAACATATACTAGTGGTTCTATGAGAACACGACTCTAGTTTGAAACTTAAACTTGAAATTTTTAATTTGACCGCAACCTATAGTAACGACTCTATAGGGCGCGCATCAAGCTTGTTTTGTCGAGTTAAATTTTTAAAAATCCCAAGCACTAATAAGTTTATTTGATATTTTAAATTTTATTTAATTTGGGCTATCTATGTATTTTAGGTCCAACAAATTTTTAATCTTGGACATGGGATTGGGTCAAGTTTGGATCCATAACTCAACTAAGATTTTGTTTCTAATTTGTTTATAATTTTAATTCGAAAAAGAAAAATTTTGTACAAAAATATTGATTCTTTTAAAAGGAAAAACAACTTCAAAATGTAAAGTCCTTCTAAGCTGCATGAATTGAAGACATACATTGAACCATCCAGTTTGAGTCCATACAATTATACATAAGCATAAATAAATAATTGAGTAAAGAACACTTGAGTCCTTCATATTTAAGGGTTCAATCAATTCAATCCTTCAAGTTTAAAATTTTTCAATTAACTCTTTCACATTGTGAAAACTTACCAAATTAACCATCCTGCTGTCCAGGTTTACAAGGTTAGTATAAAAGTGGAGCCAAGATTTGGATAAAAGAAAGGCCAAGATTAAAATGCCAAAATTTGAGATAATCTAATGTAAATTTTTTACATAAATTTTGAGGGAGCCAAATATATAATATTAAGGTAAAACTATCAACTTTCTTGTCTTGATTAAAATTATTTGGAATACAAAGAGGAAAAAAGAGAAAACTAACAAGTCCCACATCATAAGGAGAGGAGGAATGTATATAAGGTGATGAGAATCCAAGGACAAGATGGTGGGTGAAAAACTGAAACTTTGTATTGTGCTACGATTTATCATATGTGGCAGGAGAGAAATTATAGAATTTTTCAAGCTGTTCAACAAGAACTTGGAAAGATTATTCAAGTGGTTAAGTAGGAAGTTGCTTGGAGAGTTCAAGTTTGCTGCAAGAAGATACTAATAGTAAAGGGGAGAAAAAAAATTCTTATCAGGTGTGGATTTGTTGGTTCTTATCTAAGTTTATTATTGTAATTTTGTTTCATAGGTCTTGGAATTGCATTTCATAAATTGAAAGGTGGCATTTCATGTTTGTTGGTTTTATTGACTCATATATATGAACTGATTTTTATTTATTTGGTAATATATTTACATTTTACCCAAAAAAAAAAAAGTAGCACTGCCATATATTATTATTGTTGTTTTTTAGGAAAATAACAAATTAATGTTAATTTAGTGATAAATGTTTGAATAATTTTGTATGAGGGGGAGATTTCTAAAATAAACAAAATATAGCTAGTTAAAGATTTTTTTTTTTAAAAAAATATAAGACATACATGAAAAGTATGTCTGTAAATTTGATATTTGGCATACTAAATAAAAGACCCGTGGTATTTGATGAAATACCTTAATTATTAATTTGATTAGGAAAATTTAGTAACGCAGAATAGTTTCCTTTTTCCCCTCAATGACAACAGGAGGGATCATTCAGAATATTATATCTGCCACAGGGAGAGTGTGATGACCACACTTCCACAGGAAGTGGTTGATACTCTTTTGGCAAGGAATTTTCTGAATAATCCTGAAAATATCTTTAGATTCCTTAGAAGGGCAAAATAGACTATAAGTTGATTTGATGGAGAATTTTTGATCTGTTGATGTTTTTATATTGATATGTTTCCAAGGTAACACTTTAACTTGATTCTCAATTTTTTAAGCGAAAAATGGGAGGTATAAAGTTAGTGTACCAATACTGTCTAGCAGAATTGTCTCAGCCAAGAAAAGATATTGTGAACCCACTAAACATTTGAATAAAATAAACAGAGCACAAAAAAAAAAATTACCTCAAAGATTAACCCATATCTGGTTTGTTTTAATGATATGAATGGGTAATTGGTATATCTAAGTAGTGAGCAAATGGCGGTGATAATATACAATCTTTTAGCCAATCTTAACATGAAGAACTTTGAATGGATCCATAAACGGCATTTCACAAAATACTTCTGTTACTGTGAGGTTATTGCGGCTTTGTTACCATGTTATAAAATGATTAATACCAAGTACATTTATTAAAAGAAAGTGTAATAATGGTCTAAAGAGTTTTGACCATCTATCTTAAGAGGAATTTTGGATCGCCTTACCACGCTGCTAGTTCTGGAATATTAGAAACAAATTCCATATTCAATAAAAGCTAATATTAGTAGTGATGAGAATCTTACTGGTTCCCAGCAATGGCAAGTCCTAACCCACCACTGACTTCGTCAGAGACTGGAATAACCACCTGCATTTCTCACCGGTTGGCCTTCTACATTGGCAATTCCGCAGCCTTGTAGGCAAAAATAAACAAGCTCAGTGACAGTACAAGCAGTGCGGTTCTATTAAGGGGCTCTCACAAAACTACACATTATTTAGGCACTCGCAAAACAGAAATGATGCTATGTTTCTATGTCCATTAAAACAGTGTAAGAATAGCACAAATTCAAGAACGGGGCTATTAATAAGATGTTACTATGCATGACCTTTATCTTATAACTTTTTATTTATCCCATTTTTACTATGTTTAATGATTTTGAGTCACATCGGAGTATCCAATGTATGCCTTCTATTCAAGCTGTATAGCAGAGGGGGTCCCAAGCATGAAAATATGATAAGGAATGAGTGATAAACTATGAATCTGTTTGATAGCCATTCAATGAGTGATAACTTCATTTGTGGCTAGGAAAAGATTGTCGGTGGTGAACGCAAGATAAGGAATGAGAAGCAATCAACTCAGAATTTCAGAATTTCGTTTGAAGATGCACTACGAGACTCGACATTAATTGCAATCACCAAGTTTAAGTTTTTCTTTACAGCTAAGTACTGCAAATAGTTAGCGATTATGACCAATTATTGCCTTCTCATGCACTGCTTAATTAGTACCCCAATTTAATATGATTTTGATTGCAATATTTTATTTAAATTCGATTGAGAAAAAATGCAAATCCATAGAGAAATTCAAATCAAATTTCATGAGACTAAGATGTCCTTCTGTCTCTGAAAACTTAGGTTTAGTTTGATATAATGGAATTAAATTAATAAGTTGGTTATCATTAAACACTAAGATTTACTATTATCCCCATGTTCTTCAATCTCTATCCACATAATTGTGCAAGCGGACCACTAGTTATTTTACTCGCTTGTTCCTCATAATTACTACAACAATGTACTGGTCCCTCTTTGATTTTTTGGTTTAGTTCAAGTAACAATTGGCCCCTTCTTTGGCTCTTTGTGTGTTTGTTTGTCTCCTTTCTGTGATCTATAAAATGGCCAGTTTCCATGAAGATTTTTCACATGCTTTCGAAGAGAATATTTTTTATTTATGCATTATTGTATGCAGACTGTTTGGTTTTTCTATTGGGCTGGGCCTCGAGGCACATCTCAACCATTTGTCTTCATATGTTATTCAACACATCACATAATACACATCTTGAATAAATATGGACCCTCCATTTACTGCCCAGCAAAATGAGCCCACCTACATGTTCCATAATTTGTTACCTGCTTATGATACACTACGCATATGTTTTATGGCAATCAATGAATGATAGCCTCATTTGTGGCTAGCAAAGGAATGTTGCTCGGGAATGCGAAGATAAGGAATTGAATAATGAAACAACTCAGTCTCCATCATATTCCACACGTGACTGGCATACTGTCTTTATATTAAAAGGAGGGTACAATACATAGAACACTAATTAAGCAAAGAAGCCTTAAAAACCGACAAGATATTGATTCAAGGTGATGAGATTAGTTTCATGGTGTTCTTGACCAAAGGTATTTTGTTTAAAATCTTGAAATTCATTTATTGAAAGCAAATTATATCGGATACACCTCTCCACCAATATGGACATGAACACAAAGATAGAGGCATTCAAAGTATAAGTCACTTAAGCCTTGATCCTTCAATTTCTCTGAATTAATTGTGGATATGTAGATCATGTTTCAAATGTTTATTTTTGTCCGAACACATACCTTATGAAATAAAGGTGGCTATTGTGCAGTTCTGTGTAAATTTTGAGAAAATCGTTAACTAAATCACTCAAATAATTTTTTGTGCGGTTTAGTTGGAGTTTCCAAAATTTCAAAAGAGTAAATTTTAGAAACATTATCTGAACTTTATGTGATGTACACTTTGTATCTAAAATATTTCTTTCAAAAAAAAAATAATGTTTGGATGTTTAAGAGTTTCATATTCTTTCTCTTTCTTTAGCTTATTTCAAAGGAAAAAATATGGTTTATGACAAAAGTTTCTCTTTATTTATATATATATATATTGGGTTGTTTGCATGAGTATTTCTATTTTACATTAGAAGTAAGATTAATTATGTTCGGAAATAGAGAGCAATTATAATTTCTTTTCTTTCAATATGCTTTTCTATAAATTCAAATCTTTAATATTGTAGATACTCACTAAGCCACACTTTTTGAAAAAAATTCTTTATATTTAAATATGCCAACTTACCTCCCATCTTAAAAAGAAATAATTTAGCAAGAAGGGAAGTTATCTAAGATATCCAACTTTTGGAAGTTGTGCGCCGGAGCACGATCAAGTTGGCTTACTTTATCAACCATGAAATTGTTTGAAGTTCATCCATTAGGATTAACAATATATTATTTACTGAGATAAGATAAGATTAAATCACATGGCTTTTGAGACAAATATATTATTTACTGATTAATGTTTGCTGGTTATTCCTAAGATTAGGCTGAGTACGAATCAATTTGGGTCTCAGGTCAGTCCGTATCTCAAGCCTAAATACTGAAGTTGAATTTGTATTCAAGGCACAAGCTAAAGATCAATTTGAATTCTCGTACGTCCACAATTTTTCGCCTTCCTTTGAGACACATCATGCACCTCACTTTCTTTTGCTCGTTCCCAAATACGCTCAAGATTTTTATTTTCTTTCCTTGACTTTTTGGGATTCTGCCTCTTCAATGTTTCCTTGGCTTGCATTTACAATTCGTTGCATTGAAAATAAAAATGATGAAATACTAAAATATGCATAAATTTAAACCCAATAAAACATTAACTTACTGGGATAAGAATTAGGTTCTGTTACTTCTAAATCCACTCCCTTATACACATCTACACTCGTTTAACCTTAAAATGATAAAATAAACAATCTTTATATAAATAAAATGTACCAGAAGTTAAAAATAATTTTGATACTAATATTAAAATTTGATAATTTGAAAATTCTAGCAAGTGAGTAAACTAATTAAATCTAATCCTCTGCAAATGATGTGACACGACCACCGAGCAACTAGAGAAAAAATAAAAATGCAATTTTAAAATAAGAAAGTTTACCAAAAAGTTTTGTTTTTCAATCATCATAATTTGAGTTGCTTTTAACAATAGTATGCGTCCACCCACCTTCGTACTAGAAAATATTTAAAATAGATATAGATATATCACATAAAACTTAGTCATACGAATATCAGTGTCGGTCTCTTCATTGAAGTCTACATCATTGTCATGCGGCTCTTCATAAAATTTTTTAGCCATATACCGTAAGAGAATGCCATGTGGTGTGTCTAGCGTTGTTTTATTTATTATTATTTATTACATACCATAAAAGATCCCTCCTTCTCAATAAAGATTACGGGCATTTTTAGAGTTAAATTACAATTTTTTTTTATATTTTAAATTTTTTAATTAATTTTATTTTTTTTATATTTTATATTTATTAATTTAATCAATTATTATTTAAAATTTCTATCAATTTTTTCTTCTCACTTCAAATTTAGTAATTTTATCACTAAAATTTATCATTACTTATGGTTATTTAAGAGTTTATTAGCAATTGAAACTACTGAAAAATGATAGAAGGGTGAAATCAATAATAATTTTAAAATATTAAAGACCAAATTGATAAATCTAAATTATAAGAGATCAAATTTATTAGACTTTTAAGTGTTAAAGGCTAAAAAAAAAAAATTCAAAAAATGCCATAAACTTTGTCATACACTTTATCCCGAAAATTATTAAAATATATACATAATCTCTTCAAATTTTTAAAATACGTATATTACCTTCAAACTCTCACTTCTCTTAAAAAATTTAACAAAGAAAAGATATTTGCATTGCACTATTTTTGTATTAACCTTTTTTGTGATAAATAAATAGAAACAATGGGTAAAAACAGTAAAACGATAAATAAAATACTTTTTGAACAGATGACTCTTTCAATTAAATTTTTTATAAAAGTTACAAATTGGTGTAATGTACACATTTAAATATTTTGAAGATATTATATCCACGTTTTCTAAAATTTAAAAAAGAAAGTGTACATAACACGAAGATTAATAAAAGCTTTTTGAAATATTCTCATACTATTTAACTGGCATTTTCATAGTTAAACAATAAATAAAATATTTTTTGTACTCTTGTGTGGGATTTTCTATTAATTTTACGTTATATAATAGTAAAAAACAAGTTAAGCTTTGTAATTATCTCATTTCTGTTTTAAGATGTTGTGAAATACTTTGAAGTTCTACCAACAAATTGTTGGCTTGGAAAAGCTAATGGAATCTCAACATCATTCGAATAAAAAGTCTTGAATTTTAAATTTTAAAATTACATTTTTTAAAAAATTTCTCATTATTATTTTCATCCTAAACAAGTGCCACACAAAAAAGATGTGAAAATACCTCCTGCAAACAAAAAGAATAGTGTAAGTTTTGGCAAAAATAATTAAAGATGTGTTTGTTGAATCTCCGTGTTCTTAAATCTCTATCTTCATAATTGTGCAAGGGGACCACTAGCTATTTTACTTGTTTGTTTCTCATAATTACGACTACAATGCACTGGTCCCTCTTTGATTTATTTATTTTTTAGTTCAAGTAATTATTGGTCCCCTCTTTGGCTCTTTGTGTTTGTTTGATTTTTATGGAATCAACTGTTATCCATATCGTCATATCTAAACAAAGATATTGTTTGTGTTCTCCTTTCTGTGGTCTATAAAATCGCCAGCTTTCATGCAGATTTTTCGCATGCTTTCTAAGAGCATTAATTTGATTTGTCTTTCTCGTAGATACATGCATCATAACTTGTCGCCTACCTATGATAAACTATGCATGTGTTTGATAGCAATCAATGAATGATGGCCTCATTTGTGGCTAGCATAGGACTGTTGCTCCTCATTGCGAAGATAAGGAATTGATTGAAACAACTCAGTCTTCAACATATTCTGCATGTGACTGGCATACTGTCTTTATATCAAAAGAAGGGTTTAATAGATATTGGTTCAAGGTGAAGCAGATTAAGTTTGCTGGTATTTTTAGTCGAATGTCTTTAAAGTTTAAAATCTTAAAATCTATTTATTGAAAGGAAATTATAAGATACACCTCTTAATGTAAAATCGGCAACTAAGATTCTATGAGGAGTTAAGTTAGGTTTAGACGCATACTAGAATGTAGACTCGTGCTCTGCACGGGGTGTGCAAATCAGTACACCAAAGTAGTCATGAGTCCATATACTTGTAATCAATTAGAACTAATATTGACAAAGTTAACTGTTTTTTTTTTTACATACCCAATTACAAATAAGAACAATTAAACTGTCCTATGTCACCTTTCACGTGAACCAACTTCACCCATCAAAAATTAAAAAATATAATTAATATAATATAACAATAAACTAATAAAAACAACACTTCTTCTTAATGGTGGTGAGATGACACATGCGCATGTGTGGATAATCCATGTGTCTAATAGTTAAGTAGTTACTTTACACATGTCAACACCATAATCTTATCTCATAGCCCTTACAAACCTATGCCATAGCTCTTCCCTATGTCATCCTTCACGTGCTCTAACTTCATCCATAACAAATTAGAAAATATAATATAATATAATATAACAATAAAATAATAAAAACAACATTTCTTCCTAATGTTGGTGAGAGGACACATGCATATGTTAGAGTGAATAATCTATCTGTCTAATAGTTAAGTAATTATTTTATATGTGTCAACACCACAATGATCAACAATGGTATAATTTAAATAAATCTAAGCTAAGAAAAAGCTATCCCACTTCCCAACTAAGAAAAAGCTAATGAAAACACAACTGAAACTTTGATATTTTTTTTTTTTTTTAAAAAAAATACACAAACACACATTTCAATCTTAAATTTCTGTTCCTACCCTTTAACTCTCCCACTTCCCTTTTCTCGGCAACCAAATGGGAGCTAGACAAAGTTGTCAAAATAGTAAAATCTACTCACCTTCAAGAGTGTGAATAGGCGGCAATAAAAACCATCTCCTACTCTCTGTGAATGAAAGAGGATTGAGATGAAGAAAAGGGTCTTAAAATGGTATCCACTTTCATTGGAAACTGAACTTCAAATCAAAAGATGTTTAGGAGAGTTAGCAAGCAGCTCACGGCTATGTTGAAGCGCAAGGCTTTCTTGCATTGGTACACTATTGAAAGAATGAATGAAATTGTGTGCAAAAAAGGGTGAAAGCAACATGAACGACTTGGTAAAATTTTAGATAATGTATTTTTTTGGAGGTCGCCATTCAATACGGTGTTTATATTTGTTGGTTTTCCTAACTAATAGTAATCAACTTTTCTTTTTCAATATTTTATGAATAATTTTTCTAATTATTGTAAGAATATCTTAATTGATTTTGTATGATTTGATTAGTATCTTAATTTGTTGATTAATAACCATTATTATTTCAATCTAATTTGATTTTATTGCAAATTAATTAGTTTCTTAAATGCAATCTTACAATCAAATTAATTGTAATAAGAATCTTACAATCAAATTGATTGAAATAAAATTGTGTTGATTTGCGAGGATAAAAAAAAAATCTTAATTAAGAAAAAAATATCTTTTAACGAAATTATTACAATCTTACAATAATATTGTAATAAAATTATTTTCATTAACTTATTTTTTTGAAAGATAATTTTAATATATAATTTCATGATATTGTAATTAAGATTTTAATATATTATCATGTGTTTTTTAGTTGGCAAGCTAAGTGTCAACACTATAGAATTGCCACATAGTTTTGTAATATATTAAAATTAAATCTTGCACTGTAAGCATATAATTATATACAAAATTTTTAAGAAATATAAGCCATCTCTTCCCTCTAGTGTTCAAACTTAGGTGATGAAATTATTAAAAAAAAATTATAAATCTCACTTAATTAGGAAAGTCATTATAGAAATACTCCAAAGACACTACTGACCATAGATATGCAAAGAAATACTCATTTATAATAAATAATGTTAATACCACATATATGCAAACTATATTTATAATATAATAGATTAGATTAGAATATTAGAGTAAATTTTAAAAGCAAAACAAAATTAAAAAAAATAAAATAAAGAGGTGGGTGATGTAAGTTAGGTGACTTAATGGAGTATATTGATATTGATTGATTGATTTGGTAAAAAGATAAAAGGAAGAGAGAGTTAAGTGTGTTCAAAAAAGAGTAAAAGAACTTTGTTAACATAAACTTGACATGTGTCAAGTAGTGAAGGCTATACTTTCTCAGTGTCAAGCTTATGTTAAAAGAAAGATGTGCATTTTAGCAAAACCCATCCAACTTCTCTTATATTATATAAGATTTTTTTATTATTTTTGTTATTATTTAGATTATTTTATTTTAAAATTTATTATTGTCTAAATTAAGATTTATATTTTATTTAATTGAACTATGTTGTCTATAAATAGGTTTATGTCTTATTAGTTCTTTTAGACTTTTAAGCAATTGAATATTGTATATATTTTTCATTCAAAGAGTATCTAAGCAAAATATAGGGAGTACTTTACCCTAGAGGCGTACTCTAAGTTTATTTTTAAGAGAATACTTTAATATTTTTATTTTTTTATTTTACACCCCTCTCCACCAACATGGATATGAAGGCAAAAATAGAGGCATTTGAAGTATAAGTCACGTAAACTATGATTCCTTTAATTGATCTGATTTAATTTTGGATCTATTGATCATGTTTCAATTCTTTTTTTGTCCCCACAAATACCCTTCCTATTGAATATAATAGGGGTAGCTATTATGTGGTTGGGTATATAAATTTTGAGAAATTTCAAATTGAACCATTCAATAATTCTGTGCAGTTTTGTTTGAATTTTAAAATTTCAAAATGAAAACCAAAAACAAATTAACCCACTTAATTACGGTTTGGTTGGGTTGATTTGAATAGTTTGTAAGGTCACTAAATTATCTAATAAACCAAAAAAGAAATCTGACAAATATATCTAAATGAACATATCCAAACAATGATCTAAAGAACAATCAATTATGCAAAGGTTACAAGGATTAATTCAAGTTATATCTATACAAAAATTTGGCGTTTTGTACAATGATTTAAAAAGATACCTAGTTTTGTAAATAATATTTAAACTAAACCTATTTTTATAAATAAGTTTTTACATAAATCTATAATAGTCAAAATCCCCAAAATCCATGTCCGTTCGGTCCAAAATAAATGTTTTGAGGATGTGGCAGTGATACCTCAGACTTTAAATAGATCATATCTTTACAATTTCCTAAACATATTGAAGGATATTTTCGACCGAACGGATATGGATTTTGGGGATTTTGACTATTATGGATTTATGTAAAAACAGTGATCCCCAAAATCCCCAAAAATATCTAAAAATCTAGGACTATTTCCCATAAAAATTTAAGTCTATACTTGAACTCTTACTGTAATAACAATAATGATAATAATAATTAAAAAAAAAAAGAAAAAGTGAAGACCATAAAAGTGTAATTCTAAAAGTGATAAATGTGCCTGAATGACACATGGGTAAGTGCATGAACCAGATTTTCACCAAACATCTACAAATAGGACCCCTCTATCCTTCCTTTTTTCATCCACCGAAAGATGAAAATGAGAACTACACAGCTGCTTGCTCTGTGCCTCTTTCTTTTTGCATATAGGGCTGCTTCTGTGCTTGACACAGATGGCGACCAAGTGCTAAATTCTGGAGGAGCATACTACCTTGTTCCTGTTTCTAACAGTGGTAGTCTAGGACTTGCTGCTATTGGGAACGACAGCATCCCAAAATCAGTTGTCCTAGATACTAGTCTTGCTAAAGGCCTGCCAGTAAGGTTTGGAACTCCAATCCTTCTTCCTTGGGTTAATGATGGAATGCTCGTGCATATCCTCTTTATATCCATACCTGAAATACCAGCGTGGGAAGTTTTTGCAGAATTCCCCATAGGATGGACTGTTAAAGTTACAAAATCCCCAACTTCATTCAGGGGTCCATTTGCACTTTATCCCGTTAAGACTGGATACAAGATTGTGTACTATCCTGATGAGGGTGATACTGGTTATGATATCGGAATCATCAACAATGGGGGTCACTACCGTTTGGCCGTGAAGGATGGGGATCCTTTCATATTCAAGATCAAGAAGGCTTTTGAACCTTCAATTAGAATAAGCAAAGTTTGAACATTTGACGCCATTTGCCCTCTTACTTCGAGAAACCTTGTGTAATAATGTAAGAGGGCTAAACATGCAGGGATTTATTCAGTGTTATCTCTTCTGGTTATCTATCTTCTGTGAAGAAATGTCTTGTGTTTAGCTGTCCTCTGTCTTAATATGTGCATACTATTGTATTCTGTTGTTCAGGGCTTTTACTTCAATCTGTTTCATAATAATTCTCACTACAACAATTTTTGTCCTTCGGCAACATGAGAAAACTGTTGTCAATTATGAGAAAATCGTTGCCTATCCTATGAGAATAAGCAACAGTTTATGTATACAGTATTAGAAGGCATTACCTATTATATAGGCAACGGTTTTTTGTAATATTGACTACAATATCAAAAAACCGTTGCCTACAGTCTTCTAATAGGGCAACGGTTGTCAAGCTTCCCTTCAGATACAGTTCCATTGCCTATAATCTTTTAATCGGCAACAGTTTTTAATTGTTGTTTGTAATTTCTTAGATTAGTTTCTCAACCGTAGCTTATGATTCTAATAGGCAACAGTTTTTAGTTGTTGCCTATAATTTTCTAAATGTACCTTATAATTATAAAAGGCAACGTTTTCTTTCAACATAACATTCCAGCTGTAGAATTTGTCAGTAGAATTTTCCCTAATAACCTCTATTTTTCAATCCTTAGCAGAATTTGTTAAGCAAAGCATCGTAGATCTGAAAATCATAAGATGGGTCCAAAAATTATGGGGACCAAAAATTTGCAAAATTATACCTTGTTTTAAAATGGAATATTCAGTAGCATCATAAAACCACATCAAGTGATAAAGGATATTTCAATCGAACATTCCCAACGGGTGGATGGTAGTAGCTTTTTCATTAGGAATGTGTTTAGAATGAGGAAAATCTACGTTATTGCAAAGCCAGACAATATATCTGAATGAAAACATCCAATGGTATTCTCATCAAGTTTTTCAATATTTAAGCCATATAAATGAAATGCTTTAATTTTACTAGCTGAATTAACCCTAAATAGGAAATGGTATTAGCCAGTTGTGAGCCTACAAGTCAATGTATTTTCTCTTTAAGAAAGCATGAGAAAAATCTCCATGGAATATGCTTGTTCCGAATGGATAAGACACAAGCAGTATTAAAACCTTCAAGTGTTATCAGAAAGAAATTTGTATGTTTAGATAACCACAAACAAGGCAAATATAAGGAAGGAGTCATATGTTCATAGTAGATATTTAACATCAATCAACTAACATAGCTAAAGTGTTCCATAAAGTGAAATTCATGGAATCGGGATTTTTCACGATTTCTTCATTTAAAGCCTCTTTGCTGACGTGATTTGGACATTAAATGCAAGCGGAAGCACAAAAGAAAACAAAAAGAAGACACACTTAACTGATTTGGTAAGCCATTAGCACCGCAATTAAGTTAAAATTGGATTGAATATGCCATACTCAGGAATAGACGAAATGAGAGTTATAAGAATTCTAAAGTTTTTTTGTCACTAACGTAAGTTAGATAAAAGAAGGATAAATTGGAGAATCCACTTGAAAGTTTATGATTAAAATTCACCAATCTCTCTTTATTCATTATTCAGATTTCATACATACATACGTATATATATATATATATATAATTCAAACCTTCTAAGATAAGCTGAACCTTGCCACGAGCTTCTTTAGATTAGTTTCTAAAAAATAAATAAATAAATAAATAAAATTAAAAATAAAAGTTAAAAAAAAAAGAGAAATTATTTTATATATTAGATTGTGTTACAAAAAATCTTTTTTAAAAAATGATGTCATTATTATAATTTTAAAATTAATCAAAATGATTTTTGCTTCTCATTTTTTTTACTTTAATGTTTTACTTATACTTTAAATCTTCACTTTGCCTTCAATCTTCGGCTTATTCACAAGGTCTAACCCAAGTATTTTAGCTCTTGGACAAGTAGAAGGCCCAATTAATGAAACCACCTTGTCTTGGACTTGAATTGGGCTACCTATGATCACATCATGCTTAATTCTTTTTGTATATCCCAAAATTTCCTTATGTATTCTAAAACTTTAATTTCTATAATATTATTTACATTCCAAAAGTTAAAATTTCAGAATATAAAGGGATGTGTAATTGAAAAAAATGGTATGTGTAAAAATAATTGGCCTCGCATCATTTGCTCAGTGTTTAAACCCTAATTTCAATTAATGCAAAGTCAATATGGCATTCACTTGCAGATTGAGTTGTGTTCATCTCATTCCTTGTCTTTGCATTCACCTGCAACAAACCTTTGCATTCAATTAATGCAAAATATCATGGAATAATGCTCTAATCCTTAAAGGCAAAGGAAAAAGTTTTGACTATCCTCTTTTCAAAACTAGAGAATATGTGGAAACAATATTTTTCTCTCGTTGCGGTAGGTAGTGGAAGTTTACTACAACCAAACAACTTCAGTTCAAGTTGCTACAGGAGGGCCTTGGGTAGTACAAGGAACAGAGATCTCAATGCAATTTTGGTCTCCAAATTTTGTCAACAATAGTTCCAGTCAAACAGAGATATGTTGGGTGAAACTCCCAAACCTTCCCATCGAATATTTCGATAAATAGGTTTTAACTGTAGTGTGTAACACCTTGAGGCAGCTATTGAAGGTAGACACCTACTCAGTAAATGGGAATATAGGGAGATTTGTCAGACTATGTATTCAGTTCAAGGATTGAATGTGTATTCCAAAAGATATATGGATAGATGATTTCAAGCAGCAAATTTTTGTGTAAATCCCAATAGCTGTGATGAATGCTTTGAAGAAGAAAAAGCAAGAAGACAAGACTGGAGAGTGGAATGTGGTTAACAAGAAGAGAATTCGAAAATCTACAAATGATCTTCGACCAGTCTGGGCAATCAGACAACAAGTTTAAAAATTCAAATTCAAACCCACATAAATGTTTATTTTCTGAAAAGAATTGGAAAGGTGTTTTAAAAAGCAATCGACTGTAGGGATGCTGATACGTATGAGGATGGGCCAGATGACCCAAACCCAACAATCCACAAGGTTCCCCAAACCACAGCTAAGTGCAATACCACCAAACCCAAATGGTTGAGAGACTATGTAGTGCAATGAGCTATCATGGAGTAAGTGGGAAAGAAAGCTAAAAGTAGTGACGTGTGTGGTGTTCCTGAATTAGTGCTCTGGGTGTAACGAATTGTACTATTAAGAATACCAATTATTAGCAAATGAAAGCAAGCAAAAGGATTGTCTGCAATTTGCTCTTTCATTCGCCTTTATCCTTGAATTTTTCCTACATTATTTTTCTCTGTTCTTAGCTACTGTTATGCCTGTTTTCTTACCAATTGATACTTTCATTGCGCTTCAATGGCAGGTAACTCCAAATCATTCGAATCCCTCAATGCAAAACTCAACCAATTACTAGAAAACCAAGCTTCTTTCCAAACATCCTACCAAAACGACATTCAAACTCTCGCTTCCAAAATCGCCGCCATTGAAACTCAAATCTCATCCCAAACTTCACCGACTTCAGCCTCTTCTTCCCACCTAGCCACAACACATACCACACAATCCCATGAAGCTTCGCGTTCCTCGTTTTGATGGCATTAACCTATTAGGATGAATTTTTAAAATCTCACAATTTTTTTATTATCACAAGACTCCAAAAGACCGGCGGATACGCATTGCCAATTTCTACATGGATGGTGAAGCCCTCAACTGGTTTCAATGGATGTATTCCAATGGTCAAATCATATCTTGGCAAAACCTCCTCCAATCTCTTGAGATGCGGTTTGCTCCATCATTATACGAAGACCTTAAAGGAGCGTTATTCAAGCTGAATCAAACTGCCTTCATTTGAGAACACTAGACACAGTTTGAAACCTTGGCCAACCGTATTGAGCCACACTTTTTGGGTAAAATTTCTCTATATTTAAACATGCCAACTCACCTCCCATCTAAAAAGAAATAATTTAGCAAGAAGCAAAGTTATCTAAGATATCCAACTTTTGGAAGTTGTGCACCGGAGCACGATCAAGTTGGCTTTCTTTATCAACCATGATATTGTTTGAGGTTCATCCTTTAGGATTAGCAATATATATTGTTAAATTACTTAGCATCAGATAAGATTAAATCACATGGCTTTTGAGACAAACATATTATTTATTGATTAAAAAGATGAAGATATAGATCTAAATACATGGGATCGTATTAAATTTATTTCTGGGTGATGGTTACTATTAAATTATGAATAGAGGTCTAAATACACGGGATCATATTAAATTTATTTCTTTTTGTGTGATGGAAAATATTAAATTTAAGCTAGCTTCAGTGGTTACAATATCTGCAAAGTTTATGAATTATTTAATTCTTCCACATGATATTAATATTTTCTATATCAACCATTCTGGAATATGATAAGCAGGTAATGGATTTAGAAAAAAGAAAAGGGAATAGAGTTGGAAAAAAAAGTTAAAATAAATAAAGAAAAGCATCTTGGACCACAAGAAATGTCTCATTAATTTTCAGCAAGTATATATGTGGTCCTCCTCTTGTAGTTATAAGCTACGATGCCAAAGAAGATGAGGCAAAACTATTACGTAAGGCATTGAACTAACGATAAACTAAGAGAAAAGGAAATTATATGATTAAGATTAAAAGAAAAAAATTAGCAAGTGACAAATAACAACGGTGATACCTATTTTAAATTAAATATCAGAGAATATATTATATAGAGTTTATTCATATAAAATAGATTTAATTTTCCTCATTTTACACATTTTTTACTTTTAATGAAGCGTAAATTTGAGTTGTTTGAAACAACACCAAAATTACTAACAGATCTCACTAGAAACCCTGTATTCAAGGGTGAGTTGCACTATCATTTGATTCACTCTTTATTGTCAAACTTGTGTATAGAGAGAGAGAAAACTTTATTTTATTTTATTTTATTTTTTTTTATCATTTGATTCAATTAACCTAGAAGGAGTTAGGTAGCTTCCAAGTGCTGACATTATTGCCATTGTAGAAGATTTGAGATCTTAAGAAAAACATATACTCTAATTTTCCTTCATTTGAATTTTAAAATCTTTGAACATTTATTTATTATAAGAAGATTTATGCACATATTTTTTGATAAGCGTAGAGAGAGACCAAGAGGGCCATGGTTACCCAAGCTTTAAATTTTATGTTAATTTTATATAATCATTATACATTTCAATCATTATACATTTTATTTCCCAAAATTTATGTAAAATTTATTATTGGACATCTCAAATTTCGGCATTCTAATTTAGCTCTCTCGTACGAAAATTCTAGCACTCTCCCCTTTTTTGATTAAATGAACTGCAACACCAACTTTAGAAAGCGTAGAAGTGATGTCTCAAGCAAATTAAAAATAGTTATGAAATCAAAAATAAAATTTGTAGTAAGGAATATGAAAAATAAGCAGAAAACACAGCAGTTTATTATAAAAGCTAAGCATTTGCTTCTAGCCTTACATATTTATTTTAAGAGAACTAGCTGGCAGAAGCAAATACATTAGAGAATAGCGTTACAGCATTACACTTGTCTGCGTGGTAAACTGGTAATACTAAATTCAGTGATTCACAGTTTTGAGACTTCAGAAGCAGCCTTTATAAATACAACCCCATAAAAGGATTCTTCACCAGTCACAACAAGACGTATGTTGCCATCTTTGTCCCTAGCTTTCCCAATAAATCCAGACGTGGGGGCATTCACTAAGGGAACGAATCTAAACCTGTAAACAAATGATCCTAATTTGTGAATCTTAAAGTAACCAGTGAGGGTCTGATAGCCTTGATGGTCTTGAGTACCACCAACGCCCACAGACCAGTGTTCCCCCTTCATGTCATCGACAATTAGCCATTTGCCGGATTCGGTGCAATCCGGTGCCTCTGCAAAAGCAATATCCAAGGCACTATCTGTAGGGACGATACCTGTATCTAGAAGAGGTGTGAATACTAATGGCTTGCCTCTATCAACCCAAAAGGGTGATGAGAGAACACTTACTGGGCAGATATTTTGATTCCCAGTTTTCCCCAAGAAAGGCCGCCGACGGTGGGGCCCCAGATATGTGGATAGACATAGTATTGGTGACCCCGGAGAAGAGGATCACTATCTATGTCAGGAACTGGTTCAGCATTTGTGGTTAAAGCAAAGAGGAGGATGGGGAAAATGAGCAAGAAGGTCTTCATGGTTTTAGAAGGAAAGATAGATAATGGCTGTGATCTAAGTTTGGCTGATCAAGTATGGCTGAGAGCCCTCAATTTATAGACCTTTTGTTAGTGCTGGTGATGAGTGGAGCTCTTCTAGGTATGTATTGTTTGCAAACCGAAGAACATATGAAATATTATTTAATTACCGTGGTGATGTGCTGAGCTCTTCTAGGTATAAAAATATACTTTATAACCAATGATCCATAAATATAAGTTACAACAATGATAAAATAAAATAGAAAAATTATACAACGCACAAGCAAAAGAATTTAGTTTTATATTCTCTCTGTTCCTTTTTAAGTGTTGGTTTTTAAGAAAAAAATTTATTCACATTTATCTGTCATTTTCAAAGTTCAAGGTTATATTAATTATTTTTTTACCAATTATACACTTACTCCTATCTAATGTGTAATTAATGAATTTTGCACATCATAAAACTGGATAATAAATCATTTAAAAGTTTAGGTATGAATTAAAGAATTCAAAACCCAAGTGCATACTTTCTAGAAAGTGGACAGTAGCATTAGAAAAAGGTGAATACTTTCAAAACCAAAGTGCATACTTCAAAACAAAATTTATGATGATAGATGCAAGTGAATCTAAATTTAAAAGGAAGATGTTCATATAAAATTACAAAGAAAAAAGATGGTAAAAGGTGAAGATTCAGTGAAAGTTCAACTTGAAGATGGTGATAGTGTCTCACCAAAAAGAAAAAAAAAAAGGGATGATGGTGGCACTTGCTTCGTAGAAAGAGTTGAAGACTCCTTCGGCAGCACACAAGATGACATTAACACATGCTTGCAAGAAGACAAAATGCAAAAAGTTAGAGATTCCGTCGAAGTTGATCAAGATATTGACTCCTCTGTGGTCTTTTATGGAGAAAACCATAAAGCAACAAGGGATTTTGACTGAAATGTAAATGCAGATCATGGATTTGATTTGAATAAATTTTTAGAAGAAGAAGCTGCAGCTTTCCAAGAAAAGGAGTTTCAACAAGTGGTTAGAAAGATGTTAAAAATTTATCTTCCTAAATTTTATTGAGAGTATTGTGATGTTTAATTTTATGGAGTAGTATATCATTAAAATTTTATACTTTTTCTTTCATATTTTTGCAATTTAGTATTCTAATTTACGTGACAGCGAGTACTACCTATATGGAGTTTTTTTTTTTTTCCAATTGGATATACCTCTACAGCTCTACCAAGCTGTTCAATTTTATTTTCCCTTCATCTCTTACTGATTTATTCTTAATAATTTTACAACTAGATTAAAACAAAAGGTTAGTTGTAACAGAGATGATTTCTCATGGTATTTTATATATTTTTAATTTACCCAAGAAAATGAATGTGAGCAGTTAGAGTTGGTATAAAATAGAAACAAAATTATTTTTGTAACGAATCAATGGTTAAGACCAAAAAATATATAGAAATGTGATTGCAAGGAATAGGTAAAATAAAACAATAGCTGAAATTTAATCAAAAGCATAGAATATTTTCTACTAAACACTTTTAATAGGAATGTGACTACAACCCAGTCACAGTAGGTATCAAGTAGTGTTTAAATAATTCAAAACTTCTTGCACCAATATTGGACCGCACGTCATTTGAGTGGGTGTTGACTGTCCTTATTAACATGTGGAATTTTATATTGATTGGAACCTTCGCTTTTCATGATCTCTATCATGCATAACTGCAATGTTAAAAATATGCGATTTGACTTCACTGAAGAAAAGTTTTCAAATGACTTCACCACTGCACTGACAAGGTCATCAATAGTTTTAGGTGACTCCTTGTATTACAATGATTGTATAACACCGAAAAATCCAAGATTCAAGAAGTTCAAATCTGGAGAATTTGTTGATTGACACATTAAACGAATATCAAACCCTTCTTTTGTAGCTGCTTCAAGAAATTCATCATCATCATAATTAATGAGTTATTGCATTATCTTATTTGATAAATATTGGAGACGTCCAGTCCTCTCTTGGCCACTTTTCCTTTATAGCCGGTAGGACTTTTTCAATAAAAATTGATTTTATAACTTCTCTCTTGACCGAAGTTATTGCTTTTGTCTCCATTGTCCTATCAACTTTATATGCGCTTGTCCTTTTAGCCAATTCCCGAGTAACAAATAGAAAAACAACAATTTTTCCCGAGAAAACTTTATTTCCTTGTGAATGAAATATTGGTCGAGTTAGAGCAACTAAAAACATAACTTTTCTAATGAAGTGTAATGTGGATCATCCTGGTCTGGTAACAAGTAATAATTCTTAGATTTGTCATGTAAACCCACTTCTCATCAATGTACATGATGCTATGCATACTTTTAAACATTAGATCATGTGATACCTTCAAGCATTGACAAGCAAAATTCCAATTGTGATCTTCTATTTTCTTCTTTCAATAGTGGCTTTATGGCATTTGAATGGCCTGGAATAATCCCAAATCTTAGGAGCCTAAACACTAAAGTTGATTTGTATTCAAGGCACAAGCCAAAAATGGAATGGTTGTTCGTTGACACGAAGGGGTTTCAGGAAATTGAGCACGATCAATTTGAATTCTCTTACGTCCACAATTTTTTGCATTCCTTTGAGACACATCATGCATCTCACTTTCTTTTATTCGTTCCCAAATGCGTTCTATAGTTCTCAGGAGACGAAAATGAAGCCACCATATTTGTCACTCCTTTCTGTAATTTTCCATCAGTACTTTTTTTAGTAGAAGATGATAAATAGCTGTGCATTCTTCATTGCTCAAGATTTTTAGTTTCTTTCCTTGACTTTGGGATTCTGCCTCTTCAATATTTTCTTGGCTTGCATTCACAATTCCTTGCACTAAAAATAAAAATGATGAGACACTAAAATATAAATAAATTTAAAAATAAATCATTAATTTAGTGGGATGAAAATTAGGTTCTATTACTTCTAAATCTGCTCCTATATTCACGTCTATATTTGTTTAACATTAAAATGATAAAATAAACAATCTTTATATAAATAAAATGAACCAGGAGTTAAAAATAATTTTAATACTAATATTAAAATTTGACAATTTTAAAATTCTAGCAAATGAGTGAACTAATTAAATCTGGTCCTCTGCAAATGATGTGACACCGCCACCGAGCTACTAGATATATCACATAAAACTTAGTCATACCGATATCAGTATTGGTCTCTTCATCGATGTCTACACCATTGTCATGTGGCTCTTTGTTTTAATCAACTGAAAGCTGGCTTCGAGATGATGTTTCTGGAGAATCTGGAATAACATTGAGATCAAGAGCAAAATTTTCTTTTACACCAATATTCAAATCTGGCAAATGAGTGCAAAATTCTTTTGAGCACCTTCATTTTGAATTTCTAGAATTGTGATTTCAGCATTTAAATCTATATCAAATAATGAAAATCTATCCTTTGAAGCCATGTTTATAGAGTTGTGAATTTTGTGAACTTAAAGAATCAAAATATACAAAGTAAAACTATGATTGATCATAAATTTTTTGGTAACAAGCACAAATCTTGATGTAATTTTTTAGATCAAAATTTTTAGTGACAAAAATTTTAAGATTAAAAATTATAGAGGAAAGCTTATTTTCATTGAAAGAAGAAAGGAAATCCTGTTCACCACTCTCTATTTGTTAGAGAGAGAAGAAATGGGCACTTTATTGCAGAATGACAGGAGTATAATAGGAGTGGGTGATTTTTGGTGGAGTGGGGAGGGGAAATGACAGGAGTATAATAGGAAATTTATTTATTATTTAAATTTCTATCAATTTTTTCTTTTCGCTTCAAATTTATTTATTTTATCACTCAAACTTATCATTATTTATGGTTATTTAAAAGTTTAACGGCAATTTAAACTACTAAAAAATAACAAAAAGATGATATTAATAATAATTTTTGAAGTATATGTGATCAAATTGATAAATTTAAATTATAAAAAATTAAATTTATTAGACTTTTAAGTGTAAAAGAAAAAAATAATAAAAAAATTAAAAAGTGTTATAAACTTTATGCCATATATACTTTATCCCAAAACTTTTAAAACGTACTTTATCCCAAAACTTTTAAAATGTACAGTTAATCTTTTTAAAATTTTAAAATGTATATATTATCCTCAAATTCTAACTTCTAGTAAAAATTTAACAAAGAAAAATATTTGCATTGCACTATGTGTATTAACCTTTTTCTTATAATAAATAAATAGAAACAATTAATGAAAATAGAAAAATCAATGAGATATAAATGATTTTTTTAGTTAAATTTTTAATAAAAATTAGAGTTTAAAATAATGTGCAAAAAGATTTTAAAAATATTATATGCACGTTTTTTAAAATTTAAAAAATAAAGTCTACGTAATACAAAGATTAACAGCGCTTTTTGATGTGTTCCAATACTATTTAACTCACATTTTCATTGTCAAACCATAAATAAAATACTTTTTGAACTCTTGTAGGGATTTTCTATTAAGTAAAAAACATGTTAAACTTTGTAGTGATCTCGTCTGTTTTAAGATGTTGTAAAATACTTTTAAGTTCTACCAACAAATTGTTAGCTTGGAAAAGCTAACGAATCTCAACATAGTAAAAAGTTGAATTTTAAATTTAAAATTACACTTGTTTATTTTCATCCCAAACAAGTGGGATAGTGAAAATACCTGCTGCAAACAAAAAGAATAGTGTAACTTTTGGCAATAATAATTAAAGATGTGTTTGTTATCTATAATAATACACATTTTTGAAAATCAAACGTGTCTTTTGGTGCATGTATAGTTGAAACTATTACTAATATTTACTCGGTTATCAGCATTGAGGATGGCTTTGAGTCATCCTCGTGTGTATAGGATAAGTTGATAAAATCTTTATGTATCATTATCACTAAAATTTTCACGTTACAATTAACTTATAGTTATATTTATTTATATGTCGTTTTAAAATTTGAAGGCAATATTTATTGTTAATTTTTTTACTTCTATTTATACATTAACAAATTAAGTAATTATAATTATAGAGATTTAAAAAATAAAATCAAATAAAAGTAGAGTGAAAAGTTAGATGATAAATTTATTTTAATAAAAAATAAATATATAACTTAATTCATGTGATTTGACTTTAAGCAACTGATAAGAAGTGACGAAGAGAACACTATTGGAATCAACAATTATACATATCGTCATATCAAAACGAAGATATTGTTTGTGTTCTCCTTTCTGCTGTCTATAAAATGGCCAGCTTTCACGCGGATTTTTCACATGCTTTCTAAGAGTATTAATTTGATTTATCTTTCTCGTGGATACATGCATCATGAGTTGTTGCCTACCTATGATAAACTATGGATGTGTTTGACAGCAATCAATGAATGATAGCCTTATTTGTGGCTAGCAAAGGATTGTTGCTCGTGAGTGCGAAGATAAGGAATTGATTGAAACAACTCTGTCTTCATCTATTCCGCATGTGACTAGCATACTATCTTTATATTAAAAGAAGGGTTTAATACATAGAACACTAATTAAGCAAAGAAGCCTTAAAGACAGACAAGATATTGGTTCAATACGAAGCAGATTAAGATTAAGTCTCGTGGTCTTCTTAGCCGAATGTCATAAGTGTAAAATCTTAAAATTCATATGTTGAAAGGAAATCATAGGATATACCTCTTGATTTAAAATAGCAATTAGGGTTCTGCAAGGAGTTAGGGTTGTTTAGACTCTTATTTTGCTTCTATTATTTTCATTATTATGTAGATTATTTTATTTTAAAATTTATTGTTATTTAGATTAGAGTTTATTTTTATTTAACTGAACTATGTTTTTTTATTAATAGGCCTATTTGTAATTAGTTTATTCAGATTTTTAAGCAATTGAATATTACATATATTTTTAATCAAGAGAGTATATGAGAAAAAATCAAGTGAGTATTTTAATTTGGAGGAGTACTCTAAATTTATTTTTAAGGGAATACATTAGGATTTTTATTGTTTTGTTTTACATCCCTCTCCACCGACATTGATATGAAGGCAAAAATAGAGGCATTTGAAGTATGAGTCACGTAAACTATGATTCCTTTAATTTATGTGATTTCGTATATTTTTTATTAAGAGAGTATATGAGCAAAGTCAAGTTAGTATTTTACTTTAGAAGAGTACTGTAAGTTTATTTTCAGGATAGTACCTTAGAATTTTTATTGTTTTGTTTTACATCCCTCTCCACCGACATTGATATGAAGGCAAACATAGAGGCATTAGAAGTATAAGTCATGTAAACTAGGATTCCTTTTAATTTATCTGATTTAATTTTGGATTTGTTGATCATGTTTTAATTTTTTTTTTTGGTCCCCAGGCGTACCTTCCTATTGAATATAATACGGGTGGCTATTGTGTGGTTCGGTTTGAATTTTGAGAATATTGCAAACCAAAATATACAATAATTCACAGCAATTTGTTCGAATTTTCAAAATTTCAAAATGAAAACCAAAAGAAATTAAGGCACTTAATTGCAATTAGATTGGGTTGATTTGAGTAGTTTGTAAAGTCACTAAATTATCTAATTATCAAAAAAATATCCGACAATTATATCTAAATCAATGTATCCAAACAATGATCTAAAGAACAATCCATTATGCAAAAGTCACAAGCATTAATTCAATTTATATCTATACAAAAACTAAAATAAACATATCTAAATCACATTTCAAAAATAATAGTTCATTATATATATAGTCTAAAAATAATAGACAAAAAAATTAGTCCCAATATATATCAAGCACTTTAACACTTTGCTTAGTTTTCTTTAGTTGTTGGTATTAGGCTCAAAGACTTGGTAAAGAAATTTATTTTGATTAATGAATTTTTGTATTTTCTATTATTTTATATGTAATTATTTGTATAAGAATAAATATACATATAATTATATATGTAAAAATTTTAAAAATACAAATATACAGTGTGGTTTGGTTTTTGTTGATTTGAAAGAGGCCAAATCGTAAATTGAACCACTAGTTGCGGTTTAGAAATTTTGAAATCTAAATCAAACTAAATGCAATCGGATTGGTTTGACTTTAATGCATGTCAGTTTGGTTCATATGATTTAAGGATATTGGTTCTAATTTTGGTTACCTTTAAAATGTAACTCTATTCGAGGCATTGTTTGGTACAAAATATGATCATCTCTCTTAGCATGAATTCAAATTGCGCTCTCCGCATTGTAGAAATTAGCGCCCTTTACTAAACCTAACCTTGTTTGTATATTTTAATTTTTTAAATACATTGGATTGGTTTTTGAGAACTTTGAAAAGAGTTCAAAATCAAGGGATTTAGAGTTTTAGTAGAAAATTATTTACAAAAATAGGTTCAGTTTAGTACTATGAAAATGGATTTCATTTTCAATAGATAATATCTAAATACCATTATAACTATTTCCTTCTTTTGAACGTTTTGTTCAAATCGGTATTGTAAATATGTATTGATACCTTTCCTTTTTTTTTTTGGTAGAATGGTTGCATAAGCAAAAGTACAATTTTTGGTAGAATGGTTGCATAAGCAAAAGTACAATCTAATTATGCATTTTCACACTAAAGTGGCTTAATTTAAAACACTTTGAAGTTGTAATACCAGACTTGACAATAACTTCAATCACCAAATTTAAGTTTCTACAGAAAAGTACTTCAATTAATTAGCAACGACATATTAGTGCCTTCTCACTGCTTAGTACCCTAACTAGCTTGTAACCCCTGTTCTTTGCACATGAAATATCTGAATTTAATTTTTTTTTTGGAAAGAACAGGTGTCAATGAAACAATAAAAAACGTGGTTCTTTGCAATTAGGCAATGTGTTAAAGAAGCGTTTGGGTGTCACCAAAATTAATATTAGTATATTGATTTGTAAGTAATTTAATATGATTTTATTGCAATTCTTTTGATTTAAATTTGATTGAGAGAAAATGTAACTATGAACTGGTACAGGATTATTTTAGTTTAATCAAAAGTCTTGAGTCTAATCCATAGAAATGCAAGTGCATTAGAATTTGGTAAGAAGAGCTTTGTTATCTTTATAGTCATATTTAATTTGAACTGGATTAGTTGTAAGTCGAGAGATCTAATAATAAATTATGTCATACAAATAACGGTGGTCAACACCAAAATAATTATTTGTACGTAACAAAGATAAGGAATTGATGGAAACGACTCAATCTTCCTTATATTCCCCGTGTGAGTGCCAAACTGTCTCTATATTAAAAGGAGGATTTAATATATAGAACCTTATGCAATGGAGCTTTTAAAACAGACAAAATATTGGCTCAAAAGCGCAGGCTGAATACTAAAGTGTTTCTGGAAAATATTGTTCTGCTGAAACCTTGGAAAGTTTACTTATTAAAAAGGATTTATCAATTACTATTTTCATTTCAAATATAGATTAATCTTATACACAAAATATATGAGAATATCTAGAGGTCCTCAGTTGATTCATGACCTGTAGATCAAATTTCAATTTTTGAAATACACCAGGCTACTTGCTCTGATCATGCGAATTTAAAATGAGTTCAAATTCATATATGTTCCGGTCCAATTCAAAGGACACACTGAAGCATATAAAACCAACAAAATATTGGCTCAAAGTGCAGAGTGAATCCTAAGGAGTTCCTGCAAACATTCAATGCTTGAAACATTGCAGTTGACTTGTTGGGAAGGATTAATTATCGGTTTTTGTTCTCCACACCGAATGTGAATTAGTCTCAATCCCACAAAATTATGGGCCTTCAAATTAAGTATAAGCCAGGTAAACCATGATTCCCAAGAAGAAAAATTATTTTTAAACCCTAACATTAGTGGTAGTGGTAGTGAATGCTACCATTGAAACCCTTAGTAGAGCAACCGGATTGAATGTTAATATTATCATAAGTCTAAGCTTTGGTTCTCCCCCAACACCAACACCAACACCAATACCAATCCAAAGGACACCCTGGCTAACGAGTAGCATTGCTCCTTCGCTGTCCTTGCAAAATAACCTAAGTTTTCCTCTTTGAGCTAAATTAACTAACATAGCAAATTATAATTTTATGAGAAGTAGGTTTGGCGCAATAGGTAATCTCCTAGAGTTGACGCTCTGCATTCTTATGTCCTAGTCTGACTTTCCACTCCTACCTATTAACAAAAAAAAAAAAGAAATTACAATTTCATGGCTGATAAAGTCAAGAAGAGTCTAGGTAGCTGGAAAGCTTCCATGCTCTCCTTTGGAAACTCTGGTTCAAAGCAGCTTTTTCCCCATTCCAGCTTACTATATGGAATGCGTTAACATTCCTCAACAGCTTTGCAAGGAGTATGATGCTGTCAATAAAAACATATAGTGGGGCCAACCCAATGCCAAAAGCAAAATTCACCTCGTCGGCTGGGAGAAATGAAGTGACACAGAAAGAATGGCAGAAGGTCTAAATACTTAAAAAGGAATTTGTTAACCTCAGCCATAAGGGCCGACGATACACAATTAATAAAGTCTTACTAAATATGTAGAATTGAAATTTTAAAGCCTTTTATTAATTGTAATTTTTATTAATATCTTATACTTTTAAGTGACTATAATATCCTTTTCTCTTTTATAAATTTCTAAACCTTAAAACACAAATCTTAAATTCAAAGTTTATGGTTTATAGTTAGGGTTTTAGAGTTTAAGGATTAAGGTTTACATTTAGAGTTTAGGATTTATATTTAGGGTTTAAGGTTTAGGATTTAGAGTTTATGTTTATGGTTTAGGATTTAGAATTTATATTTAATGTTTAAGGTTTATGCATTGGTTTTAGGGTATTGTTTCAGGATTTAGGTGTATATTTAAAGTTTAGATATAAAAGATAAAGGGCATAATAGTCATAGGAAGAAAATAAATTATTAATGAGACATATGTACTGTTTGCAATTAATAATCTCGTCTTAATATTTGAGTTTTAAGCATTTCATAAAGTTTTTGATTAATGCTTATCCTCAACCTCTAAGTGCTGAGGTTAACAAAACCCGTATTTGAAAAACAAGAAATAGAGCTCTCTTAGCAAAGTTGCATATGTATAGAGATGTCTAGCCTTTGGGCCAAGTCCAAGAAAGCCGTCTTTGATGGTGTCAAGAAGACGGTTGAATTACTTTTTGACATTTCAACATTAATTCTTGATATGGTATCATAATTTTTATATTAGAAGATTAAATTTATTGTCTAATACTTTGTTAATTAAATTAAAAATATTTCAGCACATTGTATGAGTAGATTTATGCTAGTTCACATTTCAAGCCCAACAAACTTTCATGTGCAAGGGTGTGTTATCAAGGTATTGTTAGATATAATACAAAACTAGTCCTCAATATTCTTATTAAGATATTAAGTTTTGGTTAACCAGGTTTTTAGTAGATGAAACCTAGGTAACCCTAAAGATGCTTGCACTAGAAAAAAGAAAAAAAGAAAAAATATGTAGCCTAATTTAGGATTACTACTTAGGGCTTGTTTTGCAGGGTTAAATTTTTAAAAATCCCAAGCGCTAATTAGTTTATTTGATATTTTAAATTTTATTTAATTTGGGCTATCTATGTATTTTAGGTCCAACAAATTTTTAATCTTGGACATGGGATTGGGTCAAGTTTGGATCCATAACTCAACTAAGATTTTGCTTCTAATTTGTTTATAATTTTAATTCGAAAAAGAAAAATTTTGGACAAAAATATTGATTCTTTTAAAAGGAAAAACAACTTCAAAATCTAAAGTCCTTCTAAGCTGCATGAATTGAAGACATACATTGAGCCATCCAGTTTGAATCCATACAATTATACATAAGCATAAATAAATAATTGAGTAAAGAACACTTGAGTCCTTCATATTCAAGGATTCAATCAATTCAATCCTTCAAGTTTAAAATTTTTCAATTAACTTTTCACATTATGAAAACTTGCCAAATTAACCATCCTGCTGTCCAGGTTTACAAGGTTAGTATAAAAGTGGAGCCTAGATTTGGATAAAAAAAAAAGGCCAAGATTAAAATGCCAAAATTTTAGATACTCCAATGTAAATTTTTTACATGAATTTTGAGGGAGCCAAATATATAATATTAAGGTAAAACTATCAACTTTCTTGTCTTGATTATGTGTTTGTAATGTTGGAATACTAAGAGAAAAAAAGAGAAAAGTAACAAGTCCCACATCATAAGGAGAGGAAGAGTGTATATAAGGTGATGAGAATCCAAAGACAAGATGGTGGGTGAAAAACTGAAACTTTGGAAGTATTGTGGGGTTAAGATGATGGTTTCATCAGCTGTGCTATGTGCTACGATTTCTCATATGTGGCAGGAGAGAAATTATTGAATTTTTCAAGCTGTTCAACAAGATCTTGCAAAGATTATTCAAGTGATTAAGTAGGAAGTTGCTTGGAGAGTTCAAGTTTGCTGCAAGAAGATACTAATTGTAAAGGGGAAAAAAATTCTTATCAAGTGGGGATTTGTTGGTTCTTATCTAAGTTTATTATTGTAATTTTGTTTCTTAGGTCTTGGAATTGCATTTTATGTTTGTTGGTTTTATTGACTCATGTGTATGAACTGATTTTTATTTATTTGGTAATATATTTACATTTTACCAAAAAAAAGTGGCACTGCTATTTTTTTTTATTATTATTATTATGATTATGATTATTATTATTGTTATTGTTATTGTTATTGTTTTTAGGAAAATTGCAAATTAATGTTAATTTACTGCTAAATATTTGAATAATTTATATGAGCTGGAGATTTGTAAAATAAACAGTTAAAGATTTTTTCTTAAAAAAATATAAGACATACATGAAAAGTATGTCTGTAAATTTGATATTTGGCATAATAAATAAAAGTCCCTTGGTATTTAATGAAATACCTTAATTATTAATTTGATTAGGAAAATTTAGTAACGTAGAATAGTTTCCTTTTTCCCCACAATGACAACAGGAGGGATCATTCAGAATATTATATCTGCCACAGGGAGAGTGTGATGACCACACACAGGAAGTGGTTGATACTCTTTTGGCAAGGAATTTTCTGAATAATCCTGAAAATATCTTTAGATTCCTTAGAAGGGCAAAATAGATTATAAGTTGATTTGATAAAGAATTTTCTATTGGCACTTAAGGCCCATATGATCTCATCATTTTGCATCATACATACCATTAAGCTTTATTAGAAATTTATTTTTTAAAATATTATTAAACATGATTCATGTTATGTATGTGAGTTTTTTGAACGATTTTTTTTAAGTTTCTCTAACTAGGACTACTAATAGTCTTTTTTAGACTAAAAATAACCTTTCACAAGACTCAAAATCATTTGATCAATTTCTCTAACTAGGACTAATAATAGTCTTTTTTAGATATAACCAAACAAACTAAACCGATGTTTTATCATTTTCTCTTCAATAGTACTACCACGATTTAATCATTCTGCCCAAAAAATCAACATTAAAAAGATTAAGGCTAAGTGCATGAACCGGATTCTCGCCATGCATCTATAAATAGAGTCCCTTCTGGCTTTTATTGC
This sequence comes from Bauhinia variegata, assembly GCA_022379115.2. Classification (NCBI taxonomy): domain Eukaryota; kingdom Viridiplantae; phylum Streptophyta; class Magnoliopsida; order Fabales; family Fabaceae; genus Bauhinia; species Bauhinia variegata. The sequence goes on along the minus strand of CM039438.1, from coordinate 8,596,288 downwards.
TCATCCATCTGTAGACATGAGAACCACATTGTTTGGACTGTGCTTCTTACTTTTTGTCTACAAGGCTACTTCAGTTAGCATTGTTGACACAGATAATGAATTAGTGGGCAATCAAGAAGGCGCATATTATCTCATTCCAGCTTCTAATGGTCTCAGCGGGGCTATAGGCGTTGCCACTGTTGGGAACGATAGCTCTCCACAAACTTCAGTTGTCCTAGATACTCTCGGTAATGGCTTACCAGTAAGGTTTGCATCCTTTTGGATTGATTCTACTATCTCGACAGGAAGGCTTCTGAATATCAGATTTGTAACGTCTGCACCTGAACTAGAATGGTGGGAAGTTGAAGAAGAATTCCCCATAGGATGGACTGTGAAATTGTCAAAAACTGCAATTATGACTATGGGTCGATTTAGAATTGAAGCTGTTAAAGATAGCTACAAGTTTATGTACGAACATGAAAGAACTGAAACGGGTGTTACTATGGCAGAACTTGGGCTCGTCCGCACTGGAGTTCACTACCGTTTGGTTGCGAAAAATGGTGACCCATTCATATTCAAGATCAAGAAGGCAACTGGCGGCAATCCTAGATTTAAGAGCATTGTTTAATATTGTGAAGCCACTTTCCCTCTTTTGAGGATTTGTTGTCAGTATTGTCGCTTTTTATAAGAACATTCTAGTTTTATCTGTTGTTTTTATATTGATATGTTTCCAAGGTAACACTTTAACTTGATTCTCAATTTTTTAGGCGAAAACGGGAGGTATAAAGTTAGAGTGCACCAATACTGTCTAGCAAATTGTCTAGGGCTAGAAACGATATTGTGAACCCACTATATTTGAATAAAATAAACAGAGGACAAAAACAAAATTACCTCAAAGATTAACCCATATCTGGTTTATTTTAATGGTACAAATGGGTTATTGGTATATCTAAGTAGTAAGCAAATGGGATGATAATACACAATCTTTTAGTAAATCTTAACATGAAGAACTTTGAATGGATCCATAAATGGCATTTCACAAAATACTTATGTTACTGTGAGGTTATAGCGGCTTTGTTACCATGTTATAAAATAATTAATATCAACTTCATTTATTAAGAGAAAGTGTATTAATGGTCTAAAGAGTTTAGACCATCTATCTTATGAGGAATTTTGGATCGCCTTCCCACGCTGCTAGTTCTGGAATATTAGAAAGAAATTCCATATTCAATAAAAACAAATCTTAGTAGTGATGAGAATCTTACTGGTTCCCAACAATGGCAAGTCCTAACCCACCACTGACTTCATCAGAGACTGGAATAACCACCGGCATTTGTCACCGGTTGGCCTTCAGTATTGGCAATTCCGGCAGCCTTGTAGGCAAAAATAAACAAGCTCAGTGACAGTACAAGCAGTGCGGTTCTATTAAGGGTCTCTCACAGAACGACACATTATTTAGGCACTCGCAAAACAAAAATGACGCTATGTTTCTATGTCCATTAAAACAGTGTAAGAATAGCACAAATTCAAGAATGGGGCTATTAATAAGATGTTACTATGCATGGCCTTTATCATATAACTTTTTATTTATCCCATTTTTACTATGTTTAATGATTTTGAGTCACATCGGATTATCCAATGTATGCCTTCTATTGAAGCTGTATAGCAGAGGGTCCCAAGCATGAAAATATGATAAGGAATGAGTGATAAACTATGAATCTGTTTGATAGCCATTCAATGAGTGATAACTTCATTTGTGGCTAGGAAAGGATTGTCGGTGGTGAACGCAAAGATAAGGAATGAGAAGCAATCAACTCGGAATTTCAGAATTTCGTTTGAAGATGCACTACGAGGCTTGACATTAATTGCAATCACCAAGTTTAAGTTTTTCTTTACAGCTAAAGTACTGCAATTAGTTAGCGATTATGACCAATTATTCCCTTCTCATGCACTGCTTAATTAGTACCCTAACTTAATCTGATTTGATTGCAATATTTTATTTAAATTAGATTGAGAAAAAATGCAAATCCATAGAGAAATTCAAATGAACTTTCATGAGACTAAGATGTCCTTCTGTCTCTGAAAACTTAGGTTTAGTTTGATATAGTGGAATTAAATTAATAAGTCGGTTATCATTAAACACAAAGATTTACTATTATCCCCATGTTCTTAAATCTCTATCCTCATAATTGTGCAAGCGGACCACTAGTTATTTTACTCGCTGGTTCCTCATAATTACGACCACAATGTACAGGTCCTTCTTTGATTTTTTTGGTTTAGTTCAAGTAACAATTGGTCCCTTCTTTGGCTCTTTGTGTGTTTGTTTATCTCCTTTCTGTGATCTATAAAATGGCCAGTTTCCATGAAGATTTTCACATGCTTTCTGAGAGAATATTTTTTATTTATGCATTATTGTACACACACTGTTTGGTTTTTCTATTGGGCTAAGCCTCTAGGCACATCTTAACCATTTGTCTTCATATGTTATTCAACACATCACATAATACACATATCTTGAATAAATATGGGCGCTTCATTTACTGCCCAGCAAAATGAGCCCACCATATGTACATGTTCCATAATTTGTTACCTACTTATGATAAACTATGCATATGTTTTTATGGCAATCAATGAATGATAGCCCCATTTGTGGCTTGCAAAGGAATGTTGCTCGGGAATGCGAAGATGAGGAATTGAATAATGAAACAACTCAGTCTCCATCATATTCCACACGTGACTGGCATACTGTCTTTATATTAAAAGGAAGGTATAATACATAGAACACTAATTAAGCAAAGAAGCCTTAAAAACCAACAAGATATTGATTCAAGGTGATGAGATTAGTTTCATGGTGTTCTTGACCAAAGGTATTTTATTTAAAATCATGAAATTCATTTATTGAAAGCAAATTATATCGGATAGACCTCTACACCAATGTGGACATGAACACAAAAATAGAGGCATTCAAACTATAAGTCCCTTAAGCCTTGACCCTTTAATTTCTCTGAATTAATTGTGGATATGTAGATCATGTTTCAAATGTTTATTTTTGTCCCAACACGTACCTTTATGCAATAAAGGTGGCTATACTGTGGTTCAGTGTAAATTTTGAGAAAATCGCAAACTAAATCACTCAAATAATTTTTTGTGCTGTTTTGTTCAAGTTTCCAAAATTTTAAAAGAGTAAACTTTAGAAACACTATCTAAACTTTATGTAATTTACACTTTGTATCTAAAATATTTCTTTTTAAAAAATAATGTTTGGATGTTTAAGAGTTTCATATTCTTTCTCTTTCTTTAGCTTATTTCAAAGAAAAAAAAAATGGTTTATACAAAAGTTTCTCTTTATATATATATAAAGAGGTTGTTTGCATGAGTATTTCTATTTTACATTGGAAGTGAGACTAATCTTATTCAAGGATAGAGAGTAATTATAATTTCTTTCTCTTCAATATGTGCTTTTCCATAAATTCAAATCTCTAATATTGTAGAAACTCATCAACCACTTAGCCACACTTTTTGTAAAAGATTATTTATATTTAAATATGCCAACTTACCTCCCATCTTAAAAAGAAATAATTTAGCAAGAAGGAAAGTTATCTAAGATATCCAACTTTTGGAAGTTGTGCACCGGAGCACGATCAAAGTTGGCTTTCTTTATCAACCATGAAATTGTTCGAAGTTCATCTATTAGGATTAACAATATATATTGTTATAATATATATTGATAAATTACCTGGCATAAGATAAGATTAAATCACATGGCTTTTGAGACAAATATATTATTTACTGATTAATGTTTGCTGGTTATTCCCGAAGTTAGGCTGAGTACGAATCAGTCTGAGTCTCAGGTCAGTCTGAATCTCAAGATTCATGTAAATAAGAAAAGGGTTGGATCGGATTCTAAACTTTCGATGCTTAAGTCAGTATCAATTATAAATAATGTAAGATTATCAAAACAATGTGTTTGATTACTTATCTAATTTAATAATGATGTGTTATACCATTTTAGGGACATTCTCATAATTTTACTTAAAATTTGTTATTAGGCTGGGCAAGCCTGACCTAATTTTGGTCCATGTTAATTAAAAAGATGAAGATATATCTAAAGACATGGGATCCTATTAAATTTATTTCTGGGTGATGGTTAATATTAAATTATGAAGATAGAGGTCTAAATAAACGGGGTAATATTAAATTCATTTCTTTTTGTATGATGGACAATATTAAATTTAAGCTAGCTTCATTATCATCTACAAAGTTTATGCATTATTTAATTCTTCTACATGATATAGATATTTTATATATCACCCATTCTGGAATATGATAATCAGGCAATGGATTAGAAAAAAAAGAAAAGGGAATAGCGTTGGAAAAAAAAGTTAAAAATAAATAAAGAAAAGCATCCCGGCCCACAAGACACGCCTCAATAATTTTCAGCAAGTATATATGTGGTCCTCCTCTTGAAGTTAAAGCTACGGTGCCAAAGCAGATGAGGCAAAACTATTACATAATGCATGAAAATATTGAGTGAACTAACGATAAACTAAGCAATGTAAAGGGATAAGGCAATTATGGACTTAAGATTAAAAAAAAAAAAATAGCAAGTGACAAATAGCAATGGTGATGCCTACGTTAAATTAAATATTAGAGAATAGATGATATAGACTTTATTCATATAAAATAGATTTAATTTTCCTAGTTTTAGACAATTTGTTTACTTTTAATGAAGTGTAAATTTGAGTTGTTTGAAACAACACCAAAATTACTAACAGATCTCACTAGAAACCCTTTATTCAAGGGTGAGTTGCACTATCATTTGATTCACTCTTTAATGTCAAATTTGTGTGTACACAGAGAGAGAGAGAGAGAGAGAGAGAACTTAACATAGTTCTTTTGTCATCATTTGATTCAATTAACCTAGAGGGAGTTAGGTAGCTTCCAATTGCTGACATTATTGTGTGCAGTGGCTTTGGCATCATGTCGTTCTACAGATAAGTAGAAGATTTGAGATCCTAGAAAACCCATACACTCTTATTTTCCTTCATTTGAATTTTAAAATCTTTGAGCATTTGTGTACTATAAGATGATTTATGCACATATTTTTTGCCAAGAGTGGAGAGAGAGAGAGACCAGGAGGCCATGGTTCCAAGCTTTCAATTTTACCTTAATTTGTATAATCATTATACATTTTATTTCTCAAAATTTATGTAAAATTTATTATTGAACATCCCAAATTTCGGCTTTCTAATTTCAGCTCTCTCTTACTAAAATTCTAGCACTCTCCCCTTTTTTGCATAAATGAATTGCGACACCAACTTTAGAAAGTTTAGAAATGATGTCTCAAGCAAATGAAATATAGTTATAAACCAAAAATAAATTTGTAGTAAGGAATATGAAAAATAAGCAGAAACCACAGCAGTTTATTATAAAAGCTAAGTATTTGCTTCTAGCCTTTCACGTTTATTTTAAGAGAACTAGCTACCAGAAGCAAACATATTAGAGAATAGCGTTACAGCATTACACTTATCTGCGTGGTAAACTGGTAATACTAAATTCAGTGATTCACATTTTTGAGACTTCAGAAGCAACCTTTATAAATACAACCCCATAAGAGGATTCTTCACCAGTCACAACAATACGTATGTTGCCATCTTCGTCCTTAGCTTTCCCAATATATCCAGACATGGGACCATTCACTAAGGGAAGGAAGCTAAACCTGTAAGCATATGATCCATATTTGTGAATCTTAAAGTAACCAGTGAGGGTCTGATAGCCTTGATGGTCTTGAGGACCACCAACGCCCACAGACCAGTATTCTCCCTTCATGTCATCGACAATTAGCCATTTGCCGGATTCGGCGCAATCCGGTGCCTCTGCAAAAGCAATATCCAGGGCACTATCTGTAGGGACAGTAGCTATATCTAGAAGGGGTGAGAATACTAATGGCTTGCCATAATCAACCTCAAAGGGTGATGGGAGAACACTAACAGGGCAGGTATTTTGATTCCCAGTTTTCACCAGTAAAAGGCCACCGCCGGTGGGGCCCCAGATGTGTGGATAGACATAGTATTGGTGACCCGGGACAAGAGGATCACCATTTGTGTCAAGAACTGGTTCAGCATTAGTGGTTAAAGCAAAGAGGAGGATGGGGAAAATGAGCAAGCAGGTCTTCATGGTTTTAGAAGGAAAGATAGATAATGGCTGTGATCTAAGTTTGGTTGATCATGTATGGCTGAGAGCCCTCAATTTATAGACCTTTTTTTTAGTGCTGGTGATGAGTGGAGCTCTTCTAGGCATGTATTGTTTACAAACAGTGGAACATATGAAATATTATTTAATTACCGTGGTGATGTGTTGAGCTCTTCTAGGTATAAAAATATAATTTATAACAAATGATACACAAATATAAGTTACAATAATGATATAAGAAACTAGAAAAATTATACACCGTGCATAGCACAAGTAAAAAAAATAGTTTTATATTCCCTATGTTCCTTTTAAGTGTTGGTGTTTTAGAAAGAAAAAAAAATATATTCTTATTCATCTGTCATTTTCAAAGTTCAAAGCAACACTAATTATTTTTACCCAGTATACCCATACTCCCATCTAAAGTTTGATTAATTAATTTTGCACATTTTTCATAAAACTGGATAATAAATCATTTAGAAGTTCAGGTATGATTGAAGATTTCAAAACCAAAGTACATACTTTCTAGAAAATGGACTGCAGCCTTGGAAAAAAGGTGAATACTTTCTAAACCAAAGTGCATGCTTCAAAACCAAATTTATGATGATAGATGCAAGTGAAAGTTCAACTTGAAGGTGGTTATAGTGTCTCACCAAAAAATAGAAGAAGATGCTGGCACTTGCTTCGTAAGAGTTGAAGACTCCTTCGACAGCACACAAGATGACACTAGCAGTTGCTTGCAAGAAGACAAAATGCAAAAAGTTGGAGATTCCATCGAAGTTGATCAAGATATTGGCTCCTCTGTGGTGTTTCATGGAGAAAAGCATAAAGCAACAAGGGATTTTGACTTAAATGTAAATGCAGATCGTAGAATTGATTTGACTAAAATTTTAGAAGAAGAAGAAGAAGAAGAAGCAACAGCTTTTCAAGTAAAGGAGTTTCAACAAGAAGTCAAAAAGATGTTAAAACTTTATCTTCATAAATTTTTATTGAGTATTGTGATGTCTAATTTATGAAGTAGTATATCATCTAAATTTTATACTTTTCTTTCGTATTTTTGCATTTTAGTATTCTACTTTACGTGACAGCGGGTACTACTTATATGCAGTTTTTTTTTTTTGTTTGGATATGCCTCTACAGCTCTACCAAGCTGTTCAATTTTATTTTCCCTTCATCTCTTACTGATTTATTCTTAATAATTTTACAACTAGATTAAAACAGAAGGTTAGTTGTAAGGTATACCTTCAAGCATGGACAAGCAAAATTCCAATGGAGATCTTCTATTTTCTTCTTTCAATAGTGGCTTTATGGCATTTGAATGACATCGAATAATCCCAAATCTTAGAAGCCTAAATACTGAATTTGAATTTGTATTCAAGGCACAAGCTAAAGATCAATTTGAATTCTCTTACGTCCACAATTTTTCGCCTTCCATTGAGACACACCATATACCTCACTTTCTTTTGCTCGTTACCAAATACGTTCAATAGTGCTCAAGATTTTTAGTTTCTTTCCTTGACTTTTTTGGGATTCTGCCTCTTCAATGTTTCCTTGGCTTGCATTTACAATTCGTTGCATTGAAAATAAAAATGATGAAATACTAAAATATACATAAATTTAAACCCAATAAAACATTAACTTACTGGGATGAGAATTAGATTCTGTTACTTCTAAATTTAAAAATATTTCTCCCTAAACAATGGTATACGTATGCCTTCGTGATTTTTAAAATTAAATTAAAATACACGATTCACAAAAAAAAAAAAGAAAAAAGATAAAGGACAGACGGCAACAATACATGAAAATATGTAGATAATATATAGGTTTGAATTATATTATTATTAGATAGGATAATATGAGAACCATCTTTCTATCATTTCATAAGCTTCTCTAGGCTTGTGCTCTTGCGCCACATGACCCGCTCCCTACCACACAATCATGGAAAATATATGTGAGCATTAATTAATTCAAACAAGAATAAATTAAAAATAACTTAACTCGGATAAATTTAATAACCAAAAACTATAAATTAATAAATAGATAAATAAGTAGTTATTTTCATACTAGTTAAGTTACTAACAAGAAATGATGTTTTGATTATTTATAGGAATTTAAGAATTCAAATATATATCCAAAAATAAATTGTACTTGCCTTGACAGTTGCATAAGTAAGATTAAACTCATTATTTCCGTATGTTTCTGTATATCTACACAGAAGAAGATTATAATGTAAGTATAATTTCATGATGTGCAATATTGAGTGAGAAATTATACTCATAATTTAAAAATTATTTATATATTTTTGTCATTCCTGAAAAAAGTGAAGAATAGTCTCTTAAAAAATTATTAAAGTAACCCTTACCCAGCTACTTGACGATCAACATACCAAGGTCGCCAAGTATTATACACGTGCAAATTATTAAGTGACGTTTGAATCCAAGATTGTGTACCAGTATGTGGTGTTGCCAAGTCAACATCGCCACTACAAAATATAATTAGAATTCTTAGTATATATATATGTATGTAGTTGATGAAGAAGAACAGTAAACATTATTACCAGAAAATAAGAGATCGAAGGTTTGTGTTAGTGAGACTCTGATGATGCTGAGTAACACTGGTGATATCCGCTGTGTATGCCAAACATCTACAATCGTTTAACATTAAAATGATAAAATAAACAATCTTTATATAAATAAAATGTACCAGAAGTTAAAAATTCTAGCAAGTAAGTAAACTAATTAAATCTAATCCTCTGCAAATGATGTGACACGACCACCGAGCAACTAGAGAAAAAATAAAAATGCAATTTTAAAATAAGAAAGTTTACCAAGAAGTTTTGTTTTTCAATCATCATAATTTGAGTTGCTTTTAACAATAGTACGCGTTCACATAAAACTTAGTCATACGAATATCATCGGTCTCTTCGTTGACGTCTACATCATTGTCATGTGGCTCTTCATAAAAAATTTTAGCCATATACCGTAAGAAAATGCCACGTGAGGTGTCTACGTTGTTTTATTTATTATTATTTATTACATAACATAAAAGATCCCTACTTCTCAATAAAGATGATTTCGATCCATTTACCAACTATGGGCATTTTTAGAGTTAAATTACATATTTTTTTACACTTCAAATTTTTTAATTAATTTTATTTTATATATTTTAAATTTATTAATTTAATCAATTATTATTTAAAATTTCTATCAATTTTTTCTTCTCATTTCAAATTTAATAATTTTATTACTCAAACTTATCATTACTTATGATTATTTAAGAGTTTATTAGCAATTGAAACTACTAAAAAATGATAGAGGGGGTGAAATCAATAATAGTTTTGAAATATTAAAGACCAAATTGATAAATTTAAATTGTAAGAGATCAAATTTATTAGACTTTTAAGTGTTAAAGGAAAAAATAAAAATAAAATAAAAAAAACTTCAAAAAAATGCCATAAACTTTTTCTGACACTTTATCCCAAAAATTATTAAAATATATACATAATCTCTTTAAATTTTTAAAATACGTATATTACCTTCAAACTCTCACTTCTATTAAAAATTTAACAAAGAAAAGATATTTGCATTGCACTATTTTTGTATTAACCCTTTTTTATGATAAATAAATAGAAACAATGTGTAAAAACAGTAAAACGATAAATCAAATATTTTTGAATAGATGAATTTTTCAATTAAATTTTTTGTAAAAGTTACAGATTGGTGTAATGTACATATTTTAATATTTTGAAGATGTTATATCCACGTTTTTTAAAATTTAAAAAAGAAAGTGTACATAACACGAAGATTAATAAAGATTTTTGAAGTATTCCCATACTATTTAACTCACATTTTCATTGATAAACAATAAATAAAATATTTTTTGAACTCTTGTGTGGGATTTTCTATTAATTTTACGTTATATAATAGTAAAAAACAAGTTAAGCTTCGTAATTATCTCATTTCTGCTTTAAGATGTTGTGAAATACTTTGAAGTTCTACCAACAAATTGTTGGCTTGGAAAAGCTAATGGAATCTCAACATCATTCGAATAAAAAGTCTTGAATTTTAAATTTTAAAATTATACTTTTTTAAAAAATTTATCGTTATTATTTTCATCCTAAACAAGTGCCACACTAAAAGATGTGAAAATACCTGCTGCAAACAAAAAGAATAGTGTAAGTTTTGGCAATAATAATTAAAAATGTGTTTGTTAAATCTCAATGTTCTTAAATCTCTATCCTCATAATTGTGCAAGTGGACCACTAGCTATTTTACTTGTTTGTTTCTAATAATTACGACCACAATGTACTGGTCCCTCTTTAATTTATTTTTTGTTTAGATCAAGTAATAATTGGTCCCCTCTTTGGCTCTTTGTGTTTGTTTGAAATGGAATCAACTGTTATCCATATCGTCATATCTAAACAAAGATATTGTTTGTGTTCTCCTTTCTGTGGTCTATAAAATCGCCAGCTTTCATGCAGATTTTTCACATGCTTTCTAAGAGCATTAATTTGATTTGTCATTCTCGTATATATATGCATCATAACTTGTCGCCTACCTATAATAAACTATGCATGTGTTTGATAGCAATCAATGAATGATGGCCTCATTTGTGGCTAGCATAGGACTGTTGCTCCTCATTGCGAAGATAAGGAATTGATCGAAACAACTCAGTCTTCAACATATTCCGCATGTGACTGGCATACTGTCTTTCTTTCAAAAGAAGGGTTTAATAGATATTGGTTCAAGGTGAAGCAGATTAAGTTTGCTGGTATTTTTAGTCGAATGTCTTTAAGTTTAAAATCTTAAAATCTATTTATTGAAAGGAAATTATAAGATACACCTCTTAATGTAAAATGGGCAATTAAGATTCTATGAGGAGTTAAGTAACGTTTAGACTCATATTTTGTTTTATTATTTTTGTTATTATTTAGATTATTTTATTTTAAAATTTATTATTGTCTAAATTAAGATTTATATTTTATTTAATTGAAATATGTTGTCTATAAATAGGTTTATGTTTTATTAGTTCTTTAGACTTTTAAGCAATTGAATATTGCGTGTATTTTTCATTTAAAGAGTATCTAAACAAACTAAAGGGAGTACTTTATCCTAAAGGCGTACTCTAAGTTTATTTTTAAGAGAATACTTTAATATTTTTATTGTTTTGTTTTACATTCCTCTCCACCAACATGGATATGAAGGCAAAAATAGAGGCATTTGAAGTATAAGTCACGTAAACTATTATTCCTTTAATTTATCTGATTTAATTTTGGATCTATTGATCATGTTTCAATTCTTTTTTTGTCCCCACAAATACCCTTCCTATTGAATATAATAGGGGTAGCTATTATGTGGTTGGGTATAAGTTTTGAGAAATTACAAATTAAACCATTCAATAATTCCTGTGTAGTTTTCTTTGAATTTTAAAATTTCAAAATGAAAACCAAAAACAAATCAACCCACTTAATTACAGTTTGGTTGGATTGATTTGAATAGTTTGTAAAGTCACTAAATTATCTAATAAACAAAGAAAGAAATCTGACAAATATATCTAAATGAACATATTCAAACAATGATCTAAAGAACAATCAATTATGCAAAAGTTACAAGCATTAATTCAAGTTATATCTATACAAAAATTTGGCGTTTTGTACAATGATTTAAAAAGAAACCTAGTTTTGTAAATAATATTTGAACTAAACCTATTTTTATAAATAAGTTTTTACATAAATCTATAATAGTCAAAATCCCCAAAATCCATGTCCGTTCGGTCCAAAATAAATGTTTTGAGGATGTGGCTGTGATACCTAAGACTTTAAATACATCATATCATTACAATTTCCTAAACATATTGAAGGATATTTTGACCAATTTTAAGATGACAAACCAAGCAGTCCTGTTTAGCAAAACTATCTAAAAATCTAGGACTATTTCCCATAAAAATTTAAGCTATACTTGAACTCTCACTGTAATAACAACAATGATAATAATAATAATAATAAAAAGTGAAGACCATAAAAGTGTAATTCTAAAAGTAATTTGATAAATGTGCCTGAATGACACATGGGTAAGTGCATGAAGCAGATTTTCACCAAACATCTACAAATAGGACTCCTCTATCCTTCCTTTTTTCATCCACCGAAAGATGAAAATGAGAACTACACAGCTGCTTGCTCTGTGCTTGTTTCTTTTTGCATATAGGGCTGCTTCTGTGCTTGACACAGATGGCGACCAAGTGCTAAATGCTGGAGGAGCATACTATCTTGTTCCTGTTTCTAACAGTGGTAGTCTAGGACTTGCTGCTATTGGAAACGATAGCTTCCCAAAATCAGTTGTTCTAGATACTAGTCTTGCTGAAGGCCTGCCAGTAAGGTTTGGATCTCCATTTCTTCTTCCTTGGGTTAATAACGGAATGCTCGTGCATATCTTCTTTATATCCATACCTGAAATACCAGAATGGAAAGTTGTTGCAGAATTCCCCATAGGATGGACTGTTAAAGTGTCAAAAACCCCAACTTCATTCATGGGTCCATTTGCACTTTATCCTGTTAAAACTGGATACAAGATTGTGTACTATCCTGCTGGGAGTGATACTGGCTATGATATCGGAATCATCAACACTGGGGGTCACAATCGTTTGGCTGTGAAGGATGGGGATCCTTTCATATTCAAGATCAAGAAGGCTTTTGAACCTTCAATTAGAATGGGCAAAGTTTGAACATTTGACGCCATTTGCCCTATTCAGTGTTATCGCTTCTTGTGATCTATCTTCTATAAAGAAATGTCTTGTGTTTAGCTGTTCTCTGTCTTAATATGTGCATACTATATATCTAAATAAAGTAGGTCTGATGGGTAACATGTTAGTTTCACATTATGTTTCCTACTACTAAATAAAAGTGTGGTCAAGATGTCGGCAATATGTTTAGTTATTTTCTTCCTAATGTATTTTCAGCTACCCAAGTAAGGTTTCAAGTTCTCGCCCCCCTTTTCCTTCTTGGGTGGTGTTCACTGCAATTTGTAAGCTGAGATTGTTAATTTGACAACTTTACACCTTAAAACTTTAGAAACTTTCACTCAAAAATGAAAAAGTAATCTTGAAAATTTTATGAATCCAAAGTGACTAAATTGTTAATCATAACAAATACAAATTACAAATCATTAAAAAAAGGAATTGAAAAGTTTGTGTTCTTCAATTTCTTCTACTTTTTTCCTTTTTTATTGATTGAGTTCTTTAAATAAAAATGCAGAAATTACAACTATCATTTATGTTAGAGCACATTTTACCATTCAACAAATATTAGAATATATAATATTAGGAGTATGAAATAAATGTGGACATGTTAATGGTTAGGTTCAAGTAGTTGTACCCTCCTCTACCTATATAAAACTTTTCTTGTAATTGCTTTTCTCATCTTTTAATAATATAAAACAAATTTCCTTTCCTTTATTTTTTTCAATATGGTATTAGAGAGCTACTTGCTCGCTTCCACGTGCTGCCATAACTGAACCAAGTTCTTTCCCCTCTATGCATTCACCGAGTTTGTTTGACTCGTTCGGCATGGAAGATCGTGAATTGCAACTAGTCAATATAGAGTCTCCTTCAGAATTCCAATCTCCTGCTTCACCATCCATTCAACTTCCTAGTGATCTTGAAATTCCAAATTTAGAAATTCGATTTGGATCTTATGGCACTGGATCACCGATCCTCACTTCATCTTCTTCCTCAGTAGATTTAAACATAGAGCTTCAGAATATTTCCGTGGCTTCAACAGATTCCTCTCCTCCACAATTATCATCATCCTCTGCCATGGCTACCACGAAAATTTTTGACTATTCCCTTCCTCCATTTTACTATAGATCTTATGATCCAGATCTTGATATTAGTTACTATCACTACTATCAAGATTACTGCTGGGATTATGAGCAACACTGTCAATTTTATAGCAGTTTCGCTTCAACAGATTCCTCTCCTCCTCCATTATCCTCATCCTCTGCCATGGTTAGTGATGAACAAATCGTGTCTGTTGAAGGCAAATTTGAAGAAGATGCTACAAAAGCAGTTACAGAGATCCTTGAAAACGTGTTTGAAGATGAACTTGAAGAAGAAGCTGATTCTGATGATCTTATTCTCTCAAAATTCAACACAAGCAAAGAAAATTCTGTGAGGGGTAATGGATCGGTGAGTTGTGGATCAATCCTACCAATTGCAGAATATGTTATTTCCAATATGGATGAGTCTCTTTGTGCTCATAAGACTAATGGTTTGGATTATGATGTTCATGAGTTAGTTGATGTCAAGGAAAATAGTGCACACCATGCGTTTGATGTTATTCCTCAGAAAAATGTTCAGTGCATGACTTCATGTGTTGGTGGCTTCAACATTCTTAGTGCCATCTCTAATACACACAGGGCTACTTTGGCTTCTTACTTGACACCCTTCAGAGTCCATTTCACTAGCAAGTTCTCTAAGGACATTCACTGGCAATTGGACACTAATTTTATGAAATCTGTCAAGGCTGAGGTCATTGAAAGAAGTTACTTATTTCTGGAGAGACCTAATGCAAGACATGTTATGAAACTTTGCAAGCCTGAGTACATTGGAGATGATGTTTGCAATGTCAGTGATGCTCTAGACAAAGGAGCTGCACTTCTTCTTAATATATGGAAGGTGTTTGAGCATAGTTCTTCTACTGATATATGGAGTGTTGGCTGGATATGGAGACCTCCCTGGAGAAAGAACAGAGGATATGGAGAAATGCTCTCTACTCAAGATATGAAGGATACAACGCAATGTTGAATATGAAACCTTTGGTTCTGGTGGTCCCGTTGCTGGTGGTGGTGCTATTGGCATCACAAGCATTATGGTGGACAAATCAGTGGAATTATTATATGAAGAACTAGCCAATGCCACAGATAAATTCAGTGTAGCTAATAAGATTTGTCAAGGTGGTTTTGGAGTTGTCTGCTATGGAGAGCTGAGAGAAAAGAATGTTGCCATAAAGAAGATGGACATGAAAGCATCTAAAGAGTTTATTGCTGAAGTGAAAGTCTTGATGAATGTTCAAGTGATTGTTTTGGTTTGTTATATTTTTTATCCTGGAGGACTCCTAAGCATGGTCTTCATACATTCAAGCTGCACTTTGAAGTTTTCAAAGTACAGCTTGAGGGGCGGATATTAGAATATATAATATTAGGAGTATGAAATGAATGTGGACATGTTAATGGTTAGGTTCAAGTAGTTGTACCATCCTCTACCTGTATAAAGCTTTTCTTGTAATTGCTTTACTCATCTTTTAATAATACAAAACAAATTTCCTTTCCTTTATTTTTTCCAATACTATCATTTATGTTAGAGCACATTTTACCATTCAACAAATAGTTACATAAATATGCCCATAACAGGCTCAAACAAATGAGAGATGGTGGAGAGAGAAACTGATCTCTTCCTGTCTCTTTCCTGCATTTTAATTGTGCAGAAGATTTGTCGAAAAATAACCAGTCTTTTTGTTTTGAATAACTAGATGAAACTCGTTTCTCCCTCACCTCTACAATTAGGGCTATTGTCTCTATATAATATTTTTATAATTCATTGTATAATTTTATTTAAAGCAATTAACATTTTTTCATATTATTGGTTAAGACCCATGCTTCATAAGTGGAATCCATGAGTTTTAGGAACAAATTAATTCTCTATTTTATATCTTTTGAAGCATAAGTCTTAACCAATAATATACTCTTATGAAGTTATTCTCGTGGATTTCACTCATGAAGTGTGAGTCTTAACCAATAATATAAAAAAATATTAATTGCTTTAAATAAAATTATAAAACGAATTATAAAAATATTATTTAGAGACAATAGCCCTAATTGTAGAGATGAGGGAGAATCTAGTTATTCAAAACAAAAGCACCGGTTGTTTTCCCACAGATCTTCTGCACATCTGAAATGCAGGAAAGAGACAAGAAGAGATCAGTTTCTCTCTCCACCATCCCTCACACTTCTTTGTATTTCAACTGCG
Source organism: Bauhinia variegata (assembly GCA_022379115.2). NCBI lineage: Eukaryota > Viridiplantae > Streptophyta > Magnoliopsida > Fabales > Fabaceae > Bauhinia > Bauhinia variegata. Next base: position 8,580,100 of record CM039438.1, on the reverse strand, counting down.
GATGACAATTTCTCCCGATTCAATGAGAATTCACGGGAGATTATCGGATATGGAAAACATCCTCCTTGCTTCCTTAAGATCCTTGAAATATCAAATTATTAATATACCCTTTTATAAAATAAAATACACATAACGATTAAGAATAATTTTATAATTTAATTTATAAATAATTTACTTTTATATGAAATAAAAGAATATATCTATTGAATTAATTTAAATTTATAATTATTTATTAATTTAAATTATAATTTTAAACACTTATGTGTATTTAATATAACAAATATTCAAAATGTAATACATTTTCACTTATCAAAAAATCCCATAATTAAAGTAACTTTTTAATATGAATGACTTGTATGTGGTTTTGGGTGCACGTTTGTTGAATGAAAAACAAGAAAAACACATAATCATTAATTTTTGCAACAAGGGAAGATAGCTCGGATTCCTCACAGTTGGTCTTCACATGGTAAAGGAACTACTGAATAAAACAAGGCCTAATTGTTGACTTATTGCTGCTATGAAGTTTTCATAATCATTAAATTTAGAGATATTATACGCAAAACTATTTGTGTACACTTATTTATTTATTTATTTATTTCTGCATTTCTTTTACAATTGTACTTTTGTAAAATGATTAAAATAAAAAAGTGAATGGTCCTATCGAGCAAAAATAAGGGAGGTGAAGCTTTTCATACTTTTAAAGAAGGATATGAGTTAGCAGATGAACTTGCAAAGAAAGGACTGCTTTGTGGAAAATGATGTCTTTATGTTTAATTATTTCCTTTTTCTCTAAACATTTTGTATCTTGCAGAATAAATGGAAATCTCTATCCTTAGACTTTGTACTACTATTTCAGATGTTTAATGTGATTCCTATCTTAACCAAAAAAAAAAAAAAAAGGGTGTGCAAAAATTAGTATGAAAATATCATTTCTCTTGGAGTTTTACTCTTGTAAAAATTTTAAAATAAAAATATACAAGAAAGTATTCATTAATAGATATCCACACACCGTTTATTTCAAGTGAAATAACTAGAGGTCCACCTGCTATATCATAAAATAAACAAGCAAACACACCATACAAGAAAGTATTCATTGATAGATGTCCCAAACACCATTTATTTCACGTGAAATAACTAGTTGGCCATCAGCTATATTATAAAATAAACAATCAAACAAACACACGATAATATTATAAATTGTAATGCAGACCAATTACATATCTCGTAATGGTGCTAAATTAATGGAGTCACGATTTTTCCTGACTTATGACGCTTCTAAAACCTCTCTGCGTACAGTTCGATATATTAAACCTATTTTCAATATCAAAAAAGTGTGGCTATTGTAATTTTATTTTATTTTTTAGTTTGTACTCAAAATATCAAAATTGCTTAGCACTGTTCCTTCCAAAACAAACAAAAAAGTCCTCAGATGGGACCAATTGTAAATTGAACAAAACCTAAAAAATAATTAAGGGTTTGAGTTGCTCTTAATGTGTAATTCCAATTTTTAGGGCAGTTTATACATTTTAGTTGAACTTGTATGTTAATCTATTGGATTTTATCAAAATAAAATAAAAGTAAGAACAAAAAGATGAAAGGCAAGTGCAAGAACCAAATTCTCATCAATCATATGTCAAGAACTTTTTTAACGTAAAAGTTTAAACAAGTAGAAGAAAGCCCCAAGGCTGGTTTTATATAGGTGAAACCAAGAAAATTAGTTAAAGAGATGAAATTTAACAAGGCAAGAAGGGTATATGGGAATTTGTAAAAGGACAAATACATTAGATGAATAGATACATTGGCAGTTGGAAAGGGTTAAGAAATTTTTTTTACAATGGGGAGGGGGCTATTGCCGCTAATCCTTAAAACCTAGGTCCATCCCTAATTTTATATTAAATCTAGCACACCCTACATAAAAGTCCTTTGGTCTCAAGGGTGAAAGTAACATAAACTAATTTATACCATATACTAAATTTTTTATTTAATTGAGAAAATGGTAGCAAGGGATTTAATCTCCAGACCAGTGAAATCGTATAGGCTTCAATCTTTGTAAGAACCGGTTTAATTAAAAGGCTTAAATTGTTTATAATAACTTTTATAAATAGAGCCTCTCGGCCCTTATCGTATCCATATGAAAAAAAGAAAATGAGATCCACATTCCTTGCACTCTGCTTGTTTCTTTTTGCCTACAAGGCTACTTCATATGCAATTGTTGACACAGATGGCCAACTAGTGAGTAATCAAGCCGGGGCATACTATCTCGTTCCGGATTCTAATGATCTCAGCGGGAGTATAGGCCTTGCGACTGTTGGGAACGATAGCTTTCCACAAACAGTTGTCCTAGATACCCTCGCTAATGGCATACCAGTAAGGTTTACGTCTCCAATTCTTCTTCCTTTTATCAGATCACAAATGCTCCTGCATATCAGATTTGTATCATCTGCAACAGAATTAGGATGGTGGAAAGTTGAAGAAGAATTCCCAATAGGATGGACAGTGAAAGTGTCAGAAAATTCACCTTCGTTTATGGGTCCATTTAGCATTCAACCTGCTAAAACAGGCTACAAGTTTGTGTACTATCCTGAAATCAGTGAAGAGGGTGATAACGGTGAAGAAATTGGGCTCGTCTACACTGGGAGTCACTACCGTTTGGTTGTGAAGGATGGTGACCCATTCATTTTCAAGATCAAGAAGGCAACTGAAAGCTCTGCTGGAATTAAGAGTATCACCTGAAGTGGTGATGCCCCTTTCCCTCTTACTTTAAGGAATCATGTGTAATAATAATGTAAGAGGGATCCTCAGTTATGAGGATTTGTTGTCAGTATCGTCGCTTCTTGTTATGAATCTTACTTAGCATAAATATGTATTATGTTGTCTTGTTCTGTCTTTTAAAAGGGTATTTTAGTGTGCTCTGTTGTGTTTACATGGACTGATCCCCTAAAAACTCTTAGCTTTATTCTCAAATTAGGGCAAAAAATGAAGGTAGTTAGAGTGCACCAATACTATTAGCAAAAGACATTGTTAAGAAAATAAATTGACTAAACTAAAGTCTTTTGTTTTGATATAATATGGCAAAGAAAGAATGTATATTGCACCGAATTCTCCATTACCTTATACGACTAAAGTTTTCAATATGTCAATACCGCAAGAATAACACAGAGTATCTCAACTTTATCTAATTTGGCATAAGACTAATCTCGTTTGATGGTTAGAGTATTTATGATTTCCTGCTTTACATGGACTCAACCCTTGACCAACAGCAGGAATTGCCCAACGTTCAACTTGTCACCAGACCATTCCTTGTTTCTAGGTAGACTGCTACTTTCTTGTCTTGATTAAAATTATCACAATGATGTGTTGGTAATGTTGGAATACGAAGAGAAAAAAGAGAAAAGTTAACAAGTTCCACATCATAAGGAGCGGAGGAGTATCTATAAGGTGATGAGAATCCAAAGACAAGATGGTGGGTGAAAAACTGAAACTTTGGAAGTACAGTGGGGTTAAAAAGATGGTTTCATCAGCTGTGCTAAGTGCTACGGTTTATCATATGTGGCAGGAGAGAAATTATAGAATTTTCAAGCTGTTCAACAAGATCTTGGAAAGGTTATTCAAGTGTTTAAGTAGGAAGTTGCTTGGAGAGTTCAAGTTTGCTGCAAGAAGATACTAATAGTAAAGGGGAAAAAAACTCTTATCAAGTGTGGATTTGTTGGTTCTTATCTAAGTTTATTAGTGTAATTTTGTTTCTTAGGAATTGGAATTTCATTTCATAAAAAGAAAGGTGGCATTTTATGTTTGTTGGTTTTATTGACTCATATGTATGAACTGATTTTTATTTATTTGGTAATATATTTACATTTTACCAAAAAAAAAAAAGTAGCACTGCTATGTATTATTGTTATTGTAATTGTTTATAGGAAAATAACAAGTTAATTTTAATTTAGTGATAAATATTTGAATAATTTTGTAAGAGGTGGAGATTTGAACCTCCACGCTCTCTTGTAAATGTAAAATAAACAAAATATAGCTAGTTAAAGTATTTTTAAAAAAAAAAAAAATAGAAGAGATATATGAAAAGTATGTCTGTAAATTTGGTATTTGACAAACTAAATGAAAGACACGCGATATTGAATGAAATATCTGAATTATTAATTTGATTAGGAAAATTTAATAAGTCATTATTTGTAGAATAGAATTTGTATTACTATTTAATACTAATTTAGATTATTTATTCTGTTATAAAATATACTAATAAATACGCTTTGGTAATATCATACTCTTTATCCAATTCAGTATTTCACACTAATGATTAAAATTTAAAGAAAAACTGATACTTGAGAAAAGTAAGAAATTAATAAATTCAATAGCCCAGGACATGTATGAGAATAAACTTATCCAAGGGACTTTAGATTCTTTTTTCCCTTATCTCAGAGTGGGTAAGAAAGTCACTCCTCAATATCCATTCTAATGAGTCTTTGTTGTACTAAAGATTATCCTAATATTTTGTACATCTTGGACAATCTGTCAAGCAATGTAGAATAGTTTCCTTTTTCCCCACAATGACAACAGGAGGGATCATTCATGATATTATATCTGCGATAGGGAGAGTGTGATGACCACACTTCCACAGGAAGTGTTTGATACTCTTTTGGCAAGGAATTTTCTGAATAATCATGAAAATATCCTTAGATTCCTTAGGAGGGCAAAATAGACTATAAGCTGATTTGATAGAGAAATTCCTATTGGCACATAAGGCCCATATCATCTCATCATTTTTTTCCATTAGAGGGTTGACAAATGTGCCCTTGATTTTTGCCAAGATCTTGGGAGGGATTTGGAATGAAATATCATGGAAATTCCATATGCCATTATGATCCACTAGATCCCTTACATGCAAGAGGTGCTGATTTTTATTGAGGGGACCCTTTTTTTGTGAACAGAGACCCGGAGTAGAGCCAGTTATCCTCCCATAATCATTTCTTGAATGAATGAGAATATTGCATTTACTGTGTTTGCTTCTTTTTGCCCACAAGGCTACTTAGTCAAGTTGGTGCATGTAATCTATGATATATCTACTTATGTTAATCTTTGCATCCTAGCAGACTATGCAGGGACTTTGTTTCCAACCGGATTTTAATATGTAATATCTAATCTATGAACTATTGTACTGTTTGTGTTGCTTTAATGAATTGGTGTTTTAACAAAAAGAAAAAAAAAAAAAGAAGTATTAGAAAGCATGTGAAAAATACTGCTTGTTTACTTTATAGACCATAGAATGGATAAGACACAAATGTAGTGGGGGAGTTACTACTTAGGGTAGTGTATATGTAAAGTTGGGAATGCATTAAGCACTCCTCATACAATGTTTACACGTGATAATGGCTCAGAAGTGATTTTTTTGAGAAGAAACAAACAAAAAAGAATCCAAAAGAAGGGGAGGGGGACCCATTATAACGTAAGAAAACCTCATAAAATTATTAAGGGTTATAATTATTCTTCCTTTAGGGGCTAATTAAACATTTTAATTGAATTTTTATGTTAATTTATTGGATTTAATCAACCCATCTAATGACAACACAAAATGATAATGACAATAAGTTTTATTCCACCAAATGAAGTCAGCAATAATGATTGCATCATACATATCATTAAGCTTTATTAAAAATTTTATTTTCAAAAATATTATTAAATATGATTCATGTTATTTTTTTGAATTTTTTAATAATTTTTTAAGGTTTCTTATCTTTTTACAAGACTAAATTCATGTGATCAATTCTGTTCACTAAAACTTCTAGTGGTCTTGTAGATATTACCAAATAAACTAAACTAATGCTTTGTCATTTTCTCTTCAACAGTGCCACCACGATTTAATCATTCTGCCCAAAAAATCAACAATAAAAAGATTAAGGGTAAATGCATGAACCGGATTCTCTCCATGCATCTATAAATATAGTCCCTCCTAGCTTTTATTGTTCAACCATCTGAAGACATGAGAACACATTGTTTGGACTGTGCTTGTTTCTTTTTGTCTACAAGGCTACTTCAGTTAGCAATGTTGACACAGATAATGAATTAGTGGGCAATCAAGAAGGCGCATATTATCTCATTCCAGAATCTAATGGTTTCAGCGGGGCTATAAGCGTTGCCACTGTTGGGAACGATAGCTCCCCACAAACTGCAGTTGTCCTAGATAGTCTCGGTAATGGCTTACCAGTAAGGTTTGCATCCTTTTTGATTGATTCTACTATCTCGACAGGTATGCTTCTGAATATCAGATTTGTAACGTCTGCACCTGAACTAGAATGGTGGGAAGTTGAAGAAGAATTCCCCATAGGATGGACTGTGAAATTGCCTATTGTAAAAAAATAAAGGAAAGCAAATGTCTTTGTATTATTGAAAGATATGATGAGCAATTACAAGAAAAGCCTTATATAGGTAGAGGAGAGTACATGGGGGCTTCATACTTTCAACTACATGATATCACATCTCTAACTACCTGAACCTAACCCTTAATATGTCCACATTCACTACATACTCCTAATATGGTATATATTCTAATATTGTCAAAAACTGCAATTATGACTATGGGTCGATTTAGATTTGAAGCTGTTGAAGATAGCTACAAGTTTATGTACGAACATGAACGAACTGAAACGGGTGTTACTATGGCAGAAGTTGGGCTCGTCCGCACTGGAGGTCACTACCGTTTGGCTGCGAAAAATGGTGACCCATTCATATTCAAGATCAAGAAGGCAACTGACAGCAATCCTAGATTTAAGAGCATTGTTTAATGTTATGAAGCCACTTTCCCTCTTTTGAGGATTTGTTGTCACTATTGTCGGTTCTTTTGTGTATCTTCTGTTGGATAAATACTATGTATTGTGCTATGTTGCTCTATTTAAATAAGCACATTCTATTTTTATCTGTTGATGTTTTTATATTGATATGTTCCCAAGGTAACTCCTTAACTTGATTCTCAATTTTTTAGGCGAAAATGGGAGGTATAAAATTAGAGTGCACCAATACTGTTTAGCAGAATTGTCTAGGCCATGAAAAGATATTGTGAACACACTAAACATTTGAATAAAATAAACAAAGCACAAAAAGAAAATTACCTCAAAGATTAACCCAAATCTGGTTTGTTTTAATGATATGAATGGGTTATTGGTATATCTAAGTAGTAAGCAAAAGGGGTGATCATACACAATTTTTTAGCCAATCTTAACATGAAAAGCTTTAAATGGATCCATAAATGACCTTTCATAGGATACTTCAATTATTGCCAGGTCATAGCAACTTTGGTACTATGTCAAAAATTGATTAATACCAAAAACTTCATTTACGAGGAGAAAGTCTATTACTAGTCTAAACACTTTTGATAGTCCATGTTATGGGGAATTTTGAATCAACTTCCCACACTGCTAGTTCTGGAATATTAGAAACAAATTCCATATTCAATAAAAACAAATATTAGCGGAGATGAGAATCTTACTGGTTCCCAGCAATGACAAGTCCTAACCCACCACTGACTTCATCAGAGACTGGAATAAGACAGTATACACCACCGGCATTTGACCGGTTCGCCTTCTGTATTGGCATTTCCGGCAGCCTTATAGGCAAAAATAAACAAGCTCAGTGACAGTCAGTGCGGTTCTGTTAAATCGTTGTATGAATAGCACAAATTCAACAATGGGGCCATTACTAAGATGTTACAATTCATAACCTTTATCTTATAACTTTTTATTTATCCCATTTTTACTATGTTTAATGATTTTGAGTCACATCTGAGTATTCAATGTATGCCTTCTATTCAAGCTGCATAGCAGAGGGTCCCAAGCGTGAAAGTAACAATACAGTAATTTAAAAAGGGACCAGTGTGTTCATGCATCATAACAATTATTGCCTTCTCATGCACTGCGTAATTAGTACCCTAATTTAATCTGATTTTGATTGCAATATTTTATTTAAATTCGATTGAGAAAAAATGCAAATTCATAGAGAAATTCAAATGAAATTTCATGAGAGTAAGATATCCTTCTGTCTCTGAAAACTTAGGTTTAGTTTGATATAATAGAATTAAATTAATAAGTCGGTTAAGATTTACTATTATCCCCATGTTCTTAAATCTCTATCCTTATAATTGTGCAAGCGGACCACTAGTTATTTTACTTGCTTGTTCCTCATAATTACGACAACAATGTATTGGTCCCTCTTTGATTTTTTTTTTTTTTTTGGTTTATTTTAAGTAACAATTGGTCCCCTCTTAGGCTCTGTGTGTTTGTTTGTCTCCTTTCTGCCAGTTCCCATGTAGGTTTTTCACTTGCTTTTTATTAATTGGATTTATGCATTATTGTATGCACACTATTTGGCTTTTTCTATTGGCATGAGTTTCTACTGGATACATCTCAGCCATTCGTCTTCATCTGTTGTTCAACATATCATCCAACACATATATCTTGAGTGAATCCAAGCCCTTCATTTACCGCCCAACAGAAGGAGCCAAGTAGAGAAGCGGAATCTGTTGTGCATGTACCATGATTTGTTACCTACTTATGATAAACGATGTATTTGTTTTATGGCAATCAATGAATGATAGCCTCATTTGTGGCTAGCAAAGGAATGTTGTTCGTGAATGCTACGATAAGGAATTGATTAATGAAAGAACTCAATCTCCATCATATTCCGCACATGACTGGCATAATGGCTTTATATTAAAAGGACTGTATAATACATAAAGCATTAATTAAGCAAAGAAGCCTTAAAAATTGACAAGATATTGGTTCAAGGTGATGCCAATTTGTTTCATGGTGTTCTTGACCAAAGGTCTTCAGTTTAAAATCTTGAAATCCATTTATTGAAAGGAAATTGTATCGGATACACCCTCCACCAACATGGATGTGAACACAAAAACAGAGGCACTCAAAGCATAAGTCACATAAACCTTGATCCTTTAATTTCTCTGAATTAATTGTGGATATGTAGATCATGTTTCAAATATTTTCCAACACATACCATTTTGCCATAAAGGTGGCTATAGTGCGGTTCGGTGTGAATTTTGAGAAAATCACAAATCAAATCACTAAATAATTTTTTTTCTAGTTTTGTTCAAGTTTCCAAAATTTTAAAAGAGTAAACTTCAGAAATATCATCTAAATTTTATATCATGTGCACTTTGTGCAAAATATTCCTTCTAGAAAGAAAATAGTGTTTGGGTGTTTAAGAGTTTCATATTCTTTCTCTTTGTTTAGCTTATTTCAAAGAAAAAAAATGGGCTTACGCAAAAGTTTCTCTTTTATATATAATTTTTTGAGTTGTTTGCATAAGTATTTTTACTTTACATTAAAAATGAAATTAATTTTGTTCAGGAAAAGAGAGTAATTACAATTTCTTTCTCTTCAATATGTATTTTCCTGTAAACTCAAACCTCTAACATTGTAAAAACTCATCAACCATTGAGCCACACTTTTTGGTAAAGTTTCTCTATATTTAAACATGCAAACTCACCTCCCATCTAAAAAGAAATAATTTAGCAAGAAGCAAAGTTTTCTAAGATATCCAACTTTTGGAAGTTGTGCACCGGAGCACGATCAAGTTGGCTTTCTTTATCAACCATGAGATTGTTTGAAGTTCATCCATTAGGATTAGCAATATATATTGTTAAATTACTTAGCATCAGATAAGATTAAATCACATGGCTTTTGAGACAGATATATTATTTATTGATTAAAAAGATGAAGATATAGATCTAAAGACATGGGATCGTATTAAATTTATTTCTGGGCGATGCTTACTATTAAATTATGAATAGAGGTCTAAATACACGGGATCATATTAAATTTATTTCTTTTTGTGTGATGGAAAATATTAAATTTAAGCTAGCTTCAGTGGTTACAATATCTACAAAGTTTATGAATTATTTAATTCTTCTACATGATATTAATATTTTCTATATCACCCATTCTGGAATATGATAAGCAGGCAATGGATTTAGAAAAAAGAAAAGGGAATAGAGTTGGAAAAAAAAAAAAAGTTATAAATAAATAAAGAAAAACATCTTGGACCACAAGTCATGTCTCATTAATTTTCAGCAAGTATATAAGTGGTCGTCCTCTTGAAGTTGTAAGTTACAATGCCAAAGAAGATGAGGCAAAACTATTACGTAAGGCATTGAACTAACGATAAACTAAGCAATATATAGAGAAAAGGAAATTATACGAATAAGATTAAAAAAAAAAATTAGCTAGTGACAAATAACAATGGTGATACCAATGATAAACACTTTTTAGTTTATCATTAGACTCTTATATTTTATTCTTATGATCTACTGTTGTGCTTAATAAATAAATTAACTAATATTTATATCATTGAGGTCTAATTGAAACTGTTTACAATTCACATTAATTTTCTCATTTCAAGGTTAAATTTACTTATTATGAAATTCTTGTTTGTAAAACCGGATCAAATTGACCTCAATGCAATTGGATGAACTTCTATGCTTGGAATTAATTGGAGAACAACACAAATTCATGAAGTTATGAAGTCTGGCATAGTTGTAATTTATTTATCCTTAAGAGCAAGCTTGTAATTTGGCACAGTTAGTAAAAGGTAAAATTGTAAATCTCCCCAAAAACCCATTTCCCCCTCTTTTAGGTCAGATTTTTTTCTCTTTTCCCTCTCATTCACTGCCTCCTCTCTCTCACCTAGGTTCAGCTTTTCTGTCTTCTCCTCCATGACTGCCTCCATGCCCAAGAGAGGGTAGAAGCTTTGTAATCTCCTTAAGGAAGCTTGAAGACCACCGGGTGACCCTTGAAACTCGAATATTGTACTCTTTTGATATTTTAATTCAACGAATATATGAGTTTGTTTCTAGAATTCTTGGCTGCTGGTTGCTCTCTTTTCTCCATGATTTTTGCCATTTTTCTGATGGATTATTTATGTTTTATGGTAGATTTATGGTTGTGATGATCATGGATGGGTTATTCCTTGATTATTGCTTGAATTTAGAGTGCCAAGGGTTCATGGATAGTTGAACAATTCTAAGATTAAGGGCTTTCAGTAGTTAAGCTTGTTGATTGCCTATTTTACTCATGGGTTATTGTTTAGAATAGGTTTAATCTCTTTAGTCATACGCTAAGTGGTGTTTTAGTATGAAATCTAGAGTTTGCTCTCAGGTTATAGGGTAATTTTGGACTTAATCCCCATTAATTGAGCTAAAATGGAATTCTAGGTTAAGGATAGGGTTCCCTAAATTGATTACATTTCATTAATTGTAGTTCAGCTTACTTGTTATTGGGTTACTTGTTGAATTGACTTCCTTACTATAAAAAAACCCCAATTTCAACCAAGAAAACTATGACTTGTACAAGTAGTTCTCTGTGAATATGACCTATGTTGAAAATCAAAAATTGAAATTTATTAATTGGCTGCCACCTATAGTGGTGACACTAAAGGCACCCATCAACCTACTTTAAATTAAATATTAGAGAATATATTTTATAGACTTTATTCATATAAAATAGATTTAATTTTCCTCATTTTACACATTTGTTTACTTTTAATGAAGTGTAAATTTGAGTTGTTTGAAACAACACCAAAATTATTAACAGATCTCACTGGAAACCCTTTATTCAAGGGTGAGTCGCACTATCATTTGATTCACTCTTTTAATGTCAAACTTGTGTGTATAGAGAGAGAGAAAACGTTAGTTTTTTTTTAATCATTTGATCCAATTAACCTGGAAGGAGTTAGGTAGCTTCCAAATGCTGACATTATTGCCATTGTAGAAGATTTGAGATCTTAAGAAAAACATATACTCTTATTTTCCTTCATTTGAATTTTCAAATCTTTGAACGTTTATGCATTATAAGAAGATTTTTGCACATATTTTTTGATAATTGTAGAGAGAGAGACCAAGAGGGCCATGATTACCCAAGCTTTAAATTTTACCTTAATTTTATAAAATCATTAAACATTTTCTAATTTAGCTCTCTTACTAAAATTCTAGCACTCTCCCCTTTTTTGAATAAATGAACTGCAACACCAACTTTAGAAAGTTTAGAAGTGTCTCAAGCAAATGAAAAATAGTTATGAAATCAAAAATAAAATTTGTAGTAAGGAAATGAAAAAAAAGCAGAAAACACAGCAGTTTATTATAAAAGCTAAGCATTTGCTTCTAGCCTTGCACATTTATTTTAAGAGAACTAGCTGCCAGAAGCAAACACATTAGAGAATAGCGTTACAGCATTACACTTGTCTGCGTGGTAAACTGGTAATACTAAATTCAGTGATTCACAGTTTTGAGACTTCAGAAGCAGCCTTTATAAATACAACCCCATAAAAGGATTCTTCGCCAGTCACAACAATACGTATGTTGCCATCTTTGTCCCTAGTTTTCCCAATATATCCAGACGTGGGAGCATTCACTAAGGGAAGGAAGCTAAACCTGTAAGCAAATGATCCCAATTTGTGAATCTTAAAGTAACCAGTGAGGGTCAGATAGCCTTGATGGTCTTGAGGACCACCAACGCCCACAGACCAGTATTCTCCCTTCATGTCATCGACAAAGCCATTTGCCGGATTCGGCGAAATCCGGTGCCTCTGCAAAAGCAATATCCAGGACACTATCTGTAGGGACGATACCTGTATCTAGAAAAGGTGTGAATACTAATGGCTTGCCTCTATCAACCCAAAAGATTGATGAGAGAACACTACCTGGGCAGGTATTTTGATTCCCAGTTTTCCCCGGAGAAAGGCCGCCGCCGGTGCGGCCCCAGATATGTGGATAGACATAGTATTGGTGACTCGGGAGAAGAGGTTCACCATCTATGTCAAGAACTGGTTCAGCAGTAGTGGTCAAAGCAAAGAGGAAGATGGGGAAAATGAGCAAGTAGGTCTTCATGGTTTTAGAAGGAAAGATAAATAATGGCTGTGATCTAAGTTTGGTTGATCAAGTATGGCTGAGAGCCCTCAATTTATAGACCTTTTTTTAGTGCTGGTGATGAGTGGAGCTCTTCTAGGTATAAAAATATACTTTATAACGAATGATCCACAAATTTAAGTTACAACAATGATAAAATAAAATAGAAAAATTATACAACGCACAAGCAATATAGTTTTATATTCTGTTCCTTTTTAAGTGTTGGTTTTTAAGAAAAAAATTTATTCACACTTATCTGTCATTTTCAAAGTTCAAGGTTATATTAATTTATTTTTTACCAATTATACACTTACTCCTATCTAATGTGTAATTAATTAATTTTGCACATCATGAAACTGGATAACAAATCATTTAAAAGTTTAGGTACGAATTAAAGAATTCAAAACCAAAGTGCATACTTTCTAGAAAGTGGACAGTAGCATTAGAAAAAAGGTGAATACTTTCAAAACCAAAGTGCATACTTCAAAACAAAATTTATGATGATAGATGCAAGTGAATCTAAATTTAAAAGGAAGATGTCCATATAAAATTACAAAGAAAAAAGATGGTAAAAGGTGAAGACTCAGTGAAAGTTCAACTTGAAGATGGTGATAGTGTCTCACCAAAAAGAAAAAAAAAAAAAAGGAAGATGGTGGCACTTGCTTCGTAGAAAGAGTTGAAGACTCCATCGGCAGCACACAAGATGACATTAACACATGCTTGCAAGAAGACAAAAAAATAAAAGTTAGAGATTCCGTCGAAGTTGATCAAGATATTGGCTCCTCTGTGGTGTTTCGTGGAGAAAAGCATAAAGCAGCAAGGGATTTTGACTTAAATGTAAATGCAGATCATGGATTTGACTTGAATAAATTTTCAGAAGAAGAAGAAGCAGCAGCTTTCCAAGAAAAGTAGTTTCAACAAGTGGTTAGAAAGATGTTAAAAATTTATCGTCCTAAATTTTATTGAGTATTGTGATGTTTAATTTTATGGAGAAGTATATCATCTAAATTTTATACTTTTTCTTTCATATTTTTGTAATTTAGTATTCTACTTTACGTGACAGCGAGTACTACCTATATGGAGTTTTTTTTTTTTTTTTTTTTTTTCCCCGATTGGATATACCTCTAGAGCTCTACCAAGCTGTTCAATTTTATGTTCCCTTCATCTCTTACTGATTTATTTTTAATAATTTTATAACTAGATTAAAACAAAAGGTTAGTTGTAAAAGAGATGATGTCTCATGGTATTTTAGATATTTGTAGTTTACACAAGAAAATGAATGTGAGCAGTTACAGTTGGTATAAAATAGAAACAAAATTATTTTTTTAACGAATCAATGGTTACGACAAAAAAAATATAGAAATGTGATTGCAAGGAATAGGTAAAATAAAACAATAGCTGAAATTAAATCAGAAGCATAGAATACTTTTTACTAAACACTTCTAATAGGAATGTGACTACAACCCAGTCACAGTAGGTATCAAGTCGTGTTTAAATAATTCAAAACTTCTTGCACCAATATTGGACCGCACTTCATTTGAGTGGGTATTGCCTCTCCTTATTAACATGTGGAATTTTATATTTATTGGAACCTTCGCTTTTCATGATCTCTATCATGCATAACTGCAATGTTAAAAATATGCGATTGGACTTCACTGAAGAAAAGTTTTCAAATGACTTCACCACTGCACTGACAAATTCATCAATAGTTTTAGGTGACTCCTTGTATTACAATGATTGTATAACACCGAAAAATCCAAGATTCAAGACGTTCAAATCTGGAGAATTTGTTGATTGACGTATTAAACGAATATCAAACCCGTCTTTTGTAGCTGCTTCAAGAAACTCATCATCATCATAATTAATATGAGTTATTGCATTAGCTTATTTGATAAATATTGGAGACATCAAGTCCTCTCTTGGCCACTTTTCCTTTATAGCCAGTAGGACTTTTTCAATAAAAAATGATTTTATAACTTATCTCTTGACCGAAGTTATTGCTTTTGTCTCCATTGTCCTATTAACTTTATACGCGCTTGTCCTTTAGCCAGTTCCTGAGTAAAAAATAGAAAAACAACAATTTTTCCCGAGAAAACTTCATTTCCTTGTGAATGAAATATTGGTCATTGAAGGTTGTAAAGCTGTGTTCCTCATTTTCATTAAAAATTTCAGGTACTTTTGTTTTTTTTTTTTCATACTGGGTTCTCGTTATTATGTTTGTTTTTTAGGAATTTACTTTTAGAATGTTCTTACTAATAATATCGTGGAATGAAGCTTTGAAACACGACAGTGGACTGCTCAGATTTGAAAATCTAGTTAAATCGAAAATGGACAGAATCAAAGATTTTTGCTTTCTTTTGCTTGCTTTCTTGGCATCCAAACAGGGTAGTTCCTCTGTTTTTCTGCTGGTAGATTTTTAAATCAACTTCCTTTTTGTCCCGCGAAGCCTAATAATTTCTTTTTTCCCTTTTTTTTTTGGGAAGGAATCCGGGTACTGATTTTCACATTAATGCCTTGTTATGCTACCATCGTGCTATACTGGTCTATTCTTTCTTGGTTTCATATTTGCCTAAAAGGTCTTCCTTTATTGGGCTTTGCTTGAAATACTTAAGCTTGTTGCCTTTAAGTATTTGCATGTTAGAACTGGGTTGATTTAAGATGAAATGGCTGAATAATATGATCTTGAAGAAGGAATTTGATATGGAAGAATTTCTTTACCTTCGATTTGTGATTGTATGATCTACAATACTTAATCTTTGAATGTTTTAATTGAAGGGGCTACACTGTTGGAGATAAAGAATTTTTTTTTTTTGTACATAAGGTAGATTGAAACTCCAATACTCTCTAGATCCACTCCAGAAGGTGCATGAGATTATTTAGTTCCTTCTAGAATTCAGGTATATTTACATTTTCGGCTCCTGATGGCCATACATTACCCCTTTTCAGCCTTTGTCACTTAAGTTGTTAGTCGAAGACTGCGGTCTTAAAATTCCTCAAGTACATCTTATGTCAAAGCTGAATTGGATTCCTTCTAATGAATAAGAAGGGTATCCAGTTTGAGCAAACCTTTCCTGAGATCTCTGTGCGCATTCTTGATTAACTTTGCCAAAATTTTGAAGCCAGGAACATTCTATGCCTTGCCTCAAAGTCCACAGCTATTCAAACAAATGCTCATGGTAGATGGTTTTGATAAATACTATCAAATAGCAAGGTACGATTTCCTTTTGAGAGCTGCTTGATCCTTCAGCAACTGTATATAGACATGGAATATGGAATATCTTTGACTATAAACAAATGGTCTGTTGTCTGTATATTGCTGAGTTTCTTTAGTTTGTTTATCCGCAGTTAAGTTAAATTCTTCTTTTCACTCATGGAGAAGGATAAGCTGAAGGTTGAAATATTCCTGCATTTTTGCTTGTTTAGCTGTCAAGTTATGGTCGGGTTGCCCTTAAATGAAAATTTTCTGTAGTCATTGTGAATACTTGAATCTGTTGAATGAAATCAGAACTCATGTATTGATTTTTCAAATTTGATATAGAATATTGAACTCGAAAGTATGTGATTGATTTAGCTTAGTGAATTCATAAACTGAGGTCGTGAAATTTTTGTGCTCAATAGCAAGTGAATGCTGGACCCACCCTTAAAAAGATTAAGAATTAAAAGCAACTCAATAGAAGTTTTTTCCTGTTGCCAACTCTATAATGTGGTGGTTGGCTGGCTGACTTTTGCTCAATTCGCTCCTGGCTCTCAAGAATTAAAACCAGATTTTTTTTTTCTGAAATATCAGATAATTTTGTTGGTATTTTCTGTTGTTTCATACCCAAAAAGGGTGCTGTTTTTCTAAGCTCTTGGACCACTATATATAGTACTACCCTTTTGGGTTGATTTGAGAGAGAAAGAGAGAAGGATTGGTATGTTCTTTCTAGTGAAGTTAAGCAGTCGAAGACTCGAAGGTTAGGAATAGCAAGACAGTAAAAAGTGAAAATAGGCACTAGTCTTGGGAGCTCAGTGGTCAAATGAAGGTGAAAATGAAAATGAAAATGAAGATGAAAACTGGAAAGAAAAATATGAAAACATTTTCTAAGCTAAATAGGCCCTTAAATTGTGGTACCATGTAGGGTAGGGCAAGGTTTTGTTAACCATGGGAGCAATACTTGAATCTCAAGCTCTGATATAAGTTATAACATTATATGTAAGGGTGGGAGAACTACTCTTGTAATTGCTCATCGCCTCTCCACTATCCGCAAAGCTAATCTTGTAGCAGTACTTCAGCAAGGAAGTGTTACAGAAATTGGAACTCATGATGAGCTCTATGCTAAAGGTGAAAATGGAGTCTACTCCAAGCTTATCCGAATGCAGGAGATGGCACATGAAACTGCTCAGAATAATGCCAGAAAGAGTAGTGCAAGGTACCTTAATGGAAATTGGCATTCTTTTACAAAAACACGGGTTGTCAATTAACATATTTTGGTTATAGTATAAAATTTCTTTTTCATTTGTAGACCATTAAGTGCCAGAAACTCTATAAGCTCACCAATAACTGCTCGAAATTCTTCTTATGGGTGATCACCATACTCATGCAAGCTGTTTGACTTCTCCACTTCTAATTTTAGTCTGTCCCTTGATGCAAGCTATCCAAATTATCAACTTGAAAAGCTTGCCTTTAAACTGCAGCAAACTGGGACAAATCGGGACAAGATACATTCGGGACATAATCCAAGACAAGCTGGGACGGGACTCAAGACATAATCGGGACAGAATCAGGACAAACATGTTTACAAATGGGAAAGGGATGGGTCGGGACAGCTAGGTGAATTAGGATGGGACCGGGACAGGAATTCTTATCCCTGGTATTTTGGAGACAGGACCGTGACAGTCAAAATCCCGGCCTGTGCCCACTCCTACTATTCATCACTCTCTATTTGTTAGAGAGAGCAGAAATGGGCATTTTATTGCAGAAAGAGAAAGCTAGATGCAGTGGGTGAGTTTTGGTAGAGTGGGAAGGGGAAATGACAGGAGTATAATAGGAAATTTATTCATTATTTAAAATTTCTATCAATTTTTTTACATCAAATTTATTTATTTTATCACTCAAATTTATCATTATTTATGCTTACTTAAGGGATTAATGGCAATTTAAACCACTAAAATATGATAGAGGGATGATATTAATAATAATTTTGAAGTATCAAATATCAAATTGATAAATCTAAATTATTAAAAATTAAATTTATTGAACTTTTAAGTGTAAAGGAAAAAAATTCAAAAAGCATCATAAACTTTATGTCATGTAAACTTTTTTTCGAAACTATTAAAACATATAGTTAATCTCTTTAAATTTTTAAAATGTCCTCAAACTCTAACTTCTATTAAAAATTTAACAAAGAAAAATATTTGCATTGCACAATGTGTACTAACCTTTTTTCTTATGATAAATAAATATAAACAATTAATGAAAATAGCAAAATTAGTGAGATAGAAATGACTTTTTTAATTAAATTTTTAATAAAAATTAAAGTTTAAGATAATGTGAACATTTTAAGATTTTGAAAATATTATATACACGTTTTTTAAAATTTAAAAATAAAGTCTATGTAATACAAAGATTAACAGGGCTTTTTGATGTGTTCCCATACTATTTAATTCACATTTTCATTGTCAAACAGTAAATAAAATACTTTTTGAACTCTTGTGGGGATTTTCTATTAATTTTACGTTATATAATAGTAAAAAACATGTTAAACTTTGTAGTTATCTCGTCTGTTTTAAGATGTTGTAAAATACTTTTAAGTTCTACCAACAAATTGTTAGCTTGGAAAAGCTAACAAATCTCAACATAGTAAAAAGTTGAATTTTAAATTTTAAAATTACACTTATGAAAAAAAATTCATTATTATTTTCATCTCAAACAAGTGGGATAGTGAAAATACCTGCTGCAAGCAAAAAGAATGGTGTAACTTTTGGCAATAATAATTAAAGATGTGTTTGTTATCTATAATAATACACATTTTTGAAAATGAAACCTGTCTTTCGGTGCATGTATAGTTGAAACTATTACTAATATTTACTCGGTTATCGGCATTGAGGACGGCTTTGAGTCATCTTCGTGTGTATAGGATAAGTTGATAAAATCTTTATGTATCTTTATCACTAAAATTTTCACATGTTATAATTAATTTATAGTTATATTTATTTATATGTCGTTTTAAAATTTGAAGGCAATATTTATTGTTAATTTTTTATTTTTATTTATACATTAACAAATTAAGTAATTATAATTATAGAGGTTTAAAAAATAAAATCAAATAAAAATAGAGTGGAAAGTTAGATGATAAATTTATTTTAATAAAAAAAATATAACTTAATTTATGTGATTTGAGTTTAAGGAACTGATAAGAAGTGATGAAGAGAGCATTATTGGAATCAACAATTATACATATCGTCATATCAAAACAAAGATATTGTTTGTGTTCTCCTTTCTGTGGTCTATAAAATGGCCAGCTTTCATGCAGATTTTTCACATGCTTACTAAGAGTATTAATTTGATTTGTCTTTCTCGTAGATACATGCATCATAAGTTGTTGCCTACCTATTATAAACTAGGCATATGTTTGATAGCAATCAATGAATGACAGCCTCATTTGTGGCTAGCAAAGGATTGTTGCTCGTGAGTGCGAAGATAAGGAATTGATTGAAACAACTCTGTCTTCATCTATTCCGCATGTGACTAGCATACTGTCTTTATATTAAAAGAAGGGTTTAATACATCGAACACTAATTAAGCAAAGAAGCCTTAAAGACAGACAAGATATTGGTTCAACAAGAAGCAGATTAAGATTAAGTCTCGTGGTGTTCTTAGCCGAATGTCTTAAGTGTAAAATCTTAAAATTCATATGTTGAAAGGAAATTACAAGATATACCTTTTGATTTAAATTAGGCAATTAGGGTTCTATGAGGAGTTAGGTATGTTTAGACTTTTATTTTGCTTTTATTATTTTCATTATTGTGTAGATTATTTTATTTTAAAATTTATTGTTATCTAGATTAGAGTTTTTTTTATTTAATTGAACTATATTTTTTTTATTAATAGGCCTATTTGTAATTAGTTTATTCAGATTTTCAAGCAATTGAATATTACATATATTTTTTATCAAGAGAGTCTATGAGCAAAATCAAGTGATTATTTTACTTTAGAAGAGTACTCTAAATTTATTTTTAGGGAATACCTTAAGATTTTTATTGTTTTGTTTTACATCCCTCTCCACCGACATTGATATGAAGGCAAAAATAGAGGCATTTGAAGCATAAGTCACGCAAACTATGATTCCTTTAATTTATCTAATTTTGTATATTTTTTATTAAGAGAGTATATGAACAAAGTAAAATGAGTATTTTACCTTATAGGAGTACTCTAAGTTTATTTTCAGGGCAATACCTTGGAATTTTTATTGTTTTGTTTTACATCCCTCTCCACCGACATTGATATGAAGGCAAAAATAGAGGCATTCGAAGTATAAGTCACATAAACTATGATTCCTTTAATTTATCAGATTTAATTTTAGATTTGTTGATCATGTTTTAATTTTTTTTTTGTCCCCACACGTACCTTCCTATTGAATATAGTACGGCTGGATATTGTGCGATTCCGTGTGAATTTTGAGAATATTGCAAACCAAACTATTCAATAATTCACAGCAGTTTTGTTCAAAATTTCAAAATGAAAACCAAAAGAAATTAACGCACTTAATTGCAATTAAATTGGGTTGATTTGAGTAGTTTGTAAAGTCACTAAATTATCTCATTAACTAAAAAAAAAAAATCCGACAATTATATCTAAATCAATGTATCCAAACAATTATCTAAAGAACAATCCATTATGCAAAAGTCACAAGCATTAATTCAAGTTATATCTATACAAGAACTAAAATAAACATATCTAAATCACATTTAAAAATAATAATTCATTATATATATAGTCTAAAAACATTAGACAAAAAAATTAGTCCCAATATATATCAAGCACTTCAACACTTTGCTTAGTTTTCTTTAGTTGTTGGTATTAGGCTCAAAGAGTTGGTAAAGAAATTTATTTTGATTAATGAATCTTTTGTATTTTCTTTTATTTTATATGTAATTATTTGTATAAGAATAAATATTCACATAATTATATAAATATTCACATAATTATATATGTAAAAATTTTAAAATAGAAATAAATATTGTGTTTTGGTTTTTGTTGATTTTAAAGAAGCCAAATGATAAATTGAACTGCTAGTTGTGGTTTAGAAATTTTGAAATCTAAATCAAACTAAATGCAATCGGATTGGTTTGACTTTAATGCATGTTGGTTTGGTTCAGATGATTTAAGGGGATTGGCTCGAATTTTAGTTATCTTTTAAAATGCAACCCTATTCAAAGCACTGTTGAGTACAAAATATGATCATCTCTCTTGGCATGAATTCGAAATGGACAGCCGCATTGTACGAATTAGCCCCTTTTATTAAACCTTAACTTATTTGTATATTTTAATTTTTAAAATACATTAGATTGGTTTTTGAGAACTTTGAAAAGAGTTCAAAATCTAGGGATTTAGAGTTTTAGTAGAAAATTATTTACAAAAATAGGTTCAATTTAGTACTATGAAATGGATTTCATTTTCAATAGATAATATCTAAATACCATTATAACTATTTCCATCTTTTCAACGTTTTGTTCAAATCGGTATTCTAAATATGTATTGATACTTGTCTGTTTTTTTTTTTTTTTGGGTAGAATGCTTGCATAAGCAAAATTACAATCTAATTATGCATTTTCACATTAAAGTGGCTTAATTTAAAACACTTTGAAGTTGTACTGCCACACTTGACATTAATTGCAATCACCGAATTTAAGTTTCTACAGCAAAGTACTTCAATTAATTAGCAACGACAAATTAGTGCCTTCTCACTGCTTAGTACCCTAACTAGCCTGTAACCCCTGTTCTTTGCACATGAAATATCTGAATTTCAATTTTTTTTTAAAAGAGCAGGTGTCAATCAAACAATAAAAAAACGTGGTTCTTTGCAATTAGGCAATGTGTTAAAGAAGCGTTTGGGTGTCACCAAAATTAATATTTGTACATTGATTTGTAAGTAATTTAATATGATTTTATTGCAATTCTTTTGATTTAAATTTGATTGAGAGAAAATGTAATTATGAACTGGCACAGGATTATCTTAGTTTAATTAAAAGTCTTGGGTCTCAACCATAAAAATGTAAGTGCATTAGAATTTGGTAAAGAAAGCTTTGTTACCTTTATAGTCATATTTGGCTTGAATCAGATTAGTTGTGAGTTGAGGGATCTAATAATAAATTATGTCATACAGATACTGATGGCCAAGACCAAAATAATAATTTGTGCATAACAAAGATAAGACATTGATGGAAACAACTCAATCTTCTTATATTCCCTGTGTGAGTGCCTAATTGTCTCTATATTACAAGGAGGGTTTAATATATAGAACCCTATGCAATGGAGCTTTTAAAACAGACAAAATATTGGCTCAAAAGCGCAGGCTGAATACTAAAATGTTTCTGGAAAATATTGTTTGGCTGAAACCTTGGAAAGTTTACTTATTAAGAAGGATTTATCGATTACTATTTTCGTTGCAAATATAGATTAATCTTATACACAAAAGATATGAGAATATCTAGAGGTCCTCAATTGATTCAGGACCTGTAGATCAAATTTCAATTTTTGAAATACACCAGGCTACTTGCACTGATCATGCGAATTTTAAAATGAGTTCAAATTCATATATGTTCCGGTCCAATTCAAAGGACACATTGAAGCATATAAAACCAACAAAATATTGGCTCAAAGTGCAGACTGAATCCTAAGGAATTCCTGCAAACATTCAATGCTTGAAACATTGCAGTTGACTTGTTGGGAAGGATTAATTATCGGTTTTTGTTCTCCACCCCGAATGTGAATTAGTCTCAATCACACAAAATTATGGGCCTTCAAATTAAGTATAAGTCAGGTAAACCATGATTCCCAAAAAGAAAAATTATTTTTAAACTCTAACATTAGTGGTAGTGAATGCTACCATTGAAACCCTTAGTAGAGCAACCGGGTTGAATGTTAATATTATCATAAGTCTAAGCTTTGGTTCTCCCCCAACACCAATACCAATCCAAAGGACACCCTGGCTAACGAGTGGCATTGCTCCTTCGCTGTCCTTGCAAAATGACCTAAGTTTTCCTCTTTGAGCTAAAATTAACTAACATAGCAAGTTACAATTTTATGAGAAGTAGGTTTCGCGCAATAGGTAATCTCCCAGAGTTGACGCTCTGTATTCTTATGTACTAGTCTGACATTCTCCTCCTACGTATTAACGTAAAAAAAGAAATTACAATTTCATGGTTGATAAATTCAAGAAGAGACTAGGTGGCTGGATCCATGCTCTCCTTTGGAAACTCTGGTTCAAAGCAGCTTTTTCCCCCATTCCAGCTTACTATATGGAATGCGTTAACATTCCTCAACAGCTTTGCAAGGAGTGTGATGCTGTCAATAAAAACATCTAGTGGGGCCAAACCAATGCCAAAAGAAAAATTCACCTCGTCGGCTGGGAGAAATGAAGTGACAGAGAAAAGAATGGCAGAAGGTCTAAATACTTAAAAAGGAATTTGTTAA
The DNA here is from genome assembly GCA_022379115.2 of Bauhinia variegata. Taxonomy (NCBI): domain Eukaryota; kingdom Viridiplantae; phylum Streptophyta; class Magnoliopsida; order Fabales; family Fabaceae; genus Bauhinia; species Bauhinia variegata. Next base: position 8,556,512 of record CM039438.1, on the reverse strand, counting down.
CCTCAGCTATAAGGGCCGACGATAAACAATTAATAAAGTCTTATTAAATATGTGGAATTTAAATTTTAAAGCCTTTTATTAATTGTGAATATTAATTGTAATTTTTATTAATATCTTATCCTTTTAAGTGACTATAATATCCTTTTGTATTTTATAAATTTCTAAACCTTAAAACACAAATCTTAAATTTAGAGTTTATGGTTTATAGTTAAGGTTTTAAAGTTTAAGGATTAAGGTTTACATTTAGAGTTTAGGATTTATATTTAGGGTTTAGGGTTTATATTTAGAGTTGGAGGTTTAGGATTTAGAGTTTATGTTTATGGTTTAGGATTTAGAGTTTATATTTAATGTTTAGGGTTTATGTATTGGTTTTAGGGTATTGTTTCAGGATTTATGTTTAGATTTAGAGTTTAGATATGAAAGATAAAGGGCTTAATAGTCATAGGAAGAAAATAAATTATTAATGAGACATATTTACTGTTTGAAATTAATAATCTCGTCTTAATATTTGAGTTTTAAGCATTTAATAAAGTTTTTGATTAATGCTTATCCTCAACCTTTAAGTGCTGAGGTTAACAAAACCCGTATTCAAAAAACAAGAAATAGAGCTCTCTTAGCAAAGTTGCATATGTAGAGAGATGTGTAGCCTTTGGGCCAAGTCCAAGAACTTTGATGGTGTCAAGAAGAGGGTTGAATTACTTTTTGGCATTTCAACATTAATTCTTGATATGGTATCATAATTTTTATATCAGAAGATTAAATTTATTGCCTAATACTTTGTTAATTAAATTAAAAATATTTCAGCATATTGTATGAGTAGATTTATGCTAGTTCACATTTAAAGCCCAACAAACTTTCACGTGTGAGGGTGTGTTATCAACATATTATTAGATATAATACAAAACTAGTCCTACATCTTCTTTTTAACAGATTAAATTTTGGTTAACCAGGTTCTTAGTAGATGAAACCTAGGTAACCCTAAAGATACTTGCACTAAAAAAAAAAGAAAAAAGATGTAGCCTAATTTTGTTTTGCGGGGTTAAATTTTTAAAAATCTCAAGCACTAATTAGTGTATTTGATATTTTAAATTTTATTTAATTTGGGCTATCTATGTATTTTAGGTCCAAAAAATTTTTCATCATGGACATGGGATTGGGTTAAGTTTGGATCCATAACTCAACTAAGATTTTGTTTCTAATTTGTTTATAATTTTAATTCGAAAAAGAAAAATTTTGTACAAAAATATTGATTCTTTTAGAAGGAAAAACAACTTCAAAATCTAAAGTCCTTCTAAGCTGCATGAATTTAAGACATACATTGAGCCATCCAGTTTGAGTCCATACAATTATACATAAGCATAAATAAATAATTGAGTAAAGAACACTCGAGTCCTTCATATTGAAGGGTTCAATCAATTCAATCCTTAAAGTTTAAAATTTTTCAGTTAACTCTTTGACATTATGAAAACTCACCAAATTAACCATCCTGCTGTCCAGGTTTACAAGGTTAGTATAAAAGTGGAGCCAAGATTTGGATTAAAAAAAAGGCCAAGATTAAAATGCCAAAATTTGAGATAATCTAATGTAAATTTTTTACAGAAATTTTGAGGGAGCCAAATATATAGTATTAAGGTAAAACTATCAACTTTCTTGTCTTGATTATGTGTTTGTAATGTTGGAATACGAAGAGAAAAAAAGAGAAAAGTAACAAGTCCCACATCATAAGGAGAGAAAGAGTGTATATAAGGTGATGAGAATCCAAAGACAAGATGGTGGGTGAAAAACTGAAACTTTGAAAGTATTGTGCGGTTAAGATGATGGTTTCATCAGCTGTGCTATGTGCTACGATTTATCATATGTGGCAGGAGAGAAATTATAGAATTTTTCAAGCTGTTCAACAAGATCTTGCAAAGATTATTCAAGTGATTAAGTAGGAAGTTGCTTGGAGAGTTCAAGTTTGCTGCAAGAAGATACTTATAGTAAAGGGGAAAAAAATTCTTATCAAGTGGGGATTTGTGGGTTCTTATCTAAGTTTATTATTGTAATTTTGTTTCTCAGGTCTTGGAATTGCATTTCATAAAATGAAAGGTGGCATTTCATGTTTGTTGGTTTTATTGACTCGTATGTATGAACTAATTTTTATTTATTTGGTAATATATTTACATTTTACCAAAAAAAAAAAGTAGCACTGCTATATTATTAGTATTATTATTGTTGTTGTTGTCATGGTTGTTGTTGTTGTTGTTGTTGTTTTTAGGAAAATTGCAAATTAATGTTAATTTAGTGCTAAATATTTGAATAATTTTGTATGAGGTGGAGATTTGTAAAATAAACAAAATATAGCTAGTTAAAGATTCTTTTTTAGAAAAAAATATAAGACATACATGAAAAGTATGCCTGTAAATTTGATATTTGGCATACTAAATAAAAGACCCGTGGTATTGAATGAAATACCTTAATTATTAATTTGATTAGGAAAATTTAGTAACGTAGAATAGTTTCCTTTTTCCCCACAATGACAACAGGAGGGATCATTCAGAATATTATATCTGCCACGGGGAGAGTGTGATGACCACACGTCCACAGGAAGTGGTTGATACTCTTTCGGCAAGGAATTTTCTGAATAATCCGGAAAATATCTTTAGATTCCATAGAAGGGCAAAATAGACTATAAGTTGATTTGATAGAGAATTTTTCATTGACACTTAATGCCCATATGATCTCATCATTTTGCATCATACATACCATTACGCTTTATTATAAATTTAATTTTTAAAATGTTATTAAACATGATTCATGTTATGCATTTGAATTTTTTTAATAATTTTTTAAGTTTCTTTAGACTAAAAATCATTTGATCAATTTCTTTAACTAGGACTACTAATAGTCTTGTTTAGATATGACCAAACAAACTAAACCAATGTTTTGTCATCAATCGTACTACCACGATTTAATCATTCTGCCCAAAATATCAACATTAAAAAGATTAAGGCTAAGTGCATGAACCGGATTCTCGCAAGCATCTATAAATAAGGTCCCTCCTGGCTTTTATTGCTCATCCATCTGAAGACATGAGAACCACATTATTTGGACTGTGCTTGTTTCTTTTTGTCTACAAGGCTACTTCAGTTAGGATTGTTGACACAGATAATGAATTAGTGGGCAATCAAGAAGGCACATATTATCTCATTCCTGCTTCTAACGGTCTCAGCGGGGCTATAGGCGTTGCCACTGTTGGGAATGATAGCTCCCCACAAACTGCAGTTGTCCTAGATACTCTCGGTAATGGCTTACCAGTAAGGTTTGCATCCTTTTGGATTGATTCTACTATCACGACAACTATGCTTCTGAATATCAGATTTGTAACGTGTGCACCCGAACTAGAATGGTGGGAAGTTGAAGAAGAATTCCCCATAGGATGGACTGTGAAATTGTCAAAAACTGCAATTATGACTATGGGTCGATTTAGAATTGAAGCTGTTGAAGATAGCTACAAGTTTGTGTACGAACATGAAAGAGCTGAAACGGGTGTTACTCTGACAGAACTTGGGCTTGTCCACACTGGGGTTCACTACCGTTTGGCTGCAAAAAATGGTGACCCGTTCATATTCAAGATCAAGAAGGCAACTGACAGCTTTCCTAGATTTAAGAGCATTGTTTAATGTTATGAAGCCACTTTCCCCCTTTTGAGGATTTGTTGTCACTATTGTCGCTTTTTATAATAGCATTCTAGTTTTATCTGTTGTTTTTATATTGATATGTTTCCAAGGTAACACTTTCCCTTGATTCTCAATTTTAGGCGAAAATGGGAGGTATAAAGTTAGAGTGCACCAATACTGTCTATCAGAATTGTCTAGGCCAAGAAAAGATATCTTGTGAACCCAATAAACATTTGAATAAAATAAACAGAGCACAAAAACAAAATTACCTCAAAGATTAACCCATATCTGGTTTGTTTTAATGATATGAATGGGTTATTGGTATATCTAAGTAGTAAGCAAATGGCGGTAATAATACACAATCTTTTAGCGAATCTTAACATGAAGAACTTTGAATGGATCCATAAACGGCATTTCACAAAATACTTTTGTTACTGTGAGGTTATAGCGGCTTTGTTACCATGTTATAAAATGATGAATACCAACTTCATTTATTAAGAAAAAGTGTATTAATGGTCTAAAGAGTTTTGACCATCTATCTTATGAGGAATTTTGAATCGCCTTATCACGCTGCTAGTTCTGGAATATTAGAAAGAAATTCCATATTCAATAAAAGCAAATCTTAGTAGTGCTGAGAATCTTACTGGTTCCCAGCAATGGCAAGTCCTAACCCACCACTGACTTCATCAGAGACTGGAATAACCACCGGCATTTCTCAACGGTTGGCCTTCTGTATTGGCAATTCCGGCAGCTTTGTAGGCAAAAATAAACAAGCTCAGTGACAGTACAAGCAGTGCGGTTCTATTAAGGGGCTCTCACAAAACTACACATAAAAACAAAAATGATGCTATGTTTCTATGTCCATTAAAACAGTGTAAGAATAGCACAAATTCAATAACAAGGCTATTAATAAGATGTTACTATGCATGACCTTTATCTTATAACTTTTTTTTTTATCCCATTTTTACTATGTTTAATGATTTTGAGTCACATCGGAGTATCCAATCTATGTCTTCTATTCAAGCTGTATAGCAGAGGGTCCCAAGCATGAAAATATGATAAGGAATGAGTGATAAACTATGAATCCGTTTGATAGCCATTCAATGAGTGATAACTTCATTTGTGGCTAGGAAAGGATTGTCGGTGGTGAACGCAAAGATAAGGAATGAGAAGCAATCAACTCAGAATTTCAGAATTTCGTTTGAAGATTCACTACGAGGCTTGACATTAATTGCAATCACCAAGTTTAAGTTTTTCTTTACAGCTAAGTACTGCAATTAGTTAGCGATTATGACTAATTATTGCCTTCTCATGCGCTACTTAATTAGTGCCCCAATTTAATCTGATTTGATTGCAATATTTTATTTAAATTCGATTGAGAAAAAATGCAAATCCATAGAGAAATTCAAATGAAATATCATGAGACTAAGATGTCCTTCTGTCTCTGAAAACTTAGGTTTAGTTTGATATAATGGAATTAAATTAATAAGTTGGTTATCATTAAACACTAAGATTTACTATTATCCCCATGTTCTTAAATCTGTATCCTCATAATTGTGCAAGCGAACCACTAGTTATTTTACTCGCTTGTTCCTCACAATTACGACAACAATGTACTGGTCCCTCTTTGATTTGTTAGTTTAGTTCAAGTAACAATTGGTCCCTTCTTTGGCTCTTTGTGTGTCTGTTTATCTCCTTTCTTTCTGTGATCTATAGTTTCCATGAAGATTTTTCGCATGCTTTCTAAGAGAATATTTTTTATTTATGCATTATTGTACACACACTGTTTGGTTTTTCTATTGGGCTAAGCCTCTAGGCACATCTTAACCATTTGTCTTCATATGTTATTCAACACATCACATAATACACATATCTTGAATAAATATGGGCCCTTCATTTACTGCCCAGCAAAATGAGCCCACTAAACGTACATGTTCCATAATTTGTTACCTACTTATGATAAACTATGCATGTTTTATGGCAATCAATGAATGATAGCCTCATTTGTGGCTAGCAAAGGAATGTTGCTCGGGAATGCGAAGATAAGGAATTGAATAATGAAACAAATCAGTCTCCATCATATTCCACACGTGACTGGCATACTGTCTTTATATGAAAAGGCGGGTATAATACATAGAACACTAATTAAGCAAAGAAGCCTTAAAAACCGACAAGATATTGATTCAAGGTGATGAGATTAGTTTCATGGTGTTCTTGACCAAAGTTATTTTATTCATTTATTGAAAGCAAATTATAGCGGATACACCTCTCCACCATTATGGACATGAACACAAAAATAGAGGCATTCAAAGTATAAGTCACTTTAAGCCTTGATCCTTCAATTTCTCTGAATTAATTGTGGATATGTAGATCATGTTTCAAATGTTTATTTTTGTCCGAACACATACCCTATGAAATAACGGTGGCTATAGTGCAGTTCAGTGTAAATTTTGAGGAAATGGCAAACTAAATCACTCAAATAATTTTTTGTGTAGTGTAGTTCGAGTTTCCAAAATTTTAAAAGAGTAAACTTTAGAAACATTATCTAAACTTTATGTGATGTACACTTTGTATCTAAAATATTTCTTTCAAAAAAAAAATAATGCTTGGATGTTTAAGAGTTTCATATTCTTTCTCTTTCTTTAGCTTATTTCAAAGAAAAAAATATGGTTTACGACAAAAGTTTCTCTTTATATATATATATATATATGGATAGATATATATATATATATTGGGTTGTTTGCATGAATATTTTAATTTCACATTAGAAGTAAGATTAATTTTGTTTGGAGATAAAGAGCAATTATAATTTCTATTCTTTCAATATGCTTTTCTATAAATTCAAATCTCTAATATTGTAGATACTCACCAAGTCACACTTTTTGAAAAAGATTCTTTATATTTAAATATGCCAGCTCAACCCCCATCTTAAAAAGAAATAATTTAGCAAGAAGGGAAGTTATCTAAGATATCCAACTTTTGGAAGTTGTGCACCGGAGCACGATCAAGTTGGCTTTCTTTATCAACCATGAAATTGTTTGAAGTTCATCCATTAGGATTAGCAATATATATTGTTATAATATATATTGATAAATTACCTGGCATAAGATAAGATTAAATCACATTGCTTTCGAGACAAATATATTATTTATTGATTAATGTTTGCTGGTTATTCCTAAGGTTAGGCTAAGTACGAAACAATTTGGGTCTCCGAATCTCAGGATTCTTGTAAATAAGAAAAGAGTTAAATCAGATTCTAAGCTTTTGATGCTCAAGTAAATATCAATTCTAAATAAATATCAATTCTAAATAAGATAAAATTATTGAAAAATATGTTAGATTGTTTATCTAATTTAATAATGATGTGTTATACCATTTTAGGGACATTCTCATAATTTTACTTTAAATTTGTTACTGAGTTGGGCCAAGCTTGACCTAATTTTGGTCCATGTCAATTAAAAAGATGAAGATATATCTAAAGACATGGGATCCTATTAAATTTATTTCTGGGTGATGGGGTCATATTAAATTTATTTCTTTTTGTGTGATGGACGATATTAAATTTAAGCTAGCTTCAGTGGTTATCATTATCATCTACAAAGTTTATGCATTATTTAATTCTTCTAAATGATGTAGATATTTTATATGTCACCCATTCTGGAACATGATAATCAGGCAATGGATTTAGAAAAAAGAAAACGGAATAGCGTTAGGAAAAAAAAGTTAAAAATAAATAAAGAAAAGCATCCCGGACCACAAGACACGTCTCAATAATTTTCAGTGGTCCTCCTCTTGAAGTTAAAGCTACGATGCCAAAGCAGATGAAGCAAAACTATTACATAATGCATGAAAATATTGTGTTGAACAAACGATAAACTAAGCAATGTAAAGGGATAAGGCAATTATAGACTTAAGATTAAAAGAAAAAGATTAGCAAGTGACAAATAACAATGGTGATGCCTACGTTAAATTAAATATTAGAGAATAGATGATGCAGACTTTATTCATATAAAATAGATTTAATTTTCCTCGTTTTACACAATTGTTTACTTTTAATAAGGTGTAAATTTGAGTTGTTTGAAACAACACGAAAATTACTAACAGATCTCACTAGAAACCCTTTATTCGAGGGTGAGTTGCACTATCATTTGATTCACTCTTTAATGTCAAACTTGTGTGTACAGAGAGAGAGAGAGAGAGAGAAAACTTAACATAGTTTTTTTGTCATCATTTGATCCAATTAACCTAGAGGGAGTTAGGTAGCTTCCAAGTGCTGACATTATTGTGTGCAGTGGCTCTCACATCATGTCGTTCTACAGATAAGTAGAAGATTTGAGATTCTAAAAAACCCATACACTCTTATTTTCCTTCATTTGAATTTTAAAATCTTTGAGCATTTATGTACTATAAGATGATTTATGCACATATTTTTTGCCAAGAGTGGAGAGAGAGACCAGGAAGCCATGGTTCCAAGCTTTCAATTTTACCTTACTTTTGTATAATTAGTATACATTTCATTTCTCAAAATTTATGTAAAATTTATTATTGGACATCCCAAACTTCGGCTTTCTAATTTCAGCTCTCTCTTACTAAAATTCTAGCACTCTCCCCTTTTTTGCATAAATGAATTGCGACACCAACTTTAGAAAGTTTAGAAGTGATGTCTCAAGCAAATGAAATATAGTTATAAATCAAAAATAAAATTTGTAGTAAGGAATATGAAAAATGAGCAGAAACCACAGCAGTTTATTATAAAAGCTAAGCATTTGCTTCTAGCCTTGCACGTTTATTTTAAGATAACTAGCTGCCAGAAGCAAACATATTAGAGAATAGCGTTACAGCATTACACTTGCTGCGTGGTAAACTGGTAATACTAAATTCAGTGATTCACATTTTTGAGACTTCAGAAGCAGCCTTTATAAATACAACCCCATAAGAAGATTCTTCACCAGTCACAACAATACGTATGTTGCCATCTTCGTCCCTAGCTTTCCCAATATATCCAGACGTGGGACCATTCACTAAGGGAAGGAAGCTAAACCTATAAGCATATGATCCATATTTGTGAATCTTAAAGTAACCAGTGAGGGTCTGATAGCCTTGATGGTCTTGAGGACCACCAACGCCCACAGACCAGTATTCTCCCTTCATGTCATCGACAATTAGCCATTTGCCAGATTCGGCGCAATCCAGTGCCTCTGCAAAAGCAATATCCAGGGCACTATCCGTAGGGACAGTAGCTATATCTAGAAGAGGTAAGAATACTAATGGCTTGCCATTATCAACCTCAAAGGGTGATGGGAGAACACTAACAGGGCAGGTATTTTGATTCCCAGTTTTCCCCAGTAAAAGGCCACCGCCGGTGGGGCCCCAGATGTGTGGATAGACATAGTATTGGTGACCCGGGAGAAGAGGATTACCAGCTGTGTCAAGAACTGGTTCAGCATTAGTGGTTAAAGCAAAGAGGAGGATGGGGAAAATGAGCAAGCAGGTCTTCATGGTTTTAGAAGGAAAGATAGATAATGGCTGTGATCTAAGTTTGGTTGATCAAGTATGGCTGAGAGCCCTCAATTTATAAACCTTTTTTTAGTGCTGGTGATGAGTGGAGCTCTTCTAGGTATGTATTGTTTACAAACCGTGGAACATATGAAATATTATTTAATTACCGTGGTGATGTGTTGAGCTCTTCTAGGTATAAAAATATACTTCATAACAAATGATACACAAATATAAGTTACAACAATGATATAAGAAACTAGAAAAATTATACACCGTGCACATGTAAAAGAATATAGTTTTATATTCCCTCTATTCCTTTTTAAGTGTTGATGTTTTAGAAAAATAAAAATACTCTTATTTATCTGTCATTTTCAAAGTTCAAAGCTACATTAATTACTTTTATCCAGTATACCCTTACTCCCATCTAAAGTTTAATTAATTAATTTTGCAGATTTTTCATAAAACTGGATAATAAATCATTTCGAAGTTCAGGTATGAATTAAAAATTTCAAAACCAAAGTGCAAACATTCTAGAAAATGGACTTCAGCCTTGGAAAAAAGGTGAATACTTTCAAAACCAAATTTATGATGATGGATGCAAGTGAAAGTTCAACTTGAAGATGGTTATAGTGTCTCACCAAAAAAATAGAAGAAGATGCACTTGCTTCGTAAGAGTTGAAGACTCCTTCGACAGCACACAAGATGACACTAACAGTTGCTTGCAAGAAGACAAAATGCAAAAAGTTGGAGATTCCATCGAAGTTGATCAAGATATTGGCTCCTCTGTGGTGTTTCATGGATAAGGGATTTTGACTTTAAATGTAAATGCAGATCGTAGATTTGATTTGAATAAAATTTTAGAAGAAGAAGAAGAAGAAGCAACAGCTTTTCAAGTAAAGGAGTTTCAACAAGAAGTCAAAAAGATGTTAAAACTTTATCTTCTTAAATTTTTATTGAGTATTGTGATTTCTAATTTTATGAAGTAGTATATCATCTAAATTTGATACTGTTCTTTCATAATTTTGCAATTTAGTATTCTACTTTACTATGTATATGGAGTTTTTTTTTTCCGTTTGGATATACCTCTACAGCTCTACCAAGCTGTTCAATTTTATTTTCCCTTCATCTCTTACTGATTTATTCTTAATAATTTTACAACTAGATTAAAACAGAAGGTTAGTTGTAAGGTATACCTTCAGGCGAGGACAAGCAAAATTCCAATCGAGATCTTCTATTTTCTTCTTTCAATAGTGGCTTTATGGCATTTGAATGGCATCGAATAATCCCAAATCTTAGAAGCCTAAATACTGAAGTTGAATTTGTATTCAAGGCACAAGCTAAAGATCAATTTGAGCATGATCAATTTGAATTCTCTTACGTCCACAGTTTTTCGCCTTCCTTTGAGACATATTATGCACCTCAGTGAATCTTTTGCTTGTTCCCAAATACGTTCAATAGTGCTCAAGATTTTTAGTTTCTTTCCTTGACTTTTTTGGGATTCTGCCTCTTCAATGTTTCCTTGGCTTGCATTTACAATTCGTTGCATTGAAAATAAAAATGATGAAATACTAAAATATACATAAATTTAAACCCAATAAAACATTAACTTACTGGGATGAGAATTAGGTTCTATTACTTCTAAATCCACTCCCTTATACACATCTACACTTGTTTAACATTAAAATGATAAAATAAAATGTACCAGAAGTTAAAAATAATTTTAATACTAATATTAAAATTTGAAAATTTTGAAATTCTAGCAAGTGAGTAAACTAATTAAATCTAATCCTCTGCAAATGATGTGACACGACCACCGAGCAACTAGAGAAAAAATAAAAATGCAATTTTAAAATAAGAAAATTTACCAAAAAGGTGTTGGTTTTAGGTAGAAATTACGTGATTCGGGATTAAATTTATATGTATATAAATGTTATTTTAAAAAAAAATTACGTCAAAACAAAAATAAAAAAGTTTTGTTTTTCGAGTTGCTTTTAACAATAGTACGCGTCCACCCACCTTCGTACTAGAAAATATTTAAAATAGATTGAAGTAAAATATCACATAAAACTTAGTCATACGAATATCAGTGTCGGTCTCTTCGTTGACGTTTACATCATTGTCATGTGGCTCTTCATAAAAATTTTTAGCCATATACCGTAAGAGAATGCCACGTGGGGTGTCTATGTTGTTTTATTTATTATTATTTATTACATACCATAAAAGATCCCTCCTTCTCAATAAAGATAATTTCGAACCAATTACCACAGTATGGGCATTTTTAGAATTAAATTACATTTTTTTCACACTTTAAATTTTTTAATTAATTTTATTTTTTATATTTTAAATTTATTAATTTAATTAATTATTATTTAAATTTTTTAATTAATTTTTCCTTATTTTATCACTCAAACTTATCATTACTTATGGTAATTTAAGGGTTTATTAGCAATTGAAACTACTGAAAAATGGCAGAGGGGTGAAATCAATAATAATTTAAAATATTAAAGATCAAATTAATAAATTTAAATTATAAGAGATCAAATTTATTAAACTTTTAAGTGTTATTGGATAAAAAAAATAGAAAAAACTTCAAAAAAATGCCATAAACTTTGTCATATACTTTATCCCGAAAATTATTAAAATATATACATAATCTCTTTAAATTTTAAAATATGTATATTACTTTCAAGCTCTCACTTCTATTAAAAATTTAACAAAGAAAAGATATTTGCATTGCACTATTTTTGTATTAACCCCTTTTTTGTGATAAATAAATAGAAACAATGAGTACAAACAGTAAAATAATAAATAAAATATTTTTTGAACTGATGACTTTTTCAATTAAAATTTTTATAAAAGTTACAGATTGGTGTAATGTACATATTTTAATATTTTGAAGATGTTATATGCAAATTTTTTAAAATTTTAAGAAGAAAGTGTACATAACACGAAGATTAATAAAGCTTTTTGAAGTATTCTCACACTATTTAACTCACATTTTCATTGTTAAACAATAAATAAAATATTTTCTAAACTCTTGTGTGGGATTTATAATAGTAAAAAACACGTTAAGCTTTGTAATTATCTCATTTCTGTTTTAAGATGTTGTGAAATACTTTGAAGTTCTACCAACAAATTGTTGGCTTGGAAAAGCTAATGGAATCTCAACATAATTCGAATAAAAAGTCTTGAATTTTAAATTTTAAAATTACATTTTTTTTAAAAAAAATTATCATTATTATTTTCATCCTAAACAAGTGCCACACTGAAAGATGTGAAAATACCTGCTGCAAACAAAAAGAATACTGTAAGTTTTGGCAATAATAATTAAAGATGTGTTTGTTAAATCTCCGTGTTCTTAAATCTCTATCCTCATAATTGTGCAAGTGGACCACTAGCCATTTTACTTGTTTGTTTCTCATAATTACGACTACAATGTATTGGTCCCCTCTTTGGCTCTTTGTGTTTGTTTGATTTTTATGGAATCAACTGTTATCCATATCGTCATATCTAAACAAAGATATTGTTTGTGTTCTCCTTTCTGTGGTCTATAAAATCGCCAGCTTCATGCAGATTTTTTTTCACATGCTTTCTAAGAGCATTAATTTGATTTGTCTTTCTCGTAGATATATGCATCATAACTTGTCGCCTACCTATAATAAACTATGCATGTGTTTGATAGCAATCAATGAATGATAGCCTCATTTGTGGCTAGCAAAGGATTGTTGCTCGTGAATGCGAAGATAAGGAATTGATTGAAACAACTCAGTCTTCAACATATTCTGCATGTTGGGCATACTGTCTTTATATCAAAAGAAGGGTTTAATAGATATTGGTTCAAGGTGAAGCAGATTAAGTTTGCTGGTATTTTTAGTCGAATGTCTTTAAGTTTAAAATCTTAAAATCTATTTATTGAAAGGAAATTATAAGATACACCTCTTAATGTAAAATCGGCAATTAAGATTCTATGAGGAGTTAGGTTAGGTTTAGACTCATATTGTTTTATTATTTAGATTATTTTATTTTGAAATTTATTATTATCTAAATTAAGATTTAATTGAACTATGTTGTCTATAAATAGGTTTATGTCTTATTAGTTCTTTTAGACTTTTAAGCGATTGGATATATATTTTTCATTCAAAAAGTATCTAAATAAAGTAAAAAGAGTACTTTACCATAGAGGCGTACTCTAAGTTTATTTTTAAGAGAATACTTTAATATTTTTATTTTTTTGTTTTACATCTCTCTCCACCAACATGGATATGAAGGCAAAAATAGAGGCATTTGAAGTATAAGTCACGTAAACTATGATTCCTTTAATTTATCTGATTTAATTTTTGATCTATTGATCATGTTTCAATTCTTTTTTTTTTGTCCCCACAATTACCCTTCCTATTGAATATAATAGGGGTAGCTATTATGTGGTTTGGTATAAATTTTGAGAAATTACAAATTAAACCATTCAATAATTCCCGTGCAGTTTTGTTTGAATTTTAAAATTTCAAAACGAAAACCCAAAACAAATCAACCCACTTATTACAGTTTGGTTGGTTGATTTGAATAGTTTGTAAAGTCACTAAATTATCTAATAAACAAAAAAAAAAAAATCTGACAGATATATCTAAATGAACATACCCAAACAATGATCTAAAGAACAATCAATTATGCAAAAGTTACAAACATTAATTCAAGTTATATCTAAATACAAAAAAACAAAATGAACATATGTAAATTAAAATTCAAAACTAATAATTCATTATTTATATAGTTTGAAAACAATAGACAAAGAAATTAGTTCCAAGCACTTTTAACGCTTTGCTTAGTTTTCGTTGGTATTAGGCTCAAAGATGGTAAAGTAATTCATTTTGGTTAATGAATCTTTTGCATATTTTTATTTTATATGTAATTATTTGTACAAGAATAAATATACATATAGTTATATATAAAAAAAATGTTATAATACAAATTCACACAGTGCAGTTTGGTTTTTGTTGATTTTAAGTAGGCCAAATCGCAAATTAAACCACTAGTTACGGTTTAGAAATTTTGAAATTCAAATCAAACCAAATGCAATCAAATTAGTTTGGATTTAATGTGTCGGTTTGGTTCGGATGATTTAAGTATATTAATTCGGATTGTAGTCACCTTTAGAATGTAACTCTATTCGAGGTACTGTCAGCATAAAATATGAATGTCTCTCTTAGCATGGATTCGAATTGGGTTTGCCGCTTTGTGGGAACTACCCCTTTTACTAAACCCAACTTTATTTTTATATTTCAAATTTTAAAATACATTGGATTGTTTGAGAACTTTGAAAAGAGTTCAAAATAGAGTTCTAGTATAAAATTATTTACAAAAATAGGTTCAGTTTAGTACTTTGAAAATGGATTTCATTTCATGAAAGTAGATAAAATGCCAAAATAGCATCTCAAAATTTCAAAAACTTATGGCATTTTGATAAGAGAATTTAGCATTTTGACAAAAACTTATATGAAGTGGAGTTTTGTTAGTGTATTTTGGCATTTTGGCGTTTTAATCAAAACTCATATAAACTAGCAATTTGTTAGTGTAATTTGGCGTTTTGTACAATGATTTAAAAAGATACTTAGCTTTGTAAATAATATTTAAACTAAACCTATTTTTACAAATAAGTTTTTACATAAATATATAATAGTCAAAATCCCCAAAATCCATGTCCGTTCGGTCCAAAATAAATGTTTTCAGGATGTGGCAGTGATACCTAAAAGCAGTCCTGTTTAGCAAAAATGTCTAAAAATCTAGGACTATTTCCCATAAAAATTTAAGTCTATACTTGAACTCTCACTGTAATAACAATAATGATAATAATAATAATAATAATAATAAGTGAAGACCATAAAAGTGTAATTCTAAAAGTAATGTGATAAATGTGCCTGAATTGTGGGTAAGTGCATGAACCAGATTTTCACCAAACATCTACAAATAGCACCCCTCTATCCTTCCTTTTTTCATCCACCGAAAGATGAAAATGAGAACTACAGAGCTGCTTGCTCTGTGCTTGTTTCTTTTTGCATATAGGGCTGCTTCTGTGCTTGACACAGATGGCGACCAAGTACTAAATTCTGGAGGAGCATACTACCTTGTTCCTGTTTCTAACAGTGGTAGTCTAGGACTTGCTGCTATTGGGAACGATAGCTTCCCAAAATCAGTTGTTCTAGATACTAGTCTTGCTAAAGGCCTGCCAGTAAGGTTTGGAACTCCAATCCTTCTTCCTTGGGTTAATGATGGAATGCTCGTGCATATCCTCTTTATATCCATACCTGAAATACCAGCATGGGAAGTTTTTGCAGAATTCCCCATAGGATGGACTGTTAAAGTTACAAAAACCCCAACTTCATTCAGGGGTCCATTTGCACTTTATCCCGTTAACACTGGATACAAGATTGTGTACTATCCTGATGAGGGTGATACTGGTTATGATATCGGAATCATCAACACTGGGGGTCACTACCGTTTGGCTGTGAAGGATGGGGATCCTTTCATATTCAAGATCAAGAAGGCTTTTGAACCTTCAATTAGAATGAGCAAAGTTTGAACATTTGACGCCATTTGCCCTCTTACTTCGAGACACCTTGTGTAATAATGTAAGAGGGCTAACATGCAGAGATTTATTCAGTGTTATCTCTTCTTGTTATCTATCTTCTGTAAAGAAATGTCTTGTGTTTAGCTGTCCTCTGTCTTAATATATGCATACTATTGTATTCTGTTGTTCAGGGCTTTTACTTCAATCTGTTTCCATAATAATTTTCACTACAACATTTTTGTCCTTCGGCAACATGAGAAAACTGTTGTCAATTATGAGAAAATCGTTGCCTATCCTATGAGAATAAGCAACAGTTTACGTATACAGTATTAGAAGGCATTACCTATTATATAGGCAACGGTTTTTTGTAATATTGACCACAATATCAAAAAACCGTTGCCTACAGTCTTCTAATAGGGCAACGGTTGTCAAGCTTCCCTTCAGAGACAGTTCCATTGCCTATAATCTTTTAATCGGCAACAGTTTTTAATTGTTGTTTGTAATTTCTTAGATTAGTTTCTCAACCGAAGCTTATGATTCTAATAGGCAACAGTTTTTAGTTGTTGCTTATAATTTTCTAAATGTACCTTATAATTATAAAAGGCAACGTTTTCTTTCAAGATAACATTCCAGCTGTAGAATTTGTCAGTAGAATTTTCCCTCATAACCTCTATTTTTCAATCCTTAGCAGAATTTGTTAAGCAAAGCATCGTAGATCTGAAAATCATAAGATGGGTCCAAAAATTATGGGGACCAAAAATTTGCAAAATTATACCTTGTTTTAAAATGGAATATTCAATAGCATCATAAAACCACATCAAGTGATAAAGGATATTTCAATCGAACATTCCCAACGGGTGGATGATAGTAGCTTTTTCATTAGGAATGTGTTTAGAATGAGGAAAATCTACGTTATTGCAAAGCCAGACAATATATCTGAATGAAAACATCCAATGGTATTCTCATCAAGTTTTTCAATATTTAAGCCATATAAATGAAATGCTTTAATTTTTACTCGCTGAATTAACCCTAAATAGGAAATGGTATTAGCCAGTTGTGAGCCTACAAGTCAATGTATTTTCTCTTTAAGAAAGCACGAGAAAAATCTCCATGGAATATGCTTGTTCCGAATGGATAAGACACAAGCAGTATTAAAACCTTCAAGTGTTATCAGAAAGAAACTTTTATTGTTAGATAACCACAAACAAGGCAAATATAAGGAAGGAGTCACATGTTCATAGTAGATATTTAACATCAATCAACTAACACAGCTAAAGTGTTCCATGAAGTGAAATTCATGGAATTGGGATTTTTCACGATTTCTTCATTTAAAGCCTCTTTGCTGATGTGATTTCGACATTAAATGCAAGCGGAAGCACAAAAGAAAACAAAAAGAAGACACTTAATTTATTTGGTAAGCCATTAGCACCACAATTAAGTTAAAATTGGGTTGAATATGCCACACTCAAGAATAGACGAAATGAGAGTGATAAGAATTCTAAGGTTTTCTTGCCACTAACCTAAGTTAGGTAAAAGAAGGATAAATTCAAGAATCCACTTGAAAGTTTATGATTAAAATTCACTAATCTCTCTTTATTCATTATTCAGATTTCATACATATATATATATATATATATATATATATATATATATATATATATATATATATATATATATATATATATATATATTCAAACCTTCTAAGATAAGCCGAACCTTCCCACGAGCTTATTTAGATTGGTTTTTAAAAAAAAAAATTGAAAGATAAAAGAAAAGTAAAAATAAAAGTAAAAGTTAAAAAAGAAATGAGAAATTATTTTATATTTAGATTGTGTTACAAAAAATCCTTTTTTAAAAAATGATTTCATCTAATTAAGAGTATTATTATAATTTTAAAAGTAATCAAAATGATTTTTGCTTCTCATTTTTTTACTTTAATGTTTTACTTAGACTTTAAATCTTCATTTTGCTTTCAATCTTCAGCTTATTTACAAGGTTTAACCCAAGTATTTTAGCTCTTGGACAACTAGAAGGCCCAATTAATGAGACCACCTTGTCTTGGACTTGAATTGGGCTATCTATGATCACATCATGTCTAATTCTTTTTGCACATCCCAAAATTTCCTTATGTATTCTAAAACTTTAATTTTTATAATATAATTTACATTCCAAAAGTTAAAATTTCAAAATATAAAGAGATGTGTAATTGAAAAAAATGGTATGTGTAAAAAGAATTGGCCTCACATCATTTGCTCAGTGTTTAAACCCTAATTTCAATTAATGCAAAGTCAGTATGGCATTCACTTGCAGATTGAGTTGTATTCATCTCATTCCTTGTCTTTGCATTCACCTGCAACAAACCTTTGCATTCAATTAATGCAAAATGTTATGGAATAATGCTCTAATCCTTAAAGGCAAAGGAAAAAGCTTTGACTATCCTCTTTTCAAAACTAGAGAATATGTGGAAACAATATTTTTCTCTCGTTGCAGTAGGTAGTGGACATTTTATAGCAAAGTTTACTACCACCAACCAACTTCAGTTCAAGTTGCTACAGGAGGTCCTTGGGTAGTACAAGGAACAGAGATCTTAATGCAATTTTGGTCTCCAAATTTTGTCAACAATAGTTCCAATCAAACAGAGATACGTTGGGTGAAACTCCCAAACCTTCCCATCGAATATTTCGATAAACAGGTTTTAACTGAAGTGGGTAACACCTTGAGGTAGCTGTTGAAGGTAGACACCTACTCAGTAAATGGGAATAGAGGGAGAGTTGTCCAACTATGTATTCAGTTCAAGGATTGAGTGTGTATTCCAAAAGATATATGGATAGATGATTTGAAGCAGCAAATTTTTGTGTAAATCCCAATAGCTGTGATGAACGCTTTGAAGAAGAACAAGCAAGAGGACAAGAGTAGAGAGTGGAATGTGGTTAACAAGAAGAGAATTCGAAAATCTACAGATGATCTTCGACTGGTCCAGGCGATCGGACAACAAGTTTAAAAATTCAAATTCTTAGTTGCTGTTGTGCCTGTTTTCCTAACAATTGGTACTTTCATTGCGGTTCAATGGCAAGTAACTCCAAATCATTCGAATCCCTCAATGCAAAACTTAACCAATTACTAGAAAACCAAGCTTCTTTCCAAACATCCTACCAAAACGACATTCAAACTCTCGCTTCCAAAATCGCCGCCATTGAAACTCAAATCTCATCCCAAACTTCACCGACTTCAGCCTCTTTTCCCACCTAGCCACAACACATACCACACCACCCATCACACCTCTTCCCATGAAGCTTGGCGTTCCTCGTTTTGATGGCATTGACTTATTAGGATGGATTTTTAAAATCTCACAGTTTTTTGATTATCACAACACTCCAAAGGACCAGCGGATACGCATTGCCAGTTTCTACATGGATTGTGAAGCCCTCAACTAGTTTCAATGGATGTATTCCAATGGTCAAATCATATCTTGGCAAAACCTCCTCGAATCTCTTGAGATGTGGTTTGCTCCATCATTATACAAAGACCTTAAAGGAGCATTATTCAAGCTCAATCAAACTGCCTTCGTTTGAGAACACTAGACACAGTTTGAAACCTTGGTCAACTATATTGTAGGACTACCACCACCTTTCTTCTTGGGCTGTTTTATCTCTGGCTTAAAACCAGACATTTGTTGCGAAGTCCAAGCCCTCCAACCTATAACACTCAACCATATTATTGCCCTAGCCAAGCTCCAAGAAGCTAAATTAATATATCAGCTCAACTCTTTCAAGCATTTCACTTTCTCTTCTTCCTTGTCTACACCTCATTCCTGTATGTCTACCCCTATTACTCCACCACTTTCGACTGTTGTTTCCTCTCCACCCCTTCTTAACCTTCAGCGCCTTATGTAACGTCCCAGGTCTCACCCTGCGGTCTCACCGTACCTTTGTATGCGGTCTCACCTGGCCACGTCACTCATAGGACGTCTTGCTTCCACTTGCAACTTTTTACCTTTCGCAGCTCTCGAACCCGGTACCTGGGGGTAAGTACTTAGATTCATAGAGAGCTGCTACCATTAGACCAAGTTACAATAAAAGGCGCCTTTTATTGTAACGTCCCAGGTCTCACCCCGCGGTCTCACCGTACCTTCGTATGCGCTCTCACCCGGCGGTCTCACCTGGCCACGTCACTCATAGGACTTCTTACCCCCCTTGTAAGTTTTTACCTTTCGCAGCTCTCGAACCCTGTACCTGGGGGTAAGTACTTAGATTTATAGAGAGCTGCTACCATTAGACCAAGTTACAATAAAAGGCGCCTTTTATTGTAACGTCCCAGGTCTCACCCCGCGGTCTCACCGTACCTTCGTATGCGGTCTCACCCGGCAATCTCACCTGGCCACGTCACTCATAGAACTTCTTACCCCCTTGTAAGTTTTTGCCTTTCGTAGCTCTCGAACCCAGTACTTGGGGGTAAGTACTTAGATTCATAGAGAGCTGCTACCATTAGACCAAGTTACAATAAAAGGCCCCTTTTATTGTAACGTCCCAGGTCTCACCCCTCGGTCTCACCGTACCTTCGTATGCGGTCTCACCCGGCGATCTCACCTGGCCACGTCACTCATAGGACTTCTTACCCCCTTGTAAGTTTTTGCCTTTCGCAGCTTTCGAACCCGGTACCTAGGGGTAAGTACTTAGATTCATAGAGAGTTGCTACCATTAGACCAAGTTACAATAAAAGGCCCCTTTTATTGTAACGTCCCAGGTCTCACCCCGCGGTCTCACCGTACCTTCGTATGCGGTCTCACCCGGCGGTCTCACCTGGCCACGTCACTCATAGGACTTCTTGCTTCCACTTGCAACTTTTTACCTTTCGCAGCTCTCGAACCCGGTACCTAGGGGTAAGTACTTAGATTCATAGAGAGCTGCTACCATTAGACCAAGTTACAATAAAAGGCGCCTTTTATTGTAACGTCCCAGGTCTCACCCCACGGTCTCACCGTACCTTCGTATGCGGTCTCACCCGGCGATCTCACCTTGCCACGTCACTCATAGGACTTCTTATCCCCCTTGTAAGTTTTTGCCTTTCGCAGCTCTCGAACCCAGTACTTGGGGGTAAGTACTTAGATTCATAGAGAGCTGCTACCATTAGACCAAGTTACAATAAAAGACCCCTTTTATTGTAACGTCCCAGGTCTCACCCCGCGGTCTCACCGTACCTTCGTATGCTGTCTCACCTGGCGGTCTCACCTGGCCACGTCACTCATAGGACTTCTTACCCCCCTTGTAAGTTTTTGCCTTTCGCAGCCCTCGAACCCGGTACCTGGGGGTAAGTACTTAGATTCATAGAGAGCTGCTACCATTAGACCAAATTTGGTCTAATGGTAGCAGCTCTCTATGAATCTAAGTACTTACCCCCAGGTACCGGGTTCGAGGGCTGCGAAAGGCAAAAACTTACAAGGGGGGTAAGAAGTCCTATGAGTGACGTGGCCAGGTGAGACCGCTAGGTGAGACAGCATACGAAGGTACGGTGAGACCACAGGGTGAGACCTGGGACGTTACACCTTACACCCACTGAACTCTAAACCATACAGGATAAAGGTCTTTGTTACCACTACGATGAAAAGTTTATACCTAGTGATAAATGCAAATGCTAATTCCTCCTATTGATTGTTGAACTAGACCTACCAGCACCACCATTAAAGGAGCTTCAATCGATGCTTCTCTCGGATTCCCACTAGACATACCCAACCCAACAATGGACCCACTTGCATTAATCAGCCTCAATGCTCTTTTGGGCCATACAGTTCCCAAACCACTACGTCTTAAGGGCCTTATCGGCAAGTCTACCATTACTATTCTAGTTGATAGTGGGAGCACAAACAATTTTGTTCAAGAAAGGCTTGTCAAGTTTTTGGGCTAATGTTAATTCAAATTCCCTCCCCTTTCAAGTAATCGGGGCAATGGACAAGAGCTCACTTGCTCTTCAGTCTATCACAAAACTCTGATTGCAATTACCCATATATGGAGCTAACTTGGTTCTGGGAGTTCAATGGCTCAAAACTCTAGGCTCAATCCTCATAGACTATGAATCTCTTACCATGAAATTCATTTAGCATGGCAAGATAGTCCAGATAGCTGCGAAACCATTACCAAACCCAACGAAAATATCAACTCAGCAAGTTCGTCAGTTGGCTTCAACTGAAGCAAGTGCAGAATTTTACCATTTCCAAATCAAACCTCATTAAGCCCCAACACCTACCATTGATCCTTCTTTTTCTCATAATCCGCCATTACCACTTGTCATTGCTAATCTTTTACAACAACATTCCACAATCTTTACTCAAAATCCAACCCCTTCCACTTTCTCATCCTACCGACCATAAAATTACCCTTCTTGAAAGATCTAATCTTGTCAATGTCTGACCATACCGTTACCCTTATTTCCAAAAATAGGCATGGAACAGCTAATCACAGAGATGCTTGATGCTAGGATAATTCAACCGAGTACCAGTTCATTTTCTTCACCTATTCTTTCAGTCCGAAAAAAAATGGCTCATGGAGATTTTACGTGAACTACCATGCACTAAACTCTATCACCTGCAAAGACCATTTCCCAATACCATTTATTGATGAGCTCCTGGACAAGTTGTATAGTGCACAATGGTTCTCCAAGTTAGACTTCCACTCTGGCTACCATCAAATACACATGAACCCCTGTAATGTTTCCAAAACTCCCTTCAAAACTCATCAAGGGCATTATGAGTTCCTTGTCATGCCCTTCGAACTCTACAATGCCCCTTCTACATTTCAGGCAACTATGCATTCAGTTCTCCACCCTTTTCTCCATAAATTTCTAGTTATTTTTTTTATGATATTTTGGTGTATAGCTCTACTCTGGATGATCATGTGACAACTTGCACACTGTCATTACCTGTTTATTATAGCACAAATTTTACTTGAACTAGGTAAAATGTTCATTTGCTTGAAACTCAATAGAATACCTTGGACACATTATATATATATATATATATATAAAAGGGTTGAGCCTGATTCCAATAAAATTGAAGCAATGGTCAATTGTTCTATTCTAATTAACTTGAAGTAATTAAGAGCTTTCCTTGGCCTAATTGGATTTTACAAAAAAATTTGTCAACAAGTATGCTTCTATTGTTGCTCCCTTAACTGATTTACCGAAGAAGGATTCCTTTCAGTGGTTGTCGGCAGCCTAGATTTCCTTTGAGAAATCAAAAAACGCAATGGTATCTACACCGGTACTGCATTTTCCTAATTTTCAACAGTATTTTGATGTGGAGACAGATACATCTGGGGTTGGTTGTGAGTCATTTTAGTCACATTTCAACCCCATATTTTCTTGGTTTAGTGGCACATTCTTAGACTATTTCATTTAATTTAAATCACTTTTTAGATTCTTGAATTCATATGGATAATAATATAAATTGAGCTTAATTGCATATATTTTAACTAAGTTTATTATTTTAATTTTGTTTCTTAGGTCTTGGAATTGCATTTCATAAAATGAAAGGTGGCATTTCATGTTTGTTGGTTTTATTGATTCATATGTATGAACTGATTTTTATTTATTTGGTAATATATTTACATTTTACCAAAAAAAAAGTGGCACTGCTATTTTTTATTATTATTGTTGTTGTTGTTATTGTTTTTAGGAAAATAACAAATTAATGTCAATTTAGTGATAAATATTTGAATAATTTTGTATGAGCTGGAGATTTGTAAAATAAACAAAATATAGCTAGTTAAAGATTTTTTTTAAAAAAAATATAAGACATGCATGAAAAGTATATCTGTAAATTTGATATTTGGCATACTAAATAAAAGACCCGTGGTATTTAATGAAATTCCTTAATTATTAATTTGATTTGGAAAATTTAACGTAGAATAGTTTCCTTTTTCCCCACAATGACAACAGGAGGGATCATTCAGAATATTATAACTGCCACAGGGAGAGTGTGATGACCACACACAGGAAGTGGTTGATACTCTTTTGGCAAGGAATTTTCTGAATAATCCTGAAAATATCTTTAGATTCCTTAGAAGGGCAAAATAGACTATAAGTTGATTTGATAGAGAATTTTATATTGGCACTTTTAAGGCCCATATGATCTCATCATTTTGCATCATACATATTATTAAGTTTTATTAAAAATTTAATTTTTAAAATATTATTAAACATGATTTATGTTATGCATTTGAATTTTCTTAACGATTTTTTAAGTTTCTTTTTGCTTTCACAAAACTAAAAATCATTTGATCAATTTCTCTAACTAGGACTACTAATAGTCTGTTTTAGATATAACCAAAAAAACTAAACCGATGCTTTGTCATTTTCTCTTCAATAGTACTACCACGATTTAATCACTCTGCCCAAAAAATCAACATTAAAAAGATTAAGGCTAAGTGCATGAACCGGATTCTCGCCATGCATCTATAAATAGAGGCCGTCCTGGCTTTTATTGCTCATCCATCTTTAGACATGAGAACCACATTTTTTGGACTGTGCTTGTTTATTTTTGTCTACAAGGCTACTTCAGTTAGGATTGTTGACACAGATAATGAATTAGTGGGCAATCAAGAAGACGCATATTACCTCATTCCAGCTTCTAATGGTCTCAGCGGGGCTATAGGCGTTGCCACTGTTGGGAACGATAGCTCCCCACAAACTGCAGTTGTCCTAGATACTCTCGGTAATGGCTTACCAGTAAGGTTAGCGATTATGACCAATTATTGCCTTCTCATGCGCTGCTTAATTAGTAACCTAATTTAATCTGATTTGATTGCAATATTTCATTTACATTCGATTGAGAAAAAATGCAAATCCATAGAGAAATTGAAATGAAATTTCATGAGACTAAGATGTCCTTCTGTCTCTGAAAACTTAGGTTTAGTTTGATATAATGGAATTAAATTAATAAGTCGGTTATCATTAAACACTAAGATTTACTATTATCCCCATGTTCTTAAATCTCTATCCTCATAATTGTGCAAGCGAACCACTAGTTATTTTACTCGCTTGTTCCTCATAATAACGACAACAATGTACTGGTCCCTCTTTGATTTGTTGGTTTAGTTCAAGCAACAATTGGTCCCTTCTTTGGCTCTTTGTGTGTTTGTTTGTCTCCTTTCTGTGATCTATAAAATGGCCAGTTTCCATGAAGATTTTTCAGATGCTTTCTAAGAGAATATTTTTTATTTATGCATTATTGTACACATATTGTTTGGTTTTTCTTTTGGGCTAAGCCTCTAGGCACATCTTAACCATTTGTCTTCATATGTTATTCAACACATCACATAATACACATATCTTCAATAAATATGGGCCCTTCATTTACTGCCCAGCAAAATGAGCCCACTATATGTACATATTCCATAATTTGTTACCTACTTATGATAAACTATGCATATGTTTTATGGCAATCAACGAATGATAGCCTCATTTGTCGCTAGCAAAGGAATGATGCTCGGAAATGCGAAGATAAGGAATTGAATAATGAAACAACTCAGTCTCCATCATATTCCACACGTGACTGGCCTACTGTCTTTATACTAAAAGGAGGGTATAATACATAGAACACTAATTAAGCAAAGAAGCCTTAAAAACCGACAAGATATTGATTCAAGGTGATGAGATTAGTTTCATGGTGTTCTTGACCAAAGGTATTTTGTTTAAAATCTTGAAATTCATTTATTGAAAGCAAATTATATCGGGTAGACCTCTCCACCAATATGGACATGAACATAAAAATAGAGGCATTCAAACTATAAGTCACTTAAGCCTTGATCCTTTAATTTCTCTGAATTAATCGTGCATATGTAGATCATGTTTTAAATGTTTATGTTTGTCCCAACACGTACCTTTATTCAATAAAGGTGGCTATAGTGCAGTTTAATGTAAATTTTGAAAAAATCGCAAACTAAATCACTTAAATAATTTTTTATGTGGTTTTGTTCAAGTTTCTAAAATTTTAAAAGAGTAGACTTTACAAACACCGTCTAAATTTTATCTCATGTACACTTTGTATCTAAAATATTTCTTTCAAAAAAATAATGTTTGGATGTTTAAGAGTTTCATACTCTTTCTCTTTCTTTAGCTTATTTCAAAGAAAAAAAATGGTTTACTCAAAAGTTTCTCTTTATATATATATATATATATAAAGAGGTTGTTTGCATAAGTATTTCTATTTTACATTAGAAGTGAGATTAATCTTATTCAAGGATAGAGAGTAATTATAATTTCTTTCTCTTCAATATATGCTTTTCCATAAATTCAAATCTCTAATATTGTAGAAACTCATCAACCACTTAGCAACACTTTTTGGAAAAGATTCTTTATATTTAAATATGCCAACTTACCTCCCATCTTAGCAAGAAGGAAAGTTATCTAATATATCCAACTTTTGGAAGTTGTGCATCGGAGCACGATCAAGTTGGCTTTCTTTATCAACCATGAAATTGTTTGAAGTTCATCTATTAGGATTAACAATATATATTGATAAATTACATGGCATAAGATAAGATTAAATCACATGGCTTTTGAGACAAATATATATTTACTGATTAATGTTTGCTGGTTATTCCCGAAGTTAGGCTGAGTACGAATCAGTCTGAATCTCAGGTCAATTTGAATCTGAAGATTCTTGTAAATAAGAAAAGGGTTGGATTGGATTCTAAACCTTCAACGCTTACGTCAGTATCAATTCTAAATAACATAAGATTATCAAAAAAATGTGTATAATTACTTATCTCATTTAATAATGATGTGTTATACTATTTTAGGGACATTCTCATAATTTTACTTCAAATTTGTCATTAGGCTGGGCAAGCCTGACCTAATTTTGATCCATATCAATTAAAAAGATGAAGATATATCTAAAGACATGGGATGCTATTAAATTTATTTCTGATTGACGGTTAATATTAAATTACGAAGATAGAAGTGTAAATACATTAAATTCATTTCTTTTTGTGTGATGGACAATATTAAATTTAAGCTAGCTTCAGTGGTAATCATTATCATCTAAAAAGTTTATGCATTATTTAATTCTTCTAAATGATATAGATATTTTATATATCACCCATTATGGAATATGATAATCAGGCAATGGATTTAGAAAAAAAGAAAAGGGAATAGCATTGGGAAAAAAGTTAAAAATAAATAAAGAAAAGCATCCCGGACCACAAGACACGTCTCAATAATTTTCAGCAAGTATATATGTGGTCCGCCTCTTGAAGTTAAAGCTACGGTGCCAAAGCAGATGAGGCAAAACTATTACATAATGCATAAAATATTGTGTTGAACAAACGATAAACTAAGCAATGTAAAGGGATAAGGCAATTATGGACTTAAGATTAAAAAAGATAAATAGCAAGTGACAAATAGCAATGGGGATGCCTACGTTAAATTAAATATTAGAGAATAGATGATATAGACTTTATTCATATAAAATAGATTTAATTTTCCTCCTTTTACACAATTTGTTTACTTTTAATGAGGTGTAAATTTGAGCTGTTTGAAACAACACCAAAATTACTAACAGATCTCACTAGAAACCCTTTATTCAAGGGTGAGTTGCACTATCATTTGATTCACTATTTAATGTCAAACTTGTGTGTACAGAGAGAGAGAGAGAGAACTTAACATAGTTCTTTTGTCATCATTTGATTCAATTAACCTAGAGGGAGTTAGGTAGCTTCCAAGTGCTGACATTATTGTGTGCATTGGCTTTGGCATCATGTCGTTCTACAGATAAGTGGAAGATTTGAGATCCTAAAAAACCCATACACATAATTTCCTTCATTTGAATTTTAAAATGTTTGAGCATTTGTGCATTATAAGATGATTTATGCACATATTTTTTGCCAAGAGTGGAGAGAGAGAGAGAGAGAGCAGGAGGCCATGGTTCCAAGCTTTCAATTTTACCTTAATTTTGTATAATCATTATACATTTTATTTCTCAAAATTTATGTAAAATTTATTATTAAACGTCCCAAATTTCGGCTTTCTAATTTCAGCTCTCTCTTACTAAAATTCTAGCACTCTCCCCGTTTTTGGATAAATGAATTGCGACACCAACTTTAGAAAGTTTAGAAGTGATGTCTCAAGCAAATGAAATATGGTTATAAATCAAAAATAAATTTGTAGTAAGGAATATGAAAAATAAGCAGAAACAACAGCAGTTTATTATAATAGCTAAGCATTTGTTTCTAGCCTTTCACGTTTATTTTAAGAGAACTAGCTGCCAGAAGCAAACATATTAGAGAATTGCGTTACAGCATTACTCTTGTCTGCGTGGTAAATTCACATTTTTGAGACTTCAGAAGCAGCCTTTATAAATACAACCCCATAAGAGGATTCTTCACCAGTCACAACAATACGTATGTTGCCATCTTCGTCCTTAGCTTTCCCAATATATCCAGACATGGGACCATTCACTAAGGGAAGGAAGCTAAATCTGTAAGCATATGATCCATATTTGTGAATCTTAAAGTAACCAGTGAGGGTCTGATAGCCTTGATGGTCTTGAGGACCACCAACGCCCACAGACCAGTATTCTCTCTTAATGTCATCGACAATTAGCCATTTGCCGGATTCGGCGCAATCCGGTACCTCCGCAAAAGCAATATCCAGGGCACTATCTGTAGGGACAGTAGCTATATCTAGAAGAGGTGAGAATACTAATGGCTTGCCATAATCAACCTCAAAGAGTGATGGGAGAACACTAACAGGGCAGGTATTTTGATTCCCAGTTTTCTCCAGTAAAAGGCCACCGCCGGTGGGGCCCCAGATGTGTGGATAGACATAGTATCGGTGACCCGGGACAAGAGGATCACCATTTGTGTCAAGGACTGGTTCAGCATTAGTGGTTAAAGCAAAGAGGAGAATGGGGAAAATGAACAAGCAGGTCTTCATGGTTTTAGAAGGAAAGATAGATAATGGCTGTGATCGAAGTTTGGTTGATCAAGTATGGCTGATAGCCCTCAATTTATGGACCTTTTTATAGTGCTGGTGATGAGTGGAGCTCTTCTAGCTATGTATTGTTTACAAACCGTGGAACATATGAAATATTATTTAATTACCGTGGTGATGTGTTGAGCTCTTCTAGGTATAAAAATATACTTCATAACAAATGATACACAAATATAAGTTACAACAATGATATAAGAAACTAGAAAAATTATACACCGTGCATCGCACAGGTATAAGAATATAGTTTTATATTCCCTCTATTCCTTTTTAAGTGTTGGTGCATTAGGAAAAAAAATTATTCTTATTTTCAAAGTTCAAAGCTACATTAATTATTTTTACCCAGTATACCATTACTCCCATCTAAAGTTTGATTAATTAATTTTGCACATTTTTCATAAAACTGGATAATGAATCATTTAGAAGTTCAGGTATGATTGAAGATTTCAAAACTAAAGTGCATACTTTCTAGAAAATGGACTGCAGCCTTGGAAAAAAAGGTGAATACTTTCAAAACCAAAGTGCATGCTTGAAAACCAAATTTATGATGATAGATGCAAGTGAAAGTTCAACTTGAAGGTGGTTATAATGTCTCACCAAAAAAATAGAAGAAGATGCTGGCTGGCACTTGCTTCGTAAGAGTTGAAGACTCCTTCGACAGCACACAAGATGACACTAACAGTTGCTTGCAAGAAGACAAAATGCAAAAAGTTGGAGATTCCATCAAAGTTGATCAAGATATTGGCTCATCTGTGGTGTTTCATGGATAAAAGCATAAAGCAACAAGGGATTTTGACTTAAATGTAAATGCAGATCGTAGATTTGATTTGAATAAAATTTTAGAAGAAGAAGAAGAAGAAGCAAAAGCTTTTCAAGTAAAGGAGTTTCAACAAGATGTTAAAAATTTATCTTCTTAAATTTTTATTGAGTATTGTGATGTCTAATTTTATGAAGTAGTATATCATCTAAATTTTATACTTTTCTTTCATATTTTTGCAATTTAGTATTCTACTTTACGTGACAGCGGGTACTACGTATATGCAGTTTTTTTTTTTTTGGTTTGGATATACCTCTACAGCTCTACCAAGCTGTTCAATTTTATTTTCCCTTCATCTCTTACTGATTTATTCTTAATAATTTTACAACTAGATTAAAACAGAAGGTTAGTTGTAAGGTATACCTTCAAGCGAGGACAAGCAAAATTCCAATCGAGATCTTCTATTTTCTTCTTTCAATAGTGGCTTTATGGCATTTGAATGGCATCGACTAATCCCAAATCTTAGAAGCCTAAACACTGCAGTTGAATTTATATTCAAGGCACAAGCTAAAGATCAAATGGTTGTTCGTCGACACAAAGGGATTTCACGAAATTGAGCATGACCAATTTGAATTCTTTTGCGTCCACAATTTTTTGCCTTCGTTTGAGACACATCATGCACCTCACTTTCTTTTTGCTCCTTCCCAAATGCGTTCAAGATTTTTATTTTCTTTCCTTGACTTTTTGGGATTCTGCCTCTTCAATGTTTCCTTGGCTTGCTCACAATTCGTTGCATTGAAAATAAAAATGATGAAATACTAAAATATACATAAATTTAAACCCAATAAAACATTAACTTACTGGATGACAATTAGGTTCTATTACTTCTAAATCCACTCCCGTATACACATCTACACTTGTTTAACATTAAAATGATAAAATAAAATGTACCAGAAGTTAAAAATAATTTTAATACTAATATTAAAATTTGAAAATTTGAAATTCTAGCAAGTGAGTAAACTAATTAAATCTAATCCTCTGCAAATGATGTGACACAACCACCGAGCAACTAGAGAAAAAATAAAAATGCAATTTTAAAATAAGAAAGTTTACCAAAAAGTTTTGTTTTTCAATCATCACAATTTGAGTTGCTTTTAACAATAGTACGCGTCCACCCACCTTCGTACTAGAAAATATTTAAAATATAGATATATCACATAAAACCTAGTCATACGAATGTTAGTGTCGGTCTCTTCATTGACGTCTACATCATTGTCACGTGGCTCTTCCTAAAATTTTTTAGCCATATACCGTAAAAGAATGCCACGTGGGTTGTCTACGTTTTTTCCTTTATTTTATATATCTTATTTATTTATTATTATTTATTTCATACCATGAAAGATCCCTCCTTCTCAATAAAGATGATTTCTATCCATTTACCACACTAGGGGCATTTTTAGAGTTAAATTATTTTTTAATTAATTTTATTTTTATATTTTAAATTTATTATTTTAATCAATTATTATTTAAAATTTTTATCAATTTTTTTCTTACTTTAAATTTAACAATTTTACTACTCAAACTTTTCATTACTTATAGTTATTTAAGAGTTTATTAGCTATTGAAACTACTAGAAAATGATAGAGGGGATGAAATCAATAATAACTTTGAAATATTAAAGATCAAATTAATAAATTAAAATTGTAAAAAATTAAATTTATTAAACTTGTAAATGTTAAAAGTAAAAATAATAGAAAAAACTTCAAAAAAAAAAACATAAAACTTGTCATACACTTTATCCCAAAAATTATAATATATATATATTTATATATATATATATATAATCTCTTCAAATTTTCAAAATACATATATTACCTTCAAACTCTCACTTCTATTAAAAATTTAACAAAGAAAAGATATTTGCATTGTATTATTTTTGTATTAACTTTTTTTGTGATAAATAAATAGAAACAATGAGTAAAAACAGTAAAACGATGAATAAAATACTTTTTGAACGGATGACTTTTTCAATTAAATTTTTTATAAAAGTTAAATATTGGTGTAATGTACATATTTTAATATTTTGAAGATGTTATATGCACGTTTTTTAAAATTTGAAAAAGAAAGTGTACCTAACACGATGATTAATAAAGCTTTTTGAAGTATTCTCATATTATTTAACTCACATTTTCATTGTTAAACAATAAATAAAATATTTTTTGAACTCTTGTGTGGGATTTTCTATTAATTTTACGTTATATAATAGTAAAAAACAAGTTAAGCTTTGTAATTATCTCATTTCTGTTTTAAGATGTCGTGAAATACTTTGAAGTTCTACCAACAAATTGTTGGCTTGGAAAAGCTAATGGAATCTCAACATCATTCGAATAAAAAGTCTTGAATTTTAAATTTTAAAATTACATTTTTTTTAAAAAATTATCATTATTATTTTCATCCTTAATAAGTCACACATCAAAAGATGTGAAAATACCTGCTGCAAACAAAAAGAATAGTGTAAGTTTTGGCAATAATATGTGTTTGTTAAACCTCATTGTTCTTAAATCTTTATCCTCATAATTGTGCAAGTGGACCACTAGCTATTTTACTTGTTTGTTTCTCATAATTACGACTAAAATGTACTGGTCCCTCTTTGATTTGTTTTTTGTTTAGTTCAAGTAATTATTGGTCCCCTCTTTCGCTCTTTGTGTTTGTTTGATTTTTATGGAATCAACTGTTATCCATATCGTCATATCTAAACAAAGATATTATTTGTGTTCTCCTTTCTGTGGTCTATAAATCGCCAGCTTTCATGCAGATTTTTCACATGCTTTCTCGTAGATATATGCATCATAACTTGTCGCCTACCTATGATCAACTGTGCATGTGTTTGATAGCAATCAATGAATGATGGCCCCATTTGTGGCTAGCAAAGGACTGATTGTAATTATTATAATGTAGTAATAACTTCTTAGTTATTAAATGAGGCTATAAGTATATAATGAAATTTCATTTAAAAGTTGAGAAGCTGCAATAATTATTACATATATAAATTTATTTTTCTTTTTATTTGAATGCTCTAATTATCTAATTATGGATAAAAAAAATTATGCAGCAGAACTCAATATATATATCTACACACACACATTTGTATATACACAATATATACACACTCATGTATATAATACTCTTAATTAAATAAGGATGAATATAAAAAAATAATTTTTAATAGAGCCTTGAAATTTTAAAAATGTAATAGTTTTAGAATAAAAAACATATGGGACAAAGTGAGTAATGATTCGTATTATAAGACTCCTTTTAAAAGTTTTGGTTATTCTTAATATAAAACTCTTTATAAAATTTTAGAATTATTTATTATTTTAAATTTTTATATTTGCCCCTAATTAATATTGCTTCTTTTTTAATTTTTATATTTTGGTTAATTTGAAGAATTAATACTGAACAAATTAAAATCTGATATTAAAAGAGGATAAATTTAGAAGGGAGTATTAAATATGATAAAAAAAAAATTAAAACTACTAGGTAAACACAACCAAAAAAAAAAAAGAATTTACAATTATTTAATATTTTTTTCACATAAAAGCCTTTTAAACTTAAAATATAAAATGGGCAAACTTTATTCATAAAAAGTACGAGTAGAATGGTTCAATGTCTTACTAAAAAGTCTAAAAGAATTTAATATCAACTAACATGTGTTAGTCTTAGTGGCAAAGAACTATAGCCGCTTATATACACTGACTTAAATTTGAGTTTGTATGTATGTAGAAAACATCTTTGAAAGAACTCTCTCACCATTTGAGTCCTCTAATTAACTCAAATCAAATTAGTTATAAATTGATTGAAACAACTCAGTCTTCAACATATTCTGCATGTGACTGGCATACTGTCTTTACATCAAAAGAAGGGTTTAGGTGAAATAGATTAAGTTTGCTGGTATTTTTAGTCGAATATTTTAAGTTTAAAATCTTAAAATTTATTTATTGAAAGGAAATTATAAGATACACCTCTTAATGTAAAATCGGCAATTAAGATTATATGAGGAGTTAAGTTAAGTTTAGACTCATATTTTGTTTTATTATTTTTGTTATTATTTAGATTATTTTATTTTAAAATTTATTATTATTTAAATTAAGATTTATATTTTATTTAATTGAACTATGTTGTCTATAAATAGTTTTTGTCTAATTAGTTATTCAAAGAGTATCTAAATATAGTAAAGGGAGTATTTTATCCTAAAGGAGTATTCTGAGTTTATTTTCAAAGAGAATACTTTAATATTTTTATTGTTTTGTTTTACATGCCTCTCCACCAACATGGATATGAAGGCAAAAATAGAGGCATTTGAAGTATAAGTCACGTAAACTATGATTCCTTTAATTTATCTGATTTAATTTTGGATCTATTGATCATGTTTCAATTCTTTTTTTGTCCCCACAAGTACCCTTCCTATTGAATATAATAGGGGTAGCTATTATGTGGTTGGGTATAAATTTTGAGAAATTACAAATTAAACCATTCAATAATTCCTGTGCAGTTTTGTTTGAATTTTAAAATTTCAAAATGAAAACCAAAAACAAATCAACCCACTTAATTACAGTTTCGTTGGGTTGATAGTTTGTAAAGTCACTAAATTATCTAATAAAGAAAAATCTGACAAATATATCTAAATGAACATATCCAAACAATGATCTAAAGAACAATCAATTATGCAAAAGTTACAAGCATTAATTCAAGTTATATCTATACAAAAATTTGGCGTTTTGTAAATAATATTTAAACTAAACCTATTTTTATAAATAAGTTTTACATAAATCTATAATAGTCAAAATCCCCAAAATCCATGTCCGTTCGGTCCAAAAGAAATGTTTTGAGGATGTGGCAATGATACCTCAGACTTTAAATAGATCATATCATTACAATTTCCTAAACATATTGAAGGATATTTTGATCAATTTTAAGATGACAAACCAAGCAGTCTAGTTTAGCAAAAATATCTAAAAATCTAGGAGTATTTTCCATAAAAATTTAAGTCTATTCTTGAACTCTCTCACTGTAATAACAATAATGATAATTATAATAAAAAGTGAAGACCATAAAAGTGTAATTCTAAAAGTAATGTGATAAATGTGCCCGAATGACACATGGGTAAGTGCATGAACCAGATTTTCACCAAACATCTACAAATAGCACCCCTCCATCTTTCCTTTTTTCATCCACCGAAAGATGAAAATGAGAACTACACAGCTGCTTGCTCTGTGCTTGTTTCTTTTTGCATATAGGGCTGCTTCTGTGCTTGACACAGATGGCGACCAAGTGCTAAATGCTGGAGGAGCATACTATCTTGTTCCTGTTTCTAACAGTGGTAGTCTAGGACTTGCTGCTATTGGAAACGATAGCTTCCCAAAATCAGTTGTTCTAGATACTAGTCTTGCTGAAGGCCTGCCAGTAAGGTTTGGATCTCCAATTCTTCTTCCTTGGGTTAATAACGGAATGCTCGTGCATATCTTCTTTATATCCATACCTGAAATACCAGAATGGAAAGTTGTTGCAGAATTCCCGATAGGATGGACTGTTAAAGTGTCAAAATCCCGAACTACATTCATGGGTCCATTTGCACTTTATCCTGTTAAAACTGGATACAAGATTGTGTACTATCCTGATGGGGGTGATACTGGTTATGATATCGGAATCATCAACGATGGGGATCACTACCGTTTGGCTGTGAAGGATGGGGATCCTTTCATATTCAAGATCAAGAAGGCTTTTGAACCTTCAATTAGAATGGGCAAAGTTTGAACATTTGACGCCGTTTGCCCTCTTACTTCGAGAAACCTTGTGTAATAATGTAAGAGGGCTAACATGCAAAGATTTATTCAGTGTTATCTTTTCTTGTTATCTATCTTCTGTAAAGAAA
Organism: Bauhinia variegata; assembly: GCA_022379115.2. Lineage (NCBI taxonomy): Eukaryota > Viridiplantae > Streptophyta > Magnoliopsida > Fabales > Fabaceae > Bauhinia > Bauhinia variegata. Next base: position 8,521,122 of record CM039438.1, on the reverse strand, counting down.
TGTCTTGTGTTTAGCTATTCTCTGTCTTAATATGTGCATACTATCGTATTCTGTTGTCCAGGGCATTTACTTCAATCTGTTTCCATAATAATTCTCACCACAACGTTTTTGTCCTTCGGCAACATGAGAAAACTGTTGTCAATTATGAGAAAATCGTTGCCTATCCTATGAGAATAAGCAACGGTTTATGCATACAGTATTAGAAGGCATTACCTATTATATAGGCAACGGTTTTTTGTAATACTGACTACAATATCAAAAAACCGTTGCCTACAGTCTTCTAATAGGGCAACGGTTGTCAAGCTTCCCTTCAGAGACAGTTCCATTGCCTATAATCTTTTAATTGGCAACAGTTTTTAGTTGTTGTTTATAATTTCTTAGATTAGTTTCTCAACCCTAGCTTATGATTCTAATAGACAACAGTTTTTAGTTGTTGCTTATAATTTTCTAAATGCACCTTAGAGCATCTCTAACCATGGTACCCATTAGGGTTCCATATCTTAATTATTTATATTATTTTTATGGGTCCCACAATGACACATCACTCGATACAATTTATACAATTTTCTCTCTACTCATACAACTCTAAAAACTTTTTTAAATGGGTCCCACAAATTATCTTTTTTTTCTTATAAATACCACTCTATATTATTTATATTATTAAGTAAACAAATTTAATAAATTTATATAAAATAAAATTAGATAAATTTAACTCATATTAATTTAATTTAATTTTTAATGCATTTAAAAAAATTAAATTTTATTTTTCCTTTTTTTTTTCTCTCTCTTTTCCGTGACTTTTGTTTTTTTTTTTTTCTCTCTCTTCTCCCTTCCTTTTCCTATGCATCGACAATTAGTTAGATGACGTTCCATTCTAAAATGATGCCATGTAGGCACATCTCTACTCATGCTTTCTCGCAATTGCCGATGCACAGATGCTGTGCATCGTCTAAATGCCCCCATTGCGGATGCTCTTATAATTATAAAAGGGAACGTTTTCTTTCAAGATAACATTCCAGCTGTAGAATTTGTCAGTAGAATTTTCCCTAATAACCTCTATTTTTCAATCATTAGAAGAATTTGTTAAGCAAAGAATCGTAGATCTGAAAATCATAAGATGGGTCCAAAAATTATGGGGACCAGAATTTTAATTTGCAAAATTATACCTTGTTTTAAAATGGAATATTCAATAGCATCATAAAACCACATCAAGTGACAAAGGATATTTCAATCGAACATTCCCAACGGGTGGATGGTAGTAGCTTTTTCATTAGGAATGTGTTTAGAATGAGGAAAATCTACGTTATTGCAAAGCCAGACAATATATCTGAATGAAAGCATCCAATGGTATTCTGATCAAGTTTTTCAATATTTAAGCCATATAAATGAAATGCTTTAATTTTTACTAGCTGAATTAACACTAACTAGTAAATGGTATTAGCCAGTTGTGAGCCTAAAGTCAATGTATTTTCTCTTTAAGAAAGCACGAGAAAAATCTCCATGAAATATGCTTGTTCCGAATGGATAAGATACAAGCAGCATTAAAACCTTCAAGTGTTATCAGAAAGAAATTTGTGTTTTTAGATAACCACAAACAAGGCAAATATAAGGAAGGAGTCACATGTTCATAGTAGATATTTAACATCAATCAACTAACACGGCTAAAGTGTTCTATGAAGTGAAATTCATGGAATCGGGATTTTTCAGGATTTCTTCATTTAAAACCTCTTTGCTACCGTGATTTGGACATTAAATGCAAGCAGAAGCACAAAAGAAAACAAAAAGAAGACATACTTAACTTATTTGGTAAGACAATAGCACCATAATTAAGTTAAAATTGGGTTGAATATGCCACCCTCAAGAATAGACGAAATTAGAGTGATAAGAATTCTAAGGTTTTCTTGCCACTAACCTAAGTTAGATAAAAGAAGCATAAATTCAAGAATTCACTTAAAAGTTTATGATTAAAATTCACCAATCTCTCTTTATTCCTTATTCAGATTTCATATATATATATATATATATATATATATATATATATATATATATGAAAACTTTCTAAGATAAGCCAAACCTTGCCACGAGTTTATTTAGATTGGTTTCGAAAAAGAAAAAGTTAAAAAAATGAGAAATTATTTTATATTTAAATTGTGTTACAAAAAAATTATTTTTTAAAAATGATATCATTTAATTAAGAGTATTATTGTAAGTTTAAAATTAATCAAAATGACTTTTGCTTTTTCTTTTTTTTTTTTTTTCTATAATGTTTTGCTTGGACTTTAAATCTTCACTTTACCGTCAGTTTATTCACAAGGTCTAACCCAAGTATTCTAGCTCTTGGACAACTAGAAGGCCCAATTAATGAGACCACCTTTTCTTGGACTTGAATTGGGCTACCCATGATCACATCATGTCTAATTCTTTTTGCACATTCCAAAATTTCTCTATGTAGTCTAAAACTTTAATTTTTATAATATAATTTACATTCCAAAAGTAAAAATTTCAGAATATAAAGAGATGTTTAATTGAAAAAAATGATATGTGTAAAAAGAATTGGCCTCGCATCATTTGCTCGGTGTTTAAACCCTAACTTCAATTAATGCAAAGTCAGTATGGCATTCACTTGCAGATTGAGTTGTGTTCATCTCATTCCTTGTCTTTGCATTCACCTGCAACAAACCTTTGCATTCAATTAATAACAAAATGTCTTGGAACAATGCTCTAATCCTTAAAGGCAAAGGAGAAAGCTTTGACTATCCTCTTTTCAAAACTAGAGAATATGTGGAAACAATATTTTTCTCTCGTTGCAGTGGGTAGTGGACATTTCTACAGCAAAATTTACTACCACCAACCCACTTCAGTTCAAGTTTCTACAGGAGGGCCTTGGGTAGTACAAGGAACAGAGATCTCAATGCAATCTTGGTCTCCAAATTTTGTCAACAATAGTTCCAGTTAAACAAAGATATGTTGGGTGAAACTCCAACCTTCCATCGAATATTTCTATAAACAAGTTTTAACTGAAGTGGATAACACCTTGAGGCAGCTGTTGAAGGTGGACACCTACTCAGTAAATGGGAATAGAGGGAGATTTGTCAAACTATATAATCAGTTCAAGGATGGAGAGTGTATTCCAAAAGATATATGGATAGATGATTTCAAGCAGCAAATTTTTGTGGAAATCCCAATAGCTGTGATGAACGCTTTGAAGATGAACAAGCAAGAGGACAAGACTAGAGAGTGGAATGTGGTTAACAAGAAGAGAATGTGAAAATCCATGGATGATCTTCAACCAGTCTGGCGATCAGACAACAAGTTTAAAAATTCAAATTCAAACCCACATGAACATTTATCTTCTGAGAAGAATTGAAAAGGTATTGTAAAGTATTCACATGAATAGAGAGGCTAGTGTATATCTAACACAAAGGCAGAAGAGTGGAAAAAGCAATCTACAGTAGGGATGCTAATACGTATGAGGATGGGCAAGAAGCAAATGACCCAGACCCAAATGAGGAAACAATCCACAAGATTCCCCATACTAGAGGTAAGTGCAATGCCACCAAACCCGAATGGTTGAGAGACTATGTAGTGCAATGAGCTGTCATGGAGTATGTGGGAAAGAAAGCTTCTAAAAGTAGTGACGTGTGTGGTGTTCCTGAATTAGTGCTCTAGGTGTAACGAATTGTACTATTAAGAGTACCAATGATTAGCAAATGAAAACAAGAAAAAGGATTGTTTGCAATTTACTCTTTCATTCGCCTTTATCCTTGAATATTTCTTGCATTATTTTTCTCTATTCTTAGCTGTTGTTGTGCCTATTTTCTTACCAATTGGTGCTTTCATTGCGCTCCAATGGCAGGTAACTCCAAATCATTCAAATCCTTCAATGCAAAACTCAACCAATTACTAGAAAATCAAGCTTCTTTCCAAACATCCTACCAAAACGACATTCAAACTCTCTCTTCCAAAATCACGCCCATTGAAACTCAAATCTCATCCAAAACTTCACCGACTTCAGCCTCTTCTTCCCACCTGGCCATAGTAGATAGCACACAAACCATCACACCTCTTCCCATGAACCTTGACGTTCCTCATTTTAATGGCACTGACCCTTTAGGATGGATTTTTAAAATCTCATAGTTTATCGATTATCACAAGACTCCAGAGGACCAGTGATACGCATTGCTAGTTTCTACATGGATGGTGAAGCCCTCATCTAGTTTCAATGGATGTATTCCAATGGTCAAATCATATCTTGGCAAAACCTCCTCCAATCTCTTGAGATGCGGTTTGCTCCATCGTAATACGAAGACTCTAAAGGAGCTTTATTCAAGTTGAATCAAACTGCCTTCTTTTGAGAATACCAGATACAGTCTAAAACCTTGGCCAACCGTATTGTAGGACTACCACCACCTTTCTTCTTGAGTTTTTTTTTCTCTGGCTTAAAACCAGATATTCGCCGTGAAGTCCAAGCCCTCTAACCTCTAACACTCTACCATGCTTTGCCTTAGCCAAGCTCCAAGAAGCCAAATTAATATATCAACTCAACTCTTTCATGCATCACACTTTCTCTTCTTCCTCATCTACACCTCATTCCCATATGTCTACCCCTATTACTGTTTCCTCTCCACCCCTTCTTAACCTTCGGTGCCTTACACCCACTGAACTCCAAACCAAACAGGATAAAGGTCTTTGTTACCACTACAATGAAAAGTTTATACCTAGACATAAATGTAAATGCCAATTCCTCCTATTGATTGTTGAACCAAACCTACCAGCATCACCATTAGAAGAGCTTCAATCGATGCTTCTCTTAAATTCCCACCCACCCCCACCAAACATACCTGACCCGACAATGGACCGACTAACATTAATCAGCCTCAACGCTCTTTTGGGCCATACAGTTCCTAGACCACTACATTATAAGGGTCTTATCGGCAAGTCCACCATTACTATTCTAGTTGACAGTAGTAGCACAAACAATTTTGTTCAAGAAATTCTTGTCAAGTTTTTGGGCATAAAGTTAATTCAAATTCTCCCTTTCAAATAATCGTGGACAATAGACAAGAGCTCACTTGCTCTTTAATCTATCACAAAACTCCGATTGCAATTGGACCCAACACTTTCAATGTGGACTTGTTTGTTTTACCCATATCAGAAGCTAACTTGGTTCTGGGAGTTCAATGGCTTAAGACTCTAGGCCCAATCCTCATAGACTATGAATCCCTTACCATGTAATTCATTTAGCATGGCAAGATAGTCTAGATAGTTGCTGAGCCATTATCAAACCCAACAGAAATATCGGCTCAGCAAGTTCGTCGGTTAGCTTCAATTAAAGCAATTGCAGAATTTTACCACATCCAAATCAAACCTCCTTAGGCCCTAACACCTGTCATTGATCCTTATCTCTCTCACAATCCGCCATTACCACTTGTCATTACTAATCTTCTACAACAACATTCCAAAATCTTCACTCACAATCCAACCCTTCCACCTTCTCGTCCTACCGACCATAAAATTACCCTTCTTGAAGGATCTAATCATGTCAATGTCCCACCATATTGTTACCCTTATTTCCAAAAATAAGCAATGGACCAGCTAATCATAGAGATGCTAGATGCTGGGATAATTCAACCGAGTACCAATTCATTCTCTTCACCTATTCTTTTAGTCTGAAAAAAAGATAGCTCATGGAGATTCTGCATGGACTACTGTGCACTAAACTCTATCCCCTGCAAAGACCGTTTTCCAATACCATCTATCAATGAGCTCCTGGATGAGTTGTATGGTGCACAATAGTTCCCTAAGTTAGACTTCCGCTCTGGCTACCATCAAGTACGCATGAACCCAGGAGATGTTTCCAAAACTACCTTCAAAACTCATCAAGGGCATTATGAGTTCCTTGTCATGCCCCTTGGACTCTACAATGCCCCCTATACATTTCAAGCAACTACGCATTCAGTTCTTCACCCTTTTGTCTGAATTTCTGGTTTTTTTTTTTTTATGATATTTTGGTGTATAGCTCTACTCTAGATGATCATGTGACAACCTACACACTATCGTTACCTATTTATTAGAGAACAATTTTACTTGAACCAGGGAAAATGTTCGTTTGCTCGAAACTCAATAGAATATCTTGGACACATTATATCAAAAAAAGGGGGTTGAGCTTAATTCCAGTAAAATTGAAGCAATGGTCAATTGCTCTATTCAAATTTTTAAAATACATATATAACCTTCAAACTCTCACTTCAATTAAAAATTTAACCAAAAAAAAGAAGAAGATATTTACATTGCATTATTTTTGTATTAACCTTTTTTGTGATAAATAAATAGAAACAATGAGTAAAAATAGTAAAATGATGAATAAAATACTTTTTCAACAGATGACTTTTTCAATTAAAGTTTTTATAAAAGTTACAGATTGGTGTAATGTACATATTTTAATATTTTGAAGATGTTATATGCATGTTTTTTAAAATTTTAAACAGAAAGTGTACATAACACGAAGATTAATAAAAAGCTTTTTGAAATATTCTCGTACTGTTTAGCTGACATTTTCATTGTTAAACAATAAATAAAATATTTTTTTGAACTCTTGTGCGGGATTTTCTATTAATTTTACGTTATATAATAGTAAAAAACAAGTTAAGCTTTGTATTTATCTCATTTCCGTTTTAAGATGTGAAATACTTTGAAGTTCTACCAACAAATTGTTGGCTTGGAAAAGCTAATGGAATCTCAACATCATTCGAATAAAAAGTCTTGAATTTTAAATTTTAAAATTACATTTTTTTAAAAAAATTTATCATTATTACTTTCATCGTAAACAAGTACCACACTAAAAGATGTGAAAATAACTGCTGCAAACAAAAAGAATAGTGTAAGTTTTGGCAATAATACTTGAAGATGTGCTTGTTAAATCTCCGTGTTCTTAAATCTCTATCCTCATTTTGTGCAAGTGGACCACTAGCTATTTTACTTGTTTGTTTTTCATAATTACGACTACAATCTACTGGTCCCTCTTTGAGTTATTTTTTGTTTAGTTCAAGTAATTAATTGGTCTCCTCTTTGGTTCTTTGTGTTTGTTTGATTTATATGGAATCAACTGTTATCCATATCGTCATATCCAAACAAAGATATTGTTTTGTGTTCTCCTTTCTGTGGTCTATAAATCGCCAGCTTTCATGCAGATTTTTCACATGCTTTCTAAGAGCATTAATTTGATTTGTCTTTCTCGTAGATACATGCATCATAACTTGTCCCCTACCTATGATAAACTATGCATGTGTTTGATAGCAATCAATGAATGATGGCCCCATTTGTGGCTAGCAAAGGACTGTTGCTGGTGAATGCGAAGATAAGGAATTGATTGAAACAACTCAGTCTTCAACATATTCCGCATGTGACTGACATACTGTCTTTACATCAAAAGAAGGGTTTAATAGATATTGGTTCAAGGTGAAGCAGATTAAGTTTGTTGGTACTTTTAGTTGAATGTCTTTAAGTTTAAAATCTTAAAATTTATTTATTGAAAGGAAATTATAAGATACATCTCTTAATGTAAAATCGGCAATTAAGATTCTATGAGGAGTTAAGTTAGGTTTAGACTCATATTTTGTTTTATTATTTAGATTATTTTATTTTAAAATTTATTATTATCTAAATTAAGATTTATATTTTATTTAGTTGAATTATGTTTTCTATAAATAGGTTTATGTCTTATTAGTTCTTTTAGACTTTTAAACAATTGAATATTGCATATATTTTTCATTCAAGGAGTATCTAAGCAAAGTAAAGGGAGTTTTTTATCCTAGTACTCTAAATTTATTTTTAAGAGAATACTTTTTTTTTTTTACATCCCTCTCCACCAACATGGATATGAAGGCAAAAATAGAGGCATTTGAAGTATAAGTCACGTAAACTATGATTCCTTTAATTTATCTGATTTAATTTTGGATCTATTGATCATGTTTCAATTCTTTTTTTGTCCCCACAAATACCCTTCCTATTGAATATAATAGGGGTAGCTATTATGTGGTTGGGTATAAATTTTGAGAAATTACAAATTAAAACATTTCAAAATGAAAACCAAAAACAAATTAACCCACTTAATTACAGTTTGGTTGGGTTGATTTGAATAGTTTATAAAGTCACTAAATTATCTAATAAACAAAAAGCGAAATCTGACAAATATATCTAAATGAACATATCCAAACAATGATCTAAAGAACAATCAATTATGCAGAAGTTACAAGCATTAATTGAAGTTATATCTACATTAAAAAAAAAAAAAACAAAATGAACATATGTAAATCAAAATTCAAAACTAATAATTCATTATTTATATAGTTTGAAAACACTAGACAAAGAAATTAGTTCCAAGCACTTTAACGCTTTGCTTAGTTTTCGTTGGTATTAGGCTTAAAGATTTGGTAAAGTAATTCATTTTGGTTAATTAATCTTTTGTATTTTTTAATTTTATATGTAATTATTTGTACAAGAATAAATATACATATAGTTATATATATAAAATTTTTTATAATACAAATACACAGTGCAATTTGGTTTTTGTTGATTTTAAAGAGGACAAATTGCAAATTAAACCACTAGTTACGGTTTAGAAATTTTGAAATCTAAATCAAACCAAATGCAATTAAATTAGTTTGGATTTAATGTGTCGGTTTGGTTCGGATGATTTAAGTATATTAATTCAGATTATAGTCACCTTTAGAATGTAACCCTATTCGAGGTCTTGTCAGCATAAAATACGAATGTCCCTCTTAGCATGAATTCGAATTGGGTTCGACGCTCTGTGGGAACTACCCCTTTCACTAAACCCAACTTTATTTGTATATATTCAATTTTTAAAATACATTGCATTGTTTGAGAACTTTGAAAAGAATTCAAAATAGAGTTCTAGTAGAAAATTATTTAAAAAAAAAGGTTCAGTTTAGTACTTTGAAAATGGATTTCATTTTCATGAAAGTAGATAAAACGCCAAAATAGCATCTCAAAATTTCAAAAACTTATGGCATTTTGATAAGAGAATTTAGCATTTTGACAAAAACTTATATGAAGTGGAGTTTTGTTAGTGTATTTTGACATTTTGGCGTTTTAATCAAAACTCATATAAACTAGCAATTTGTCAGTGTAATTTGGCGTTTTGTACAATGATTTAAAAAAATACTTAGTTTTGTAAATAATATTTAAACTAGACCTATTTTTATAAATAAGTTTTTACATAAATATATAATAGTCAAAATCCCCAAAATCCATGTCCGTTCGGTCCAAAATAAATGTTTTGAGGATGTGGCAGTGATACCTAAAAGCAGTCCTGTTTAGCAAAAATGTCTAAAAATCTAGGACTATTTTCCATAAAAATTCAAGTCTATACTTGAACTCTCACTGTAATAACAATGATGATCCATAAAAGTGTAATTCTAAAAGTAACGTGATAAATGTGCCTGAATGACACATGGATAAGTGCATGAACCAGATTTTCACCAACATCTACAAATAGCACCCCTCTATCCTTCCTTCTTTCATCCACCGAAAGATGAAAATGAGAACTACACAGCTCCTTGCTCTGTGCTTGTTTCTTTTTGCAGATAGGGCTGCTTCTGTGCTTGACACAGATGGCGACCAAGTGCTAAATTCTGGAGGAGCATACTACCTTGTTCCTGTTTCTAACAGTGGTAGTCTAGGACTTGCTGCTATTGGGAACGATAGCTTCCCAAAATCAGTTGTTCTAGATACTTGCTAAAGGCCTGCCAGTAAGGTTTGGAACTCCAATCCTTCTTCCTTGGGTTAATGATGGAATGCTCGTGCATATCCTCTTTATATCCATACCTGAAATACCAGCGTGGGAAGTTTTTGCAGAATTCCCCATAGGATGGACTGTTAAAGTTACAAAAACCCCAACTTCATTCAGGGGTCCATTTGCACTTTATCCCGTTAACACTGGATACAAGATTGTGTACTATCCTGATGAGGGTGATACTGGTTATGATATCGGAATCATCAACACTGGGGGTCACTACCGTTTGGCTGTGAAGGATGGGGATCCTTTCATATTCAAGATCAAGAAGGCTTATGAACCTTCAATTAGAATGAGCAAAGTTTGAACATTTGACGCCATTTGCCCTCTTACTTCGAGAAACCTTGTGTAATAATGTAAGAGGGCTAACATGCAGAGATTTATTCAGTGTTATCTCTTCTTGTTATCTATCTTCTGTAAAGAAATGTCTTGTGTTTAGCTGTCCTCTGTCTTCATATAAGCATACTATTGTATTCTGTTGTTCAGGGCTTTTACTTCAATCTGTTTCCATAATAATTCTCACTACAACATTTTTGTCCTTCGGCAACATGAGAAAACTGTTGTCAATTATGAGAAAATCGTTGCCTATCCTATGAGAATAAGCAACAGTTTACGTATACAGTATTAGAAGGCATTACCTATTATATAGGCAACGGTTTTTTGTAATATTGACCACAATATCAAAATACCGTTGCCTACAGTCTTCTAATAGGGCAACGGTTGTCAAGCTTCCCTTCAGAGACAGTTCCATTGCCTATAATCTTTTAATCGGCAACAGTTTTTAATTGTTGTTTGTAATTTCTTAGATTAGTTTCTCAACCGTAGCTTATGATTCTAAGAGGCAACAGTTTTTAGTTGTTGCCTATAATTTTCTAAATGTACCTTATAATTATAAAAGGCAACGTCTTCTGTCATGATATAATTCCAGCTGTAGAATTTGTCACTAGAATTTTCCCTAATAACCTCTAACTTCAATCCTTAGGAGAATTTGTTAAGCAAAGCATCGTAGATATGAAAATCATAAGATGGGTCCAAAAATTATGGGGACCAAAAATTTGCAAAATTATACCTTGTTTTAAACTGGAATATTCAATAGATTCATAAAACCACATCAAGTGATAAAGGATATTTCAATCGAACATTCCCAACGGGTGGATGGTAGTAGGTTTTTCATTAGGAATGCGTTTAGAATGAGGAAAATCTACGTTATTGCAAAGCCAGACAATATATCTGAATGAAAATATCCAATGGTATTCTCATCAAGTTTTTCAATATTTAAGCCATATAAATGAAATGCTTTAATTTTTACTCGCTGAATTAACCCTAAATAGGAAATGGTATTAGCCAGTTGTGAGCCTACAAGTCAATGTATTTTCTCTTTAAGAAAGCACGAGAAAAATCTCCTGGAATATGGTTGTTCCGAATGGATAAGACACAAACAGTATTAAAACCTTCAAGTGTTATCAGAAAGAAATTTTTATTTTTAGATAACCACAAACAAGGCAAATATAAGGAAGGAGTCACATGTTCATAGTAGATATTTAACATCAATCAACTAACACAGCTAAAGTGTTCCATGAAGTGAAATTCATGGAATCGGGATTTTTCACGGTTTCTTCATTTAAAGCCTCTTTGCTGTCGTAATTTGGACATTAAATGCAAGCGGAAGCACAAGAGAAAGCAAAAAGAAGATACACTTAACTTATTTGGTAAGCCATTAGCACCACAATTAAGTTAAAATTGGGTTGAATATGCCACACTCAATAATAGACGAAATGAGAGTGATAAGAATTCTAAGGTTTCTTTGCTATTAACCTAAGTTAGATAAAAGAAGGATAAATTTAAGAATCCATTTGAAAGTTTATGATTAAAATTCACCAATCTCTCTTTATTCATTATTCAGATTTCATATATATTCAAACCTTCTAAGATAAGCCAAACCTTGCCATTGAGCTTATTTAGTTTGGTTTTAAAAAAAAAAAAAAAGTAAAAGGAAAAGGAAAGAAAAAAGCAAAAATAAAAGTTAAAAAAATGAGAAATTATTTTATATTTAGATTGTGTTACAAAAAATTCTTTTTTAAAAAATGATGTCATCTAATTAAGAGTATTATTATAATTTTAAAATTAATCAAAATGATTTTTGCTTCTCATTTTTTTACTTTAATGTTTTACTCAGACTTTAAATCTTCACTTTGCCTTCAATCTTCAGCTTATTCACAAGGTCTAACCTAAGTATTTTAGCTCTTGGACAAGTAGAAGGCCCAATTCATGAGACCACCTTGTCTTGGACTTGAATTGGGCTACCCATGATCACATCATGTCTAATTCTTTTTGTACATCCCAAAATTTCCTTATGTATTCTAAAACTTTAATTGCTATAATATAATTTACATTCCAAAAGTTAAAATTTCAGAATATAAAGAGATGTGTAATTGAAAAAAATGGTATGTGTAAAAAGAATTGGCCTTGCATCATTTGTTCAGTGTTTAAACCCTAATTTCAATTCATGCAAAGTCAGTATGGCATTCACTTGCAAATTGAGTTGTGTTCATCTCATTCCTTGTCTTTGCATTCAACTGCAACAAACCTTTGCATTCAATTAGTGCAAAATGTCAATGGAATAATGCTCTAATCCTTAAAGGCAAAGGAAAAAGCTTTGACTATCATCTTTTCAAAACTAGAGAATATGTGGAAACAATATTTTTCTCTCATTGCAGTAGGTAGTGGACATTTTATAGCAAAGTTTACTACCACCAACCAACTTCAGTTCAAGTTGCTACAGGAGGACCTTGGATAGTACAAGGAACAGAGATCTCAATGCAATTTTGGTCTCCAAATTTTGTCAACAATAGTTCCAGTCAAACAGAGATACGTTGGGTGAAACTCCCAAAACTTCCGATCGAATATTTCGATAAACAGGTTTTAACTGAAGTGGGTAACACCTTGAGGCAGCTGTTGAAGGTAGACACCTACTCAGTAAATGGGAATAGAGGGAGATTTGTCAGACTATGTATTCAGTTCAAGGATTGGGTGTTTATTCCAAAAGATATATGGATAGATGATTTCAAGCAGCAAATTTTTGTGTAAATCCCAATAGCTGTGATGAACGCTTTGAAGAAGAACAAGCAAGAGAACAAGACTAGAGAGTGAAATGTGGTTAACAAGAAGAATTTGAAAATCTACAGATATCGGACAACAAGTTTAAAAATTCAAATTCAAACCCACATAAACATTTATCTTCTGAAAAGAATTGGAAAGGTGTTGTAAAAAGCAATCCACGGTAGGGATGCTGATATGTATGAGGATGGGCCAGAAGCAAATGACCAGACCCAAATGAGGAAACAATCCACAAGATTCCCCAAACCAAAGCTAGGCGCAATACCACCAATCCCAAATGGTGGAGAGACTATGTAGTGTAATGAGCTGTCATGGAGTATGTGGGAAAGAAAGCTAAAAGTAGTGACGTGTGTGGTGTTCCTGAATTAGTGCTCTAGGTCTAACAAATTGTACTATTAAAAGTACTAATGATTAGCATATGAAAGCAAGAAAAAGGATTGTCTGCAATGTACTCTTTCATTCGCCTTTATCCTTGAATTTTTCTTGTATTATTTTTCTTTGTTCTTAGCTACTATTGTGCCTGTTTTCTTACCAATTGGTACTTTAATTAGCTTTAATGGCAAGTAACTCCAAATCATTCGAATCCCTAAATGTAAAACTCAACCAATTACTAGAAAACCAAGTTTCTTTCCAAACATCCTACCAAAACGACATTCAAATGCTCGCTTCCAAAATAGCCGCCATTAAAACTCATATCTCATCCCAAACTTCACCGACTTCAGCCTCTTCTTCCCACTTAGCCATAGCACATACCACACAACCCACCACACCTCTTCCCATGAAGCTTAACGTTCCTCGTTTTGATGGCATTAACTATTAGGATGGATTTTTAAAATCTCACAGTTTTTTGATTATCACAAGACTCCAAAGGACTAGCAGATATGTATTGCCAGTTTCTACATAGATGGTGAAGCCCTCAACTGGTTTCAATGGATGTATTCCAATGGTCAAATCATATCTTGGCAAAACCTCCTCCAATCTCTTGAGATGTGGTTTGCTTCATCATTATACGAAGACCTTAAAGGAGCGCTATTCAAGTTGAGTCAAACTACCTTCGTTTGAGAACACCGGACACAATTTGAAACCTTGGCCAACCGTATTGTAGGATTACCACCACCTTTCTTCTTGAGCTATTTTATCTCTGGCTTAAAACCAGACTTTCGCCGTGAAGTCCAAACCCTCTAACCTGTAACACTCAACCATGTTGTTGCCCTACCCAAGCTTCAAAAGCTAAATTAATAGATCTTTCAAGCATCTCACTTTCTCTTCTTCCTTGTCTACACCTCGTTCTTGTATGTCCACCCCTATTACTCCACCACTTTCGACTGTTGTTTCCTCTCCACCCTTTTGTAACCTTCGGCACCTTACACCCATTAAACTCCAAACGAAACGGGATAAAGGTCTTTGTTTTATACCTAGTGATAAATGAAAATGCCAATTCCTCCTATTAATTGTTGAACTAGACCTACTAGCACCACCATTAAAGGAGCTTCAATCGATGCTTCTCTCAAATTCCCACCAGACATACCTAACCCAACAATGGACCCACTTGCATTAATCAGCCTCAATGCTCTTTTGGGCCATACAATTCCTAGACCACTACGTGTTAAGTGCCTTATCAGCAAGTCTACCATTACTATTCTAGTTGATAGTGGGAGCACAATTTGTTCAAGGCTTGCCAAGTTTTAGGCTAAAGTTAATTCAAATTCCCTCCCCTTTCAAGTAATCATGGGCAATGGACAAGAGCTCACTTGCTTTTCAGTCTATCACAAAACTTCAATTGCAATTGGACCCAACACTTTCAATGTGGACTTGTTTGTTTTACCCATATCTGGAGCTGACTTAGTTCTGGGAGTTCAATAGCTCAAGACTCTAGGTCCAATCCTCATAGACTATGAATCTCTTAACATGAAATTCATTTAGCATGGCAAGGTAGTCCAGATAGCTATGAAAACCCAGCGAAAATATCAACTCAATAAGTTCGTCGGTTAGCTTCAACAAAAGCAAGTGCAGAATTTTACCATTTCCAAATCAAACCTTATTAGGCCCCAACACCTGCCATTCATCCTTCTTTCTCTCATAATCCGCTATTACCACTTGTCATTGCTAATCTTCTACAACAACATTCCACAATCTTTACTCAAAATCCAACCCCTTCCATCTTCTCATCCTACCGACCAAAAAATTATCCTTCTTGGAGGATCTACTCTTGTCAATGTCTGACCATACCGTTACCCTTATTTCCAAAAACAAGCAATGGAACAGCTAATCACATAGATGCTTGATGCTGGAATAATTCAACTGAATACTAGTTCATTTTTTCACCTTTTCTTTTAGTCCCAAAAAAAGATGGCTTATGGAGATTCTGCGTGAACTACATTGCACTAAACTCTATCACTTGCAAAAGCCATTTTCCAATCCCATCTATTGATGAGCTGCTAGACATGTTGTATAGTGCACAATGGTCCACCAAGTTAGACTTCCACTCTGGCTACCATCAAATACGCATGAACCCAGGTAATGTTTCCAAAACTGCCTTCAAAATTCATCAAGGGCATTATGAGTTCCTTGTCATACCCTTCGGACTCTACAATGCCCCCTCTACATTTCAAGCAACTATGCATTCAGTCCTTCATCCTTTTCTCTATAAATTTCTAGTTATTTTTTTATGATATTTTGGTGTATAGTGTAACATCTTATTCTACTATTATATATAACTCTTATATTTATGAAAAACACTTTTTATTAAGCTTAATTTAGGGTGGTAAATCTTAATTATAAGTTTAGGGTTTCAAATAGACAGCTTACTGAGTTGACAACTTACTACCCTGTTCTTGTAAAATATGAAAACATGACATATAAATATCAAAAAATCATGAAAAGTTCCAATTTACAAGTTTGATATGTCTAGAACATGTGGTAAAATTTTCATAAAAAATCTCGTTAGTTTGATGGGTTAATTAAGCAAGTTTGTACACTGCCCTGTTTATTGGGAGAATACTATTTAGCTATTTTGGAAAATTATTTGAGCATTAAATTGTGGTCCAATTGCCACGAAAATTGGTATGAATCAATTTCATTATGTCAAATACTTGCTATAAAATTTTCAAGTTAAAAATCAGGGCTTAAAGCATCTTACTTGATTTATCCTCTTAACTGCCAGAAAATCGGTCTTGGAGTTATTGTACATGCTTGAGTAAAATTCTATTAATTTACCTCTTCCATAAATTTAGTCCATTTCTCATTTATGAACATAACAATACATCCTTATACATCGAGTATTCAACTAAAACAAATAATTACACATTAATCATGACATTTTACAATTTGAATCACAACCACACTCTATGTTAAGCTTAGTAGCCACCCTTGGTGTTTCTCCACCTGAAAATTATTGATATTTCCATAAAATGGACATGAGACTTCAAGTCTCAGTAGCTAATGAGGCAATTAGTAAATATACAAGATTGGTACTAGTTATTAATCTCAATAAACGGCATATGAATGCAAAAGAAACACCATGATGCACATAATAACACATACTCACTTAGAACTACTTCCTTCGCAGCTCTAAGCACTCCAACATGATAATCCTCATGAATATCATTTAAACACATCAAAAAATATACATAATAGCATACCATAAACACTCATACCCATAGGCAACTATATAGCATGAAAGAAGAGGTTAAAGGGAGTCATTAGCTAGCTTAACTCCTAGCTTTATTTTCTCTTCTCCTTCCTTCCTTCCTTCCTTCCTTTGCTGCAGCTCTCTCTATTTCTTTCCTTTCCTTAAAGTTGCCGACCTCCTCCCCTCACTTCCCCCTTTTATTTATTTATTTTTTGTCTAATTTATTTTCTATAATTATTTTCTTAGATTAATTAATATTATGGGTAATTAATAGTATGACAAGTGTGGCTTGATGATTGGTTGTCTCCATTGACTCACATCCCTCTTTAATAAAGTGGTCAGCCTCCTATCTCCTTCTCTATTTCCCTAACTGACTTACCTTTGTCTTTAGCTCTCCTTCATATGCAAGTCTCCACTATGCCTCCCTTTATTATTTCTATTATTTGTCTCAGAAAATATCAACAAAATACAATTATCACATATGGTATTTTGTCAAGTTTTCATTGGTGGGAGAGTCCCCTTATTAATTGCAAAGTTTCCAGAGGCTAAAGGCATGCAAGGGGCGTAGGACTTGGGAGAAGCCAGCTGTTGCCTTCATTTGGTCCAATTAGGACCAATTTAGTCACATTTTAACTATTTCTCTAACTAGTAGCTCACTTAGATAGCCAATTAATCCAATTGCACTAATTTATACCACATCTTTAACTCTTTAATTAATTATTCAAAGTTCATTCCACTTAGGCCAAGTCATGGAATTTGATTCAATAACAACTTCTAGTTCTTATTCAATTAGTTTCCTTGCTATTGAACTAGGTAATATTACAACTAGTCCAATTTGAACTAGATAACTATATAGCTTCTTATCTCTTTTGGTTTCCAACTAAATGATGTATATATATATATATATATATATATATATATATATATATATATATATATTCTTACTAAACTTGGGCTAATATACAACCATATAAATACATAACATCAAATTCTTAGCTATATGTGCATGTACACAAAAATATCATCCTTATACATATCCTTAGCATTCTCACACTTCACATTTGCATTTAGCAAACATACCACTAATTAAATTATTCTAGTGTAGATTTATATTCTTCTCTTAGAAAATTCGGGATGTTACATATAGCTCTACTTTGAATGATCATTTGACAACTTGCACACTGTCATTACCTATTTATTAGAGCACAAATTTTACTTGAACTAGGTAAAATGTTCGTTTGCTCGAAACTCAATAGAATACTTTGGACACATTATATTAAAAAAAAGGGTTGAACCTGATTCCAGTAAAATTAAAAGCAATGGTTAATTGTTCTATTCTAATTAACTTGAAGTAATTAAGACCTTTCCTTGGCCTAACTAGATTTTACAGAAAATTTGTCAACAAGTATGCTTCTATTGTTGCGCCTTTAACTGATTTACTGAAGAAGGATTCCTTTCAGTAGTCTTCGGCGACCTAGATTTCCTTTGAGAAATTAAAAAATGCAATGGTATTTGCACTAGTATTGCATTTTCCTAATTTTTCACATCATTTTGATATGGAGAAAGATGCATTTGGGTTTGGTATGGGAGTAGTTTTGTCCCAAGAAAGCCATCCTATATGTTTCTTCAATAAGAAGTTTTGTCAAAAACTTCTTGATGCCTCTACTTTTGTTACTAAAGCAGTGAAGAAATGGCATACATATCTCCTTGGTAAGAAATTCTACATATATACGGACTAAAAGAGCTTAAGGGAGTTAATGAACTAATTAATTCAGACACCAGAATAATAGTACTATTTGTTCAAACTTCTGGGATTTGACTATGAGATTAGACATAGACTAGGAAAGCAAAATGCTCCTATGGATGGCCTTTCAAGACGCCATGACTCAGACACTTGTCTCAATTTTGTTTTTGACAGCTCACCTTCAAGCATATGGGGATTAATAGTATCACATTTTGACCTCGTCACTAAGCTCAAAAACTCTTACCTCTTAGATCAACAACTGCAGCAATTAATTTCAGACTTATATCAAGACATTTCCTTTCATCCCAATTTTACTTTTGTTCAGGGTTTACTCCTCTACAAAGGGAAAATGTACCTTAGACCCCAATCACCATTCAAGCAGGTTCTTCTTGAAGAATTTCACTCGTCGCCCATAGGTGGCCACATGGGGGTTACAAAATTTATAGTCGCATCTCTCAAAATTTTCATTAAGAAAGCCTAAAGAAAGATGTTGAGGCTTTCATTTGTGCTTGTGCAATCTGCCAACAAGTAAAAACACCAACACTTGCTCTTTATGGTACTCAACAGCCCCTTTCGATCTCATAAAGCATATGGGAGGACATTTCACTGGATTTCATTGTTGGTCTTCCCTCTTACAGAGGCAATACAATGATTTGGTAGTAGTGGATCATTTTTCTAAAGCTACCCATTTTGGAATGCTGCCATCTCATTTCATTGCTGCTATAGTGGTAGATTTATTTTGTCACATAGTCTGCAAACACCATGGAATGCCTCATAGCATCATCTTCGATTGCAATCTTCTGTTTATGAGCAGATTTTGGCGAGAACTTTTTAAGGCCAATGGCACAAAGCTTCGTATGTCTTCTGCCTATCACCCCCAAAATGATGGATAGACTAAGGTTATGAATAGAGTTCTACAACAATACTTACGAGCTTTTATGCACAATCAGCCCTCCCACTAGGGTAAGTACTTATTGTGGGTAGAATGGAACTATAATACTTCGATCCACTCAGCTAAAGGTCTCACACCATTTCAAGTTGTCTATGGCAAGCCCCCACCAACTCTCTGTAGTACTTGACTAAAACAACAATCTTGAAGCTCTTAATTCTGAACTTTTATCTAGAGATGCTATTATTTTGAAGCTTCGCAGTAAATTGGCCAAAGCCCAACACCTCGTGAAAAATTATGCAGATAAAATTCATATCCCTGCTCCTTTCAAGCTAGGCGATCTGGTATGGGTGAAACTAAGACCTTATAAACAAGTAGCAGCTAGTCGTCATGTGGAAAAACTCGCCAAAAGATTTTATGGCCCTCACCATATCACCAGATGCATTGGTGAGGTTGCATATGAATTAGCACTTCCCCCAGGTTGTCAAATTCACCTAGTCTTCCATGCTTCATTACTCCAACCATACATTAGTTCTATTGATATTCAACCACTACCATTGCTTCTCAAACACATTTATCCTAACCCATCTTACAACCATTGGTTGTGCTAGAATACAACTCAGAAACTGACCAAATTTTGGTTCAATAGGAAGGCCTTTACCTTGAAGATTCCACTTGGGAAGATCTTATGCTTTTCAAGCAAACCTACCCAGATTTCCACCTTAAGGACAAGATGCTCCTCGATCAGGGAAGGGATGATACGTATGAGGATGGGCTAGAAGTAGATGACCTTGACCCAAATGAGGAAACAATCCACAAGGTTCCCCAAACTATAGCTAAGCGCAATACTACCAAACCCACATGGTTGAGAGACTATATAGTGCAATAAGCTGTCATGGAGTATGTGGGAAAGAAAGCTTCAAGAAGTATTGACGTGTGTAATGTTCCTGAATTAGTGCTCTTGGTGTAACGAATTGTACTATTAAGAGTACCAACGATTAGAAAATGAAAGCAAGAAAAAGGATTGTTTGTAATTTATTCTTTCTTTTGCCTTTGTCCTTGAATTTTTCCTGCATTATTTTTCTCTGTTCTTAGTTGTTGCTGTGCCTGTTTTCCTACTAGATGTACTATTTGAAGGATACGAGGATTTCGTTTTTGGATGATAAGGTAACTGAGACAAAAGGAAAGATTCATGCACATAACCTTGTATTATCACATCACATGAGCAACAAAGATAGGCAACCCTAACCTTGGAGTTTGAGAAACCTTTTCTTAGGATCCTCAAGACCAAGACTAGTAACTATGAAAGAGATTCATGATCACAAATATCCCTTGGGTTTTGATAGCGTTAGGAAAATGAAGAACACAGTCAATGGACAACATAGAAAGCAGGAGCAGGCAAGGCTTAGTCTAAACAAACTGTGCATAGCACGGAGTCTATCAAGTAGTACGAGAAGACAAAAAAGCAAAAAAAAAAAAAAAATACTTACAGCTACAAAAACGAGTGGTAACCAAGACATCAAATATCCACAAGAAGAGTTTAGTAGCTCAAAAAACCAATTCAAGGAAGAAGATGAATACCCTATACGATATGTGTGTCATATGCATTCCAATTTGTCTTCCTTACCTCCTTTTAAGAGACATAAATTACGGAGAGTACGGGATGGATCATCTGAACTAAGCCATGCGAAACCAAGAAATATCATGGCTCAGAGATTTGGACAAACCTACTTTGAAGTATTTAGGGCATAGCCCCTTGTTTGTTTTATTAGTAGAAAATGATAACAGAGGCATAGTTGAGACATCTTTAAGCTTCAGGTCGAGCGATACCTCTTCAGCAGGTAGCAAATTCTCTATTGACAAGAAATACTCTTCTCTCATTACCTCCATCCCCACTGTTAAGGAGGGAGAATATGGATACGTTCAGACCAATGAACCCGGTTTCCAAACCAGCAATTATAAGAAACCTTTTGATCAACACACAGAAAAGAACTTTTCCCCACCCAAAGAACAGGTGCTACCTCATGACAAGCAAACAAAAAGTGACAGTGACAGCAGTGGAAGCCATTTTCTCCCTGGACCTTTAGAATGCCATCTCATGATCAAGATGGAATGACACGTAGCAGCATGAAGAAACCACGAGTTGCTTCTATTCCTGGATTCCCAACCTGAGTCAAGTTCTTTAGTTGATAATTTTGTTGTGCACTTTCCAATGCGTATTCTCTCATGGAATGTGAGAGGGGCTGCCCACCCTAATTTTAAGACGGTCTTTCATGATCTTGTGAAGCATCATCAACTAAATGTGGTGTTAACGAACACTAAAGTTGCAATTCCTAGAGCTAATAGTATAATCACGAGCTTTGGGTTTGATGCACATCACAAGATTGATGCCATGGGTTTTGCTGGAGGCTTATGGCTTTTATGGCGTACAAGAGAAGTTGACTTCTTCTTGGCCACTTCATTCCAAGACCTTAATTGCATGATGAAGGTTTGTAATATCCATTTTATTATCTTTGCCATCTATGCTAGCCCTTGTTTCAATTCATGGGTTGAATTATGGGATTGTTTGAAAAACTTTTTCTAACACACAGTCTTCCTTGGATAGCAGTTGGGGATTTTAATGAGGTCTTGTGCTCAGAAGAAAAAATTGGTGTTAGAAATGTCATTAGATCAAGAGCCATCCTTTTTAGAGACTGTCTTGATTTTTGTCACCTTCAAGACTAAGGCTCCTTAGGTGGGAAATTCACTTGGACGGGTAAGACTAGTGGAGACAGGATAATGAAAGCTAGATTGGATAGAGCAGTAGCAAACTCGACTTGGTTACATTTGTTTCCCAATACTAAAGTTCTTGTCCTCCCAAAGCTTAAATTGGATCATAATCTTATTTTTGTTGACATTAACCCCTACTCTTTTATTTTGAACCTATGTGGTTCTTACACCCCTCATTTAAGGAGGAAATCCAAAAGGTTTGGGATAATTCTAGTGATGAGGTTCAGGACCTTTGCTCTTTTAACAGATAATGTTATAGTTTAGAATAGAGAAAAATTTGGTAACATTCTTATTAAAAAGAAAAGGTTGTTAGGTAGAATATGTCTCCAAAGGGGTCAAGAATATACAACTAGTCATGTTCTTGAAATGCTAAAAATATCTGTGTGTGAAGATTATCTGAACATTTTGCATTAAGAGGAAATTCTTTGGAAGACCAAATCTAGAATTGATTGGCTTCTTGAGGATGATGCTAATACCCCTTCCTTCCATACTACTACTCTTTCAAGAAGGAGTAATAGAATTTGGTGATAAAAATGGAGGTAGATTTTTTGAATCTAAATCCTCATGAAATACATGACTTTATTGTGGATCACTTTTCCAAAAGTTACAGTTCGCAAGCTACTAGGATTAATATGCAAACTCTCAAGCAAGTTATCATCCTTGCTGATGTGTCCATCCTTGATGAAAAATATAGCAGCCTCATTAGCCTCATTTCATACTCAGAAATTAGCACTGCTTTATTCAGTATGAAAGATAACAAAGCCCAAGGAGTTGATGGTTTTCAATTGGGATTTTTCCAAAAGCATTGGAACATAACTGGAAGAAGTATTATCAAACCAGGCGCATAAATACTTTGTTAGTTGGACTATTCCTGAATCTTGGAATAAGACACAAATATTTCTCATACTCAAATTTCAAGGAGCTCATGGCATTAACCACTTTAGACCTATTTCTCTTTGCAAGACAATCTATAAGGTCTTAAGTACAGTTATAGTGAATAGATTAAAGCCTCTCATTGTATGAAGAGAAATATAAAGAGTAGGTGGATGGTGATTATACTAGATTTGGAGAAGGTTTGTGATAGAATTAATCAAGCTTTCATAAGGCCATGTTAGGGAGGTTTAATGTTTCTCAGAAATTGGCTTCCCTCATTGAAGTATAAATTCTGATATTCAATTCTTATAAATGGGAGGCGTTCGAGATCCTTTCAACCTAAGAGGGGTTTTAGATAAGGGGATCCGCTATTTCCCTACATCTTTATCTTAGCAATGGAATTCTTCTCCTTGCTAATTGATCAGGAGATTCAATTAGGTGATTGGAACCCATTTAAGTTCAATAAGGGGCCGAGACTTTCTCATTTTCTTTTTGCAAATTATATTCTTTTATTTGCAAAAGCAAATAGGAAGAACATAATGCAATTAACAGGGAGTTTAGTAGATTTGAAGAAGTTTTTTTGACTTAATGTAAACATAGAAAAATCTAAATTGTGGTTTTCCCTGAACATCGACTCTAGCTTAGTGGACTCCTCAACAAATGAGATAAGGATAAAACACAGCAATAACCTGCGATATTTCTTGGGTTTTACTTTGAGAGTCAAGGTTAATATTGCCAACTACAATTTTATAGTTGACAAGGTGAAAAGAAGATTGGCAGTTTGGAAAGCTTCTATGTTGTCGTTTGCTGGAAGAGAAACCATGATTCATGCAGTAACTTCAGTTATTCCTACTTACTATATGGAATGTGTAAATCTTCTAGTTAACATTTGTCATAAGTTAGACTCCATTAATTGTAATTTTAACTGGGGATATGATGATAAGTCAAGGAAAGTGCATATGGTTAGCTGGGTTAAGATGACCAACAAGCGGAAGGAAAGAGGTCTTAATTAAAAAAAAAAAAAAAAAGCCAAAAGAAGAAACTAAGCTCTTTCAGCAAAACTGCACTGGAGACTAGCAAGAAAGGAGAAGAATCTTTGGGCTGAGGCAATGAAAGCTTCGTTAAAAGTTGGAAGAAATAAGGCTCACAAATCTATAAAGCATTTCAAGGTGGAGAAGCTTTCAACAACGGAAAAAAGATTATTATTCATGATGGAAGAAACACTTCTCTTTGGTTTGATAATTGGCTTCCTTCTGGCCCTTTGAGAAATTCTCTTATTGGTCCTCTCAACAGAGGAGAGGATATTTTGGAAGTTACAGACATCATGGAAGAAAATAAAATCTGGAACCCTGGAAATATCTCTTTCGAATTGCAAGATGTACTCTTTAAGGAGATTCTTAACACCATTATCCCTACTATGAGTGCTAAAGGGGACCGAGTGATCTCGGGAGGAACTCGAGATGGTTAGTTCACTGTTAAGTTAGCACGCTCAATAGTTGATAATATAGGACATGACAACCCTCTTTTCAGTAGAATTTGGAAAACTAAATGTAATAGAAGAATTAAGCATTTCCTTTGGAAATGTGTACACAACTCTCTCCTGGTTGTCCAAATTTTACCAAGCAGGAATGTGATAGCTTCTGAAACTTGCAAAAGTTGTGGACAAGCTGAATCTATAACTCACTGCCTCAGAGATTGTGAGGTTAGTATGAAAGTTTGGTTAGAGTTGGGTTGCAGGGATGATTTCTTTAACTCTTCTTTGCAAGATTGGTTTCACACGTCCCTTATAGACAAGAAAGAGTTTTCTTTAAGCATTCCCTAGAGCATAGTTTTTGTTTATGCTTGTTGGACCGTATGGCAACACTGAGAAACTCATTCTGTTTTAAAGGAACCAAAAATCCTTTAAACACCCATCATCGTATTGTCAAGCAGCAGCTTAATTCTACCACCTGGAAACTGTTAAGGATAATGGGAGCATCAAGGAGATCTAATTAGTCGCTTGGACCAAGCCTTCAATCCGTTGGCATAAGCTGAACTGCAATGCATCTACTACTAACAACCGAGGAATGGTAGGATACAGAGGGGTCATCAGAGACACCTCAGGCAGATGGGTAGTGGGTTACTATGGAAGCAAGGGTATAGGTACAATCAATAGAGGAGAGGTCTGAAGCATTCTCAAAGGAATTGAGCTGGCCATAGAATACCAAATATAAAATCTCATAATTGAATCAGATTCAAAAAAAAAGCTATCAATTTCTTATTAAATGGATATATGGATACTCATCCTTAGAGCACTATTCATCATTTTTTCAGGTTAGCAATGCAGAAGGATTGGGAGAATGAAGGGAACCGAAGAGAAGGATTTCAGGGGAGAGGAAAAGAAAGAGGAGAAAGAGAGAAGATTGGTGGGCGACAGAGAGCATTCGAGTGTGATTTGAAGGGCTGAGAAAAAAAAAAAAGATTGATAGAGTGTGGATTAAAGAGTGAAGAGAGCAAAAGTGAAGAGAGAGAAGGCATTGAGTGAGAGCTTCTGAAGAATAAGAATTTTGTCGTAAGCTGCAAAGAAGAGAAGATAGAAGCAAAACATTGATTTATTGCTGCTGCTCTCATTGTTTCAATTTATCTCAGGTATGAAATTTCACTTTTTATCTCCCTAAAGCATTTTCTTTTTTGTATTGTGTATTCTGAACTTATTGGTGCTGGGACATTTATTAGTTATGTAGTTGTTTTCTCATTGTTATTTCCATTGAATGCTTTCCCTAACATTGTTTGAACTTCATTAGCCCCTACTATTCATATGTCAATATACATGTGTATGTCTCTAAAGGATGTTTCTGATTCTTTATTTTGAGTCTTGCTATTTGGATTTTATACTTGCTAGGTTATTTTCTTTATTTACTTATTTGAAACCAAGTTTACTTTTGTGTAGTAAGCTTTCATTTGGCTTAATGAGTGGAATGTGTTGTTGTTATATCTAAGCCTTTATTGCTATTCATTTTATGTTTTTCTTAGTATCTTCTTTGAATTCTGTTGATTGGAAAGGGTATGATTTCAATTAAATGCAATGTTGTCATGTCTTCTTGTCATATGGTTGAACTTTCAATCTTCTATGAATGATATTTTGGGTGATAAATTCATGTGAATATGGGTTTCGGTTTGTTGCTACTATTCTTGGTCATATTTCTGCACTTGTTTTTGTTTATGACTGTTTGAGATTTATAGTTATTTTTCAAATACAAGTCCAAGTTAGACTCATTTTAATACTGTAAAAAATATTTCAAAAAGCTTGACTTCTTGTCTACTGTTTAATTGCTTAGTCTTTATGCCCTGGATGTAGTTTAGAAGCCATTTTGTCCTCTTAAAGATGAAAGATCTTCAAATTTTAATTTTTAGAAATTTGGGTGTTTGATTGCGATAGTCAATGCCTTGTTAGATCAACTTTTTTCATGCATAACAAGAATTTAGACATAAAATTTAGACAAAGCTAGTTCTTTCAATCTACGCTTGGGAATTTTGTTTTAAGTCTGTCATGATGTCATGTTATTAAGAAAGCAGTTTGTTTATCTGTTTGAATGATTCTCTATATGTCATGTTTCAAAATAGGCAAGCTTCATTGTAGACTAACTTCTGCTTGGTAGTTGTGAATTTTTTATTTATTTAAATCATTTGCATGAATTTGTTTCACAGTGTTCATTACCCCCATTGCTAAATTGTTGTTTTGGTCATGTCTAATGCTTGAGTTTTCATAATAGAATCTATTTCAACTGAAAAATATGCTGGTTTTGGTATTGATTCTCTCTGTTTTTTAGAGAATGACAGAAACAGGAAAAGAGAATGGTAGAGTATAATTTTTTCGCAGGAGTGTAGGCTTAGGGATGTGGGAAAAGAAAAACGGATATCAAATTCAGTTTGTTCATTGGGACGCATGTGCAAAAAAATTAAAGAGAAGGGAGAATCAGATTTGGGTTCAGGCCGAATGGACCAGGATGTCTAGACAGAATGGGGTTTAAGATGGTTTTTATTGGACTGATAGCCCATTTCATGTGGAGCTAAAATTAAAGGAGTGTGAGAAAAAATAATGAATTAGGCTCGGGATCTTTCGTTTTGTTTTTTTATTATTTATTTTAGTTTTTTGTTTCCTTGGTCCGAGGAAAAAAAAAATGCTAAGTGAGAATGCTAAATTAGCATGCCTTGTTAGCAATAGTGCCATGTCATCAGTATTAGTCAAAGTCAAAGTTTGACTTAGTAAAAATAAATAAAAATAAAAGGAAAAAATTTGTAATTTTATTTTATGTCATGTTATTTTTTGTGTAATTTCTTTTATTTACTTTTTCAATTTTAAATTGTACTTAGTATACATATATTTAGATAAATATATTTAAACTTTTAGGGTCAAAAGATTCTTCAATTATCATGAAAGAATAAGTAATACAAAAGGTAATATAAAAATTTTAGGACAAATTTGAATGAGGGTTAAGTATGGGAAAAAAAAAAAATGAAAGTGACCATTTCTTTTGTAATCACGATCTAAAAGATCTTATAAAAAAAATACATAAAAAAAACTCATAAAAAAAATCTAAAGATAGAACTCATGAAGGCTTAATTTGCCAAGTAAACTCATTAAAATGTATGAGATATATTTAGCCATTCTGCAAAGAAATCTTCCAATTACTGCTGTGTGCTCATATGTTAAAGGTGGATTTTGGTATTCCGTCATACAACATGGTTTTATTCATTTTTCTTTTTATATAACTTAATAGATAATATTCTCGGCTATTTTAGCCCAAAACAAGAAAATCTATTGTCCTTCATCTTTTCCAAATGAACTTTCTCTCTTTCATCTACATATCAATATTCACACCACCATTGATATACCAGATTTAACCTTATTTATGGAACGTGACCGCCACAGCATCATCACTTCCAGACTTAACAACCAAGTTCAGATCATTGTCATCATAAGTAACATGTCCACATGGCTTTGGGTATCGTCGCGGGAACAGTAGATAATCTTATAAGTCTTATCCCCATGCTTTTTGATATAAAAGTCACCTCTTACATATGCATCACCAAACCACAAATTCAACATATCCGGTATATGCACTGCGACGAACCACTGGGACGTCTTGGAACAACGTGGTACATCGACGAAGGTTAAATTCAGAGGTGTTTCTGTGGTAGCAAAAGGATATATTAGATGGTTTGAAAATTTAACTCGAATGGCAGGAGGAATGCCGGGCAAGGGAGGAGAAGCGATCAAGGGTAATGGACAGTTCTTGTTCCCAAAGCCCATAACTGTAAATTCACTTGCACCAATTTGTTCAGTGCCAACGAAGATATAGTACGAGTGAGCTTTCGAAAGTGGTTCGCCATCGGTGTCATAGATATGTTCGGCTTTGGTGAAGGTGAAGAGGAGGAAGAAGAGTGCCAGTAATGCAATCTTCATCATGTTTGGTTTGGCAAGGGAAGGTTTCTAAGAAATGCTGTGAAAGGGTTGAATAGATTTTGGTTGTGTGCAAATGGGAACTAGGAACTACAATTTATAGAGCCAAGTAGGGAGGGCATAGTTGTCAAGTAATAATTAAATTTTGCATTGGAATTTATAATGATATAGGTTTTAGCAACATGTGAAAAATTGGGCAATAATGTTTGATAATGAATGATCTTATCAAAGCAAGATGTCATCTTTCTTGCATAGGACACTCATGCTGAGCTGCAGAATTGAAGAGATACATTGAGCCATCCAATTTGAGTCCATCAATTATACGTGAGCATAAATAAATGATTGAGTAAAGAACACTTGAGCCCC
This sequence comes from Bauhinia variegata, assembly GCA_022379115.2. Taxonomy (NCBI): domain Eukaryota; kingdom Viridiplantae; phylum Streptophyta; class Magnoliopsida; order Fabales; family Fabaceae; genus Bauhinia; species Bauhinia variegata. The sequence goes on along the minus strand of CM039438.1, from coordinate 8,492,473 downwards.
TCGTGTTTAGGGGTCGAATAAATTTAATCCTTTAAATATAAAAGTTTTTAATTAATTCTTTCACGTTATGAAAATTTACCAAATTAATCATTTCATTGTCTGGGTTTACTAGGTTAGTATAAAAGTGGAGCCAAGATTTGGATAGAAAAAAGGGCAAGATTTGAGATAATCTAATGTAAATTTTTTTACGTAAATTTTGAAGGAGCCAAATATATAATATCAAAGTAAAACTGTCAACTTTCTTGTCTTGATAAAAATTATCACCATGGTGTGTTGGTAATGTTGGAATACGAAGAGGAAAAAAAAAAAAAAAGTAACATGTCCCACATCATAAGGAGAGGAGGAGTATATATAAGGTGATGAGAATCCAAAGACAAGATGGTGGGTGAAAAACAGAAACTTTGGAAGTTAAGAAGATGTTTTCATCAGCTGTGCTATGTGCTACGACTTACCATATGTGGCAGGAGAGAAATTATAGAATTTTTCAAGCTGTTTAACAAGATCTTGCAAAGATTATTCTAGTGATTAAGTAGGAAGTTTGCTGCAAGAAGATACTAATAGTAAAGGGGAAGTGTCGATTGTTGGTTCTTATCTAAGTTTATTATTGTAATTTTATTTCTTAGGTCTTGGAATGGCATTTCATGAAACGAAAGGTGGCATTTTACGTTTGTTGGTTTTATTGACTCATGTATGAACTGATTTTTATTTATTTGGTAATATATTTACATGTTACCTGAAAAAAAAAAGTAGCACAGCTATATACTATTGTTGTTGTTATTGTTGTTAGGAAAATAACTAATTAATTTAGTGATAAATATTTGAATGATTTTGTAAGAGGTGGAGATTTGTAAAATAAACAAAATATAGCTAGTTAAAGCTTCTTTTTTTAAAAAATAAAAATAAAAGGCATATATGAAAAGTATGTCTGTAAATTTGATATTTGATATTTGACATACTAAATGAAAGACACGTGCTATTGAATGAAATATCTTAATTATTAATTTGATTAGGAAAATTTAGTAATGTAGAATAGTTTCCTTTTTCCCCCACAATGACAACAGAAGGGATCATTCAGAATATTATATCTGCCATAGGGAGAGTGTGATGACCACACTTCCACAGGAAGTGGTTGATACTCTTTTCGCAAGGAATTTTCTGAATAATACTGAAAATATCCATAGATTTCTTAGTATGGCAAAATAAACTATAAGCTGATTTGGTAGAGAAATTCCTATTAGCACTTAAGGGCCATATCTCATCATTTTAATCCATTAGAGGGTTGACAATTGTGCCCTTGATTTTTGCCAAGATCATGGGAGGGATTTGGAAAGAAATATCATGGAAATTCCATATGCTGTTATGAGCCACTAGATCCCTTACATGCAAAGAGGTGTTCATTTTTATTGAGGGGACCCGTTTTTTGTGAACAGAGACCTGGAGTAGAGCCAGTTATCCTCCCATAATCATTTCTTGAATGAAATAGAATATTGCTTTTACTGTGTTTGCTTCTTTTTGCCCCCAAGGCTACTTAATCAAGCCGGTGCATACTATCTATGATATATCTAGTTGTTATTATTTGCTTCCTAGCAGATTATGCAGGGACTTTGTTTCGAACCGCGGATTTTCATATGTAATATCTAATCTATGAACTATTGAATAGGAGGGTGTGACTGAATAGGAGAGTGTGCACGTAAAGTTAGAGAGAGCATTAAGCACTACCCATACAATATTTACATGTGATAATAGCTAGAAGTGATTCCCTCAAGAAGAAACAAAGAATCCAAAAGAAGGGGAGGGGGACCCATTGTAACTAAACAAAAACCTCAGAAAATTATTAAGGGTTTTAATTATTTTTATTGTGTAATTTCATTTCTTTTAGGGCTAATTAAACATTTTAAGTGAATTCTTATGTTAGTTTATTGGATTTAATCAACCCATCCAACAACACAATAATGATAATAATAACAAGCGTTATTTCATCAAGTGAAGTCAACAACAATAATTGCATCATACATATCATTAAGCTTTATTATAAACTTGATATCCAAAAATAATATTAAACATGATTCATGTGATGTTTTTGAATATTTTTAATGACTTTTTAATCTTTATCTTTTCACAAAACTAAAAATCATATAATTAATTCTCCTTGTTGATCAAACAAATTAAACCAATGTTTTGTCATTTTCTCTTCAACAATGCCACCACGATTTAATCATTCTGCCCAATAAAACAATAAAAAGATTAAGGGTAAGTGTATGAACCGGATTCTCTCCATGCATCTATAAATAGAGTCCCTGCTGGCTTTTATTGTTCATCCATCTGAAGACATGAGAACCACATTGTTTGGACTGTGCTTGTTTCTTTTTGTCTACAAGGCTACTTCAGTTAGGATTGTCGACACAGATAATGAATTAGTGGGCAATCAAGAAGGCATATATTATCTCATTCCAGCTTCTAATGGTCTCAGCGGGGCTATAGGCGTCGCCACTGTTGGGAACGATAGCTCCCCACATACTACAGTTGTCCTAGATACTATCGGTAATGGCTTACCAGTAAGGTTTGCATCCATCTGGATTGATTGTATTATCTCGACAACTATGTTTCTGAATATCAGATTAGTAACGTCTGCACCAGAACTAGAACGGTGGGAAGTTGATGAAGAATTCCCCATAGGACGGACAGTGAAATTGTCAAAAACTGCAATTATGACTATGGGTCGATTTAGAATTGAAGCTGTTGAAGATAGCTACAAGTTTGTGTATGAACTTGGGCTCGTCCGCACTGGGGGTCACTACCGTTTGGATGCGAAAAATGGTGACCCATTCATATTCAAGATCAAGAAGGCAACTGACAGCAATCCTAGATTTAAGAGCATTATTGTTAGACAGTTACCAACTGAACCAACTGAAGAAGATCAGTTAGCATATCAGTTAGTAACTAAGTGTCAGTTAGGTTGTTAGCCAACTAAGCAGTATATTGTAATCTTGTTCTTTCTGGTTTATATATATGTAGACAGATGGCGTGTAGCTTCCATATATGACTAATACACTCTCTTCTCAATTCATCCTTCTTCTTCTTCTGTCTATTTTCTGCATTACATCTTGCTGTTCTAGATGGTATCAGAGCTATGGAAGAACAAGATTACAATATACTGCTTAGCTGGCTAACTACCTAACTGACAGTTACTAACTGATATGCTAACTGATCTTCTTCAGTTGGTTCAGTTGGTAACTGTCTAACAATTATTTAATGTTATAAAGCCACTTTCCCTCTTTTGAGGATTTGTTGTCACTATTGTCACTTTTTTGGTGTATCTTCAGTTGGATAAGTACTATGTGTTGTGCTATGTTGCTCTATTTAAATAAGAACATTCTATTTTTATCTGTTGTTGTTTTTATATTGATATGTTTCCAAGGTAACTCTTTAACTTGATTCTCAATTTTTTACGCGAAAATGGGAGGTATAAAGTTAAGAGTGCATCAATATTTTTTAGCAGTAGAGATTGACTAGGCCAAGAAAAGATATTGTGAAACCCCTAAACATTTGAATAAAATAAACAGAGCACAAAAACAAAATTACCTCAAAGATTAACCCAAATCTGGTTTGTCTTAATAATATGAATGAGTTATTGGTATATCTAAGTAGTAAGTAAAAGGGGGTGATAATACACAATCTTTAAGCCAATCTAAACATGAAAAACTTTAAGTAGATCCATAAACGGCCTTTCACAAGATACTTCTGTTAATGTGAAGTCAAAAACTGATTAATACCAAAAACTTCATTTATTAGGAAAAGTCAATTGATGGTCTAAAGACTTTTTGACCGTCCATCTTACGAGGAATTCTGTATCAACTTCCCACACTGCTATTTCTGGAATATTAGAAATGAATTCCATATTTAATAAAAGAAAATCTTAGTGGAAATGAGAATCTTACTGGTTCCCAGCAATGGCAAGTCCTAACCCACCACTGACTTCATCAGAGACTGGAATAACCACCGGCATTTCTGACCAGTTGGCCTTCTGTGTTGACAATTCCGGCAGCCTTGTAGGCAAAAATAAACAAGCTCAGTGACAGTGCAAGCAGTGAGGTTCTATTAAGGGGCTCTCACAAAACTACGCATAAATTATTTAGGCACTCGCAAAACAAAAATGATGCTATGTTTCTATGTCCATTAAAACAGTGTAAGAATAGCACAAATTCAAGCATGGGGCCATTAATAAGATGTTACTAAGCATAACCTTTATCTTATAACTTTTTATTTATGTCATTCGTACTTGTTTAATGATTTTGAGTCACATCGGAGTATCCAATGTATGACTTCTATTCAAGCTGCAAAGCAGAGGGTCCCAAGCGTGAAAGTAACAATACAGTAATTTAATAAGGAACCAGTGTGTTCATGCATCATAACAATGATTGCCTTCTCATGCACTGCTTAATTAGTACCCTAAAATCTGATTTTGATTGCAATATTTTATTTAAATTGGATGGAGAAAAAATGCAAATTCATAGAAAAATTCAAATGGAATTTCATGGGACTAAGATATCCTTCTGTCTCTGAAAACTTAGGTTTAGTTTGATATAATAGAATTAAATTAATATATGAGAGAGAGAGAGAGAGAGAGAGAGAGAGAACTTAATATTGTTTTTTTGTTATCATTTGATTCAATTAACCTAGAAGGAGTTAAGTAGCTTCCAAGTGCTGACATTATTTTGTGCAGTGGCTTTGGTGTCATGTCTTTCTACAAATAATCAGAAGATTTGAGATCCTAAAATAAAATATGCACTCTTATTTTCCTTCATTTGAATTTTAAAATCTTGGAACATTTATGTATTATAAGAAGATCTATGCACATATTTTTTGCCAAGAGTAGAGAGAGAGACCAGGAGGGCCATGGTTCCCCAAGCTTTCATTTTTACCTTAATTTTGTATAATGCATTTCATTTCTCAAAACTTATGTAAAATTTATTATTTGACATCCCAAATTTGGGCTTTCTAATTTCAGCTCTCTCTTATTAAAATTCTAGCACTCTCCCCTTTTTTGCATAAATGAATTGCGACACCAACTTTAGAAAGTTTAGAAGTGATGTCTCAAGCAAATGAAAAATAGTTATAAATCAAAAATAGAATTTGCAGTAATGAATACGAAATATAAGCAGAGACCACAGCAGTTTATTATAAAAGCTAAGTATTTGCTTCTAGCCTTGCACATTTATTTTAAGAGAACTACCTGCCAGAAGCAAACACATTAGAGAATAGCGTTACAGCATTACACTTGTCTGCGTGGTAGTAAACTGGTAATACTAAATTCAGTGATTCCCAGTTTTGAGACTTCAGAAGTAGCCTTTATAAATACAACCCCATAAAAGGATTCTTCACCAGTCACAACAAGACGTATGTTGCCATCTTTGTCCCTAGCTTGCCCAATATACCCAGACGTAGGAGCATTCACTAAGGGAAGGAAGCTAAACCTGTAAGCAAATGATCCCAATTTGTGAATCTTAAAGTAACCAGTGAGGGTCTGATAGCCTTGATGGTCTTGAGGACCACCAATGCCCACAGACCAGTATTCTCCCTTCATGTCATCAACAATTAGCCATTTGCCAGATTCGGCGCAATCCGGTGCCTCTGCAAAAGCAATATCCAGGGCACTATCTGTAGGGACAATACCTGTATCTAGAAGAGGTGTGAATATTAATGGCTTGCCTCTATCATTCCAAAAGGGTAATGAGAGAACACTAACTGGGCAGGTATTTTGATTCCCAGTTTTCCCCGGAGAAAGACCGCCGCCGGTGGGGCCCCAGATGTGTGGATAGACATAGTATTGGTGACCCGGGAGAAGAGGATCACCATCTATGTCAAGAACTGGGTCAGCATTGGTGGTGAAAGCAAAGAGGAGGATAGAGAAGATGAGCAAGAAGGTCTTCATGGTTTTGAGAAGGAAAGATACACAACGGCAATGATCTAAGTTTGGTTGATCAAGGCTGAGAGCCCTCAATTTATAGACCTTTTTTTAGTGCTGGTGATGAGTGGAGCTCTTCTAGGCATGTATTGTTTACAAACCGTGCAACATATGATATATCATTTAGTTACCGTGATGATGTGTTGAGCTATTCTAGGTATAAAAATATACTTTATAACAAATGATGCACAAATATACTTTATACACTGTGCATCGCACATGCAAGGGTGGTCACATGACATGACGTTTTGGTGTTTTGTCTTGGCCTAAAAAATTTAGGATAATTTCAAGACAGCATAATTTAGAATTCAGAATGGAATAGGAACACAATTTTGTATTCAAGTTTATTTTTGAGACAAAACTAAGACAAATAAAATCTCATCTTGGTCCCAGCTCGAATCTTATATAAATATGTTTTGTCCCGGTTCCAAAATTATTTTGATAAACATATACATTTGATCCGTCCCAAACTAGTTTTCTGCTCTCAAAATAAATTTTTTAATAAATATTGATTTTTACAACTCTATTTTTTCTTTTTATACACTACATTCCTTTTTTTTTATGCTTTGAACATCATTTCGTTACTTTACACACCTCATTCATCATTTTCACTTCCAGTAATTTTATTTTTAGTTTAACCGATATAGGACAAGATAAAAATTGAGACACAATTGAAACAATACTATATAAAATCGAGACAAAACAAAAAAATTTGAGACAAGAAACTTTTCTACCAATTTTTTTTTGGGACGGACCTTGCCCACCCCTAAGCAAAAGAATATACTTTTATATTCTTTCCATTCCTTTTTTTAAGTGTTGGTTTTTTAGAAAAAAAATTGTTCTTGTTTATCTATTATTTTCAAAGTTCAAAGCTACAGTAATTATCTTTTATCAATTATATCCTTACTCCCACCTAATGTTTGATTAATTAATTTTGCACATCTTTCATAAAACTGGATAATAAAACATTTAGAAGTTCACGTATGAATTAAAGAATTCAAAACCAAAGTGCATACTTTCTAGAAAGTGGACTGCAGCATTGGAAAAAAAGTGAATACTTTCAAAACCTAAGTGCATGCTTCAAAACCAAATTTATGATGATAGATGCAAGTAAATCTAATTTTAAAAGAGGAAGATGTTCATGTGAAATTACAAAGAAAAAATGGAAAAAGGTGAAGGCTCAGTGAAAGTTCAACTTGAAGGTGGTGATAGCATCTCACCCAAAAAAAAAAAAGATGGCGGCACTTGCTTCATAGAAAGAGTTGAAGACTCCTTCGACAGCACACAAGATGACACTAACATATGCTTGCAAGAAGACAAAATGCAAAAAAGTTGGAGATTCCATCGAAGTTGACCAAGATATTGGCTCCTCTGTGTTGTGTTTCATGGAGAAAAGCATAAAACAAGGGATTTTGACTCAAAATGTAAATGCAGATTGTGGATTTGATTTGAATAAATTTTTAGAAGAAGAAGAAGCAACAACTTTTCAAGAAAAAGAGTTTCAACAAGTGGTTAGAAAGATGTTAAAAATTTATCTTCCTAAATTTTATTGAGTATTGTTATGTCTAATTTTATAAAGTAGTATATCATCTAAATTTTACATTTTTTTCTTTCATACTTTTGCAATTTAGTATTTGACTTTACGTGACAATAGGTACTACGTATATGGAGTTTTTTTCAATTGGATATACCTCTATAGCTCTACCAAACTGTTCAATTTTATTTTCCCTTCATCTCTTATTGATTTATTCTCAATCATTTTACGACTAGATTAAAACAGAAAGTTAGTTGTAACAGAGATGATGTCTCATGGTATACCTTGAAGCATCGACACAAAAAATTCCAATCAAGATCTTCTATTTTCTTCTTTCAATAAAGGCTTTATGGCATTTGAATGGCATCAAATAATCCCAAATCTTAGAACTCTAAACACTGAAGTTGAATTTGTATTCAAGGCACAAGCTAAAGTTCAAATGGTTGTTCGTAGTTCTCACGGAAACTGAATATGATAAAGGCGCCATACTTAGTAATTTTCCATCAATACTTTTTTTGTAACAGAACGTGATAAATAGTTGTGCGTTCACAATTCCTTGCATTGAAAATAAAAATGATGAGATACTAAAATGTAAATAAATTTAAACCCAATAAAACATTAACTTACTGGGATGCGAATTAGGTTCTATTACACATTTATACTTGTTTAGCATTAAAATGATAAAATAAACAATCTTTATATAAATAAAATGAACCAAAATTTAAAAATAATTTTAATACTAATATTAAAATTTGACAATTTTAAAATTCTAGCAAGTGAGTCAACTAATTAAATCTAACCCTCTGCAAATGATGGGACACCAACCCTCAACCATGCTTGGAGGCCATCTCTATTTTATTTTTTTCCCTCTCTCCCCTCCTCCACTGTCTCACGCACCCATAGCAATCTCTTTTTTAATTTCTCGATTTATGATTTCAACATTTAAATCTATATCAAATAATGAAAATTTAAAGTTATGTTTGTAGATTTGTGAATTTTGTGAACTTAAGAATTAAAATATATATAGTGAAACTATGATTGATCTCAAAATTTTAGTGACAAAAATTTTAAGATTAAAAATTATAGAGGGAAGCTTATTTTCATTGAAAGAAGAATGGAAATCCTGTTAACGTTCACAACGGTCAGTTTATTAGAGAGAGAAGAAATGGGCACTTTATTGCAAAAGGGAAAACCAGATGCAGTAGGTAATTTATTATTCTCATTTGGTTGCGCACTCAAACCTTAAACGACACTTAATAAAGAACAGTGGGAGTATATTTTTGGCCATACACCATCAGAGAATGCTACGTGGGGTATCTCCATTGTTTCCTTTATTTTATATATCTTATTTATTTATTATTATTTATTACATATCATAAAAGGCCCCTTCGTTTCAGTAAAGATGATTTACCACACGATGGACATTTTGAGTTAAATTATATACTTTTTTCATACCTCAAAATTTTTAATTAATTATATTTTATATGTTAAATTTATTAATTTTATTACTTGCTTATGGTTATTTAAGAGTTTATTAGTAATTTAAACCACTAAAAAATATAAAAAGATAAAATTAATAATAATTTTAAAATATCAATGATTAAATTAATAAATATCAATTATAAAAGGTCAAATTTATTAGACTTTTAAATGTAAAAGACAAAAATAATTGAGAAAATTTCAAAAAGTGCTATAAACTTTGTGGCATGTATGTTTTACCTAAAAACTATTAAAACATACACTTAATCTCTTAAAATTTTTAAAATGTATACATTGTTCTCAAACTCTAACTTTTATTAAAAAATTAAAAAAATATTTGCATTGTATTATTTTTGTATTAACCTTTTTTTCTTGTAATAAATAAATACAAACAATGAGTAAACATAACGAAATTAGTGCATTACAAATAACTTCTTTAATTAAATTTTAATAAAGGTTAGAGTTTGGAGTAGCGTCTATATTTTTAAATTTTGAAAATGTTATATGCACATTTTTTAAACCTTAAAAGATGAAATATAGATAACACAAAGATTAACGGGGCTTTTTGAAGTGTTCTTATACTATTTAACACACATTTTGATTGTTAAACGATAAATAAAACACTATTGAACTCTTGTGTGGGCGTTTTCTATTAATTTTACGTTGTATAGTAATAAAAAACAGGTTAACCTTTGTATTTATCTCATTTATTTTTTAAGATGTTGTAAAATACTTTTAAGTTCTACCAACAAATTGTTGGCTTAGAAAAGCTAACGGAATCTCAACATAATTTAGATGAAAAGTCTTGAATTTTAAATTTTAAAATTATATTTATTGTAAAATTTATCATTATAATAATAATTAAAGATGTATTTGTTATCTATAATAATACACGTATTTCAAAATGAAACGCATTTTTGGTACATGTATAATTAAAACTATTACTAGTATTTACTCAATTATCAGCAATTGAGGACGGCATTGACTCATCTTCACATGTATAGGATAACTTGATAAGATCATTATCTATCTTCATCGTTACAAATTTCACATGTTACATTTAATTTATAGTTATATTTATTTATATGTCGTTTTAAATTTTAAGGTAATATTTATTGTTAATTTTTTACTTTTATCTTTTATATGTACATTAATAAATTGAGTAATTATAATTATAGAAATTTAGAGAATAAAATGAGATAAAAGTAGAGTGAGAAGTTAGATAGTAAATTTGCTTTAATAAAGTGACCAACAGAGTACTATTATCCCCGTGTTCTTAAATCTCCATCCTCATAATTGTGCAAGTGGACCGCTAGCCATGTTACTTTTGCTTTAATAAAGTAGCTGTGTTACTTGTTTGTTTCTCATAATTGTGCAAGTAACAATTGGTCCCCTCTTTGGCTCTTTGTGTTTGTTTGATTTTTATGGAATCAACTGTTATACATATCGTCATATCTAAACAAAGATATTGTTTGTGTTCTCCTTTCTGTGGTCTATAAATCGCCAGCTTTCATGCAGATTTTTCACATGCTTACTAAGAGAATTAATTTGATTTGTCTTCTTGCAGAAACATGCATCAGAACTTGTAGCCTACCTATGATAAACTATGCATGTGTTTGATAGCAATCAATGAATGATGGCAAGATAAGGAATTGATTGAAGCAACTCAGTCTTCATCATATTCCGCATGTAACTGGCATACTGTCTTTATAAAAAAAAGAAGGGTTTAATAGATAGAACACTAATTAAGCAAAGAAGCCTTAAAGACTGATAAGATATTGGTTCAAGGTGAAGCAGATTAACTCTCGTGGTGATTTTAGCTGAATGTTTTAAGTTTAAAATTTTAAAATTTATTTGTTGAAAGGAAATTACAGGATACACATATTGATTTAAAATAGGCAATTAGTATTCTATGATAAGTTAGGTTAAGTTTGGTTTGGTTTAGACTCTTATTTTGTTTTTATTATTTTTGTTATTATCTAGATTATTTTATTTTAAAATTTATTGTTGTCTAGATTAGGGTTTATATTTTATTTAATTGAGTTATATTGTCTATAAATAAGCTTATTTGTAATTAGTTATTTTAGACTTTTAAGCAATTGAATATTATGTATATTTTTAATTTAGTAAGTATTTGAGTAAAGTAAAGACAGTATTTTGTCCTAAAAAAGTATACTAAATTTATTTCTAAGAAAATACCTTAGTATTTTTATTGTTTTGTTTTACATCCCTCTCCACCGACATGGATATGAAGACAAAAATAGAGGCATTCAATGTATAAATCACGGTCACATAAACTATGATTCCTTTAATTTATCTGATTTAATTTTGGATCTGTTGATCATGTTTCAATTTCTTTTGTTTTACCTTCCGATTGAATATAATAAGGGTGGCTATTATGCAGTTCGGTACAAAGTTTGAAAAAATCACAAACCAAACCGATCAATAATTCCTGTGTGGTTTTGTTCGAATTTCTAAAATTAACCCATTTAATTACGGTTTCGTTGGGTTTATTTGAGTAGTTTGTAAACTCAACCTATTTTTATAAATAATTTTTTACATAAATGCATAATAGCTAAAATCCTAAAATCCATGTCCGTTCGGTCCAAAGTAAATGTTTTGAGGATGTGGCAGTGATACCTCAGACTTTAAATAGATCACGCCGTTACAATTTCCTAAACATATTGAAGGATATTTTGACCAATTTTAAGATGAAGAAACTAAGCAGTCCTGTTTAGCAAAAAAATCTAAAGTCTAGGACTATATCCCATAAAAATTCAAGTCTATACTTAAACTCTCACAGTAATAACAATGATTATGATAATAATAAGTGAAGACCATAAAAGTGTACTTCTAAAAGTAATGTGTTAAATGTGCCTGAACGACACATGCGTAAGTGCATGGACCAGAATTTCACTAAACATCTGCAAATAGCACCCCTCCATCCTTCCTTTTCTCATCCACCGAAAGATGAAAATGAGAACTACACAGCTGCTTGCTCTGTGCTTGTTTCTTTTTTACAGATAGGGCTGCTTCTGTGCTTGACACAGATGGCGACCAAATGCTAAATTCTGGAGGAGCATACTACCTTGTTCCTGTTTCTAACAGTGGTGGTCTAGGACTTGCTGCTATTGGGAACGATAGCTTCCCAAAATCAGTTGTCCTAGATACTAGTCTTGCTAAAGGCGTGCCAGTAAGGTTTGGATCTCCAATTCTTCTTCCTTGGGTTAATGACGGAATGCGCGCGCATATCCTCTTCAAATCCATACCTGAAACACCAGAGTGGGAAGTTGTTAAAGAATTCCCCATAGGATGGACTGTTAAAGTTTCAAAAACCCCAACTTCATTCATGGGTCCATTTGCACTTCATCCTGTTAAAACTGGATACAAGATTGTGTACTATCCTGATGGGGGTGATACTGGCTATGATATCGGAATCATCAACACTGTGGGTCACAATCGTTTGGCTGTGAAGGATGGGGATGCTTTCATATTCAAGATCAAGAAGGCTTTTGAACCTTCAATTAGAATAAGCAAAGTTTGAACATTTGACGCCATTTGCCCTCTTACTTCGAGAAACCTTTTGTAATAATGTAAGAGGGCTAATACATAAGGATTTATTCAGTGTTATCGCTACTTGTTATCTATCTTCTGTGAAGAAATGTCTTGTGTTTAGCTGTCCTCTGCCTTCATATATGCTTATTATTGTATTCTGTTGTTTAGGGCTTTTACTTCAATCTGTTTCCATAATAATTCTCACTACAACATTTTTGTCCTTCGGCAACATGAGAAAACCGCTGTTAATTTTGAGAAAATCGTTGCTTATCCTATGAGAATAGGCATCGGTTTATGTATTGTAGTGTTAGAAGGCATTACCTATTATATAGGCATATATTTTTTGTAATATTGACTTCAGAGACAGTTACATAACCATTGCCTATAGTCTTTTAATAGGCAACAGTTTTTTTTATTGTTGTTTGTTATTTCTTAGATTAGTTTCTCAACCGTAGCTTTTAATTCTAATAGGCAACAGTTTTTAGTTGTTGCTTATAATTTTCTAAATGTACCTTACAATTATAATAGGCAACGTTTTCTTTCAAGATAACATTCCAGCTGTAGAATTTGTTAGTAGAATTTTCCCTAATAACCTCTATTTTTCAATTCTTAGCATAATTTGTTAAGCAAAGCATCGTAGATCTGAAAATCATAAGATGGGTCCAAAAATTTGAATTTGCAAAATTATACCTTGTTTTAAAATGGAATATTCAATAGCATCATAAAACCACATCAAGTGACATATAATATTTCAGTCGAAAATTCCCAACGGGTGGATGGTAGTAGCTTTGTCATTAAATCTAAAGGAAAACATCTTCTCGTAAACGCTTTGAATGTTTATTTTTGTACTTTATACTTAACTCTAGCATATTAAATTTGTATTTAATTGTTTAATTATCAACTATTTATATCATTGAGGTGTACTTAGATTTTATTGTATTTTATATTAACTTTTCTACTTTAAGATTTAATTTTACTTGTTTAGGAATTTTTAATTTTAGAACTGAACCTAAAAGACCTCAAAGCGTGTTGAGATTTATGTCTAAGTTTAGGATTGAAACAATAAATCTCCATAAATTTATGAAATGAGGGCATAAATGAAAATTTCTCAACTCCAACTAGCAAAATAGGCATTTGACAACTTAAATGAGAAGCAAGGTCATTATTTGGTCTCATTATTGACATTTTTATAATTTTTTCCTCAATCCCCTAGATATTTTTGGCTAGCTCTTCTTCCTTACCATCATTCACGCCTCCTCTCATTCTCACTGTAGGTTTAACTTCTTTTCTTCTCTTCCATGGCTGCCTCCATGAATATGGAAAGCTAGAAGCTCTTGTAATCGACCTATGATGACTTGAAAATTATTGATTTGATTCTTGAGACCAAATTCTCTTTCTAGGATTATGTGTGATGATTTTATGCATGATTCTTGGATGGGCTTGTGGATTTTCTTGGTCTAATTACCCTAGAAGTAATTTCCACAGAATATAACTTAATTTAGTTAGATAGAAATTCATATTTTAAGCCTTGGATGCTCTGGTCCCGTATTGTGATTATGGTTGGGGTTGGATTTGGTTCCAATGGCCATAACTTATGTGATTGTGTAATAGGAATTGCCAACTTAAATGCAAGAATCCCCTCTTAGTTAGGGTTCAACCAGATTAATTAATTTGAGAAGTTAATCTTGACATCTTTGGGTTAATTTAGTTAATTGACATAATTGTAATTAAATTGTATCTTTGGGTCGAGGATAAAATCACTGGGTGTTAGATAATTCCTAGGTTAGTTACATTTACATCATCGGTTAATTCAGTTTTACCTATTTGTTATGTTTATTTATTGTTAGTTACTCTATTAATATCGATTATACTAAAAACCTTTATTTCCTTGGCCTAAATTGATTAAAATTTGTACTAGTGATTCTTTGAGAACATGAGCTTCAGTTGAAAACTCAAACTTGAATTTTTAATTTGGCCACCACCAATAGTAACAATATTATAAGTGCACGTGTCTTATTCTTATCAAGTTTTTCAATATTTAAGCCATATTAATGAAATGCTTTAATTTTAACTAGCTGAATTAACCCTAAATAGTAAATGGTATTAGCCAGTTGTGACCCTAAAAGTCAATGTATTTTCTCTTTAAGAAAGCACGAGGAAAATCTTCATGGAATATGTTTGTTCCGAATGGATAAGACACAAGCAATATTAAACCTTCAATTGTTATCAGAAAGAAATTTTTATTTTTACATAACCACAAACAAGGCACGTATATGGAAGGAGTCAAATGTTCATAGTAGATATTTAACATCAATAAGCTAACACAGCTAAAGTGTTCCATGAAGAGAAATTCATGGAATCGGTATTTTTCACAATTTCTTCATTTAAAGCCTCTTTGCTGACATGATTTGGGCATTAAATGCAAGCCTCCGGTAGAATTTGGAAGACTGAATGTCATAGAAGATTGGAGAGAGCATCTGGGTGCGATTTGAAGGGCTGAGAAAGAAAAAAAAAGATCGATAGAGTGTGAATTAAAGAGTGAAGATAGCAAAAGTGAAGAGCGAGAAGGCATTGAGTGAGAGCTTATGAGGAATAGGAGTTTTGTGGTGAGTTGCAAAGAAGAGAAGATAGAAGCAAAACATCCAGTTATTGCTTCTACTCATTGTTTCGATCTATCTTAGGTATGAAATTTCACCTTTTACCTCCCTAAAGCATTTTCTTTTTTGTATCATGTATTTTAAACTTATTGGTGCTGGGACATTTATTAGTTATGTAGTTGTTTTCTCATTGCTATTTCCATTGAATACTTCCTCTAATGTTGTTTGAACTTCATTAGCCCCCAGTGTTCATATATCAATATACGTGTGTATGTCTTTAAAGGATATTTCTGTTTCTCTCTATATTGAATCTTGCTATTTGGATTTTATAATTGTAGGTTATTTTCTTTATTTACTTCTTTGAAACCAGTTTTACTTTTGTGTAGTAACCTTTCATTGGTGGAATTTTTTTGGTTAATGAGTGGTATGTGTTGCTGTTATGTCTAAGTTTTACTGTTATTCATTTTGTGTGTTTTTCCTTATTATCTTTTGTAAATTCTGTTGATTGAAAAGGGTATGGAATTCAATTAAATGTGATATTGTCATGTTTTCTTGTCATATGGCTAAACTTTCATTCTTCTATAAATGATATTTTGGGTGATAGATTCATATGAATATGGGTTTTTGTTTGTTGCTACTATTCTTGGTCATATTTCTTTACTTGTTTTTGCTTATGATTGTTTGATATTTATGGCTATTTTTCAAATACCAATTCAAGAGAGACTCATTTTAATACTATAAAAAATATTTAAGAAAGTTTGACATGTTGTCTACTGTTTAATTGCTCAGTGTTTATGCTTGGATGTAGTTTAGAAGCCATTTTGTCCTCTTAAAGATGAAAGATCTTCAAATTCTAATTTTTAGAAGTTTGGGATCTTGATTGCTAATAGTAAATGCCTCATTAGATCAACTTTCCTCATGCGTAACAGGAATTTAGGCATAAAGTTTAAACAAGGCTAGTTCTTTCAATCTATGCTTGGGAATTTTGTTTGTCTGTCATGATGCCATGGAATTAAGAATGCAGCTTGTTTATCTGTTTGGATAATTCTCTATAACGTCATGTTTCAAAATAGGCAAGTTTCATTGTTGACTAACTTTTGCTTGGTGGTTGTGAATTTTTCATTTGTTCAACTCATTTCCTTGAATTTGTTTCATAATATTTATTATCCCCATTACTAAATTGTTATTCTGGTCATGTATAAAGCTTGAATAAAATCCGTTTCAATTGAAAAATATGCTGGTTGTGGTGTTGATTATATGTGTTTTCAGGAGAATGCCAGAAACAGAAAAAGAGAATGGTAGGGTATAATTTTTTCGCAGGGGTGCAAATAACACTTTAGGATTTGGCAAAAGAAGAAAGATATCAGATTCAGATAGTCCATTGGGCATGATGTGAAAAAAAAATAAACAGAAGAGGGAATCAGATTTGGGTTCAGGCCCAAGGCATTAGGGTTTGTAGAAAGAATAGGGGTGTGTGAAAAGAAAATTTGTTTGGATGTGTGTGTCGGGGGTTTTTTTCTCAATTATTTATTTTAATTGTTATTTGCTTCATCCAAAACAAAAAAGTGCAAAGTCAGCATGCCTGTGCGCCATAGTGCCACATCATTAGTATGAGTTAAAGTCAAAGTTTTACTTGGCAAAAAATAAAATAAAATAAAAGAGAAGAAATTTGTAATTTTATTTTATAATATGTTATTTTTTGTGTAATTTTTTTATATTATTTTTTGATTTTAAATTATCCTTAGGTTTCTTATTTATTATGGAAGGACAAGTGATATGAGTTTTTATAAGATTAAGTTTGTATTATTTGACCTATGTGAGGATAAATATCATTTGAAAGAATAATTTATCTGTCTCGAAAGATAAAAAGATTTTAAGTTCATTTAAAAGGTATATATGTTTATCTTTTTATCATTTTATTAGAGATTATAATATTTATTTCAATAATAAAAAAATAATTTTAACCATATGTTTATTTTGCATAGTTAATTTAGATAACCATTTCTGACAAATACTTTAAGGTGCCTAACACCTATTTTATGCATAACCGACTCTTGAACTTAACTCTTATTTGTGTCTTAATGTTTTTTTTCAATAAAAAATAATTTTTTTAAAAATAAATCAGTTTTTAATTATATCTTAATTTTTTAATAATTAGTGACAACTCTAAAAATAGAAGTTTTTCAAATAAAAATCATTCTATTTTTGGTTGTAGTATTTTACTCAAAGAATACGTTGAGACACTTCATATTCAATAACTATACTCTTTTGTACGTTGGGTCTCGGTGTTTTAACGAATTCCTTTTTCACCCGAAAAAAAAAAATGAACGATAACTTTATGGGCGGCTAGCAAAGGTTCGTTGGAGGTCAATAAAAAGATTAGGTTTGAGATGCAAACAAGATCACTGTTCTTCATATTCCATGTGTGAAGTGCCACATTGTCTTTAGACTAAGAATTAGGGTTTATTGTATTTTCATAATTTAGAAAGTGGACCGTTAGTTTTTGTGCATAAGTTTGTTCATCTTAATTTTGAATACATTGTTGTATGGGTTAACTTTTTCATTAATTATTCTGCTGAATATTTATTAAGGAAAAAATTGAATAATTGGGATATATCAAACATCAACCTAACCTAATAAACTTGATCCAAACTATGGTCTCTCTTAAATAATTTTGGTTGTGAATAAGCAATTGGTCCTCTCACTTGTCCATTCTATGGTCCATGCATAATTTTCACGTGCTTTCTAAGTAAGGTATATGCATATTGCAAAGTAGACTCATAACTGCATATTTCAGATGATTTAGTCAATACAAATTAAAATTTCTATCCCATATTTTGCCTCAGTTTGATTTTATACCGTTTTTGATTAATCAAAAATAAATCATAGAATAGTATTATGAGTATTATTAAATCATTAAAAATATATCTTTTATCATTCATTAAAGAAAGTGAAATAAAGGATGTTATTTTTTATTACAATTTTATGGTTGATAAAGTCATAATAACTATATATATAATCATGAAAATTATATCTACTTATATTTAAGGGTATTTCAATCATTTCAAAGATGGAAAAATGAAAAACCAAGTCGTTTTAGCAAAAAATCTGTATGTCTAGATCTGTTTCCCAAAAAGAAAAATTATTTTTAAACTCTTAACATTAGTGGTAGTGAATGCTACCATTGAAACCCTTAGTAGAGCAACCGAGTTGAATGTTAATTATCAAAAGTCTAAGCTCTGGTTCCCCCCCAACACCAATACTAATCCAAAGGACACCCTGGCTAACGAGTAGCATTGCTCAATTGTTGTCCTTGCGAAATCACTAAGTTTTTCTCTTTGAGCTAAAGTTAATCAACACAACAAATTACAATTTCATGAGAAGTGAGTTTAGCACAATAGTACAACCCTTTAAGTTAAGAGAAGTGAATTTGGCACAATAGCACAACCCTTTAAGTTATGCTCTGTATTCTTATGTCAGAGTTTGAGTTTCCTCTCTTATCTATTGGCAAAATTAAAAAAAAAAAATTACACGCTGAGTTCCATGCTCTCCTTTGCAAATAGGGAAACTGTGGTTCAAAGCAGCTTTTCCCCCATTAATAAAGCGCTATTAAATACTAAATACGTAGAATTTAAATTTTAAAACAAGTTTTATTAATTGCGAATATTAATTGTAAGTTTCATTAATATCTTATATTTTTTATTTGACTGTTATATCCTTTTCTCTTTTATAAATTTCTAAACCTTAAAACTCAAATTTTAAATTTAGAATTTATGGTGTATGTTTTAGGATTTAGAATTTAAGGATTAAAGTTTATATTTAGATTTTAGTATTTATTTTTAGGGTTTAGAGTTAGAAATTTAAGATTTAGGGTTTGTGATTTAGGGTTTATATTTAGAGTTCAGTGTTTATGTTTATGGTTTAGGTTTTATGTTTTGGTTTTGTGGTTTATATTTAGTGTTTAGGGTTTATGTATTGGTTTTAGGATTTTTTTAAGATTTAAGATTTATATTTTAAAGTTAAGAGATGAAAGATAAAGAATATAATAGTTATGAGAAGAAAATAAATTATTAATTAGACATATTTACTGTTTGCAATTAATAATCTTGTCATAGCAATTGAGTTTTAAGCATTTAATAAGGTCTCTAATTAATGCTTATCTTAGGGCTGAGGTTACCTAGACCTATATTTAAAAATCAAACTAACAAATAGAGTTCTCCTAGCAAAGCTGCATATCTGGAGAGATGTCTAGCCTTTGGGCCAAGTCCAAGAAAGCCGTCTTCGATGGTGTCAAGAAGAGGGTTGAATTAGTTTATGACATTTCAACACTAATTCTTGGTATGATATCAAAATTTTTATGTTAAAAGATTAAATTTACTAATCAATACTTTGTTAATTAAATTAAAAATATTTCTGCTCATTATATGAGTGAGTTTACATTACACTTCAAACCCAATAAACTTTTGAGGACGCATTATTAGATATAATATAAAGTTAGTTCTAAATCTTTTTTTTACAGATTAAGTTTTGGTTAATCAGATTCTTAACAGATGAAACCTAACCCTAAAGATGCTTGCACTGGAGAAAAAAAAAAAAGTTGTAGCCTTATTTAGGATTACTAGTTAGGGCTTGTTTTGCAGGGTTAAATTTTTAATAAGCGCAAACACTAATTAGTTTGATATTTTAAATTTTATTTAATTGGGGCTAACTATGTATTTTAGATCCAACAAACTTTACCTAACTAAGATTTTGTTACTAATTTGTTTATAATTTTAACTCAAAAAAGAAGAATTTTATAAAAGATATTTTTTTTTTAAAGAAAAAGGAGAAACAACTTCCAAATCTAAAGTCTTGGTTTTTTGAGAAGTAGGTAGAGGATGCTTCTCTTTTTAACTCATACTCTTATTTTTTTCTTTTAGATTTTTATTTTCTTAGAATCCATTGAGCTTTAAGTAGAGACTTGAACCTACCGAGGTTATATTAAATAGACCCCAGTGATTTCATTGGAGTCATTTATATACAGAAAAGACTATTTATTTATTATTGTCAAGATCATAATTAAAATAGCACTATAAAAATTAAGCTGCAACTTAAAGATCCATTATTCAAACCATGTGAAATATTTCTTAATTTGATCAACCAAATATCTAGTCTGCGCAGATTTGTTTCCAAAAAAGGAGAAGTTAAAAAAAAAGTAGAAATAAAAATTTTTAAAAATAGAAGTATTTTGTGTTTGTATTCATTTTAAAAATGACTTTTTTTTTTATTTAGAAAAAGAAAAACATTCCTTCACCTATTTCTAAAAAAAAAAAAAAATTAATTTCTAAAAGTACTTCCCCTTCTGCGCAAAAATCAATCAAAACAATTAATTTTATATAAAAGTTTTTTATTAAAAAAATTAAAAGCAAAAATAGCTTGACAAAAGCCAATTCAAATATGCTCTTATTTTCTTGGGGTGAGGTAAATGTAAGTGCTTTTTGAGTCTAAAGATTTTCTATATCTTAGATTGAGCATCATCTCTTTACCCTAAAATTTTAATTACCAAAAAAATTGTGGTGTATGTAATATACTTATGACATGTTTAATTCTATTATATCATATTAGACCTTACTTTTTACATACACGAGCATCCCATTACATTTGGAGAGGAAATTTTCTGTCCCACGAATTTTAGTTTGCATTCAAATGAAATTCTATGAAATCACTAACCAAATGAACCTTATTCAGAGAAAGGTAATGCGTAGCCAGTTGAGAATCTCCTAGACTAAAAGTTCTCCTCAAATGAGCATCGTTTGAAGTGGTAATGTCAGAGGGATTTGTAGGTTAAATATATATTGTATTTTGCCGTTCTGTTAATCTTAGTAATGAAATTTTCTTGTGCTCTGATGCTCAGTCTGATGCTGATCTGCTTCCCTAATGACTCTTTAGTTCGTTCTCTTTCTTTGTTTTGGTGAGGAAAGACGAGGATCTGACTTTTCTGCTGGACTGCCTCCAGTCTCTGTGTTGACAGTAGAAGAATGACCATGATTCATTTTAAAAATGTGTGCTGTGTGATGGTGTTTGTGAAAGTAAATAGTGACAATTCATCCACTATCTGACACGAGAACAACAGAGATAGCCTAGCAAAAAAAACTAGATCCGGGTGGTAGCTAGTTAGGGTACACCATTATTGTGAACAAAAAGCATTGTCTAGTAAATTACTATGCTAAAACTTGATCTTATGACTTAACTCTAGTTGATTCAAGACATATAAAGACTAAAGAAAAGAGAGACTAAAAGAATAACTTGTGTTATCTTAGTTGTCAAATTTCGCTGCCACCAATCTTGCCAAATTTCGCTCCATTAAAGGACAGACTTGCAACCTTTTTTGAACACTTCTTTAAAAGCCTTTACCGCTTGAGAGGATCTATTTTTTTTTTGGCCAAGGCTGCTATGAACTCCCAACAAAGATTGGTAACCCAAGATCACCCAAAATTTAGATTATGCGCAATGTTGGAGAATTATAACCCTAGCCCAAAATTGAGCTAGAACTAGACGTTTGTGGCCACCACTACAAAAATAGGGAAGAAGAGGATTGGATAAGCAAGTTTCCTCTCCAAAAAGAAACCTAGTTCAATATTCAACCAAAAACTGAATGTCGTGAATCAAAACAAGAGGAAATATTAGTCTTTCTTGAATAAAAATGCTTCCCTTAAATCTCCATAAATTGGTAAATGAAAAGGATATTGGAAGGCTATAAACCTACTAGAGGTTTGAATTGCTGTTAAGCCATTTGCATAATTTCCTTTTTTTTTTTTCATTTTATAATTTCTGATAATAAATATTATGTTTAAAAATAGCTAAAAAAAACATGTTATATAAGAAGTAATATTACCCATTTCCAATGAAGTATACTCATGAGAAGTATATTTTGTTATATGGATACGATTGTTTTCATTCTAAAGTCGTATGGAAATTAATCAAATTTAAACATTTCTTTATGACAAAAATAGACCATTTATATATATAAACTAGAAAAAATAAAACAATAAACTATATGTATAATTACAATTGATACATAATTAAATTCTATGACATGAATTTATATATTTTCATGACTAAATTATACATTTTAAACCGCTTATGCAAGTGTACTCTTCAGGAATTGGATCAGAAACGGCGAAGAGCCAAAAAAAGAAAAAAAAAATCATCTTTGCACCATTTGAATGAGAGAAGTCTCATCGATTTTCAGCCAAGTATATCTGTGGCTACCAGACTTTGTTGAAGATAGATTAGGATAAGGTGATACAAAAAGTAATATAAAAACCTTAGGGCAAAATTGAACGAGGGCTAAGTATTGGAAAAAAAAAAAAATTACTAAAGTGACCATTTGTTTTGTAGTCATGATCTAAAAGATCATATAAAAAAATACACAAAGAAAAAATCATAAAAAAAATCTAAAGCATAGAACTCATGAAGGCTTAGTTTGCCAAGTAAACTCGTTAAAACGTGTGAGATATATGTAGCCATTTTGCGAGGAAATCTTCCAATTTCTGCTGTGTGGTCATATGTGAAAGGTGGATTTTGGTATTCCATCATACAACATGGTTTTATTCATTTTTCTTTTTATATAACTTAATTAATAGATAATATTCTCTACTATTTTAGCCCCAAACAACAAAATCTATTGTCCTCCATCTTTTCCAAATGAATTTTCTCTCTTTCATCTGCATATTATATTACTTGGAAATTCTTCATAAAATAAAGATTAAGTTTATTTGTTCTTTTCTTCTTATTTTAAGGATTGCTAATAGGTGATCCCTTGTTTAAGGTTATGTTTGTCAAAATTAACTAATAAACTAGTTGAAATGAGTTGATTAAACAAATAGATTTATTTTGGTCAAACAAATTTATAAACTAGTTAAATACATATAAGTTAGTTTAAATGACTTGTCAAACGTACTATAAATTTCATCGATATTCCCTATTTTTTATTTTTTGAAGATGTACCATTTTGTTCCTCAAAATCATGAAAGTGCTCTGTCTTTGATTCACAATCTTACCTTTTAAATTGAAGAGAACTTCTATATGAAGTTTCTCCTCAATCCAAGAGTGGCACTTTTCCCTAATTAAAAGGGAAATTGAAGATTAAGGATAATGAGACTTTGAGCCAAAGTCCTCTCTTTTTAAGGGATGATTAGAGTTTCTGAATTTTAAATACTAGGACTTAGGAACACAAAATTGAAATTATTACCGACAACTTCACCATACATTTCTTTAGTAGTAGTGTACATAATGTGAAACTAAGATGTTGCACATCAGTCACTACTTTATTTAGAAAGCAAACATAACATGCTATTATATATATTGACATTCACACCACCATTGATATAGTAGATTTAAACTTATGGAAGGTGACCGCCACAGCATCATCACTTCCAGACTTAACAACCAAGTTCAGATCATTGTCATCATAAGCAACATGTCCACAATGGCTTTGGGCATCGACGCGGGAACAGTAGATAATCTTATAAGTCTTATCCCCATGCTTTTTGATATAAAAGTCACCTCTTACATATGCATCACCAAACCACAAATTCAACATATCCGGTATATGCACTGCGACGAACCACTGGGACGTCTTGGAGCAACGTGGTACATCGACGAAGGTTAAATTCAGAGGTGTTTCTGTGGTAGCAAAAGGATATAAAATATGGTTTGAAAATTTCACTGGAATGGCAGGAGGAATGCCGGGCAAGCGAGAAGAAGCGATCAAGGGTAATGGACAGTTCTCGTTCCCAACGTCCAGAAGTGTAAATTCACTTGCACCAATTTGTTCAGTGCCAACGAAGATATAGTACGAGTGAGCTTTGGAAAGTGGTTCGCCATCGGTGTCGTAGATGTGTTCGGCTTTGGTGAAGGTGAAGAGGAGGAAGAAGAGTGCCAGTAATGCAATCTTCATCATGTTTGGTTTGGCAAGGAAAGGCTGTGAAAGGGTTGAATATATTTTGGTTTTGTGCAAATGGGAACTAGGAACTACAATTTATAGAGCCAAGTAGTGAGGGCATAGTTGTAAAGTAATAATTAAATTTTGCATTGGAATTTATAATGTTATAGGTTTTAGCAACATGCAAAAAATTGGGCAATAATGTTTGATAATGAATGATCTTATCAAAGCAAGGTGTCGTCTTTCATGCATAGGACACTCATGCTGAGCTGCATGAATTGAAGACATACATTAGCCATCCAGTTTGAGTCCATACAATTATACATCAGCATAAATGAATAAATAAAGAGTTATTTGACTGTATTCATGGTCGACACAGGATAATTTTAGTTTTGCAAAAACAAAGTTTTATGTGCAAATAAAAAATTGAGTAAAAAACACTTTTAGTCCTAATGCTTAGC
The DNA here is from genome assembly GCA_022379115.2 of Bauhinia variegata. NCBI lineage: Eukaryota > Viridiplantae > Streptophyta > Magnoliopsida > Fabales > Fabaceae > Bauhinia > Bauhinia variegata. The sequence goes on along the minus strand of CM039438.1, from coordinate 8,467,956 downwards.
GGTTGAATCAATTTAATTCTTTAAATTTTAAATTTTTCATTAAATCTTTAGCGTTTTAAAAACTTACCAAACCTTCCTTCTGTCCAAGTTTATTGAGTTGGTACAATGGCGGAACCAAGATTTATAGAAAAAGGCTAAGATTAAGATGTCAAGATTTGGAGTAGCTAAATGTAAGTTTGTACATAAACTTTAAAGGAGCGAAATGTGTAAAATGTCAAGACAGTCAATGTTGTTATACTGTCGCGGTACTTATAAAATCAATAAACAATTATGTTATTTGAAAACAATCATTGTCTACTTATACAGTCAAATGATAAAATTTTAGATAAAATATCTAATTCAGTCTATCATACTTAATATATTAACTAATTTAGCATCTCACACTTTAAGTTTATCAATCTAATCCCTCGAACTTAAAACTTTAATTAACTTTGTTTCTCATACTTCAAATTTATCAATTTTATCTCTCACATTTCAAAACTTTTATCAATGTTGTCTTTTAAACTTATCAATCCTATGAAATTAATCCCTCGTACTTCAAAAATATTGATAGGTTTAAGGACGAAATTGATAGGAATTTTGAATTATAAGAGACTAAATTGATAAATTTGAAATGAGAGTGACGAAATTAATTAGAATTTTAAGTGGAAAAGACTAAATTGATAAAGTTGAAGTATAAAAGACTAAATTAATTAGAATTTTTGGTGTGAAGAATTAAAATAAATATTTACTTTTAATTTTAACTTATATTTTCACTCATGTCCATTTGGGCGTCACACATCCATGTGTGTAGTCCGAAACATCACCAAAGCAATCTACTAAACACAAAGATGATAAGTAAAAAAGGATACATAATATGTGCACCCAAGCATTAATAGTTTTTTGTTACTATGCCTAGTTCCTAGTACTATTTCTTTGGCTTTGTATGCTGACTTACTGGGAATTCAACTCCCCAAACCTTGTAAGAATTAATTTCTCTAGGTCACTTCCCTTTTAATTTCTTTTAAAAGAAAACATTAATAGTTTGAAATGCTCATTGGGTTAAATAATTTCTTCATACCTAAGGTTGCTTGAGTCACCATACAAGGAACACAGTGTCCTCCCATGCATCAATGTCTATTAAGACACAATATCCACTGGAAAACAATAAAGTTAGTAAATCACAGATAAGTCATATAAATAGTATATTATAGGGGATTAAATATAATACAAGAACCTAAATGAAAATTTGCAAATATATTGTTATCATCATATAGAGAATAAATAAACTTACTTTTTAGGTAGCCATACAAATTCCATAACCCTCAAGCACTACCTTTTGGGTTAAATCAATTTTTGACAGAATACAACTCTAACCATAGAGGCTCTCAAGGTACAAGCCATGAAAAAGCATAATTCCATTAACTTGTGATAGACTTATCATCATAACTTCTGGTCTTCCACAATGGAGGATGTCCTTACAAAGGGACCAGCAGTGGCATCCTAACTTGTTGCCATTCTATAATAAACCTATCTTCTATTTAATTATTTCAACTCACACCAAAACGTCCAATATATGCTTTCAATTTGAGCAGCTTAGATGGGACCAAGAGAGGCATCTTAACTTGTTTCCTTCCTGCTATAAATTTAGTATGTGTTTCACAACCCATTCACTTGTGGCTAGCAAAGGATTGTTGCTGGTGAATACTCATGCATGTATGTTTTGTTTCATAACCCATTCACTTGTGGCTAGCAAAGGACTGTTATATAAGAAGTATACACTTATTTTCATTGAATAATACTCATGGCATGTATGTTTTGTTGTATGGATTCATTTGTTTCATTATAAAAACCAGTAAATGACAAAGGAAAATGGAACGATGAAGCCACTTGGAATATTCTAAGGAATTAAATAGTTTGCATACGTCAAGGTTTGTATTGTTACGTTGTGATATATCAAAAAGAAATTAGGAAGCCTATGAATTAATTAGAGGTCACATTACAACAAACCATAAGATGGCTTTTGGTCTAAGTACTTCAATTAATTAGTGTGACGCCCACTTACAGCATCACAACTATAAGTGGAGGTCAAATTACAAATTCGAGTTTAAATTTTCAAAATAGGTTGTATTCATTGGAAAATCAACTAGTATGGGTCTTAATTATTTTAAGTTAAAATTGGGGGATTTATAGTAACAAGGTAATTAAAACACAATTAAACTAATGAACAAAAGCAACAAGAAGTGAAACCGAAATTAACAAGTGATGAAACACATCCAACCTAGGGATTTTTTAACTTTTGGTAACTTTATCCTCAACTTAAGATTGCATTTGAATTCAGTTAGTGGGGATTAAGTTGAGATTTACCCAATAGCTTATGAGCAAATTCTAGGTTTTCTACTAGAACACCCCCTAGCATATGACTAAAGAAATTAAACATATCCTCAACAATAACCCATGAGTAAAATAGGCATATGATAAGCTTAAATTCCAAAACCTACTCAATTCATAAATATTACATTCCATAAACCCCAGCCACTCTAAATCCAAGCAATAATCAAGAAATAACTCATCCATAATTATCACAACCATAAATCTACCATAAAGTATGAATAACCCATCAAGAATATGACAAAAATCATAGAGAAAAGAGAGCATCCAGCAGCCACAAAATTGCACAAATACATTTAGATTCTCATTGGAATAAAATGCCAAAGATACAAAAGACTACATTCAAGAGTCATCAAGTGGTCTTCAAGCTCCTTATGTTGATTACAATGGAGTTAGTCCTCCATTTCTTTCAATTAATTCCTTTCTTCTTTTGATAACTTGAAATGTGAACATTCACAAGCTCACTCATACAATGTATTAAAAATTTTAATTTAATTAATAAATTTTAATATTACATTAAGAATTAATTTAACTTGAAAAGCTCAAAATGTTAAGAGAAGACTTAAGATAGATTGGATATTATATCTAACACAAAGGGACCAACAGAGGCATCTTAACTTGTTGCCTTCCTGTGGTAAACTTAAAATCTGTTTAATTATTTTAACTCACACAGAAAATTTCAATATATGCCTTCAATTCAAGCAGGGACCAATATAGGCATCTTAACTTGTTGCCTTCCTGTGATAAACTTGCCATCCGTTTCATAGCATTCAATGTATGATAACGTCATTTGAGGCTAACAAAAGATTATAGCTAGTGAATGCAAAGATAAGAAATGTGATGCAAACAACTCAGCATTCGTAGTATCCTACATGCGAGTGCCACACTGTGTTTATACTCAAATGAAAGTTTAATATATAGAACTTTAAGCGAAGAGGCTTTCTAAGTACAGTCACCAAAAACGATGATTTCGATTATGACAGTTCAAAATTTAGTTCTACTGAGGAAGAAAATAGGCAGATTGGAAGCCCTAGTTTCAGGGGATTGCATGTAAGAATTAGTATATTTGGCTAGGAAGGAAGAATAACGTTCAGCAAAACAGAATGATAATATTATAGCTAGTAGTAAACACGATTATCGTTAAAATTAAGAAACCATTTAGATTGACTTTTAAAAAAAGTAAAAGTTAAATAGAGAATTATAAATAAAAGTTAAAAATAAAAAATAAACATCTTCTCGCATGCTTTTAGGAAAAAAGTATCCAGAATTTTAATTTTTGAAAGTATTTATTCTTCTATACTTTTCTGTTTACAGATTTATTTATATAATAAAATAATAAATACTATACCCAAACAATGGGCATTTTCTTATTTTAAATATATCCAACAGAAGTTCTGAAATAAGGCTTCAAGTAAATCTCCAAAAACTAGTTGATGATAAAGGAAATTGGAAGGTTATGAAGCCACTAGCTATTTCTAAAGTAAAGGTTTAGATAACAAGCAATGCTCAGAGGTTCGGATGGCTATAATCTACTAGTTTAAAAAAAAAAGAAAAACGGAAGCTTATGAATTTATTAACCAATGGCATAAAATTGAAAATAATGCCATACATAAATTGTGTCTTCGTGTATTCAATACATTAATTTTCTCAAAAATAATTAATTCAACTTAAATGCTTAAGCAATTAACTCAATGGTATCTCAGCAAGGTGCTGTATATGTAAAATCACATTATTGGATATAAGGGGACCAATAGTGGCATCTGCTTCGTAGCCATTAAATGAAAGATAACCGCATGTGTGGCTATCAAAGCTTTATTGCTGGAGATTGCAAAGATAAAGAATGAGTTGCAAACAACTCGACCTTCCGCATATTCCATGTGAGTGCCACATTATTCTTTATATTGAAGTGAGGGTTTAATATATAGAAAACTAAGCAAAATGGGGTTCAAAATACAAGTCAAGAAAAATCATGATGCGGTATTGGTTGACATTACTGTTTGCGAAATGTTTCATAATATTATGTAAGATTGTATATAAATCAAGATTTGATGCTTTAAGGTATATTAAAATTTGGTAAAGAGAGTTTGGTGCTCTTATAGTCTTGCTCGAGTTGAATCAAATTAGTCGATGTCTTAACCAAAAACACAGATTTGTTAAATTCTGTTATAAAATGCCTCTCATCCTGTTGTGTCCGTAGGCTGCTACATCTCAATCTGTTAAAAACTTCTTTCTCTCACTCATATGATATTATTTATAGTTTAAAATGGTAAAAATTAATTTTTATAGGTTATAAATATTTACAAAATAGTTTTTATAGTTTTCAAAGTTTAAACGTAGGCACCTCTCCCAGCAGAAAATTTGAGCTTAGGTTTACCACATTGTGGGAGACTAGCCCCTTCCTGTGGACCCAACCTCTGTTAGTAGTCCTTATAATTTTTAAATGTTTATTTATTAGTAAGGACTATTTTATAAATATTTGTATAATTTAAGGATAACTTTTTAAAAATTTTTAAATTATATGAATTATTTTAAATTTGTGCCAAGCTATGAGAACTAATAATATGGAGTTAATTAGAAAAGTTGAAGAGCAATGACTAATTTGTAAATATTTGTAAATTGTAATGACCAATTTTTAACATTTTAAATTATAGAAACTTTTTAAGATTTTGAGTAAAATTGTAGAGACTAAAAGTATAATCAAACCAAAAACACAAAATTATTTGTTTTGTATTTTATTGCTGAAAAAATGGATGTTTTGTCTAAGAATTTGAATAGTTGCCCTCAAATTAAGAACACCGTTTATAAACGATGTTGTCTCTATGCGGATCAGTGCTTGTTGTTTGCCAAATATAGTGGGAGTGAGGTAGATTTGAACGATTAGAAGTGATATTAGAAGTAATAGGGAGTATACATGGAGCTCCATCTGGTGGAAAGGTAAAGTTAGCAAATGAAGACAATGATAATGTATATATTTTAAAAGTTCTGAAGGTAAAGTGTATATTACACAAAGTTCAATAAGATTTTTTATATTTTTTTTTTCTCTAAAGACTATCTTGGCGTCAAGAGAGTTCTAAAATATTTTGCTGAATCTCCTTATATGTAGTGAGAATTGCAAAGGTACCATCCTTTATAGTTCGTGCAGTTAAAAACATTTTATTTTAACATAAATAGCCCATGTTCTTGACAAAATTGAACTTCTTGCACTTGGAAATCACTGCAATACCCTGCAGTCAAGATAAAAAATACCTTTGAGGTTAGAATGCTATGTCCCACTTTAATAGGTTGTAGAACTGCAATTCCCCAAAATTAAGTTGTATTTTTTTTTTTTCCTTGGATTCATTTATACATATCTATGATCATACTCACTGTATTTGATAAAAGTATTAGGTCAATTTTACATTTCATAGCATTATATTGAGCATAATTTTTTTTATTCATATTTAGTTTATAATTCACTTCTGCATTTCAATTTCTCATAAACAATGATAATATAAAAACTTTGTTTCTCTCTCAATTCTCCCAAACTCTGATAATTACGTTATCGATATATGAAATTGGTCAGTTTTACAATTCAAATTACTATTGTGCATTAAATTTTTTATTTCTATTTAGTTAACGATTTAGCAGTTGGACCACTAGTTATTTTAAGTGTTTGTTCTCCATAATTGCGACAGCAATGTGATATTGGTCCTTCTTTAATTCTTTTAGGCTTTATTCAAGAAACATTTGGTCCCCCTCTTTGGCTTTTTCATTGTTTCGATTTTAAAGGAATGAGAGTAGCCATTTCATACGTAAACATACACAGTTTGCGTCTTATCCATTCTGTGGTCTGTAATTGGCATGGACCTGCAAAACTTCATGCATATCTTTCACGTGCTTTCTAAGAGAGATTGTACGATCTTCTCTGAAAAGGGTTGATTTGGCCGGTAGTTTGGTAGAGTTTCATAGAGAATTGTGAAATTAATAAGAATTTTGAATTATAAGTAACTAAATTAATATATTTAAAATATAAATAATAAAATTAATTAAAATTTTAAGTATAAAAAATTTAATTAATAAATTTAAAATATAAAAAATTAAATTAAATAAATTTTAAGTGTAAGAGATTAAAATAAATATTTACATTTAATTTTAACTTATACTTTCACTCATGTCCATTTCGGCCTCACACATCCATGTGTGTAGTCCGAAACATCACCAAATAAATCTGCTAAACACAAAGATGATAAGTAAAAAACGATACATAATATGTGCAGACAAACATTAATAATTGTCTTTAAATTAATTTTAAAAAATACGTTTTTATTAGAAAAAGAGAAGCATTCTCTCATTTTTTTATTTTTTTTTAAATTTAACTTTTAGAGGTACTTCTCATTATACTCAAAAGCTAATCAAAATAGTCAATTTTATATAGAAGTGCTTCTTTTTTAAATTAAAAGCAAAAGCAGCTTAACAAATGCTAGTCTAATATACTCTTATTTCTTTATGATGAGGTAAATGTAAGTATTTTTTGAGCCAAAAAGCGTTCTATATCTTAGATTGGGACATCAGCCCTTTACCTTAAAACGTGTGAGATATATGTAGCCATTTTGCAAAGATATCTTCCAATTGCTGCTGTGTGGTCATATGTGAAAGGTGGATTTTGGGATTCCATCATACAACATGGTTTTATTCATTTTTCTTTTTGTATAACTTAATAGATAATACTCTCGACTATTTTAGCCCAAAACAACAAAATCTATTGTCCATCCTCTTTTCCAAATGAATTTTCTCTCTTTCATCTGCATATCATATTACTTGGAAATTCTTTATAAAATAAAGATTAAGTTTATTTGTTGTTTTCTTCTTATTTTAGGGATTCCTAATAGGTAAATAGGCTATATTTGTCAAAATTAACTGATAAACTAGTTTAAATAAATTTGTTAAATAAATAGTTCTATTTTAGTCAAACAAACTTATAAACTAATTAAATACATATAAACTAGTTTAAATGATTTGTTATGAATTTAAATTTCAATTCAGTTATATTTTTAAGACTAAAACTTTAGTTGTTAATTATTTGGTATTTTTTATTTTAGGCACATGATAAAACCGAATTTCAAATCTCTTTTAATACTATCCCAAATCGTTACCACTAAGTATTAAAATCTGCAAATAATAATAAAAACAAAATTAAGATAACATTCTTGAGAGCACGTGATAAAAATTATGCATGCATTGCTGCCACATGATATATAATCCAGAGGACGTATAAAAACACAAACACAGTGTTCTTTTCCTCGCATGAGAAAATACTAAGAGCGAATAATTTGGTGAAAATTATTCAATCAAACAAACCAACGAAAAAAAAAGAGGGGACCAATTGTTACTTGAATAAAACCAAAAACATTTAGGGTACTGAGAATGAGGATGATGGGACTGAATTTTCTCGTTCTCACAAGTTGCGTCAGATCCTATCTCAATTAATTATATTTCTATTGGTTAAAACATATTTTAAACAAGTTATTAATACCTACACACATTGTTTAAACATTTTCTAATCAGTAATAACACAACAGGAGAAGATTTGACATAATTTGTGGAACAAAAGATTTTGTTCCAAAGATATAAAAGATCTAGTGGTCCACTTACTCTCTGTGTCTGTTCTTGAAAGCACGTGCTAAAAATTATGCATGTATTGCTGCCACTTGATATGTAATCCAGAGGACGTATAAAGACGCAAACACAGTATTCTTTTCCTAGCATGAGACAATACTAAGAGCGGACAATTTGGTGAAAATTGTTCGATCAAACAAACCTACAAAAGCCAAAGAGGGGACCGATTGTTACTTGAATAAAAACAAAAACATTTAAGGTGCTGAGAATGAGGATGATGGGACTGAATTCTCCCTTCTCATAAGTTGTCCTATATCCTCTATCACTATATTTCTATTAGTTAAAAAAGTATTTTAAACAAATTATTAATACCTACACATTAGTTAAATATTTTTTAATCAATAATAATACGGCAAGACAAGATTTGACATAATTTGTGCAACAAAAAATTTAGTTCCAAAGATATAAAATATCTAGTGGTCCACTTACTCTGTGTGTGTGTGATTGTGAAGTACTTTATGCCTTATATTAGACCTAAGAAAATTTCACTACTAAAGAGATAAGAATATTTAAATTTTGGAAATATATTCATTTATTTATTTTAAATCTATGTCAATCTCTTTTCCCTCTCGGATCTCTTGTCCCTCTTGTATTTCTAACAGAGGTTCTGAAATAAATGCTTGATGCTTCAATTAAATCTCTAAACACCAGGTGATTATAAAGGAAATTGGAAGGTTACGAAGCCACTAGGTATGTCTGAAGGTTTAGAAAGCAAGCATAGCTCAGAGGTTTGGATTGCTATGATGATGTAAATAGTTTAAAATTAAAAAAAAAAAAAAGGAAGCTTAAGAAGTTCTTAACTAATGGCATAAAATTAAAAATAATGCTGTACATAAATTGTGTCTCCGTGTATTCTATACATTAGTTTCATCAAATAAAAAAACTATTCCACCTAAAAGCTTAAACAATTAACTAAACCTATCTCAGCAAAGTGCACAAGACATTGTTTGGTAAGAAGAACTTAATACCCTTGGGATTTTATTTAACTCGAATAAAATTAGTCCTGTATCTTAAAAAAACAAATTGCTAAACTTTTAGCTCTAGTACAAATGACCAAAGAAAATATTTAGAGTTCAAATCAATAAGTAAAGGGATTTCAACGTCTATTCAAACAGTTTCAAATGCCTCTCTTTCAATTGTTGCCGTAGGCTGCTATATCTCATTCTGTTATAAAATGCTTCTTTCTCTCTCGCTCACAAGATACGTTCGAATATAATCTAAATTTAATGGGGTGTATTTTGGTATTTGTAACTTAAACTCTTTTTGTTTTTGTAATTTTCGTAAGTCAGGATAATTTAAGACACTTTAATAAAGAGTTATGTTCACTTAGAAGATATTATTACATGTAGTCAGAGTTTGAAATTTATACAGTTTGTAATAGTTAAGGAGGAGTTATAGAGTCACGTACTAAGTTAGAAGTCTAGAATTATTTATGTATTAGTATAAATAAGAGTAATCATGAATCCATCAATTAGGATTAAAAAGTAATATTGCGAGTTATCCCTCAAGTGTGGAGAACCACTTGTAGATAGATGAATTGAGTGCAAATGTGTACCTCCCCACTAGTTATTATATTGCAAGTCATTTTGTGTGAAATACACTCTTCTTCCTCCAATATATTATATATTGTTTGGATAAAATTATCATCTTAACTTGTGGTCTTCCTTAATGGAGGATATGCCCTTACAAAGGGACCAGCTGAGCCATCTTAACTAGTTGCCTTCATTAGATAATCTTATCATATGATTAATTATTTCGACTCACGCTGAAATATCAAATATATATGCTTTCAATTGAAACAGCACAGCAGGGACCAATAGAGGCATCTTAACTTGTTTCCTTCCTGTGATAAACTTATCATCCGTTTAATTATTTCAACTCACTGAAATGTCCAAAAAATATATGCTTTCAATTGAAGCGGCCTGGCAGGGACCAAAAGAGGTGTCTTAACTTGTTACCAACTGTTCAAAAACTTAAAATCTGTTTTCTAGCCATTCATTTGTGGCTAGCTAAGGCTTGTTGCAGGCGAATACAAAGATAATCAAGACAATCTTCTTAATGTGATATACCAGGGTTGCGATGGTTCATGTTGGGTCTCTAAGTTAAGTTCATCTTGTTAGTTCATGCCAAGTAGCATAAATAGGGAAGGGCATGCATCTAATGCATGATGTTATTGGTCGAGTTATATATATACAAACAACTTGAACTTTTGGCTCAAGGGTAAACTTTCTTGTTCATATCTTTTGGTATTAGAACGCACACAGGTTTGAATCCTATGTTTAATGTGTATCCAATAATCTCTAGGTTCAAGGGTGAAACTTTCCTAAAGAGGGAGGGAACGATACGCACAAATGGTCGTAATAGAGCATGTTGAGTTTATGAGTTGGCATAGTTCATACCCAATAGCTTAAATAGGGAATGCCCCATCCACGAGGTAGGGTGTTACATGCTAAATATTGGGTGTCTTTTCATCAACAAAGAAATGTGAAAAATTAAGCTATCTACGATAATACTATAGTTTAAAAGATATTTCCCAATATATTATTAATTTTGCCACGTCAGTCCTAGTATGGATCTAGGTTGAAAGGCGCTATCTAAAGTTACACTCTTTAACCTAATTTTACACAAGGATGCCAAACAATGTGCCGCCCTTCAACTAACATTTTATCCAAACCTTATTTCTAGTGGGTTTGGCAACCTTTTAAAAAAGTTGTGTTGAAGAGCGTCAGTTCAAATAGCGTTTTCGTATAAAATTTCCTTACAAGGGTATCACTTTAGATGACCCTCTTCAACCTAGATCCAAACTAGGGTTGGTGAGGAAAAAATGAAATATATTTTAAAAATAGTTTTCATATTTTTGGTAAATAGTTTAATTTTTCTTTTTTAAAAAAAAAGCCTAAATATTGCATCCCTGCTAACAATTTTAGCTTTTAAACTTATGGCAAGCGTTCGTTATCATATGGTGCGAGTACCACACTACCTGGATACTGAAATGTGGGTTTAATATATATTACTCTAAGCAAAGTGGCTTTGAAAGTACAAATCTGTGAAAAGAAAACCATCGTTCCTTTAATGTCGATGCATAGTTTAGTTAAAGTGTTTTTTTTTTTTTTTCTTTTTCTAATGAGAAGCAATGTTGGTAGATTGGATACCTTGGTTTTATAGTGTTGCATATCAGAATTAGTGTATGTCTAGGAAGGAAGAATCACCTGCGAGAATGAAAATGTATGATAATTTATAAAGTTCGCTGTATACAGGATTATTCTTAAAAGGATTTTTTTAACCTATGACCACATGCATAGGTTAGCATAGGTTAAGAATCATTAACTACACTTCTAAGTCAAACAATTTCTATTGAAAATTTTGTGTATTAAAAATTCAATTAAATTATTTTATTTTTATTTTTATTTTCACACTTATTATTAATTATTTTTCTCTCCCCTGTTAATTGTATTAATTACACATTTATATCCATCCTACTAATTTGGGGTTTTAAGATTGAGATATTAGAATTCAGAATTCATAATTTTAGATTTTAAGGTTTACCGTTAATTTAAGACTTATGGTTTTACAGTTTTAGAATTCATGGAAAATCAACAAGTATAGGTCTTAATTATTTTAAGTTAGAATTGGAGGAATTATAGTAACAATATAATTAAAGCACAATTAAACTGATGAATAAACACAACAAGAAGTGAAACCAAAATTAAAAAGTGATGAAACACATCCAACCTAGGGATATATTAACTTAAGGTAACTCTATCCTCAACTTAAAATTGCATTTTAATTCACTTAGTAGAGATTAAGTTGAGATTTATCCAAAAACTTATGAGCAAATTCTAGGTTTTTTACTAGAACACCGCCTAACATATGGCTAAAAGAATTAAACATATTCTAAACAATAACTTATGAGCAAAATAGACCTCTGATAAGCTTAAATTCCAAAACTTACTCAATCTCATAAATATTCAACACTCCATAAAAGCTAGCCACTCTAAATCTAAGCAATAATCAAGAAATAACTCATCTATAATTATCACAACCATAAATCTACCATAAAATATAAATAACCCATCAAGAATATAACAAAAATCATAGAGAAAAGAGAGCATCCATTAGCCACAAAATTGCATAAATACATTTAGATTCTCATTGGAATAAAATACCAAAGATACAAAAGACTACATTCAAGAGTCATCAAGTGGTCTTCAAGCTAATTAGGTTAATTACAATGGAGTTAGTCCTCCATTTCTTTCGATTAATTTCTTTCTTCTTTTGATAAACTTGAAATGTGAACATTCACAAGCTCACTCATACAATGTATTAAAATTTTTATTTAATTAATAAAGTTTAATATTACATTAAGAATTAATTTAACTTTAAAAGCTCAAAATGTTAAGAGAAGACTTAAGATTGATTGGATATTATATCTAACACAAAGGGACCAACAGAGGCATCTTAACTTGTTGCCTTCCTGTGATAAATTTAAAATTTGTTTAATTATTTCAACTCACACAGAAAAGTTCAACATATGCCTTCAATTCAAGCAGGGACCAATAGAGGCATCTTCACTTGTTGCCTTTCTGTGATAAACTTGCCATCCGTTTCATAGCATTCAATGTATGATACCGTCATTTGTGGCTAACAAAAGCTTATAGCTAGTGAATGCAAAGATAAGAAATGTGATGAAAACAAATCAGCATTCGTAGTATTCTACATTCGAGTGCCACACTGGGGGTAAAGTGTATATTACACAAAGTTTAATAAGATTTCTTATATTTTTTTTCTCTAAAGGCTATCTTGGCGTCAAGAGAGTTCTTAAATATTTTGCTGAATCTCCTTATATGTAATGAGAATTGCAAAGGTACCATCCTTTATAGTTTGTGCAGTTAAAAACTTTTTACTTGAACATAAATAGCCCATGTTCTTGACAAAATTGAACTTCTTGCAGTTGGAAATCACTGCAATACCCTGCAGTCAAGATAAAAATACCTTAGAGGTTAGAATGCTATGTCCCACTTTAATAGGTTGTAGAACTGCAATTCCCCGAAATTAAGTTGTATTTTTTTTTCCTTGGATTCATTTGTACATATCTATGATCATACTCACTATATTCGATGAAAGTATTAGGTCAATTTTACAATTCATAGCATTATATTGAGCATAAATTTTTTTATTCATATTTAGTTCATAATTCACTTCTGTATTTCAATTTCTCAGAATCAATGATAACATAAAAACTTTGTTTCTCTCCCAATTCTCCCAAACTCTGATAATTACGTTATCGATATATGAAATTGGTCAGTTTTACAATTCAAATTATTATTGTGCATTAAATTTTTTATTTCTATTTAGTTAACGATTTAGCAATTGGACCACTAGTTATTTTAAATGTTTGTTCTCCATTATTACGACAGCAATGTGATATTGGTCCTTCTTTAATTCTTTTAGGCTTTATTCAAGAAACATTTGGTCCCCCTCTTTGGCTTTTTCGTTGTTTTGATTTTAAAGGAACGAGAGTAGCCATTTCATACGTAAACATACACAGTTTGCGTCTTATCCATTCTGTGGTCTGTAATTGGCATGGACTTGCAAAACTTCATGCATATCTTTCACGTGCTTTCTAAGGGAGATTGTACGATCTTCCCTGAAAATGGTTGATTTGGGTGATAGTTTCATAGAGTTTCATTGAGAATTGCGAAATTGATAAGAATTTTAAATTATAAAAAACAAAATTGATAAATTTAAAATATAAATGACGAAATTAATTATGATTTTAAATATAAAAGAATAAATTAATAAAGTTAAAGTATAAAAAATTATTTTAAGTATAAGAGATTAAAATAAATATTTACATTTAATTTTAACTTATACTTACACTCATGTCCATTTCGGCCTCACACATCCATGTGTGTAGTCCGAAACATCACCAAAGCAATCTGCTAAACACAAAGATGATAAGTAAAAAACGATACATAATATGTGCACCCAAACAGTAATAGTTTGTTGTTACTATGCCGAGTTCTACAACTATTTCTTTGGCTTTTATTGTGTGTACTGATTTAATATGCCCACAAGATGTTGTTTGTAAAAGAAGCTATAAATAGCTTAAATTGGAATTCTGGATATCTTCAGCAACATAGATGAATTCTAGTGAACATGATTAAAGATTGGCAAATTCTTATTTTAGGTTTCAAATAAATGTCCAAATACTTTCCATGAAAATTTTAGTTACAAAATCAACTATTTTCGATCAAATTTAATATTCTAATAGAGCAAGCACATGGCAAACTAAACACAGTAAATCCGATCAGCTCTGTTCACGCTTATATTTTCAAACTAAATTGGTTTCTTGTTATAATCTTTATTTTTTATATCAAAGTATTTTGGGATTTAGGATTTTAAGATGAAGGGGATTGATGAGAACGTCGCTATCTCATAAAATTAATCAAACACCCCTATTTTTAGTGCAATATAGGGTCGCCCGAGCCATCTCCCAAGGAATGTGTCATCCATTTATCATTTCATAAACCAACAAAATTGGGAGGTTGTAAAAGTGTTGCTATAAATTAAATGAGTATAAAAGTGAGATTACTTATTGTGAGAAAGCGTAACCGAACTATACTTCTTTCCTGGATTGGTTTGGTTAATCATAGACCATTAATGGTGATACAAATCAATGAGTTGCAACTTGATTCTAGTTATAACAGAAATCTCCAATTACAACTAGTATTCCTATTGAATTATCATGCAACATATGGATTGGCACACACATCATACATTTCTAGCAATCGCATAGAACATACAAGCTATCCAATCTCAAAGTCCCAATATCAACTAGCATATTCATATATATTCATAATAGAGTTAAGAAATATCATTCTAAACATCTAACTCATGCATTGAATCCAAACCTCAACCAAAAATCTCCAATAATCAGAAAGAACTCAAGGCAAAAGCATGAATAACACAAATCCCATTAAATTCAGAATAATGAGTTACAAGGTCTCAAAACCTCACCAATCCATTCCAAAATGTATAGTTCAGTTACAAAGAAGCCTACCCCTCCATGGAAAATGATTCCAAGCTCCAATATGTGAAGAAAATTCGTGCCCTAGCAGAGCTTGGTGAGGGCTGACCTTCCTCTCTGTTTTTCCCCTTCGAAAAATCTGCTTTACTTTCCCAATTTTCTGCTAAAATGGTTCTTCCCACTCCTCTCACGTTCCTGCCTTAATTACAAGTTTGTCACCGCTTGGGAATATTCCCTAGTCATCACCTTCACTTGGTACTTTTTCCCGTCCAGAATCCGAATCTGAAGTTCCAAGGCTCGGGGCATTATCAAAATGACTTCAATTGAGAAAATGGTCTTCATAAAATTTGTAGCCCTTTGTCTTAGCTTTCCAATGAAACTAAAATCACTCAATTTTGGGTTGTTTTTCTCAAGTTATGGTCTGATAAGTGCCACAAGGTCAGATTTCCTAAACAAACTTCCTGTCTTGAATTTGTAAGCATAATTCTCCATTAGACTTGAGAATTAGGTTTTGGCCTTTCCAGTAAAGTTGTAGATCGTCTTCTTAGCTTTCCTAAGAATTAAGATTCATAATTTTTAGAAATCTACAACTCAAGATATGCTAGAAATACTGTACCATGGTCAAATTGGAACAAAGTTGCATAAAACATTAATTTTCCAAAAGGATGCCTAACTTATAATCATTATCTAAGTTATCAAATTAGGCTAAAAAGAGTGTGCAATAGCTATGTGTAAGTGCTAAATATATATATATAAAAATGTGGTATATCAAATCCCCCAACACTTAACCTTTGCGCGACCCGGGCAAACTGAATTTGTGCACGAATTTAAGGAAAAAATGATGCCCAGGAGAGGTAACCAAAAAACTACCCAAGGAAATATTCAAAAAGTGTGGTGACCGAAAAGTATGTGAGTGTGAAATAGAGTTTGCAACAAGATCTTGAAGAAGTAAATTCAAAAGAATCCAATCAATCATGCCAAAGCTTCTTTTTGCATATCCTAGATTAATTGACACGGTGACTCAAATTAAAAAGATGCATCAGGAGTGATAACCACCTCACAAGGTAATTAAGGCACTCCACTCTTCAAGTGTTTGTGTTGGTAGGTGTTTCGCTCACATCCACTCAAGAGAATTGCACTACCATAGGCTTGCAAGAATTCTAATCTCCACTACTCAAAACATATGCATACATAAATCAAAAGGACTTGCTCGTAATTGGGCTAAGGGAAGAAGGAGGGATCAAATAGATAGAACAAGGTAAAAATTCAAAAGAGCAAGAGAGCATTAGGTTATGAGAATTGAATTCAAGCATGCAATTGCAAAATTTTAAACCTAATCAATGCCAAATACCATGCAAAACTCTCTTTCTATTTTGACTTCCTCCAAACAAAAATTTAACCCCAACACTTTTTTGCACTCTATATATATATATATATATTTTCTTTTCTTCATATTTTTTTTTTCATCGAAGAATGCAAGAACATACCAACACTTTTAGAAATAAACATAAACATATGTGTCTGCCCCCACACTTTATATTTGGCCGTCTCGGACAAAGCAAGAATTGGCAAGAACTCTAGAATCATACCAATGCTCTCAAGCTCGCTAAATGCATGGGAAAAGTATTGAGGCTTTGGCTGAAATTTGTTGAGGATGAATAGGAGGTTCAAGAGGAATAAATAGTGGTGGAAGGCAAAATTGGCTAGTTGGCTATAGAAAAGAAACATGGCCTAGATCATATTCATGCATGCATATTATAATGTAGTCTCAAAAAGAATGAATGCAAGTTCTAGAGTGACAAGTTCTAGAGTGAAAATTCACACATGAAAGAATGAGCAAGTATAGTGCCAAGGTATGCTCACTTAGGCTCAAAGCTCACAAGGGTTTGAAGATTACCAACTCAATGCACATAAGCAAAATGATTCGCCAAAGGAATTAATCCAAGATACACAAGGGTTATGGCAATCAAAGTGGATTCAAAACCTCTCTTTACAAAAGTATCACAACTCTCAAAAAGTAGCTAGAATATATACATATATGGTCAAAAGTATCACCCAAAAGAATGCAGAAAATTTAAAGGTGCAGATTTTTTTTTTTTTTTGTTTAAAAGCATTTTATTGAAGAAAGAGGATAGAAAAAAACTTCCTTAATGAAGGGCAAGTAGCCTTTTTCAATTGTTCTACTCCCTCCATATTTGCTCCGGCTCTTGGGTCTTAAGGTGAGTAGGTGGCTTCACCCAATCCCACCTCTTCCACCAAAGTATTGGCTTGAGTCTCCTCATAAAATTTCTTGAGTCAATGCCCATTGACTTTAAAGGTCCGTCTCGATGTCACCTCTTGAATTTCCACTGCACCATAAGAAAAAATGTTAGTGACAATGAAAGGACCTTCCCAACGGGATCTCAACTTACCGGGCATCAACTTAAGGCATGCATTGTAGAGGAGGACTTTCTCTCCCACTTGGAAATCCTTTCTTAGAATAAACTTCTCGTGAAATGCCTTGATTTTCTCTTTGTAGATTCTTGAGCTCTCATATGCTTCAAGATGGATCTCTTCAAGTTCTTGCAACTGCAATTTTCTTTCCATTCCAGCTAACCTCATATTCATGTTGCACTCTTTGACTGCCCAATAAGCCCGATGCTCTAATTCCATGGGTAAATGACATGCCTTACCAAATACAATCCTATAAGGAGACATCGCTATAGGTGTCTTGTAGGCAATCCGATAAGCCCATAGAGCATCGTCAAGCCGCTTACTCCAATCCTTGCAATCCGGTCTAACTGTTTTCTCTAGGATCCTCTTGACCTCTCGATTAGATATTTCGGCTTGGCCATTTGTTTAAGGGTGGTAGGCTGTTGAGGTCTTGTGAGCAACCCCATACTTGCTAAGCAATGACTTCATGCTCTGATTATGGAAGTAGGATCCTTGATAACTGATTATTGCTCTTGGAATTCCAAACTTGCAAAATATGTGTGATCTAACAAAATCCACTACAACATGAGAGTCGTCAGTCCTGGTGGAGATTGCCTCAACCCACTTTGAAACATAATCAACAGCCAATAGAATATAAACAAAGCTAAATGAAACAGGAAATGGACCCATAAAATCAATGCCCCAAACATAAAAAACTTCACAAAACAACAAAGGTTGTTGAGGCATTTCATTTATCTTGCTAATGTTTCCTACCCTTTGACATCTCTCACAAGATTTGCAAAATTCATAAGCACCATGAAAAAGGGTAGGCCAATATAATCTAAAATCTAATACCTTCCTAGCAGTTCTTTGGGGACCAAAATGGCCTCCACATGCATGTGAATGACAAAAGGAAAGCACATATTGAAACTCATGATTTGGTATGCATCGTCTAATCAATTGGTCACTACAATACCTCCACAAATCAGGATCATCCTAAACATAGTACTTAGCCTCACTCTTCAATTTATTCACTTGTGCTTGTGTGAAGTGTGAAGGTAAAACACGAGCAACCAAATAATTCACTAAATTTGCATACCATGGCTACTCACTTTGCAGTTGCAAAAGCTGCTCATCAGGAAAAGAATCAGAAAGAGGAAGTGGATCTAGTGGTCTCTGAATTCTACTTAAGTGATCTACCACCAAATTTTCAGCTCCACTTCTATCTCGAATCTGAACATCAAATTCTTGGAGCAACAACCACCTAATCAATCTTGGTTTTGCCTCTGGTTTCTTCAACGAGAACTTCAAAGCTGCATGGTCAGTAAAAACAACAACCTCAGAGCATAGCAAATATGATCTAAATTTATCTAAAGCAAAAACAATTGCTAAAAGCTTCTTCTTTGTGGTTGTATAGTTGGATTGGGTAGCATCCAAAGTTCGAGAGGCATAATAAATGACATGAGGCAGCTTTCCAACTCTTTGTGCTAGGACAGCTCCCACTACATAATTGGAGGCATCACACATAAGCTCAAATGGGTGTGCCCAATCAAGAGGCTAGATGATGGGTGTGCTAGTGAGGACTTTCTTTAATCTGTCAAATGCTTCCTTGCACCCCTCATCAAAGATAAACTGCACATCTTTTTGTAGCAAGTTGGACAGAGGAAGCGCAATCTTGCTGAAATCCTTTACAAATTGCTGGTAGAACCCTGCATGACAAAGAAAAGAACGAATCTCCCGCACACTGGTGGGGTATGGAAGAGTCGAAATAACATCTATCTTAATTGGATCTACCTTTATGCCCTTGCTAGATACAATATGACCTAAAACTATACCTTGCTCAACCATAAAGTGACATTTTTCATAATTTAAACCAAGGTTAGTTTTAATGCATTTTTGTAACACTCTAGCTAGGCTATCCAAACATGCATCAAAAGATGAACCATAAACAGTAAAATCATTCATAAACACCTCCATGCAATTTTCAAGAAAGTCAGAAAAAATACTCACCATGCACCTTTGAAAAGTGCCAGGAGCATTGCATAGTCTGAACGGCATCCTCCTACATGCAAAGGTACCAAATAGGCATGTGAAAGTGGTATTCTCCTGGTCCTTCGGTGCAATATGAATCTGGAAGTACCCTGTGTACCCATCAAGAAAGCAATAATGAGACTTCTCAGCAAGCCTTTCCAACATTTGATCAATAAAGGGTAGAAGATAATGGTCCTTCCTGGTAGCTTGATTTAATTTTCTATAGTCAATGCAAACCCTCTAGCTATTTTGAACTCTGGTGGGAATTAACTCATTTTTCTCATTTGCACCACAATGACTCTAGATTTCTTGGGGACAACTTGCACAGGACTTACCCATTTACTGTCAGATATAGGATAAATAATACCAACTTGAAAAAGCTTAGTGACCTCCTTTTTCACCACATCAAGTATAAGAGGGTTAAGTCGCCTTTGTGGTTGCCTCACTAGCTTAGCCCCATATTCTAATAAATTTTTGTGCATGCAAACTGCTGGGCTAATGCTAGGAATATCAGCAAGTGTCCATCCAATAGCTTTCTTGTGCTGCCTAAGAACACTCATCAATTTTTCTTCTTAATTAGGCAGAAGATTATTTGCAATGATGACTGGGAGTTGCTCATTGGCCTCTAGAAAGGCATATTTCAGATTTCCTGGAAGTGGCTTAAAATCAAGAGCAGGTGGTTGGATTACAGAAGGAAGCATCTTGCTAAGTATCAATTCTACTACATTAAGCTTAAGAAAATTTTCTGATTCAACATCTCTGCTCATCGCATCTAAATCAACAGAATATGCCACAATATCTACCTTAGAATTCACATCCTCAACAGAATTAATATCATGAATAAATGCAGATATTTCAGCACAAATAGAGCAAGGGTTGGATTAACCACAATCATAATGAAATTTAACAGAATCATCCAAGTTCATAATTTTTGGGAAATCAGAGCACATATTACCATATTTCTCCTCCTCCAACTCATCTATAATATCTGTGCAAAAGAAAACAGAATGATTCTCAAGTGGGTACTTCATAGCATTATGAATGTTAAATTCAACCACATTATCACCAAATTCCATAGTAAGAGTACCAGCATGCACATCAATTTTGGTCCTAACAGTTCTTAAGAAGGGCCTGCCTAAAATAATGGGGGATCTACTAGTAGAATCACCCCCTATATCCAGAATATAAAAATCTGCAGGAAAGATGAGTTCATTTACTCTTATTAGGACATCCTTTATCAAACCTGTAGGATATGCATTACTCCTGTTTGCTAATTGAATGACAACTAGAGTGGGCTGCAAAAGACCAAGGCCAAGAGATTGATAAACAGATTTAGGCATGACATTTATGGATGCTCCCAGGTCGAGCATGACATCCTCAAACTTACAATTGCCACTGATGTATAGAATGGTGAAAGTACCAAGATCCTTGCACTTTTGTGGCATAGGTTAGATGAGAGCCGAGACATTTTGGCCTATAGTGACTTTCTCGGTGCTTGAGTTTCCTTTTGTGCATGCACAAATCTTTAAGAAACTTGGCATATTTAGGAATTTGTTTAATTGCATCCAGTAGAGGAATATTCACTTCAACCTTCTTGAATGTCTCTAAAAGCTCTTTTTCTTTTTCTGCTTATGTTATTTTCCTTGCCGATTGGATGGATCTTTGTGGGAAAGGCAAAGGAATAGGAGGTTCCTGTTGGGGAGAGACATGTGAATGATTCTGAGCATTACTTAGGTCTACTTGATCATGAGTAGGCTTGTCATTAGTGGATGTAGCAGAAGAAGTAGTAAGGGGCTCATGTAATTTTTTTCCAATCCGCAATATAATAACACTCACATTCCCTTGGGGGTTAGGGATAGTCTGTGATGGAAGTTGCCTAGAATTTTGATTTTGCTGTATTTGGCTCAAAGAAGAGGCTAATTGGCCTATTTGTGTCTCCAAGTTCTGTATTGTGGATTCTATTCTCTGCTGGAATTGGAGGTTGTTTACAGCCATCTGTTTAACTAACTCTTCTAATGATGGTTTAGAAGACTGGGCAGGAGCAGGAGTAAATGTTGGAGCTTGAGCTTGCTGTTGAGAGAATGATTGTTGCCTAGGTGGAAAGGCAAGTCTGTAGGGTCCTAGATTGTTGGGAAACTGTGACTGCTGGAATGAGGGTTTGGCTATAGCATTGTATGGCTGTTGAGCATTGCCATACTTAAGATTTGGGTGATCACGCCAACTTAGATTATAAGTGTTGCTGAATGGGTCATAGCGGGATTACTGGTACTGTGGTTTGCTAACAAATGTACTTGTGGCTGCTACTAGCTGAAATGCAATAGGATTCTCTGGCATGGTTGGGTAAGCATCTGTAGTATGAGACATAGAAGCACAAATTTCACAAAACCTAACAGGTGGCTGTTGCACTGTCGTCTGGTGCTGGGTCAGTGCTAATTGCCTGACGAGAAATGTGAGCTCATCCAATCGGGTCTCCATTCTTTATTGGTCAGCATATGAAGTCTTCACCTCATTCACTAGTTGAGTCAATGCATTTCTAGTGCCAAACTGCTGAGAGTTAGCAACCATGTTTGCTATCAAGTCTCTGGCAGCTATTGGAGTTTTGTTAACAAGGGCTCCCCTACTAGCAGCATCAATCATACTACGATCCATAGAGAGGAGGCCCTTATAGAAATATTGGATAAGAAGCTTATCAGTGATCTGATGATGAGGATAACTAGCACACAACTTCTTGAATCTCTCCCAATATTCATACAATGTTTCCCCTATCATTTTTCGAATACCACAAATGTCTTTTTCTGATTGTTGCAGCTCTGGATGCAAGAAAGAATTTTTCTAGGAACAGCTGCTTCATATCATTCTAGGAGGTAACTGATCCAGTGGGAAGATAATAGAGCCAATCCTTAACCACACCGTCAAGAGAAAAGGGAAAGGCCCTAAGCTTGATATGCTCTTCAGAAATGCCATTTGGTTTCATGGTTGAAGTGATAATATGAAACTCCTGAAGGTACCGTTATGGATCTTCACCTGCAAGACCATGAAACTTTGGAAGCAAGTGTATAAATCTAGTTTTAAGTTCAAAATCAGCATTATGTTTAGGATATTGAATACACAATGGCTAATAAGTAACATCAGGTGCAATAAGTTCTTTCAAAGTGCTATCAACTCTATTAGCATCCATGTTCACAATATTACCAATAGGAATATCAACAGGATTATCAACAACAGGATTATCAGTAGGGTTGTCAATAGTAGGGATATCAACAGTAGTAGGAATATCAATGGTATCAACAGGAATATTAAGAATAAGACCAGAAATATCTATGTAAATAGAACCACCAAGACTATTACTACCAACAATTATAGGGATGCTATCAACACTATGACAATGTCTCCTCCTAAGCCTAAAAGTTCGTTCAATCTTAGGATCCAATGCAAAAAGATTAGGCACAGAAGATGACCGAGTCATGTACCAATAGCATATATCACAATATGTACAAAACACAACAAGTATGCACAAAAACAGGCTAAATTCATGTTCAAATGTCCAAAATATGTACAAGGTCTATTAAAGCAACAAATAATGTGCACATTCCCTAGCAACGGAGCCAAAATTTTGATGAGAACGTCGCTACCTCATAAAATTAATCGAACACCCCCTATTTTTAGTGCAATATAGGGTCGCTCGAGTTATCTCTCAAGGAATGTGTCATCCATTTATCACTTCATAAACCAACAAAATTGGGAGGTTGTAAGAGTGTTGCTATAAATTAAATGAGTATAAAAGTGAGATTACTTACCGTGAGAAAGTGTAACTGAACTATACTTCTTTCTTGGATTGATTTGGTTAATCATAGACCATTAATGGTGATACAAATCAATGAGTTGCTACTTGATTCTAGTTATAACAGAAATCTCCAATTACAACTAGTATTCCTATTGAATTATCATCCAACATATGGATTGGCACACGCATCATACATTTCTAGCAATCGCATAGAACATACAAGCTATCCAATCTCAAAGTCCCAATATCAACTAGCATATTCATATATATTCATAATAGAGTTAAGAAATATCATTCTAAACATCTAACTCATGCATTGAATCCAAACCTCAACCAGAAATCTCCAATAATCAGAAAGAACTCAAGGCAAAAGCATGAATAACACAAATCCCATTAAATTCGGAATAATGAGTTACAAGGTCTCAAAACCTCACCAATCTATTCCAAAATGTATAGTTCAGTTACAAAGAAGCCTACCCCTCCATGGAAACTGATTCCAAGATCCAAAATGTGAAGAAAATTCGTGCCCTAGCAGAGCTTGGCGAGGGCTAACCAGGCTGACCTTCCTCTCTGTTTTTCCCCTTCGAAAAATCTACTTTACTTTCCCAATTTTCAGCTAAAAATGGTTCTTCCCGCTCCTCTCATGTTCCTGGCTTAATTACAAGTTTGCCACCACTTGGGAATATTCCCTAGTCATCAGCTTCACTTGGTACTTTTTCCCGTCCAGAATCCGAATCTGAAATTTCAAGGCTCGGGGTGTTATCAAAACGACTTCAATTGAGAAAGTGGTCTTCATAAAATTTGTAGCCTTTTGTCTTACTTTTCCAATGAAACTAAATCACTCAATTTTGAGTTGTTTTGCTCAAGTTATGGTCTGATAAGTGCCACAAGGTCAGATTTCCTAAACAGACTTCCTGCCTTGAATTTGTAAGCATAATTCTCTCATTAGACTTGAGAACTGGGTTTCGGCCCTTTAGCAAAGTTGTAGATCTCCTTCTTAGCTTTCCTACGAATTGAGAATCATAATTTTTAAAAATCTACAACTCAAGATATGCTAGAAATACTGAACCATGGTCAAATTAGAATAGAGTTGCATAAAACATTAATTTTCCAAAAGGATGCCTAACGTATAATCATTATCTAAGTTATCAAATTAGGCCAAAAAGAGTATGTAATAGCTATGTGTAAGTGCTAAATATGTACATAAAAATGTGGTATATCAGGGATTAGGGAATAGGTTGTCAAGTTTAAGTTTGTACGTGTTTAAGGAATAATTAGATGTAAATTTTTAAGGTTTAATATTTAGTGTTTAATAAAAATAGATTTAGCACAGTTAAAATATCATGTAATCACTAAAGTGATACAATGTGAGTTGATAGATCATTATTATTATATTTATTCAATAGTTCAAATTATGCCATAAAAAATTGCATGATATGTTTATAATTTTAATGTAAAATTACTAATGATTATTTGAGTATAATATAACTATTACACAATTTTAGGTAACAACGATTGTGTAGACACTATGTTTTGTTCAAAGACTTATTTTATTTTATTATTTTCTCAATTTACCTATTTAGTTATTTATTTTTTTCTATCTACTTTTTATTTTTATTTTCATTTTTATTCTTATAATAATAATATTATTATTTTATTTATTTATTTATATATATATATATATATATATATATATATTCTGTTTAAAAAAAAAAGAAAAAAGAAAAAAGAAAAAAAGAAGGAAACAAGGAGCAAAGAGAGAAAAGAAGAAAAAAAAAAAAGAAAAAGAAAGAATAGTCGTGAAAGAAAGAAATAAGAAGAAAAAGAAAGAAAGAAAAAAAAAAAACAAGAAGAAAAGAGAAAACAGAAGGTGAACAATGGAAGTAGTGGAGTGGTTGAGTGCAGCACACAGAAAGAAAGGGAAGGCGTGAAAGAAAAGGATAACAGTGAAGCAGCAGAGCAGCAAGCGGAATTGAGGGGAAAAGATTGAGATAGAGAGCTTGAAAGCAGAGCAGAAGGAGGGAGAAGGGAGAACTATCGAGAGGCAGAGAAGGAGATTGAGAGTTCGGAAGAGAGCTATCGTGGAAGGAAAATGAGAGCTAGAGAGCGACATTGAGAAGCAGAGAGTGAGATTGAGATATCGAGAAGAAAAGAGTGAGAATAGAAGAGAAGGGACAACAGAAAATCAAAGAAGCGGAGAGCGAAGGTATTGTAAGTTCGTACCAGCTTTGTTTTTGTCTAGTTAAATCTGAATATGAGGCATTGTTGAATTCATGCATCTTTATCTTGTTGATTGGGTGGTTTTTGATGTGCATTACTGGGTGTGAAGAACACCATAATTCCCTTTTTTTTCTTTAGCTCCTGTCACTGTGTCATTTGGTTATCTCTATTTTCACATTTGAGTGAGATTGGAATTGGAACGGGATGTGGCCTTGGTGTTAGATTCTATGGTTTTGATTCCGATTGGCATTTGTTAGAGAAATATATTTCTGTATTGTGTATTCTCTGCATTTGATTGTTATCCTTAAGAAAGTGGGGATGAACACCTATGTTGAATATGTTCTGCGTATGTTTAATTTCAGAGACTTTACTTTGCTTATCCTTTGGTGTTTTGGATTTGTTTTAATCTGCTCAATCTATTTTCTATACATGTCTTTGGGTTGTGATTTCTGTGTCTTTTCTAAAATTTATGTTAGTAAATGAATGTCAGGTCAGATTTGAGTAATCAAAAATGATTTTCCAGTTATTGTTCCTTTACAGTTTATTGTGATAAATTCCTAATGGTGTTTCTTGCACATTCTGTGTTTTGTTCTGGAATACCTCTGTAGTGGTTCTTCCTTGTAGAGTTTGAGACTTCCTGTAGAATTTTTCTCACAAGTTTTGATGAATACCAGTTGATAGAAATGGTTAAATTCTGGATTACAGAAGTGAGATTCTGCTGTATTCTTGTTCATGGTTCTATGTGGACTAATTTCCATAACCCTTATGCCGAATGTAATAGTTTGTTAATGTCGGAATGTTTAGTTCACAAGTGTTTTCGGACTGAATAAATAATTTGTATTAATGCTTTTCCTGAGTTGTTTAGTATGGTTGTTGCATTCATTTTGCCCCTGTTTTATGAGTCCATTCTGGTTGGAAGTTCGTTTCATGTTCTGCTGCTATGCAATTGTGATTTTGGGATTTATTTAGACTCTCACCGCTCTATTACTTTGGTTTGAAAAGAATGAAATGCAAGTGCAAATTCTTGGTGATTTTATTCATGCATTTATGTGGTGTATAAATCTTGTGACTCTCGTTTAATGATCCTTGTTGACTTGGTTTGAATAATTGGGACCCTGTAATTATAGAAATCTGAATTGCATATTGATGTGGCGGTAAGATGTAAAGAGTTCTACCTCTGTTTAACGATTCCATGCTGGACTTTTCTGGGTTTTAATAGTGAGGGATTGATGCTGGAATTTGATGCTGGAATTTTCTGGGTTAAGTGGAGGGATTGAAAAAAAATCTGGAATATATTTTTATTCACCTTTCTATTTCTTTAGAATGAAAAGTGTGATGTCAAGTGTCAACTTTCAGATTTTGGCCCATTGAATTTCTCTATACTAATTGAATTTTGACTTGGATACAATGCTGAGATTGAGATTGGAAATAAGGAGAACTTGAATTTGAAAAGTCTTTTTGTTGAAACTGATTTCATAATGTGTTCATTTCTGAGATGCATTATTTTCATTACTTTTCATGGTGGGTAGCTCATATGTCCTACAATGAATAAATTGATGAAGAAACGCATTTCAACAGCAGACATGTTTCCATGATCCCAACTTGATTTTTTTAATGGAACACTTGCTGTGAGTTGCTGTTAGGGAGTGTTTACAATGAATTCTCGCTGTTTGGTGGCTGTTTGTGTTCTGCTATTTGATGTTTTTGTATGAGTGTTGTTCCTGGAATTATGGTAGAGGAGAATTTGGTTCTCTTACTTGTGTTTCTTCATGCTTAGGTTGCCTGCTCTTTTAAGAAGTGTCCAATCTGTTATGTTCATGTTTGTCCTTGAAATTTGAAATTATCTTGCAGAAGGCATACATTAGAGGTTTTATCTATTGAAATTTGGGTTAATATTCTTGCTTTGCTGGGGGATTCCATATTCTAAGTCAGGTTTTCTCTTGGTGATCATTTAAGAATTGATTTGGAATCTTTTAAGTGCATGAGAGTATTTGTTTAATTGGTATCTTGTATCTAACTTGTGAGAATTATTTGGTGAATGCTTATTCTCGTTTGGTTCATTTAATGCTTGGGGGAATTTGTGAAAGGGATTTGTTTGGGTTCTTTGTAAAAATTTTATACACATCTTGCTAGGGAAGTGATTCATATATGGGTGAGATTTTTGTCTTATTGTGGTTATTTGTTTTCTCTATGAGACTCATCATTAACCTTTCATTGATGTTAACGCTGTTTCTAAAATTTATGATTTATTGGATGAACCTTTTGATGAATTGATCAATGGCTAATCTACTTTGTATGGGAACGTTTTGCAACTGTTAAAGCTCTTTTTTTTTTTTTTTGTCTCAATCTGCTTGATGAGACTTTGTGATTGTATACTATCATATTGGTTTCATTTTTTCAATAAGATTTCACTGTTTTCTGCAATTTGTTGAGTATTTGGTTTATGGAAGCAGCTTGTCTTTTCGAAATTATATATTGGGTCATCTCTTAGATCAGAATTTGACTTAATGAAAGGGACGTTGTGATTGAATTCTGTTTTGGAACTTAGGAATTCGGTGCAGGTCAGATGGGTATGAAAAGAAATGATGGGGTTGAGAACAGAAAAATAATAAAGTCAAGGTTGTGTAAATGAGCCGTGGACGCTATGGAAAGAAAATAAAAAAATGGTGTAAATAGGAAACAATGGGGTGAGAACAGGAAAAAAAATTGAAGTTAAAAAGGGTAAGTGAGCCGTGGGATGCTATGGAAAGAAAAGAAAAGAGGGGTGTGAGAAGGAAATATACAAGTGCCAAATAGAAAAGGTGGGGTGCGAAAAGGATGGAAGGATCCTAGATTCATCTAGGAAACTCATGCATACAAATTTATTTTACTGTTATTTTATTAAAAATTGAAATGTTATTCAGTACTAAATAAAATACAATTTTGGGTCATATTGCTATTTTGCACAATTTATTTGGGTAACCATTTTCGACGGATGTTGTGGGGTGCCTAACACCTTCCTCACACATAACTGACTCCCGAACTCACCTCTGGTTCGTATTCTGACGCCTTTCCAATAATAAAAATTTTTGAAATAAATAGGGTTTCCAATTGTACCCTAATTCTTAAACAATTGGTAGCGACTCCAAAAATAATTTTTTTCTTAAAATAAAGTTGTTTCATTCTTCGTCGTAGCGTTTTTACCCTCAAAGGGTACGTTGTGACAGATTGTATCTTCAAATTGAAATTGTTGAACTAGACAAGTAAAAGAGGTTGTCGCATAACTGGATGGAATCTCATTGTGGGTATGTGTTGACTAACGGTGATCCTCATTCACTAACAGTGTCCTCCCATGCATCAAAGTCTATTAAGACAACATCTTAACTTGTTGCCTTCCTATGATAAACTTGCCATCCGTTTCATAGCATTCAATGTATGGTAACTTCATTTGTGGCTAACAGAAGATTGTTGCTGGTAAATGCAAAGATAAGAAATGAGACGCAATATTAAAAGTTCAATTAAATTCTTTCATTTATATATTTTTTTTATTCTCACACGTATTATTAATTATTTTCTCTTGTTAATTGTATTAATTACACATTTATATTTATCCTGCTAATTTGGGGTTTTAAGATTTAGAGATTAGAATTTATAATTTATAATTTTAGATTTTAAGGTTTACGGTTCATAGTTTAAATTAAACAAAATGAATATTTATATTTCAAGCCTAAAACAAAAGTGAACTTTTTGTATAAACAAAAAACACTTAAATAAAGTCTTTCTTAATGGAGGATATGCCCTTACAAAGGGACCAGTAGAGCCATCTTAACTTATTGCCTTCCTTAGATAGTCTTATCATATGATTAATTATTTCGACTCACACTGAAATGTCAAATATATAGGCTTTCAATTGAAACGGCACAGCAGGGACCAATAGAGGCATCTTAACTTGTTTCCTTCTTGTGATAAACTTATCATCCGTTTAATTATTTCAACTCATTGAAATGTCCAAAAACTATATGCTATCAATTGAAGCAGTGTGGCAGGGACCAAAAGAGGAGTTTTAACTTGTTACCATCTGTTCAAAAACTTAAAATCTGTTTTCTAGCCATTCATTTGTGGCTAGCTAAGGATTGTTGCTGGCGAATGCAAAGATAATCAAGACAATCTTCGTAATGTGATATACCAGGGTTGCGATGGTTCATGTCTGTAAGTTAAGTTCATCTCGTTAATGCCAAGTAGCATAAATAGGGAAGGGCATGCATCTAATGCATGATGTTATTGGTTGAGTTATTGATGGAAACATGGCCACCAATGTTGCCAGTGGAGGCATTGCTGCCAACACTGCCAACGGGAACGTTGCTGCTGCCAATGGAGACGTTGCTGCCAGCACTGCACATGGAAATGTTGCTGCCAAGTGGAGTAGAAACCCACTTAAAGTGCCACTTGGTCCCATGACAAGAGCTAGGGCAAAGAGGTTCAAGGAAGCCCTAAATGGGATGGTGCAAGAAGTATTGGAACAAGCTAATTCGTGGAGGCCCATGGTCAAGCTGGCCAACAAATTGATTGTATTTGATTGGGAAATTACAGAGCTGATTGTATTAGAATTAGTTACTTTATTTAGTTTCCTAATTTTAGAAGTAATATGATTTGATTAGATTACATTAGATTACTTATATTTTATTTCCTTTTCTGTTTAAACAAGATTTCCTAATCTTGTAAAGCCTTTAAATAGGGCTCTTTGATTCAATAATATTTATAATATGCGTTTAAACAAATTGTGAGTTTTTCATATTCTCTCTAGTTCTTTGTGAGCTATTCGAATTATCAATCAAGCATCCATCCTTGATTGTGGCGCCTTCACTATACCAAGGTTCACACCTCAATATAGGTGTTGGGTTGCGGCTTGTCCATCCAAGCCTAAAGTAGAAACGATCCTTAAACAATTTTGTTACGGGTTTCGTCACAATGTTGGCGGGGTTCGTATCAGTTGGTATCAGAGACTGCTTCTAGTCTCAGGTTTGCTTATCTTTAAATTGCTTTTCTTTAAGTTATTTCAATTCTGAATTCTTCTTCTCCATTCAGAAATCTGATAAAAAAAAAAACAAAAAAAAAAATGTCCAAATTTAGTTATTGCATTCTTAGTTTCCAGATTTTTGTTTGCTTGAATTCTGCTTAATTACTTTCCAGAATTCAGACTCGGTTATTACCAATTAAATGTTCCAGATTTTGGCCACTTAATTCGTATACCTTTGGCCCAGAAAATTCTGAAATTTTCCATATTTGATTGCCTTGTTTCAGGTGTAAATTGTGCCAAAAAATTCTGTCTTTTTCCAAAATTAATTGATCTTGTTTGCGTGCACCTTGTGCCCAGAAAATTTTACACTTTTCCAGATTTAATTGATCTTGTTTGGGTATGAATTGTGCCCAGAAAATTCTGCAATTTTCCAGAATTGATTGACCTTGTTCGGTTGAGAAAGTTGCCCAGAAAAATTCTGTTTCTGGTTGCTTATTTTAATAAGAACTCTTGAGAGGATTAAGAGAGGAAAAAGGCAAGAGTGACATACATTACAAGGAGCAAAAGCCAAATTATTCTCCTTGTAAACACGAGTGAATTAGAGTGCCAATCCTTGAGAGGAAACACGTGAGTTGTGTGAAGTGAGGATTTTTTTACTAACATTTTCTTCTTGCAGCAAGCATGTCTCATGAAAATGCTTCGATAGGTGCAAGGGTGGTGTAGATCCACAACTGATGATGGAGGCAGTGACAAGAGAGGTGAGGAGAATGATGAGAGCAGAGCTGGAAGCCTTACATAACAGAATAGACCGCAGAGAAAATGCTCGAAGGGAGCCGCCTCGTGTGCCTAGAGGAGGATGAGCTCCACCAATGAGAGCAAGAGCTGAACCTGAGGAGTATGAAGGGGAAGGCTTTGATGATGGAGATGATCGGGGTTCAACCATTGACCCTAGGAGGTATGGTGGACGGTTCAGAGGATTTAGAGAACCCATTCATGAAGATGCCCTACCCATTAGGCAGCTTGAGGGAGTTGGTGGTGAGAGGCAACCTAAGTATTTCCAAACTAGATGCCATGTGAACGAAAAAGTATGTAGCTTGATCATTGATGGTGAGAAGAATGCTAACTTTGCTAGTACTTATATGGTTGAGAAGCTAAGTTTACCCACCTTAAAGCACCCTAAACCTTATAGGTTGAAGTGGCTGGAAGGCAGTGGAGACATATGGGTAACAAAGCAAGTGTTAGTTGCATTCTCAATTGGCAAATATAAGGATGAAGTGCTTTGTGATATGGCACCAATGTATGATTGTCACTTACTCTTGGGGCATCCTTGGGAGGTTGGAAGAAAGGGTACTCATGATAAAAGAATAGATACATTCTTTCCATGAATGACCAAAAATTTAAGTTAGTTTCTCTCAAACTAGAAGAGGCACTTGAAGATCAAAAGAGAATTCAAAGGCAAAATTCTAAAAGAATAGTTAATGAGAGTGCAAAAGAAAATGAGGCAACTTCTGAAAAAGAAAATAGTGATAAAAATGGAAGTGAGAGTCCAGAAGAAAAGAATAGAGTGATTGAGTGTGAGAGTGGTGAGAAAAGTGAGGAGAAAAAGAATGAGGAGGAAAAAGAAATAGAGAGAAAATTTGAGAGAAAAGAAACTATATATGAGTCTGAAAAAGAAGTAAGTGTAATTAAGAAAAATAAGAGTGAAGAAGGTGGACAGCAATGCAAAAATGAGAGAGTGCTTGAGATAAAAGAAAAATTCCTGCATGAGTGCACAAGAAAAAGTGAGGATAAGAGTGAGTTTTTCTCATGATTTTGTAATTAGATCTCCTAACTCTTGTTCTAGTGATTTTTCTTTCTTGCAGAATTTTCATAAAGATTTCTCAAAGGAACTGCCTAGTGGATCATCATGTGTTATAAAGGAGAAAACTCCAATGGATCCCAGAGGTAAATCTAAATTGATTGAGAAATTTGAATACTTGTTTGAGTATGATCCTAATATTATCATTACGATTGATGTGTGTGGTGGATTAGCTCATAAAATTTTTTGCATAGGCGATTTTATTCTACTCTCTAGTAGTAGAGCAAAATCTTTAGGACTTGAGCATGCTAATACATTGTATGAGGATCATGTTACTTGTTCTAACATGTTGAATGCAATTGGAACTACTGAACATAAATCTGTCAATAGGGATGTTAATTCCTTGATTGGGGAGCTTGAAACTCATATGCATGAAGATCACATATGTAAATCCTATTGTCATGATCCTACTGTCATGAAAAGTAGTGATGACTTTTTCTTGTCTTGCTCTATTGATTCTTTACTGCACTTTAAGGATAATATGGTTCTTAATTCTTCATGTCAAAGGAAAGTATCAATCCTTAATGCAAATAAGTTGGGATTTGACTACTATGCTTCTATGTCTTTCTTGCATGATTTTAAAAGTCATTTCATTATTGATTTAATGTCACCAAGGACTAATAAGTTGAACTATTTTCGTGTCTTCAATGAATGTGGAATTACATTTGACAAGCTTGATAAACATGATAGTCTTTTCTTAAAAGGAAATCAATTATGTGTGATTCATAGCTTATTTTGTGCATTTTTGTGTAATTTTGCTGTTGAATATTTTGGAGATGCTTTGGTCTATAATGGGAATTTCATTGATCATCTTGAACATTGGTAAAATGTGTTAACTGATCTGAGAAAAAGAAATTTGAAGAAATGGCATGAGAAGTGGCTTGAATTCATGGAGCCCTTGCTATATACAAGCATGAAAAGGAATTATTTATAAATTATATGAATTATTTTAAATTTGTGCCAAACTATGAAAACTAATAATACAGAGTTAACTAGTAAAGTTGGAGAGCAAGGACTAATTTGTAAATATTTATAATTATAAAGACTAATTTTTAACATTTTAAATTATAGAAACTTTTTAAAATTTTGAGTAAAATTGTAGAGACTAAAAGTATAATCAAACCAAAAACAAAAAATTATTTGTTTTGTATTTTATTGCTGAAAAAATGGATGTTTTGTCTAAGAATTTGAAATAATTGCTCTCAAATTAAGAACACCATTTATAAACGATGTTGTCTCTACGCGAATCAGTGCTTGTTGTTTGCCAAATACAGTGGGAGTGAGGTAGATTTGAACAATAAGAAGTGATATTAGAAGTAATAGGGAGTATACATGGAGCTCCATCTGGTGGAAAGGCAAAGTTAGCAAATGAAGACAATGATAATGTATATATTTTAAAAGTTTAAAAGGATTATATGCATGTTTTAAAAGTTCTGGGGGTAAAGTGTATATTACACAAAATTTAATTTCTTATATTTTTTTTTTCTCTAAAGAATTCTTAACTTGTGATCATCTTTAATGGAGGATGCCCTTGGAAAGTGTCAATAACTAGTTTAACCTAAAAGTTTAAATAGTTAAGAGAAGATTTGATATTTGATTTTATATTATATCCAACACTCCGTATATACGAAATCCAGAGAAACTTGAAGAGTAAAAATTCACAAATTCACTCATACTATGTACTAAAATTATTAATTTAGTTAAGAAATTGGTAGTTAGAGATTTGATTTTCTGACTTCCAGTCAAAAAAGCTCTCATATCGTAAAAAATTAATTTAACCTATTAAATTATTAGAATAAAAGTCAAGACTCCTTTTGATATTATATCCAACACAAAAGGGACCAACAGAGACATCTTAACTTTTTGCCTTCCTGTTATAAACTTATCTTCTAATTATTTCGACTCACACAGAAAAGTTCAATATATGCCTTGAATTCAAGAAGGGACCAATAGAGGTATCTTAATTTGTTGCCTTCCTGCGATAAACTCGCCATCTGTTTCACAGAATTCAATGTATGATAGCCTCATTTGTGGCTAACAAAAGATTGTTGCTGGAAAATGCAAAGATAAGAAATTAGATGCAAACAACTCAGTCTTTGTAGTATCACATGCGAGTGCCACGCTGTGTTTATAGTACAAGTCAACAAAAACGATGATTTCGATTATGACAGTTCATAATTTAGTTCTACTGGGGGAGAAAATAGGCAGATTGGAAGCCCTAGTTTCAGGGGATTGCAGATAAGAATTAGTATATGGCTAGGAAGGAAGAATCACGTGCAGCAACTATCAAAATAGTATGATAATATTAGTGCTAGTAGTAAAAAACGATACATGATACGTGCGCCCAAACATTAACAGTTTTTTGTTACTATGACGAGCTCTAGTACTAGTTCTTTGGCTTTTTATGTTGACTTGCTAGGAATTCAACTCCCCAAACCTTGTAAGAATTAATTTCTCTATGTCACTTCCCTTTCAAATTTTTTAATTTTTTTTAAAATAAAATATTAATAGTTGGAAATGCTCATTGGGTTAAATAATTTCTTCATATCCCAAGGTTGCTTGAGTAACCATACAAGGAATACTGATGTGAAAGTAGCCACCAATGCTGCCAACTGGAGTAGAGACCCATTTGTAGTGCCACTAGGACCCAGGACAAGAGCTAGGGCAAAGAGGTTCAAGGAAACATTGAATGGCCTGCTGCAAGAGGTCTTAGAACATGCTAGTTCGTGGAGGCCCATGGAGCATGATCAACATAGGCTTATCAACATGCTTCAAGCCCAAGGCGGCCCAACATGAATTTGGAATTAGTTAGAGTACTTAATTGATTTGAGGAATTAGAGTCCTTCTTTATTTAGAATACTTCTTTTATTTAGAGTCTTAGTCCTTCTTTAAGTGTGAGTCCTTTTTGAATTAAACAAACTTCCTTTCTTGTAATGCCTTTAAATAGGCCTTTTAGAGTTCAATAAAATTCAGAATATGCGTTTTAATAAATTGTGAGTTTTGCATCTTCTCTTTAGTTCTTTGAGAGCTAATCGACTTATCAATCAAGCATACATCCTTGATTGTGGTGTCTTCACTATACCAAGGTTCACACCTCAATATAGGTGCTGGGTTGCGGTTTCCATACAAACCTGAAGTAGAAATGATCCTTACACCAATTTCGTTACGGGTTTCGTCACAATGTTGGCGGGGTTCGTATCAGTTGGTATCAGAGCCAGGTTCTAGTCTCAGGTTTGCTTATCTTTAAATTGCTTTTCTTTGAGTTTCTTCAATTCTGAACTTCTTCTCCATTCGGAAATCTAATATAAAAAAAAAAAGAGAGAGAACAACAAAAGAAAAAGAGAAGAATGTGAATTGCTGTTCTTGTTTCCCATATTCAAAAAAGAAAAAGAAAAAAGGAGATCTATATAAATATATGTTCCAGAATTCCAAATTGGAGGCTTGAATTTATTTAGTCCAGAATTGGTGTCTTGCATATATATATTCCAGATTTCAGATTTGATTTGTGCAAATTATACTCCCAGAATTGGTTACTTGAATTCTGCATTTTTGTTTCCAGAATTCAGATTTAGTTTGTGCAAATTATTCTTCCAGATTTGGTTTCTTGAATTCTGCATCCTTGTTTCCAGAATTCAGATTTGGTGTGTTACAAATTAATTTTCTGGATTTGAATTTGATTACTTGAATTCTGCACCCTTTTCCAGAATTCAGATTCGGTTATTGCCAATTAATTTTCCAGAATTCAGTTTTGGTTATTGCCAATTAATTGTTCCAGATTTGGCCACTTAATTCATATACCTTTTACTCCCAGAAATTCAGATCTAGTTGGTGTTGTTTCAGGTGTGAATTGTGCCCAGAAAATTCTGTGTTTTTCCAGAATTAATTGGTCTTGTTCGGGTGTGAATTGTGCCCAGAAAATTCTGTGTTTTCCAGATTTGATTGGTCTTGTTTAGGTGTGAATTGTGCCCAAAAAAATTCTGTTCTTGGTTGCTTAGCTTAATAAGAACTCTTGAGAGGATTAAGAGTGGAAAAAGGCAAGAGTGATATACATTACGGAGAGTAAAAGCCAAATTATTCTCCTTGTAAACACGAGTGAAATTGAGTGACAATCTTTGAGAGGAAACACGTGAGTTGTGTGAAGTGAGGAATTTTTTTACTAACATTTTCTTCTTGCAGCGAGCTTGTCTCATGAAAGTGCTTTGGTAGGTGCAAGGGGTGGTGTAGATCCACAACCGATGATGGAGGCAATGACAAGAGAGGTGAGGAGAATTATGAGAGCGAAGCTGGATTCCTTACATGACAGAAAAGAACATGCATGCAGGGAGCCACTTCGCGTGCGTAGAGGAGGACGAGCTCCACCAAGGGGAGTAAGAGATGAACCTGAGGAGTATGAAGGGGAAGGCTTTGATGATGAAGATGATCGGGGTTCAAC
Source organism: Bauhinia variegata (assembly GCA_022379115.2). Taxonomy (NCBI): domain Eukaryota; kingdom Viridiplantae; phylum Streptophyta; class Magnoliopsida; order Fabales; family Fabaceae; genus Bauhinia; species Bauhinia variegata. Next base: position 8,431,168 of record CM039438.1, on the reverse strand, counting down.
CATTGACCCTAGGAGGTATGGTGGATGGTTCAGAGGATTTAGAGAACCCATTCATGAAGATGCCCTACCCATTAAGCAGCTTGAGGGAGTTGGTGGTGAGAGGCAACCTAAACACTTCCAAACTAGATGCCATGTGAACGAAATAGTATGTAGCATGATCATTGATGGTGAGAAAATGCTAACATTACTAGTACTTTGATGGTTGAGAAGCTAAGTTTACCTACCTTAAAGCACCCTAAACCTTATAGGTTGAAGTGGCTGGAAGGCAGTGGAGACATATGGATAACAAAGCAAGTGTTAGTTGCATTTTCCATTGGCAACTATAAGGATGAAGTGCTTTGTGATGTGGCACCAATGTATGATTGTCACTTACTCTTAGGGCATCCTTGGGAGGGCGGAAGAAAGTTTACTCATGATGAAAAGAATAGATACATTCTTTCCATGAATAATCGAAAAATTAAATTAGTTTCTCTCAAACTAGAAGAGGCACTTAAAGATCAAAAGAGAATTCAAAGGCAAAATTTTGAAAGAATAATGAATGAGAGTGCAAAAGAAAATGAGGCAGCTTTTGAAAAAGAAAATAGTGATAAAAATGAAAGTGAGAGTCCAACAGAAAAGAATAGAGTGATTGAATGTGAGAATTGTGAGAAAACTGAGGAGAAAAAGAATGAGGAGGAAAAAGAAATAGAGAGAAAATTTGAGAGAAAAGAAACTATATATGAGTGTGAAAAAGAAGTGCGTGTAATTAAGAAAAATAAGAGTGAAGAGTGTGGGCAGAAAAGCAAAAATGAGAGTGCTTGAGATAAAAGAAAAATGCTTGCATGAGTGCACAAGAAAAAGTGAGGATAAGAGTGTGAGTTTTTCTCATGATTTCATGATTACATTTCCTAACTCTTGTTCTAGTGATGTTTCTTTCTTGCAGAATTGTCATAGAGATTTCTCAAAGGAATTGCCTAGTGGATCATCATGTGATATAAAGATGAAAACTCCAATGGATCCTAGAGGTAAATCTAAATTGGTTGAGAAATTTGAATACTTGTTTGAGTATGATCCTAATATTATCATTATGATTGATGTTTGTGGTGGAATAGCTCATAAAAATTTCTGCATAGGTGATTTTATTCTACTCTCTAGTAGTAAAGCAAAATCTTTAGGACTTGAGCATGTTAATACATTATATGAGGATCATGTTACTTGTTCTAACATGTTGAATGCAATTGGAACTTCTGAACATAAATCTGTCAATAGGCATGTTAATTCCTTGATTTGGGAGCATGAAACTCATATGCATGAAGGTAAATCCTATTGTCATGATGCTACTGTCATGAAAAGCAGTGACGAATTTTTCTTGTCTTGTTCTATTGATTCCTTGCTGCACTTTAAGGATAATATGGTTCTTGATTCTTCATGTCAAGGGAAAGTATCAATCCTTAATGCAAAGATATTGGAATTTGACTACTATGCTTCTATGTCTTTCTTGCATGATTTTAAAAGTTATTTCATACTTAATTCAGTATCACCAAGGAAGGTACTTGTCTCTACACATGATTCGAATTCATTGGAATTTTATTTCAGTAAAGCTTCAAGTATTGCTAAGCTGAACTGTTTTCATGTCTTCAATGGATGTGGAATTACATTGGACAAGCTTGATAGACATGATAGTCTTTTCTTAAAAGGAAATCAATTATGTGTGATTCATAGTTTCTTTTGTGCATTTTTTTGTAATTTTGCTGTTGAATATTTTGGAGATGCTTTGGTCTATAATGGAAATTTCATTGAACATGAGCATTTGCAAAATGTGTTAATTGATTTGAGAAAAAGAAATTTGAAGAAATGGCATGAGAAGTGGCTTGAATTCATGGAGCCCTTGCTATATGCAATCAAATGCAAGCATGAAAAGGAACATGCAGCTGTTGAAAATCTTCCTTTAAGGTACATTCTTATTCCTAGTTTATGTGAAGTGTCATTGGGATGTAAGTCCAATAGAAAATTATATGTTGCTAATATTGATTTTCAGAAAAAACCCAATGCTTGTTTTGCAATTGCTTTTATGCAAATCCATAAACATGTGAAATTTTGGAGAAGTCAATTCTGTGAAGCCAAAATGATTAAGCTGAATAATGTGCATGAGAGAGTTTTTAATGCTCTCAAGGAGCTTTCTAATGCATCATTATTGTGTTTGCTACTGCATAGAGAATTTAAGTGTGATAAATTTGTTCATTCTAAAACTTCATATTATCTTTTTGCAAGTTTGTGTGGTGATACGAATATTCATAAGAGTGTTCATGTTTATGACACCATGACTCCTAATTTGGTAAGGGGTATTTTTGATCCAATTTGGGATGTAGAGTTGTTAGAGTATAAGCACTTTGGAGAGTCTTGTGTTCTTAGCAATCCTAGTGACATGTTTCATACTTGCTTGGAAATTGAGTTTTCAAAGTTCTTTAAGTATTTTACTTCCTTACTTGAAGAAGACAACAAGTTTGTGTTTGAAAATTCTTTGTGTGGTTGGGTAGAACATGTCATAGGATTAGTAGATTTTATCATTCCTAGTATGACATGGTTTAGTGATCCTATGACATATGTAGTGAAATTCAAATGGCCCATAAATGGAAAAGTATTTATATTGATTACTAATATGTTGTTATTTCACTCTGATTATAATTCATTAACCCACATGAATCGATTACTATCACATGTTGATAAGTATACTTGCTTAAGTGGGACATTGAAAGTTTTCTTTGAGGTAAAATTGCATGAGAAAGTTCAACACAAAGCTGTCCAAAGGATAATATTTGACCTTGGAGGATTATTACATAATAGAAATAAGATACATCTGTTTGCAACAAGATTTCAGCTGAAAACAAGAGAAGAAGATTTGATCCAAGTTTTTGAATATATCAATATTGAAGTTGATATATTAAAGCTTCAAGGTGAGTTTAGTTTGAGTAACGTAACTCTTGTTTCTACTATATTCCTCTTTTATGTATACCATGCAAATTTGAGGACAAATCCATTTCAAGAGGAGGGGAATGATGCGAAAGTAGCCACCAATGCTGCCAAGGGAGACGTTAATGCTGCCAAGTGGAGTAGGGACCCACTTGTAGTGCCACTAGGACCCATGACAAGAGCTAGGGCAAAGAGGTTCAAGGAAGCATTGAATGGGCTGCTGCAAGAGTCTTAGAACATGCTAGTTCGTGGAGGCCCATGGAGCACGATCAACATAGGCTTGTCAACATGCTTCAAGCCCAAGGCGGCCCAACATGAATTTGGAATTAGTTAGAGTACTTAATTGATTTGTGTTTCTTTACTTAGGAATTAGAGTCCTTCTTTATTTAGAATACTTTTTTTATTTAGAGTCCTAGTCCTTCTTTAATTGTGAGTCCTTTTTGAATTAAACAAACTTCCTTTCTTGTAATGCCTTTAAATAGGCCTTTTAGAGTTCAATAAAATTCAGAATATGCGTTTAAACAAATTGTGAGTTTTGCATCTTCTATTTAGTTCTTTGAGAGCTAATCGACTTATCAATCAAGCATCCATCCTTGATTGTGGCGTCTTCACTATACCAAGGTTCACACCTATTGCGGTTTCCATACAAACCTGAAGTAGAAACGATCCTTACATTAATTTCGTTACGGGTTTCGTCACAATGTTGGCGGGGTTTGTATCAAATACTGTCTGCTCCCATGCATCAATGTCTATTGAGACACTATCCACTGGAAAGCAATAAAGTTAGTAAATCACAGATAACTCATAAGTAGTATCAAGAGAATAAATAGACCTACGTTTTAGGTAGACATACAAATTCTATAATTCTCAAATTATAAAACTTTGACTACATAGAATAATATTTTCTAAGTGAACATAACTTTATTGATGTGTTCTAAAACCATAAAAGTTACAAATTTAAAAGACAATACTCGATAACTTTATATAGACATCCAAAAGACACATAAAATATAATTTCAAATTACATTATTTCCAACATAGTTTTTCAACAGTCCATTGAATTAAAACAGCTGGAACTTCCAAGGGCAAAGGACAACCTCAATAGTAGCCACAGGCCATTTCATAAATTAAACATTTGGTCCTCTACTGTGATTTGGCTATACAATATAACATTAATACACGCACATACACACTCAATTTTATGTTGTTTTAAATATGTATTATTTTGTATATATTAATTAAGACCAATAAATTTAAAGGAACGATGTAACTTGTAAAATTGTATTATTTAAAAAGCACGTGTAAAACTATATTAGAAAGGGACTTATTTAGGACCTATTCATAATTGACTGAAACCAATTTCAGAATATTTTAATTTTTCAAAAAAAAAAAATGAATATGATAGCCACGTATTATTGTAAAAAGTTATTAACATAATACCACCCTAAAGTAGTAGGTAACATCACTATACCTTCAAAGTTTTGTATTTGCACAGAAAACTTACTTTATATAACTAAGCTCGTCATGAAGTTCTTGCCAAACTAAAATAATCCTCTATCAACCAAAACAATTAAATAATAGGTAAGTCTACACAAAAGAAACCATTCATTCAATGCAAAGATATGGAAGCTTCCACACAATTTTCTTATTCAAATTCTTAGATGTAATGCTAAACCATTCATGGCACTTCACTTGAGCTTTTAGATTGAATAAGTTCTTAACATGGTTTATAAGCCTCTTTGACCTAATGGTCATGAAATTAAATTAATCCTCTCAACTTCGCATTCTTAATTACATTAATATTTCAGCACATGATATGAGTGGGTTATGTTTTATTCACACTTCAAGCTCTCAAGGTTGGCTTTCATGTACTTGGGAGTGTTGGACATAATATAAAAACTAGATTGAGCCTTCACTAATAATTTAACCGTTTGGAATAAATTAGTTTTTGACAGAATACAAGTCTAAGCAAAGAGGCTCTCAAGGTACAAGCCATGAAAGAGCATGATTCCATTAACTTGTGGTCTTCCACAACGGAGGAAGTCCGTACAAAGGGACCAGCAGTGGCATCCTAACTTGTTGCCTTTCTATAATAAACCTATCATCTATTTAATTATTTCGGCTCACACCAAAACATCCAATATATGCTTTCAATTTGAGCAGCTTAGCAGGGACCAATAGAGTTATCTTAACTTGTTTCCTACCTGCTATAAACTTTGCTTGTGTTTCATAACCATTCACTTGTGGCTAGCAAAGGATTGTTGCTGGTGAATGCAAAGACGAGGAATGAGATTCAAACAACACAATCTTCATTTGTATCTCTTGGGATAAACCCATTAGGTCAAGATGGTTTGACAAACACTTTTTAGTGTTTATCTATGTACTCTTATACTTACTTCTAGTATTTAAAACTTGCATTGTAACTATTTAATTAGCATGTATTTTTATCATTGAGGTCTAATTGAAATTTATTATTTTTCATATTAATTTTCTCACTTTAAAGTCTAATTTTACTTGTTAGGGATTTTTAATTTCAGGATTAGACCTGGGAGGCCTCAAAACCTATTGGGATTTATGTCCAAACTTAGGATTAGAGAAATAATCTTCATTAATTCATGATGCAAGGGCACAAAGGATATTTTCTCAACTCAAGAAGGGCAAAATAGGCTTTTGGCAACTTAAGGAGGGGTAATTTTGTAATTTAAGCTTCATTAATGACAATTATGTAATTTAGACCTCATTAATGGCAATCTTGTAATTTTCTTACATGGAACCTAGGTCAAATTCTGCTAGGCCTTCCCATAAGCATTCTAGCCGCCACTTTCACTTTTCCTCTCTAGTTTTCTTCTTTCCTTCTTCTCCCATGGCTGCCTCCATGAAAATGGAAGACTAGACAGGTTTGTAGTCAACCTAGGATGACTTGAAGATTGTCGGTTTGATTCTTGAGACTATTGTTGCATTTATTTTGAATTTAATAAAAATTATTCTTCTCTATTCTTCATTTTTCTCTTTGGGACTATGTATGATAATTTTTGTGCATAATTTTCTGAATGTGTTTGTAGGATTTTTAGCTCTGATTACCCTAGGAGTAATTTTCACGGAGTAGAACTTGATTTGGTTGGATAGAAGTTCAAAATTTAGGTCTTGGGTACTCTAATCCTTTGCTGCGATGTTAGGTAAGGTTGGGTTTGGTTCCAATGACCATAACCTATGCAATTGCATAGCAGGAATTACCGAACTAGGTGCAGGGATTCCAGTTACTTAGGGTTCAACCAAATTAATTAATTAGATAGGTTAATATTCAGATCTCGGGGTTAATCTAGTTAACTGGCATAATTGGAATTAAATTTTATCTTTAGGTCAAGGATAAAATCACCGTTGTCTGATAATTCCTTAGATTAATTGCATTTTCATCATTTGTTCATTTCTGTTTTACCTGTTATTGTTTTTCTTTATTATTATTGCAATTGAATTGCTTTAAACTCCCATTTTCCATACCTAATTGACCGAGACTTGTACTAGTGGTTCTCTAAGAACACAACCTTGGTTGAAAACTTGAACTTGGATTTTTAATTTGACCACCACCTATAACGTCGCTACTATAGGTGTGTGTGGCATGGTTCATATCGGGTGTGAGTTGGGTTCAGCTTCGTAGTCCATGCACAATGACATATATAGAAATGGCCCATGTCTAATAAATGGTTATTTGTGAATTAGGATGGCCCATGCCCAATAGCTTAAATAGGGAATGGTTCTTATTTATGTAAGGAATTATATGTTAAGTATTGTATCTCTGCAATTAGCTTTTGTAAGCATTCTAGATCATATCATTGTATCTGAGTACCACGCTGTCTTGATACTAAAATGTAGGTTTAATATATAGAACTCCAAGCAAAGATGCTTTTCAATGGACTACCGGCAAGTGTACCGAGTCTCTCAAGTAATAAAGTGATGAGAAAGAGTATCGTCCACAGAGATCGACGTTCAACAAGTACTAATCTCACTAACAGAAAATTCTATTTGGATGGAATGATGAGTTGGATTCAAGGCAGCTCAAAAAGATGACTTAAAATTTAAATAAAAATAATTAAATAACTAAAATACCAAAACTAAAATTTCTAAATTAATTTAAACTTGTAAAATTTAAAAGTAATACAATAATAAAAGCACTAGGGTCTTGACTTTATTTGATTATGAATCCGGATACTCCATAGACAAAGCACCCTTTGAATCTCCTTAGACATTACTATTCTAATCCCAATTTTTACACTGACGGTTAAATTCCCTAAATTAATTGAGACCCAATTCCTTGGTGAATCAATTTTACCTAGTTCCCCTAACTTGCCTAATTCCAGTTAATAAGCTCTAAGTGATTAGGCTCAATGGAATTAACAACAAAACCACACAAATCAGTTATCTATTCCTAGATTGACTTCATTCATGGTTGAAATTACATGAGGCATCCCCAAATTGTACTATTCCTAGCAGCAAAGTGGTCCAACAAATCAATTGAATGGAGTCCAAACATCCAAAGCATTAAGCACAATAATTTCAACTCAATGATAGAAATTGTTCATAAGATAGCAAATATCTAAGTTAAAACTTCATTAGAATCAAACTACATCAAGCCCTTGCTAAATGAGTTCAAATATGCATTACAAGAGAAATAAAAACAAGAGAGAAAATGGCAAACTCAGTAGTCATGTTCAAGAACTTGGAGAACCCAAACCAAGCTTCCAATCTTGATTCTTAGGGAGTTCCTTTCTCTGTCGTATTTCCACTCCTATTGTGCAGCTCTGTTCACAGCTTTGTTCACCGCTCCTCCCTCATTTTTTCCTCTTTTTTTCTTCTCCTCATTCTTTTCTCTTTCTGCCAATTTTTTGCCAAAATCCCCTTTTCTCTAGATGGTCCAAATTCCTCTAGATTTAGGCTGAACTAACAATAGGAATTGGGGTCCTTGGGCTAAGCAGGCTCATGTGTGCTATGCTGGAAAGCTGGACTTTTGGGCTGGGCCATGGTAAAATAGGTTGATGCATGTGAGATGGCAGTTGCTGCTATCAATATGCAGCAGAATAAAGCCGGGCAAGTCACTAAGTCTGTCTTCATTATCTTCATTTCCTCCAAGTCTAGGTCTGTTCATCTTGGATTCCCCCTCCATGTCAGTTTCTACCATGATGTCAGCATCCTTTGAGTCGGTGACCTGAGCTAATCTGAAAACTCAAGCAGCTTCGATTCTGACATGTATCTGTATATGCAATGCAGGTGACGTGAAATGGAAATTTCAATTAGACGAAGTTTTGAGCCAACAACACTGAAACAAGAGCAGCAAACCAGGCTTGGGATTTCTAAACTTGTTTTAAAGCCTGGGAAGGTAAAACAATTTAGCTTGACAAGGATTTGTTCCAATTTTAACAAACTGTTAGAAATGATTTGAATTTCAACTGCAGCATTTTTAATGATGCAACAATAAGTTAACACTACAATTATAAACAAATTATTTAAAAGAAACTAAACAACCCAAAAAAAAATAAAAATTACTCACACTATGTAACAAGGACAAGCCAAACTTTATTAAATTTGGAGAGAAAGATGTAAAATATAATCTCAGATAAGCATGTTTGGCACAAACATCACTTTCAAAATAAATATCAGAAAAAACCATTATTCCATTAATGTCGTTGCATAATTTAGTTAAAGATTTTTAATGAAGCTGGTCGATTGGATGTCTTAGATTTAAGGTATTGCACATCAGAATTATCTAGGAAGGGGAGAATCACCTGCAAGTATGAAATAGTATGATAAAATATAGAGGAAGTATTAGTAAACAACATAATTCTTTTATTTATGTTTAGTTCCAGGGTGCACTATATGTGAAAAGACATTTGTTTGGTAAGAAGATCTTTAAAACCCTTATGATGTTGTCGAACTCAAATAAAATTAGTCAGTGTCTTAAGAAAACAAATTGCTAAACTTTTAGCCCTAGTCAAAGGACAAAAAAAAAATGTTTAGAGTTCAAGTCAATAATTAAAGGGATATCAACATCTATTCACAGTTTCAAATGCCTCTCATTCTGTTGTTGACGTAGGCTGCTATATCTCATTCTGTAATAAAATGCTTCTTTCTCTCTCGCTAACAGAATACATTGGAATATAATCTGAATTTAATGTGGTATATTTTGGCATTTGTCCAATCTTTTGGTTTTTGTAGTTTCCATAACTCAAGGTTCAAGGGTAAAACTTCCCTCAAGAGAGAGGGAACGATACACACAAAAGGTCTTAATAGAGAATGTTGAGTTTATGGGTTGGCATAGTTCATACCCAGTAGCTTAAACAAGGAATGCCCCACCCACGAGGTAGGGTGTTATATGCTAAATATTCGGCCTTTCTATCAAAAAAGAATGTGGAAAATTAAACTATCTACCATAATACTATAGTTTAAAAAATATTTCCCAATATACTATTAATTTTGCCACATCAGTCCTAGTATGGATTTAGATTGAAAGACGCTGTCTAAAATGACACTCTTGTGAAGAAATTGTGTAGAAGGGTGCCACTTAAACTTGCACTCTTTAAACTAATTTTACACAAGGATGCCAAACAATGTGCCGCTCTTCAACTAACATTTTATCCAAACCTCATTTCTACTAGGTTTGGCAATCTCCTGAAAACAATACACAAAGAAATTAGTCCCGATATATATCAATCACTTTAACACTTTGCTTAGTTTTCTTTAGTTGCTATTAGGCTCAAAGATTTGGTAAAGAAAATCATCTTGGTTAATGAATCTTTTGTATGTTTTTTTTTTTTTTTTATTTTATATGTAATTATTTGTGTCAAAATAAATATACATATAATTTTGGTACATTTCACTTTAAGGGTTGGAGTTGCTGTCGGTTGGTCTAGGAAGAGATTGCTGCTGTGGACGGAGGCTTCTTAACTTGTGGTCATCTTTAATGGAGGATGCCCTTGGAAAGTGTAATGAACTAGTTGAGATAATATTCTTTTTGATAGCACGTGATGAAAAATCTGCATGCAATGCTGTGCACTTATAAACCACAGGATGTATAAAGACACCAAACACAGTGTTTGTTTCCGTGCATGTGACAATGATTGAGAGCTTATTGTTTGAAAAAATCACACAGATGAACCTACAAGATGCCCTAGAGGGGACCAATAGTTGCTTTAAAAAAAACATAAAGCAATTAATAAGGTGATCAGAAACAAACATATGAAATAGCTCGTGGTCCACATGCTATATATAGGTATCGTTATCGCAACCATATTTTCGAGAACCATAGGATAAATTTTGAAAAGCCATTCTTCCAAGTATCCTATAATGAAATCATTGCCATTAAATAGCATTGATGTAGCTTTTGCATCTCATTCCTTGTATTTGCATTCATTAGCAAGGTGGGAAGGGCCCCGAATGATAAATGGTCCCAGTTTTCAATTTTAATTTCATATTATATTGTTATTATACTCGAGCATTAATGTAAAATTTATATTTTTCAATCTCAAATCCTAAATTTTTAGTCTTAACTCTCTTTTCAATGGTTAATTATGCATTTTAAAGTTTCTTTTCTCTTGAAGGCCCAAATCTTTTAAAAGTGTTCTCTAAAATGATAGGCATATTTTATCATTTCATTAGAATTTTGGTTCAATTTTTTACAAAACCAGTAGTAGATGATTGAAACACTTCTCCTTTTTCAGTGTAATAAAACTGAGGATGATAATGAGTGATGTTATATGCACACCTATTTATGTATACCTATTTTTTCATCTCTTTTTTCTTTTTATATCTCTTTTATTTTTCGGTTAATAGTTTTACTGTTGGAATCAACCACAATTGAAAATGTATGCACAAATAAACGTAGAAATAGCATTTTCCTTTATGTTATGCATTCAAACATTTACGTGGACCTTCACAAACCCACTTAGTTTGTAAGTATTTATTCCGTGTTGGCATGCACCTTTACGGAGTCGCGTAAATGTGGAGCTCTTATTCTGTTTCCTTCTAAACATTGAATAACATTACATTATACAATAATGAATCATTTGTCTAGCAAGAAAGATTAGCACCAGGGTCAACTCCAAGTTGACTACAGTAATCAGTATAGTAGTTAATACGAGTTTGAACTGTGCTGGGACTCTTTTCATCACATTCAATGGCACCATTAATGGCCCTAATGGTTGCACCAAAGCCTTGGCTAATCACAGGGCGCACATTTTGCATCCAAAACCATAATGCTGACTTAAACGACACCACAGGGACATTAGCCACTGTTTCAGGAGCATTCAAACCATCAAAGTTGTTGCTTTGTCCACATGGGCCATATAGTTGAAATTCCACGTTAGCTGGATTGGTCCACGGCCATAGTAGCCCTTGCTAGGGTTACAAGGGTACTGTGTGTTGGTCTCATCACAATAGTTTTTAGATGCACCATCAATCTCTTCTATGTAACAAAAGTCTGCATACACGCATATATTATTTGTAAATCACAAGCTAAAAGTATTGCTAAAAAAAATCATAAGCATAATATTTTAATCAATGCCACAAAATGTCAAAACTGAATTTGCTACAATACAAAACTGATACAGTCAGTGTAATTATTGGGGTAACACATCATGGGCATTAGATGAATCAATCAGTGCATAGTTTTACTCTTTCTAACGGCCCATTGTATGATACAATGGTTACTACACTAACTATACCATAGCATATATGGTTTCAATTGGTCAATCAACATAAAAGTTTGGAGAAGTTGTATACTAACGTCCAGTTTCATGGGTAAAATGGGCAAAATCAGCTGCAACTTCACCCTTTGAGTCATCAGCAGATCCAAGTTGGCCAAACTGACTGTAGGAATTGACATTGTTAAAGAATGCAGATTGAGTGTAGAAATTCTTTCCTGCACAACCAGATCCAGAAAGCATAGATTATACGCTTCTTGGAGTGGACTTTGACTTTTTCAACGCCTCCACAAGGAAACTATGTTGTTCTAATGAACAGAACATTTTAATTTGTCAATTATTATATGGTTGCCCAACTTGGACAACCAACAATATCACTAATTGAATAATCTCTAGTTAGATTTCATGGATGTTATCTTAAGATTTAGTGAGTTCATGAGCTTTCACGTTCAATTTTATACTATTTTTGTCAATGGTTGATGACTTGGTGTTGGCTTCAAGTCATGTTTTGAGCTTGAAGGGAATGTTCGAGTCAAGAAGAATTGGTCTTTCATGGGCACTTAATTATTTAGGCTGCTATTACAATATTTTAACGGATTTTCATTTTTTTTTTCTCATGAGCAATAGATAAAGTTTTAATCGTAAATGCTAAATAGTACTCTTGGTCTTTCTATCTTAAAATATTATCAAATAATTCTGAGAAAATTATCACAAAAGTAAGAACACAAATAAAAGGATATTTAATTTTTAGGTATATTATTTCTATTATTTCAAAAGTTTTGAGCACTTTAAAATCTTAACTCGCTCTTATTTAGAAAAAATTTGCTCGCATCTTCAATTTAAAGACATTTTCAAGATCTTGAAAAGATGATTTTTACTTGTTGAATAGTTGTATTTGGATAAAATTAATAAATTTAACTTTTCTAGACAGCTTTGTGCTTTGATTGATTCTGTATGATTTGTTTTTTGCATATTTTCTTAAAAACACTAATTCTAGAATTTACTATGATGTAGAGTTACCCTATCTCACAAGTAACTTAGCAGCCACCTTTCTTCAAATTATAAACTACATTTAAAATTCATAAATTATCCAAACTTAATATTCTCTATTAAAGGCCAAACCATCGGACTGGTTGTATCTCAATATTTGTTGAATTTATGTCTCACATGATGGAATGTATCTATTATTATTTTTAATAAAAGTACGGATTGCTAACTATATGCCTTTTTAAAAAAAAAAAATTATAGCCAAATTATGTTCGTCTCTAACATATTGAAAACGACAAATTTCATTCAAAACTATGGCACTATATCTATAACCATAGGCAACTTAAGCAGTAAGTCATGGTGTTTGAGCTCCCATAGCCTTAGTTTAAGAGTTATGCTATATGCAAACATGTTTCTATGTACCCGCTTTTTGCACATTTTATTATACAAAGCAAACCATAAGAACCATTTTCATTGGTTGAATATAAACATGGAATTAACCCCTAGAGATATTTGAAACCTAAATACAACAATTAACTCTAGACATACATGGAATCTTTGACTATGCTTACTAAATACTCCTTTGTGCTACAACTTTTGGATACCGACCTGAGAGCATCGAGAAATTGGCAATTTTCAGATTAAAAAAATGGCAATTCATCCATAACTGAGCATTCCAATAATCAGAAGCAATGAAAATGATTAATTTCTAAACCAGCGGCGAGTAATGACAATATATAATTATTATGCTTTTCAACAAATTAATGATTCATTTATAGTTGATTTATAATGAACAGATACATAGGTGGGTGGATAGTTACTGATAAAAAGAATAAGTAAGACAGTTTTGCCTTGATTATCATTCATTGTTACCCATATTCGTGTTAACCATTCAGTTTACAACACGGTTGAAAGCTTGGAATGAACCATAGATATTAAAGGTTTTGAAACACTTTCACATTAAGGGAGACATAGAACAATTAAACCTAAAAAAAGTTGAATTTTACATGTTCACTGTTTTTTTCTTGATTTCTTCTCCAGCTTTCATTGGAATCAGTCTAAGGCATGTTCCCAAATCTTTTCAAATTGGAGAGGATGATATTCTATTCAAGATTAGAGCATGTGACAAGCTTTAAAAATAGAACTTAAAATAATTCTTATAAATATCCTATTAAACAAGAACTACTAAAACCAAGGATCAAATTTAATATGGAAGTATCTTACACTTAGCGTTTAGGAACATGGAAGAGTGATCAGAAATGACAAGAAGACATATATTTCTGTTATGAATTCAAGTTGAATAGCATTACAAATATTTATTCGCTGTTGGCATACACCTTTTTACCGAGTTCTATAAAGGTGGAGCTCTTATTCTGTTTCCAACTAAAACAAGTTGAATAACATTACATTAGCAAGAAAGATTAGAATCAGGATCAACACCGAGTTGACTGCAGTAATCAGTGTAGTAGTTAATACGAGCCTGAACTGTGCTGGGACTCTTTCCATCACATTCAATGGCACCGTTAATGGCTCTAATGGTTGCACCAAAGCCTTGGCTAATCACAGGACGCACATTTAGCATCCAATACCATAATGCAGATTTAAACGACACCACAGGGTCATTAGGCACTGTTTCAGGAGCATTCAATCCATCAAAGTTGTTGCTTTGTCCACATGGGCCATAGTTGAATTTCCATGATATGTGGATCGGTCCGCGGCCATAGTAGCCCTTGCTAGGGTTACAAGGGTACTGTGTGTTGGTCTCATCACAATAGTCTTTAGATGCACCATCAATCTCTTCTATGTAACAAAAGTCTGCATACACAGATTTATTATTCAGAGAAAGGTAATGCTTAGCCAGTTGAGAATCTCCTAGACTAAAAGTTCTGCTCGAATGAGCATGGTTTGAAGTGGTAATGTAAGAGGGATTCTCGCTTATGAGGATTTGTCAGTATTGTTTGTTATTGCCTATCTTTTGTAGGTTAAATATATATTGTATTTTGCAGTTTTGTGTTAATCTTAGTAATGGAATTTTGTTGTGCTCTGATGCTCAGTCTGAATGCTGATCTGCTTCCCTGATGACTCTTTACTTTGTTCTCTTTCTTTGTTTTGGTGAGGAAAGATGAGGATCCGGTTTTTCCGCTGGACTACCTCTGATGTCTTTGTGTTAGGTAGAAGACGTAGGCCATGATTCACTTTAGGAAGGTGTGCTGCGTGATGATGCTTGTAAAAATGAATTGTGACCATTTATCCACTACCTAACATAGGAATAGCAAAAAACATTGTCTAGTAAATTACAATGCTAAAACATGATCTTATGACTTAACTTTAGTTGATTCAAGACATGCAAAGACAAAAGAAAAAAGAGACTAAAAAACTAACTTGTGTTATCTTAGTGGTCAAATCTTTGCTACCACCAACCTTGCCGAAATGAAGTCAATTCTCAATTAAAGAACAGACTTGCAACCTTTTTTGAACACTTTTCTTTAAACGCCTTTACCGCTTGAGAGGATCTATTTTATTTTCTTTTGGCCATGCTGCTATGAACTCCCAACAAAGATTGAGAATCCAAGATCACCCAAAATTTATATTATGTACAATGTTGGATAGTTATAACCCTAGCCAAAAATTGAGCTAAAACTAGACGTTTGTGGCCACCACTGCAAAAATAGGGAAGAAGAGGAGTGGATAAGCAAGTTTCCTCTCCAAAAAGAAACCGCTTATGCAAGTGTACCCTTCTGGAATTGGATCAGAAACGGGGAAGAGCATTAAATAAAAAAAATCATCTTTGCACCATTTGAATGAGAGAAGTCTCAGATTTTCAGCCAAGTATATCTGTGGCTACCAGACTTTGTTGAAGATAGATTAAGATAAGGTGATACAAAAAGTAATTGAAAATCCTTAGGGCAAAATTGAATGAGGAAAAAGCATGGGAAAAAAATATTAAGGTGACCATTTGTTTTGCAGTCATGATCTAAAAGATCATATAAAAAAATACATAACGAAAAACTCAAAATCTAAAGCATAGAACTCATGAAGGCTTAGTTTGCCAAGTAAATATATGTAGCCATTTTGCAAAGATATCTTCCAATTGCTGCTGTGTGGTCATATGTGAAAGGTGGATTTTGGTATTCCATCATACAACATGGTTTTATTCATTTTTCTTTTTATATAACTTAATAGATAATACTCTCGACTATTTTAGCCCAAAACAACAAAATCTATTGTCCTTCATCATTTCCAAATGAATTTTCTCTCTTTCATCTGCATATCATATTACTTGGAAATTCTTTATAAAATAAAGATTAAGTTTATTTGTTGTTTTCTTCTTATTTTAGGGATTCCTAATAGGTAAAAAGGCTATATTTGTCAAAATTAACTCATAAACTAGTTGAAATAAATTTGTTAAATAAATAGTTCTATTTTAGTCAAAAAAACTTATAAACTAATTAAATACATATAAACTAGTTTACATGATTTGTTATGAATTTAAATTTCAATTCAGTTATATTTTTAAGACTAAAACTTTAGTTGTTAATTATTTGGTATTTATTTTTTTTTTGGCACATGATAAAACCGAATTTCAAATCTCTTTTAATACTATCCCAAATCGTTACCACTAAATATTAAAATCTGCAAATAATAATAAAAACAAAATTAAGATAACATTCTTGAGAGCACGTGATAGAAATTATGCATGCATTGCTGCCACATGATATATAATCCAGAGGACGTATAGACACAAACACAGTGTTCTTTTCCTAGAATGAGGAAATACTAAGAGCGGTTAATTTGGTAAAAATTATTCCATCAAACAAACCCACGAAAAACAAAGAGGGGACCAATTGTTACTTGAATAAAACCAAAAACATTTAGGGTGCTGAGAATGAGGATGATGGGACTGAATTTTCTCGTTCTCACAAGTTGTGTCAGATCCTATCTCAATTAGTTATATTTCTATTGGTTAAAACATATTTTAAACAAGTTATTAATACCTACACACATTGTTTAAATATTTTCTAATCAGTAATAACACAATAGGAGAAGATTTGACATAATTTGTGGAACAAAAGATTTTGTTCCAAAGATATAAAAAATCTAGTGGTCCACTTACTCTGTGTGTGTGTTCTTGAAAGCACGTGCTAAAAATTATGCATGTATTGCTGCCACTTGATATGTAATCCAGAGGACGTATGAAGACACAAACACAGTATTCTTTTCCTAGCATGAGACAATACTAAGAGCGGACAATTTGGTGAAAATTGTTCAATCAAACAAACCTACTAAAGCCAAAGAGGGGACCGATTGTTACTTGAATAAAACCAAAAACATTTAAGGAGCCGAGAATGAGGATGATGGGACTGAATTCTCCCTTCTCATAAGTTGTCCTATATCCTCTATCACTATATTTCTATTAGTTAAAAAAGTATTTTA
The DNA here is from genome assembly GCA_022379115.2 of Bauhinia variegata. Lineage (NCBI taxonomy): Eukaryota > Viridiplantae > Streptophyta > Magnoliopsida > Fabales > Fabaceae > Bauhinia > Bauhinia variegata. The sequence goes on along the minus strand of CM039438.1, from coordinate 8,414,108 downwards.
AACAAATTATTAATACCTACACATTACTTAAATATTTTTAAACAATAATAACACGGCAAGACAAGATTTGACATAATTTGTGCAACAAAAAATTTTGTTCCAAAGATATAAAATATCTAGTGGTCCACTAACTCTGTGTGTGTGTGTGATTGTGAAGTACTTTATTTTATGCCTTATATTAGACTAAGAAAATTTCACTACTAAAGAGATAAGAATATTTAAATTTTGGAAATATATTCATTTATTTATTTTAAATCTATGTCAATCTCTTTTCCCTCTCGGCTCTCTTGTCCCTCTTGTATTTCAAATTGAAAGTTCTGAAATGAATGCTTGATGCTTAAAATAAATCTCCAAACACCAGGTGATGATAAAGGAAATTGGAAGGTTACGAAGCCACTAGGTATTTCTGAAGGTTTAGAAAGCAAGCATAGCTTAGAGGTTTGGATTGCTATGATCATGTAATATAGTTTAAAAAAAAAAAAAAAAAGGAAGCTTAAGAAGTTATTAACTAATGGCATAAAATTAAAATAGTGCTGTACATAAATTGTGTCTCCATGTATTTCATACATGAGTTTCATCAAATAATAATAATAACAAAAAAAAAAAAAAATTCCACCTAAAAGCTTAAACAATTAACTATACCTATCTCAGCAAAGTGCACAAGACATAATTGTTTGGTAAGAAGAACCTTAATACCCTTAGATCTTATTTAACTCAAATAAAATTAGTCTTGTATCTTGAAAAAACAAATTGCTAAACTTTTAGCTCTAGTACAAATGACCAAAGAAAATATTTAGAGTTCAAATCAATAATTAAAGGGATATCAACATCTATTCAAACAGTTTCAAATGCCTCTCATTCAATTGTTGCCGTTGGCTGCTATATCTCATTCTGTTATAAAATGTTTATTTCTCTCTCGCTCACAAGATACGAGGAAATATAATTAAATTTAATGTGTTGTATTTTGGTATTTGTAACTTCGACTCTTTTTGTTTTTGTAATTGAAATATAATTAAATATAATGTGTTGTATTTTGGTATTTGTAACTTCGACTCTTTTTGTTTTTGTAATTTTCATAAGTCATGATAATTTAAGACACTTTAATAGAGTTATGTTCACTTTGGAGATATTATTACATGTAGTCGGAGTTTGAAATTTATACAGTTTTTAATAGTTAAGGAGGAGAGTCACGTATTAAGTTAGCAGTCTAGAGTTATTTATGTATTAGTATAAATAGGCGTAACCATGAATGTATCAATTGGAAGTAAAAAGTAATATTGTGAGTTATCCCTCAAGTGTAAAGAACCACTTGTAGATAGATGAATTGAGTGCAAGTGTGTACCTCCCCACTAGTTATTATATTGCAAGTAATTTTGTGTGAAATACACTCCTCTTCCTCCAATATATTATATATTGTTTGGATAAAATTATTATCTTAACTTGTGGTCTTCCTTAACGGAGGATATGCCCTTAAAAGGGACCAGCAGAGCCATCTTAACTTGTTGCCTTCCTTAGATAATCTTATCATATGATTAATTATGTCGACTCACGCTGAAATGTCAAATATTTATGCTTTCAATTGAAACAGCACCGCAGGGATCAATAGAGGCATCTTAACTTGTTTCCTTCCTGTGATAAACTTATCATCTGTTTAATTATTTCAGACTCACTGAAATGTCCAAAAAATATATGCTTTCAATTGAAGCGGCCTGGCAGGGACCAAAAGAGGTGTCTTAACTTGTTGCCATCTGTTCAAAAACTTACAATCCGTTTTGTAGCCATTTATTTGTGGCTAGCTAAGGATTGTTACTGGCGAATGCAAAGATAATCAAGACAATCTTCGTAATGTGATATACCAGGGTTGCGATGGTTCATGTTGGGTCTCTAAGTTAGTTCATTTTGTTAGTTCATGCCAAGTAGCATAAATAGGGAAGGGCATGCATCTAATGCATGATGTTATTGGTGGAGTTATATATATACAAACAACTTGAACTTTTGGCTCAAGGGTAATCCTATGTTTAATGTGTATCCAATAATCTCTAGGTTCAAGGGTGAAACTTCCCTAAAGAGGGAGGGAACGATACGCACAAATGGTCGTAATAGAACATGTTGAGTTTATGAGTTGGCATAGTTCATACCCAGTAGCTTAAATAGGGAATGCCCCATCCACGAGGTAGGGTGTTACCTGCTAAATATTGGGTGTTTTTTTTTATCAACAAAGAAATGTGAAAAATTAAGCTATCTACGATAATACTATAGTTTAAAAGATATTTCCCAATATATTATTAATTTTGTCACGTCGGTCCTAGTATGGATTTAGGTTGAAAGGCGCTATCTAAAATTACACTCTTGTTAAGAAATTTTGTAGAAGGGTGCCACTTAAACTTGCACTCTTTAACCTAATTTTACACAAGGATGCCAAACAATGTGCCGCCCTTCAACTAACATTTTATCCAAACCTTATTTCTAGTGGGTATGGCAACCTCTTAAAAAAGTTGTGTTGAGGAGCGTCAGTTCAAATAGCGTTTTTGTATAAAATTCCTTTCAAGAGTATCACTTTAGATGACCCTCTTCAACCTAGATCCAAACTAGGGTTGATGAGGCAAAAATAATAATATATTTAAAAAATAGTTTTCATATTTTTGGTAAATAGCTTTTTTTTTTTTTAAAAAAAAAAGCTTAAATATTGCATCCCTGCTAACAATTTTAGCTTTTAAACTTATGGCAAGCGTTCTTTATCATAAGGTGCGAGTACCACACTACCTGGATACTGAAATGTGAGTTTAATATATATTACTCTAAGCAAAGTGGCTTTGAAAGTACAAATCTGTGAAAAGAAAACCATCGTTCCTTTAATGTCGATGCATAGTTTAGTTAAATTTTTTTTTTTTTTTTTATTTTTCTAATGAGAAGCAATGTTGGTAGATTGGATACCTTGGTTTTATAGTGTTGCACATCAGCATTAGTGTATGTCTAGGAAGGAAGAATCACCTGCGAGTATGAAAAAGTGTGATAATTTGTAAAGTTCACTGTATAAAGGATTATTCTTAAAAGGGTTTTTTTTTTTTTTTTTAACTATGCACCACATGCATAGGTTAGCTTAGGCTAAGAATCATTAACTACACTTCTAAGTCAAACAATTTCTATTGAAAATTTTGTGTACTAAAAATTCAATTAAATTATTTTATTTATATTTTTTATTTTCACACTTATTATTAATTGTTTTCTCTCTACTGTTAATTGTATTAATTACACATTTATATTCATCCTATTAATTTGGGATTTTAAGATTGAGATATTAAAATTCAGAATTTATAATTTTATATTTTAAGGTTTACGGTTCATAATTTAAGACTTATGGTTTAGACTTATAGTTTTACAGTTTTAGAATTCATGGAAAATCAACAAGTATAGGTCTTAATTATTTTAAGTTAGAATTGGAGGATTTATAGTAACAATATAATTAAAGCACAATTAAACTGATGAATAAACACAACAAGAAGTGAAACCAAAATTAACAAGTGATGAAACACATCCAACCTATGGATATATTAACTAACGGTAACTCTATCCTTAACTTAAATTACATTTTAATTCAGTTAATAGTGATTAAGTCGATATTTACCCAATAGCTTATGAGCAAATTCTAGGTTTTTTACTAGAACACCTCCCAACATATGGCTAAAAAAATTAAACATATTCTAAACAATAACCTATGAGTAAAATAGATATCTGATAAGTTTAAATTCCAAAACTTACTCAATCTCATAAATATTCAACGTTCCACAAAGTTTAATAAGATGTCTTATTTCTTTTTTCTCTAAAGACTATCTTGGCGTCAAGAGAGTTCTAAAATATTTTGCTGAATCTGCCTATATGTAATGAGAATTGCAAAGGTACCATCCTTTATAGTTCGTGCAGTTAAAAATGTTTTACTTGAACATAAATAGCCCATGTTCTTGACAAAATTGAACTTCTTGCACTTGGAAATCCCTGCAATACCCTGCAGTCAAGATAAAAAATACCTTAGAGGTTAGAATGCTATGTCCCACTTTAATAGGTTGTAGAACTGCAATTCCCCGAAATTAAGTTGTATTTTTTTTCCCTTGGATTCATTTATACATATCTATGATCGTACTCACTATGTTCGATAAAAGTATTTGCTCAATTTTACAATTCATAGCATTATATTGAGCATAATTTTTTTTATTCATATTTAGTTCATAATTCACTTCTGTATTTCAATTTCTCAGAATCAATGATGATATAAAAACTTTGTTTCTCTCCCAATTCTCCCAAACTCTGATAATTACGTTATCGATATACGAAATTGGTCAGTTTTACAATTCAAATTATTATTGTGCATTAAATTTTTTATTTCTACTTATTTAACGATTTAGCAGTTCGACCACTAGTTATTTTAAGTGTTTGTTCTCCATAATTACGACAGCAACGTGATATTGGTCCTTCTTTAATTCTTTTAGGCTTTATTCAAGAAACATTTGGTCCCCTCTTTGGCTTTTTCATTGTTTCGATTTTAAAGGAATGAGAGTAGCCACGTAAACATGCACAGTTTGCGTCTTATCCATTCTGTGGTCTGTAATTGGCATGGACCTGCAAAACTTCATGCATATCTTTCACGTGCTTTCTAAGAGAGATTGTACGATCTCCAAGAAGGGTTGATTTGGCTGGTATTTTCATAGAGTTTCATATAAAATTGCGAAATTGATAAAAATTTAAAATTATAAAGGATTAAATTGATAAATTTAAAATATAAATAGTAAAATTAATTAAAATTTTAAATATAAAATATTAAAGTAATAAAATTGTTACTATGCCGAGTTCTAGTACTATTTCTTTGGCTTTGTATGCTGACTTGCTGGGAATTCAACTCCCCAAACGTTGTAAGAATTAATTTCTCTAGGTCACTTCCCTTTTTAACTTTTTTTAAAAGAAAACATTAATAGTTTGAAATGCTCATTGGGTTAAATAAAGTTAGTAAATCACAGACAACTCATATAAATAGTACATTATAAGAGATTAAATAAAATACAAGAACTTAAATGAAAATTTGCAAATATATTGTTAGCATCATATATCATTAAAGTAAAGAGAATAAATAAACTTACCTTTTTAGGTAGCTATACAAATTCCATAACTCTCAAGGACTAACAATTTAACCTTTTGGGTTAAATCAATCTTTGACAGAATACAACTCTAAGAAAAGAGGCTCACAAGGTACAAGCCATGAAAAAGCATGATTCCATTAACTTGTGATAGACTTATCATCATAACTTGTGGTCTTCCACAATGGATGATGTCCTTACCAAGGGACCAGAAGTGGCATCCTAACTTGTTGCCTTTCTATAATAAACCTATCATCTATTTAATTATTTTGACTCATGCCAAAACGTCCAATATATGCTTTCAATTAAAGCAGCTTAGGAGGGACCAATAGAGGCATCTTAACTTGTTTCCTTCCTTCTATAAATTTAGCATGTGTTTCATAATCCATTCACTTGTGGCTAGCAAAGGACTGTTAGATAAGAAGTATACACTTATTTTCATTGTAGAATACTCATGGCATTTATGTATTGTTGTATGGATTCAATTTTTTCATTATAAGAACCAGTAAATGACAAAAGAAAATGGAATGATGAAGCCACTTGGAATATTCTGAGGAATTAAATGGTTTGCATACTTCAAGGTTTGTATTGTTATGTTGTGATATATCAAAAAGAAATTAGGAAGCCTATGAATTTATTAGAGGTCACATTACAACACACCATAAGATGGCTTTTGGTCTAAGAACTTCAATTAATTAATGTGACGCCTGCCTACAGCATCACAACTATAATTGAAGGTCAAATTACAAATTCAAGTTTAAATTTTCAACATGCGTTGTATTCATGGAAAACCAACTAATATGGTTCTTAATTATTTGAAGTTAGAATTGAGGGATTTATAGTAGCAAGGTAATTAAAGCACAACTAAACTGATGAATATACGCAAGAGAAACTGAAATTAACAAGTGATGAACACACATCCAACCTAGGGATTTTTTAACTTATAATAACTTTATCCTCAACTTAAGTTTGCATTTTAATTCAATTAGTAGAGATTAAGTCGAGATTTACCCAATAGCCTATGAGCAAATTTTAGGGTTTCTATTAGAACACCGCCTAGCATATGGCTATAGAAATTAAACATATCCTAAACAATAACCTAAGAGTAAAATAGGCATATGGTAAGCTTAAATTCCAAATGCAACATACTTTTTAAGTGTAAAACGCTATGATGAAGAATAGAACAATTTTTATTTTTTAAAAATAAATTTTATTTTTGGAGTCGCCATTAATTGTTTAAGAATTAAAGTATAATTAGAAACCTTATTTATTTTAAAATTTATTTTTTTATTATTGAAAAGGCATTAGAATATGAACCAGAGATGAGTTCGGAAGTCAATTATGCATGAGGAAAGTCTTAGGCACCTCACAGCATCTGTCGAAAATAGTTACCTAAATCAGTTATGCAAAATAACGATATGACCCAAAATTGTATTTCATTTAGTGCTGAAATAACATTACAATATTTGATAAAATAACGAGAAAATAAATATATATGCATGAGTTCTCTAAATGAACCTAGAGTCCTTCCATCTTTCAAGACAAATAAACCATTTCTCTAGATAGCACTTATCCTCACCTAGGTCAGATAGTGTAAGCTCTGTCTTATAAAAGACTAGACCACCTACCTTTCCATGATAAGTGAGGGGCCTCGGGACCATAAAGATCCGAATGCACTCTAATGTGTATGCATGTTAATTACAATTTAAAATTTAGGAGCGGGATACAAGAAAATTACAATGGGGTGAAAATCTCAATAATTAAATAACAAACTTCTATATCTTTTTCTTTAACTTGAACCTGCAATTCTAGATACACTAATAATGAAATGAACAAAGAAAGAGTGAATAAGATAAGATGAACACACAAAAGGCCTTTCAACCAAACATGATCCTATCGTTTTCTCTATTCCTTTTCTCTACTTCAAACCACAACTCCTCTTTTCTTCTTTTTTTTTTTTTTTTTTTTTTCAAGTGAGACAATAACAAAATAAGGAAGGCCTATTGATCAAGCAAGCAAAACTATTCTATTTTTTTTTTTTTTTTGTGTTTTAAGAAGAACATGACTCAATGTATAAGCAAACAGCTACCAAATTATACATCCTCAAAAAAGCATAAGCAACCAACAAGCATCCAAACAAATAAGGCAGTAAAATCACTCTATCCTTTGAGAAATTCAAACATGGAGTGCAATCAACGGTTAACACAACTTCTAAAATAGAATTCATACTCTAAAGCCAGCCTTGAATGTCAATGTAGAAAATGTGAAGGTAATATCAACAATCTCAATACATTTAAGGAAAGGAAACAATGTCAATGGCAACAATGTAGAAGCCATTCATGTCAACTACTGACTTTCATTATGAACACAAGAAGAGAACCAAATTCTCCTCTACTATAATTCCAGGAACAACACTCATACGAGAATATAAAATAGCAGAACACAAACAGCCACCAAACAGCAAGAATTCATTGTAAACACTCCCTAACAGCAACTCACAGTAAGTGTTCAATTAAAAAAAGTAAGTTGAGATCATGGAAACATTTGCTGCTGAAATTCCAGAAACACAGAAGCAACATTTTATTATTCTGAAGCCAAAATATCAACAAGAGATTCCTATTCAAGTAGAAATTCAATCGACTTAGAATCAGCCAAATGATGAAGCAACAGAGACCAGATTGATGATCAATAGCAGAATTCTCATGACCAAGAACAAGGGAATAGCCCCAAACATTCAATTGAAAAATAATCACAGAATGCAACAAGGGTTTTAGAGAGTAAAAGGGAAAATCATATTATTAACAGTGACTACCAGAATCCAAATCATTCCACAAGAATCACAGAGCCACAAATTCATACCTTTTATCACCTGAAAGATCACAACCAATAGTATTTAGAAACAGAATTCTATTTCACAAGCCAGTGGACAAAAACCTTCTTAAAAACAATCAAATAACACACTCAATCCAAGGATTTCATCTATCTAATGCTCACTGAATTGCCAGGACAGCAAACATTCACCAAGGTAATCCAAAACACAGGAAACAAGCTCCTGCAATTAACACTAAAGAGTTTACACCAATGACCATTCAATCAACACATTCACCTAAGTTAAATTTAAAAAAGGATCATCACAGCTCTTCTACAACAGATTTGCAGAGTAACCAAAACTCAACTAATTAATTTAAATCACAACAACCCTAAGTAAAATAACCCATTGATTCTCGGTTCACCAATTAAACATAACCAATGAAAATGTACTAGCCAAGCCTGTCACCTAATCAATCCGACTGAGCATGCCAAAGAAAGTAAGGCTTGAATGGTAAACCACGAGGCCCAGAAATCATATTTAAAATCAGCATATACAAGAATCATAGAAACTCATACATTTCCAACGTGTTCTAAACCAAAGAAGATGCACAAACAAGAGGATGCATTAGGGATTTTTTTTTTTCTTTTCCAAAAAGTTTATCTGAAGAACAACAATGGCATCCAAGATTTGAGAGGCGTCTGGGCATTTTTTTGTTATTTTTTTCCCCTAATTTTGTCAATGACTTTAAATTAATCGAAATTAACAGCATTTCATTGTTAACGTATGTTATGTAAAATATTTGGATTTTGTTTGATCTGAAAGTATTTGAGTTGACATTGTCGCAGGAAATATGGTGAGAACAAAGAATCCAGCTTTTAGAGATGCAGATATATCTGAGCAAGCCGATCGTCGTAGACTAACGGCTTCGGATCACAGACAACGTGTAAACAAGAGGCAACCAAAAGGTCACGCTGAACCGCACCCTGTTGAAGATATTCGAACGGCTACCACATCTAATGACTCGAACTCTGATAACGATGTTGGGGGAGCAGATCGTGAGGTAGTGATTGAGACATACGCAAGACTGACCTCTTGACTGCTGCAGTACCAGGTGGCCTACATGATCCCTTTACACTTAGGAGATACGAAAGGCATACTACACTCCACGTGTGGGCAGGTGAACGGGTAAGTATTGAAACCTACATAATTAAAGTTATCTCTCTTTTTATATGATGTAAAACTAAGTTGTTGTGCACAAAACAGAACCGGCCCCTTATTAGACCATTCATTCATGGTAATAAGATAAAATCGTTACAGTATTACACAATACATGAGGAGGTATGCCACATAGTCAGGAATTCAGGGCTAAAGCCACTGCTAAGTTTGGACTACAATATGGTTGACAAGGCATTGATTGTTGCATTCATAGGGAGGTGGCACGCAGATACTAACACATTCCACCTACCTATTGGGGAGATGACCATCACACTAGATAATGTGTCGTTACTGTTACACCTCCCAATGGGAGGTCAATTTGTTGTTGTCCCTAGTTGGACTATGGAGCAAGCGGTTAGGCCGGTGATGGACATGTTGGGGGTCCCAATTGCAACACTGATTGAAGAATTTGAAGTTTACAGGAAGCTAGTATTTAGATTTGAGACACTGCTGACCATAATTGCCGTTCAGATTAGCTATAGGAGGTGGATCTATGCTGCTAGAGCCATTATGCTCTTTGTGTTGTGATGCACGATATTTATAGACAAGTCTTCATCAGCTGTGCGTACGGAGTACCCAGAACTGCTTCGCAATGTTGATGCCATTCGCGATATATTGTGGAGGGCTATATGTCTTACCCACATGTATAGGCAGTTAGGTTATGCAGCACGGCACAGAGCGAGGCAGATCACTGGGCCATTACCACTTTTACTGGTATGTGAACTATTACATTAGGTTATGTTTTTTTATTTATTGTCATGCAGTCAAACTTTTTGGTCATACATCATTATTTGCAAGCGTGGATTTACGAGCATTTTTTGGGTATGCACCAATCATGTCACCTGAACGCATCATATCAAGAAGACCTCCCATGAGCTGCACGATGGTATCTCGTAGAGGGAGTGGCCAACTTCCTCCCATGAGACACTAGTTAGATTGTTTACGACATCTAGACGTCGAATTGACCCCCTACGATGATGCTCGAGCCCTCCATCTATTGTTACCGGTTTCATTCTTCTTGGGCAGATGCGTTTTGGCCAGTGGGTGGAGCCACATCAGTCGGACTGGGTACTAAGACAGTTCTCTCATGTCCAGTCGATACCCCTACCTCCCATTCTTGCAGTTGATGACCCTATCTACCTAAGTGAGGTAGGTTGACGTCATGTGGGAGAATTTTGACGACGACATGTTTAGTGCAGAAGCATGTGGGCCAGCTATGTCGGTGGCTGGCCAAGTGATGCCAGGGTATATAGAATGGTATCACGTGATATCACATCCATATGTACTGCCGAGATCTATTCGCATGATTGACCCTCTTACATGGTCCGATCCCCTGACGAATGGAGGGGAGACCGGTACACGCACGATGGTTGATGAGATGCTGGTATGTGATACCAATCTGAATATGATGTTGTTATACATAGCTATTAGTTATTAGAATGATAATGTCTGTAATAACACATTTTTTTATGGAATATGTAGGAGTGTTTTGAGACAATAGATCCGACTGTACGGACTATCTTCGGCCACAGATTAGCACACGAGCATTCAGATATTGGTCGGTTGTTGCAATTCATTCATAGTGAGATGCGTCGTGGGGCAGACTATGCTGAACGAAGTCGCATGGGTCATGATTTTAGTCTGGGCGCTAGCCCATCTACTCGTTGATATCATTACTTAGATAATGTACCTGTATGATTTTGTTATGCGAACTAATTTAAAGTTTAGACTCTTCATTGTAAACTATTATGTCTTAAAAAATTCACTTGTTATGTAAACTAATTTAATGTTTTGACTCTTCATTCATACTTGTTATGTTTTACACATTTGACGTATGTATGTCACTCAGTTAATTTACCTCTACATGTTTTTGTCAATTAGGAAATAATAAAAAAAAATATGGATGGATACATAGTGTGGGTTACACATAGCTATTTCATCAGTAAAACGTAAAAAATATAATAAAAAAAGGCGTCTTAAACATCCATTGGAACTAACATCAAGTCTAAATGAATTGAAACACTACGGGCTACTTAAGGATGACCTGCTTGTTCTAGGACTTCAAACTGTCTAATGCGTCCCAAGTACGATCTTATCCAATCATGAGCCTCGACTGATGCTGCATAAGACCATTGCGGTGCCATATGTGGCAGGGGAGAGTTATCTTTAAGCTTGACCTATGACAACATACAAGAAATACATCATAATTTAATGCAGCCAATGATTTTGAAGACTTACTTGGACGACAAACCCTTACCTGAACAAAATGATTCCCATTAACATATGCTATGATGACTTCTTCCGACTTGGACATACTTAATGGGGGTGGACAGTAAAGCGGGAGATATGTTTGCGACAATTGCGGGTGCAAGACAACAACGACCGCATTAAATCGGGATGCAACAACATATGGCATATCTAGTATAGACATCCACTTGTCAGGCAACACACATGACATAACTGAGTCAACCGCAAGGGATGATAGAAGCGTGGCATATCCTCGTGGGAGAAACATTTGTGTATAAAGTTTTTGCCATGTTGTCATCTCGGTAATGCACTCTTGGCATATTCTGAACCACTCATCCTCAGATAGTCCAAGGCTCAAAGCAATTGCTCGGTAAGCACAATTCCCATTAAGGCGAACATCAATAATATCATCCACATAGGGATGGATACACGTCAGTAATTGGTCTAGTAGATGAATATTTCTACAAGTGTTATACACACGTGATTGTATCAACGGCTGTGAATGTTCATCTGTACCTTCATGTGGATATATGTTATATGGCTCAGAAGAAGCTGTGAGAACTAGGGATTTACTACGTACGCGAGAGGGCTTAGCAAGTGTCATTGAGCTTCTTGTCGATGGTCCAGTTCCTGATGTCATATATTTTTACTGTGCACTCTATTGTGCATCCACAATCTCAAATAGTGATAGATCACACTGTGTAGATGATGTTGGTCTCTTGGTCGGCTTCTTTTGGCCGCCCTTTGTTTTGACTTTCTCTGGTGGTGGCTTAAGTGAACTGACTTCTGGGGACACAACTGCAACTGTCTTGTGATACTGACACCACTGCTCTTCCTCAGTAGTTAAGTTGCTGAACCTACTCCATAACATGTCCATGGCAACCTGATAAGGCACTGTCCCTCGACCATTGCGCTCGACCTCAAATGTGAGACTCTTCCAATGGGGGTGAATTGAACTCAACCGAACAGATAAGTTTGAAGTATTCCACTGCCTAATCTCGTGCGCACAAGGTAATCCATGCATAATTTTAATGCGGCAACCGCAAGCAACCATGTCTGTGCCAACATGCGACTGGACTCTCTTAAGCTCTCTCCACAAGTGTCTAATTGCAGCTAGTGAAACACAGCGATTCAATCCACTAAATAATGAACAATTCATCTTGTGTTCCACTCTCGGAAGACTTTGTTGATGTGATTTTTTTATCTCATTATGCTGCAAGGTTATTAGAGCATGAATACCTTCCCAGCAATTGTGAAGATCCCCCATACATATTTGCAAAATTCTTTTCATGTTAGCATGTGCACCCTCCACCCTAGTATAGTAAGAACAATAAAACTATTAGACATGTAATAGACAAATGCAAGTTACATATTAGAGAGAAAAAACTATCGACCAACCTGTTTGTTGTTGTGTTGCCTAGATGCATGTACCTATATGTCCAAGCTATAATAAATTTCTCCTTATATGGATTTAACCACGTATCGTCAATGTATACAACAAAGCTATCAAGTGCAGTGCACGTGGTCCGAAATGCCACACAAGCATAATAGTACTCTTCCTCATCCGAAGCATCAACAACCCTCTCCCAAGCATCCATCACCTTTTCATAATTGGCAACATCGCGAATCGACAATTTACATTTCGACTCCACATTTTTATTAATGTCATACCGACACAACAGATTCATTAATGTAGAAAATACAATGCCTACGGATCTCATTAATGCAAGTTCTCGATCTATCACAATCACCTGTGGACACAAGTCATCTTGCCAGAATAAGGATCTCAACCTCCTAAGTGCCCATTCAAAATTGATAGTATGTTCAGACTCTATGTATGAAAACCCGACTGAGAATGTCAACTCTGTCGATGTCACACCAACAATCTCTAGCAGTGGGAGACGATACCTATTGGTTTTGTATGTGTTATCTATTAACAGAACAATAGGAAAGGCATTCAATAACTTAACTAAGTCAAGGTGTGTCCAGAACATGTCCTTAACGATATCTAACTCTTCATCACTCCTACACCAATACAAATATTTAGATTCATCCAAACATTTCAATAAATGTTGTATTGGAGTTCTAGGCCCCCTAATTTTCAGCTTATATTTTTCTCTGACATGATATATTTGTTTTATAGTTGTTACATTTTCTATGGTCTTTTTCTTCAGAGAAAGCAATATGTCCCAAGGAGGAACCCTATTTTGCATCATATCTTCCATCATGGTTAACTCTTCTTCATTCAAGCGTCCAGCATATGGATGCCCAATTAACGACTTAGCTACAGGATGGTTATGGTAACCACATTGCACCCGCACCTTCCATAAACCATTTGCCCATTATCTTTCCTTTACTCTAAATGGACATTCACATTTTTTTGTTGCCATCTCTAGCATTGTATGGCTTCTCCTACTTGTGGGCCTATATTTACCGCCTCATTTGCATGCTAATATGAGCTGTGTATGCTTTCCGTCGCCTTCTGTCTCCGATTTAGTAATTACTATAACAAACCCAGCCGACTTTCCAATATCTCTTACCCATTTCAAAAGCTCATCCCTTGTGTTAAATGTCTGTATAAAAAAGATAATGATTATAAGTTAAAGATCATTAATGAAATTATGTATTGTGTTTGTATTATTAAACAAAACGCCTTACTTACTTGATCAGTACTAAAAAGATAAGTCAAATCTTCTCCTACAAAAGAGCTATTACCATTGCATATTTCATCTTCATTAACCTATGAACAAATCATTTCATATCAACCATTAAATACGACAAAAAATTCCATTCTTAGTCTGACAAAGTTTTAATGTATCGGTTGAAGCAAATTAGGATCGATTGTTAAATCTGCTTCTTTGTTTGTGATGTATTTACGGTTGAAGTATGAATCCTTATGCATGTTCGAAGTACATTCAATATTTCATTTTCTACATTTACAAAATTAAAATGTCAGTGCTCAAACTAGTTTCAAAGTAAAAATTTACATGAAAACTGTTAAAAACGCTCCTTGATGGGCGTTTTGATGTTCGAGGCGCTTTTGCAAATGCGTTTCAAGCAATTCACAATCAAACGCTCCTGTAGAGGCGTTAAACTATAAAAAATGCTCAAGCACAAGCGTTTTTGGCATGAACGCTCCTGTATAGGCGTTTAGTGTTAACTGATGCCCTTTTGCAAGCATTTCCCCTAAAACGCTTGTGCATGGGCGTTGGGATGGTATTAACGCCTATGTAGGAGCGTTTATAGTACTAGAAACCTCTACTCAGTCTGAAACAAAAAATGAAATATACAAACCTCATTTTATATACGATTGAACTCCGCACGAACAATGCAGACCCAAAAATTAGTTTTTCTACTCTTGCAAATCAAAATAATAGCAAAGGCAATGAGAAGAAATTGTTAGGTTTGTTCACTTCTATAGCCATGGCGCGGGGGGTGGGGTAAGGATGCGCTTGAAATTGTTTCTATTCACAAGGGCATTATGGTTATTTCACACGTTGGGGGTGGTGTATGGTAAAGTGGGGGACTGTAAAAGGTAATACCCCCTCTGTTTGCTTTAGCACTTTGTCATTCGTTCCTTTCTTTTACATGCCGAGGCGTGTTCTTTTCTTTTCACGCTATCTTATTTTTTTAATTATTTTTTTACCCTTTTTCACGTTGTCTTCTTTTTTTTTAAATTATTTTTTAGGGGTGAACCTGATTCAGGTTTTAAAAAAAATTCAATCCAAACTGCAAAATAATTTTTGATTCGGTTTAGTTCAAATTTTTTAAATTTTTTTAAAAAAATCCAAACGAAACCAAACCACTCAAATGCAGTTCGGTTTGGTCAATTTAATCAATTTGTGAATAATATTACGAAAAAAAAAATACACATATATACACAAATACAAAGTCAAAGTCATCATAAAAAATTCAAACAAATTACAATTTTTATATAAATAATAAATAAATATAACATACCATTTATATTCATTTTCTTCCCTTTTTTTTTTTCAAACTTCATTAGTTAGCTTCAAGTTTTTACTTCTTGAGTAGTAGTAGATGATATATCTAATTTAAGAATCAAAATCAATACAATAAATTAGGTAATAATTAAAATATAAAATTCATATTTTTAAAAAAGTGAGAATGCAAAAAAATAAGAATTCACTTGAATCTAATTGCTCACTTTCTTCATTAAGATCTTCAAACTTGGCAAGTGATTTTATCCAATTTTGTAGACAAATAAGAGCCTCCACCATTGTATGGTTCAATGAACTCCTAAGAAACCAACAACCAGCAACTAGTAGATAACGGCGAGGAAGAGAAAGGGAAAGCGAGTTAGGGATTTCAATTTCGAAAAGGGAAAGCGTGAAATGTTTCTTGTTTACTAGTTTTTATATTTATAATAAACTATTTCATAAATATACAATAAAATTTAGTTATATTTAATATATTTAAATCATAATATATATATATATATATATATAATTTTCGGTCGGTTCGGATTTTAAACATCTAAATCCGAAAACCGAACCGCTCTAATCGGATTAACAATTTTTTAATCCAATCCAAAAAAGTTAGTCAATCGGATCGGATCGGTTTCTATACAGTTCGAATCGGTTCAGGCGGTTTAAGAGGATTGATTCGGATTTTACCCACCCTATTATTTTTCTTCTTTCTTTTTCTCTTATCTCTTTTTTTTTTTTCTTCGTCATTTTTCTTTTCTTTCCTTTTCTCTCTTCTTTCTTTTCTTCTTTTTTTACCGCCTCCCTTTTTTTTTCCTTTCTCTTTTTTAATTCTTTTATGCTTTTTTTTCTTATTTATTTTTTGGAATATATAATGCAAAAAAATTTTAAAATATTAATAATAATAATAATTTTTCTTCTATTTTTTCTATACATTATTTTTTAAAAAAAGGATATAAGAAAATAAAATAAAATATAAATATTTGGACAAAATATAGTGTTCACACCAACATTTAGTCCATCTCATAAATATTCAACATTCCATAAACTCTAGCCAGTCTAAATCCAAGCAATAATAATAAAAAAAAAAACTCATCCATAATTATTACAACTATAAATCTACCATAAAATATGAATAATCTATTAAGAATATGACAAAAATCATAGGAAAAGAGAGCATCCAGCAGCCATGAAATTGCATAAATACATTTAGATTCTCATTGGAATAAAATGCCAAAGATACAAAAGACTAGTTTCAAGAGTCATCAAGTGGTCTTCAAGCTCCTTAGGTTGATTACAACGGAGTTAGCCCTCCATTTCTGTTGATTAATTTCTTACTTCTTTTGACAAACTTGAAGTGTGAACATTCACAAGCTTACTCATACAATGTATTAAAATTTTAATATTATATTAAGAACTAATTTAACCCAAAAGGTCAAAATATTAAGATAAGACTTAAGATTGATCAGATATTATATCTAATACATAGAGACCAACAAAGCCATCTTAACTTGTTACCTTATAAACTTAAAATCTGTTTAATTAATTCAACTCACACAAAAAAGTTCAATATATGCCTTCAATTCAAGCAGGGACCAATAGAGGCATCTTAACTTGTTGCCTTCTTGTGATAAACTTGCCATCCATTTCATAGCATTCAATGTATGGTAACTTCATTTGTTGCTAACAGAAGATTGTTGCTAGTAAATGCAAAGAAATGAGATGCAAACAACTCAGAATGTCGATGCATAATTTAGTTAAAGTGTTTTTTTTTTTTTTTTCCTAAATGAGAAACGAAGTTGGTAGATTGGATGCCTTGGTTTTATGGTATTGCACCTCAGAATTAGTGTATGTCTAGTAAGTAAGAATCACCTGCGAGTATGTAAAAGTATGATAACTTATAAAGCTCATTATATACAGGATTATTCTTAAAAGGGTTTTTTTAATCTATGCACCACATGCATTGGTTAAGAATCATTAACTACACTTCTAAATCAAACAATTTCTATTGAAAATTATGTGTGTTAAAAGTTCAATTAAATTCGTTCATTTATATTTTTTTTTATTCTCACACTTATTATTAATTGTTTTGTCTCTTGTTAATTTTATTAATTACACATTTATATTTATCTTACTAATCTGGAGTCTTAAGATTTAGAGATTAGAATTTAGAATTTATAATTTTAGATTTACGGTTTACGGTTTATAGTTTAAATTAAACAAAACAAACCTTTATATTTCAAGCTTAAAATAAAAGTAAATTTTTTGTACAGATAAAAAATACTTCAATAAAGTCTACTTTGTTCTTAGCTGAAAATGTGAGAGTTTATTTTGTTAAGTTTAAAATGTTATGGCATTTTTTAAAATTTGTAATAGTGTGAGGGGGCAAAAAGAGATTTTCTCTAAATTTTAATTCTATTTTAGTATTTATGATTCTCAAGTAGGACATAAGAACCACAATTAATAATCACTAAGCACATATATTAATTGTTATAGGGTTGTCTAGTTTAACCATGTTAGATGTAAAACATATGAGCATTCTTAACAACTTAAATTTTTGGGGCATGTCAGATTTTGATATAGTAACAAAGATTTGTAACCTCACCATCAAGGGTTTGAATTCTCTCACTGACACTTTCTTGACATATTATATAAAAATAAAATTTTAATATATAATATGTGTGAGCTTGTGTTGCTTCACAATTTAAGCTATTTGTTTTTGATAAACAAGAGGTCTTGGATTCAGGCCAGCTGCACTAAAATTTGTTAGTGAGGATTTTGTCACCATTATAGTCATGTCAAGTTCAAACCAAAATAGTTGATATATAATATAGTATTAAATATCTGTAATTCATATAAAAAAAAAGAAGAAAAAAGAAAACCACAACTAATATTTGGCCTTGTGCAATCCCCGTATGATTTCCACAATTCAAAAAAGAAAAATCTACATATTCTCTCTTCTATTTATTTATATTGTCTATTTGAAAATTAGAGAGTTGATAAGATCAGTCATCATCAATCTTCACCACTCAATTTTTCACGTGCCACTTTAACCTCTAATATCATAATTTCCAATGCAAAAATGTAATCCTTAAAGTTACAACTATGCCCTCACCAGCTGGCTCTATAAATAGCAGTTCCTAGTTCCCAAATGCACACAACCAAAATCTATTCAACCCTTTCATAACCTTCCCAAGAAGCCTTTCCTTGCCAACCAAACATGAAGACTGCATTACTTGCACTCTTCTTCCTTCTCTTAACCTTCACCAATGCTTCTGAGCTTGTCTATGACACTGAGGGCGAACCAATTTAAGAGGCTTACTTGTACGAAATTTCCATTGGCACGGGACTGGGACGACCTTATTTTACACTTCCAAATGATGGGAGCTGTCCATTATCCGTGATAGCTGCTGCTATATCGTACCACAACCCGGTTCCCTTGCCAGTTAAAGTGAAAAACAACCTTCCATTTCCTTATCCTTATGTTTTCACAGGCATGCCATTAAATTTTACCTTCGTTGATAAATGTGACAACAAGGCCCAGTGGTTTGCCAAAGCGCGTTTGGGCTCAAATGCATGGAGTTTGATGTATGGTCATGATACTGAACGCCTTGCTGTAGAAGGTGACTTTATTGTCGAAGATTATGGGGAGAAATACTCCTATAAGATTATCTTCTGTCATAAGGATAGTCAAAACTCTTTTCGAAATCTTGCTCTCAGGAATGATAGGTACTTGGATATTGTTGATGGAAATGTTAAGCCTCTGGAGATTAGGTTCGAGAAGATTGGTAATGGTATATCCATTGTGGTGTGAATGTTATGTGTGCTATCTATACAAATGTACTTGCATGTCATGTATGCTTTATATCTAAATAAAGTAGGTCTGATGTGAAACATGTTAGTTTCACATTATGTTGCCTACAAAAAATGTGGTGAAGATGTTGGTAATATGTTTTAATTGTTCTGTTCCAACTGAGTTTCAGCTACTTAAATAAAGTGTTGAGATTTTGTCATGCTATTAACCTCAAAAGTTTCCTTTATTAAGGCATAAATATGAGCTTAGTGACACTGTTGGATTGAGCTGGCATTTTGGACGGTGCTCACAACAATTTGAAAGTTGATATTGTTAATTAAAGAACTTCACGCCTTGAATTAAAATTTAGGAACTTTCACTCAAAAATGGGAACACAATATTCAACGTTTTATGAATCTAAAGATCGTAAATAATAAAATGACTAAATTGTAAGTCATTAAAAAAATACGTTTAATTATACAAATGATTTGAATAGTTTTATACAAAATTTTAAAAAGTTTGTGCTGTTTAAAATATTAAAAATTCATCTTTATTGTTTACAAACATTTATAAATTAGTTTTTATAATCAATATAATTTAAAAATTCGTCAGTATAATTTTCAAATGGTTTATTTACCAATAGGAATTATTTGATAAATGTTTATATAGTTTTAGAGATGAATATTTTTAAAAAATTTAAACTATAAGAACTATTTTAAATTTTGTTTAAAATGGGAAAATCAATGCTATGAAGTTAATTGATGGAGTTGAACTACGATGACTAATTTATAAACATTGATAAATTATATGGACAAATTTTGAACCTTTTTAACTATAAGAATTTTATTTTTAAAATTTTGTATGAAACTTTAGGACCATTATTATAGTTAAACAAAAAAAAAATCGATTGAAAAGTTTGTGTTCTTCAGTTTTTCTTTTCTTTTGTATTTTTTTTTTTGGTTGATTGAGTTCTTTAAATTAAAAGGCAGAAATTGCAACAATCTTTTATGTTACAACGCAAATTACTTTTAAACAAATGTAGTTATGCCCACAACTTGCTCAACCAACTAAGAAAAAAAAAAAGTTGGGATCACGCTATTAATTCTCCACAATATTGATAACAACTAATGGTTAAAATAGAAACTCTACGTAATAAAGACTATGGAAAAGCATAAGAAATTCCCTAAATTTTATCTGATATATACTTAATTCTAAAATTTTTTAACATGTGCACTTAATAACTTTAATCTTTTAAAACATGTACATCCACAAACTGTAACTTCTATTAAAAATTTGGTGAAAAAAAAGGAATCCATATATATATATATATATATATATATATATATATATATATATATATATATATATATATATATATATATATATATATATATATATCTCGTTTCTTTATTAGCACATTTCATATGACATTTAAATAGAAACAGATAATGAAAATAGAGAAATTAACGAGGTACAAATAATTTTTTATTAAATTTTTAATAGAAATTATTGTTTGGAGGTGATGCATAGATTTCAAAAGAAGAATATTATGTGTATATTTTGAAAGTTCTGTGAGTAAAGTGCACAACACACATGTTAGGAAACTGTTGGGAAACAAGATGGCTTCTACAACCAAGGAGGTTGTTATTTGGAATTTGCTTGGCGTCACTGATTTTTTCTGATTTTGGTACCTTTCATTTTAAGGGTTGGAGTTACTGCTGAGGAAGGCTTCTTAACTTGTGGCCATCTTTAATGGAGGATGCCCTTGGAAAGTGTCAATAACTAGTTTAACCTAAAAGTTTAAATAGTTAAGAGAATATTTGATATTTGATTTTATATTATATCCAACATGTCCGTATATATGAAATCTAGAGAAACTTTAAGAGTGAAAATTCAAAAATTCACTCATACTATGTACTAAAATTATTTAGTTAAGAAATTGTTAGTTAGAGATTTGATTTTCTGACTTCCAGTCAAAAGAGCTCTCATATCGTAAAAAAATAATTTAACCTAAGTTTAAATTATTAGAATAAAAGTCAAGACTCTTTTTGATATTATATCCAACACAAAAGGAACCAACAGAGACATCTTAACTTTTTGCCTTCCTATTATAAACTTATCTTCTAATTATTTCGGCTCACACTGAAAACTTTAATATATCCCTTCAGTTCAAGAAGCGACCAATAAAGGTATCTTAACTTGTTGCCTTCCTGCGATAAACTCGCCATCTGTTTCATAGAATTCAATGTACGATAGCCTCATTTGTGGCTAACAAAAGATTGTTGCTGGTAAATGCAAAGATAAGAAATGAGATGCAAACAACTCAGTCTTTGTAGTATCACATGCGAGTGCCACACTGTGTTTATATTACAAGTCACCTATGTTATGTTCTTATGTTTTTTATATCCTATATGTTATACATTGTCTCATTCCTCATATTAATTGGAAAGTAGAGTAGAAATAGTTTTGTTTTGTTCTAAGCTTTTTGCATATTGTCATTTCCCTCTTATTCTTTAATGTAAAGTTCTATTTTGCCTGAGACGTGTAAAGGATAAGTGTGAAGGGATTTGATAAACATTTTTTAGTGTTTATCTATATACTCTTATACTTACTTCTAGTATTTCAAACTTGCATTTAATTGTTTAATTAGCATATATTTTTATCATTGAGGCTTGATTGAAATTTATTATATTATCTATTAATTTTCTCACTTTAAAGTCCAATTTTATTTGTTAGGGATTTTTAATTTTAAGATTGAACCTGGGAGGCCTCAGAACTTGTTTAAATTTTTGTCTAAGCTTAGGATTGGAGCAATAATTTTCATTAATTCATGAAGCAAGGGCATAAAGGATATTTTATCAACTCAAGAAGGGCGAAATAGACTTTTGACCACATAAGAAGTGGCATTTTTGTAATTTAAGCTTTATTAATGGCATTTTTGTAATTAGGGGCTCATTAATGGCAGTTTTGTAATTTTCCTAAACCTAGACGTATGCATATTCAGCCATTCCATTTCCTAGCCGCCACTCATCTTCTTCCTTGGGTTTTCTTCATTTTTCTCCTTCTCCCATCGCTGCCTCCATGAAAATGGAAGGCTAGGCGCATCTGTAGTCAATTTGGGATAATTGGAAGACTATCGGTTTCATTCTTGAGACCTGTATTGTATTTATTTTGAATTTAATGATAGTTATGCTTCTCTACTCCTCATTTCTTTCTCTATGATTTTGTATGATGATTTTTATGCATGATTGCTAGATGGGTTAGTGGGATTTCTAGGCCTAATCACCCTAGGAGTAATTTCCACGGAGTAGAACTTGATTTGGTTGGATAGAAATTCAGAATTTAGGTGTTGGATACTTTAATACTTTGCTGCAATGTTGGTTAGGGTTAGATTTGGTTCCAAAGACCATAATCTATGCGATTGTGTAGTAGGAATTGCCGAGCTAGGTGCAAGGATACCGGCTTAGTGAGGCTTCAACCAAATTAATTAATTAAGTAGGTTAATCTTGAGATTTCGGGATTAATCTAATTAATTAGCATAACTGAAATTAAATTTATCTTTAGGTTAAGCATAGAATCACTGTTGTTTGATAATTCCCTAGGTTGATTGCATTTCCATCATCCTATTTTACTGTTTATCGCATTTATTCACTATTGAATTGCTAAACCCCCCCCTCCCATTTCGCCTAATTAACTGAAACCTGTACTAGTGGTTCTCTGAGATTTGAAACTTGAACTTGGAATTTTTAATTTGACTGCAACCTATAGTAGCGACGCTATAGGGTGCACGTCAGGGACCAATAGAGGTATCTTAACTTATTGCCTTCTTGCGATAAACTCACCATCTGTTTCATAGAATTCAATGTATGATAACCTCATTTGTGGCTAACAAAAGATTGTTGCTGGTTAACAAAAAAGAAAAGTTATTTTGTATTTAGATTAATTTTAGAAAAGACTTTTTTATTAGAAAAAGAGAAGCATTCCCTCACATGTTTTTTTTTTAAAAAATTTAACTTTTAGAGGTACTACTCATTCTACTGAAAAACTAATCAAAATAGTCAAGTTTATGTAGAAGTGCTTCTTTTTTAAATTAAAAGAAAAAACAGCTTAACAAAAGCTAATCTAATATACTCTTATTTCTTTGAGATGAGGTAAATGTAAGTATTTTTTGAGCCTAAAAGCGTTCTATATCTTAGATTGGGACATCAGCCCTTTACCTTAACATTTTAATTACCGAAAATTTAGTGGTTTATTTAATATACTTATGACATGCTTGTTTAATTCTATTATATCATATTAAACCTTACTTTTTACAGACATGAGTATCCCATTACATTTGGAGAGGAAACTTTCTGTCTAACGAATTTTAGTTTGCATTGAAATTAAATTCTATGAAATCACTAACCAAATGAACCTTATTCAGAGAAAGGTAATGCTTAGCCAGTTGAGAATCTCCTAGACTAAAACTTCTGCTCGAATGAGCATCTTTTGAAGTGGTAATGTAAGAGGTATTCTCGCTTATGAGGATTTGTCAGTATTGTTGTTTGTTATTGTCTATCTTTTGTACGTTAAATATATATTGTATTTTGCCGTTTTGTGTTAATCTTAGTAATGGAATTTTGTTGTGCTCTGATGCTCAGTCTGAATGCTGATCTGCTTCCCTAATGACTCTTTAATTTGTTCTCTTTCTTTGTTTTGGTGAGGAAAGATGAGGATCCGGTTTTTCCACTGGACTACCTCTGATGTCTTTGTGTTGGTTAGAAGATGAAGGCCGCAATTCACTTTAGGAATGTGTGTTGCGTGATAATGTTTGTGAAAATGAATTGTGACCATTTATCCACTACCTAACATAGGAATAGCAAAAAACATTGCCTAGTAAATTACTATGCTAAAACATGATCTTATGACTTAACTTTAGTTGATTCAAGACATGTAAAGACTAAAGAAAAAAGAGACTAAAATAATAACTTGTGTTATCTTAGTGGTCAAATCTACCAATCTTGCAGAAATGAAGTCAATTCTCAATTAAAGAACAGACTTGCAACCTTTTTTGAACACTTTTCTTTGAACGCCTTTACCGCTTGAGAGGATCTATTTTATTTTCTTTTGGCCAAGGCTGCTATGAACTCCCAACAAAGATTGAGAATCCAAGATCACACAAAATTTATATTATGTACAATGTTGGATAATTCTAACCCTAGCCCAAAATTGAGCTAGAACTAGACGTTTGTCGCCACCACTGCAAAAATAGGGAAGAAGAGGAGTGGATAAGCAAGTTTCCTCTCCAAAAAGAAACCGCTTATGCAAGTGTACCCTTCTGGAATTGGATCAGAAACGGGGAAGAGCATTAAAGAAAAAAATCATGTTTGCACCATTTGAATGAGAGAAGTCTCAGATTTTCAGCCAAGTATATCTGTGGCTACCAGACTTTGTTGAAGATAGATTAAGAAAAGGTGATACAAAATATAATTTAAAATCCTTAGGGCAAAATTGAATGAGGAATAAGTATGGGAAAAAAATATTAAGGTGACCATTTGTTTTGTAGTCATGATCTAAAAGATCATATAAAAAAATACATAACGAAAAACTCATAAAATCTAAAGCATAGAACTCATGAAGGCTTAGTTTGCCAAGTAAACTCGTTAAAACGTGTGAGATATATGCAGCCATTTCGCAAAGAAATCTTCCAATTGCTGCTGTGTGGTCATACGTGAAAGGTGGATTTTGGTATTCCATCATACAACATGGTTTTATTCATTTTTCTTTTTATATAACTTGATAGATAATACTCTCGACTATTTTAGCCCAAAACAACAAAATCTATTGTCCTTCATCTTTTCCAAATGAATTTTCTCTCTTTCATCTGCATATCATATTACTTGGAAATTCTTCATAAAATAAAGATTAAGTTTATTTGTTTTTTTCTTCTTATTTTAAGGATTCCAAATAGGAAACAAGGCTATATTTGTCAAAATTAACTGATAAACTAGTTGAAATAAATTTGTTAAATAAATAGTTCTATTTTAGTCAAACAAACTTATATACTAATTAAATACATATCAAGTAGTTTAAATGATTTGTTATGAATTTAAATTTCAATTCAGTTATATTTTTAAGACTAAAACTTTAGTTGTTAATTATTTGTTTTGTTTTTTTTTTGGCACATGATAAAACCGAATTTCAAGTCTCTTTTTATACTATCCCAAATCGTTACCACTAAATATTAAAATCTTCAAATAATAATAAAAACAAAATTAAGATAACATTCTTGAGAGCACGTGATAAAAATTATACATGCATTGCTGCCACATGATGTATAATCCAGAGGACGTATAAAGACACAAACACAGTGTTCTTTTCCTGGCATGAGAAAATACTAAGAGCGGATAATTTGGTGAAAACTATTCAATCAAACAAACCTACGAAAAACAAAGAGGGGACCAATTGTTACTTGAATAAAACCAAAAACACTTAGGGTGCCGAGAATGAGGATGATGGGACTGAATTTTCTCGTTCTCACAAGTTGTGTCAGATCCTATCTCAATTAATTATATTTCTATTGGTTAAACATTTTCTAATCAGTAATAACACAACAGGAGAAGATTTGACATAATTTGTGGAACAAAAGATTTTGTTCCAAAGTTATAAAATATCTAGTGGTCCACTTACTCTGTGTGTGTGTTCTTGAAAGCACGTGCTAAAAATTATGCATGTATTGCTGCCACTTGATATGTAATCCAGAGGACGTATAAAGACACAAACACAGTCATCTTTTCCTAGCTTGAGACAATACTAAGAACGGACAATTTGGTGAAAATTGTTCGATCAAACAAACCTACAAAAGCCAAAGAGGGGACCGATTGTGACATAAATAAAACCAAAAACATTTAAGGTGCTGAGAATGAGGATGATGGGACTGAATTCTCCCTTCTCATAAGTTGTCCTATATCCTCTATCACTATATTTCTATTAGTTAAAAAAGTATTTTAAACAAATTATTCATACTTACACACTACTTAAATATTTTTTAATCAATAATAACATGGCAAGACAAGATTTGACATAATTTGTTCAACAAAAAATTTTGTTCCAAAGATATAAAATATCTAGTGGTCCACTTACTCTGTGTGTGTGTGATTGTGAAGTGATTTATGCCTTATATTAGACCTAAGAAAATTTCACTACTAAAGAGATAAAAATTTCACTACTAACGAGATAAAAATTTATGCCTTGTATTTCAAACAGAAGTTCTGAAATAAATGCTTGATGCTTCAATTAAATCTCCAAACACCAGGTGATGATAATGGAAATTGGAAGGTTACGAAGCCACTAGGTATGTCTGAAGGTTTGGAAAGCAAGAATAGCTCAGAGGTTTGGATTGCTATGATGATGTAATATAGTTTAAAAATAGTGCGTACATAAATTGTGTCTCCATGTATTCCATACATTAGTTTCATCAAATAATAATAAAAAAAAAAAATTATTCCACCTAAAAGCTTAAACAATTAACTAAACCTATCTCAGCGAAGTGCACAAGACATAATTGTTTGGTAAGAAGAACCTTAATACCCTTAGGATTTTATTTAACTCGAATAAAATTAGTCTTGTATCTTAAAAAAAACAAATTGCTAAACTTTTAGCTCTAGTACAAATGACCAAAGAAAATATTTAGAGTTCAAATCAATAATTAAAGGGATATCAACATCTATTCAAACAGTTTCAAATGCCTCTCATTCAATTGTTGCCGTAGGCCGCTATATCTCATTCTATTATAAAATGCTTCTTTCTCTCTCGCTCACAAGATACGTTGGAATATAATGTAAATTTAATGTGTTGTATTTTGGTATTTGTAACTTTGACAATTTTTGTTTTTGTAATTTCATAAGTCATGATAATTTAAGACACTTTAATAAAGAGTTATGTTCACTTAGAAGATATTATTACATGTAGTCGGAGTTTGAAATTTATACAGTTTGCAATAGTTAATGAGGAGTTATAGAGTCACGTACTAAGTTAGAAGTCTAGAATTATTTAAATATTAGTATAAATAGGAGTAACCATGAATGTATCAATTGGGATTAAAATGTAATATTGCTAGTTATCCCTCAAGTGTAAAGAACCACTTGTAGATAGATGAATTGAGTGCAAGTGTGTACCTCTCCACTAGTTATTATATTGCAAGTCATTTTGTGTGAAATACACTCCTCTTCCTCCAATATATTATATATTGCTTGGATAAAATTATCATCTTAACTCGTGGTCTTCCTTAATGGAGGATATGCCCTTACAAAGGGACCAGCAGAGCCATCTTAACTTATTGCCTTCCTTAGATAATCTTATCACATGATTAATTATTTCGACTCACGCTGAAATATCAAATATATATGCTTTCAATTTAAACAGCACAACAGGGACCAATAGAGGCATCTTAACTTGTTTCCTTCCTGTGATAAACTTATCATCCGTTTAATTATTTCGACTCACTGAAATGTCCAAAAAATATATGCTTTCAATTGAAGCAGCCTGGCAGGGACCAAAAGAGGTGTCTTAACTTGTTGCCATCTGTTCAAAAACTTACAATCCGTTTTGTAGCCATTCATTTGTGGCTAGTTAAGGATTGTTGCTGGCGAATGCAAAGATAATCAAGACAATCTTCGTAATGTGATATACCAGGGTTGCGATAGTTCATGTTGGGTCTGTAAGTTAAGTTCATCTTGTTAGTTCATGCCAAGTAGCATAAATAGGGAAAGGCATGCATCTAATGCATGATGTTATTGGTCGAGTTATATATATACAAACAACTTGAACTTTTGGCTCAACGGTAAACCTTCTTGGTCATATCTTTTGGTATTAGAGCGCACACAGGTTTGAATCCTATGTTTAATGTGTATCCAATAATCTCAAGGTTCAAGGGTGAAACTTTCCTAAAGAGAGAGGGAACGATACGCACAAATGGTCGTAATAGAGCATGTTGAGTTTATGAGTTGGCATAGTTCATACCCAATAGCTTAAATAGGGAATGCCCCACCCACGAGGTAGGGTGTTACATGCTAAATATTGGGTTTTTTTTTATCAACAAAGAAATGTGAGTGCCACATTATTCTTTATATTGAAGTGAGGGTTTAATATATAGAACACTAAGCAAAATGGGGTTCAAAATACAAGTCAAGAAAAATCATGATGCGGTAATAGTTGATATTACTGTTTGCGAAATGTTTCATAATATTATGTAAGATTGTATATAAATCAAGATTTGATGCTTTAAGGTATATTAAAATTTGGTAAAGAGAGTTTGGTGCTCTTATAGTTTTGCTCGACTTGAATCAAATTAGTTGATGTCTTAACCATTGTTAAAAAAACAAAATTGTTAAACTTTTATATCTCGTTCTGTTATAAAATGCCTCTCATCCTGTTGTGTCCGTAGGCTGCTACATCTCAATCTGTTATAAATTTCTTTCTCTCACTCATAGGACATTATTTATAGTTTAAAATGGTAAAAATTAGTTTTTATAGTTTATAAACATTTACAAATTAGTTCTTATAATTTTCAAAGTTTAAATGTGGGCACCTCTCCCAGTAGAAATTTGAGCTTAGGTTCACCACATTATGGGAGACTAGCCCCTTCTGGTATACACAATCTCTGTTAATAGTCCTCATAATTTTTAAATATTTATTTATTAATAACGACTATTTTATAAATATTTGTATAGTTTAAGGATAAATTTTTTAAAAAATTTAAATTATATGAATTATTTTAAATTTGTGTCAAATTATGATAACTAATAATACGGAGTTACCTGAATAGTTGGAGAGCAAAGACTAATTTGTAAATATTTGTAAATTATAAGAACTAATTTTTAACATTTTAAATTATAGAAACTTTTTAAAATTTTAAGTAAAATTGTAGAGACTAAAAGTATAATCAAACCAAAAACAAAAAATTATTTGTTTTGTATTTTATTGCTGAAAAAAATGGATGTTTTGTCTAAGAATTTGAAATAATTGCCCTCAAATTAAGAACATCGTTTATAAACGATGTTGTCTCTACGCGGATCAGTGCTTGTTGTTTGCCAAATATAGTGGGAGTGAGGTAGATTTGAACGATAAGAAGTGATATTAGAAGTAATAGGGAGTATACATGGAGCTCCATCTGGTGGAAAGGCAAAGTTAGCAAATGAAGACAATGATAATGTATATATTTTAAAAGTTTAAAAGAATTATATGCATGTTTTAAAAGTTATGGGGTAAAGTGTGTATTACACAAAGTTTAATAAGATTTCTTATATATTTTTTTTTCTCTAAAGACTATCTTGGCATCAAGAGAGTTCTAAAATATTTTGCTGAATCTCCTTACATGTAGTGAGAATTGCAAAGGTACCATCCTTTATAGTTCGTGCAGTTAAAAACGTTTTATTTGAACATAAATAGCCCATGTTCTTGACAAAATTGAACTTCTTGCAGTTGGAAATCACTGCAATACCCTGCAGTCAAGATAAAAAATACCTTAGAGGTTAGAATGTTATATCCCACTTTAATAGGTTGTAGAACTGCAATTCCCCGAAATTAAGTTGTATTTTTTTTTCCTTGGATTCAATTATACATATCTATGATGATACTCACTATATTCGATGAAAGCATTAGGTCAATTTTACAATTCATAGCATAATATTGAGCATAATTTTTTTTATTCATATTTAGTTCATAATTCACTTCTGCATTTTAATTTCTCAGAATCAATGATAATATAAAAACTTTGTTTCTCTGTCAATTCTCCCAAACTCTGATAATTACGTTATCGACATATGAAATTGGTCAGTTTTACAATTCAAATTATTATTGTGCATTAAATTTTTTATTTCTATTTAGTTAACGATTTAGCAGTTGGACCACTAGTTATTTTAAGTGTTCGTTCTCCATAATTACGACAGCAATGTGATATTGGTCCTTCTTTAATTCTTTTAGGCTTTATTCAAGAAACATTTGGTCCCCCTCTTTGGCTTTTTCATTGTTTCGATTTTAAAGGAATGAGAGTAGCCATTTCATGCGTAAACATACACAGTTTGCGTCTTATCCATTCTGTGGTCTGTAATTGGCATGGACCTGCAAAACTTCATGCATATCTTTCACGTGCTTTCTAAGAGAGATTGTACGATCTTCTCTGAAAAGAGTTGATTTGAATGGTAGTTTCATAGAGTTTCATAGAGAATTGCGAAAATGATAAGAATTTTGAATTATAAAAGATTAAATTGATAAATTTAAAATATAAATGACAAATTAATTAAGATTTTAATTATGAAAAACTAAATTAATAAAGTTAAAATAAAAAAATTAAATTAAGTAAGATTTTAAGTATAAGATTAAAATAAATATTTACATTTTATTTTAACTTATACTTTCACTCATGTCTATTTCTGCCTCACACATCCATGTGTATAGTCCGAAACATCACCAAAGCAATCTGCTAAACGCAAAGATGATAAGTAAAAAACGATACATAATATGTGCACCCAAACATTATAGTTTGTTGTTACTATGCCGAGTTCTAGTACTATTTCTTTGGCTTTGTATGCTGACTTGCTGGGAATTCAACTACCCGAACATTGTAAGAATTAATTTCTCTAAGTCACTTCCCTTTTTATTTTTTATTTTTAAAAGAAAACATTAATAGTTTGAAATGCTCCTTGGGTTAAATAATTTCTTCATATCCCAAGGTTGCTTGAGTCACCGTACAAGGAAACAGTGTCCTCCCATGCATCAATGTCTATTAAGACACAACATCCACTGGAAAGTTAGTAAATCGCAGATAACTCAGATAAATAGTACATTATAAGGGATTAAATGTAATACAGGAACCTAAATGAAAATTTGCAAATATATTGTTGGCATCATATATCATTAAAGTAAAGAAAATAAATAAACTTACCTTTTTAAGTGGCTATACAAATTCCATAACTCTCAAGCACTAACAACTTAACCTTTTGGGTTAAACTAATTTTTGACAGAATACAACTCTTAAGCAAAGAGGCTTACAAGGTACAAGCCATGAAAAAGCATGATTCCATTAACTTGTGATAGACTTATCATCATAACTTGTGGTCTTCCACAATGGAGGATGTCCTTACAAAGGGACCAGAAGTGGCATCCTAACTTGTTGCCTTTCTATAATAAACCTATCATCTATTTAATTATTTCGACTCACGCCAAAACCTCCAATATATGCTTTCAATTTAAGCAGCTTAGTAGGAACCAATAGAAGCATCTTAACTTGTTTCCTTCCTTCTATAAATTTAGCATGTGTTTCATAATCCATTTACTTGTGGCTAGCAAAGGACTGTTAGATAAGAAGTATACACTTATTTTCATTGAAGAATACTCATGGCATGTATGTTTTGTTGTATGGATTCAATTGTTTCATTATAAGAACCAGTAAATGACAAAAGAAAATGGAACGATGAAGCCACTTGGAATATTCTGAGGAATTAAATAGTTTGCATACTTCAAGGTTTGTATTGTTACGTTGTGATATATCAAAAAGAAATTAGGAGGCCTATGAATTCATTAGAGGTCACATTACAACACACCATAAAATGGCTTTTGGTCTAAGTACTTCAATTAATTAATGTGACACCCGCCTACAACATCACAACTATAAGTGACGGTCAAATTACAAATTTAAATTTTGAACACGGGTTGTATTCATGGAAAACCAACTAATATGGGTCTTAATTATTTGAAGTTAGAATTGGGGGATTTATAGTAACAAGGTAATTAAAGCACAAATAAATTGATGAATATACACAACAAGAAGTGAAACCTAAAACAAGTGATGAAACACATCCAACCTAGGGATTTTTTAACTTCTAGTAACTTTATCCTCAACTTAAGTTTGCATTTTAATAAGTTTGCATTTTAATTCAGTTAATAGAGATTAAGTCGAGATTTACCTAGTATCCTATGATCAAATGCTAGGGTTTCTATTAGAACACCGCCTAGCATATGACTATAGAAATTAAACATATCCTTAACAATAACCTAAGAGTAAAATAGGCATATGATAAGCTTAAATTCCAAATGTCACAACATACCCTTCAGGGATAAAACGCTATGATGAAGAACAGAACGACTTTTATTTTTTTAAAATAAATTTTATTTTTAAAGTCGCCACCAATGTTTTAAGAATTATGGTACAATTGAAAACTTTATTTATTTTAATTTTTTTTATTATTGGAAAGGCATTAGAATATGAACCCAAGATGAGTTCGAGAGTCAGTTATGCTTGAGGAAGGTGTTAGGCACCTCACAGCATCCGTCGAAAATAGTTACCTAAATTATTAATGCAAAATAATGATATGACATAAAATTGTCTTTTATTTAGTGCTAAAATAACATTACAATTTTTGATAAAATAACGATAAAATAAATATATATATATATATATATATATATATATATATATATATATATATATATATATATATATAAGTTCTCTAAATGAACCTAGTGTCATTCAATCTTTCAAGACAGATAAATTGTCCCTCTAGATAACACTTATCCTCATCTAGGTCGGATAGTGCAAGCTCAGTCTTATAAAAGATCAGACCACCTACCCTTCCATGATAAGTGAAGGGGCCTCAGAACCATAAAGATCCAAATGCACCATAATGTGTATACATACTAATTACAATTTAAAATTTGGGAGCGGGATACAAGAAAATTACAATGGGGTAAAAATCTCAATAATTAAACAACAAACTTCTATATCTTTTCCTTTAACTTGAACTTGCAATTCTAGATACCATAATAATGAAATGAACAAAGAAAAAGTGAATAAGATAAGATGAACACACAAAATGCCTTTCAACCAAACATGATCCCATCATTTTCTCTATTTCTTTTCTCTACTTCAAACCACAACTCCTCTTTTCTTCTTCTTCTATTTTTTTTTTCAAGTGGGACAATAACAAAATAAGGAAGGCCTTTTGATCGAGCAAGCAAAACTATTCTTTTTTTTTTTTTTGGTTTTAAGAAGAACAT
Organism: Bauhinia variegata; assembly: GCA_022379115.2. Classification (NCBI taxonomy): domain Eukaryota; kingdom Viridiplantae; phylum Streptophyta; class Magnoliopsida; order Fabales; family Fabaceae; genus Bauhinia; species Bauhinia variegata. The sequence goes on along the minus strand of CM039438.1, from coordinate 8,380,934 downwards.
GAGTCAAGGTATATGCAAACAGCTACTAAATTATACATCCTCAAAAATGCATAAGCAACCAACATGCATCCAAACAAATAAGGCAGTAAAATCACTCTATCCTTTGAGAAATTCAAACATGGAGTGCAATCAACGGTTAACACAACTTCTAAAATAGAATTCATACTCTAAAGCCAGCCTTGAATGTCAATGTAGAAAATGTGAAGGTAATATCAACAATCTCAATACATTTAAGGAAAGGAAACAGTGTCAATGGCAACAATGTAGAAGCCATTCATGTCACCTACTGACTTTCATTACGAACACAAGAAGTAAGAGAACCAAATTCTCCTCTACTATAATTCCAGGAACAACACTCATACAAGAATATCAAATAGCAGAACACAAACAGCCACCAAACAGCAAGAATTCATTGTAAACACTCCCTAACAGCAACTCACAGCAAGTGTTCAATTAAAAAAAATCAAGTTGAGATCATGGAAACATTTGCTGCTGAAATTCCAGAAACACAGAAGCAACATTTTATTATTCTTAGACTAATATCAATCACCAAAACTAAAAGCCAAAATATCAACAAGAGATTCCTATTCAAGTAGAAATTCAATCGACTCAGAATCATCCAAATGATGAAGCAACAGAGATCAGATTGGCGACCAATAGCAGAACTCTCATGACCAAGAACAAGGGAATAGCTCCAAACATTCAATTGAAAAATAATCACATAATGCAAGAAGGCTTTTAGCCAGTAAAAGGGAAAATCATATTCATTAAAAGTGACTACCAGAATCCAAATCATTCCACAAGAATCACAGAGCCACAAATTCACACCTTTTATCACTTGAAAGATCACAACCAATAATATTTAGAAACAGAATTCTATTTCACAAGCTAGTGGACAAAAACCTTCTTAAAAACAACCAAACAACACATTCAATCCAAGGATTTCATATATCTAATGCTCATTGAATTGCCAGGACAGCAAACATTCACCAAGGTAATCCAAAACACAGGAAACAAGCTCCAGCAATTGACACTAAAGAGTTTACACCAATGACCATTCAATCAACACATTCACCTAAGTTAAATTTAGAAAAGGACCATCACAGCTCTTCTACAACAGATTTGCAGAGTAACCAAAACTCAACTAATTTACCTAATCAATCCGACTGAGCGTGGCAAAGAGAGTAAGGCTTGAATGGCGAAGCACAAGGCCCAGAAATCATGTATAAAATCAGCATATACAAGAATTATAGAAACTCATACATTTCCAACATGTTCTAAACCAAAGAAGATGCACAAACAAGAGGATGCATTAGGAATTTTTTTACTTTTCCAAAAAGTTTATCTGCAGACCAACAATGTCATCCAAGAACTCAGAGGGATTTATAACCAAGAATAGAAATAGAATTGCAAGATTTAATGCCTAGTGAACTACTTAACAAGTGTGCGTAATATGATCAATAATGGCAAGGTACAATCATGCAAATGAAAGCCAAAGCTAGGCAATTAACAATGAAACAAAGCATGCAATAATTTTTCAGAAATTCAAATGAACACAAGCTCTAAGTATAATAATCCCAAAAACAATTATTTTTTCTTCGTACCACATCAAATGAACATCTGTTTTAACCTTTGAGAAATTCCTATGCACACCATTCTTTAAAAAAAAAAAATAAAGGAAAAAAATAAAATAAAATAACACTTGATTGAAAAATGGAGAAGCATCTATGCATTTGTTCAAACGAAGGCTCAAAGACAGTAATGCATCAAAGCAATGAAGTATGTGGCATCAAGGCTAATGGACATCACAGCTTCCAAATTCATAAATTTATGAAAGAACCACAAACCACAGCAAGCAAACACACGGCAAAGGCATCCAAGAACTCAGAAACAAAAGGCAAGAAAGCAGCAAATAGAAAACATAATGCCTGACTGAAAAATTTAACCAATATAGCTAGGGGATTAGCACAATGCATACCAATTTATTTAGAGATAAATTAACATGAAACTCACTAAATAGTACAAAAAGCTTTACAAAAATTTTCTGGCATAAGGGAGGCCAGAAACAACCAAAAAGATACCAGAACCTGCATGCTTAAGCTATTTGCTCATTAAAATTCCAAACACACTCTTACTCAGTAAATGTAGAACTAATCAAGCAATAGATGAGGATTTCAAGCAGAAATGGCAGTTGGAATGAAAACAGGGCAGTGATGAAGTCACAAAGGGTAGGTGGCTGTTTGAAAATCGAATTAACAAATGATAAAGACATTAATAAATCAAAGAACAAAGTTGCAGCCACACATGCAGATCTCCAACAACAAAGACATTATTCCAGGCAAGTTTTCCATGCAAATGGAATAAGGATATGGTGCATTAACAGGCAAATCATCAAAGGACAAGCCTCATACTCATGGTATATGAGCGATGCTCTAGAATGCACACAAACAATGAATACGTATAAGCCAATGACCCAAAACAACGATGCAGTAGAAATGAGAAAACCAAAATCACATAAATGATAATAGACTATACCTAAGCCCTCAACAGAAAACTTGGGAACTAGCATATATCAGCAAACATAGAAACTTTTAAATTAAACCAGACTTAGACAATCAACAAACCAGAACAAACCTGTTTCCATTCAAAACTTCATCATTGCTTAGAAGGCAGAATAGTGGCGGGCAAATTAGCTTCTCACATTGCAAGGGAATAAAAAGAAGACAAGGAATTCAAGAGTATCGTGAACAGACGTAAGGACAAACTCAACATTCAAACTGTATGAAATCCAAACCACAGCTATTACAGAAGGGAAAACTACAAACTCATAATCTCTGAAACCTAACCTATCATCATAACGTTAGAATAAATAAATTGAAGGCTTAGTTCACAGATTCCTCAAAATCATACCTGAGAAGTAGAGTTCTGAACTCCTAGAGAAACTGAAATCAAGCTCTCCTTCTTTCAATCGCTCTCTATCTCCTCTTCAATCTTCGCCCTCTCTTTCTTTTTTCTCCCCTCTGTTCTCAGAACCCTTGCTCTCTCCAATTTATCCTCTTCTCTCCATCACTCTGTGATGTTGTACAATGGCTAGCGTCTGTGTCTCTGTTGTGCGTTCCACGCTATTGTGCGCGCTGCTGATGTGCATCTTTGTTGCTTTTTCCTTATGCTCCGCTGCTCCTCTTCTTTCCTTTCCTTTTCCTTTTCTTTTCTCCTCTGTTCGCTTCTGCGCTCTGCCGTTCGTTGCTTTCTTTTACACACCGAGGCGTGTTCTTTTCTTTTCACGCTGTCTTCTTTTTTATTTTTTTTTTCTTTCTTTTCTTCGGCGTTTTTCTTTTCTTTCCTTTTCTCTCTTCTTTCTTTTCTTCTTTTTATTTTTTATTTTTTTTATTTTTTTACCGCCTCCTTTCTTTTTTTCTTTTATGCTTTTCTTTTTTCTTATTTATTTTTTTACAATATATGATGCAAAACATTTTAAAATATTAATAATTTTTCTTCTATTTTTCCTATATATTATTTTTTAAAAAAATAAGAAAATAAAACAAAGGTAAAAATAAAAATAAAAAATGTAAATATTTGGCCAAAATATAGTGTTCACACCAAAACTTAGTCAATCTCATAAATATTCAACATTCCATAAAGCCTAGCCAGTCTAGCTCCAAACAAAAATAAAAAAACTTATCCATAATTATCACAACAATAAATCTATCATAAAATATGAATAATCTATTAAGAATATGACAAAAATCATAAGAAAAGAGAGCATCCAGCAGCCATGAAATTGCATAAATACATTTAGATTCTCACTGGAATAAAATGCCGAAGATACAAAAGACTAGTTTCAAGAGTCATCAAGTGGTCTTCAAGCTCCGTAGGTTGATAACAATGGAGTTAGCCCTCCATTTTTATTTTTTTTTGGATTAATTTCTTGCCTCTTTTGACAAACTTGAAGTGTGAACATGCATAAGCTCACTCATACAATGTATTAAAATTTTAAATTTAATTAAAAATTTTAATATTATATTAAGAACTAATTTAACCTAAAAGCTCAAAATATTAAGAGAAGACTTAAGATTGATCGGATATTATATCTAACACAAATCTGTTTAATTAATTCAACTCACATAGAAAAGTTCAATATATGCCTTCGATTCAAGCAGGGACCAATAGGGGTAGGCACAGGTCAGGACGACCCGGTGGCCCAGCTTGACCTGAAGGGTTCGGGACGGGACAAATCGAGACTCGGGATGGAATCGGGATAATTTTTCAATGCCCCGGCAATTTTGGGACGGCACCAACAGGCCCAATCTCATCCCGACCCGTTTGTGTAGAGATTGAGTTTTGTCCCGACCCGTCCCGGAACCAGTCCCGAATTGCATAGGCCTATCCCGACCTGTCAGGCAGCTGCTTGCTTCAGTCACTTTCCATTCCATCGTCCACTCTTTCAGTCTTTGTCATTCTCTCTTCATCATCGAAGGCTCGAAGCAAACCCTAAATCACCACTACTACAAGTTCATCAACTCAAGGTGCCACCGTTGGCAGGTTTCGTTTCCCCGGCTACTGACTCTTCCTCTGCTGGTTAGTCTTTTTTCTTTTTCTCCTTAATTACATGAACTTCATCAGTTTCTTTCCACTGCCATTGGTATTTGAACTATTAAGTATCAAAATTATGATATTTTAAATAAAAGATTGTGCTCTCACATCTGCAATGAGTTTTTTTTTGGAGCATTGAAGACTAAGGAGATTGGATTTTTATGCATGTCTGCAAGAGAAAGCAATTAGGATGTTCTTAAAACTTATATCAAAACTGATCTGCCCTGAATTTCCTAGGAAATTTGTACATGTTGAAAATAGGAACAATTGGGAGCCCTAATTGTACTGGTTCAAGAACTCTCTTTTCTCTATTCATTTGGTTCTTTTGTCGGTGTTTCCTAGCATTCTTTCGAATCTTTAGTAATTGACCAAAGCATGTATATCTTTTAATGGGAAAATAAACAGCTTTGGCTGCCAGAGGGGTGTAAAACCTTATTTTAACTCTTATATTCATAAAAACACTTTTCATTTGACTCAATTCAATAAGGCAAATACCAATTAGAAATTTAAGTCTCAATTGGATAGCTTATTGGTTTAGACAGCTTACAGCCCTGTTTTCGTAAAATATGAAAACGTGATATATAAATGTCAGAAAATCATGAAAAGGTCCAGATTACAATTTTAATGTGTCTAAAACATGTGGTAAAAATTTCATACAAAATCTCGTTGGTTTGATGGGTTAATTAAGCAAAGTTTGTACACTGCCTTGTGTATTGTGAGAATACTGTTTAGCTATCTTGGAAAATTATTTGGGCATGAAGTTGTGCTCCAATTGCCACGAAAATTGGTATGAATGAAGTTCAATATGTCAAACACTTGTTGTAAAATTTTGAAGTTAAAATTCAGGGCTTAAATCCCCTTACTTGATTCATACTCTTAACTTCCAGAAAAATAATTTTAGGGTTATTGTACATGCTTGAGTAAAATTCTATTAATTTACCTCTTCCATCTATTCAGTTCATTTCTCATTTATGAACATAACATTACATCCTTATACATCAAATATTCAACTAAAGCAAATAATTACACATTAATCATGTCATTTTAAAATATGAATCACAACCACACTCTATGTTAAGCTTGACAGCCACACTTGGTGTTTCTCCACCTAGAATTCATTGATATTTCCACAAAAATGGATATGAGAGTTCAAGTCTCAGTAGCTAATGAGTCAATTAGTAAACATACATGATTGGTACTAGTTACTAATCTCATAAATGACATATGAATGCAAAGGAAACACCATGAGGCATATAATAGCACATACTCACTTAGAACTACCTCCTTGGCAGGTTTAAGCACCACAACATGATATTCCTCTTGAATATCACTTAAACACAGCAAAGAATATGGATAATAGCATACCACAAGTACTCACACCCATAGGTAATTATATAGCATGCAAGAAGAGATTAAGGGAATCATTAGCTACCTTAACTCCTAGCTATCTTTCTCTTCTCCTTTCTTTCTTCCTCCCTTCCTTTGCTGCAGCTCTCTCTATTTCTTACCAGCATGTTGCCGACCTCCTCCCCTCACTTCTCTCTTTTATTTACTTGTTTTTTGTCTAATTTATTTTCCATAATTATTTTCTTGAATTAACTAATATTATAGGTAATTAAGGGTAGGGCAAGTGTGGCTTGATGATTGGTGGTCTCCAATGACCCACCATTCTCTTTAATAAAGTGGTCAGCCTCTTTTCTCAAAATGTCATGCCCTAACCGACCTACCCATGCTTCAGCTGCTCAAGTCTCCTAATTCCCCTCCTTCATGCGCAAGCCTCACTATGCCTCTCCTTCATGCACAAGTCTCACACAATTATCACCACAAATGCAATTATCACCTATGGCATTTTGTCAAGCTATAATTGGTGGGAGTGTCCCCTCTTTACTTGCACAATTTCTAGAGGCTATAGGCATGCAAAGTGGCATGGGACTTGGGGAGACCAGCTGCTGCCTTCATTTGGTCAAATTGTGACCAAATTAGTCACATTCTAACCATATCCCTAACTAGCAGTTCACTGAGATAACCATGCCATTTAATTGCACTAGTTTATATCACATTTCTAACTCTTTAATTCCTTAATTAATTATTCAAAGTTCATTCCTCTTAGTTCACTTCATTTTTATGATAATGAGAATCACAATTACATAAGCACATACAATAGGAAGCAACCAAGAGTTCACCATTAACTCTCAATCATATTTCATCAATTACGATAGAAATTAAATTCCATAGTCCTTTAACATGTTATAAAATCACATTACAATTTCTATGTGGCTATCATGAATAAAATAGAGGGATGTCACATTTTCTTGGGCTAATATTCAACCTTAGTATTCTCACACTTCACATTTGCATTTAGCAAACATACCACTAATTAAATTATTCTAGGGTAGATTTATATTATTCTCTTGAAAAATTTGGGATGTTACAAGGGGGAATGGAGACACTCAGATCTACATAACTAGGGCTTCCGCTTACAGTTGCACATCATTTTCGTTGCAGTAGTGTTATTTTTTGTGCATTATACGCATTCTTAATTATACTGCAGAGCAAGGAGCGAGACTAATTTGGCCTAAGAAAAAAGAGAGTACAAGCTTTGGGAATTCCATGCCTCTTGACTAAATTATTCATTTATATGATTAAACTAGTTTGAACTAAAAATATTAAAATATTAAATTTTATCTCTAGAAATTGAATTATTATGTTAAACTACTACTTCAAATTATACATTTTATTTGTACTTTATGTATCTGTTAATAAGGGGATGTGGAAACTAAAATTCTATTATGTATGATAAATAGTCCTTACAACTTATGGTGTATATTCTTTCTGGTGTTCTGAATGGAAGTTGACCTACCCCCATCTTTTTCCTAGTGGAGAATCCATATCATTTGATGAAGCTTTAGACAATTGTCGATAGTGTCCTGGCCACTAACAGTGGATGTTGTAGTGTTCCATGCTTATAAGGAATTGAGCTAGCTGAGTGGCTACCACACATTTTGCTGAAGTCTAACACATCTTGGCATCTCGTTATATTGCGATATATATATGCCTTGCTAGTTTTGACCACATATATATCTGTAATATTTTATGAAATTATTAAATATTGCATTGACTTCACATCTTTGCAAGATATTTGATGAGGATAATTTTTAGTTCTGAGAGAAGTAAATATTCTCTTCTGCAAAGTTCTTAAAACTTTTAGTTTTGGCAAAACTAACCATCTTGTTCTGAAGTCTTTTCTGTTAAAATTGTAATTGTTGTCTTCTCTATTTCTCTCTTTATGATACATATTTTTGTCATTGAAGGTCGTCAGGCTTTGTGCAAAATCAAGGGAAGCTGTTAGTTCTCCTGTGGAGCATTTAACTCTTCATTATCAGGTCTGTAAACTTCTTAGTGTTTGTATTATGACCTTATTAGTACTTCAGCTCTTGATGCATATGGTGCATACCAAGTTCGACATCTTGACACATCTAACAAAAGTGAACTTCACAAGTTACAACAGCTGAAAGACGATCAAGGTCTGCCATAAACTTACTTGATTAGTTGGGTTAATTTGGATACTTGTTATGCAATGGCTTCATTGATTCTCCCCTCTATGCCGCTGGTATAGAGAACCTATTGAGAAGCAGGATAATGAAATTGGATTTCTTGTGTTTATCTAGTTTTTTTGTAATACAATTTACCTGTAATGTTTGTGTGACTATTATGTCAGATAATCAGCTTTGTAACTCATTTATCTGTAATTACTTTTTTTAATCACTTTAGAAAATGGGCATAATTATTCTATGCTTCTCAATTAGGGTAATATTGGTTCAGAATTATATCGTTCTCTACTTCTATTTCTTTTTGTGTTCTTTCTTGCTCAATGTTGCACTTGCTATGATATAAATCTGCCCTTGAGTGAGAGATGCAAGTGTGCGTCAGTGAGTTTAAAATATTTCTTATTCTATGCGTACTTATTTATTTATTTCTTTTTTCCATATTCCAGATTGTTATCCTGCTTATGTTTTTTGTTTTAGTATCTATATTTCTCTTACATTTTTTGGTGCAGTTGTTTTGTTTTATTAATATCAAGTTTTGTTTTTGGTTAAATGCTAGGTTCAATACTAGATGCATCTATCTCTTGAAAAAGCTTGCCTTTAAACTGTAGCAAACTGGGACAAAACGGGACAAGACACATTCGAGACAACTGGGGACGTGACTCGGGACATAACCGGGACATAAATGGGACAAGCATGTTGACAACCAGGACTAGACGGGTCGGGACAGCTAGGTAAATCGGGACAAGACTGGGACAGAAATTTTTGTCCCAGGGTATTTTCGAGACGGGACCGGGACAGCCCAAATCCCGGCCCTTGCTGGTAACTTCATTTGTGGCTAACAGAAGATTGTTGCTTGTAAATGCGTAGATAAGAAATGAGACGCAAACAACTCAGAACGTCGATACATAATTTAGTTAAAGTGTTTTTTTTCTTTTTTTTCCCCTCAATGAGAAACGAAGTTGGTAGATTGGATGCCTTGGTTTTATGGTATTGCACCTCAGAATTAGTGAATGTCTAGTAAGGAAGAATCACCTGCGAGTATGTAAAAGTATGCTAATTTATAAACCTCATTATATACAGGATTATTCTTAAGAGGGTTTTTTTAATCTATGCACCACATGCATTGGTTAAGAATCATTAACTACACTTCTAAATCAAACAATTTCTATTGAAAATTATGTGCATTAAAATTTCAATTAAATTCTTTCATTTATATTTTTTTTATTGTCACACTTATTATTAATTGTTTTCTCTCTTGTTAATTGTATTAATTACACATTTATATTTATCCTACTAATTTGGGGTTTTAAGATTTAGAGATTAGAATTTATAATTTATAATTTTAGATTTTAAGGTTTACAGTTCATAGTTTTAATTGAACAAAACGAATCCTTATATTTCTAACCTAAAACAAAAGTGAATTTTTTGTACAAATAAAAATACTTCAATAAAGTCTACTTTGTTCTTAGATTGAAATTTGAAGGTTTATTTTGTCCAGTTTAAAATGTTAGGATATTTTTTGAAATTGATAATAGTGTGAGGGGGCAAAAAGATATTTTCTCTAAATTTTAATTTCTATTTTAGTATTTATGATTCTCAAGTAGGACATAAGAACCACAATTAATAATCACCAAGCACATAGATTAATTGTTATAGGGTTGTCTAGTTTAACCATGTTAGATCTAAAACATATGAGCATTCTTAACAACTTAATTTTTTGGGGTATGTCAGATTTTGATATAGTATCAAAGGTTTATAACCTCACCATCAAGGGTTTGAATTCTCTCACTGGCCCTTTCTTGACATATTATATTAAAATAAAATTTTAATACAAAATATGTGTGAGCTTGTGTTGCTTCACAATTTAAGCTATTTGTTTTTGATAAACATGAGGTCTTGGATTCAGGCCAGCTACACTAAAACTTGGCAGCGAGGATTTTGTCACCATTATAGTCTTGTCAAGCTTAAACCAAAATAGTTAATATATAATATAATATTAAATATCAGTAATTTATAAAAAAAAGAAGAAAAAAGAAAACCACAACTAATATTTGGGCTTGTGAAATCCCTGTATGATTTCCACAGTTCAAAAAAGAAAAATCTACATATGTCATATTCTCTCTTATATTTATTTATAATGTCTATTTGAAAATTAAAGAGTTGATAAGATCAGTCATCATCAATCTTCACCACTCAATTTTTCACGTTCCACTTCAACCTCTAATATTATAATTTCCAATGCAAAATGTAATCCCTAAAGTTACAACTATGCCCTCACCAGCTGGCTCTATAAATAGCAGTTCCTAGTTCCCAAATGCACACAACCAAAATCTATTCAACCCTTTCATAACCTTCCCAAGAAGCCTTTACTTGCAAACCAAACATGCAGATTGCATTACCTGCACTCTTCTTCCTCCTCTTAACCTTCACCAATGATTCTGAGCATGTGTATGACACTGAGGGTGAACCAATTTCAGAGGCTTACTCTTACCAAATTTCCATTGGCACAGGACTGGGACGACCTTATTTTACTCTTCCAAATGATGGGAGCTGTCCATTACCCGTGATAGCTGCTGTTCTCTCACCCGACAACCCCCCTCCCTTGCCAGTTAAATTTAAGAACAACCTTCCATTTCCTTATCCTTATGCTTTCACAGACACACCATTGAATTTTACGTTCCCTGGTATACGACTTTGTAAGAAACGATCCCAATGGTTTGCCAAAGCGCGTTTGGGCTCAAACGCATGGAGTTTGATGTGTGGGGATGATACTGAACGCCTTGCTATAGAAGGTGACTTTATTGTCAAAGATTATGGGGAGAAATACTCCTATAAGATTATCTTCTTTCATAAGGATAGTCAAAACTCTTTTCGAAATCTTGCTCTCAGGGATGATAGGTACTTGGATATTGTTGATGGAAATGTTACACCTCTGGAGATTAGGTTCGAGAAGGTTAATGCTGACATATCCATGGTGGTGTGAATGTTATGTGTGCTATCTCCATAAAATGTACTTGCATGTTGTTTATGCTATATATCTAAATAAAGTAGGTCTGATGTGAAACATGTTAGTTTCACATTATGTTGCCTACTAAAAATGTGGTGAAGATGTTGGTAATATGTTTTAATTGTTCTGTTCCAACTGTAGTTTCAGCTACTTAAATAAAGTGTTGAGATTTTCTCATGCTATTAACCTCAAAAATTTCCTTTATTAAGGCATAAATATGAGCTTAGTGACACTGTTGGATTGAGCTGGAATTTTGGCCGGTGTTCACAGCAATTTGAAAGTTGATATTGTTAATTAAAGAACTTTACACCTTGAATTAAAATTTAGGAACTTTCACTCAAAAATGGGAACGCAATATTCAACATTTAATGAATCTAGAGAGACTAAATCGTAAATAATAAAATGACTAAATTATAAGTCATTAAAAAAATACGTTTAATTATACAAATGGTTTAAATAGTTTTATATAAAATTTAAAAAATTTATGTTGTTTAAAATATTAAAAATTCGTATCTATTGTTTACAAATGTTTATAAATTAATCTTTACAATCATTATTATTTAAAACATTTAAAATTCATCAATATAATTTTCAAACAGTTTATATAAGAGCAATAATTACTTTATAAATGTTTATATATTTTAGAGATGAATAGTTTACAAAATTTAAACTATAAGAATTTTAAAATTTTTTATTTAAAACCAAAAAACCAATACTATATAGTCAATTGATGAAGTTGAACTACAACGACTAATTTATAAACATTGATAAATTATATGGATAAATTTTTAATGTTTTAAACTAGAAGAATTTTATTTTTAAAATTTCATGGGAAACTTTAAGACCATTATAACAGTTAAACAAAAAAAAAAAAAAAATCAATTGAAAAGTTTGTGTTCTTCAATTTTTCTTTTCTTTTGTATTTTTTCTTTTGATTGAGTTCTTTAAATTAAAAGGCAGAAATTGCAACAATCCTTTATGTTTGAATGCAAATTACTTTTAAACAAACAATTATACAGTTATGCCCACAACTTGCTCAACCAACTAAGAAAAAGAAGAAGTTGGGATCACGTTATTAATTCACCATAATATTGAAAACAAATGGCTCAATTGGGAAAAGTAATTTCGTCCTAGTAACCTGTAATATATTCATGTCCAACGGTAAGGCAACCTCAAGACCAGCCACGAGTCATTTTCATTGAATATTTTACTCTGTATTGTGGTTATAAAATATAATGACTCCAAAACTATTATAGTTAATTGATGGTGAATACCCACTATGAACGTTTGACGCCTTTATCTTTGCATTGTTACAAAAGTTTTCCTTACTTTTTTTGATAAATAGAAACTCCATGCCATAAGGACTAGGTAAACGCATAAGAAATTTCCTAAATTTTATCCGATACATACTTAATTTTAAAAAGTTTTAAAATGTTTACTTAACAACTTTAATATTTTAAAACATGTACATCCACAAACTGTAACTTCTATTAAAAATTTGATTAAAAACAATCATATATATCTCATTGTTTCTTTATTAGCACATTTCATATGACATATAAATAAAAACAGATAGTAAAAATAGAAAATTAGTGAAATACAGATAGTTTTTCTATTAAATTTTTAATAGAAATTATTCTTTGGAGGTGATGTGTAGATTTTAAAAGAAAGATATCTGTGAATAAAGTGTACAACATACAACCATGTAATGTCAGGAAACTGTTCGGAAACAAGATGGCTTCTACAACCATGGAGGTTATTATTTTGAATTTGCTCGGCGTCACGGATTTTTTGTGATTTTGGTACATTTCATTTATGGGTTGGAGTTGCTGTCGGTTGGTCTGAGAAGAGATTGCTGCTGAGGACGGAGGCTTCTTAACTTTGGTCATCTTTAATGGAGGATGCCCTTGGAAAGTGTCAAGAACTAATTTAACTAAAAAAGTTAAATAGTTGAGAGAAGATTTGATATTTGAATTTATATTATATCCAACGCATCTGTGTATATGAAAGCTACATAAACTTGAAGCATGAACATTCATAAGTTCACTCATATTATGTACTAAGAGTGGACAATTTGGTGAAAATTGTTCAATCAAACAAACCTACAAACGCCAAAGAGGGGACCGATTGTTACTTGAATAAAACCAAAAACATTAAAGGTGCTGAGAATGAGGATGATGGACGAACGCGTGCCCTGTAGCATCGCTACTATAGGTTGTAGTCAAATTAAAAATACCAAGTTCAAGTTTCAAACTAGGGTCGTGTTTTCAAAGAACCACTAATACATGTTTTAGTTAATTAGGCGAAATGGGGGTGGGGGTTTAGCAATTCAGTAGTAAATAAATGCAATAAACTATAAAATAGGATGATAGAAATGCAATCGACCTAGGAAACTATTAGACAACGGTGATTCTATCCTCGACCTAAAGATAAATTTAATTCTAGTTATGCTAATTAACTAGATTAACCTCAAAATCTCAAGATTAACCTACCTAATTAATTAATTTGGTTGAACCGTCACTAAGCCGGTATCCCTGCACCTAGCTCGGCAATTCCTACTACACAATCGCATAGATTATGGTCATTGGAACCAAATCTAACCTCAACCAACATCGCAGCAAAGGATTAGAACATCCAAGACTTAAATTCCAAATTTCTATCCAACCAAATCAAGTTCTACTTCGTGGAAATCACTCCTAGGGTGATCAGGCCTAGAAATCCCACAAACCCATCCAGTAATCACGCATAATAATCACCATACACAATCACAGAGAAGAAAATAAGGAGTAGAGAAGCATAACTATCATTAAATTCAAATTAAATACAATCATAGGTCTCAAGAATCAAAACGAAGGTCTTCCAGTCTTCCCAGATCGACCACAAACGCGTCTAGCCTTCCATTTTCATGGAAGGAACCATGGGAAAGGGAGAGAAGTGAAGCAAACGTGAAAGAGATGGTGAATTGCGGCTAGGAGGCGCCTTGGCCGAATTTCCTTATGACTAAGATGGCAATAATTACAAGTTTGCCATTAATGAAGCCCTAATTACAAAAATTACAAAAATGCCACTCCTTATATTGTCAAAAGCCTATTTCACCCTCTTTGAATTGAGAAATTATCCTTGTGCCCTTACTTCATGAATTAATGAAAATTATTTCTCCAATCCTAAGCTTGGACATAAATCTCGAAGCCTCCCGGGTTCATTCCTGAAATTAAAAATCCCTAACAAGTAAAATTGGACCTTAAAGTGGGAAAATTAATATGAAATATAATAAATTCCAATTAGACCTCAATGACAAAAATAGATGCTAATTGAACAATTAAATACAAGTTGAAAATGCTAGAAGTAAGTATAAGAGTACACAGATAAATACTAAAAAGTGCTATCAATGGGACTGAATTCTCCCATCTCATAAGTTGTCCTATATCCTCTATCACTATATTTCTATTAGTTAAAAAAGTATTTTAAACAAATTATTAATACCTACTCATCACTTAAATATTTTTTAATCAATAATAACATGGCAAGACAAAATTTGACGTAATTTGTGCAACAAAAAAATTTGTTCCAAAGATATAAAATATCTAGTGGTCCACTTTGTGTGTGTGTGTGATTATGAAGTACTTTATGCCTTATATTAGACCTAAGAAAATTTCACTACTAAAGAGATAAGAATATTTAAATTTTGGAAATATATTCATTTATTTATTTTAAATCTATGTCATTCTCTTTTCCCTCTCGGCTCTCTTGTCCCTCCTGTATTCAAACAGAAGTTCTGAAATAAATGCTTGATGCTTCAATTAAATCTCCAAACACCAGGTGATGATAAAGGGAATTGGAAGGTTACGAAGCCACGAGGTATGTCTGAAGGTTTAGAAAGCAAGCATAGCTCAGAGGTTTGGATTGCTATGATGATGTAATATAGTTTAAAATAATAAAAAAAGGAAGCTTAAGAAGTTATTAACTAATGGCATAAAATTAGAAATAGTGCTGTACAAAAAATGTGTCTCCATGTATTCCATACATTAGTTTCATCAAATAATAATAATAAAAAAAAAACTATTCCACCTAAAAGCTTAAACAATTAACTAAACCTATCTCAGCAAAGTGCACAAGACATAATTGTTTGGTAAGAAGAACTTTAATACCCTTAGGATCTTATTTAACTTGAATAAAACTAGTCCTGTATCTTAAAAAAACCTAATTGCTAAACTTTTAGCTCTAGTACAAATGACCAAAGAAAATATTTAGAGTTCAAATCAATAATTAAAGGGATATCAACATCTATTCAAACAGTTTCAAATGCCTCTCATTCAATTGTTGTCGTAGGCTCCTATATCTCATTCTGTTATAAAATGCTTCTTTCTCTCTCGCTCACAAGATACGTTAGAATATAATCTAAATTTAATATGTTGTATTTTGGTATTTGTAACTTAGACTCTATTTGTTTTTGTAATTTTTATAAGTCATGATAATTTAAGACACTTTCATAAGGAGTTATGTATTAGTATAAATAGGAGTAACCATGAATGTATCAATTGGGATTAAAAAGTAATATTGCGAGTTATCCCTCAAGTGTAAAGAACCACTTGTAGATAGATGAATTGTGTGCAAGCGTATACTTCCCCACTAGTTATTATATCGGGAGTCATTTTGTGTGAAATACACTCCTCTTCCGCCAATATATTATATATTGTTTGGATAAAATTATCATCTTAACTTGTGGTCTTCCTTAATGGAGGATATGCCCTTACAAAGGGACCAGCAGAGCCATCTTAACTTGTTGCCTTCCTTAGATAATCTTATCATATGATTAATTATTTCGATTCAAACGGAAATGTCCAGTATATATGCTTTCAATTGAAACAGCACAGTAGGGACCAATAGAGGCATCTTAACTTGTTTCCTTCCTGTGATAAACTTATCATCCGTTTAATTATTTCGACTACTGAAATGTTCAAAAAATATATGCTTTCAATTGAAGCGGCCTGGTAGGGACCAAAAGAGGCGTCTTAACTCGTTGCCTTCTGTTCAAAAACTTACAATCCGTTTTGTAGCCATTCCTTTGTGGCTAGCTAAGGATTGTTGCTGGCAAATGCAAAGATAAAGAATGAGATGCAATCAAGACAATCTTCGTAATGTGATATACCAGGGTTACGATGGTTCATGTTGGGTCTGAAAGTTAAGTTCATCTTGTTAGTTCATGCCAAGTAGGATAAATAGGGAAGGGCATGCATCTAATGCATGATGTTATTGGTCGAGTTATGTATATACAAACAACTTGAACTTTTGGCTCAAGGGTAATTGAATCATATGTTTATTGTGTATGCAATAATCTCAAGGTTCAAGGGTGAAACTTCCCTAAAGAGGGAGGGAACGATAAGCACAAATGGTCGTAATAGAGCATGTTGAGTTTATGAGTTGGCATAGTTCATACCCAGTAGCTTAAATAGCGAATGCCCCATCAACGAGGTAGGGTGTGACATGCTAAATATTGGGTGTTTTTTTATCAACAAAGAAATGTGAAAAATTAAGCTATCTACGATAATACTATAGTTTAAAAAATATTTCCCAATATATTATTAATTTTGCCACGTCAGTCCTAGTATGGATTTAGGTTGAAAGGCGCTATCTAAAATTATATTCTTCTGATGAAATTGTGTTGAAGGATGCCACTTAAACATGCACTCTTTAACCTAATTTTACACAAGGATGCCAAACAATGTGCCGCCCTTCAACTAACATTTTATCCAAACCTTATTTCTAGTGGGTTTGGCAACCTCTTAAAAAAGTTGTGTTGAAGAGCGTCAGTTCAAATAGCGTTTTTGTATAAAATTTCCTTTCAAGAGTATCACTTTAGATGACCCTCTTCAACCTAGATCCAAACTAGTGTTGATGAGGCAAAAATAATAATATATTTAGAAATAGTTTTCATACTTTTGGTAAATAGCTTAATTTTTTTTTAATAAAAAAAACCTAAATATTTCATCCCTGCTAGCAATTTTAGCTTTTAAACTTATGGCAAGCGTTCTTTATCATATGGTGCGAGTACCACACTACCTGGATACTGAAATGTGGGTTTAATATATATTAATCTAAGCAATGTGCCTTTGAAAGTACAAATCTGTGAAAAGAAAACCATCGTTCCTTTAATGTCGATGCACAGTTTAGTCAAAGTGTTTTTTTCTTTTTCTAATGAGATGCAATGTTGGTAGATTGGATACCATGGTTTTATAGTGTTGCACATCAGAATTAGTGTATGTCTAGGAAGGAAGAATCACCTGCGAGTGTGAAAAAGCATGATAATTTATAAAGTTCACTGTATACAGGATTATTCTTAAAAGTGTTTTTTTTAACCTATGCACCACATGCATAGGTTAGCACAGGTTAAGAATCATTAACTACACTTCTAAATCAAAAAATTTCTACTGAAAATTGTGTATTAAAAATTCAGTTAAATTATTTTATTTATACTTTTTATTTTCACACTTATTATTAATTGTTTTCTCTCTCCTGTTAATTGTATCAATTACACATTTATATTCGTCCTACTGATTTGGGCTTTTAAGATTGAGATATTAGAATTCAGAATTTATAATGTTAGATTTTAAGGTTTACGGTTCATAATTTAAGACTTATGGTTTTACAGTTTTAGAATTGATGGAAAATCAACAAGTACAGGTCTTAATTATTTTAAGTTAGAATTGGAGGATTTATACTAACAATATAACTAAAGCACAATTAAACTGATGAATAAACACAAAAAGATGTGAAACCAAAATTAACAAGTGATGAAACACATCCAACCAAGGGATATATTAACTTACGGTAACTCTATCATCAACTTAAAATTGCATTTTAATTCTGTTAGTAAAGATTAAGTCCAGATTTATCCAATAGCTTGTGAGCAAATTCTAGGTTTTTTACTAGAACATTGCCTAACATATGGCTAAAAAAATTAAACATATTTTAAACAATAACCTATGAGTAAAATAAACCTATGATAAGCTTAAATTCCAAAGCTTACTCAATCTCATAAATATTCAACATTTCATAAACGCTAGCCACTCTAAATCTAAGCAATAATTAAGAAATAACTCATCTATAATTATCACAACTATAAATCTACTATAAAATAGGAATAACCCATCAAGAATATGACAAAAATCATAGAGAAAGAGAGCATCCAGCAGCCACAAAATTGCATAAATACATTTAGATTCTCATTGAAATAAAATGCCAAAGATACAAAAGACTACATTCAAGAGTCATCAAGTGGACTTTAAGCCCCTTAGGTTGATTACAATGGAGTTAGTCCTCCATCTCTTTCGATTAATTTCTTTCTTCTTTTGATAAACTTGAAATGTGAACATTCACAAGCTCACTCATACAATGTATTATTAAAAATTTTAATTTAATTAAAAATTTTAATATTACATTAAGAATTAATTTAACTTTAAAAGCTCAAAATGTTAAGAGAAGACTTAAGATTGATTGGGTATTATATCTAACACAAAGAGACCAACAGAGGCATCTTAACTTGTTGCCTTCCTGTGATAAATTTAAAATCTGTTTAATTATTTCAACTCACACAGAAAAGTTCAATATATGCCTACAATTCAAGCAGGGACCAATAGAGGCATCTTAACTTGTTGCCTTCCAGTGATATAAACTTGCCATCCGTTTCATAGCATTCAATGTATGATAACGTCATTTGTGGCTAACAAAAGATTATAGCTACTGAATGCAAAGATAAGAAATGAGATGCAAATAACTCAGCATTCGTAGTATCCTACATGCGAGTGCCACACTGTGTTTATACTCAAATGAGGGTTTAATATATAGAACTTTAAGCGAAGAGGCTTTCTAAGTACAAGTCACCAAAAATGATAATTTCGATTATGACAGTTCAAAATTTAGTTCAACTGAGGAAGAAAATAGGCAGATTGGAAACCCTAGTTTCAGGGGATTGCATATAAGAATTAGTATATATGGCTAGGAAGGAAGAATAACATTCAGCGAATATGAAACAGAATGATAATATTATAGCTAGAAGAAAACATGATTATCATTAAAAATAAGAGACCATTTAGATTGACTTTTAGAAAAGTAAAAGCTAAATAGAGAATTAGAAGTAAAAGTTAAAAATAAAAAATAAACATCTTCTGACATGCTTTTATGAAAAAAGTATCCAGAATTTTAATTTTTGAAAGTATTTATTCTTATATACTTTTCTGTTTACAGTTTTATTTATATAATAAAATAATAAATACTATACCCAAACAATGGGCATTTTCTTATTATAAATATATCCAACAGAAATTCTGAAATAATGCTTCAAGTAAATCTCCAAAAACTAGTTGATGATAAAGGAAATTGGAAGGTTATGAAGCCACTAGCTATTTCTAAAGTAAAGGTTTAGATAACAAGCAATGCTCAGAGGTTCGGATGGCTATAATCTACTATAGTGAAAAAAAAAGGAAGCTTATGAATTTATTAACCAATGGCATAAAATTGAAAATAATGCCATACATAAATTGTGTCTTCGTGTATTCAAGACATTAATTTTCTCAAAAATAATTAATTCAACTTAAATGCTTAAGCAATTAACTCAATGGTATCTCAGCAAGGTGCTGTATATGCAAAATCACATTATTGGGATATAAGGGGACCAATAGTGGCATCTGCTTCGTAGCCATTAAATGAATGATAACCACATGTGTGGCTATCAAAGGTTTGTTGCTGGAGATTGCAAAGATAAAGAATGAGTTGCAAACAACTCGACCTTCCGCATATTCCATGTGAGTGCCACATTATTCTTTATATTGAAGTGAGGGTTTAATATATAGAACACTAAGCAAAATGGGGTTCAAAATACAAGTCAAGAAAAATCATGATGTGGTATTGGTTGATATTACTGTTTGCGAAATGTTTCATAATATTATGTAAGACTGTATATAAATCAAGATTTGATGCTTTAAGGCATATTAAAATTTGGTAAAGAGAGTTTGGTGCTCTTATAGTCTTGCTCGAGTTGAATCAAATTAGTCGATGTCTTAACCAAAAAAACAGATTTGTTAAACTTATATATCTCATTCTGTTATAAAATGCCTCTCATCCTGTTGTGTCCGTAGGCTGCCACATCTCAATCTGTTATAAACTTCTTTCTCTCATTCATAGGATATTATTTATAGTTTAAAATGGTAAAAATTAGTTTTTATAGTTTATAAACATTTATAAATAAGTTTTTATAGTTTTCAAAGTTTAAACGTAAGCACCTCTCCCAGCAGAAAATTTGAGCTTAGGTTCACCACATTGTGGGAGACTAGCCCCTTCCGGTAGACCCAACCTCTATTAGTAGTCCTCATAATTTTTAAATGTTTATTTATTAGTAAGGACTATTTTATAAATATTTCTATAGTTTAAGGAAAACTTTTTAAAAAATTTTAAATTATATGAATTATTTTAAATTTCTGCCAAGCTATGAGAACTAATAATATGGAGTTAACTAGAAAAGTTGAAGAGCAATGACTAATTTGTAAATATTTGTAAATTGTAATGACCAATTTTTAACGTTTTAAATTATAGAAACTTTTTAAAATTTTGAGTAAAATTGTAGAGACTAAAAGTATAATCAAACCAAAAACACAAAATTATTTGTTTTGTATTTTATTGCTGAAAAAATGGATGTTTTGTCTAAGAATTTGAATAATTGCCCTCAAATTAAGAACACCGTTTATAAACGATGTTGTCTATATGCGGATCAGTGCTTGTTGTTTGCCAAATATAGTGGGAGTGAGGTAGATTTGAACGATTAGAAGTGATATTAGAAGTAACAGGGAGTATACATGGAGCTCCATCTGGTAGAAAGGCAAAGTTAGCAAATGAAGACAATGATAATGTATATATTTTAAAAGTTCTGTGGGTAAAGTGTATATTACACGAAGTTTAATAAGATTTCTTATATTTTTTTTTTCTCTAAAGACTATCTTGGCATCAAGAGAGTTCTAAAATATTTTGCTGAATCTCCTAATATGTAATGAGAATTGCAAAGGTACCATCCTTTATAGCTCGTGCAGTTAAAAACGTTTTATTTGAACATAAATAGCCCGTGTTCTTGACAAAATTGAACTTCTTGCGGTTGGAAATCACTGCAATACCCTGCAATCAAGATAAAAAATACCTTAGAGGTTAGAATGCTATATACCACTTTAATAGGTTGTAGAACTGCAATTCCCCAAAATTAAGTTGTATTTTTTTTTTTACTTCGATTCATTTATACATATCTATGATCATACTCACTATATTCGATAAAAGTATTAGGTCAATTTTACAATTCATAGCATTATATTGAGCATAATATTTTTTATTCATATTTAGTTCATAATTCACTTCTGCATTTCAATTTCTCAGAAACAATAATAATATAAAAACTTTGTTTTTCTCTCAATTCTCCCAAACTCTGATAATTACATTCTCGATATATGAAATTGGTCAGTTTTACAATTCAAATTATTATTGTGTATTAAATTTTTTATTTCTATTTAGTTAACGATTTAGCAGTTGGACCACTTGTTATTTTAAGTGTTTGTTCTCCATAATTACCACAGCAATGTGATATTGGTCCTTCTTTAATTCTTTTAGGCTTTATTCAAGAAACATTTGGTCCCCCTCTTTGGCTTTTTCATTGTTTTGATTTTAAAGGAATGAGAGTAGCCATTTCATACGTAAACATACACAGTTTGCGTCTTATCCATTCTGTGGTCTGTAATTGGCATGGACCTGCAAAACTTCATGCAAATCGTTCACATGCTTTCCAAGAGAGATTGTACGATCTTCTCTGAAAAGGGTTGATTTGGCCGGTAGTTTCAGAGTTTTATAGAGAATTGTAAAATTGATAAGAATTTTGAATTATATGTGATTAAATTGATAAATTTAAAATATAAATAATAAAATTAATTAAAATTTTAAGTATAAAAAATTAAATTAAATAGGATTTTAAGTATAAGAGATTAAAATAAATATTTATATTTAATTTTAACTTATACTTTCACTCATGTCCATTTCGGCCTCACACATCCATGTGTGTAGTCCGAAACATCACCAAATCAATCTGCTAAACACAAAGATGATAAGTAAAAAATGATACATAATATGTGCACCCAAACATTAATAGTTTGTTGTTACTATGCCGAGTTCTAGTACTATTTCTTTGGCTTTGTATGCTGACTTGCTGGGAATTCAACTCCCCAAACCTTGTAAGAATTAATTTCTCTAGGTCACTTCCCTTTTTAATTTTTTTTAAAAAGAAAACATTAATAGTTTGAAATGCTCATTGGGTTAAATAATTTCTTCATATCCCAAGGTTGCTTAAGTCTCCGTACAAGGAAACAGTGTCCTCCCATGCATCTATGTCTATTAAGACACAATATCTACTGGAAAGCAATAAAGTTAGTAAATCACAGATAACTCATAAATAGTACATTATAAGAGATTAAATATAATACAAGAACCTAAATGAAAATTTGCAAATATATTCTTAGCGTCATAAATCATTAAACTAAAGAGGATAAATAAACTTACCTTTTTAGGTAGCTATACAAATTCCATAACTCTCAAGCACTAACAATTTAACCTTTTGGGTTAAACCAATTTTTAGAATACAACTCTGAGCAAAGAGGCTCACAAGGTACAAGCCATGAAAAAGCATGATTCCATTAACTTGTGATAGACTTATCATCATAACTTGTGGTCTTCCACAATGGAGGATGTCCTTACAAAGGGACCAGAAGTGGCATCCTCACTTGTTGCCTTTCTATAATAAACCTATCATCTATTTAATTATTTCGACTCACGCCAAAATGTCCAATATATGCTTTCAATTTAAGAAGCTTAGCAGGGACCAATAGAGGCATCTTGTTTCCTTCCTTCTATAAATTTAGCATGTGTTTCATAATCCATTCACTTGTGGCTAGCAAAGGACTGTTGGATAAGAAGTATACACTTATTTTCATTGAAGAATACTCATGGCATGTATGTTTTGTTGTATGGATTCAATTGTTTCCATTATAAGAACCAGTAAATGATAAAAGAAAATGGAATAATGAAGCCACTTGGAATATTCTGAGGAATTAAATAGTTTGCATACTTCAAGGTTTGTATTGTTACGTTGTGATATATTAAAAAGAAATTAGGAAGCCTATGAATTTATTAGAGGTCACATTACAACACACCATAAGATGGCTTTTGGTCTAATTACTTCAATTAATTAATATGACGGCCCCCTACAGCATCACAACTATAAGTGGAGGTCAAATTACAAATTCAAGTTTAAATTTTCAACACAGTTTGTATTCATGGAAAACCAACTAGTATGGATCTTAATTATTTGAAGTTAGAATTAGGGGATTTATAGTAACAAGGTAATTAAAGCACAAATAGACTGACAAATATGCCCAACAAGAAGTGAAACCGAAATTAACAAGTGATGAAACACATCCAATGTAGGAATTTTTTAACTTCTAGCAACTTTATCCTTTACTTAAGTTTGCATTTTAATTCAGTTAGTAGAGATTAAGTTGAGATTTACCCAGTAGCCTATGAGCAAATTCTAGGGTTTCTATTAGAACACCGTCTAACATATGGCTATAGAAATTAAACATATCCTAAACAATAACCCAAGAGTAAAATAGGCATATGATAAACTTAAATTCCAAAATCTAGTCAATCTCATAAATATTCAACATTCCATAAACCCTAGCCAGTCTAAATCCAAGCAATAAGCAAAAAATAACTCATCCATAATTATCACAACCATAAATCTACCATAAAATATGAATAACCCATCAAGAATATGACAAAAATCATAGGAAAAGAGAGCATCCAGCAGCCATGAAATTGCATAAATACGTTTAGATTCTCATTGGAATAAAATGTCAAAGATACAAAAGACTAGTTTCAAGAGTCATCGAGTGGTCTTCAAGCTCCTTAGGTTGATTACAATGGAGTTAGCCCTCCATTTCTTTTGATTAATTTCTTGCTTCTTTTGATAAACTTGAAGTGTGAACATTCACAAACTCACTCATACAATGTATTAAAATTTTTAATTTAATTAAAAATTTTAATATTATATTAAGAACTAATTTAACCCAAAAGCTAAAAATATTAAGAGAAGACTTAAGATTGATCGGATATTATATCTAACACATAGGGACTAACAGAGGCATCTTAACTTGTTACCTTATAAACTTAAAATCTGTTTAATTAATTCAACTCACACAGAAGAGTTCAATATATGCCTTCAATTCAAGCAGGGACCAATAGAGGCACCTTAACTTGTGCTAACAAAAGATTGTTTCTGGTAAATGCAAAGATAAGAAATGAGACGCAAACAACTCAGAATGTCGATGCATAATTTAACTAAAGTGTTTTTTTTTTTTCCTAAATGAGAAACGAAGTTGGAAGATTGGATGCCTTGGTTTTATGGTATTGCACCTCAGAATTAGTGTATGTCTAGGAAGGAAGAATCACCTGCGAGTATGTAAAAGTATGATAACTTATAAAGCTCATTATATACAGGAATTGCCTAATTAGCTATTGAAAGAATTTGATTGAGTTTGATGATAATTGATAAACAAATACAAATGGTTACAATGAAATCGAAACCTTAGAGATGTTGATAAATTGAATTTCCCTCGTTGATTGACATTTGCTTTCTGAATATCTTTTTAGTAGTGCTCTCTTAATTGCATTCGATTGCCCATATGATATCAAAGGTTTTAGTTTGGTAATTAATAGTGTAGTTTTTGTGGGTACAACAATTATGGGATACTTTAACGACTCCATTAATAGTGTTGGCTTGAACTATGCCTCCACTTTTTTTTTTTGAAACATCAGCTCTCTGTCAATCTCTCTCTCATAATCTATTGCATATATTGTCTGTATAATTCATTCAAGTGCTCGAGGTAGTCAGTTTGTACATAACAATGACTAAAACATTAAAAGAAACCATGTTGCCACCCTTGTAATTATTAGACAAAGTTAAGAACTTCATTCTTTTAGTCATCACCCAAACAATACTTAAATGTTCAGTAAAAAAATCAAATTTAAATCTTTTAATATTTCTTAATATGTAATTCACACAAAAAAAAAAAGTTATGGTTAAAAATTGATCAGAAGAGCTTTGCTATCTTTATAGTCCTACCTGGCTCGAATTTTATTAGTTGTGAGATAAAGAACAACAGTAAAATTATGGTTCATTTAAATATATTTGTGGTTGTCATCTTCAAATAACAATAATCATAATAATAATACATAATTGAGATAATATTCTTTTTGATAGCACGTGATAAAAAATTTGCATCCAATGCTATGCACTTTATAAACCATGGGATGTATAAAGACACAAACACAGTGTTTGTTTCCGTGCATGTGACAATGATTGAGGTATCTTGTCTTCTAATTATTTCGACTCACACCGAAAAGTTCAATATATGCCTTCAATTCAAGAAGGGACCAACAGAGGTATCTTAACTTGTTCCCTTCCTGCAACAAACTCGCCATCTGTTTCATAGAATTCTATGTATGATAACCTCATTTGTGGCTAACAAAAGATTGTTGCTGGTAAATGCAAAGATAAGAAATGAGATGCAAACAACTCAGTCTTTGTAGTATCACATGTGAGTGCCACACCGTGTTTATAGTACAAGTCACCAAAAACGATGATTTCGATTATGACAGTTCATAATTTAGTTCTAGTGAGGAAGAAAATAGGCAGATTGGAAACCCTAGCTTCAAGGGATTGCAGATAAGAATTAATATATGGCTAGGAAGGAAGAATCACGTGCAGCAACTATGAAAATAGTATGACAATATTAGAGCTAGTAGTAAACTGAATTATCCTTCAAATTAAACCTAGATTTTAGACGAAGACAATAAATTTTAATTTCTATTTTTGTTTTGGATAATCACCCATGTGCAATAAAAAACCTAATCAAAACTTAGATAAAACTCTAATTTCTATCTTTTCATTTTACATTAGAGGCAGCGCTTAAGGAGTAAGTCTAAGCCAAAATCCAGAAAGTTAGGCACTGCAGCTCCTGACCAGGGTGGTGGTAGTGGTGCATGAAATTTCCCCAGGACCAATCAGACCGGTGATAAAGGATAGGTTAATTTGATCTCTGCATTTACTATTTAGCTATTGAAAGAATTTGATTGAGTTGGTGAGAATTGATAAAGAAATACAAATGGTTACAATGAAATCCAAACTTTAGAGATGTTGATTAATCGAATTTCCCTCGTTGATTGACATTT
The DNA here is from genome assembly GCA_022379115.2 of Bauhinia variegata. NCBI lineage: Eukaryota > Viridiplantae > Streptophyta > Magnoliopsida > Fabales > Fabaceae > Bauhinia > Bauhinia variegata. The sequence continues at coordinate 8,354,474 of CM039438.1, read as the reverse complement.
GCTTTCTGAATGTGTTTTTAATAGTGCTCTCTTGCATTTGATTGCCCATATAATATCATAGGTTGTAGTCTGGTAATTAATAATAGTCTTTGTAGGTATAATAATTATGGGACACTTTGCTGACTCCATTAATAGTGTTGGCTTGAACTGTGTCTCCACTTATATTGTTTGGAACATCAGCTCTCTGTCAATCTTTGTCTAACAATCTATTACATATATTGTCTGTATAATTAATTCATGTGTTCTAGGTAGTTAGTTTGTACATAACAACGACTAAAATATTAAAAGGAACCATGTCGCCACCCTTGTAATTATTAGACTAAGGTAGGAACTTCATTCTTTTAGTCATCACCCAAACAATACTTAAATGTTGAGTAAAAAATCAAATTTAAATCATTTAATATTTCTTAATATGTAATTCACACACACAAAAAAAAAAGTTATGGTTAAAAATTGGTAAAAAAAGCTTTGCTATTTTTATAGTCCTACCTGGCTCGAATTGTATTAGTTGTGGGTTAAATAACTTAGTAATAAGTTTGTACTCCACTGGTAGTCAAGACTAAAGAAAATAATTATAACAGTAAAAATATGGTTCATCTAAATATATTTGTGGTTGTCATCTTCAAATAACAATAATTATAATAATAATACATAATTTAGATAATATTCTTTTTGATAGCACGTGATGAAAAATTTGCATCCAATGCTATGCACTTTATAAACCACGGGATGTATAAAGACACAAACAGTGTTTGTTTCCGTGCATGTGACAATGATTGAGAGCTTATTGCTTGAAAAAATACACAGACGAACCTACAAGATGCCCTAGAGGGAACCAATCGTTACGTGAAAAAAAACATAAAGCAATTAATAAGGTGATCAGAAACAAACATATGAAATAACTCGTGGCCGACATGCTATATATAGGTTTCATTATGGCAACCATAGGATAAATTTTTTATGTAACTTTTGCATCTCATTTCTTGTAATTTACATTCATTAGCAAGGTGGGAGGGGACCCGAATGGTAAATGTTACCCCAAGTTTTTCAATTTTAATTTTGTATTATATTGTTATTATACTCGAGTATTAATGTAAAATTTATATTTGTCAACTTCAAATCCTGACTTTTTAATATTAACTCTCTTTTTATTTAAATTTTGTCTTCACCCTTAGCCAATTCACCACTAATAAGCCTTTGATAATCCCATATGAGGTTATCATTCATTTTGAAAATGATAGACGTGTTTTATCTTTTCATTAGAATTTTTGTTCAATTTTTTACAAAACCAGTAGTAGATGATTGAAACACTACTCCTTTTTCAGTGTAATAAAATTGGAGATGATGAAGAGGGGTGCTATATGTACACCTCTTTTTGTATACTCACTTTTCATCTTTTTTTCTTTTTATATCTCTTTTACCTTTCGATTTATAATTTTACTTTACAATCAACCAGATTTAAAATGTGTGCATAAATAGATGTAAAAATAAGATTTTCTTTTCTTTTACACCTCCAAACATTTACGTGGACCTTCATAAACCCACTTAGTTTGTAAGTATTTATTCCCAGTTGGCACACATCCAAACATTTACTTGGAGCTCCAATTCTATTTCCATCTAAACAAATTGAATAACATTACATTATACAATGATGAATCATTGGTCTAGCTGGATTGGTCCACGGCCATAGTAGCCCTTGCTAGGGTTACAAAGGTACTGTGTGTTGGTCTCATCACAATTATTTTTAGATGCACCATTAATCTCTTCTACGTAACAAAAGTCTGCATACACGGATATATTATTTGTAAATCACAGGCTTAATGTATTTCTAAAAAAGATCATAACCATAATATTTTAATCAATGCCACAAAATGCCAAAACTGGATTTGCTGCAAAATAAAAATGATAGTCAGTGTAGTCTCTAGAGTAACGCATCATGAGCATTAGACAAATCAATTAGTGCATAGTTTTACTTTTTCCAATGGCCCATTGTACGATGCAGTGGTAACTACACTAACTATACCACAGCATATAAGGTTTCAATTGTATACTAACTATACCATAGAGAAGTTGTATACTAACGTCCAGTTTCAAGGGTAAAATGGGTAAAAGCGGCTGCAACTTGACGCTTTGAATCATCAGCAGATCCAAGTTGGGCAAACTGACTGTAGGAATTGGCACAACCAGATTCTAGCATTAAGAAAATTTCACTCCTAAAGAGATAAGAATATTTAAATTTTGGAAATATATTCATTTATTAATTCAGTTAAGAAATTGGTAGCTAGAGATTTGATTTTCTGACTTCAGGTCAGAAAAGCTCTCATATCATGTAAAAAATCAACTTAACCCAAGAGTTTAAATTATTAGAAGAAAAGTCAAGACTCCTCTTGATATTATATCCAACACAAAGGGACCAACAGAGGCAACTAACTTTTTGCCTTCCCGTGATAAACTTATCTTCTAATTATTTCGACTCACACCTAAAAGTTCAATATATGCCTTCAATTCAAGAAGGGACCAACAGAGGTATCTTAACTTGTTGCCTTCCTGCGATAAATGTGCCACCTGTTTCATAGAATTCAATGTATGATAACCTCATTTGTGGCTAACAAAATATTGTTGCTGGTAAATGCAAAGATAAGAAATGAGATGCAAACAACTCAGTCTTTGTAGTATCACATGTGAGTGCCACACCGTGTTTATAGTACAAGTCACCAAAAACGATGATTTCGATTATGACAGTTCATAATTTAGTTCTAGTGAGGAAGAAAATAGGCAGATTGGAAACCCTAGCTTCAAGGGATTGCAGATAAGAATTAATATATGGCTAGGAAGGAAGAATCACGTGCAGCAACTATGAAAATAGTATGACAATATTAGAGCTAGTAGTAAACTGAATTATCCTTCAAATTAAACCTAGATTTTAGACGAAGACAATAAATTTTAATTTCTATTTTTGTTTTGGATAATCACCCATGTGCAATAAAAAACCTAATCAAAACTTAGATAAAACTCTAATTTCTATCTTTTCATTTTACATTAGAGGCAGCGCTTAAGGAGTAAGTCAAAGCCCAAATCCAGAAAGTTAGGCACTGCAGCTCCTGACCAGGGTGGTGGCGTTAGTGCATGAAATTTCCCCAGGACCAATCAGACCGGTGATAAAGGATAGGTTAATTTGATCTCTGCATTTACTATTTAGCTATTGAAAGAATTTGATTGAGTGATAAAGAAATACAAATGGTTACAATGAAATCCAAACCTTAGAGATGTTGATTAATTGAATTTCCCTCGTTGATTGACATTTGCTTTCTGAATGTGTTTTTAATAGTGCTCTCTTACTTGCATTTGATTGCCCATATAATATCATAGGTTGTAGTCTGGTAATTAATAATATAGTCTTTGTGGGTATAATAATTATGGGATACTTTGCTGACTCCATTAATAGTGTTGTTGGCTTGAACTGTGTCTCCACTTATATTTTTTGGAACATCAGCTCTCTGTCAATCTTTGTCTAATAATCTATTACATATATTGTCTGTATAATTAATTCATGTGTTCTAGGTAGTTAGTTTGTACATAACAACGACTAAAATATTAAAAGGAACCATATCGCCACCCTTGTAATTATTAGACTAAGTTAAGAACTTCATTCTTTTAGTCATCATCTAAAAAAACTTAAATGTTGAGTAAAAAATCAAATTTAAATTGTTTAATATGTAATTCATATACACAAAAAAAAAAAAATTACAATCAAAACTTAGTAATAAGAGCTTTGCCACCTTTTTGGTTCTACCTAATTTGAATCGAATTAATTGTGAATTGAGGAACCTAACCATAGGTTCTTACTCCACACATACCGGTTTGTAAAAATAACATTTTCCTTTATGCTATGCATTCAAACATTTACGTGAACCTTCATAAACCCACTTAGTTTGTAAGTATTCATTCCCTGTTGGCATACACCTTTACGGAGTCGTGTAAATGTGGAGCTCTTATTCTATTTCCATTTAAACAAATTGAATAACATTACATTATACAATAATGAATCATTGGTCTAGCAAGAAAGATTAGCACCAGGGTCATTAGCCACTGTTTCAGGAGCATTCAGTCCATCAAAGTTGTTGCTTTGTCCACATGGGCCATAGTTCAAGTTCCATGACAGTTGGATTGGTCCACAGCTATAGTAGCATTCAGTCCATCAAAGTTGTATAGCTTAAATGTTTGAATTGCTGTTAAGCCATTTGCATAATTTCCTTTTTTTCGTTTTATAATTTCTGATAATAAATATTATTTGTTTAAAAATAGTTAAAAAAAATGTTATATAAGAAGTAATATTACCCATTTCCAATGAAGTAGACACATATGGGAAGTATATTTTGTCGTATGGTTATGGTTGTTTTCATTCTAAAGTCGTATGGAGATTAATCAAATTTAAACATTTCTTTGTAACAAAAATAGATCATTTATATATATATATATATATATATATATATATATATATATATATATATATATATATATAAACTAGAAAAAATAAAACAATAAACTATATATATAATTACAATTGATGCATAATTCAATTCTATGACATGAATTTATATATTTTCATGACTAATTTATACTTTTTAAACCGCTTATGCAAGTGTACCCTTCTGGAATTGGATCAGAAACGGGGAAGAGCAAAAAAAAAAAAAATCATCTTTGCACCATTTGAATGAGAGAAATCTCATAGATTTTCAGCCAAGTATATCTGTGGCTGCCGGACTTTGTTGAAGATAGATTAAGATAAGGTGATAAAAAAACGTAATATAAAACCTTAGGGCGAAATTGAATGACGGTGAAGTATGGGAAAAAAATATATTAAAGAGACCATATGTTTTGTAGTCATGATCTAAAAGATCATATAAAAAACTACATAACGAAATGAATTTCCCCCACTATTTTAGCCCAAAACATCAAAATCTATTGTCCTTCATCTTCACCAAATGAATTTTCTCTCTTTTATCTGCATATTATGTTATTTGGAAATTCTTCATAAAATAAAGATTAACCTTATTAGTCGTTTTCTTCTTATTTTAAGGATTCCTATTAGGTGATCCCTTGTTTAAGGCTATGTTTATCAAAATTAGCTGATAAAATAGTTGAAATAAGTTCATTAAACAAATAGTTCTAGTACTATCTATTTCTTTGGCTTTGTATGCTGACTTGCTGGGAATTCAACTCCCCATACGTTGTAAGAATTAATTTCTCTATGTCACTGTCCTTTTAATTTTTTTAAGATAAAACATAAATAGTTTGAAATACTCATTGGATTAAATAATTTCTTCATATCCCAAAATTGCTTGAGTCACCATACCAGGAATACAGTCTCCTCCCATGCATCAATATCTATTAAGACAAAATATCCACTGGAAAGCAATAAAGTTAGTAAATCACAGATAACTCATATAAATACTATATTATAAGAGATTTAAATATAATACGAGAACCGAAATGAAAATTTGCAAATATATTGTTACGATCATATATCGTATAAGTAAAGAGAATAAATAGACCTACATTTTTAGGTAGCCACACAAATTCCACACAAATTACATATAATAATATCTTCTAAGTGAACATAACTTCTATTGAGGAGTTTTAAAACTATAAAAGTAACAAATTTTAAGGGATAATGTCCGATAACTTTATATGGACATCCAAAAGACACATAGAATATAATTTCAAATTACATTATTTCCAACATAGCCTTTTCAACAGTTTGCCTACGATAGAATTGAAACAGGTGGAACTTCCAAGGACAAAGGACAACCTCAATACTAGCCATAAGCCATTTCATAAATTAAACATTTGATCCTCTACTATGATTTGGCTATACAATATAACATTAATACACACACGTACGCACTCAATTTTCTGTTATTTTAAATATGGATTATTTTGTATATATTAATTAAGACCAATAAATTTAAAGGAACAATCAACTTGTAAAATTGTATTATTTAAAAAGCACTTGTAAAACTTTACTAGAAAGGGACATATGTAGGACCTTTCATAATTGACTGAAACCAATTTCAGAATATTTTAATTTTTCAGAAAAAGAAGCATAGGAGAAAAGAAAAAATAATAATATGATAACCACTTATTATTGTAAAAAGTTAGTAACATACTAACACTCTAAAGTAGTAGGTACCATCACTATCCCTTCAAAAAAAAATTATTTGCACAGAAAACTTACATCAGAATTAGTGTATGTCTAGGAAGGAAGAATCACCTGCGAGTATGAAAATATATGATAATTTATAAAGCTCACTGTATACAGGGTTATTCTTAAAAGGGTTTCTTTAACCTATGCACCACATGGATTGGTTAAGAATCATTAACTACACTTCTAAATTAAACAATTTATATTGAATATTATGTGTATTAAAAGTTCAATTAAATTCTTTCATTTATATTTCTTTTATTCTCATACTTATTATTAATTGTTTTCTCTCTCTTGTTAATTGTGTTAATTACACATTTATATTTATCCTGCTAATTTGGGGTTTTAAGATTTAGAGATTAGAATTTAGATTTTAAGGTTTACAGTTCATAGTTTAAGACATATGGTTTAGATTTTTGGTTTTACGGATTTAGAATTTACTATTTTAAATTTTAAGATTAAGGGTTTAGAAACTTAGAGTTTAAAATTTAGAATTTAGGATTTAAACATCTATGGTTGGCAATTTAGAGTCTAGGGTTTAGAGTTTTAGACTCATACTTTTAGAACTTATGGTATTAAATTTTAGTTTTAGAATTTTAGAATTTAAGGATTCACAATTTAGGATTTAAGATCTAGAATCTAAATTTTATGATTTTTAGGGTTATCAGGTTTCATTTTTAGGTTTACAATTAGAGTTTATATTTATTGTAGTCCACAAAATAGATTTTTTTTTTCTCCTTTCAACATAGACAAACTACACTTAATTTTAAGAAGAGTCTTTCTAACCTATACACCAGGTGCATAGGTTATAATTCTCAAGTAGGATATAAGAACCACAATTAATAATCAGCAAGCACATAGATCAATTGGTATGAAGTTATTCTAGTTTAACCATGTTAGATCTAAAACAGACGAGCATTCCTAAGAACTTAAATTTTATGTCAGATTTTGATATGGTATCAAAGGTCTATATCTTTATGGTCAAGGGTCTGAATTCTCTCACCAACACTTTTTTGACAACTTATACTAAAATAAAATTTCAATACATGATATGTGTGAGCTTGTGCTGCTTCACAATTCAAGCCATCTGTTCTTGATAAATGAGAGATCTCGCATTCAGGTCCAGCTGCGCTATAACTTAGTAGCGAACACTTTCTCACCATTATAGTCTAGTCAAGCTCAAAACAGAATAGTCAATGTACAATATAGTATTAGATATCGGCAATTTATAAAAAAGAAAAAGGAAAACCACCACTTATATTTGGGCTTGTGAAATCCCCATATGATTTCCAGAATTAAAGAGTTGATAAGATCAATCATCGTCAATCTTCACCACTCAATTTTTCACGTGCCACTTCAACCTTTAATATTGTAATTTCCAATGCAAAATGTAATCCCTAAAGTTACAACTATGCCCTCACTAGCTGGCTCTATAAATAGCAGTTCCTAGTTCCCAAATGCACACAACCAAAATCTATTCAACCCTTTCATAACCTTCCCAAGAAGCCTTTCCTTGCCAACCAAACATGAAGATTGCAGTACTTGCACTCTTCTTTGTTCTCTTAACCTTCACCAATGCTTCTGAGTATGTCTATGACACTGGGGGCGAACCAATTTCAGAGGCTTACTAGTACAAAATTTCCATTGGCAAAGGACTGGGACGACCTTATTTTACTCTTCCATATGCTGGAAGTAAGAGTTGCCCATTATCCGTGAAAGCTGCTGTTCTCTCAGCCGACAACCCCGCTCCCTTGCCAGTTAAATTTAAGAACAACCTTCCATTTCCATATCCTTATGCTTTCATACACACCATTGAATTTTACCATCGTTGGTATACCACATTGTGAGAAAACATCCCAATGGTTTGCCGAAACGCGTTTGGGCTCAAACGCATGGAGTTTGATGTTTGGTGATGATACTGAATGCCTTGCTATAGAAGGTGACTTTATTGTCAAAGATTATGGGGAGAAATACTCCTATAAAATTATCTTTTGTCCTAGGGAGAGTCGAGAATCTTGTCGAAATCTTGCTTTCGGTGTGGATAAGTACTTGGATATTGTTAATGGTGGTGTTCATCCTCTGGAGATTTGGTTCGAGAAGATTCATTCTGGTATATCCATTGTGGTTTGAATGTTATGTGTGCTATCTATATAAATGTACTTGCATGTTATGAATGCTTTATATCAAAATAAAGTAGGTCTGATGTGAAACATGTTAGTTTCACATTGTGTTGCCTACTAAAAATGTGGTGAAGATGTTGGTAATATGTTTTAATTGTTCTGTTCCAACTGTAGTTTCAGCTACTTAAAGAAAGTGTAGAGATTTTCTCATGCTATTAACCTCAAAAATTTCCTTTATTAAGGCATAAATATGTGCTTAGTGGCACTGTTGGATTGAGCTGGAATTTTGGTCGGTGTTCACAGCAATTTGAAAGTTGATATTGTTAATTAAAGAACTTTACACCTTGAATTTAAATTTAGGAACTGGGAACCCAATATTCAACATTTTATGAATCTAGAGAGACTAAATTGTAAATAATAAAATGACTAAATTGTAAGTCATTAAAAAAATACGTTTAATTATACAAATGGTTTGAATAGTTTTATACAAAATTTTAAAAAGTTTGTGTTATTTAAAAATATTAAAAATCATTCTCTATTGTTTACAAACGTTTATAAATTACTCTTTATAATCATTATAATTTAAAACATTAAACATTCATTAATATAATTTTCAAACGGTTTATATGTCAGCAAGAATTACTTTATAAATGTTTATATAGTTTAGAGATGAATATTTTACAAAATTTAAACTATAAGAATTTTTTAAAATTTTATTTAAAACCAAAAAACCAAAACTATATAATCAATTGATGTTGTTGAACTACAATGACTAATTTATAAACATTGATAAATTATATGGATAAATTTTTACAGTTTTAAACTATGAGAATTTTATTTTTAAAATTTCATGTGAAAGTTTAATACCATTATAATAGTTAAACAAAAAAAAAAAATCAATCGAAAGGTTTGTGTTCTTCAATTTTTCTTTTCTTTTGTATTTTTTTATTTATGAATTGAGTTCTTTAAATTAAAAGGCAGAAATTGCAACAATCCTTTACGTTAGAATGCAAATTACTTTTAAACAAACAATTATATAGTTATGCCCACAACTTGCTCAACCAACTAAGGAAAAAAAAAAAAAAGTTGGGATCACGCTATTAATTCACCATAATATTGAAAACAAAAGGCTCAATTGGGAAAAGTAATTCGTCCTAGTAACCTGTAAAATATTCATGTCCAACGGTAAGGACAACCTTAAGACCAGCCATGAGTAATTTCATTGAATATTTTACTCTGTACTGTGGTTATAAAATATAATGACTCCAAAACTGTTATGGTTAATTGATGGTGAATACCCACTATGAACATTTGATGCCTTTATCTTTGCATTGTTACAAAAGTTTTGCTTGCTTTTTTTTGATAAATAGAAACTCCATGTCAAAAGGACGAGGGAAAAGCATAAGAAATTTCCTAAATTTTATCCAATACATCCTTAATTCTAAAAAGTTTTAAAATGTACATTTAACAATTTTAATATTTTAAAGCATGTACATCAATAAACTGTAATTTCTATTAAAAATTTGATTAAAAAAAAGTCATATATATTTCGATGTTTCTTTATTAACACATTTCATATGACATATAAATAAAAACAGATAGTGAAAATAGAAAAAGTAGTGAAATAAAGATAGTTTTTCTATTAAATTTTTAATAGAAATTATTGCTTGGAGGTGATGTGTAGATTTCAAAAGAAAGATATCTGTGAGTAAAATGTAGAACATACAACCATGTACTGTCAGGAAACTGTTGGGAAACATGGTGGCTTCTACAACCATGGAGGTTTTTATTTGGAATTTGCTCGGCGGCACGGATTTTTTATGATTTTGGTACATTTCATTTATGGGTTGGAGTTGCTGTCGGTTGGTCTGAGAAGAGATTGCTGCTGAGGACGGAGGCTTCTTAACTTTGGTCATCTTTAATGGAGGATGCCCTTAAGTGTCAAGAACTAGTTTAACTTAAAAAGTTAAATAGTTGAGAGAAGATTTGATATTTGAATTTATATTATATCCAACGCGTCTGTGTATATGAAAGCTAAATAAACTTGAAGCATGAACATTCATAAGTTCACTCATATTATGTACTAAAATTATTTAGTTAAAAAATTGGTGGCTAGAGGTTTGATTTTCTGACTGTCAAGTCAAAAAAAAAAAATTTATATTATGTAAAAATTCAATTTAACTCAAAAATTTAAATTATTAGAAGAAAAGTCAAGACTCCTATCAACATTATATCCAACACAAAGGGACTAAAAGAGGCATCTTAACTTTTTGCCTTCCTGTGAAAAACTTATCTTCTAATTATTTCGACTCACCGAAAAGTTCAATATATGCCTTCAATTCAAGAAGGGACCAATAGAGGTATCTTAACTTGTTGCCTTCCTGCGATAAACTCGCCATCTGTTTCATAGAATTCAATGTATGATAACCTCATTTGTGGCTAACAAAAGGTTGTTGCTGGCTAACAAAAAAGAAAAGTTATTTTGTATTTAGATTAATTTTAAAAAAGATTTTTTTATTAGAAAAAGAGAAGCGTTCCCTCACTTTTTTTTTATTAAAAAAAATTAACTTTTAGATGTACTTCTCATTCTACTCAAAGCTAATCAAAATAGTCAATTTTATGTAGAAGTGCTTCTTTTTTTAAATTAAAAGCAAAAACAGCTTAACAAAAGCTAATGTAATATACTCTTATTTCTTTGGGATGAGGTAAATGTAAGTATTTTTTGAGCCTAAAAGCGTTCTATGTCTTAGATTGGGACATCAGCCCTTTACCTTAAAATTTTAATTACCAAAAATTTAGTGGTCTATTTAATATACTTATGACATGCTTGTTTAATTCTATTATATCATATTAAACCTTACTTTTTCCAGACATGAGTATCCCATTACATTTGGAGAGGAAACTTTCTGTCTCACGAATTTTAGTTTGCATTGAAATGATATTCTATGAAATCACTAACCAAATGAACCTCATTCAGAGAAAGGTAATGCTTAGTCAGTTGAGGATTTGTAAGAGGGATTCTCGCTTATGAGGATTTGTCAGTATTGTTGTTTGTTATTGTCTATCTTTTGTAGGTTAAATATATATTGTATTTTGCCGTTTTGTGTTAATCTTAGTAATGGATTTTTGTTGTGCTCTGATGCTCAGTCTGAATGCTGATCTGCTTCCCTAATGAGTCTTTAATTTGTTCTCTTTCTTTGTTTTGGGGAGGAAAGATGAGGATCCGGTTTTTCTGCTGGACTACCTCTGATGTCTTTGTGTTGGGTAGAAGATGAAGGCAACGATTCACTTTTAGGAATGTGTGATGATGTTTGTGAAAATGAATTGTGGCCATGTATCCACTACCTAACATAGGAATAGCAAAAAACATTCTCTAGTAAATTACTATGCTAAATCATGATCTTATGACTTAACTTTAGTTGATTCAAGACATGTAAAGACTAAAGAAAAAAGAGACTAAAAAAATAACTTGTGTTATCTTAGTGGTCAAATATTTGCTACCACCAATCTTCCCAAATGAAGCCAATTCTCAATTAAAGAACAGACTTGCAACCTTTTTTGAACACTTTTCTTTAAACGCCTTTACCGCTTGAGAGGATCTATTTTATTTTCTTTTAGCCAAGGCTGCTATGAACTCCCAACAAAGATTGAGAATCCAAGATCATCCAAAATTTATATTATGTACAATGTCGGATAATTATAACCCTAGCCCAAAACTGAGCTAGAACTAGACGTTTGTGGCCACCACTGCAAAAATAGGGAAGAAGAGGAGTGGATAAGCAAGTTTCCTCTCCAAAAAGAAACCGCTTATGCAAGTGTACCCTTCTGGAGTTGGATCAGAAACGGGGAAGAGCATTAAAAAAAAAAATCCTTTGGGCATAATTGAATGAGAGAAGTCTCAGATTTTCAGCCAAGTATATCTGTGGCTACCAGACTTTGTTGAAGATAGATTAAGATAAGGTGATACAAAAAGTAATTTAAAATCCTTTGGGCAAAATTGAATGAGGAATAAGTATGGGTAAAACATATTAAGGTGACCACTTGTTTTGTAGTCATGATCTAAAAGATCATATAAAAAAATACATAACGAAAAACTCATAAAATCTAAAGCATAGAACTTATGAAGGCTTAGTTTGCCAAGTAAACTCGTTAAAACGTGTGAGATATATGTAGCCATTTTGCAAAGAAATCTTCCAATTGGTATTCCATCATACAACATGGTTTTATTCATTTTTCTTTTTATATAACTTAATAGATAATACTCTCGACTATTTTAGCCCGAAACAACAAAGTCTATTGTCCTTCATCTTCTCCAAATGAATTTTCTCTCTTTCATCTGCATATCATATTACTTGGAAATTCTTCAAAAAATGAAGATTAAGTTTGTTTGTTGTTTTCTTCTTATTTTAAGGATTCCTAATAGGTAACAAGGCTATATTTGTCAAAATCAACTGATAAACTAGTTGAAATAAATTTGTTAAATAAATAGTTCTATTTTAGTTAAAGAAACTTATAAACTAATTAAATACTTATAAACTAGTTTAAATGATTTGTTATGAATTTAAATTTCAATTCAGTTATATTTTCAAGACTAAAACTTTAGTTGTTAATTATTTGGTATTTTTTTTTTGGCACATGATAAAACCGAATTTCAAATCTCTTTTAATGCTATCCCAAATCGTTACCACTAAATATTAAAATCTGCAAATAATAATAACCACAAAAATTAAGATAACATTCTTGAGAGCACGTGATAAAAATTATGCATGCATTGCTGCCACATGATATATAATCCAGAGGACGTATAAAGACACAAACACAATTTTCTTTTCCTAGCATGAGAAAATACTAAGAGCGGATAATTTGGTGAAAATTATTCAATCAAACAAACCTACGAAAAACAAAGAGGGGACCAATTGTTACTTGAACAAAACCAAAAACATTTAGGGTGCTGAGAATGAGGATGATGGGACTGAATTCTCCCTTCTCATAAGTTGTCCTATATCCTCTATCACTATATTTCTATTAGTTAAAAAAGTATTTTAAACAAATTATTAACACCTACACATTACTTAAATATTTTTTAATCAATAATAACACGGCAAGACAAGATTTGGCGTAATTTGTGCAACAAAAAATTTTGTTCCAAAGATATAAAATATCTAGTGATCCACTTACTCTGTGTGTGTGTGATTGTGAAGTACTTTATGCCTTATATTAGACCAAAGAAAATTTCACTACTAAAGAGATAAGAATATTTAAATTTTGTAAATATGTTCATTTATTTATTTTAAATCTATGTCAATCTCTTTTCCCTCTATTTCAAACAGAAGTTCTGAAATAAATGCTTGATGCTTCAATTAAATCTCCAAACACCAGGTGATGATAGAGGAAATTGGAAGGTTACGAAGCCACTAGGTATGTCTGAAGGTTTAGAAAGCAAGCATAGCTCAGAGGTTTGGATTGCTATGATGATGTAATATAGTTTAAAAAAAAAAAAAAAAGGAAGCTTAAGAAGTTATTAACTAATGGCGTAAAATTAAAAATAGTGCTGTACATAAATTGTGTCTCCATATATTCCATACATTAGTTTCATCAAATAATAACAATAATAATAATAAAAAAAACTATTCCACCTAAAAGCTTAAACAATTAACTAAACCTATCTCAGCAAAGTACACAAGACATAATTGTTTGGTAAGAAGAACCTTAATACCCTTAGGATCTTATTTAACTTGAATAAAATTAGTCCTGTATCTTAAAAAAAATAAATTGCTAAACTTTTAGCTCTAGTACAAATGACCAAAGAAAATATTTAGAATTCAAATCAATAATTAAAGGGATATCAACATCTATTCAAACAGTTTCAAATGCCTCTCATTCAATTGTTGCCGTAGGCTGCTATATCTCATTTTGTTATAAAATGCTTCTTTCTCTCTCACTCACAAGATACGTTGGAATATAATCTAAATTTAATGTGTTGTAATTTGGTATTTGTAACTTAGATTCTTTTTGATTTTGTAATTTTCATAAGTCATGATAATTTAAGACACTTTAATAAAGAGTTATATTCACTTAGGAGATATTATTACATGTAGTCAGAGTTTGAAATTTATACAGTTTGCAATAGTTAAGGATGAGTTATAGAGTCACGTACTAAGTTAGAGGTCTAGAATTATTTTTGTATTAGTATAAATAGGAGTAACCATGAATGTATCAATAGGGATTAAAAGTAATATAGCGAGTTATCCCTCAAGTGTAAAGAACCACTTGTAGATAGATGAATTGAGTGCAAGTGTGTAACTCCCCACTAGTTATTATATTGCAAGTCATGTTGTGTGAAATACACTTCTCTTCCTCCAATATATTATATATTGTTTGGATAAAATTATCATCTTAACTTGTGGTCTTCCTTAATGAAGGATATGCCCTTACAAAGGGACCAGCAGAGCCATCTTAACTTGTTGCCTTCCTTAGATAATCTTATCATATGATTAATTATTTCGACTCACGCTGAAATGTCCAATATATATGCTTTCAATTGAAACAGCACAGCAGGTACCAACAGAGGCATCTTAACTTGTTTCCTTCCTGTGATAAACTTATCATCCGTTTAATTACTTCGACTCACTGAAATGTACAAAAAATATATGCTTTCAATTGAAGCGGCCTGGCAGGGACCAAAAGAGGTGTCTTAACTTGTTGCCATCTGTTCAAAAATTTACAATCTGTTTTGTAGCCATTCATTTGTGGCTAGCTAAGGATTGTTGCTGGCGAATGCAAAGATAAAGAATGAGATGCAATCAAGACAATCTTCGTAATGTGATATACCAGCGTTGCGATGGTTCATGTTGGGTCTGTAAGTTTAGTTCATCTTGTTAGTTCATGCCAAGTAGCATAAATAGGGAAGGGCATGCATCTAATGCATGATGTTATTGGTAGAGTTATATATATACAAACAACTTGAACTTTTGGCTCAAGGGTAAACCTTCTTGGTCATATCTTTTGGTATTGGAGCGCATACGGGCTTGAATCCTATGTTTAATGTGTGTCCAATAATCTCAAGGTTCAAGGGTGAAACTTCCCTAAAGAGGGAGGGAACGATTCGCACAAATGGTCGTAATAGAGCATGTTGAGTTTATGAGTTGGCATAGTTCATACCCAGTAGCTTAAATAGGGAATGCCCCATCCACGGGGTAGGGTGTTACATGCTAAATATTGGGGTTTTTTTTTTATCAACAAAGAAATGTGAAAAATTAAGCTATGTACGACAATACTATAGTTTAAAAGATATTTCCCAATATATTATTAATTTTGCCACGTCAGTCCTAGTATGGATATAGGTTGAAAGGCGCTATCTAAAATTACACTCTTGTGAAGAAATTGTGTAGAAGGTGCCACTTAAACTTGCACTCTTTAGCCTAATTTTACACAAGGATGCCAAACAATGTGCCGCGCTTCAACTAACATTTTATCCAAACCTTATTTCTAGTGGGTTTGGCAACCTCGTAAAAAAGTTGTGTTGAAGAGCCTTACTTCAAATAGCGTTTTTGCATAAAATTTACTTATAAGAGTATCACTTTAGATGACCCTCTTCAACCTAGATCCAAACTAGGGTTGATGAGGCAAAAATAATAATATATTTAAAAAATAGTTTTCATATTTTTGGTGAATAGCTTAATTTTTTTTTTTTTTTTTAAAAAAAGCCTAAATATTGCATCCCTGCTAACAATTTTAGCTTTTAAACTTATGGCAAGTGTTCTTTATCATATGGTGCGAGCACCACACTACCTGGATACTGAAATGTGGGTTTAATATATATTACTCTAAGCAAAGTGGCTTTGAAAGTACAAATCTGTGAAAAGAAAACCGTCGTTCCTTTAATGTCGATGCATAGTTTAGTTAAAGTGTTTTTTTTTTTTTTGTTTTTCTAATGAGAAGCAATGTTGGTAGATTGGATACCTTGGTTTTATAGTGTTGCACATCAGAATTAGTGTATGTCTAGGAAGGAAGAATCACCTGCCAGTATGAAAAAGTATGATAATTTATAAAGTTAACTGTATACAGGATTATTCTTAAAAGGGTTTTTTTAACCTACGCACCACATGCATAGGTTAGCATAGGTTAAGAATCATTAACTACACTTCTAAGTCAAACAATTTCTATTGAAAATTTTGTGTATTAAAAATTCAATTAAATTATTTTATTTATATATTTATTTTCACACTTATTATTAATTGTTTTCTCTCTCCTGTTAATTGCATTAATTACACATTTATATCCATCCTACTGATTTGGGGTTTTAAGATTGAGATAGTAGAATTCAATATTTATAATTTTAGATTTTAAGATTTACGGTTCATAATTTAAGACTTATGGTTTGGACTTATGGTTTTACAGTTTTAGAATTCATGGAAAATCAACAAATATAGGTCTTAATTATTTTAAGTTAGAATTGGAGGATTTATAGTAACAATATAATTAAAGCACAATTAATCTGATGAACAAACACAACAAGAAGTGAAACCAAAATTAACAAGTGATGAAATACATCCAACCTATGGATATACTAACTTACGGTAACTATATCCTCAACTTAAAATTGCATTTTAATTCAGTTAGTAGAGATTAAGTCTAGATTTATCCAATAGCTTATGAGCAAATTCTAGGTTTTTTACTAGAACACCGCCTAACATATGGCTAAACATATTTTAAACAATAATCTATGAGTAACATAGACATCTGATAAGCTTAAATTCTAAAACTTACTCAATCTCATAAATATTCAACATTCCATAAACACTAGCCACTCTAAATCTAAGCAATAATCAAGAATTAACTAATCTATATTTATCACAACCATAAATCTACCATAAAATATGAATAACCCATCTAGAATATGACAAAAATCATAGAGAAAAGAGAGCATCCATTAGCCAGAAGATTGCATAAATAGATTTAGATTCTCATTGGGATAAAATGCCAAAGATACAAAAGACTACATTCAAGAGACATCAAGTGGTCTTCAAGCTCCTTAAGTTGATTACAACGGAGTTAGTCCTACATTTCTTTCGATTAATTTCTTTCTTCTTTTGATAAACTTGAAATGTGAACATTCACAAGCTCACTCATACAATGTATTAAAAATTTTAATATTACATTAAGAATTAATTTAACTTTAAAAGCTCAAAATGTTAAGAGAAGACTGAAGATTGATTGGATATTATATCTAACACAAAGGGACCAACAGAGGCATCTTAACTTATTCCCTTCCTGTGATAAACTTAAAATCTGTTTAATTATTTCAACTCACACAGAAAAGTTCAATATATGCCTTCAATTCAAGCAGATACCAATAGAGGCATCTTAACTTGTTGCCTTCCTGTGATAAACTTGCCATCCGTTTCTTAGCATTCAATGTATGATAACGTCATTTGTGGCTAACAAAAGATTATAGCTAGTAAATGCAAAGATAAGAAATGAGATGAAAACAACTCAGCATTCGTAGTATCCTACATGCGAGTGCCACACTGTGTTTACACTCAAATGAGGGTTTAATATATAGAACTTTAAACGAAGAGGCTTTCTAAGTACAAGTCACCAAAAACGATGATTTTGATTATGACAGTTCAAAATTTAGTTCTACTGAGGAAGAAAATAGGCAGATTAGAAACCCTAGTTTCAGAGGATTGCATATAAGAATTAGTATATATGGCTAGGAAGGAAGAATAACGTTCAGCAAATATGAAACAGAATGATAATATTATAGCTAGTAGTAAACACGATTATCATTAAAATTAAGAGACCATTCAGATTGACTTTTAAAAAAGTGAAAGCTAAATAGAGAATCAAAGTAAAAGTGAAAAATAAAAAATAAACATCTTCTCACGTGCTTTTAGGAAAAAAGTATCCAGAATTTTAATTTTTGAAAGTATTTATTCCTTTATACTTTACTGTTTACAGTTTTATTTATATAATAAAATAATAAATGCTATACCCACACAATGGGCATTTTCTTATTATAAATATATCCAACAGAAGTTCTGAAATAATGCTTCAAGTAAATCTCCAAAAACTAGTTGATGATAAAGGAAATTGGAAGGTTATGAAGCCACTAGCTATTTCTAAAGTAAATGTTTAGATAACAAGCAATGCTCAGAGGTTCGGATGGCTATAATCTAATATAGTTAAAAAAAAAAAAACAAGGAAGCTTATGAATTTATTAACCAATGGTATAAAATTGAAAATAATGCCATACATAAATTGTGTCTTTGTGTATTCAATACATTTATTTTCTCAAAAATAATTAATTCAACTTAAATGCTTAAACAATTAACTAAATGGTGTCTCAGCAAGGTGCTGTATATGTAAAATCACATTATTGGGATATAAGGGGACTAACAGTGGCATCTGCTTCGTAGCCATTAAATGAATGATAACCGCATGTGTGGCTATCAAAGGTTTGTTGCTGGAGATTGCAAAGATAAAGAATGAGTTGCAAACAACTCGACCTTCCGCATATTCCATGTGAGTGCCACATTATTCTTTATATTGAAGTGAGGTTTAATATATAGAACACTAAGCAAAATGGGATTCAAAACACAAGTCAAGAAAAATCATGATGCGGAAATCGTTGATATTACTGTTTGCAAAATGTTTCATAATATTATGTAAGATTGTACATAAATCAAGATTTGATGCTTTAAGGTATATTAGAACTTGGTAAACAGAGTTTGATGCTCTTAATGTCTTGCTCGAGTTGAAGCAAATTAGTCGATCTCTTAACCGAAAAAACAGATTTATTAAACTTTTATATCTCGTTCTGTTATAAAATGCCTCTCCCCCTGTTGTGTCCGTAGGCTGCTACATCTCAATCTGTTATCAACTTCTTTCTCTCACTCATAGGATATTATTTATAGTTTAAAATGGTAAAAATTAGTTTTTATAGTTTACAAACATCTAAAGATTAGTTTTTATAGTTTTCAAAGTTTAAACGGGGGCACCTCTCCCAGCAGAAATTTGAGCTTAGGTTCACCACATTGTGGGAGACTAGCTTCTTCCGGTTCACCCAACCTCTGTTAGTAGTCCTCATAACTTTTAAATGTTTATTTATTAGTAAGGACTATTTTATAAATATTTGTATAGTTCAAGGATAACTTTTTAAAAAAATTTAAATTATATGAATTATTTGAAATTTGTGCCAAGTTATGAGAAATAATAATATGGAGTTAACTAGAAAAGTTGAAGAGCAATGACTAATTTGTAAATATTTGTAAATTGTAAGGACCAATTTTTAACATTTTAAATTATTGAAACTTTTTAAAATAGAGTAAAATTGTAAAGACTAAAAGTATAATCAAACCAAAAACACAAAATTATTTGTTTTGTATTTTATTGCTGAAAAAATGGATGTTTTGTCTAAGAATTTGAAATAATTGCCCCCAAATTAAGAACACTGTTTATAAACGATGTTGTCTCTACGCGGATCAGTGCTTATTGTTTGCCAAATATAGTGGGAGTGAGGTAGATTTGAACGATTAGAAGTAACAGGGAGAATACATGGAGCTCCATCTGGTGGAAAGGCAAAGTTAGCAAATGAAGACAATGATAATGTATATATTTTAAAAGTTTAAAAGGATTTTATGCATGTTTTAAAAGTTCTGGTGGTAAAGTGTATATTACACAAAGTTTAATAAGATTTCTTTTTTTTTTTTTTTTCTAAAGACTATCTTGGCATCAAGAGAGTTCTAAAATATTTTGCTGAATCTCCTTATATGTAATGAGAATTGCAAAGGTACCATCCTTTATAGTTCGTGCAGTTAAAAAAGTTTTACTTGAACATAAATAGCCCATGTTCTTGACAAAATTGAACTTCTTGCACTTGGAAATCACTGCAATACCCTGCAGTCAAGATAAAAAATACCATAGAGGTTAGAATGCTATGTCCCACTTTAATAGGTTGTAGAACTGCAATTCCCCGAAGTTAAGTTGTATTTTTTTTTTCCTTGGATTCATTTATACATATCTATGATCATACTCACTATATTTGATAAAAGTATTAGGTCAATTTTACAATTCATAGCATTATATTGAGCATAATTTTTTTTATTCATATTTAGTTCATAATTCACTTCTGTATTTCAATTTCTCCGAATCAATGATAATATAAAAACTTTGTTTCTCTCCCAATTCTCCCAAACTCTGATAATATGGAATTGGTCAGTTTTACAATTCAAATTATTATTGTGCATTAAATTTTTTATTTCTATTTAGTTCACGATTTAGCAGTTGGACCACTAGTTATTTTAAGCGTTTGTTCTCCATGATTACGACAGCAATATGAAATTGGTCCTCCTTGAATTCTTTTAGGCTTTTTCAAGAAACATTTGGTCCTCCTCTTTGGCTTTTTTGTTGTTTCGATTTTAAAGGAACGAGAGTAGCCATTTCATACGTAAACATACACAGTTTTCGTCTTGTCCATTCTGTGGTCTGTAATTGGCATGGACCTGCAAAACTTCATGCATATCTTTCACGTGCTTTCTAAGAGAGATTGTACGATCTTATCTGAAAAGGTTGATTTGGCTGGTAGTTTCATAGAGAATTGCGAAATTGATAAAAATTTTGAATTATAAGATACTAAATTAATAAATTTAAAATATAAATAATAAAATTAATTAAGATTTTAAGTATAAAAGATTAAATTAATAAAATTAAAGTTTAAAAAATTAAATTAAGTAGGATTTTAGTATAAAAGATTAAAATAAATATTTACATTTAATTTTAACTTATACTTTCACTCATGTCCATTTCGGCCTCACACATCCATGTGTGTAGTCCGAAACATCACCAAAGCAATCTGCTAAACACAAAGATGATAAGTTCAAAACGATGCGTAATATGTGCACCCAAGCATTAATAGTTTGTTGTTTCTATGCCGAGTTTTAGTACTATTTCTTTGGATTTGTATGCTGACTTGCTGGGAATTCAACTCCCCAAACCTTGTAAGAATTAATTTCTCTAGGTCACTTCTCTTTTAAATTTTTTTTTAAAAGAAAACATTAATAGCTTGAAATGCCTAGTGATCTGTCTCAAAAAATAAAAGGATTTTTGGTTCATTTAGAAGATTCATGTATACATGTTTATTTTCTTATTATTTTATTAGAGATTATAATATTTATTTCAATAATAAAAAATAATTTTAGCCATATAGTTATTTTGTATAGCTAATTTAGATAACCATTTTTAACAAATACTATGAGGTGCCTAATATATTTTTTTTATGAATAACCAACTCTTAAACTTATATCTGATTTGTGTCTTATTTTTTTTTCAATAAAAAATAATTTTTTTAAAAAATAAATCAGTTTTTAATTATATCTTAATTTTTCAATAATTACTGACACCTCTAAAAATAAAATTTTTTCAAATAAAAATCATTCTATTTTTTGTTATAGTATTTTCCTCAAAGAATACGTTGAGACACTTTATATTCAATAACTGTACTCTTTTGTACGTTGGGTCTCGCTGTTTTAACGAATTCCTTTTTCACCCGAAAAAAAAAAAAATGAATGATAACTCTATGGGCGGCTAGCAAAGGTTTGTTGGAGGTCAATAAAAAGATTAGGTTTGAGATGCAAACAAGATCACTGTTCTTCATATTCCATGTGTGAAGTGCCACATTGTATTTTCATAATTTAGATAGTGGACAGTTAGTTTTTGTGCATAAGTTTGTTCCTCTTAATTTCGAATACATTGTTGTATGGGTTAACTTTTTTATTAATTATTCCGCTGAATATTTACTAAGCAAAAAATTGAATAATTGAGATATATCAAACATCAACCTAACCTAATAAAAAAAGGTGATCCAAACTATGGTCTCTCTTTAATAATTTTGGTTGTGACCAAGCAATTGGTCCTCTCACTTGTCCATTCTATGGTCCCTGCATAATTTTCACGTGCTTTCTAAGTGAGGTATATGCATATTGCAAAGTAGACTCGTAACTGCATATTTCAGATGATTTAGTCGATAAAAATTAAAATTTCTATCCCATATTTTGCCTTAGTTTGATTTTATACCCTTTTTGATTAATCAAAAATAAATCATAGAATAGTATTATGAGTATTATTAAATCATTAAAAACATTAATTTGGGTTAAGTATGTATTTTAGATCCAACAAACTTTACCTAACTATGATTTTGTTATTAATTTGTTTATAATTTTAATTCAAAAAAGAAGAATTTTGTAAAAGATATTTTCTTTTGTAAAGGAGAAACAACTTCCAAATCTAAAGTCTTCGTTTTTTGAGAAGTAAGTGGGGATGCTTTTCCTTTTAACTTATACTCTTATTTTTTCTTTTAGTTTTTTATTTTCTTAGAATCCAATGAGCTTTAAGTGGAGGCTTGAACCTACCGAGGTTATATTAAATAGACCCCAATGATTTCATTGGAGTCATTTATATACAGAAAAAACTATTTATTTATTATTGTCCAGATCATAATTAAAATAGCACTATAAAAATTAAGCTGCAAGGAGTTAAAGATCCATTATTCAAACCATGTGAAATATTTCTTAATTTGATCAACCAAATATCTAGTCTGCTTAGATTTGTTTCTAAAAAAGGAGAAGTTAAAAAAAGAAGTAGAAATAAAAATTAAAAAAATGAGAAGTATTTTGCATTTATATTGATTTTAAAAATGACATTTTTTTTTTGTTAGAAAAGGAAAAACATTCCTTGACCTATTTCTAAAAATAAATTAATTTTAGTTTCTAGAGGTACTTCCCCTTCTACTTAAAAAAGCAAATTCAAACAGTTAATTTTATATCAAAGTTTTTTTAAAAAAATTAAAAGCAAAAATAGCTTAGCAAAACCTAATCCAAATATGCTCTTATTTTCTTGGGTGAGGTAAATGTTAGTACTTTTTGAGTCTAAAGATTTTCTATATCTTAGATTGAGCATCATCCCTTTACCCTAAAATTTTAATTACCAAAAAAATAGTGGTGTATGTAATATACTTATGACATGTTTAATTCTATTATATCATATTAAACCTTACTTTTCACATACACGAGTATCCCATTACATTTGGAGAGGAAATTTTCTGTCCCACGAATTTTAGTTTGCAGTCAAATGAAATTCTATGAAATCACTAACCAAATGAACCTTATTCAGAGAAAGGCAATGCGTAGCCAGTTGAGAATCTCCTAGACTAAAAGTTCTGCTCGAATGAGCATCGTTTGAAGTGGTAATGTAAGAGAGATTCTCGCTTATGAGGATTTGTCAGTATTGTTGTTTGTTATTGTCTATCTTTTGTAGGTTAAATATATATTGTATTTTGCCGTTCTGTGTTAATCTTAGTAATGGAATTTTCTTGTGCTCTGAATGCTGATCTGCTTCCCTAATGACTCTTTAGTTTGTTCTCTTTCTTTGTTTTGGTTAGGAAAGACGAGGATCTGACTTTTCTTCTGGACTGCCTTTCAGTCTCTGTGTTGTCAGTAGATGAATGACTATGATTCATTTTAAAAATGTGTGCTGTGTGATGGTGTTTGTGAAAGTAAATAGTGACAATTCATCCACTATCTGACACAAGAACAACAGAGATAGCCTGGCAAAAGAACTAGATCTGGGTGGTAGCTAGTTAGGGTACACCATTATTGTGAACAAAAAGCATTGTCTAGTAAATTACTACGCTAAAACTTGATCTTATGACTTAACTCTAGTTGATTCAAGACATATAAAGACTAAAGAAAAAAGAGACTAAAAGAATAACTTGTGTTATCTTCGTTGTCAAATTTTGCTGCCACCATTAAAGGACAGACTTGCAACCTTTTTTGAACACTTCTTTAAACTCCTTTACCGCTTGAGAGGATCTATTTTTTTTTTTTTTTTTGGCCAAGGCTGCTATGAACTCCCAACAAAGATTGATAACCCAAGATCACCCTAAATTTAGATTATGCACAATGTTGGAGAATTATAACCCTAGCCCAAAATTCAGCAAGAACTAGACGTTTGTGGCCACCACTACAAAAATAGGGAAGAAGAGGAATGGATAATCAAGTTTCCTCTCCAAAAAGAAACCTAGTTCAATATTCAACCAAATGTCGTGAATCAAAACAAGAGGAAATATTAGTCTTTCTTGAATAAAAATGCTTCCCTTAAATCTCCATAAATTGGTAAATGAAAAGGATATTGGAAGGCTATAAACCTACTAGAGGTTTGAATTGCTGTTAAGCCATTTGCATAATTTCCTTCTTCTTTTTTTTCATTTTATAATTTCTGATAATAAATATTATGTTTAAAAATCGTTAAAAAAACCATGTTATATAAGAAGTAATATTACCCATTTCCAATGAAATATACTCATGGGACGTATATTGTGTCGTATGGATACGATTGTCTTCATTCTAAAGTCGTATGCAAATTAATCAAATTTAAACATTTCTTTATGACAAAAATAGACCATTTATATATAAAAAATAGAAAAATAAAACAATAAACTATATATATAATTACAATTGATGCATAATTAAATTCTATGACATGAATTTATATATTTTCATGACTAAATTATACATTTTAAACCGCTTATGCAAGTGTACCCTTCTGGCATTGGATCAGAAACGGGGAAGAGCCAAAAAAAAAAAGAAAAAAAAAATCATCTTTGCACCATTTGAATGAGAGAAGTCTCATAGATTTTCAGCCAAGTATATCTGTGGCTACCAGTCTTTGTTGAAGATAGATTAAGAGAAGGTGATACAAAAAGTCATATAAAAACCTTAGGGCAAAATTGAACGGGGGCTAAGTATGGGGAAAAAAAATATTAAAGTGACCATTTGTTTTGTAGTCATGATCTAAAAGATCATATAAAAAAATACATAAAGAAAAACTCATAAAAAAAAATCTAAAGCATAGAACTCATGAAGGCTTAGTTTGCCAAGTAAACTTATTAAAACGTCTGAGATATATGTAACCATTTTGCAAGGAAATCTTCCAATTTCTGCTGTGTGGTCATATGTGAAAAGTGGATTTTGGTATTCCATGATACAACATGGTTTTATTCATTTTTCCTTTTATATAACTTAATTAATAGATAATATTCTCGACTATTTTAGCCCCAAGCAACAAAATCTATTGTCCTCCATCTTTTCCAAATGAATTTTCTCTCTCTCATCTGCATATTATATTACTTGGAAATTCTTCATAAAATAAAGATGAAGTTTATTTGTTTTTTTCTTCTTATTTTAAGGATTCCTAATAGGTGATCCCTTGTTTAAGGTTATGTTTGTCAAAATTAACTAAAAAACTAGTTGAAATAAGTTGATTAAACAAATAGTTTTATTTTGGTCAAACAAATTTATTAACTAGTTAAATACATATAAGTTAGTTTAAATGACTTGTCAAACGTACTATAAATTTCAACGATATTCCCTATTTTTTATTTTTTATTTTTTGAAGATGTACCATTTAGTTCCTCAAAATCCTGAGAGTGCTGTCTTTGATTCACAATCTTACCTTTAAATTGAAGGCAACCTCTATATGAAGTTTCTCCTCAATCCAAGAGTGGCACTTTTCCCTAATTAAAAGGGAAATTGAAGATTAAGGATAATGAGACTTTGAGCCAAAGTCCTCTTTTTCAAGGGATGATTAGAGTTCATGAATTTTAAATACTAGCACTTAGGAACCCAAAAAGTGAAATTATTACCGACAACTACGCCATACATTTATTTAGTAGTAGTGTACATAATGTGAAACTAACATGTTACACATCAGTCACTACTTTATTTAGAAAGCAAACATAACATGCTATTATACATATTAACATTCACACCACCATTGATATAGTAGATTTAACCTTATGGAAGGTGACCGCCACAGCATCATCACTTCCAGACTTAACAACCAAGTTCAGATCATTGTCACCATTAGCAACATTTCCACAATGGCTTTGGGCATCATCTGGGGAACAGTAGATAATCTTATAAGTCTTCTCCCTATGCTTTTTGATATAAAAGTCACCTCTTACATATGCATCACCAAACCACAAATTCAACATATCTGGTATATGCACTGCGACAAACCACTGGGACGTCTTGGAACAACGTGGTACATCGACGAAGGTTAAATTCAGAGGTGTTTCTGTGGTAGCAAAAGGATATAAAATATGGTTTGAAAATTTCACTGGAATGGCTGGAGGAATGCTGGGCAAGCGAGGAGAAGCGATCAAGGGTAATGGACAGTTCTCGTTCCCAAGGTCCAGAAGTGTAAATTCACTTGCACCAATTTGTTCAGTGCCAACGAAGATATAGTATGAGTGAGCTTTCGAAAGTCGTTCGCCATCGGTGTCAGATATATTCGGCTTTGGTGAAGGTGAAGAGGAGGAAGAAGAGTGCCAGTAATGCAATCTTCATCATGTTTGGTTTGGCAAGGGAATGCTTCTAGGTAAGGCTGTGAAAGGGTTGAATAGATTTTGGTTGTGTGCAAATGGGAACTACGAACTACAATTTATAGAGCCAAGTAGTGAGGGCATAGTTGTAAAGTAATAATTAAATTTTGCATTGGAATTTATAATGTTATAGGTTTTAGCAAAATGCGAAAGATTGGGCAATAATGTCTGATAATGAATGATCTTATCAAAGCAAGGTGTCGTCTTTCATACATAGGACACTCATGCTGAGCTGCATGAACGGAAGACATATATTGAGCCATCCAGTTTGAGTCCGTACAATTATACATCAGCATAAATGAATAAATAAAGAGTTATTTAACTGTATTCATGGTCGACATAGGATGCAAATAAAAAATTGAGTAAAATACACTTTTACTCCTAATGCTTAGGGGTTGAATCAATTTAATTATTTAAATTTAAAATTTTTCATTAAATCTTTGGTGTTTTAAAAACTTACCAAACCTTCCGTCTGTCCGAGTTTACTGAGTTGGTATAATGGCGGAGCCAAGATTTAAATAGAAAAAGGCTAAGATTAAGATGTCAAGATTTGTAGCAGCTAAATGTAAGTTTTTACATAAACTTTAAAGGAGCAAAATGTGTAAAATGTCAAGACAGTCAATGTTGTTATACTGTCGTGGTACTTATAAAATCAATAAACAATTATGTGATTTGAAAACAATGATTGTCTACTTATACAGTTAGATGATTAAATTTTGGATAAAATATTTAATTCAGTCTATCATACTTAAAATTTTAACTAATTTAGCACTCATAATTTAAGTTTATCAATCTAGTCCCTCAAACTTAAAACTCTAATTAATTTCATTTATCATATTTCAAACCTATCAATTTTATTTCTCACACTTTAAAATTTTTATCAATTTAATCTCTTAAACTTATCAAACCTGTGAAATTAATCTCTCATATTTCAAAAATATTGATAGGTTTAAAGACAAAATTGATAGGAATTTTGAATTATGAGACTAAATAAATTTGAAATGAGAGTGACAAAATTGATTAAGATTTTAAATATGAAAGATTAAATTGATAAAGTTAAAATATAAAAATATAAATTAATTAGAATTTCTAGTATGAATAATTAAAATAATTATTTACTCTTAATTTTTACTTATACTTTCACTCACGTCCATTTGGGCGTCACACATCCATGTGTGTCGTCCGAAACTTCACCAAAGCAATTTGCTAAACATTAAAATGATAAAATAAACAATCTTTATATAAATAAAGCGAATCAAAAGTTAAAAATAATTTTAATACTAACATTAAAATTTGATAATTTTAAAATTCTAGCAAGTGAATAAACTAATTAAATTTAATCCTCTGCAAATGATGCGACACCAACCCTCAACCAAGCTTGGAGGCCATCTCTCTTTCTCTCTCTCTCCCCCCTCCTCCACTGTCTCACACACCCATAGGCAGTCTCTTTTTTGAATTTCTGGATTTATGATTTCAACATTTAAATCTATATCAAATAATGGAAATCTGTCTTTTTAAAATTATGTTTGTAGAGTTGTGAATTTTGTGAATATATAAAGTGAAACTATAAATTATCTTAAAATATTTTGGTGAAAAGCACAAATATTGATATAATTTTTCAAATCAAAATTTTAGATTAAAAATTATAGGGAAGCTTATTTTCGATGAAAGAAGAATAGAAATCCTGTTAACGTTCACAACGGTCAGTTTGTTAGAGAGAGAAGGAGAAGAAATGGGCACTCAAACCTTAAACAACACTTGATAAAGAACAGTGGGAGTATATTTTTAGCCATACACCGTCAGAGAATGCTAGGTGGGGTGTCTCCATTGTTTCCTTTATTTTAGATATCTTATTTATTTATTATTATTTATTACATATCATAAAAGATGCCTTCTTCTCAATAAAGGTGATTTCAAACCATCTACCACAATATACACATTTTTAGAGTTAAATTATATTTTTTTTCACACATCAAATTTGTAATTAATTTTATTTTTTATATTTAAAACTACTTAATTTTATCACCCAAAATTTTATTGCTTATGATTATTTAAGGGTTTATTAGTAATTTAAATCGCTAAAAAATGATAGAGAGATACAATCAATAATAATTTTAAATTATCAGGGATTAAATTAATAAATCTAAATTATTAAAGGTCCAATTTATTAGACTTTTAAGTATGAAAGACAAAAATAATTGAAAAATTTTCTAAAAGTGCTATAAACTTTGTGTCATGTATGTTTTACCTCAAAACTATTAAAATATACACTTAATCTTTTAAAATTTTTAAAATGTGTATATTATTCTCAAATTTTAACTTGTATTAAAAATTTAACAAAGAAAAAATATTTACATTGCACTATTTTTGTATCAACCTTTTTTCTTGTGATAAATAAATACAAACAATCAGGAAAAATATCGAAATTGATGAGTTACAGATGACTTTTTCAATTAAATTTTTAATAAAGATTAGAGGTTGGAATAATGTGCATATTTTAAGATTTTGAAAATGTTATATACACATTTTTTAAATTTTAAAACACAAAGATTAACGGGGCTTTTTGAAGTGTTCCTATACTATTAAACTCACATTTGATCGTTAAACAATAAATAAATTACTTTTGAACTCTTGTGTGGGCGTTTTCTATTAATTTTATGTTATGTAATAATAAAAAACAGGTTAAACTTTGTAGTTATCACATTTATGTTTTAAGATGTTGTAAAATACTTTTAAGTTTTACCAACAAATTGTCGGCTTAATAAAGCTAACGGATTCTCAACATAATTTAGATGAAAAGTCTTCAATTTTAAATTTTAAAATTACATTTGTTGAAAAAATTTATCATTATTATTTCCATCCCAAACAAGTCTCACTCTAAAGATGTGAAATGTCTGTTGCAATTAAAAAAAATAATGCAAGTTTTGGCAATAATAATTAAAGATGTGTTTGTTATCTATAATAGTACACGTATTTCAAAATGAAACGCGTTTTGGGTGCATGTATAGTTGAAACTAGTACTAGTATTTACTCAATTGTCAGCAATTGAGAACGCCATTGACTCATCTTCACATGTATAGGATAAGTTGATAAGATCATTATCTATCTTCATCGTTAAAATTTTCACATGTTACATTTAATTTATAGTTATATTTATTTATATGTCGTTTTAAAATTTCAAAGTAATATTTATTGTTCATTTTTTACTTTTATCTCTTATATGTACATTAGTTGATTGAGTAATTATAATTATAGAAATTTAGAGAATAAAATGAGATAAAAGTAAACTGGGACGATAGATGGTAAATTTGCATTAATAAAAACAAAATATGATTTGAGTTTAAGCAACAAATAAAAAGTGACCGACAGAGTACAATTATCCACGTGTTCTTAAATCTCTATCCTGATAATTGTGCAAGTGGACCGCTAGCTATGTTTCTTGTTTGTTTCTCATAATTGAGAAAGTAACAAAGAACTGTTGCTCGTGAATGCGAAGATAAGGAATTGATTGAAACAACTCAGTATTCATCATATTCCGCGTGTGACTGGCATACTGTCTTTATATAAAAAAAGAAGGATTTAATAGATAGAACACTAATTAAGCAAAGAAGCCTTAAAGACTGATAAGATATTGGTTGGTTCAAGGTGAAGCAGATTAACTCTCGTGGTGTTTTTAGCTGAACGTTTTAAGTTTAAAATTTTAAAATTTATTTATTGAAAGGAAATTACAGGATACACATCTTGATCTAAAATATGCTAATCATTCTATGATGAGTTAGGTTAAATTTAGACTCTTATTTTGTTGTTATTATTTTTATCATTATCAATTTTTTTGTCGCCACACGTACCTTCCTATTGAATATAATAGGGGTGGCTATTATGCAGTTTGGTACAAATTTTGAAAAAATCACAAACCAAACCATTCAATAATTCTTGTGTGGTTTTGTTTGAATTTCTAAAATTTCAAAATGAAAATTAAAAAAAAATCAACTCATTTAATTACGATTTCTTTGAGTTGATTAGAGTAGTTTGTAAACTAAACGTATTTTTATAAATAAATTTTTACATAAATATATAATAATCAAAATCCCAAAATCCGTGTCCGTTCGTCCAAAATAAACGTTTTGAGAATGTGACAGTGATACCTCAGACTTTAAATAGATCATACCATTACAATTTCCTAAATATATTGAAGAATATTTTGATCAATTTTAAGATGAAGAAACCAAGCAGTCCTGTTTAGCAAAAAAAATCTAAAGTCTAGGACTATATCCCATAAAAATTTAAGTCTATATTTGAACTCTCACAATTATGGCCACATCATATGAGTTCCATTGGCCACATCACACATTAATGGTCATGTCACCACTAACATGCTATGTAGGTAAAAATCGTTAGCGGGCTATTACAGAAGGGAACAAAGGGTTCGAATTGGGTAATTTTTGAATACTTAGGGTTTAAATTGGAAAAATTCATTTGTAATTGGGTATTTGTCTATGCGTTATATGTGGGGAGTAAAAGAAGGCTTTCTGCTTTAAACGTTAATTGTATTTTAGTATTTATGATTACGAATATGAAAACCACAACTTGATATATAGATCACTAGATATATCTATGCATAGAACTGGAAATGTTTTGTATGTCTCTCTCTCGAAGTATAATATATATATATATATATATATATATATATATATATTATGTTTGTATGAGTTAAGTGTTCTAGAAGGCTAGTTTGTACGAATTTTAAATGGAAACATTTTGTTATTGTAAAAATTGTTTTTGTTACTGTTGTTGTTATTGTTACCATTGTTGTTGTACATGTTATTATTTGTAATGGATTGTTATCGTTACAAGTTATGAACTTAATACTTTTGTGATTACCCAGAAAAAAAATTTAGTGAAAGAAACAAATTTAAATCACTAAAGGCTTGCTTGGTTTTCATTTACATTTTTTTTTTTAATTTTTGTGTCTATTTTTTAAATTCTCTATTTTCATAAGTTGTGCTAAATATATTTTAAATAAGTGAGAAAATATTTTAATCAATAATACACAACGGGACAAGATTTTATAAAATACCTAGTGGTCCACTTACTCTGTGTGTGTCATTGTGAACTACTTTATACCTTCCATTAGACATAAGAAAATTTCACTACTAAAGAGATAAGAATATTTAAATTTTAGAAATATGTTCATTTATTTATTTTAAATCGACGTCAAATCTCTTCATCCTCAGCTCTCTTGTCCCTCTTGTATTTCAAACAGAAGTTCTGAAATAAATGCTTGATGCTTCAATTAAATTCCCAAACACCAGGTGATGATAAAGGAAATTGGAAGGTTATGAAGCCACTAGGTATGTCTAAAGGTTTAGAAAGCAAGCATAGCTCAGAGGTTTGTATTGCTATGATGATGTAATATCGTTTAAAATAATAAAAAAAAGGAAGCTTAAGAATTTATTAACTAATGGCATAAACTTAAAAATAGTGCTGTACATAAATCGTGTCCATGTATTCTATACATTATCTTCATCAAATAAATGAATGAAAAAACTATTTAACCTAAAAACTTAAACAAATAACTAAACGGCATCTCAGCTGGGTGTACTATATATAAAAAGACATATTTATTTAATAAGAAGAACTTTAATACCCTTATGATCTTGTTCAACTCAAATAAAATTAGTCGGTATATCTTCAAAAAAACAAATTGCTAAACTTTTAGCCCTAGTACAAATGACAAGAAAATATTTAGAGTTCAAATCAATAATTAAAGGGATATCAACATCTATTGAAAGTGTTTCAAATGCCTCTCATTCTGTTGTTGCCATAGGCTGCTATATCTCGTTTTGTAATAAAATGCTTCTTTCTCTTTCGCTTACAGGATATGTTGGAATAGAATTTGAATTTAGTGTGATGTATTTTGGTATTTGTAACTTAGAGTCTTTTAGTTTTTGTAATTTCCATAACTCATGATAATTTAAGACGCTTTAGTAAAGAGTTATGTCTGCTTACGAGATATTATTACATATAGTGGGAGTTTAGAATTTATATAGTTTGCAATAGTTAGAGAGGAGTTATAGAGTTATGTGCTAAGTTAGAAGTGTAGAATTCTAGAATTCTCTATGTATTAGTATAAATAGGAGTGACTGTGAATGAATAATTGGGATTAAAAGTAATGTTTCAAGTTATCCCTCAAGTGTAGAGAATCACTTGTAGATAGATAAGTTGAGTGCAAGTGTGTACGTCTACCCACTAGTTAGTATATTGCAAGTCATTTTGCGTCAAAACACTCATCTTTCTCCAACATATTAGATATTTTTTGCATGAAATTATCATCTCAACTTGTCTTCCTTAATGGAGGACATACCCTTGCAAAGGGACCAGCAGAACCATCTTTACTTGTTGCCTTCGACTCACGCTGAAATGTCCAATATATATCCTTTCAATTTAAACAGCACAGGAGGGACCAATAGAGGCATCTTAACTTTTTTCCTTCCTGTGATATACTTATCATCCATTTAATTATTTCGACTCACTGAAATATCCAAAAAATATATGCTTTCAATTGAAGCGACCTGGCAGGGACCAAAAGAGGTGTCTTAACTTGTTGCCATCTGTTCAAAACTGACAATCTGTTTCATAGTCATTCATTTGTGGTTAGCCAAGGATTGTTTCTGGCGAATGCAAAGATAAAGAAAGAGATGCAATCAACACAATCTCTGTAATGTGATATACCGGTGTTGCGATGGGTAAGCCCTCTTGGTCAGAACTTTTAGTATTAGAGCGCACAGGGGTTTCTATCCTAAGTTCAATACGCATCCAATAATCTCAAGGTTCAAGGGTGAAACTTCCCGAAAGAGGGAGGGAACGATACACACAAAAGGCCTTAATGGGGTGTTATATGCTAAATATTGGGCTTTTTTATCAAAAAAGAATGTGGAAAATTAAACTATCTACTACGCTATTAATTTTGCCACATCAGTCCTAGTATGGATTTAGGTTGAAAGAGGCTATCTAAAATGACACTCTTGTGAAGAAATTGTGTAGAAGGGTGCCGCTTAAACGTGCACTCTTTAACCCTTTAATGTCGATGCATAATTTAGTTAAAGTTTTTTCTTTTTTTTTTTTACTAAATGAGAAACGAAGTTGGTAGATTGGATGCCTTGGCTTTATGGTATTGCACATCAGAATTAGTGTATGTCTAGGAAGGAAGAATCACCTGTGAGTATGTAAAAGTATGATAATTTATAAAGCTCATTATATACAGGATTATTCGTAAAAGGGTTTTTTTAATCATTAACTACACTTCTAAATAAACAATTTCTATTGAAAATTATGTGAATTAGGGCTTGTGAAATCCCCGTATGATTTCGACAACTCAAAGAAGAAAAATCTACATATGTCATATTCTCTCTTCTATTTATTTATATTGTCTATTTGAAAATTAAAGAGTTGATAAGATCAGTCATCATCAATCTTCACCACTCAATTTTTCACGTGCCACTTCAACCTCTAATAATATAATTTCCAATGCAAAATGTAATCCTTAAAGTTACAACTATGCCCTCACCACCTGGCTCTATAAATAGCAGTTCCTAGTTCCCAAATGCACACAACCAAAATCTATTCAACCCTTTCATAACCTTCCCAAGAAGCCTTTCCTTGCCAACCAAACATGAAGATTGCATTACTTGCACTCTTCTTCCTCCTCTTAACCTTCACCAATGCTTCTGAGCTTGTCTATGACACTACGGGCAAACCAATTTCAGAGGCTTACTCGTACACAATTTCCATTGGCACAGGACTGGGACGACCTTATTTTACACTTCCAAATGATGGGAGCTGTCCATTACCCGTGATAGCTGCTGTTCTCACAGCCGGCAACCCGCCTCCCTTGCCAGTTAAATTTAAGAACAACCTTCCATTTCCTTATCCTTATGCTTTCACAGGCATGCCATTGAATTTTACCTTCGTTGATAAATGTGACAACAAGGCCCAGTGGTTTGCCGAAGTGCGTTTGGGCTCAAACGCATGGAGTTTGATGTTTGGTGATGATACTGAACCCCCTGCTATAGAAGGTCACTTTATTGTCGAAGATTATGGGAATGGGAAGAAATACTCCTATAAGATTATCTTCCGTTATAAGGATAGTCAAAACTCTTTCCGAAATCTTGCACTCAGGGATGATTGGTACTTGGATATTGTTGATGGAAATGTTACACCTCTGGAGATTAGGTTCGAAAAGGAAGGTAAAGGTATATCCATGGTGTTGTGAATGTTATGTGTGCTATCTCCATAAAATGTACTTGCATGTTGTTTATGCTATATATCTAAATAAAGTAGGTCTGATGTGAAACATTTAGTTTCACACTATGTTGCCTACTAAAAATGTGCTGAAGATGTTTGTAATATGTTTTAAGTGTTCTGTTCCAACAGTAGTTTCAGCTACTTAAATAAAATGTTGAGATTTTCTCATGTTAATAAGCTCAGAAGTTTCCTTTATTAAGGCATAAATATGAGCTTAGTGACACTGTTGGATTGAGATGGAATTTTGGCCGGTGTTCACAGCAATTTGAAAGTTGATATTGTTAATTAAAGAACTATACACCTTCAATTAAAATTTAGGAACTTTCACTCAAAAATAGGAACGCGATATTCAACATTTTATGGATATAGAGAGACTAAATCATAAATAATAAAATGACTAAATTGTAAGTCATTAAAAAAAATACGTTTAATTATACAAATGGTTTGAATAGTTTTATATAAATTTTAAAAAAATTTGTGTTGTTTAAAATATTAAAAATTCTTCTTTATTGTTTACAAAAGCTTATAAATTAATCTTTACAATCATTATAATTTAAAAAATTAAAAATTCATCAATATAATTTTCAAACAGTTTACATATCAGCCAGAATTACTTTATAAATGTTTATATATTTTAGAGATGAATATTTTACAAAATTTAAACTATAAGAATTTTTTAAAATTTTATTTAAAACCAAAAAACCAATACTATATGGTCAATTGATGGAGTTGAACTACAATGACTAATTTATAAACATTGATAAATTATATGGATAAATTTTTAACATTTTAAACTAGAAAAATTTTATTTTTAAAATTTCATGTGAAACTTTAAGACCATTATAATAGTTAAACAAAAAAAAAAAATAGATTGAAAAGTTTGTGTTCTTCAATTTTTCTTTTCTTTTGTTTTTTTTTATTGATTGAGTTTTTTAAATTAAAAGGCAGAAATTGCAACAATCCTTTATGTTAGAATGCAAATTACTTTTAAACAAACAATTATATAGTTATGCCCACAACTTGCTCAACCAACTAAGAAAAAAAAAAAGTTGGGGTCATGCTATTAATTCACCATAATATTGAAAAAAAAAGGCTCAATTGGGAAAAGTAATTTGTCCTAGCAACCTGTAATATATTCATGTCCAACGGTAAGGACAACCTCAAGACCAGCCATGAGTCATTTCATTGAATATTTTAGTCTGTATTGTGGTTATAAAATATAATGACCCCAAAACTATTATGGTTAATTGATTGTGAATACCAACTATGAACGTTTGATGCCTTTATCTTTGCATTGTTACAAATGTTTTCCTTACTTCTTTTTTTTTTGATAAATAGAAACTCCATGTCATAAGGACGAGGGAAAAGCATAAGAAATTTCCTAAATTTTATCCAATACATCCTTAATTCTAAAAAGTTTTAAAATGTACATTTAACAATTTTAATATTTTAAAGCATGTACATCCATAAACTGTAACTTCTATTAAAAATTTGATTACAAATAAGTCATATAGATCTCGATGTTTCTTTATTAACACATTTCATATGACATATAAATAAAAACAGATAGTGAAAATAGAAAAAGTAGTGAAATAAAGATAGTTTTTCTATTAAATTTTTAATAGAAATTATTGTTTGGAGGTGATGTGTACATTTCAAAAGAAAGATACTGTGAGTAAAATGTACAACAAACAACCATGTACTGTCAGGAGACTGTTGGGAAACAAGGTGGCTTCTACAACCCTGGAGATTTTTATTTGGAATTTGCTCGGCGTCCCTGATTTTTTATGATTTTGGTACATTTCATTTATGGGTTGGAGTTGCTGTCCGTTGGTCTGAGAAGAGATTGCTGCTGAGGACGGAGGCTTCTTAACTTTTGGTCATCTTTAATGGAGGATGCCCTTGGAAAGTGTCAAGAACTAGTTTACCTTATAAAGTTAAATAGTTGGGAGAAGATTTTATATTTCAATTTATATTATATCTAACACGTCTTTGTATATGAAAGCAAAATAAACTTGAAGCATGAACGTTCATAAGTTCACTCATATTATGTACTAAAATTATTAATTTAATTAAAAAATTGGTGGCTAGAAATTTGATTTTCTGACTGTCAAGTCAAAAAAAATTATATTATGTAAAAATTTAATTTAACTCAAAAATTTAAATTATTATAAGAAAAGTCAAGACTCCTATCAACATTATATCCGACACAAAGGGACCAAAAGAGGCTTCTTAACTTTTTGCCTTTCTGTGAAAAACTTATCTTCTAATTATTTCGACTCACCGAAAAGTTCAATATATGCCTTCCATTCAAGAAGGGACCAATAGAGGTATCTTAACTTGTTGCCTTCCTGTGATAAACTCGCCATCTGTTTCATAAAATTCAATGTATGATAACCTCATTTGTGGCTAACAAAAAAGAAAAGTTATTTTGTATCTAGATTAATTTTAAAAATATTTTTTTATTAGAAAAAGAGAAGCATTCCTTCACAAGGTTTTTCTTAAAAAAAATTAACTTTTAGAGGTACTTCTCATTCTACTCAAAGCTAATCAAAATATTCAATTTTATGTAGAAGTGCTTGTTTCTAAATTAAAAGCAAAAACAGCTTAACAAAAGCTAATCTAATATACTCTTATTTCTTTGGGATAAGGTAAATGTAAGTATTTTTTGAGCTTAAAAGCGTTCTATGTTTTAGATTGGGACATCAGCCTTTTACCTTCAAATTTTAATTACCGAAAATTTAATGGTTTATTTAATATACATATGACATGCTTGTTTAATTCTATTATATCATATTAAACCTTACTTTTTACAGACATGAGTATCCATCCCATTACATTTGGAGAGGAAACTTTCTGTCTCACGGATTTTACTTTGCATTGAAATGAAATTCTATGAAATCACTAACCAAATGAAACTTATTCAGAGAAAGGTAATGCTTAGCCAGTTGAGAATCTACTAGACTAAAAGTTCTGCACGAATAAGCATCATTTGAAGTGGTAATGTAAGAGGGATTCTCGCTTATGAGGATTTGTCAGTATTGTTGTTTGTTATTGTCTATCTTTTGTTGGTTAAATATATATTGTATTTTGCCGTTTTGTGTTAATCTTAGTAATGGAATTTTGTTGTGCTCTGATGCTCAGTCTGAATGCTGATCTGCTTCCCTAATGACTCTTTAATTTGTTCTCTTTCTTTGTTTTGGTGAGGAAAGATGAGGATCCGGTTTTTCCGCTGGACTACCTCTGATGTCTTTGTGTTGGGTAGAAGATGAAGGCCATGATTCACTTTCGGAATGTGTGCTGCACAATGATGTTTGTGAAAATGAATTGTGACCATTTATCCACTACCTAACATGGGAATACCAAAAAAATTCTCTAGTAAATTACTATGCTAAAACATGATCTTATGACTTGACTTTAGTTGATTCAAGACATGTAAAGACTAAAGAAAAAAGAGACTAAAAAAATAACTTGTGTTAACTTAGTGGTCAAATCTTTGCTACCACCAATCTTGCCGAAATGAAGTCAATTCTCAATTAAAGAACAGACTTGCAACCTTTTTTGAACACTTTTCTTTAAACGCCTTTACCGCTTGAGAGGATCTATTTTATTTTCTTTTGGCCAAGGCTGCTATGAACTCCCAACAAAGATTGAGAATCCAAGATCACCCAAAATTTATATTATGTACAATGTCGGATAATTATAACCCTAGCCCAAAACTAAGGTAGAACTAGACGTTTGTGGCCACCACTGCAAAAGTAGGGAAGAAGAGGAGTGGATAAACAAGTTTCCTCTCCAAAAAGAAACCGCTTATGCAAGTGTAGCCTTCTGGAATTGGATCAGAAACGGGGAAGAGCATTAAAAAAAAAAAAAAAGAATCATCTTTGCACCATTTGAATGACAGAAGTCTCAGATTTTCAGCCAAGTATATCTGTGGCTACCAGACTTTGTTGAAGATACATTAAGATAAGGTGATACGAAAAGTTATTTAAAATCCTTAGGGCAAAATTGAATGAGGAATAAGTATGGGAAAAACATTTTAAGGTGATCATTTGTTTTGTAGTCATGATCTAAAAGATCATATAAAAAAATACATAACGAAAAACTCATAAAATCTAAAGCATAGAACTCATGAAGGCTTAGTTTGCCAAGTAAACTCGTTAAAACGTGTGAGATATATGAAGCCATTTTGCAAAGAAATCTTCCAATTGGTATTCCATCATACAACATGATTTTATTCATTTTTCTTTTTATATAACTTAATAGATAATACTCTCGACTATTTTAGCCCAAAACAACAAAATCTATTGTCCTTCATCTTTTCCAAATGAATTTTCTCTCTTTCATCTGCATATCATATTACTTGGAAATTCTTCAGAAAATAAAGATTTAGTTTGTTTGTTGTTTTCTACTTATTTTAAGGATTCCTAATAGGTAACAAGGCTATATTTGTCAAAATTAACTGATAAACTAGTTGAAATAAATTTGTTAAATATATAGTTCTATTTTAGTTAAACAAACTTATAAACTAATTAAATACATACAAACTAGTTTAAATGATTTGTTATGAATTTAAATTTCAATTCAGTTATATCTTTAAGACTAAAACTTTAGTTGTTAATTATTTGGTATTTATTTATTTTTTTGGCACATGATAAAACCGAATTTCAAATCTCTTTTAATACTATCCCAAATCGTTACCACTAAATATAAAAATATGCTAATAATAACAACAACAAAAAATAAGATAACATTCTTGAGAGCACGTGATAAAAATTATGCATGCATTGCTGCCACATGATATATAATCCAGAGGACGTATAAAGACACAAACACAGTGTTTTTTTCCTAGCAGGAGAAAATACTAAGAGCGGATAAATTGGTGAAAATTATTCAATCAAACAAACCTACGAAAAACAAAGAGGGTACCAATTGTTACTTGAATAAAACCAAAAACATTTAGGGTGCTGAGAATGAGGATGATGGGACTGAATTCTCCCTTCTCATAAGTTGTCCTATATCCTCTATCACTATATTCCTATTAGTGAAAAAAGTATTTTAAACAAATTATTAATACCTACACATTACTTACATATTTTTTAATCAATAATAACACGGCAAGACAAGATTTGACAATTTGTGCAACAAAAAATTTTGTTCCAAAGATATAAAATATCTAGTGGTCCACTTACTCTCTTTGCGTGATTGTGAAGTACTTTATGCCTTATATTAGACCTAAGAAAATTTGTCTACTAAAGAGATAAGAATATTGAAATTTTGGAAATATATTCGTTTATTTATTTTAAATCTATGTCAATCTCTTTTCCCTCTTGTATTTCAAACAGAAGTTCTGAAATAAATGCTTGATGCTTCAATTAAATCTCCAAACACCACGTGATGATAGAGGAAATTGGAAGGTCACGAAGCCACCAAGTATGTCTGAAGGTTTAGAAAGCAAGCATAGCTCAGAGGTTTGCGTTGCTATGATGATGTAATATAGTTTAAAATAATTAAACAAAAAAAAGGAAGCTTACGAAGTTATTAACTAATGGCATAAAATTAAAAATAGTGCTGTACATAAATTGTGTCTCCATGTATTCCATACATTAGTTTCATCAGATAATGATAAAAAAAAAAAAGCACTATTCCACCTAAAAGTTTAAACAATTAACTAAACCTATCTCAGCAAAGTGCACAAGACATAATTGTTTGGTAAGAAGAACCTTAATACCCTTAGGATCTTATTTAACTCGAATAAAATTAGTCCTGTATCTTAAAAAAAACAAATTGCTAAACTTTTAGCTCTAGTACAAATGAACAAAGAAAATATTTAGAGTTCAAATCAATAATTAAAGGGATATCAACATCTATTTAGACAGTTTCAAATGCCTCTCATTCAATTGTTGCTGTAGGCTGCTCTATCTCATTTTGTTATAAAATGCTTCTTTCTCTCTCGCTCACAAGATACGTTGGAATATAATCTAAATTTAATATGTTGTAATTTGGTATTTGTAACTTAGATTCTTTTTGTTTTTGTAATTTTCATAGGTCATGATAATTTAAGACACCTTAATAAAGAGTTATGTTCACTTAGGAGATATTATTACATGTAGTCGGAGTTTGAAATTTATACAGTTTGCAATACTTAATGAGGAGATATAGAGTCATGTACTAAGTTAGAAGTCTAGAGTTATTTATGTATTAGTATAAATAGGAGTAACCATGAATGTATCAATTGGGATTAAAAAGTAATATAGCAAGTTATCCCTCAAGTGTAAAGAAACACTTGTAGATGGATGAATTGAGTGCAAGTGTGTACCTCCCCACTAGTTATTATATTGCAAGTCATTTTGTGTGAAATACACTCCTCTTCCTCCAATATATTATATATTGTTTGGATAAAATTATCATCTTAACTTGTGGTCTTCCTTAAAGGAGGATATGCCCTTACAAAGGGACCAGCAGAGCCATCTTAACTTGTTGCCTTCCTTAGATAATCTTATCATATGATTAATTATTTCGACTCACTGAAATTTCCAATATATATGCTTTCAATTGAAACAGCACAGCAGGGACCAACAGAGGCATCTTAACTTTTTTCCTTCCTGTGATAAACTTATCATCCGTTTAATTACTTCGACTCACTGAAATGTCCAAAAAATATATGCTTTCAATTGAAGCGGCCTGGCAGGGACCAAAAGAGGTTTCTTAACTTGTTGCCATCTGTTCAAAAATTTACAATCTGTTCTGTAGCCAGTCATTTGTGGCTAGCTAAGGATTGTTGCTGGCTAATGCAAAGATAAAGAATGAGATGCAATCAAGACAATCTTCGTAATGTGATATACCAGGGTTGCGATGGTTCATGTTGGGTCTGTATGTTAAGTTCATCTTGTCAGTTCATACCAAGTAGCATAAATAGGGAAGGGCATGCATCTAATGCATGATGTTATTGGTCGAGTTATATATATACAAACAACTTGAACTTTTGGCTCAAGGGTAAACCTTCTTGGTCATATCTTTTGGTATTAGAGCGCACACGGGCTTGAATCCTATGTTTAATGTGTATCCAATAATCTCAAGGTTCAAGGGTGAAACTTCCCTAAAGAGGGAGGGAACAACACGCACAAATGGTCGTAATAGAGCATGTGGAGTTTATGAGTTGGCATAGTTCATACCCAGTAGCTTAAATAGGGAATGCCCCATCCACGGGGTAGGGTGTCACATGCTAAATATTGGGTTCTTTTTTTTTTTTATCAACAAAGAAATCTGAAAAATTAAGCTATCTACGATAATACTATAGTTTAAAAGATATTTCCCAATATATTATTAATTTTGCCATGTCAGTCCTAGTATGGATATAGGTTGAAAGGGGCTATCTAAAATTACACTCTTGTGAAGAAATTGTGTAGAAGGGTGCCACTTAAACTTGCACTCTTTAACCTAATTTTACACAAGGATGCCAAACAATGTGCCGCCCTTCAACTAACATTTTATTCAAACCTTATTTCTAGTGGGTTTGGCTACCTCTTAAAACAGTTGTGTTGAAGAGCCTCACTTCAAATTTACTTACAAGAGTATCACTTTAGATGACGCTCTTCAACCTAGATCCAAACTAGGGTTGATGAGGCAAAAATAATAATATATTTAAAAAATAGTTTTCACATTTTTGGTGAATAGCTTAATTCTTTTTTTTTAAAAAAAAAAAAGCCTAAATATTGCATCCCTGCAAACAATTTTAGCTTTTTAACTTATGGCAAGCGTTCCTTATCATATGGTGCGAGTACCACACTACCTGGATACTGAAATGTGGGTTCAACATATATTACTCTAAGCAAAGTGGCTTTCAAAGTACAAATCTGTGAAAAGAAAACCATCGTTCCTTTATTGTCGATGCACGGTTTAGTTAAAGTGTTTTTTTTCTTTTTCTAATGAGAAGCAATGTTGGTAGATTGGATACCTTGGTTTTATAGTGTTGCACATCAGAATTAGTGTATGTCTAGGAAGGAAGAATCACCTGCGAGTATAAAAAAGTGTGATAATTTATAAAGTTCACTGTATACAGGATTATTCTTAAAAGGGGTTTTTTAACTTATGCACCACATGCATAGGTTAGCATGGGTTAAGAATCATTAACTACACTTCTAAGTCAAACAATTTCTATTGAAAATTTTGTGTATTAAAAATTCAATAAAATTATTTTATTTTTATTTTTATTTTCACACTTATTATTAATTGTTTTCTCTCTCCTGTTAATTGTATTAATTACACATTTATATCCATCCTACTAATTTGGGGTTTTAAGATTGAGATATTAGAATTCAGAATTTATATTTTTAGATTTTAAGGTTTACGATCCATAATTTAAGACTTATGGTTTAGATTTATGATTTTACAGTTTTAGAATTCATGGAAAATCTATAGGTCTTAATTATTTTAAGTTAGAATTGGAGGATTTATAGTAACAATATAATTAAAACACAATTAAACTCATGAACAAACACAACAAGAAGTGAAACCAAAATTAACAAGTGATGAAACACATCCAACTTATGGATATATTAACTTACGGTAACTCTATCCTCAACTTAAAATTACATTTTAATTCAATTAGTAGATATTAAATCGAGATTTATCCAATAGCTTATGAGCAAATTTTAGGTTTTTTTCTAGAACACTGCCTAACATATGGCCAAAAAAATTATACATATTCTAAACAATAATCTATAAGTAAAATAGACCTCTGATAAACTTAAATTCCAAAACTTACTCAGTCTCATAAATATTCAACATTCCATAAATGCTAGCCACTATAAATCTAAGCAATAATCAAGAAATAACTCATTTATAATTATCACAACCATAAATCTACCATAAAATATGAATAACCCATCTAGAATATGACAAAAATCATAGAGAAAAGAGAGCATCCATTAGCCAGAAGATTGCATAAATACATTTAGATTCTCATTGGAATACAATGCCAAAGGTACAAAAGACTACATTCAAGAGTCATCAAGCTCCTTAGGTTGATTACAATGGAGTTACTCCTCCATTTCTTTCGATTAATTTCTTTCTTCTTTTGATAAACTTGAAATGTGAACATCCACAAGCTCACTCATACAATGTATTAAAAATTTTCATTTAATTAATAAATTTGAATATTACATTAAGAATTAATTTAACTTTAAAAGCTCAAAATGTTAAGAGAAGACTTAAGATTGATTGGATATTATATCTAACACAAAGGGACCAACAGAGGCATCTTAACTTGCCTTCCTGTGATAAACTTAAAATCTGTTTAATTATTTCAACTCACAGAAAAGTTCAATATATGCCAAGCAGGGACCAATAGAGGCAT
The DNA here is from genome assembly GCA_022379115.2 of Bauhinia variegata. Classification (NCBI taxonomy): domain Eukaryota; kingdom Viridiplantae; phylum Streptophyta; class Magnoliopsida; order Fabales; family Fabaceae; genus Bauhinia; species Bauhinia variegata. The sequence continues at coordinate 8,310,045 of CM039438.1, read as the reverse complement.
CTTAACTTTGTTGCCTTCCTGTGATAAACTTGCCATCCGTTTCATAGCATTCAATGTATGATAACGTCATTTGTGGCTAACAAAATATTATAGCTAGTGAATGCAAATATAAGAAATGAGATGAAAACAGCTCAGCATTCGTAGTATCCTACATGCGAGTGCCACACTGTGTTTATACTCAAATGAGGGTTTAATATATAGAAGTTTAAGCGGAGAGGCTTTCTAAGTGCAAGTCACCAAAAACGATGATTTCGATTATGACAGTTCAAAATTTAGTTCTACTGAGAAAGAAAATAGGCAGATTGGAAACCCTAGTTTCAGAGGATTGCATATAAGAATTAGTATATATGTCTAGGAAGGAAGAATGACGTTCAGCAAATATGAAACAGAATGATAATATTATAGCTAGTAGTAAACACGATTATCATTAATATTAAGAGACCATTCAGATTGACTTTTAAAAAAGTGAAAGCTAAATAGATAATCAAAATAAAAGTTAAAAATAAAAAATAAACATCTTCTCACGTGCTTTTAGGAAAAAAGTATTCAGAATTTTAATTTTTGAAATTATTTATTCTTTTATACTTTTCTGTTTACAGTTTTATTTATATAATAAAATAATAAATACTATACCCAAACAATGGGCATTTTCTTATTATAAATATATCCAACAGAAGTTCTGAAATAATGGTTCAAGTAAATCTCCAAAAACTAGTTGATGAAAAAGGAAATTGGAAGGTTATGAAGCCACTGGCTATTTCTAAAGTAAAGTTTTAGATAACAAGCAATGCTCAGAGGTTCGGATGGCTATAATCTAATATAGTTAAAAAAAGAAAAAGAAAAAAGGGAAGCTTATGAATTTATTAACTGATGGCATAAAATTGAAAATAATGCCATACATAAATTGTGTCTTCGTGTATTCAATACATTAATTTTCTCAAAAATAATTAATTCAACTTAAATGCTTAAGCAATTAACAAGATGGTATCTCAGCAAGGTGCTGTATATGTAAAATCACATTACTGGGATATAAGGGGGCCAATAGTAGCATCTGCTTCGTAGCCATTAAATAAATGATAGCCGCATGTGTGGCTATGAAAGGTTTGTTGCTGGAGATTGCAAAGATAAAGAATGAGTTGCAAACAACTCGAGCTTCCACATATTCCATGTGAGTGCCACATTATTCTTTATATTGAAGTGAGGTTTAATATATAGAACACCAAACAAAATGGGATTCAAAATACAAGTCAAGAAAAATCATGATGCGGAAATGGTTGATATTACTGTTTGCGAAATGTTTCATAATATTATGTAAGATTGTATATAAATCAAGATTTGATGCTTTAAGGTACATTAAAACTTGGCAAAGAGAGTTTGGTACTCTTATAGTCTTGCTTGAATTGAAGCAAATTAGTCTATCTTTTAACCGAAAAAACAGATTTGTTAAACTTTTATAGCCCATAATTAAAAATAAAATAAGACTTCTTAAGAAAAAGAAACAGAGAGTGAAAAGAGGGAGGCAGCCAACGTGAAACACGAAGTAAGAGAAGAAGTTTTGCTCACTTTGTGCTCTTGGTTGGAGGGCCATTTCTTTATCGTTTCTCATGAAATTTTAGTATGTTGCTCTTTACACTGTGAGTAGTTTATTTGTGTAATCAAATTATTTTTCTGCTTCTCAGTTTGTTGGTTTGTTTCTCTATTTGGTTGATTTTATACTATTAGGTCAACTTATAGCGGTAAAATTTCACTTTGTTTATAGTGAGTAGAGGCTGGATTGAGTCTTAGTAATTTGTTGAAGACTTTTTGTTGTACTAATTTATTATTGATAATGAAATTTTTTTGGATTAATGTCCGGGGTTTTTTACATTAAAAATTATATTTTTTAGTGATTTTTAATTTATGTAATTTTATTCTATTTAACTCCTCAAATTTATTTAAACAGAGAAAGATGTCTTAATATTTGCCCACAGATATTCAGCTAGGCATCTCCCTTTCCCAACAAAGGTACCGTCCTTTATAGTTCGTGCAGTTAAAAAAGTTTTACTTGAACATAAATAGCCCATGTTCTTGACAAAATTGAACTTCTTGCACTTGGAAATCACTGCAATACCCTGCAGTCAAGATAAAAAATACCTTAGAGGTTAGAATGCTATATCCCACTTTAATAGGTTGTAGAACTGCAATTCCCCGAAATTAAGTTGTATTTTTTTTTTCCTTGGATTCATTTACACATATCTATGATCATACTCACTATATTCGATAAAAGTATTAGGTCAATTTTACAATTCATAGCATTATATTGAGCATAATTTTTTTTATTCATATTTAGTTCATAATTCACTTCTGTATTTCAATTTCTCAGAATCAATGATAATATAAAAACTTTGTTTCTCTCCCAATTCTCCCTGACTATGATAGTTACGTTATCGATATATGAAATTGGTCAGTTTTACAATTCAAATTATTATTGTGCATTAAATTTTTTATTTCTATTTAGTTAACGATTTAGCAGTTGGACCACTAGTTATTTTAAGTGTTTGGTCTCCATAATTACGATAGCAATGTGATATTGGTCCTTCTTTAATTCTGTTAGGCTTTATTCAAGAAACATTTGGTCCCCTCTTTGGCTTTTTCATTGTTTCGATTTTAAGGAATGAGAGTAGCCACGTAAACATGCACAGTTTGCGTCTTATCCATTCTGCGGTCGGTAATTGGCATGGACCTGCAAAACTTCACGCATATCTTTCACGTGCTTTCTAAGAAAGATTGTACAATCTTCTCTAAAAAGGATTGATTAGGCTGGTAGTTTCATAAATTTTCATAAAGAATTAAAATTGATAAGAATTTTAAATAATAAATAATTAAATTCATAAATTTAAAATATAAATGATAAAATTAATTAAGATTTTAAATATAAAAAATTAAATTAATAAAATTAAATTATAAAAGATTAAATTAAGTATGATTTTAAGTATAAGAGATTAAAATAAATATTTACATTTAATTTTAACTTATACTTTCACTCATGTCCATTTCGCCTCAAACATCCATGTGTGTAGTCCGAAACATCACCAAAGCAATCTGCTAAACACAGATGGTAAGTAAAAAACGATACATAATATGTGCACCCAAACATTAATAGTTTGTTGTTACTATGCCGAGTTCTAGTACAAATTTTTTGGCTTTTCATGCTGACTTGCTGGGAATTCAACTCCCCAAACCTTGTAAGAATTAATTTCTCTAGGTCACTTCTTTTTTTCTTTTTTTTTTAAAGAAAACATCAATAGTTTGAAATGCTCATTGGGTTAAATAATTTCTTCATATCCTAAGGTTGCTTGAGTCACCGTACAAGGAAACAGCGTCCTCCCATGCATCAATGTCTATTAAGACACAACATCCACTGGAAAGCAACAAAGTTAGTAAATCACAGATAACTCATATAAATAGTACATTATAAGAGATTAAATATAATACAAGAACCTAAATGAAAATTTGCAAATATATTGTTAGCATCATATATCATTAAAGCAAAGATAATAAATAAACTTACGTTTTTAGGTAGCTATACAAATTCCATAACTCTCAAGCACTAACAATTTAACCTTTTGGGTTAAACCAATTTTTGACATAATACAACTCTAAGCAAAGAGCCTCACAAGGTACAAGCCATGAAAAAGCATGATTCCATTACCTTGTGATATACTTATCATCATAACTTGTGGTCTTCCACAATGGAGGATGTCCTTACAAAGGGACCAGAAAGTGGCCTAACTTGTTGCCTTTCTATAATAAACCTATCATGTATTTAATTATTTGGACTCACGCCAAAACGTCCAATATATGCTTTCAATTTAAGCAGCTTAGCAGGGACCAGTAGGGGCATCTTAACTTGTTTCCTTCCTTCTATAAATTTAGCGTGTGTTTCATAATCCATGCACTTGTGGCTGGCAAAGGACTGTTAGATAAGAAGTATACACTTATTTTCATTCAAGAATACTCATGGCATGTATGTTTTGTTGTATGGATTCAATTGTTACATTATAAGAACCAGTAAATGACAAAAGAAAATGGAACCATGAAGCCACTTGGAATATTCTGAGGAATTAAATAGTTTGCATACTTCAAGGTTTGTATTGTTACGTTGTGATATATCAAACAGAAATTAGGAAGCCTACGAATTTATTAGAGGTCCCATTACAACACACCATAAGATGGCTTTTGGGCTAAGTACTTCAATTAATTAATGTGACGCCCGCCTACAACATCACAACTATAAGTGAAAAGTTCAAATTACAAATTGAAGTTTAAATTTTCAACACGGGTTGTATTCATGAAAAACCAACTAGTATGGGTCTTAATTATTTGAAGTTAGGATTGAGGGATTTATAGTAACAAGGTAATTAAAGCACAACTAAACTAATGAACATACACAATAAGAAGTGAAACTGAAATTAACAAGTGATGAAACACATCCAACCTAGGGATTTTTTAACTTCTAGTCACTTTATTCTCAACTTAAGTTTGTATTTTAATTTAGTTAGTAGAGATTAAGTCGAGATTTACCCAATAGCCTATGAGCAAATTCTAAGGTTTCTATTAGAATACCGCCTAGCATATTACTATAGAAATTAAATATATCCTAAATAATAACATGAGAGTAAAATAGACATATGATAAGCTTAAATTCCAAATGTCAAAACATACCCTTTAAGAGTAAAGCGCTATTTTTTAAAAATAAATTTTATTTTTAGAGTTGTCACTATTTGTTTAAGAATTATAATATAATTAAAAACTCTATTTATTTTAAAATTTATTTTTTTATTATTGGAAAGTCATTAGAATATGAACTAGAGATGAGTTTAGGAGTCAATTATGTGTGAGGAAAGTGTTAGGCACCTTACAGCATCCGTCGAAAATGGTTACCTAAATCAATTATGCAAAAAAAGGATACGACCGAAAATTATATTTCATTTAATGCTGAAATAATATTATAATTTTTGATAAAATAATGAGAAAATAAATATGTATGCATGAGTTCGCTAAATGAAGCTAGAGTCCTTCCATCTTTCAAGATAGATAAATTGTCCCTCTAGATAGCGTTTATCCTCACCTAGGTCAGATAATGCAAGCTCAGTCTTATAAAAGATCAGACTACCTACCCTTCCATGATAAGTGAGGGGCCTCGAGGCCCTAAATATCCATATTTACCCTAATATATATGCATGTTAATTATAATTTAAAATTTAGGAGTGGGATATAAGAAAATCACAATGGGGATGAAAATCTCAATAATTAAACAACAAACTTCTATGTCTTTTTCTTTAACTTGAACCTGCAATTCTAGATACATTAATAATGAAATGAACAAAGAAAAAGGGAATAAGATAAGATGGAACACACAAAATGCCTTTCAACCAAACATGATCCTATCATTTTCTCTATTTCTTTCTCTATTCCTTTTCTCTGCTTCAAACCACAACTCCCTTTTTTTTTTTTTTTTTCCAGAGAGACAATAACAAAACAATAAGGAAGGCCTTTTGTTCGAGCAAGCAAAACTATTCTATTTTTGTTTTCTTTTTTTGTTTTAAGAACATGGGTCAATGTCTATGCAAACAGCTACCAAATTATACATCCTCAAAAAAGCATACGCAACCAACAAGCATCTAAACAAATAAGGCAGTAAAATCACTCTATCCTTTGAGAAATTCAAACATGGAGTGCAATCAAGGGTTAACACAACTTCTAAAATTGAATTCATACTCTAAAACCAGCCTTGAATGTCAATGTAGAAAATGTGAAGGTAATATCAACAACCTCAATACATTTAAGGAAAGAAAACAATGTCAGCGGCAACAATGTAGAAGCCATTCATGTCAATTACTGACTTTCATTACGAACACAACAAGTAAGAGAACCAAATTCTCCTCTACTATAATTCCAGGAACAACACTCATACAAGAATATCAAATAGCAGAAACACAAACAGCCACCAAACAGCAAGAATTCATTGTAAACACTCCCTAACAGCAACTCACAACAAGTGTTCAATTAAAAAAAAATCAAGTTGAGATCATGGAAACATTTGCTGCTAAAATTCCAGAAAATACAGAAGCAACATTTTATCATTCTGAAGCCAAAATATCAATAAGAGATTCCTATTCAAGTAGAAATTCAATCGACTTAGAATCAGCCAAATGATGAAGCAACAGAGACCAGATTGGTGATCAATAGCAGAATTCTCTTAACCAAGAACAAGGGAACAGCCCCAAACATTCAATTGAAAAAATAATCACAGAATGCAACAAGGGTTTTAGAGAGTAAAAGGGAAAATCACATTCATTAACAGTGACTACCAGAATCCAAATCATTCCACAAGAATCACAGAGCCACAAATTCATACCTTTTATCAATTGAAAGATCACAACCAATAATATTTAGAAACATAATTCTATTTCACAAGCCAGTAGACAAAAACCTTCTTAAAAACAACTGAACAACACATTCAATCCAAGGATTTCATCTATCTAATGCTTGTTGAATTGCCAGGACAGCAAACATTCACCAAGGTTATCCGAAACATAGGAAACAAGTTCCAGCAATTAGCACTAAAGTGTTTACACCAATGACCATTCAATCAGCACATTCACCTAAGTTAAATTTAAAAAAGGACCATCACAGCTCTTCTACAACAGATTTGCAGAGTAACCAAAACTCAACTAATTAATTTAAATCACAACAACCCTAAGTAAAATAACCCATTGATTCTCGGTTCATCAATTAAACATAACCAATGAAAATGTACCAGCCAAATCTGTCACCTAATCAATCCGACTGAGCATGGCAAAGAGAGTAAGGCTTGAATGGCAAAGCATGAGGCCAAGAAATCATGTATAAAATCAGCATATACAAGAATCATAGAAACTCGTACATTTCCAACATGTTCTAAACCAAAGAAGATGCACAAACAAGAGGATGCATTAGGAATTTTTTTTTCTTTTCGAAAAAGTTTATCTGCAGAGAGCAATGACATCCAAGAACTCAGAGGGATTTAGAACCAAGAATAGAAATAGAACTGCAAGTTTTAATGCCCAGTCAATTGCTTAACAGGTGTGCGTAATATGTTCAATAATGGCAAGGTACAATCATGCAAATGAAAGCCAAAGCTAGGCAATTAACAATGAAACAAAGCATGCAATAATTTTTAGAAATTCAAAAGAACACAAGCTCTAAGTCCATTAATCCCAAAAACAATTTTTTTTTCGTACTGCATCAAATGAACATCCATTTTAACCTTTGAGAAATTCTTATGCACACCATTCTAAAAAGAAGAAAAAAAAAAAAGAAAGGAAAAAAAGAAAATAAAATAAAATAACACTTGATTGAAAAATGGAGAAGCATCTATGCATTTGTTCAAACGAAGGCTCAAAGAAAGTAATGCATCAAAGCAATGAAGCATGTGGTATCAAGGCTAATGGACATCACAGCTTCCAAATTCATAAATCTATGAAAGAACCACAAACCATAGCAAGCAAAGACATGGCAAAGGCATCCAAGAACTCAGAAACAAAAGGCAAGAAAGCAGCAAATAGAAAACATAATGTCTGACTGGAAAAGTTAACCAATACAACTAGGGGATTAGCACAATACATACCAATTTATTTAGAGAGAAATTAACATGGAACTCACTAAATAGTACAAAAAGTTTTACAAAAATTTTCTGGCATAAGGGAGGCCAAAAACAGCCAAAAAGATACCAGAACCTGCATGCTTAAGCTATTTGCTCATTAAAATGCCAAACATGCTCTTACTCAGTAAATGCAGAACTAATCAAGCAATAGATGAGGATTTCAAGCAGAAATGGCAGTTGGAATGAAAACAGGGCAGTGATGAAGTCGCAAAGAGTAGGTGGCTGTTTGAAAATCAAAGTAACAAATGATAAAGACATTAATAAATCAAAGAACAAAGTTGCAGCCACACATGCAGACCTCCAACAACAAAGACATTATTCCAGGCAAGTTTTCCATGCAGATGGCATAAGGATATGGTGCATTAACAGGCAAAGCATCAAAGGACAAGCCTCATACTCATGGTATATGGGTGATGCTCTAGAATGCACACAAACAATGAATACGTATAAGCTAATAACCCAAACAATGATGTCGTGAAAATGAGAAAACCAAAATCACATAAATGATAATAGACTATACCTAAGCCCTCAACAGAAAACTTGGGAACTAGCATATATCAGCAAACTCAGAAACTTACAAATTAAACCAGACTTAGACAATCAACATACCAGAACGAACCTATTTCCATTGAAAACTTCATCATTGCTTAGAAGGAAGAATAGTGGCGGGCAAACTAGCTTCTCACATCGCAAGGGAATAAAAGGCAGACAAGGAATTCAAGAGTATCGTAAACAGACTTAAGGACAAACTCAACATTCAAACCATCTGAAATCCAAACCACATCTATTACAGAAGGTAAAACTACAAACTCATAATTTCTGAAGCCAAGCCTATCATCATAACATCAAAATAAACAAATTGAAGGATTGGTTCACAGATTCCTAAAAATCATACCTGAGAAGTAGAGCTCTGAACTCCCAGAGAACCCGAAATCAAGCTCTCCTTCTTTCAATCGCTCTCTATCTCCTCTTCAATCTTCGCCTTCTCTTTCTTTTTTCTCCCCTCTATTCTCAGAACCCTTGCTCCCTGCAATTTATCTGCTTCTCTTCATCACTCTTTGATGTTGTACAATGGCTAGCGTCTGCGTCTCTGCTGTGCATTCCTTGATGTCGTCTTTGCTGCTTTTTCCTTCTGCTCCTCTTCTTTCCTTTCTTTTTCCTTTTCTTGCCTCCTCTGTTCGCTTCTGCATTCTGCCGTTCGTTCCTTTCTTTTACACGCTGAGGCGTGTTCTCTGTCTTTTTCTTTTTTCTTTTTTTTATTATTCTTTCTTCTCTTCGTCGTTTTTCTTTCTCTCTTCTTCTCTCATATCTTTTTTTTTTTTCTTTTCTTTCCTTTTCTCTCTTCTTTCTTTTCTTCTTTTTTATTTTTTTACAGCCTCCCTTTTTTTCTTTCTCTTTTTTTTTTCTGCTTTTCTTTTTTTCTTATTTATTTTTTTGGAATATATGATACATAAAATTTTAAAATATTAATAATTTTTCTTCTATTTTTCCTATATATTATTTAAAAAAAAGGATATAAGAAAATAAAATAAAATAAAACAAAGGTAAAAATAAAATAAAATAAAAACTAAAATAAAAATAAAAAATACAAATATTTGGACATAATATAGTGTTCACACCAAAACTTAACCAATCTCATAAATGTTCAACATTCCATAAACCCTAGCTAGTCTAACTCCAAGCAATAATAAAAAAAATAACTCATCTATAATTATCACAACCATAAATCTACTATAAAATATGAATAATCTATCAAGCATATGACAAAAATCATTGAAAAGCAGAGCATCCAGCAGCCATGAAATTGCATAAATACATTTAGATTCTCATTGGAATAAAATGCCAAAGATACAAAAGACTAGTTTCAAGAGTCATCAAGTGGTCTTCAAGCTCCTTAGGTTGATTACAATGGAGTTAGCCTCCATTTCTTTTGATTAATTTCTTGCTTCTTTTGACAAACTTGAAGTGTGAACATTCAAGCTCACTCATACAATGTATTTAAATTTTTAATTTAATTAAAATTTTTAATATTATATTAAGAACTAATTTAATTTTAAAAACTCAAAATATTAAAAGAAGACTTAAGATTGATCAGATATTATATCTAACACAAAGGGACCAACGAAGGCATCTTAACTTGTTACCTTGTAAACCTAAAATCTGTTTAATTAATTTAACTCACACAGAAAAGTTCAATATATGCCTTCAATTCAAGCAGGGACCAATAGGAGCATCTTAACTTGTTCCCTTCCTGTGAAAAACTTGACATCCGTTTCATAGCATTCAATGTATGGTAATGGCTAACAGAAGATTGTTGCTGGTAAATGCACAGATAAAAAATGAGACGTAAACAACTCAAAATGTCGATGCATACTCTAGTTAAAGTTTTTTTTTTTTTTCTTTTTAAATGAGAAACGAAGTTGGTAGATTGGATGCCTTGGTTTTATGGTATTGCACTTCAGAATTAGTGTATGTCTAGTAAGGAATATGTAAAAGTATGATAATTTATAAAGCTCATTATATACAGGATTATTCCTAAAAGGGTTTTTTAAATCTATGCACCACATGCATTGGTTAAGAATCATTAACTGCACTTCTAAATCAAACAATTTCTATTGAAAATTATGTGTATTAAAAGTTCAATTAAATTCTTTTATTTATATTTTTTTATTCTCACACTTATTATTAATTGTTGTCTCTCTTGTTAATTATATTAATTACACATTTATATTTATCTTACTAATTTGGGGTTTTAAGATTTAGAGATGATTAGAATTTATAAGTTATAATTTTAGATTTTAAGATTTACGGTTCATAGTTTAAATTAAATAAAACGAACTTTCCTAAAACAAAAATAAATTTTTTGGACAAATAAAAAATGCTTTAATAAAAGCTAATTTATTCTTAGCTAGAAATGCAAAAATTTATTTTTTTTAGTTTAAAGTATTAGGGTTTTTTTTTTTTAAATTGATAATAGTGTGAGAGGACAAAAAGAAATTTTCTCCAAATTTTAATTTCTATTTTAGCATTTATGATTCTCAAGTAGGACATAAGAACCACAATTTATAATGACCAAGCACATAGATTAATTGTTTAGGGTTGTCTAGTTTAACCATGTTAGATCTAAAACATATGAGCATTCTTAACAACTTACATTTTTGGGGTATGTCGGATTTTGATATGGTATCAAAGGCTAATAACCTCACCATCAAGGGATTGAATTCTCTCAACGACACTTTCTTGACGTATTATATTAAAATAAAATTTAATATATAATATGTGTGAGCTTGTGTTGCTTCACAATTTAAGCTATCTGTTTTTGATAAACAAGAGGTCTTGGATTCTGGCCAGCTGCACTAAAACTTGGTAGTGAGGATTTTGTCTCCATTGTCAAGCTCACACCAAAATAGTTGATATATAATATAGTATTAAATATCAGTAATTTCTTAAAAAAAAAAAAGAAGAAAAAAGGAAACCACAACTAATATCTGGGCTTGTGAAATCCCCGTATGATTTCGACAACTCAAAGAAGAAAAATCTACATATGTCATATTCTCTCTTCTATTTATTTATATTGTCTATTTGAAAATTAAAGAGTTGATAAGATCAGTCATCATCAATCTTCACCACTCAATTTTTCACGTGCCACTTCAACCTCTAATATTATAATTTCCAATGCAAAATGTAATCCTTAAAGTTACAACTATGCCCTCACCAGTTGGCTCTATAAATAGCAGTTCCTAGTTCCCAAATGCACACAACCAAAATCTATTCAACCCTTTCATAACCTTCCCAAGAAGCCTTTCCTTGCCAACCAAACATGAAGATTGCATTACTTGCACTCTTCTTCCTCCTCTTAACCTTCACCAATGCTTCTGAGCTTGTCTATGACACTACGGGCAAACCAATTTCAGAGGCTTACTCGTACACAATTTCCATTGGCACAGGACTGGGACGACCTTATTTTACACTTCCAAATGATGGGAGCTGTCCATTACCCGTGATAGCTGCTGTTCTCACAGCCGGCAACCCGCCTCCCTTGCCAGTTAAATTTAAGAACAACCTTCCATTTCCTTATCCTTATGCTTTCACAGGCATGCCATTGAATTTTACCTTCGTTGATAAATGTGACAACAAGGCCCAGTGGTTTGCCGAAGTGCGTTTTGGCTCAAACGCATGGAGTTTGATGTTCGGTGATGATACTGAAACCCCTGCTATAAAAGGTCACTTTATTGTCGAAGATTATGGGAATGGGAAGAAATACTCCTATAAGATTATCTTCCGTTATAAGGATAGTCAAAACTCTTTCCGAAATCTTGCTCTCAGGGATGATTGGTACTTGGATTTTGTTGATGGAAATGTTACACCTCTGGAGATTAGGTTCGAAAAGGAAGGTAAAGGTATATCCATGGTGGTGTGAATGTTATGTGTGCTATCTCCATAAAATGTACTTACATGTTGTTTATGCTATATATCTAAATAAAGTAGGTCTGATGTGAAACATTTAGTTTCACACTATGTTGCCTACTAAAAATGTGGTGAAGATGTTTGTAATATGTTTTAAGTGTTCTGTTCCAACAGTAGTTTCAGCTACTTAAATAAAGTGTTGAGATTTTCTCATGTTATTAACCTCAAAAGTTTCCTTTATTAAGGCATAAATATGAGCTTAGTGACACTGTTGGATTGAGATGGAATTTTGGCCGGTGTTCACAGCAATTTGAAAGTTGACATCGTTAATTCAAAAACTATACGCCTTGAATGAAAAATTAGGAACTTTCACTCAAAAATGGGAACGCAATATTCAACATTTTATGAATCTTGAGAGACTAAATCATAAATAATAAAATGACTAAATTGTAAGTCATTAAAAAAAATACGTTTAATTATACAAATGGTTTGAATAGTTTTATATAAAATTTTAAAAAGTTTGTGTTGTTTAAATTATTAAAAATTCGCTTTAATTGTTTACAAATATTTATAAATTAATTTTTACAATCATTATAATTTAAAACATTAAAAATTCATCAATATAATTTTCAAAAGGTTTATATATCAATAAGAATTACTTGATAAATGTTTATATATTTTACAGATGAATATTTTACAAAATTTAAACTATAAGAATTTTTTAAAATTTTATTTAAAACCAAAAAATCAATACTATATAGTCAATTGATGGAGTTGAACTACAATGACTAATTTATAAACATCGATAAATTATATGGAAATTTTTTTAGCAATTTAAACTAGAAGAATTTTATTTTTAAAATTTCATGTGAAACTTTAAGACCGTTATAATAGTTAAACAAAAAAAAAAAAATCAATTGAAAAGTTTGTGTTCATAAAATTTTCTTTTCTTTTGTATTTTTTTTATTGATTGAGTTCTTTAAATTAATTGGCAGAAATTGCAACAATCCTTTATGTTAGAATGCAAATTACTTTTAAACAAACAATTATATAGTTATGCCCACAACTTGCTCAACCAACTAAGAAAAAAAAAATTGGGATCACGCTATTAATTCACCATAATATTGGAAAAAAAAGGCTCAATTGGGAAAAAGTAATTCGTCCTAGTAACCTGTAATATATTCGATGAAATCACTAACCAAATGAACCTGAGAAAGGTAATGCTTAGCCAGTTGAGAATCTCCGAGACTAAAAGTTCTGCTCAAATGAGCATCGTTTGAAGTGATAATATAAGGGGGATTCTCGCTTATGAGGATTTGTCAGTATTGTTGTTTGTTATTGTCTATCCTTTGTAGGTTAAATATACATTGTATTTTTCCATTTTGTGTTAATCTAAGTAATGGAATTTTGTTGTGCTCTGATGCTCAGTCTGAATGGTGATCTGCTTCCCGATTGACTCTTTAATTTGTTCTCTTTCTTTGTTTTGGCGAGGAAAGATGAGGATCTGGTTCTTCCGCTGGACTACCTCTGATGTCTTTGTGTTTGGTAGAAGATCAAGGCCACGATTCACTTTAAGAATGTGTGCTGTGTGACGATGTTTGTGAAAATGAATTGTAATCATTTATCCACTACTAACATAGGAATAGCAAAAAACATTGTCTAGTAACATCATCTTATGACTTAACTTTAGTTGATTCAAGACATGTAAAGACTAAAGAAAGAAGAGACTAAAAAAAGTAATTTAAAATCCTTAGGGCAAAATTGAATGAGGAATAAGTATGGGAAAAAAAATATATTAAGGTGACCATATGTTTTGTAGTCATGATCTAAAAGATCATATTATAAAAAATACATAACGAAAAACTCATTAAATCTAAAGCATAGAACTCATGAAGGCTTAGTTTGCCAAGTAAATTCGTTAAAACAAGTGAGATATATGTAGCCATTTTGCAAAGAAATCTTCCAATTGCTGCTGTGTGGTCATTTGTGAAAGTTGGATTTTGGTATTCCATCATACAACATGGTTTTATTCATTTTTTTTTTATATAACTTAATAGATAATACTCTCGACTATTGTAGCCCAAAACAACAAAATCTTTTGTCCTTCATCTTTTCCAAATGAATTTTCTCTCTTTCCTCTGCGTATTGTATTACTTGGAAATTCTTCATAAAACAAAGATTAAGTTTATTTGTTGTTTTCTTCTTTTAAGGATTCCTAATAGGTAACATGGCTATATTTGTCAAAATTAACTGATAAACTAATTGAAATAAATTTGTTAAAGAAATAGTTCTATTTTGGTCAAACGAACTTATAAACTAATTAAATACATATAAACTAGTTTAAATGATTTGTTATGAATTTAAACTTCAATTCAGTTATATTTTTAAGACTAAAAATTTAGCTGTTAATTATTTGGTATTTCTTTTTTTTGGCACATGATAAAACCGAATTTCAAGTCTCTTTTAATACTAATCCCAAATCGTTACCACTAAATATTAAAATCTGCAAATAATAATCAAAACAAAATTAAGATAACATTCTTGAGAGCACGTGACAAAAATTATGCATGCATTGCTGCTGCCACATGATATATAATCCAGAGGACGTATAAAGACACAAACACAGTGTCCTTTTCCTAGCATGAAAAAATACTGAGAATGAGGGGACCAATTGTTACATGAATAAAACCAAAAACATTTAGGGTGCTGAGAATGAGGATGATGGGACTGAATTTTCTCGTTCTCACACGTTGTGACGGATCCTATCTCAATTTATAATTATATTTATATTGGTTAAAACATGTTTTAAACAAGTTATTAATACCTACACACCTTGTTTAAACATTTTCTAATCAGTAATAACGCAACAGGAGAAGATTTGACATAATTTGTGGAACAAAATCATTTTGTTCCAAAGATATAAAAAATCTAGTGGTCCACTTACTCTGTGTGTGTGCTCTTGAAAGCACGTGACAAAAATTACGCATGTATTGCTGCCACTTGATATGTAATCCAGAGGACGTATAAAGACACAAACACAGTGTTCTTTTCCTAGCATGAGACAATACTAATAGTGGACAATTTGGTGAAAATTGTTCAATCAAACAAACTTACAAAAGCCAAAGAGTGGACCAACTGTTACTTAAAGAAAACCAAAAACATTTAAGGTGCTGAGAATGAGGATGATGGGACTTAATACCCTTATGATCTTATTTAACTCGAATAAAATTAGTCTTGTATCTTAAAAGAACAAATTGCTAAAATTTTAGCTCGAGTACAAATGACCAAAGAAGATATTTAGAGTTCAAATCAATAATTATAGGGATATCAACATCTGTTCAAACAGTTTCAAATGCCTCTCATTCAATTGTTGCCGTAGGCTGCTATATCTCATTCTGTTATAAAATGCTTCTTTCTCTCTCGCTTACAAGATACGTTGGAATATAATCTAACTTTAATGTGTTGTATTTTGGTATTTGTAACGTTGACTCCTTTTGTTTTTGTAATTTTCATAAGTCATAATAATTTAAGACACTTTAATAAAGCATTATGTTCACTTAGTAGATAT
Organism: Bauhinia variegata; assembly: GCA_022379115.2. Taxonomy (NCBI): domain Eukaryota; kingdom Viridiplantae; phylum Streptophyta; class Magnoliopsida; order Fabales; family Fabaceae; genus Bauhinia; species Bauhinia variegata. Next base: position 8,294,383 of record CM039438.1, on the reverse strand, counting down.
TATTACATGTAGTCGGAGTTTGAAATTTATACAGTTTGCAATAGTTAATCAGGAGATATAGAGTCATGTACTAAGTTAGAAGTCTAGAGTTATTTATGTATTAGTATAAATAGGAGTAACCATGAATGTATCAATTGGGATTAAAAAGTAATATTGAGAGTTATCCCTCAATTGTAAAGAACCACTTGTAGAAAGATGAATTGAGTGCAAGTGTGTACCTCCCCACTAGTTATTATATTGCAAGTCATTTTGTGTGAAATACACTCCTCTTCCTCCAATATATCATATATTGTTTGGATAAAATTATCATCTTAACTTGTGGTCTTCCTTAATGGAGGATATGCCCTTACAAAGGGACCAGCAGAGCCATCTTAACTTGTTGCCTTCCTTAGATACTCTTATCATATGATTAATTAGTTCGACTCACGCTGAAATGTCCAATATATATGCTTTCAATTGAAACAACACAGCAGGGACCAATAGAGGTATCTTAACTTGTTTCCTTCCTGTGATAAACTTATCATCCGTTTAATTATTTCGACTCACTGAAATGTCCAAAAAATATATGCTTTCAATTGAAGCAGTCTGGCAGGGACCGAAAGAGGTATCTTAACTTGTTGCCATCTGTTAAAAAACTTACAATCCGTTTTGTAGTCATTCATTTGTGGCTAGCAAAGGATTGTTGCTGGCGAATGCAAAGATAAAGAATGAGATGCAATCAAGACAATCTTCGTAATGTGATATACCAGCGTTGCGATGGTTCATGTTGTGCCTGTAAGTTAAGTTCATCTTTTTAGTTCATGCCAAGTAGCATAAATGGGGAAGGGCATGCATCTAATGAATGATGTTATTGGTAGAGTTATATATATACAAACAACTTGAACTTTTGGCTCAAGGTCAAACCTTCTTGGTCATATCTTTTGGTATTAGAGCGAACACGGGTTTGAATCCTATATTTAATGTGTATCCAATAATCTCAAGGTTCCAAGGTGAAACTTCCCTAAAGAGGGAGGGAACGATACGCACAAATGGTAGTAATAGAGCATGACCCAGTAGCTTAAATAGGGAATGCCCCATCTACGAGGTAGGGTGTTACATGCTAAATATTGGGTGTTTTTTTATCACCAAAGAAATGTGAAAAATTAAGCTATCTACGATGATACTATAGTTTAAAAGATATTTCCCAATATATTATTAATTTTGCCACGTCAGTCCTAGTATGGATTTAGGTTGAAAGGCGCTATCTCAAATTACACTCGTGAAGAAATTGTGTAGAAGGGTGCCACTTGAACTTGCACTCTTTAACCTAATTTTACACAAGGATGCCAAACAAAGTGCCGCCCTTCAACTAACATTTTATCCAAACCTTATTTCTAGTGGGTTTGGCAGCCTCTTAAAAAAGTTGTGTTGAAGAGCGTCAGTTCAAATAGCGTTTTTGTATAAAATTTCCTTTCAAGAGTATCACTTTAGATGACCCTCTTCAACCTAGATCCAAACTAGTGTTGATGAGGCAAAAATAATAATATATTTTAAAAATAGTTTTCATATTTTTGGAAAATAATTTTTTTAAAAGAAAAAAGCCTAAATATTGCATCCTTGCTAACAATTTTAGCTTTTAAACTTATGGTAAGCGTTCTTTATCACATGGTGCGAGTACCACACTACCTGGATACTTTCAAAGTGGCTTTGAAAGTACGAATCCTTGAAAAGAAAACTATCGTTCCTTTAATGTCGATGCATAGTTTAGTTAAAGTGTTTCTTCTTTTTTCTTTTTCTAATGAGAAGCAATGTTGGTAGATTGGATACCTTGCTTTTATAGTGTTGCACATCAGAATTAGTGTATGTCTAGGAAGGAAGAATCTCCTGCGAGTATGAAAAAGTATGATAATTTATAAAGTTCACTGTGTACAGGATTATTCTTAAAAGGGATTTTTTTTAACCTACGCACCGCATGCATAGGTTAATTTAATTAAAACTTGAAATGTGAACATTCACAAGCTCACTCATACAATGTATTAAAATTTTTAATTTAATTAATTAATTTTAATATTACATTAAGAATTAATTTAACTTTAAAATCTCAAAATGTTAAGAGAAGACTTTAGATTGATTGGATATTATATTTAACACAAAGGGACCAACAGAGGCACCTTAACTTGTTGCCTTCCCGTGATAAACTTAAAATCTGTTTAATTATTTCAACTCATACAGAAAAGTTCAATATATGCCTTCAATTCAAGCAGGGAAAAATAGAGGCATCTTAACTTGTTGCCTTCCTGTGATAAACTTGCCATCCGTTTTATAGCATTCTATGTATGATAACGTCATTTGTGGCTAAGAAAAGATTATAGCTAGTGAATGCAAAGATAAGAAATGAGATGCAAACAACTCAGCATTCGTAGTATCCTACATGCGAGTGCCACACAATGTGTATACTCAAATAAGGGTTTAATATATAGAACTTTAAGCGAAGAGGCTTTCTAAGTACAAGTTACCAAAAACAATGATTTCGATGATGACAGTTCAAAATTTAGTTCTACTGAGGAAGAGAATAGGCAGATTGGAAACCCTATTTTCAGGGGATTGCGTATAAGAATTAGTGTATATGGCTAGGAAGGAAGAATAACGTTCAGCAAATATGAAACAGAATGACAATATTATAGCTAGTAGTAAACACGATTATCGTTCAAGTTAAGAGACCATTTAGATTGACTTTCAAAAAAGTTAAAGCTAAATGTAGAATTAAAAGTAAAAGTTAAAAATAAAAAATAAACATCTTCTCACATGCTTTTAGGAAAAAAAGTATCTAGAATTTTAATTTTGAAAGTATTTATTCTACTATACTTTTCTGTTTACAGTTTTATTTATATAATAAAATAATAAATGCTATACCCAAACAATGGGAATTTTCTTATTCGAAATATATCCAACAGAAGTTCTCAAATAATGCTTCAAGTAAATCTCCGAAAACTTGTTGATGATAATGGAAATTGGAAGGTTATGAAGCCACTAGCTATATCTAAAGTAAAGGTTTAGATAACAAGCAATACTCAGAGGTTCGGATGGCTATAATCTGATATACTTTAAAAAAAAAAAAAAAAGGAAGCTTATGAATTTATTAACCAATGGCATTAAATTGAAAATAATGCCATGCATAAATTGTGTCTTCGTGTATTCAATATATTAATTTTCTCAAAAATAATTGATTCAACCTAAATGCTTAAGCAATTAACTAAATGGTATCTCAGCAAGGTGCTGCATATCTAAAATCACATTACTGGGATATAAGGGGACCAATAGTGGCATCTGCTTCGTAGCCATTAAATGAATGATAGCCGCATGTGTGGCTATCAAAGGTTTGTTGCTGGAGATTGCAAAGATAAAGAATGAGTTGCCAACAACTCGACCTTCCGCATATTCTATGTGAGGGCCACATTATTCTTTATATTGAGGTGAGGGTTTAATAAATAGAATACTAAGCAAAATGGGGTTCAAAATACAAGTCAAGAAAAATCATGATGCCGTATTGGTTGATATTACTGTTGGTGAAATGTTTCATAATATTATGTAAGATTGTGCACAAATCAAGATTTGATGCTTTAAGGTATATTAAAACTTGGTAAAAAGAGTTTGGCGCTCTTATAGTCTTACTTGACTTTAATCAAATTAGTCAATGTCTTAACCAAAAAAACAGATTTGTTAAACTTTTATATCTCGTTCTGTTATAAAATGCCTCTCATCCTGTTGTGACCGTAGGCTGCTACATCTCAATCTGTTATAAACTTCTTTCTCTCACTCATAGGAGATTATTTATAATTTAAAATGGTAAAAATTAGTTTTTATAGTTTACAAACCTTTACAAAGTAGTTTTTATAGTTTTCAAAGTTTAAATGTGGGCACCTCTCCCAGCAGAAATTTGAGCTTAGGTTCACCAGATTGTCGGAGACTAGCCCCTTCCGGTAGACACAACCTCTGTTAGTAGTCCTCATAATTTTTAAATGTTTATTTATTAGTAAGGACTATTTTATAAATATTTGTATAGTTTAAGGTTAAATTTTTAAAAAATTTTAAATTATATGAATTATTTTGATTTTGGGCCAAATTATGAGAACTAATAATATGGAGTTAACTAGAAAAGTTGGAGAGCAAGGACTAATTTGTAAATTATAAGGACCAATTTTTAACATTTTAAATTAAAAAAACTTTTTAAAATTTTGAGTAAAATTGTAGAGACCAAAAGTATAATCAAACCAAAAGCACAAAATTATTTGTTTTGTATTTTATTGCTGAAAAAATGGATGTTTTGTCTAAGAATTTGAAATAATTGCCCTCAAATTAAGAACACCATTTATAAACGATGTTGTCTCTACGCGGATCAGTGCTTGTCGTTTGGGAAATATAGTGGGAGTGAGGTAGATTTGAACGATAAGAAGTGATGTTAGAAGTAAAAGGGAGTATACATGGAGCTCCATCTGGTGGAAAGGCAAGGTTAGCGAATGAAGACAATGATAATGTGTATGTTTTAAAAGTTTAAAAGGATTTTATGCATGTTTTAAAAGTTCTGGGGGTAAAGTGTATATTACACAAAGTTTAATAAGATTTCTTTTTTTTTTTTTTCTCTAAAGACTATCTTGGTGTCAAGAGAGTTCTAAAATATTTTGCTGAATCTCCTTATATGTAATGAGAATTGCAAAGATACCATCCTTCATAGTTCGTGCAGTTAAAAACGTTTTACTTGAACATAAATAGCCCATGTTCTTGACAAAATTGAACTTCTTGCACTTGGAAATCACTGCAATACCCTGCAGTCAAGATAAAAAATACCTTAGAGGTTAGAATGCTATATCCCACTTTAATAGGTTGTAGAACTGCAATTCCCCAAAATTAAATTGTTTTTTTTTTTCCTTGGATTCATTTATACATATCTATGATCATACTCACTATATTTGATAAAAGTATTTGGTCAATTTTACAATTCATAGCATTATATTGAGGATGATTTTTTTTATTCATATTTAGTTCATAATTCACTTCTGCATTTCAATTTCTCAGAATCAATGATAATATAAAAACTTTGTTTCTCTCCCAACTCTGATAATTACGTTATCGTTATATGAAATTGGTCAGTTTTACAATTCAAATTATTATTGTGCATTAAATTTTTTATTTCTATTAAGCTAACGATTTAGCAGTTGGACCACTAGTTATTTTAAGTGTTTGTGCTCCATAATTACGACAGCATTATGATATTGCTCCTTCTTTAATTCTTTTAGGCTTTATTCAAGAAACATTTGGTCCCCCTCTTTGGCTTTTTCATTGTTTCGATTTTAAAGGATTGAGAGTAGCCATTTCATACGTAAACATACACAGTTTGCGTCTTATCCATTCTGTGGTCTGTAATTGGCATGGACCTGCAAAACCTCATGCATATCTTTCACGTGCTTTCTAAGAGAGATTGTACGATCTTCTCTGAAAATGGTTGATTTGGCTGGTAGTTTCATAGAGTTTCATAGAGAATTGTGAAATTGATAAGAATTTTAAATTATAAGAGACTAAATTGATAAATTTAAAATATAAATGATTAAATTAATTAAAATTTTAAGTATGAAATACTAAATTAATAAAGTTAAAATATAAAAAATTAAATTAAGTAGGATTTTAAGTATAAGAGATTAAAATAAAAATTTACATTTAATTTTAACTTATACTTTCACTCATGTCCATTTCGGCCTCACACATCCATGTGTGTAGCCCGAAACATCACCAAAGCAATCTGCTAAACACAAAGATGATAAGTAAAAAACGATACATAATATGTGCACCCAAACATTAATAGTTTGTTGTTACTATGCCGAGTTCTAGTATTATTTCTTTGGCTTTGCATGCTGACTTGCTGGGAATTCAACTCCCCAAACTTTGTAAGAATTAATTTCTCTAGGTCACTTCCCTTTTTGATTTTTTTTTCTTTTAAAAGAAAACATTAATAGTTTGAAATGCTCATTGGGTTAAATAATTTCTTCATATCCCAAGGTTGCTTGAGTCAACGTACAAGGAAACAGTGTCCTCCCATGCATCAATGTCTATTAAGACACAACATCCACTGGAAAGCAATAAACTCAGTAAATCACAGATAACTCATTAAAATAGTACATTATAAGAGATTAAATATAATACAAGAATCTAAATGAGAATTTGCAAATATATTGTTAGCATCATATATCATTAAAGAGAATAAATAAACTTACCTTTTTAGGTAGCTATACAAATTCCCTAACTCTCAAGCACTAACAATTTAACCTTTTGGGTTAAACTAATTTTTGACAGAATACAACTCTAAGCAAAGAGGCTCACAAGGTACAAACCATGAAAAAGCATGATTCCATTAACTTGTGATAGACTTATCATCATAACTTGTGGTCTTCCACAATGGAGGATGTCCTTACAAAGGGGCCAGAGGTGGCATCCTAACTTGTTGCCTTTCTATGATAAACCCATCATCTATTTAATTATTTCGACTCACGCCAAAACGTCCAATATGTGCTTTCAATTTAAGAAGCTTAGCAGGGACCAATAGAGTCATCTTAACTTGTTTCCTTCCTTCTATAAACTTAGCATGTGTTTCATAATCCATTCACTTGTGGCTAGCAAAGGACTGTTAGATAAGAAGTATACACTTATTTTCATTGAAGAATACTCATGGCATGTATATTTTGTTGTGTGGATTCAATTGTTTCATTATAAGAACCAGTAAATGACAAAAGAAAATGGAACGATGAAGCCACTTGGAATATTCTGAGGAATTAAATAGTTTGCATACTTCAAGGTTTGTATTGTTATGTTGTGATATATCAAAAAGAAATTAGGAAGCCTATGAATTTATTAGAGGTCACATTACAACACACCATAAGTACTTCAATTAATTAATGTGATGCCCGGCTACAGCATCACAACTATAAGTGGAGGTCAAATTACAAATTCAAGTTTAAATTTTCAACACGGGTTGTATTCATGGATAACCAACTAGTATGGGTCTTAATTATTTGAAGTTAGAATTGGGGGATTTATAGTAACAAAGTAATTAAAGCACAAATAAACTGATGAATATACACAACAAGAAGTGAAACCGAAATGAACAAGTGATGAAACACATCCAACCTAGGGATTTTTTAACTTCTAGTAACTTTATCCTCAACTTAAATTTGCATTTTAATTCAGTTAGTAGAGATTAAGTCGAGATTTACCCAATAGCCTATGAGCAAATTCTAGGGTTTCTATTAGAACACCGCCTAGCATATGGCTATAGAAATTAAACATATCCTAAACAATAACCCAAGATTAAAATAGGCATATGATAAGCTTAAATTCCGAAACCTAGTCAATCTCATAAATATTCAACATTCCATAAACCCTAGCCAGTCTAAATCCAAGCAATAATCAAAAAATAACTCATCCATAATTATCACAACCATAAATGTACCATAAAATATGAATAACCCATCAAGAATATGACAAAAATCATAGAAAAAGAGAGCATCCAGCAGCCATGAAATTGCATAAATACATTTAGATTCTCATTGGAATAAAATGCCAAAGATACAAAAGACTAGTTTCAAGAGTCATCAAGTGGTCTTCAAGCTCCTTAGGTTTATTACAATGGAGTTAGCCCTCCATTTATTTTGATTAATTTCTTGCTTCTTTCGATACACTTGAAGTGTGAACATTCACAAGCTCACTCATACACTGTATTAAAATTTTTAATTTAATTCAAAATTTTAATATTATATTAAAAACTAATTTAATCCAAAAGCTGAAAATATTAAGAGAAGACTTAAGATCGATGGGATATTATATCTAACACAAAGGGACCAACAGAGGCATCTTAACTTGTTACCTTATAAACTTAAAATCTGTTAAATTAATTCAACTCACACAGAAAAGTTCAATATATGCCTTCAATTCATGCAGGGACCAATAGAGGCATCTTAACTTGTTGCCTTCCTGTGATAAACTGGCCATCCGTTTCATAGCATTCAATGTATGGTAACTTCATTTGTGGCTAACAAAAGATTGTTGCTGGTAAATGCAAAGATAAGAAATGAGATGCAAACAATTCAATCTTCGCCATATGCCGCATGTGAGTGCCACACATTGTGTTTATACTGAAATGAGTGTTTAATATATAGAACTCTAAGCAAAGAGGCTTGCAAAGTACAAGTCATGAAAAATGATGATTCCATTTATGATTGTTCATAATTTAGTTAACGATTTTTTTCTATTAAGGAATAAAATAGGCAGATTACATGCCCTAGTTTAATAACTACATGTCTAGGGAGGAAGAATAAGCTGGATTATTCTTAAACTTAAATATAGTTTGTCCATTCTGAAATATATATATATATATATATATATATATATATATATATATAAAAGACATCTCCTCTATCGTATTAATTTATATTGTATATTTGAAAAATAGGAAGAATAGATAAGATCATTCATCATCAATCTTCACCACTCAATTTTTCATGTGCCACTTCAAAAATATTATAATTTCCAATGCAAATTTAACATTTTAAATTACAACTATGCCCTCACTAGCTGGCTCTATAAATTGTAGTTCCTAATTCCCATTTGCACACAACCAAAATCTATTCACTCCTTTAATAGCCTTGCCTAGAAGCCCTTCCTTGCCAAACCAAACATGAAGATTGCAATACTTGCACTCTTCTTCCTGCTTTTAACCTTCACCAAAGCTGAATATGTGTATGACACCGAAGGTGAAAGAGTTTCAAAAGCTCACTCTTATCGTATTGCCACTGGCATTCAAATTGGACGACGTTATTTTACACTTGCCAATGTTGGGACTAACAGCTGCCCATTACCCTTGATAGATTCTACTCTCATTCCCAATTACCCTCCTCCATTCCCCGTTAAAATTTCGGACCAAATTCTATATCCTTATATTTTCACAAACACACCTCTGAATTTCACCTTCGTTCATGTACCAAAATGTTCTGAAACATCCAAGTGGATTGTCCGTGAGCGTGTAGGCACATCTGGGTGGAGTTTGTTGTTTGGTGAAGAATCTGGACCCTTATATAGAAATGGTGTCTTCTATATTAATAGTTATAAGAACAGTTATAAGATTATGTTCTGTCCAGACAAGATTCCAGGAACTTGTGGAAATGTTACAGTTCTTGCTGAGAAGGACCACCGTTACTTGGATGTTAATTTTGGAACTGATGAACCTGTGGAGGTCTGGTTCGAGAAGGTTGATTCTGGTATATCAATGGTGGTGTGAATGCTATCTATGCTGTCTAAATAATATATACTTGTGTGTTATGTTATGTTATGTTTGCTATCTAAATAAAGCAGGTCTAATGTATAACAAGTTTGTTCCGCATTATGTAGATTACTGCTAGATAATGTTGGTAATATTTTTAATTGTTTAGTTCAAGTGTATTTTCTGCTACTAAATAAAGTATGGAGATTCTGATGGTATAAAGGTCATGAAGTAGAGGCCTTAATACTCTTTCCCCCTTTTAATTCCCACTTTATCATGGTTAGAGTTACCAGTTTTGATAGCTTGGTCTATAATTACTGATGCATGCCCTATAGCATTGCTACTATAGGTTGCGATCAAATTAAAAATTCTAAGTTCAAGTTTCAAATCAGGGTTGTGTTCTTAGAGAACCACTAGTATAAGTTTCAGTCAATTAGGCAAAATGGGGGGAGGGGGGTTTTCAGCAATTTAACAGTAAATAAATGTGATAAACAATAAAATAGAAGTAAACAGATGATGGAAATATAATCAACCTAGGGAAACTATCAGACAACGGTGATTCTATTCTTAACCTAAAGATAAATTTAATTCTAGTTATACTAATTAACTAGATTAACCCCAAAATCTCAATATTAACCTACCTAATTAATTAATTTGGTTGAATCCTCACTAAGCTGGTATCCCTGCACCTAGCTCGGCAATTCCTACTACACAATCACATAGAGTATGGTCATTGGAACCAAATCTAACCCTAACCAACATTGCAGCAAGGGATTAGAGCATCCAAGACCTAAATTCTGAATTTTTATCCAACCAAATTAAGTTCTACTTCGTGAAAATTACTCCTATGATGATCAGACCTAGAAATCCCACAAACCCATCCACCAATCATGCATAACAATTATCATACACAATCACAAAGAAAGAAATGAGGAGTAGAGAGGCATAACTATCATTAAATTCAAAGTAAACACAATACAGGTCTCAAGAATCAAATCGACAATCTTCCAGTTATCCCAGATTGACTACAAACATGCCTAGCCTTCCATTTTCATGGAGGCAGCCATGGGAGAAGGAGAAAAATGAAGAAAACCAAGGAAGAAGATGAAGTGGCGGCTAGGAATGGGAGAGTGAATGTGCTAGCCGAAAATCCCTAGGTCTAGTACAAGAAAATTACAAGTTTGCCATTAATGAAGCCTAAATTACATAATTGCCATTAATGAGGCCTAAATTATAAAATTACCCCTCCTTATGTTACCAAAAGCCTATTTCACCCTTTTAAAGTTGAGAAAATATCCTTTGTGTTCTTGCTTCATGAATTAATGAAAAATTATTACTCCAATCCCAAGCTTGGATAAAAATCCTAACATATTTTGAGACCTCTCAAGTCCAGTTTTGAAATTAAAAATCCCTAACAAGTAAAATTGGACCTTAAAGTGGAATAATTAATATGAAATACAATAAATTATAATTAAGACTCAATGATAAAAATAGATGTTAATTAAACAATTAAATGCAAGTTTGAAATACTAGAAGTAAGTATAAGAGTATACAGATAAACACTAAAAAGTTTTTATCAATTACCCTCAATTATATTTTGTTTCAATTTGAAAGGTGAGATTCTGAATCAGAATTATACACCTTGAATTAAAATTCAGAGATTTTCAATCAAAAATGGTGTCAATAAAAGCTTATGCTAGTGGAAAAAACGTCCATGATTAATTTTATATTATATATAATACGTCTCAATATATATTCTAAGTTTATATTCTAAGATTGGGAGAAAGCAAACAAGAACATTTTATGAATACAAAGAGACTAAATGGTTCCTCTTTGGGAAAATACAAACTGATAAGTTGAAGATCTTCTAATAAAAGGACAGAAATTGCAATCAATCTGTTAAACAGCAACACAAATATGCCCACAACAAGACCAACAAATTACTGAGTAAGTGGAAATAAATAAGTCGTTATCACACCATTAGTTTCCATAATAGTTATTAAAATCCCTACAAGAAAAAAGGTACTTTGCCATGGGTTTTTTTTTTCTTTCTCTTACTAACCTGGTTTAAACCCCACGAGTTAAATCATTTAGCCACAGTTGGTCCAACTTCTTGGAAATCATTTACCTAATTTTATTAAGTCCATTTAATTGCGGTTGGATCAAACCGCCGATACAGCCAATTTGCATGTGCTTAAAAAATACTACTATTTTGTATTGGAATTAGATATCCCAACATAAAATAAAACCTCAACAATAAAATAAAAGTCCAATATTAAAATAAGTTCTAATTTTCAATACCTAATCAAAACTTAGATAAAACTCTAATTTCTATCTTTTCATTTTACATTAGAGGCAGCGCTTAAGGAGCAAGTCTAAGCCAAAATCCAGAAAGTTAGCACTGTAGCTCCTGCCCAGAGTGGTGGCACTGGTGCATGAAACTTCCCTAGCCAATTTCCAGAGAATTCAGCACTGTGGCTCTTGACTAGAGAGCTGTGGTGTTTGATCTTTAATTTTCGGCCCCAAATTTGCTCCGCAAAATTGGATTCCTCATCCACTTAAGAGATAAACCTAAGTATAAATAGACGATTTTTATACTAGTTTAGAATTCGTTTTGCCATTTTGTACACAAGAGGCGTAAAGCTTTGTAGAGAGGGAACTACTTAGCTTCAATCCTCTATTCTTTCTTGTACTGTGATGCAAAATTATTGTTTGGGGGTGCTTCTTTTTATCATTACGAACTAAATTGAAAGGAATTAGTAAGTGGTGTAATCATTAAAAAGAATTAATAAAACGAAATACCTTGTCAGTTACTACAATTCTCACAGGACCAATCACACTGGTAATAAAGGATAGGTTAATTTGATCTCTGGATTTACAAATTGAAAAATGAGGAATTGCCTAATTAGCTATTGAAAGAATTTGATTGAGTTGATGATAATTGATAAACAAATACAAATGGTTACAATGAAATTGAAACCTTAGAGATGTTGATTAATTGAATTTGCCTCGTTGATTGACATTTGCTTTCTGAATGTCTTTTTAGTAGTGCTCTCTTAATTGCATTCGATTGCCCATATGATATCATAGGTTTTAGTTTGGTAATTAATAATATAGTTTTTATGGGTATAATAATTATGGGATACTTTGCTGACTCCATTAATAGTGTTGGCTTGAACTGTGTCTCCAATTATATTTTTTGGAACATCAGCTCTCAGTCAATCTTTGTCTAACAATCTATTACATATATTGTCTGTATAATTAATTCAAGTGTTCTAGGTAGTTAGTTTGTACATAACAACGACTAAAATATTAAAAGGAGCCATGTCGCCACCCTTGTAATTATTAGACTAAGTTAAGAACTTCATTCTTTTAGTCATCACCCAAAGAATACTTAAATGTTTAGTAAAAAATCAAATTTATATCGTTTAATATTTCTTAATATGTAATTCACACACAAAAAAAAAAGTTATGGTTAAAAATTGATAAGAAAAGCTTTGCTATCTTTATAGTCCTACCTTGCTCGAATTGTATTAGTTGTGGGTTAAATAACTTAGTAATAAGTTTGTACTCCACTGGTAGTCAAGACTAAAGAAAATAATTACAACAGTAAAAATATGGTTCATTTAAATATATTTGTGGTTGTCATCTTCAAATAACAATAATCATAATAATAATACATAATTGAGATAATATTCTTTTTGATAGCACGTGATAAAAAATTTGCATCCAATGCTATGCACCTTATAAACCATGGGATGTATAAAGACACAAACACAGTGTTTCTTTCCGTGCATGTGACAATGATTGAGGTATCTTATCTTCTAATTATTTCGACTCACACCGAAAAGTTCAATATATGCCTTCAATTCAAGAAGGGACCAACAGAGGTATCTTAACTTGTTGCCTTCCTGCGATAAACTCGCCATCTGTTTCATAGAATTCACTGTATGATAACCTCATTTGTGGCTAACAAAAGATTGTTGCTGGTAAATGCAAAGATAAGAAATGAGATGCAAACAACTCAGTCTTTGTAGCATCACATGCGAGTGCCACACTGTGGTTATAGTACAAGTCACCAAAAATGATGATTTTGATTATGACAGTTCATAATTTAGTTCTAGTGAGGAAGAAAATATGCAGATTGGAAACCCTAGTTTCAAGGGATTTCAGATAAGAATTAGTATATGGCTAGGAAGGAAGAATCACGTGCAGCAACTATGAAAATAGTATGACAATATTAGAGCTAGTAGTAAACTGAATTATCCTTAAAATTAAGCCTAGATTTTAGACGAAGACAATAAATTTTAATTTCTATTTTTGTTTTGGATAATCACCCATATGCAATAAAAAACCTAATCAAAACTTAGATAAAACTCTAATTTCTATCTTTTCATTTTACATTAGAGGCAGCGCTTAAGGAGTAAGTCTAAGTCAAAATCCAGAAAGTTAAGCACTGCAGCTCCTGATCAGGGTGGTGGCACTGGTGCATGAAATTTCCCCAGGACCAATCAGGCCGGTGATAAAGCATAGGTTAATTTGATCTATGCATTTACTATTTAGCGATTGAGAGAATTTGATTGAGTTGATGATAATTGATAAACAAATACAAATGGTTACAATGAAATCGAAACCTTAGAGATGTTGATTAATTGAATTTCCCTCGTTTATTGACATTTTCTTTCTGAATGTGTTTTTAATAGTGCTCTCTTACTTGCATCCGATTGCCCATATAATATCATAGGTTGCAGTTTGGTAATTAATAATATAGTCTTTGTGGGTATAATAATTATGGGATACTTTGCTGACTCCATTAATAGTGTTGGCTTGAAATGTGTCTCCACTTACATTTTTTGGAACATCAGCTCTCTGTCAATCTTTGTCTAACAATCTATTACATATATTGTCTGTATAATTAATTCAAGTGTTCTAGTTAGTTAGTTTGTACATAACAACGACTAAAATATTAAAAGGAACCATGTCGCCACCCTTGTAATTATTAGACTAAGTTAAGAACTTCATTCTTTTAGTCATCACCCAAAAAAACTTAAATGTTTAGTAAAAAATCAAATTTAAATCGTTTAATATTTCTTAATATGTAATTCACATACACAACAAAAAAAAATTATAGTGAAAACTTGGTAATAAGAGCTTTGCCACCTTTTTGGTTGTACCTAATTTGAATCGGATTAATTGTAAATTGAGGAACCTAACAATAGGTTCATACTCTACATATATCGGTGGTCAAAACTAAAAAAAAAAAATTATAGCAGTCAAAATATAGTTCATTTAAATATATTTGTGGTTGTCATCTTCAAATAACAATAATCATAATAATAATACATAATTGAGATAATATTCTTTTTGATAGTACGTGATGAAAAATTTGCATCCACTGCTATGCACTTTATAAACCACGGGATGTATAAAGACACAAACACAGTGTTTGTTTCTGTGCATGTGACAAAGATTGAGAGATTATTGCTTGAAAAAATCACACAGACGAACCTACAAGTTGTCCTAGAGGGGACCAATCGTTACGTGAAAAAAAAACATAAAGTAATTAATAAGGTGATCAGAAACAAACATATGAAATAGCCCGTGGTCCACATGCTATATATAGGTTTCATTATGGCAACCAAATTTTCGACAACCATAGGATAAATTTTTTATGTAAGTTTTGCATCTCATTCCTTGTAATTTACATTAATTAGCAAGGTGGGAGGGGACCCGAATGGTAAATGGTCCCCCAAGTTTTTCAATTTTAAGTATTGTTATTATACTCAAGTATTAATGTAAAATTTATTTTTGTCAACTTCAAATCCTGAATTTTTAATATTAACTCTCTTTTTATTTAATGTTTTTCTTCACCATTAGCAAATTCACCACTAATAAGCCTTTGATAATCCCATATGAGGTTATCATTCATTTTGAAAATGATAGACGTGTTTTATCTTTTCATTAGAATTTTGGTTCAATTTTTTACAAAACCATTAGTAGATGATTGAAACACTACTCCCTTTTCGGTGTAATAAAATTGGAGATGATGAAGAGAGGTGCTATATGTACACTACTTTTTATATACTCACTTTTTCATCCTTTTTTCCTTTTAAATCTCTTTTACCTTTCCGTTTATAATTTTACTTTACAGTCAATCAGATTTAAAATGTGTGCATAAATAGATGTAAAAATATGATTTTCCGTTCTGTTACACATCCAAACATTTACGTGGACCTTCATAAACCCACTTAGTTTGCAAGTATTTATTCCCTGTTGGCATGCACCTTTACGGAGTCACGTAAATGTGGAGCTCTTATTCTATTTCCATCTAAACAAATTGAATAACATTACATTATACAATAATGAATCATTGGTCTAGCAAGAAAGATTAACACCGGGGTCGTTAGCCACTGTTTCAGGAGCATTCAGTCCATCAAAGTTGTTGCTTCGTCGACATGGGCCACAGTTGAAGTTCCATGACGGCTGGATTGGTCCACGGCCATAGTAGTAGCATTCAGTCCATCAAAGTTGTATAGCTTAAAGGTTTGAATTGCTGTTAAGCCATTTGCATAATTTCCTTTTTTTCATTTTATAATTCTGATAATAAATATTATTTGTTTAAAAATAGTTAAAAAATGTTATATAAGAAGTAATATTACCCATTTCCAATGAAGTATACTCATATGGGAAGTATATTTTGTCGTATGGATACGGTTGTTTTCATTCTAAAGTCGTATAGAAATTAGTCAAATTTAAACATTTCTTTGTGACAAAAATAGATCATTTATATATATATATATATATATATATATATATATATATATATATATATATATATATTTATATAAACTAGAAAAAATAAAACAATAAACTATATATATAATTACAATTGATGCATAATTCAATTCTATGACATGAATTTATATATTTTCATGACTAAATTATACTTTTGCAACCGCTCATGCGAGTGTACCCTTCTGGAATTGGATCAGAAACGGGGGAAAGCAAAACAAACAAAAAATCATCTTTGCACCATTTGAATGAGAGAAGTCTCATAGATTTTCAGCCAAGTATATCTGTGGCTACCAGACTTTGTTGAAGATAGATTAAGATAAGCTGATACAAAAAGTAATATAAAAACCTTAGGGCAAAATTGAACGAGGGCTAAGTATGGGAAAAACAATATTAAAGAGACCATGTGTTTTGTAGTCATGATCTAAAAGATCATATAAGAGAAATACATAACGAAATGAATTTTCCCGACTATTTTAGCCCAAAACAACAAAATCTATTGTCCTTCATCTTCACCAAATGAATTTTCTCTCTTTCATCTGCATCTTATGTTACTTGGAAATTCTTCATAAAATAAAGATTAAGCTTATTTGTTGTTTCTTCTTATTTTAACGATTCTTATTAGGTGATCCCTTGTTTAAGGCTATGTTTGTCAAAATTAGCTGATAAACTAGTTGAAATAAGTTCATTAAACAAATAGTTCTAGTACTATCTATTTCTTTGGCTTTGTATGCTGACTTGCTGGGAATTCAACTCCCCATACGTTGTAAGAATTAATTTCTCTATGTCACTTCCCTTTTAATTTTTTAAAGATAAAACATTAATAGTTTGAATTGCTCATTGGATTAAATAATTTCTTCATATCCCAAGGTTGCTTGAGTCACCATACAAGGAATGCAGTCTCCTCCCATGCAGCAATATCTATTAAGACAAAATATCCACCGGAAAGCAAGAAAGTTAGTAAATCACAGATAACTCATATAAATACTATATTATAAGAGATTAAATATAATACGAGAACCGAAATGAAAATTTGCAAATATGTTGTTTACATCATATATCATATAAGTAAAGAGAATAAATAGACCTACATTTTTAGGTAGCCACACAAATTCCATAACTCTCAAACTCTAAAACTTTTACTGCATATAATAATATCTTCTAAGTGAACACAACTTCTATTGAGGAGTTTTAAAAGATAATGCCCGATAACTTTATATAGACATCCAAAAGACACATAAAATATAATTTCAAATTACATTATTTCCAACATAGCCTTTTCAACAGTTTGCCTACGATAGAATTGAAACAGCTGGAACTTCCAAGGACAAAGGACAACCTCAATACTAGCCACAAGCCATTTCATAAATTAAACATTTGATCCTCTACTGTGATTTGGCTATACAATATAACATTAATACACGCACGTACACACTCAATTTTATGTTATTTTAAATATGGATTATTTTGTATGTATTAATGAAGACCAATAAATTTAAAGGACCAATGTAACTTGTAAAATTGTATTATTTAAAAATCACGTGTAAAACTATAATAGAAAGGGACTTATGTAGGACCTATTCATAATTGACTGAAACCAATTTCAGAATATTTTAATTTTTCAGAAAAAAGAAGCATAGGAGAAAAGAAAAAATAATAATATGATAACCACTTATTATTGCAAAAAGTTAGTAACATACTACCACTCTAAATTAGTAGGTAACATCACTATCCCTTCAAAAAAAATTTATTTGCACAGAAAACTTACTTCATATAGCTAAGCTCATCATGAAGTTCTTGCCAAACTAAAATAATCATCTATCAATCAAAAAAATTAAATAATAGGTAAGCCTACACAAAAGAAAATAATACCCATTCATTCAATGCAAAGGTATGGAATGAGATGCAAACAACCCAATATTATATTTAGCAAGTGGATGCCACACAATTTTCATATTCCGGATCTCAAGGTACAAGCCATGAAAGAGCCTGATTCCATTAACTTGTGATAGACTTGTCGTCATAACTTGTGGTCTTCCACAATGGAGGATGTCCTTACAAAGGGACCAGCAATGGCACCCTAACTTGTTGCCTTTCTATAATAAACCTATCATCTACTTATTTATTTCGACTCACCAAAACATCCAATATATGCTTTCAATTTAAACAGCTTAGCTGGGACCAATAGAGACATCTTAACTTGTTTCCTTCCTGCTATAAACTTGGCATGTGTTTCATAACCATTAACTTGTGATAGACTTATCGTCATAACTTGTGGTCTTCCACAAAAGAGGATGTCCTTACAAAGGGACCAGCAATGACATCCTAACTTGTTTCTTTTCTATAATAAACCTATCATCTATTTATTTATTTCGGCTCACACCAAAACATCCAATATATGCTTTCAATTTGAACAGCTTAGCAGGGACCATTCCTTCCTGCTATAAACTTGGCATGTGTCTCATAACCATTCACTTGTGGCTAGCAAAGGATTGTTACTGGTGAAGGCAAAGATGAGGAATGAGATGCAAACAACACAATCTTCGTCGTATCTCTAGGGATAAAAACATTAGGTCAAGATGGTTCATATCGGGTGTGAGTTGGGTTCAGCTTCGTAGTCCAGGCATAATGACATATATAGAAACGGCCCATGTCTAATATATAGTGATATTTGTTAATAGTTGTGTCTCTACTAAAAGCATAAGCTTTTAATTTTATGGTAAGCACCCTTCATCATATCATTTGGTTTCAGAGCCAATTTGGGTTTTGAATCCCTAGTTTAAATGTATCCAATATCTCAAGTTTCAAGGGTGAATCTTCCTAAAGAGGGAGAGGATGATATTCCCAACGGGTTGCGAGAATGCATTGTGAGTTGGGATGGCCCATGCCCAATGGGGAATGGTTCATAGTTTATGTAAGGTGTTATATGGTTCATATCATTGTATCCGAGTACCACGCTGTCTTGATACTAAAATGTAGGTTTAATATATAGAACTCTAAGCAAAGATGCTTTCAAAATAAATATCAGCAAAAACCATTATTCCATTAATGTCGTTGCATAATTTAGTTACAGATTTTTAATGAAGCAGGTCGATTGGATGTCTTAGATTTAAGGTATTGCACATCAGAATTATCTAGAAAGGGGAGAATCACCTGCAAGTATGAAATAGTATGATAATATATAGAGCAAGTATTAGTAAACAAAGTTATTCTTAAAATTTTGTTTAGTTTGTCCACCATGAAGAAAAATCTATTTTGTTGAAGACAATAAACTTTAATTTGTATTTTAGTATTTATGATTACGAATTACAAATATGAAAACCACAACTAGATATATATATATATATATATAGAGAGACAGAGAGAGAGAGAGAGAAAGAGAACTAGAAATGTTTTCTGTTTGTTTCTCTCTCAAAGTATAATATATATATATATATTATGCATATGTTGTGTTTGTATAACTTAAGTGTTCTAGATGGCTAGTCTGTACAAACTTAAATTGAACCATGTTGCCATTGTAAAAATTGTTTTTGTTACTGTTGTTGTTATTGTTACTATTGTTGTTGTAGATGTTATTATTTGTAATGTATTGTTATCATTACAAGTTATGAACTTAATACTTTTGTACCCGGAAAAACAAATTTTTTAGTGAAAGAAACAAATTTAAATCACTAAGGGCTTGTTTGGTTTTTATTTACATTTTTTATTTTTATTTCTTATTTTTATTTTTTGAAATGTGTTTTCATTTTTGACGTTTTTATTTTAAATTTTTTTTTTACTTATTTTCATATTTATTTACTATTTAACAATTATCTTTAATAAATTTTATTAAATTACTAGTTCTTTTTGTCAAAAAAAAAAGTTTGAAATTAACAAAAACTTTATCAACTAATGGTGTATTTTCACCGTGAAAATATCCGACACTATATTGAGAATCAACACTTAAGAATTTATGTTTTAATTCAATTACATTTTTAGGATTAAAACCATATGAATTAATCTATGCATTTGATCGGTGGTAAATTATTTGGTATTTATTCTTTTGGTGAAAATTATTCAATCAAATAAACCTACGAAAGCCAAAGAGGGGACCGATTATTACTCTAATAAAACCAAAAAAATTTAAGGTGCTAAGTAAAAGGATGATGGGATTGAATTCTCTGTTCTCACAAGTTGTGCCAAATCTTGTCTCATTGCAGGTTAAAAATATTTTTTAAATAAGTTATTAATACCTACACACATTATTCAAACATTTTCTAATCAATAATAACTCAATAAGACAAGATTTAACATAATTTGTGAAAAAAAAAATTGTTCCAAAGATATAAAATATCTAGTGGTCCACTTACTGTGTGGGTGTATGTGATTGTGAAGTACTTTATTTCTTATATTAGACCAAAGAAAACTTCACTCCTAAAGAGATAAGAATATTTAAATTTTGAAATATATTAATTTATTTAATTTAAATCTATGTTCCTCTCTTCACCACCTCATCTCTCTTGTCCCTCTTGTATTTCAAACAGAAGTTCTGAAATAAATGCTTGATGCTTCAATTAAAACTTCAGGGTGCACTATATGTAAAAAGACATTTATTTGGTAAGAAGATTTTTAATACTCTTATGATGTTGTCTAACTCAAATAAAATTAGTTTGTGTGTCTTAATAAAACAAATTGCTAAATTTTTAGCCCAAAAGTACAAACGACAAGAAAATATTTAGAGTTCAAATCAATAATTAAAGGGATATCAACATCTATTAAATGCCTCTCATTCTGTTGTTGACGTAGGCTGCTATATCTCATTCTGTAATAAATGCTTCTTTCTCTCTCGCTAACAGAACACATTGGAATATAACATTTTATGAATCTAGAGAGATTAAATCATAAATAATAAAATGACTAAATTGTAAGTCATTAAAAAAATAGGTTTAATTATAGAAATGGTTTGAATAGTTTCTCACAAAATTTTAAAAAGTTTATTAGTTTAAAATGTGAAAAATTCAATTTTATTGTTTACAAACGTTTATAAATTACTCTTTATAATCATTATAATTTAAAACATTGAAAATTTGTCAGTATAATTTTCAAATGGTTTATTTACCAATAGGAATTATTTTATAAATGTTTATATAGTTTTAGAGATGAATATTTTTAAAAAATTTAAACTATAAGAACTATTTTAAATTTTGTTTAAAATGAGAAAATCAATACTATGAAGTCAATTGATGGCGTTGAACTATATAAACATTGATAAATTATATGGCCCAATTTTTAACTTTTTTAACTATAAGAATTTTATTTTTAAAATTTTGTACGAAACTTTAGGACCATTATTATAGTTAAACAAAAGAAAAAATCGGTTGAAAAGTTTGTGTTCTTCAATTTTTCTTTTTTTTTTTTATATTTTCTTTTTTGGTTGATTGAGTTCTTTAAATTAAAAGGCAGAAATTGCAACAATCTTTTTATGTTACAACGCAAATTACTTTTAAACAAATGATTCTATAGTTATGCCAACAACTAAGAAAAAAAAAAAAAGTTGGGATCACCCTATTAATTCTCCACAATATTGATAACATCTAATGGTTAAAATAGAAACTCCACGTCATAAAGACTATGGAAAAGCATGAGAAATTCCCCATATTTTATCTGACATATACTTAATTCTAAAATTTTTTAACATGTTCACTTAACAACTTTAATCTTTTAAAACAAGTACATCCACAAACTGTAACTTCTATTAAAAATTTGGTGGAAAAAAGAAATCCATATATATCTTCTTGTTTCTTTATTAGCACATTTGATATGACATATAAATAAAAACGGATAGTGAAAATAGAGAAATTAACGAGGTACAAATATTTTTTTATTAACTTTTTAATAGAAATTATTGTTTGGAGGTGATGCATGGATTTCAAAAGAACAATATTATGTGTACATTTTGAAAGTTCTGTGAGTAAAGTCCACAACATACAACAATGTACTGTTAGGAAACTGTTGGGAAACAAGATGGCTTCTACGACCATGGAGGTTGTTATTTGGAATTTGCTCGGGGTGACGGATTTTTTGTGATTTTGGTACATTTCATTTTAAGGGTTGGAGTTGCTGCTGAGGAAGGCTTCTTAACATGTCGTCATCTTTAATGGAGGATGCCCTTGGAAAGTGTCAATAATTAGTTTAATCTAAAAGTTTAAATAGTCAAGAGAAGATTTGATATTTGACTTTATATTATATCCACAACACGTCCGTATATATATGAAATTCAGAGAAACTTGAAGAGTGAAAATTCACTCATACTATGTACTAAAATTATTAATTTAGTTAAGAAATTGGTAATTAGAGATTTGATTTTCTGACTTCCAGTCAAAAAAAGCTCTCATATCATAAAAAATTAATTTAATCTAAGTTTAAATTATTAGAATAAAAGTCAAGACTCCTTTTGATATTATATCCAACGCAAAAGGGACCAACAGCGGCATCTTAACTTTTTGCCTTCCTGTGATAAACTTATCTTCTAATTATTTCGACTCACACCGAAAAGTTCAATATATGCCTTCAATTCAAGAAGGGACCAATAGAGGTATCTTAACTTGTTGCCTTCCTGTGATAAACTTGCCATCTGTTTCATAGAATTCAATGTATGATAGCCTCATTTGTGGCTAACAAAAGATTGTTGCTGGTAAATGCAAAGATAAGAAATGAGATGCAAACAACTCAGTCTTTGTAGTATCTCATGCGAGTGCCACACTGTGTTTATAGTACAAGTCACCAAAAACGATGATTTCGATTATGACAGTTCATAATTTAGTTCCAGTGAGGAAGAAAATAGACAGATTGGAAGCCCTAGTTTCAAGGGATTGCAGATAAGAATTAGTATATGGCTAGGAAGGAAGAATCACGTGCAGGAACTACGAAAATAGTATGATAATATTAGAGCTAGTAGTAAAAAGAATTATCCTTAAAATTAAGTCTAGTTTGTAGTTGAAGACAATAAATTTTAATTTCTATTTTTGTTTGGATAATCTCCCATGTGACATGAAAAAGGACACTTTATTTGCCGAAATCCCTATTTTCAATTGTATCCATTCTGTGTGGTCTATGAATTAGAAGAGCATTTTGTACGTTTACTGGATTGGGCTTCTACTGAATATATCTTAATCATTTATCTTCATGTACTGTCCACTGTATCATTCGGTTACATCTCTTGAGTAAATTTGAACCTTCTATTTGTTATCAACAAAAGGACAATAGAGGAAGTCCAACAAAAAAGTCAAATTCGATCTGATTTTTCATGCATATGCTTTTTAGGACAGGAACACCATCATGCTGTAACAGAAGCAGAAAAAGAACATATATTTTTAAAAGTAATAATATATACACAAATTTATTTTAGTACACCATTGGGTATGTCAAATGAACGGCTTAAATGTTCTAAGCATCAATCCAACCTATTAGAGAAGCTTGATTCAAACTGTGGTCCCTCTTTAATAATTTTTGTTGTGTCCAACCCTTTAAACTAAGGCTTTATATTCTCTTACCCTAACCTAAGTTCCCTCTCTTACTTTTTGAAAAAAAAAAAATTACAATTTCATGGTTGATAAAGTCAATAAGAAAGTCGGTGGCTGAAAAGCTTCGATGCTCTCCTTTGCAGATAGGGAAACTCTGGTTCAAAGCAGCTTTTTCCCCATTCCAGCTTACTATATGGAATGCCTTAACATTCCTCAACAGCTTTGCAAGGTGTGTGATGCTATCAATAAAAACTTCTAGTGGGGCCAAACCAATGCCAAAAGCAAAATTCACCACGTTGGCTGGGAGAAATATAGTGTCACAGAAAAGAATGGCAGAAGATCCAATACTTAAAATAATTTGTTAACCCCAGCCGTAAGGCCAAGAATAAGCAATTAAGAAAGCCTATTAAATATGTAGCATTTAAATTTTAAAGTAAGTTTTATTAATTGTGAATATTAATTATAATTTTCATTAATATCTTATATTTTTATGTTACTATTATGCCCTTTTCTTTTTTAGAAATTTCTAAATCTTAAAATACAAATCTTAAATTTAGATTTTATTGTTCATATTTAGTGTTTTAGAGTTTAAGAATTAAGGTTTATATTTAAGGTTTAGGGTTTAAAATTTAAGATTTTTGGTTTAGGGTTTATATTTAGGATTTAGAGTTTATGTTTAAGGTTTAGGATTTACGTTTTAGTTTTAAGGTTTATATTTAGTGTTTAGGATTTAAGTATTGGTTTTATTTTTTTGAGATTTAAGATTTATATTTTAAAATTTAGAGACAAAAGATAAAGGACAGAAA
This sequence comes from Bauhinia variegata, assembly GCA_022379115.2. NCBI lineage: Eukaryota > Viridiplantae > Streptophyta > Magnoliopsida > Fabales > Fabaceae > Bauhinia > Bauhinia variegata. The sequence goes on along the minus strand of CM039438.1, from coordinate 8,270,000 downwards.
GAAAATAAATTATTAATCAGACATATTTACTGTATGCAATTAATAATCTTGTCTTAGTAATTTAGTTTTAAGCAATTAATGAGGTCTTTAATTAATGCTTATCTTAGGACTGAAGTTAACAAGACTTTTATTTAAAAATCAAAATAAGAAATAGATCTCTCCTAGCAAAGCTGCATATCTAGAGAGATGTCTAGCCTTAAGAAAGCCGTCTTTGATGGTGTCAAGAAGAGGGTAGACGTTTCAACACTAATTCTTGATATAATATGGGAACTTTTATGTCAAAAGATTAAATTTACTGACCAACACCCTGTTAGGTAAATTAAAAGTATTTTATCACATTATATGAGTGGGTCTGTGCTACTTCACACTTCAAACCCAACAAATTTTTTGTGTGAGGGTGTATTATTGACATATTATTAGATATAATACAAAACTAATTCTAAATCTTCTTTAACATATTAAGTGTTGGTTAAGCAAGTTCTTAGCAGATGAAACCTAGGGAACCTTAAAGATGCTTGCACTAGAAAAAAAAAAAAGTAAAAAGGAGAAAAAAAAATGTAGCCTAATTTAGGATTACTAGTTGAGGCTTGTTTTGCAAGGTTAAATTTTTAAGAAGCCCAAACATTAATTGGTTTATTTCATATTTTAAATCTTATTTAATTTGGGCTAACTATGTATTTTAGATTCAACAAACTTTTGATCTTGGACATGGGTTTTGGTCAAGTTTGGATCCATAATTCAACTGAGATTTCGTTGCTAATTTGTTTATAATTTTAATTCAAAAAGAAGAATTTTGTAAAAAACTATTTTCTTAAAAAGATGAAGCAACTTCAAAATTTAAAGGCTTGCCATTTTTTAGAAGCAAGTAGAGAATGCTTTCCCTTTTCACTTTGGCTTCTATTTTCTCTTTTGTTTTCTAATTTTTTAGAAGCCAATCGAATAAGCTCTAAGTGGAAGCTGGGACCTGGAATTTGCTACCCAGGTTATATTAAATAGACCGCGATGATTTCATTGAAGTCACTTATATAAAGAAAAACTACTTATTTATTATTGTCAAGATCATAATTAAAATAATACATAACAAGTTAAGCTGCAAGGCACTTAAAGATCCATTATTAAAACCATGTGAAATATTTCTTAATTTGATCAACAAAATATTATGAGCATTTAGATTTGCTTTTAAAAAAAAATTAAGAAGAAGTAGAAATAAAAATTAAAAAAAATATTTTGTGTTTAGATTAATTTGAAAAAACACTTTTTTATTAGAAAATGAGAAGCACCCCTTCACCCGTTTAAGAAAAAAAAAAGTAGCTTGCAGCGGTGCTTCGCATTCTACCCAAGAACCAATCCAAATAGTCAATTTCATATAGAAGTATTTCTTTTTCAAATAAAAAGCAAAAGCAACTTGACAAAAACCAATCCAATATGCTTTTACTTCTTTGGGGTGAGGTAAATGTAAGTACTTTTGAAGTCTCAATGCCTTTTATATCTTAAATTGGGGCATCATCCCTTTACGCTAAAATTTTAATTACCGAAAAAATAGTGGTGTATTTAATATACTTATGACATGTTTGATTCTATTATATCTTATTAAACCTTACTTTTTACAGACCTGAGTATCCCATTACGTTTGGAGAGGAAATTTTCGGTCTCACGAATTTTAGTTTGCATTCAAATGAAATTATATGAAATCACTAACCAAATGAACCTTATTCACAGAAAGGTGATGCGTAGCCAGTTGAGAATCTCCTAGACTAAAAGTTCTGCTCGAATGAGCATCGTTTGAAGTGGCAATGTAAGAGAGATTCTCGCTTATGAGGATCTGTGAGTATTGTCGTTTGTTATTGTCTATCTTTTGTAGGTTAAATATATATTGTATTTTGCCATTTTGTGTTAATCTTAGAATGGAATTTTGTTGTGCTCTGGTGCTCAGTCTGAATGCTGATCTGCTTCCCTAATGACTCTTTTTAATTTGTTCTCTTTCTTTGTTTTCGTGAGGAAAGACCAGGATCTGGCTTTTGTGTTAGACTGCCTCTTATGTCTCTGTGTTGGGTAGTAGATGAATGGCCACAATTCACTTTGGGAATGTGTACTATCTGATAGTGTTTGTAAAAGTGGATTGTGAGCATTCATCCACTACTCAACACAGGAACAACAAAGACAACCTAGCAAAAAAACTATATCCGGATAGTGGCTAGATAGAGTACACCATTACTGTGAACAAAAAGCATTGTCTAGTAAATTACCATGCAAACACATGATCTTATGACTTAACTTTAGTTGATTCAAGACATGTAAAGACTAAAGAAAAAAGGGACTAAAAGAAAAGCTTGTGTAAGTCAACTCTCCATTAAAGGACAGACTTGCAACCTTTTTTGAACACTTCTCTTTAAACGCCTTTACCACTTGAGAAGATCTATTTTATTTTCTTTTTGATGACAAATGGTCCCCCAAGGTTTTCAATGGTGGTGTGATTGCTATCTAAATAATATATGCTTGCATGTTATGTTATGTTTGCTATCTAAATGAAGCAGGTCTAATGTATAGCAAGTTTGTTTCACATTATGCATACTACTGCTAGATAATGTTAGTAATATTTTTAATTGTTTAGTTCAAGTGTATTTTCTGCTACTAAATAAAGCTGGAGATTCTGATGGTATAAAGTTCATGAAGTAGAGGCCTTAGGTTAACACTTTTTTCCCCTTTTAATTCCCTCTTTATCATGGCCAGAGCTACCAGTTTTGATTGCCTGGTTGATAATTACCCTCAACTATATTTTGTTTCAATTTGAAAGGTGAGATTGTGAATCAAAACTATACACCTTGAATTAAAGTTCAGAGATTTTCAATCAAAAATGGTGTCAATAAAAACTTATGCTATTAGAAAAAAAGTCCATGACTAGTTTTATATTATATATGACCCGTCTCCATATATGAGATTGCTTAGGTTTTAAAGCACTACAGTATTAATAAAGCATAGACCCAAAATTGTGGCAAGAAATTCAATATTATGTAAAGAACTGTTTTATTTTAAAAGCTTATGTTGTCAAGAGAATTCATGATTGGTTTTATATTCTATGAAAGGTTGAAAGCAAACTAGAACATTTTATGAATACAAAGAGACTAAATCATTCCTCTCTGGGAAAATACAAGCTGATAAGTTGAAGCTCTTCAAATAAAAGGACAGAAATTGCAATCAATCCTTTAAACAGCAACGCAAATATGCTCAAAACAAGACCAACAAATTACTAAGTAAGAAGAAATAAATAAGTTGTTATCACACCATTAGTTTATCGTAATATCAAGAACAATAGGATGAATTTTGACAAATTATTCTTCTCAGTAACCTATTACGGAAGGATTATGACCATTCTAGGCCATTCTCATGGTGGATAAAGAAAATCATTTACCCGCAGTTGGCCCAACTACTTGGAAATCATTTACCTAAATTGGTTAAGTCCATTTAACTGCGGTTGGATCAAACCGCCAACACACCCAGTTTGCATGTAGTTAAAAAAATACTACCATTGTAGTATTAAAATATTGGAATTAGGTATCCCAACATAAAATAAAAGTCCAATATTAAAATAAGTTCTAATTTAAAAACCTAATGAAAACTTAGATAAAACTCTAATTTCTATCTTTTCATTTTACATGTCAGGCTGCGCTTAAGGTGTCAGTCTAGGCCAAAATCCCGAAAGTTAGGCGCTGCAGCTCTTGACCAGAGTGGTGGCACTGGTGCATGACATTTCCCTAGCCAATTTCCAGAGAGTTCAGCACCGTGGCTCTGGACTAGAGAGCTGTGGCATTTGATCTTTAATTTTCCCAAGTTTGCTCCGTAAAATTGGATTCCTCATCCACTTATGAGATAAACCTAAGTATAAATAGACGATTTTTATACTAGTTTAGATTTGTTTTGGCATTTTGCAGACAAGAGGTTCAGAGCTTTGCAGAGAGTAACTACTTACCTTCAATCCTCCATTCTTTCTTGTACTATGATGCAAAATTATTGTTTGGAGGTGCTTCTTTGTATCGTTACGAACTAAATTGAAAGGAATTAATAAGTCGTTTAATCATTAAAAGGAATTAATAAAACGTAATATCTTGTTAGTTCCTCCAATTCTCACAGGACAGATCTGACCGGTAATAAAGGATAGGCTAATTTGATCTCTGCATTTACAAATTGACAAATGAGGAATTGCCTAATTAGCTATTGAAAGAATTTGATTGAGTTGATGATAATTGATAAATAAATACAAATGGTTACTATGAAATCGAAGCCTTAGAGATGTTGATTAATTTAGTTTCCCTCGTTGATTGACATTTGCTTTCTGAATGTGTTTTAATAGTGCTCTCTTACTTGCATTCGATTGCCCATATAATATCTTAGGTTGCAGTTTGGTAATTAATAATATAGTCGTTGTGGGTATTACAATTATTGGATATATTTTTTGGAACATCAGCTCTCGGTCAATCGCTGTCTCATAATCTATTGCATATATTGTCTGTATGATTAATTCAAGTGTTCTAGGTAGTTAGTTTGCACATAAGAACGACAAAAATATTAAAAGGAACCATATTGCTATCGCAAATTTTCCAAAATCTGGATATATTTTGTTGTTATCAATGTTGCTAATTATTGCAATTATTAGACTGAGTTAAGAACTTCATTCTTTTACTCATCACCCAAAAAATACTTAAATATTTAGTTAAAAATCAAATTTAAATTGTTATATATTTCTTAATATGTAATTCACACACAGAAAAATTATAGTTAAAACTTGGCAATGAGAGCTTTACCACCTTTCTGGTTTTATTCAATTTAAATCAAATTAGTTGTAAGTTAAAGAATTTAATAATTAGTTCATGCTCCATAGATACCAGTGGTCAAGACTAAAAAAATGATTACAGCAGTAAAAATATAGTTCATTTAAATATATTTGTTGTTGTCATCTTCCAATAACAATAATCATAATAATAATACATAATTGAGATAATATTCTTTTTGATATCACGTGATGAAAAATTTGCATGCAATGCTGTGCACTTTATAAACCACAGGATGTACAAAGACACAAACACTGTTTGTTTCCGTGCATGTGACGATTGAGAGCTTATTGCTTGAAAACAGACGAACCTACAAGAAGCCCTAGAGGGGACGAATCGTTACTTGAAAAGGTGATCAGAAACAAACATATGCAATAGCTCGTGGTCCACATGCTATATATAGGTTTCACTATAAAGCAATTAATGAGGTGATCAGAAACAAACATATGAAATAGCTGTTGGTCCACACACTATATATAGGTTTCATTATCGCAACCATATTTGTCAAGACGGGAAGGGACCCGAATGATAAATGGTCCCCCAAGGTTTTCAATTTTAATTTTGTATTATAATGTTGTTATACTCGAGCATTAATGTAAAATTTATATTTGTCAACCTCAAATCCTGACTTTTTAATCTTAACTCTCTTTTTATTTAAATTTTTCCTTCACCATAAGCCAATTCACTGATAATAAGCTTTGATAATCACATATGAGATTATCATTCATATTATGGCTATGAAGCAGATGTTTAGTTTATCAAATGAAGGCAACAACTTATTTTATGTAAGCTGCTTAGTTTATCGATGGTTAATTATGCATTTTAAAGTTTCTCTTCTCTTGAAGGTCCAAATCTTTTAAAAGTGTTCTCTTCAAAATGATAGACGTATTTTATCTTTTCATTAGAATTTTGGTCTAATTTTATACAAAACCAGTAGTAGATGATTGAAACACTACTCCTTTTTCAGTGTAATAAAACTAGGGATGATAAGAAGTGGTGTTATATGTATACTTGTTTGTTTGTGTAAACCTAATTTTCTTATCTTTTTTTTTTATATCTCTCTTATTTTTCGGTTTATAGTTTTGCTGTTGGAATCAACCACAATTTAAAATGTGTGCACAAGTAGATGTAGAAATAGTATTTTCCTTTGTCATACATTCAAACATTTACGTGGACCTTCATAAACCCACTTAGTTTATAAGTATTTATTCCTTGTTGGCATAAACCTTTACGGTGTCGTGTAAATGTGGAGCACTTATTCTATTTCCTTCTAAAACAATTGAATAACATTACATTATACAATAACAAATCATTGGTCTAGCAATAAAGATTAGCGCCAGTATCAACTCCAAGTTGACTACAGTAATCAGTATAGTAGTTAATACGAGCTTGAACTGTGCTGGGACTCTTTTCATCACATTCAATGGCACCATTAATGGCCCTAATGGTTGCACCAAAGCCTCGGCTAATCACAGGTCGCACATTTTGCATTCAAAACCATAATGCTGACTTAAACGACACCACAGGGACATTAGCCACTGTTTCAGGAGCATTCAATAGTTTTTAGATGCACAATCAATCTCTTCTATGTAACATAAGTCTGCATACACGCATATATTATTTATAAATCACAGGCTTAATGTATCGCTAAAAATAAAAAATCATAAGCATAATATTTTAATCAATGCCACAAAATGCCAAAACTGGATTTGCTACAATACAAAACTGATAGTTAGTGTAATTACTGGGGTAACACATCATGGGCATTGGATGAATCAATTAGTGCATAGTTTTGTTCTTTCCTACGGCCCATTGTAATGATACAATGGTAACTACACTAACTATACCATAGCATATATGGTTTCAATTGGTCAAGTAACATAAAAGTTTAAAGAAGTTGTGTACTCACGTCCAGCTTCATGGGTAAAATGGGCAAAAGCAGCTGCAACTTCACGCTTTGAATCATCAGTAGATCCAAGTTGGCCAAACTGACTGTAGGATGCAGATCGAGTGTAGAACTTCTTCCCTGCACAACCAGATCTGGAAAGCATAGATTATATGTTGTCTTGTGAGTGGACATTGACTTTTTCAACGCCTCCAGAAGGAATCTATGTTGTTCTAATGAACAGAACATTTTAATTTCTCAATTATTATATGGTTGCCCAACTTGGACCACCAACAATATCACTAATTGAATAACCTCTAGTTAGATTTCATGAATGTTATCTTAAGATTTAGTGAGTTCATGAGCTTTCACGTTCAATTTTATACTATTTTTTGTCAATGGTTGGTGACTTGGTGTTGCCTTTTAGTCGTGTTTTGAGCTTGAAGGGAATGCTCGAGTCAAGAAGGATTGGTCTTTCATGAGCACTTAATTATTTAGGCTGCTATTACAATATTTTAGCGGATTTTTATTTTCTTTTCATGAGCAATAGAGAAAATTTGAATCGTAAATACTAAATTGTACTCTAGGTCTTTCTATCTTAAAATATCATCAAATAATTCTGAGAAAATTATCACAAAATTAAGAACACAAATAAAAGGATATTTAATTTTTAGGTATATTATTTCTATTATTTCAAAAGTTTTGAGTACTTTAAAATCGCTCCTCTTTAGAAAAAAATTACTCGCATCTTCATTTTAAAGACATTTTTCAAGATTTTGAAAAGATGATTTTTACTTGTTGAATAGTTGAATTTGGATCAAATTAATAAATTCAACTTTCCTAGACAGCTTTGGGCTTTGATTGATTGTGTATGATTTTTTTTTTTTTTCCAGATTTTGTCAAGATCACTAATTCTGGAATGTTACTATGATGTAGAGTTACCCTATCTCACAAGTAACTTAGCAGCCACCTTTCTTCAAATTATAAACTACAATTAAAATTCATAAATTATCCAAAACTATAATATTTTCTATTAAAGGCCAACCCATCGGACTGGCCATATCTCAATATTTATTTAATTTGTGTCTCACATGATGGTATGTATCTATTATTATTTTCACGGAAAGTACGGATTGCTAACTATATGCTATTCTTTAAAAATTTTATAGCCAAATTATGTTCATCTCTAGCATATTGAAAACGACTAATTTCATTCAAAACTATGGCAATATATCATAGGCAACTGAAGCAGTAAGTCATGGTTTGAGCTCCCCTGGCCTTAGCTTAAGAGTTATGCTATATGTAAACATGTTTTTATTCACCTGCTTTTCACACATTTTATTATTAAAAGCAAACCATAAGAACCATTTTCATTGGTTATGGAATTAACCCCTAGAGATATTTAAATCTAAATATAACAAATTAACCCTAGATAAACATGGAATCTTTGACTACGCTTGCTAAATACTCCTTTGTGCTACAACTTTTGGATACTGACCTGAGAAACCAAATTCTAGCATTGAGAAATTTTCAATTTTCAGATCAAAAAATGGTAATTCATCCATAACTGAGCATTCCAATAATCAGAAGCAATGAAAATGATTAATTTCTAAACCAGCGGTCAGTAATGACAATATATAATTATGCTTTTCAACAAATTTATGATTCATTTAAAGTTGATTTATAATGAACAGATACACAGATGGATAAAAAGAACAATGAAACCAAAAAAAAATTGAATTTTACATGTTCCCTGTTTTTTCTTGATTTCTTCTCGAGCTTCCATTGGAATCAGTCTAAGGTTGACCACCAGAAGTCCAAATGCATATTTGCACCATTTGAATGAGAGAAGTCTCATAGATTTTTAGCCAAGTATATCTGTGGCTACCAGTCTTTGTTGAAGATAGATTAAGATAAGGTGATACAAAAAGTAATATAAAAACCTTAGGGCAAAATTGAACGGGGGCTAAATATGGGGAAAAAAAATATTAAAGTGACCATTTGTTTTGTAGTCATGATCTAAAAGATCATATAAAAAATACATAAAGAAAAACTCATAAAAAAAAAAATCTAAAGCATAGAACTCATGAAAGCTTAGTTTGCCAAGTAAACTTATTAAAACGTCTGAGATATATGTAGCCATTTTGCAAGGAAATCTTCCAATTTCTGCTGTGTGGTCATATGTGAAAGGTGGATTTTGGTATTCCATGATACAACATGGTTTTATTCATTTTTCTTTTTATATAACTTAATTAATAGGTAACATTCTCGACTATTTTAGCCCCAAACAACAAAATCTATTGTCCTCCATCTTTTCCAAATGAATTTCTCTCTTTCATCTGCTTATTATATTACTTGGAAATTCATCATAAAATAAAGGTTAAGTTCATTTGTTTTTCTCTTCTTATTTTAAGGATTCCTAATAGGTGATCCCTTGTTTAAGGTTATGTTTGTCAAAATTAACTAATAAACTAGTTGAAATAAGTTGATTAAACAAATAGTTTTATTTCGGTCAAACAAATTTATAAACTAGTTAAATACATATAAGTTAGTTTAAATGACTTGTCAAACGTACTATAAATTTCAACGATATTCCCTATTTTTTATTTTTTATTTTTTGAAGATGTACCATTTAGTTCCTCAAAATCCTGAGAGTGCTGTCTTTGATTCACAATCTTACCTTTAAATTGAAGGCAACCTCTATATGAAGTTTCTCCTCAATCCAAGAGTGGCACTTTTCCCTAATTAAAAGGGAAATTGAAGATTAAGGATAATGAGACTTTGAGCCAAAGTCCTCTTTTTCAAGGGATGATTAGAGTTCATGAATTTTAAATACTAGCACTTAGGAACCCAAAAAGTGAAATTATTACCGACAACTACGCCATACATTTATTTAGTAGTAGTGTACATAATGTGAAACTAACATGTTACACATCAGTCACTACTTTATTTAGAAAGCAAACATAACATGCTATTATACATATTAACATTCACACCACCATTGATATAGTAGATTTAACCTTATGGAAGGTGACCGCCACAGCATCATCACTTCCAGACTTAACAACCAAGTTCAGATCATTGTCACCATTAGCAACATTTCCACAATGGCTTTGGGCATCATCTGGGGAACAGTAGATAATCTTATAAGTCTTCTCCCTATGCTTTTTGATATAAAAGTCACCTCTTACATATGCATCACCAAACCACAAATTCAACATATCTGGTATATGCACTGCGACAAACCACTGGGACGTCTTGGAACAACGTGGTACATCGACGAAGGTTAAATTCAGAGGTGTTTCTGTGGTAGCAAAAGGATATAAAATATGGTTTGAAAATTTCACTGGAATGGCTGGAGGAATGCTGGGCAAGCGAGGAGAAGCGATCAAGGGTAATGGACAGTTCTCGTTCCCAAGGTCCAGAAGTGTAAATTCACTTGCACCAATTTGTTCAGTGCCAACGAAGATATAGTATGAGTGAGCTTTCGAAAGTCGTTCGCCATCGGTGTCAGATATATTCGGCTTTGGTGAAGGTGAAGAGGAGGAAGAAGAGTGCCAGTAATGCAATCTTCATCATGTTTGGTTTGGCAAGGGAATGCTTCTAGGTAAGGCTGTGAAAGGGTTGAATAGATTTTGGTTGTGTGCAAATGGGAACTACGAACTACAATTTATAGAGCCAAGTAGTGAGGGCATAGTTGTAAAGTAATAATTAAATTTTGCATTGGAATTTATAATGTTATAGGTTTTAGCAAAATGCGAAAGATTGGGCAATAATGTCTGATAATGAATGATCTTATCAAAGCAAGGTGTCGTCTTTCATACATAGGACACTCATGCTGAGCTGCATGAACGGAAGACATATATTGAGCCATCCAGTTTGAGTCCGTACAATTATACATCAGCATAAATGAATAAATAAAGAGTTATTTAACTGTATTCATGGTCGACATAGGATGCAAATAAAAAATTGAGTAAAATACACTTTTACTCCTAATGCTTAGGGGTTGAATCAATTTAATTATTTAAATTTAAAATTTTTCATTAAATCTTTGGTGTTTTAAAAACTTACCAAACCTTCCGTCTGTCCGAGTTTACTGAGTTGGTATAATGGCGGAGCCAAGATTTAAATAGAAAAAGGCTAAGATTAAGATGTCAAGATTTGTAGCAGCTAAATGTAAGTTTTTACATAAACTTTAAAGGAGCAAAATGTGTAAAGTGTCAAGACAGTCAATGTTGTTATACTGTCGTGGTACTTATAAAATCAATAAACAATTATGTGATTTGAAAACAATGATTGTCTACTTATACAGTTAGATGATTAAATTTTGGATAAAATATTTAATTCAGTCTATCATACTTAAAATTTTAACTAATTTAGCACTCATAATTTAAGTTTATCAATCTAGTCCCTCAAATTTAAAACTCTAATTAATTTCATTTATCATATTTCAAACCTATCAATTTTATTTCTCACACTTTAAAATTTTTATCAATTTAATCTCTTAAACTTATCAAACCTGTGAAATTAATCTCTCATATTTCAAAAATATTGATAGGTTTAAAGACAAAATTGATAGGAATTTTGAATTATGAGACTAAATAAATTTGAAATGAGAGTGACAAAATTGATTAAGATTTTAAATATGAAAGATTAAATTGATAAAGTTAAAATATAAAAATATAAATTAATTAGAATTTCTAGTATGAATAATTAAAATAATTATTTACTCTTAATTTTTACTTATACTTTCACTCACGTCCATTTGGGCGTCACACATCCATGTGTGTCGTCCGAAACTTCACCAAAGCAATCTGCTAAACATTAAAATGATAAAATAAACAATCTTTATATAAATAAAGCGAATCAAAAGTTAAAAATAATTTTAATACTAACATTAAAATTTGATAATTTTAAAATTCTAGCAAGTGAATAAACTAATTAAATTTAATCCTCTGCAAATGATGCGACACCAACCCTCAACCAAGCTTGGAGGCCATCTCTCTTTCTCTCTCTCTCCCCCCTCCTCCACTGTCTCACACACCCATAGGCAGTCTCTTTTTTGAATTTCTGGATTTATGATTTCAACATTTAAATCTATATCAAATAATGGAAATCTGTCTTTTTAAAATTATGTTTGTAGAGTTGTGAATTTTGTGAATATATAAAGTGAAACTATAAATTATCTTAAAATATTTTGGTGAAAAGCACAAATATTGATGTAATTTTTCAAATCAAAATTTTAGATTAAAAATTATAGAGGGAAGCTTATTTTCGATGAAAGAAGAATAGAAATCCTGTTAACGTTCACAACGGTCAGTTTGTTAGAGAGAGAAGGAGAAGAAATGGGCACTCAAACCTTAAACAACACTTGATAAAGAACAGTGGGAGTATATTTTTAGCCATACACCGTCAGAGAATGCTAGGTGGGGTGTCTCCATTGTTTCCTTTATTTTAGATATCTTATTTATTTATTATTATTTATTACATATCATAAAAGATGCCTTCTTCTCAATAAAGGTGATTTCAAACCATCTACCACAATATACACATTTTTAGAGTTAAATTATATTTTTTTTCACACATCAAATTTGTAATTAATTTTATTTTTTATATTTAAAACTACTTAATTTTATCACCCAAAATTTTATTGCTTATGATTATTTAAGGGTTTATTAGTAATTTAAATCGCTAAAAAATGATAGAGAGATACAATCAATAATAATTTTAAATTATCAGGGATTAAATTAATAAATCTAAATTATTAAAGGTCCAATTTATTAGACTTTTAAGTATGAAAGACAAAAATAATTGAAAAATTTTCTAAAAGTGCTATAAACTTTGTGTCATGTATGTTTTACCTCAAAACTATTAAAATATACACTTAATCTTTTAAAATTTTTAAAATGTGTATATTATTCTCAAATTTTAACTTGTATTAAAAATTTAACAAAGAAAAAATATTTACATTGCACTATTTTTGTATCAACCTTTTTTCTTGTGATAAATAAATACAAACAATCAGGAAAAATATCGAAATTGATGAGTTACAGATGACTTTTTCAATTAAATTTTTAATAAAGATTAGAGGTTGGACTAATGTGCATATTTTAAGATTTTGAAAATGTTATATACACATTTTTTAAATTTTAAAACACAAAGATTAACGGGGCTTTTTGAAGTGTTCCTATACTATTAAACTCACATTTGATCGTTAAACAATAAATAAATTACTTTTGAACTCTTGTGTGGGCGTTTTCTATTAATTTTATGTTATGTAATAATAAAAAACAGGTTAAACTTTGTAGTTATCACATTTATGTTTTAAGATGTTGTAAAATACTTTTAAGTTTTACCAACAAATTGTCGGCTTAATAAAGCTAACGGATTCTCAACATAATTTAGATGAAAAGTCTTCAATTTTAAATTTTAAAATTACATTTGTTGAAAAAATTTATCATTATTATTTCCATCCCAAACAAGTCTCACTCTAAAGATGTGAAATGTCTGTTGCAATTAAAAAAAATAATGCAAGTTTTGGCAATAATAATTAAAGATGTGTTTGTTATCTATAATAGTACACGTATTTCAAAATGAAACGCGTTTTGGGTGCATGTATAGTTGAAACTAGTACTAGTATTTACTCAATTGTCAGCAATTGAGAACGCCATTGACTCATCTTCACATGTATAGGATAAGTTGATAAGATCATTATCTATCTTCATCGTTAAAATTTTCACATGTTACATTTAATTTATAGTTATATTTATTTATATGTCGTTTTAAAATTTCAAAGTAATATTTATTGTTCATTTTTTACTTTTATCTCTTATATGTACATTAGTTGATTGAGTAATTATAATTATAGAAATTTAGAGAATAAAATGAGATAAAAGTAAACTGGGACGATAGATGGTAAATTTGCATTAATAAAAACAAAATATGATTTGAGTTTAAGCAACAAATAAAAAGTGACCGACAGAGTACAATTATCCACGTGTTCTTAAATCTCTATCCTGATAATTGTGCAAGTGGACCGCTAGCTATGTTTCTTGTTTGTTTCTCATAATTGAGAAAGTAACAAAGAACTGTTGCTCGTGAATGCGAAGATAAGGAATTGATTGAAACAACTCAGTATTCATCATATTCCGCGTGTGACTGGCATACTGTCTTTATATAAAAAAAGAAGGATTTAATAGATAGAACACTAATTAAGCAAAGAAGCCTTAAAGACTGATAAGATATTGGTTGGTTCAAGGTGAAGCAGATTAACTCTCGTGGTGTTTTTAGCTGAACGTTTTAAGTTTAAAATTTTAAAATTTATTTATTGAAAGGAAATTACAGGATACACATCTTGATCTAAAATATGCTAATCATTCTATGATGAGTTAGGTTAAATTTAGACTCTTATTTTGTTGTTATTATTTTTATCATTATCAATTTTTTTGTCGCCACACGTACCTTCCTATTGAATATAATAGGGGTGGCTATTATGCAGTTTGGTACAAATTTTGAAAAAATCACAAACCAAACCATTCAATAATTCTTGTGTGGTTTTGTTTGAATTTCTAAAATTTCAAAATGAAAATTAAAAAAAAATCAACTCATTTAATTACGATTTCTTTGAGTTGATTAGAGTAGTTTGTAAACTAAACGTATTTTTATAAATAAATTTTTACATAAATATATAATAATCAAAATCCCAAAATCCGTGTCCGTTCGTCCAAAATAAACGTTTTGAGAATGTGACAGTGATACCTCAGACTTTAAATAGATCATACCATTACAATTTCCTAAATATATTGAAGAATATTTTGATCAATTTTAAGATGAAGAAACCAAGCAGTCCTGTTTAGCAAAAAAAATCTAAAGTCTAGGACTATATCCCATAAAAATTTAAGTCTATATTTGAACTCTCACAATTATGGCCACATCATATGAGTTCCATTGGCCACATCACACATTAATGGTCATGTCACCACTAACATGCTATGTAGGTAAAAATCGTTAGCGGGCTATTACAGAAGGGAACAAAGGGTTCGAATTGGGTAATTTTTGAATACTTAGGGTTTAAATTGGAAAAATTCATTTGTAATTGGGTATTTGTCTATGCGTTATATGTGGGGAGTAAAAGAAGGCTTTCTGCTTTAAACGTTAATTGTATTTTAGTATTTATGATTACGAATATGAAAACCACAACTTGATATATAGATCACTAGATATATCTATGCATAGAACTGGAAATGTTTTGTATGTCTCTCTCTCGAAGTATAATATATATATATATATATATATATATATATATATATATATTATGTTTGTATGAGTTAAGTGTTCTAGAAGGCTAGTTTGTACGAATTTTAAATGGAAACATTTTGTTATTGTAAAAATTGTTTTTGTTACTGTTGTTGTTATTGTTACCATTGTTGTTGTACATGTTATTATTTGTAATGGATTGTTATCGTTACAAGTTATGAACTTAATACTTTTGTGATTACCCAGAAAAAAAATTTAGTGAAAGAAACAAATTTAAATCACTAAAGGCTTGCTTGGTTTTCATTTACATTTTTTTTTTTAATTTTTGTGTCTATTTTTTAAATTCTCTATTTTCATAAGTTGTGCTAAATATATTTTAAATAAGTGAGAAAATATTTTAATCAATAATACACAACGGGACAAGATTTTATAAAATACCTAGTGGTCCACTTACTCTGTGTGTGTCATTGTGAACTACTTTATACCTTCCATTAGACATAAGAAAATTTCACTACTAAAGAGATAAGAATATTTAAATTTTAGAAATATGTTCATTTATTTATTTTAAATCGACGTCAAATCTCTTCATCCTCAGCTCTCTTGTCCCTCTTGTATTTCAAACAGAAGTTCTGAAATAAATGCTTGATGCTTCAATTAAATTCCCAAACACCAGGTGATGATAAAGGAAATTGGAAGGTTATGAAGCCACTAGGTATGTCTAAAGGTTTAGAAAGCAAGCATAGCTCAGAGGTTTGTATTGCTATGATGATGTAATATCGTTTAAAATAATAAAAAAAAGGAAGCTTAAGAATTTATTAACTAATGGCATAAACTTAAAAATAGTGCTGTACATAAATCGTGTCCATGTATTCTATACATTATCTTCATCAAATAAATGAATGAAAAAACTATTTAACCTAAAAACTTAAACAAATAACTAAACGGCATCTCAGCTGGGTGTACTATATATAAAAAGACATATTTATTTAATAAGAAGAACTTTAATACCCTTATGATCTTGTTCAACTCAAATAAAATTAGTCGGTATATCTTCAAAAAAACAAATTGCTAAACTTTTAGCCCTAGTACAAATGACAAGAAAATATTTAGAGTTCAAATCAATAATTAAAGGGATATCAACATCTATTGAAAGTGTTTCAAATGCCTCTCATTCTGTTGTTGCCATAGGCTGCTATATCTCGTTTTGTAATAAAATGCTTCTTTCTCTTTCGCTTACAGGATATGTTGGAATAGAATTTGAATTTAGTGTGATGTATTTTGGTATTTGTAACTTAGAGTCTTTTAGTTTTTGTAATTTCCATAACTCATGATAATTTAAGACGCTTTAGTAAAGAGTTATGTCTGCTTACGAGATATTATTACATATAGTGGGAGTTTAGAATTTATATAGTTTGCAATAGTTAGAGAGGAGTTATAGAGTTATGTGCTAAGTTAGAAGTGTAGAATTCTAGAATTCTCTATGTATTAGTATAAATAGGAGTGACTGTGAATGAATAATTGGGATTAAAAGTAATGTTTCAAGTTATCCCTCAAGTGTAGAGAATCACTTGTAGATAGATAAGTTGAGTGCAAGTGTGTACGTCTACCCACTAGTTAGTATATTGCAAGTCATTTTGCGTCAAAACACTCATCTTTCTCCAACATATTAGATATTTTTTGCATGAAATTATCATCTCAACTTGTCTTCCTTAATGGAGGACATACCCTTGCAAAGGGACCAGCAGAACCATCTTTACTTGTTGCCTTCGACTCACGCTGAAATGTCCAATATATATCCTTTCAATTTAAACAGCACAGGAGGGACCAATAGAGGCATCTTAACTTTTTTCCTTCCTGTGATATACTTATCATCCATTTAATTATTTCGACTCACTGAAATATCCAAAAAATATATGCTTTCAATTGAAGCGACCTGGCAGGGACCAAAAGAGGTGTCTTAACTTGTTGCCATCTGTTCAAAACTGACAATCTGTTTCATAGTCATTCATTTGTGGTTAGCCAAGGATTGTTTCTGGCGAATGCAAAGATAAAGAAAGAGATGCAATCAACACAATCTCTGTAATGTGATATACCGGTGTTGCGATGGGTAAGCCCTCTTGGTCAGAACTTTTAGTATTAGAGCGCACAGGGGTTTCTATCCTAAGTTCAATACGCATCCAATAATCTCAAGGTTCAAGGGTGAAACTTCCCGAAAGAGGGAGGGAACGATACACACAAAAGGCCTTAATGGGGTGTTATATGCTAAATATTGGGCTTTTTTATCAAAAAAGAATGTGGAAAATTAAACTATCTACTACGCTATTAATTTTGCCACATCAGTCCTAGTATGGATTTAGGTTGAAAGAGGCTATCTAAAATGACACTCTTGTGAAGAAATTGTGTAGAAGGGTGCCGCTTAAACGTGCACTCTTTAACCCTTTAATGTCGATGCATAATTTAGTTAAAGTTTTTTCTTTTTTTTTTTTACTAAATGAGAAACGAAGTTGGTAGATTGGATGCCTTGGCTTTATGGTATTGCACATCAGAATTAGTGTATGTCTAGGAAGGAAGAATCACCTGTGAGTATGTAAAAGTATGATAATTTATAAAGCTCATTATATACAGGATTATTCGTAAAAGGGTTTTTTTAATCATTAACTACACTTCTAAATAAACAATTTCTATTGAAAATTATGTGAATTAGGGCTTGTGAAATCCCCGTATGATTTCGACAACTCAAAGAAGAAAAATCTACATATGTCATATTCTCTCTTCTATTTATTTATATTGTCTATTTGAAAATTAAAGAGTTGATAAGATCAGTCATCATCAATCTTCACCACTCAATTTTTCACGTGCCACTTCAACCTCTAATAATATAATTTCCAATGCAAAATGTAATCCTTAAAGTTACAACTATGCCCTCACCACCTGGCTCTATAAATAGCAGTTCCTAGTTCCCAAATGCACACAACCAAAATCTATTCAACCCTTTCATAACCTTCCCAAGAAGCCTTTCCTTGCCAACCAAACATGAAGATTGCATTACTTGCACTCTTCTTCCTCCTCTTAACCTTCACCAATGCTTCTGAGCTTGTCTATGACACTACGGGCAAACCAATTTCAGAGGCTTACTCGTACACAATTTCCATTGGCACAGGACTGGGACGACCTTATTTTACACTTCCAAATGATGGGAGCTGTCCATTACCCGTGATAGCTGCTGTTCTCACAGCCGGCAACCCGCCTCCCTTGCCAGTTAAATTTAAGAACAACCTTCCATTTCCTTATCCTTATGCTTTCACAGGCATGCCATTGAATTTTACCTTCGTTGATAAATGTGACAACAAGGCCCAGTGGTTTGCCGAAGTGCGTTTGGGCTCAAACGCATGGAGTTTGATGTTTGGTGATGATACTGAACCCCCTGCTATAGAAGGTCACTTTATTGTCGAAGATTATGGGAATGGGAAGAAATACTCCTATAAGATTATCTTCCGTTATAAGGATAGTCAAAACTCTTTCCGAAATCTTGCACTCAGGGATGATTGGTACTTGGATATTGTTGATGGAAATGTTACACCTCTGGAGATTAGGTTCGAAAAGGAAGGTAAAGGTATATCCATGGTGTTGTGAATGTTATGTGTGCTATCTCCATAAAATGTACTTGCATGTTGTTTATGCTATATATCTAAATAAAGTAGGTCTGATGTGAAACATTTAGTTTCACACTATGTTGCCTACTAAAAATGTGCTGAAGATGTTTGTAATATGTTTTAAGTGTTCTGTTCCAACAGTAGTTTCAGCTACTTAAATAAAATGTTGAGATTTTCTCATGTTAATAAGCTCAGAAGTTTCCTTTATTAAGGCATAAATATGAGCTTAGTGACACTGTTGGATTGAGATGGAATTTTGGCCGGTGTTCACAGCAATTTGAAAGTTGATATTGTTAATTAAAGAACTATACACCTTCAATTAAAATTTAGGAACTTTCACTCAAAAATAGGAACGCGATATTCAACATTTTATGGATATAGAGAGACTAAATCATAAATAATAAAATGACTAAATTGTAAGTCATTAAAAAAAATACGTTTAATTATACAAATGGTTTGAATAGTTTTATATAAATTTTAAAAAAATTTGTGTTGTTTAAAATATTAAAAATTCTTCTTTATTGTTTACAAAAGCTTATAAATTAATCTTTACAATCATTATAATTTAAAAAATTAAAAATTCATCAATATAATTTTCAAACAGTTTACATATCAGCCAGAATTACTTTATAAATGTTTATATATTTTAGAGATGAATATTTTACAAAATTTAAACTATAAGAATTTTTTAAAATTTTATTTAAAACCAAAAAACCAATACTATATGGTCAATTGATGGAGTTGAACTACAATGACTAATTTATAAACATTGATAAATTATATGGATAAATTTTTAACATTTTAAACTAGAAAAATTTTATTTTTAAAATTTCATGTGAAACTTTAAGACCATTATAATAGTTAAACAAAAAAAAAAAATAGATTGAAAAGTTTGTGTTCTTCAATTTTTCTTTTCTTTTGTTTTTTTTTATTGATTGAGTTTTTTAAATTAAAAGGCAGAAATTGCAACAATCCTTTATGTTAGAATGCAAATTACTTTTAAACAAACAATTATATAGTTATGCCCACAACTTGCTCAACCAACTAAGAAAAAAAAAAAGTTGGGGTCATGCTATTAATTCACCATAATATTGAAAAAAAAAGGCTCAATTGGGAAAAGTAATTTGTCCTAGCAACCTGTAATATATTCATGTCCAACGGTAAGGACAACCTCAAGACCAGCCATGAGTCATTTCATTGAATATTTTAGTCTGTATTGTGGTTATAAAATATAATGACCCCAAAACTATTATGGTTAATTGATTGTGAATACCAACTATGAACGTTTGATGCCTTTATCTTTGCATTGTTACAAATGTTTTCCTTACTTCTTTTTTTTTTGATAAATAGAAACTCCATGTCATAAGGACGAGGGAAAAGCATAAGAAATTTCCTAAATTTTATCCAATACATCCTTAATTCTAAAAAGTTTTAAAATGTACATTTAACAATTTTAATATTTTAAAGCATGTACATCCATAAACTGTAACTTCTATTAAAAATTTGATTACAAATAAGTCATATAGATCTCGATGTTTCTTTATTAACACATTTCATATGACATATAAATAAAAACAGATAGTGAAAATAGAAAAAGTAGTGAAATAAAGATAGTTTTTCTATTAAATTTTTAATAGAAATTATTGTTTGGAGGTGATGTGTACATTTCAAAAGAAAGATACTGTGAGTAAAATGTACAACAAACAACCATGTACTGTCAGGAGACTGTTGGGAAACAAGGTGGCTTCTACAACCCTGGAGATTTTTATTTGGAATTTGCTCGGCGTCCCTGATTTTTTATGATTTTGGTACATTTCATTTATGGGTTGGAGTTGCTGTCCGTTGGTCTGAGAAGAGATTGCTGCTGAGGACGGAGGCTTCTTAACTTTTGGTCATCTTTAATGGAGGATGCCCTTGGAAAGTGTCAAGAACTAGTTTACCTTATAAAGTTAAATAGTTGGGAGAAGATTTTATATTTCAATTTATATTATATCTAACACGTCTTTGTATATGAAAGCAAAATAAACTTGAAGCATGAACGTTCATAAGTTCACTCATATTATGTACTAAAATTATTAATTTAATTAAAAAATTGGTGGCTAGAAATTTGATTTTCTGACTGTCAAGTCAAAAAAAATTATATTATGTAAAAATTTAATTTAACTCAAAAATTTAAATTATTATAAGAAAAGTCAAGACTCCTATCAACATTATATCCGACACAAAGGGACCAAAAGAGGCTTCTTAACTTTTTGCCTTTCTGTGAAAAACTTATCTTCTAATTATTTCGACTCACCGAAAAGTTCAATATATGCCTTCCATTCAAGAAGGGACCAATAGAGGTATCTTAACTTGTTGCCTTCCTGTGATAAACTCGCCATCTGTTTCATAAAATTCAATGTATGATAACCTCATTTGTGGCTAACAAAAAAGAAAAGTTATTTTGTATCTAGATTAATTTTAAAAATATTTTTTTATTAGAAAAAGAGAAGCATTCCTTCACAAGGTTTTTCTTAAAAAAAATTAACTTTTAGAGGTACTTCTCATTCTACTCAAAGCTAATCAAAATATTCAATTTTATGTAGAAGTGCTTGTTTCTAAATTAAAAGCAAAAACAGCTTAACAAAAGCTAATCTAATATACTCTTATTTCTTTGGGATAAGGTAAATGTAAGTATTTTTTGAGCTTAAAAGCGTTCTATGTTTTAGATTGGGACATCAGCCTTTTACCTTCAAATTTTAATTACCGAAAATTTAATGGTTTATTTAATATACATATGACATGCTTGTTTAATTCTATTATATCATATTAAACCTTACTTTTTACAGACATGAGTATCCATCCCATTACATTTGGAGAGGAAACTTTCTGTCTCACGGATTTTACTTTGCATTGAAATGAAATTCTATGAAATCACTAACCAAATGAAACTTATTCAGAGAAAGGTAATGCTTAGCCAGTTGAGAATCTACTAGACTAAAAGTTCTGCACGAATAAGCATCATTTGAAGTGGTAATGTAAGAGGGATTCTCGCTTATGAGGATTTGTCAGTATTGTTGTTTGTTATTGTCTATCTTTTGTTGGTTAAATATATATTGTATTTTGCCGTTTTGTGTTAATCTTAGTAATGGAATTTTGTTGTGCTCTGATGCTCAGTCTGAATGCTGATCTGCTTCCCTAATGACTCTTTAATTTGTTCTCTTTCTTTGTTTTGGTGAGGAAAGATGAGGATCCGGTTTTTCCGCTGGACTACCTCTGATGTCTTTGTGTTGGGTAGAAGATGAAGGCCATGATTCACTTTCGGAATGTGTGCTGCACAATGATGTTTGTGAAAATGAATTGTGACCATTTATCCACTACCTAACATGGGAATACCAAAAAAATTCTCTAGTAAATTACTATGCTAAAACATGATCTTATGACTTGACTTTAGTTGATTCAAGACATGTAAAGACTAAAGAAAAAAGAGACTAAAAAAATAACTTGTGTTAACTTAGTGGTCAAATCTTTGCTACCACCAATCTTGCCGAAATGAAGTCAATTCTCAATTAAAGAACAGACTTGCAACCTTTTTTGAACACTTTTCTTTAAACGCCTTTACCGCTTGAGAGGATCTATTTTATTTTCTTTTGGCCAAGGCTGCTATGAACTCCCAACAAAGATTGAGAATCCAAGATCACCCAAAATTTATATTATGTACAATGTCGGATAATTATAACCCTAGCCCAAAACTAAGGTAGAACTAGACGTTTGTGGCCACCACTGCAAAAGTAGGGAAGAAGAGGAGTGGATAAACAAGTTTCCTCTCCAAAAAGAAACCGCTTATGCAAGTGTAGCCTTCTGGAATTGGATCAGAAACGGGGAAGAGCATTAAAAAAAAAAAAAAAGAATCATCTTTGCACCATTTGAATGACAGAAGTCTCAGATTTTCAGCCAAGTATATCTGTGGCTACCAGACTTTGTTGAAGATACATTAAGATAAGGTGATACGAAAAGTTATTTAAAATCCTTAGGGCAAAATTGAATGAGGAATAAGTATGGGAAAAACATTTTAAGGTGATCATTTGTTTTGTAGTCATGATCTAAAAGATCATATAAAAAAATACATAACGAAAAACTCATAAAATCTAAAGCATAGAACTCATGAAGGCTTAGTTTGCCAAGTAAACTCGTTAAAACGTGTGAGATATATGAAGCCATTTTGCAAAGAAATCTTCCAATTGGTATTCCATCATACAACATGATTTTATTCATTTTTCTTTTTATATAACTTAATAGATAATACTCTCGACTATTTTAGCCCAAAACAACAAAATCTATTGTCCTTCATCTTTTCCAAATGAATTTTCTCTCTTTCATCTGCATATCATATTACTTGGAAATTCTTCAGAAAATAAAGATTTAGTTTGTTTGTTGTTTTCTACTTATTTTAAGGATTCCTAATAGGTAACAAGGCTATATTTGTCAAAATTAACTGATAAACTAGTTGAAATAAATTTGTTAAATATATAGTTCTATTTTAGTTAAACAAACTTATAAACTAATTAAATACATACAAACTAGTTTAAATGATTTGTTATGAATTTAAATTTCAATTCAGTTATATCTTTAAGACTAAAACTTTAGTTGTTAATTATTTGGTATTTATTTATTTTTTTGGCACATGATAAAACCGAATTTCAAATCTCTTTTAATACTATCCCAAATCGTTACCACTAAATATAAAAATATGCTAATAATAACAACAACAAAAAATAAGATAACATTCTTGAGAGCACGTGATAAAAATTATGCATGCATTGCTGCCACATGATATATAATCCAGAGGACGTATAAAGACACAAACACAGTGTTTTTTTCCTAGCAGGAGAAAATACTAAGAGCGGATAAATTGGTGAAAATTATTCAATCAAACAAACCTACGAAAAACAAAGAGGGTACCAATTGTTACTTGAATAAAACCAAAAACATTTAGGGTGCTGAGAATGAGGATGATGGGACTGAATTCTCCCTTCTCATAAGTTGTCCTATATCCTCTATCACTATATTCCTATTAGTGAAAAAAGTATTTTAAACAAATTATTAATACCTACACATTACTTACATATTTTTTAATCAATAATAACACGGCAAGACAAGATTTGACAATTTGTGCAACAAAAAATTTTGTTCCAAAGATATAAAATATCTAGTGGTCCACTTACTCTCTTTGCGTGATTGTGAAGTACTTTATGCCTTATATTAGACCTAAGAAAATTTGTCTACTAAAGAGATAAGAATATTGAAATTTTGGAAATATATTCGTTTATTTATTTTAAATCTATGTCAATCTCTTTTCCCTCTTGTATTTCAAACAGAAGTTCTGAAATAAATGCTTGATGCTTCAATTAAATCTCCAAACACCACGTGATGATAGAGGAAATTGGAAGGTCACGAAGCCACCAAGTATGTCTGAAGGTTTAGAAAGCAAGCATAGCTCAGAGGTTTGCGTTGCTATGATGATGTAATATAGTTTAAAATAATTAAACAAAAAAAAGGAAGCTTACGAAGTTATTAACTAATGGCATAAAATTAAAAATAGTGCTGTACATAAATTGTGTCTCCATGTATTCCATACATTAGTTTCATCAGATAATGATAAAAAAAAAAAAGCACTATTCCACCTAAAAGTTTAAACAATTAACTAAACCTATCTCAGCAAAGTGCACAAGACATAATTGTTTGGTAAGAAGAACCTTAATACCCTTAGGATCTTATTTAACTCGAATAAAATTAGTCCTGTATCTTAAAAAAAACAAATTGCTAAACTTTTAGCTCTAGTACAAATGAACAAAGAAAATATTTAGAGTTCAAATCAATAATTAAAGGGATATCAACATCTATTTAGACAGTTTCAAATGCCTCTCATTCAATTGTTGCTGTAGGCTGCTCTATCTCATTTTGTTATAAAATGCTTCTTTCTCTCTCGCTCACAAGATACGTTGGAATATAATCTAAATTTAATATGTTGTAATTTGGTATTTGTAACTTAGATTCTTTTTGTTTTTGTAATTTTCATAGGTCATGATAATTTAAGACACCTTAATAAAGAGTTATGTTCACTTAGGAGATATTATTACATGTAGTCGGAGTTTGAAATTTATACAGTTTGCAATACTTAATGAGGAGATATAGAGTCATGTACTAAGTTAGAAGTCTAGAGTTATTTATGTATTAGTATAAATAGGAGTAACCATGAATGTATCAATTGGGATTAAAAAGTAATATAGCAAGTTATCCCTCAAGTGTAAAGAAACACTTGTAGATGGATGAATTGAGTGCAAGTGTGTACCTCCCCACTAGTTATTATATTGCAAGTCATTTTGTGTGAAATACACTCCTCTTCCTCCAATATATTATATATTGTTTGGATAAAATTATCATCTTAACTTGTGGTCTTCCTTAAAGGAGGATATGCCCTTACAAAGGGACCAGCAGAGCCATCTTAACTTGTTGCCTTCCTTAGATAATCTTATCATATGATTAATTATTTCGACTCACTGAAATTTCCAATATATATGCTTTCAATTGAAACAGCACAGCAGGGACCAACAGAGGCATCTTAACTTTTTTCCTTCCTGTGATAAACTTATCATCCGTTTAATTACTTCGACTCACTGAAATGTCCAAAAAATATATGCTTTCAATTGAAGCGGCCTGGCAGGGACCAAAAGAGGTTTCTTAACTTGTTGCCATCTGTTCAAAAATTTACAATCTGTTCTGTAGCCAGTCATTTGTGGCTAGCTAAGGATTGTTGCTGGCTAATGCAAAGATAAAGAATGAGATGCAATCAAGACAATCTTCGTAATGTGATATACCAGGGTTGCGATGGTTCATGTTGGGTCTGTATGTTAAGTTCATCTTGTCAGTTCATACCAAGTAGCATAAATAGGGAAGGGCATGCATCTAATGCATGATGTTATTGGTCGAGTTATATATATACAAACAACTTGAACTTTTGGCTCAAGGGTAAACCTTCTTGGTCATATCTTTTGGTATTAGAGCGCACACGGGCTTGAATCCTATGTTTAATGTGTATCCAATAATCTCAAGGTTCAAGGGTGAAACTTCCCTAAAGAGGGAGGGAACAACACGCACAAATGGTCGTAATAGAGCATGTGGAGTTTATGAGTTGGCATAGTTCATACCCAGTAGCTTAAATAGGGAATGCCCCATCCACGGGGTAGGGTGTCACATGCTAAATATTGGGTTCTTTTTTTTTTTTATCAACAAAGAAATCTGAAAAATTAAGCTATCTACGATAATACTATAGTTTAAAAGATATTTCCCAATATATTATTAATTTTGCCATGTCAGTCCTAGTATGGATATAGGTTGAAAGGGGCTATCTAAAATTACACTCTTGTGAAGAAATTGTGTAGAAGGGTGCCACTTAAACTTGCACTCTTTAACCTAATTTTACACAAGGATGCCAAACAATGTGCCGCCCTTCAACTAACATTTTATTCAAACCTTATTTCTAGTGGGTTTGGCTACCTCTTAAAACAGTTGTGTTGAAGAGCCTCACTTCAAATTTACTTACAAGAGTATCACTTTAGATGACGCTCTTCAACCTAGATCCAAACTAGGGTTGATGAGGCAAAAATAATAATATATTTAAAAAATAGTTTTCACATTTTTGGTGAATAGCTTAATTCTTTTTTTTTAAAAAAAAAAAAGCCTAAATATTGCATCCCTGCAAACAATTTTAGCTTTTTAACTTATGGCAAGCGTTCCTTATCATATGGTGCGAGTACCACACTACCTGGATACTGAAATGTGGGTTCAACATATATTACTCTAAGCAAAGTGGCTTTCAAAGTACAAATCTGTGAAAAGAAAACCATCGTTCCTTTATTGTCGATGCACGGTTTAGTTAAAGTGTTTTTTTTCTTTTTCTAATGAGAAGCAATGTTGGTAGATTGGATACCTTGGTTTTATAGTGTTGCACATCAGAATTAGTGTATGTCTAGGAAGGAAGAATCACCTGCGAGTATAAAAAAGTGTGATAATTTATAAAGTTCACTGTATACAGGATTATTCTTAAAAGGGGTTTTTTAACTTATGCACCACATGCATAGGTTAGCATGGGTTAAGAATCATTAACTACACTTCTAAGTCAAACAATTTCTATTGAAAATTTTGTGTATTAAAAATTCAATAAAATTATTTTATTTTTATTTTTATTTTCACACTTATTATTAATTGTTTTCTCTCTCCTGTTAATTGTATTAATTACACATTTATATCCATCCTACTAATTTGGGGTTTTAAGATTGAGATATTAGAATTCAGAATTTATATTTTTAGATTTTAAGGTTTACGATCCATAATTTAAGACTTATGGTTTAGATTTATGATTTTACAGTTTTAGAATTCATGGAAAATCTATAGGTCTTAATTATTTTAAGTTAGAATTGGAGGATTTATAGTAACAATATAATTAAAACACAATTAAACTCATGAACAAACACAACAAGAAGTGAAACCAAAATTAACAAGTGATGAAACACATCCAACTTATGGATATATTAACTTACGGTAACTCTATCCTCAACTTAAAATTACATTTTAATTCAATTAGTAGATATTAAATCGAGATTTATCCAATAGCTTATGAGCAAATTTTAGGTTTTTTTCTAGAACACTGCCTAACATATGGCCAAAAAAATTATACATATTCTAAACAATAATCTATAAGTAAAATAGACCTCTGATAAACTTAAATTCCAAAACTTACTCAGTCTCATAAATATTCAACATTCCATAAATGCTAGCCACTATAAATCTAAGCAATAATCAAGAAATAACTCATTTATAATTATCACAACCATAAATCTACCATAAAATATGAATAACCCATCTAGAATATGACAAAAATCATAGAGAAAAGAGAGCATCCATTAGCCAGAAGATTGCATAAATACATTTAGATTCTCATTGGAATACAATGCCAAAGGTACAAAAGACTACATTCAAGAGTCATCAAGCTCCTTAGGTTGATTACAATGGAGTTACTCCTCCATTTCTTTCGATTAATTTCTTTCTTCTTTTGATAAACTTGAAATGTGAACATCCACAAGCTCACTCATACAATGTATTAAAAATTTTCATTTAATTAATAAATTTGAATATTACATTAAGAATTAATTTAACTTTAAAAGCTCAAAATGTTAAGAGAAGACTTAAGATTGATTGGATATTATATCTAACACAAAGGGACCAACAGAGGCATCTTAACTTGCCTTCCTGTGATAAACTTAAAATCTGTTTAATTATTTCAACTCACAGAAAAGTTCAATATATGCCAAGCAGGGACCAATAGAGGCATCTTAACTTTGTTGCCTTCCTGTGATAAACTTGCCATCCGTTTCATAGCATTCAATGTATGATAACGTCATTTGTGGCTAACAAAATATTATAGCTAGTGAATGCAAATATAAGAAATGAGATGAAAACAGCTCAGCATTCGTAGTATCCTACATGCGAGTGCCACACTGTGTTTATACTCAAATGAGGGTTTAATATATAGAAGTTTAAGCGGAGAGGCTTTCTAAGTGCAAGTCACCAAAAACGATGATTTCGATTATGACAGTTCAAAATTTAGTTCTACTGAGAAAGAAAATAGGCAGATTGGAAACCCTAGTTTCAGAGGATTGCATATAAGAATTAGTATATATGTCTAGGAAGGAAGAATGACGTTCAGCAAATATGAAACAGAATGATAATATTATAGCTAGTAGTAAACACGATTATCATTAATATTAAGAGACCATTCAGATTGACTTTTAAAAAAGTGAAAGCTAAATAGATAATCAAAATAAAAGTTAAAAATAAAAAATAAACATCTTCTCACGTGCTTTTAGGAAAAAAGTATTCAGAATTTTAATTTTTGAAATTATTTATTCTTTTATACTTTTCTGTTTACAGTTTTATTTATATAATAAAATAATAAATACTATACCCAAACAATGGGCATTTTCTTATTATAAATATATCCAACAGAAGTTCTGAAATAATGGTTCAAGTAAATCTCCAAAAACTAGTTGATGAAAAAGGAAATTGGAAGGTTATGAAGCCACTGGCTATTTCTAAAGTAAAGTTTTAGATAACAAGCAATGCTCAGAGGTTCGGATGGCTATAATCTAATATAGTTAAAAAAAGAAAAAGAAAAAAGGGAAGCTTATGAATTTATTAACTGATGGCATAAAATTGAAAATAATGCCATACATAAATTGTGTCTTCGTGTATTCAATACATTAATTTTCTCAAAAATAATTAATTCAACTTAAATGCTTAAGCAATTAACAAGATGGTATCTCAGCAAGGTGCTGTATATGTAAAATCACATTACTGGGATATAAGGGGGCCAATAGTAGCATCTGCTTCGTAGCCATTAAATAAATGATAGCCGCATGTGTGGCTATGAAAGGTTTGTTGCTGGAGATTGCAAAGATAAAGAATGAGTTGCAAACAACTCGAGCTTCCACATATTCCATGTGAGTGCCACATTATTCTTTATATTGAAGTGAGGTTTAATATATAGAACACCAAACAAAATGGGATTCAAAATACAAGTCAAGAAAAATCATGATGCGGAAATGGTTGATATTACTGTTTGCGAAATGTTTCATAATATTATGTAAGATTGTATATAAATCAAGATTTGATGCTTTAAGGTACATTAAAACTTGGCAAAGAGAGTTTGGTACTCTTATAGTCTTGCTTGAATTGAAGCAAATTAGTCTATCTTTTAACCGAAAAAACAGATTTGTTAAACTTTTATAGCCCATAATTAAAAATAAAATAAGACTTCTTAAGAAAAAGAAACAGAGAGTGAAAAGAGGGAGGCAGCCAACGTGAAACACGAAGTAAGAGAAGAAGTTTTGCTCACTTTGTGCTCTTGGTTGGAGGGCCATTTCTTTATCGTTTCTCATGAAATTTTAGTATGTTGCTCTTTACACTGTGAGTAGTTTATTTGTGTAATCAAATTATTTTTCTGCTTCTCAGTTTGTTGGTTTGTTTCTCTATTTGGTTGATTTTATACTATTAGGTCAACTTATAGCGGTAAAATTTCACTTTGTTTATAGTGAGTAGAGGCTGGATTGAGTCTTAGTAATTTGTTGAAGACTTTTTGTTGTACTAATTTATTATTGATAATGAAATTTTTTTGGATTAATGTCCGGGGTTTTTTACATTAAAAATTATATTTTTTAGTGATTTTTAATTTATGTAATTTTATTCTATTTAACTCCTCAAATTTATTTAAACAGAGAAAGATGTCTTAATATTTGCCCACAGATATTCAGCTAGGCATCTCCCTTTCCCAACAAAGGTACCGTCCTTTATAGTTCGTGCAGTTAAAAAAGTTTTACTTGAACATAAATAGCCCATGTTCTTGACAAAATTGAACTTCTTGCACTTGGAAATCACTGCAATACCCTGCAGTCAAGATAAAAAATACCTTAGAGGTTAGAATGCTATATCCCACTTTAATAGGTTGTAGAACTGCAATTCCCCGAAATTAAGTTGTATTTTTTTTTTCCTTGGATTCATTTACACATATCTATGATCATACTCACTATATTCGATAAAAGTATTAGGTCAATTTTACAATTCATAGCATTATATTGAGCATAATTTTTTTTATTCATATTTAGTTCATAATTCACTTCTGTATTTCAATTTCTCAGAATCAATGATAATATAAAAACTTTGTTTCTCTCCCAATTCTCCCTGACTATGATAGTTACGTTATCGATATATGAAATTGGTCAGTTTTACAATTCAAATTATTATTGTGCATTAAATTTTTTATTTCTATTTAGTTAACGATTTAGCAGTTGGACCACTAGTTATTTTAAGTGTTTGGTCTCCATAATTACGATAGCAATGTGATATTGGTCCTTCTTTAATTCTGTTAGGCTTTATTCAAGAAACATTTGGTCCCCTCTTTGGCTTTTTCATTGTTTCGATTTTAAGGAATGAGAGTAGCCACGTAAACATGCACAGTTTGCGTCTTATCCATTCTGCGGTCGGTAATTGGCATGGACCTGCAAAACTTCACGCATATCTTTCACGTGCTTTCTAAGAAAGATTGTACAATCTTCTCTAAAAAGGATTGATTAGGCTGGTAGTTTCATAAATTTTCATAAAGAATTAAAATTGATAAGAATTTTAAATAATAAATAATTAAATTCATAAATTTAAAATATAAATGATAAAATTAATTAAGATTTTAAATATAAAAAATTAAATTAATAAAATTAAATTATAAAAGATTAAATTAAGTATGATTTTAAGTATAAGAGATTAAAATAAATATTTACATTTAATTTTAACTTATACTTTCACTCATGTCCATTTCGCCTCAAACATCCATGTGTGTAGTCCGAAACATCACCAAAGCAATCTGCTAAACACAGATGGTAAGTAAAAAACGATACATAATATGTGCACCCAAACATTAATAGTTTGTTGTTACTATGCCGAGTTCTAGTACAAATTTTTTGGCTTTTCATGCTGACTTGCTGGGAATTCAACTCCCCAAACCTTGTAAGAATTAATTTCTCTAGGTCACTTCTTTTTTTCTTTTTTTTTTAAAGAAAACATCAATAGTTTGAAATGCTCATTGGGTTAAATAATTTCTTCATATCCTAAGGTTGCTTGAGTCACCGTACAAGGAAACAGCGTCCTCCCATGCATCAATGTCTATTAAGACACAACATCCACTGGAAAGCAACAAAGTTAGTAAATCACAGATAACTCATATAAATAGTACATTATAAGAGATTAAATATAATACAAGAACCTAAATGAAAATTTGCAAATATATTGTTAGCATCATATATCATTAAAGCAAAGATAATAAATAAACTTACGTTTTTAGGTAGCTATACAAATTCCATAACTCTCAAGCACTAACAATTTAACCTTTTGGGTTAAACCAATTTTTGACATAATACAACTCTAAGCAAAGAGCCTCACAAGGTACAAGCCATGAAAAAGCATGATTCCATTACCTTGTGATATACTTATCATCATAACTTGTGGTCTTCCACAATGGAGGATGTCCTTACAAAGGGACCAGAAAGTGGCCTAACTTGTTGCCTTTCTATAATAAACCTATCATGTATTTAATTATTTGGACTCACGCCAAAACGTCCAATATATGCTTTCAATTTAAGCAGCTTAGCAGGGACCAGTAGGGGCATCTTAACTTGTTTCCTTCCTTCTATAAATTTAGCGTGTGTTTCATAATCCATGCACTTGTGGCTGGCAAAGGACTGTTAGATAAGAAGTATACACTTATTTTCATTCAAGAATACTCATGGCATGTATGTTTTGTTGTATGGATTCAATTGTTACATTATAAGAACCAGTAAATGACAAAAGAAAATGGAACCATGAAGCCACTTGGAATATTCTGAGGAATTAAATAGTTTGCATACTTCAAGGTTTGTATTGTTACGTTGTGATATATCAAACAGAAATTAGGAAGCCTACGAATTTATTAGAGGTCCCATTACAACACACCATAAGATGGCTTTTGGGCTAAGTACTTCAATTAATTAATGTGACGCCCGCCTACAACATCACAACTATAAGTGAAAAGTTCAAATTACAAATTGAAGTTTAAATTTTCAACACGGGTTGTATTCATGAAAAACCAACTAGTATGGGTCTTAATTATTTGAAGTTAGGATTGAGGGATTTATAGTAACAAGGTAATTAAAGCACAACTAAACTAATGAACATACACAATAAGAAGTGAAACTGAAATTAACAAGTGATGAAACACATCCAACCTAGGGATTTTTTAACTTCTAGTCACTTTATTCTCAACTTAAGTTTGTATTTTAATTTAGTTAGTAGAGATTAAGTCGAGATTTACCCAATAGCCTATGAGCAAATTCTAAGGTTTCTATTAGAATACCGCCTAGCATATTACTATAGAAATTAAATATATCCTAAATAATAACATGAGAGTAAAATAGACATATGATAAGCTTAAATTCCAAATGTCAAAACATACCCTTTAAGAGTAAAGCGCTATTTTTTAAAAATAAATTTTATTTTTAGAGTTGTCACTATTTGTTTAAGAATTATAATATAATTAAAAACTCTATTTATTTTAAAATTTATTTTTTTATTATTGGAAAGTCATTAGAATATGAACTAGAGATGAGTTTAGGAGTCAATTATGTGTGAGGAAAGTGTTAGGCACCTTACAGCATCCGTCGAAAATGGTTACCTAAATCAATTATGCAAAAAAAGGATACGACCGAAAATTATATTTCATTTAATGCTGAAATAATATTATAATTTTTGATAAAATAATGAGAAAATAAATATGTATGCATGAGTTCGCTAAATGAAGCTAGAGTCCTTCCATCTTTCAAGATAGATAAATTGTCCCTCTAGATAGCGTTTATCCTCACCTAGGTCAGATAATGCAAGCTCAGTCTTATAAAAGATCAGACTACCTACCCTTCCATGATAAGTGAGGGGCCTCGAGGCCCTAAATATCCATATTTACCCTAATATATATGCATGTTAATTATAATTTAAAATTTAGGAGTGGGATATAAGAAAATCACAATGGGGATGAAAATCTCAATAATTAAACAACAAACTTCTATGTCTTTTTCTTTAACTTGAACCTGCAATTCTAGATACATTAATAATGAAATGAACAAAGAAAAAGGGAATAAGATAAGATGGAACACACAAAATGCCTTTCAACCAAACATGATCCTATCATTTTCTCTATTTCTTTCTCTATTCCTTTTCTCTGCTTCAAACCACAACTCCCTTTTTTTTTTTTTTTTCCAGAGAGACAATAACAAAACAATAAGGAAGGCCTTTTGTTCGAGCAAGCAAAACTATTCTATTTTTGTTTTCTTTTTTTGTTTTAAGAACATGGGTCAATGTCTATGCAAACAGCTACCAAATTATACATCCTCAAAAAAGCATACGCAACCAACAAGCATCTAAACAAATAAGGCAGTAAAATCACTCTATCCTTTGAGAAATTCAAACATGGAGTGCAATCAAGGGTTAACACAACTTCTAAAATTGAATTCATACTCTAAAACCAGCCTTGAATGTCAATGTAGAAAATGTGAAGGTAATATCAACAACCTCAATACATTTAAGGAAAGAAAACAATGTCAGCGGCAACAATGTAGAAGCCATTCATGTCAATTACTGACTTTCATTACGAACACAACAAGTAAGAGAACCAAATTCTCCTCTACTATAATTCCAGGAACAACACTCATACAAGAATATCAAATAGCAGAAACACAAACAGCCACCAAACAGCAAGAATTCATTGTAAACACTCCCTAACAGCAACTCACAACAAGTGTTCAATTAAAAAAAAATCAAGTTGAGATCATGGAAACATTTGCTGCTAAAATTCCAGAAAATACAGAAGCAACATTTTATCATTCTGAAGCCAAAATATCAATAAGAGATTCCTATTCAAGTAGAAATTCAATCGACTTAGAATCAGCCAAATGATGAAGCAACAGAGACCAGATTGGTGATCAATAGCAGAATTCTCTTAACCAAGAACAAGGGAACAGCCCCAAACATTCAATTGAAAAAATAATCACAGAATGCAACAAGGGTTTTAGAGAGTAAAAGGGAAAATCACATTCATTAACAGTGACTACCAGAATCCAAATCATTCCACAAGAATCACAGAGCCACAAATTCATACCTTTTATCAATTGAAAGATCACAACCAATAATATTTAGAAACATAATTCTATTTCACAAGCCAGTAGACAAAAACCTTCTTAAAAACAACTGAACAACACATTCAATCCAAGGATTTCATCTATCTAATGCTTGTTGAATTGCCAGGACAGCAAACATTCACCAAGGTTATCCGAAACATAGGAAACAAGTTCCAGCAATTAGCACTAAAGTGTTTACACCAATGACCATTCAATCAGCACATTCACCTAAGTTAAATTTAAAAAAGGACCATCACAGCTCTTCTACAACAGATTTGCAGAGTAACCAAAACTCAACTAATTAATTTAAATCACAACAACCCTAAGTAAAATAACCCATTGATTCTCGGTTCATCAATTAAACATAACCAATGAAAATGTACCAGCCAAATCTGTCACCTAATCAATCCGACTGAGCATGGCAAAGAGAGTAAGGCTTGAATGGCAAAGCATGAGGCCAAGAAATCATGTATAAAATCAGCATATACAAGAATCATAGAAACTCGTACATTTCCAACATGTTCTAAACCAAAGAAGATGCACAAACAAGAGGATGCATTAGGAATTTTTTTTTCTTTTCGAAAAAGTTTATCTGCAGAGAGCAATGACATCCAAGAACTCAGAGGGATTTAGAACCAAGAATAGAAATAGAACTGCAAGTTTTAATGCCCAGTCAATTGCTTAACAGGTGTGCGTAATATGTTCAATAATGGCAAGGTACAATCATGCAAATGAAAGCCAAAGCTAGGCAATTAACAATGAAACAAAGCATGCAATAATTTTTAGAAATTCAAAAGAACACAAGCTCTAAGTCCATTAATCCCAAAAACAATTTTTTTTTCGTACTGCATCAAATGAACATCCATTTTAACCTTTGAGAAATTCTTATGCACACCATTCTAAAAAGAAGAAAAAAAAAAAAAGAAAGGAAAAAAAGAAAATAAAATAAAATAACACTTGATTGAAAAATGGAGAAGCATCTATGCATTTGTTCAAACGAAGGCTCAAAGAAAGTAATGCATCAAAGCAATGAAGCATGTGGTATCAAGGCTAATGGACATCACAGCTTCCAAATTCATAAATCTATGAAAGAACCACAAACCATAGCAAGCAAAGACATGGCAAAGGCATCCAAGAACTCAGAAACAAAAGGCAAGAAAGCAGCAAATAGAAAACATAATGTCTGACTGGAAAAGTTAACCAATACAACTAGGGGATTAGCACAATACATACCAATTTATTTAGAGAGAAATTAACATGGAACTCACTAAATAGTACAAAAAGTTTTACAAAAATTTTCTGGCATAAGGGAGGCCAAAAACAGCCAAAAAGATACCAGAACCTGCATGCTTAAGCTATTTGCTCATTAAAATGCCAAACATGCTCTTACTCAGTAAATGCAGAACTAATCAAGCAATAGATGAGGATTTCAAGCAGAAATGGCAGTTGGAATGAAAACAGGGCAGTGATGAAGTCGCAAAGAGTAGGTGGCTGTTTGAAAATCAAAGTAACAAATGATAAAGACATTAATAAATCAAAGAACAAAGTTGCAGCCACACATGCAGACCTCCAACAACAAAGACATTATTCCAGGCAAGTTTTCCATGCAGATGGCATAAGGATATGGTGCATTAACAGGCAAAGCATCAAAGGACAAGCCTCATACTCATGGTATATGGGTGATGCTCTAGAATGCACACAAACAATGAATACGTATAAGCTAATAACCCAAACAATGATGTCGTGAAAATGAGAAAACCAAAATCACATAAATGATAATAGACTATACCTAAGCCCTCAACAGAAAACTTGGGAACTAGCATATATCAGCAAACTCAGAAACTTACAAATTAAACCAGACTTAGACAATCAACATACCAGAACGAACCTATTTCCATTGAAAACTTCATCATTGCTTAGAAGGAAGAATAGTGGCGGGCAAACTAGCTTCTCACATCGCAAGGGAATAAAAGGCAGACAAGGAATTCAAGAGTATCGTAAACAGACTTAAGGACAAACTCAACATTCAAACCATCTGAAATCCAAACCACATCTATTACAGAAGGTAAAACTACAAACTCATAATTTCTGAAGCCAAGCCTATCATCATAACATCAAAATAAACAAATTGAAGGATTGGTTCACAGATTCCTAAAAATCATACCTGAGAAGTAGAGCTCTGAACTCCCAGAGAACCCGAAATCAAGCTCTCCTTCTTTCAATCGCTCTCTATCTCCTCTTCAATCTTCGCCTTCTCTTTCTTTTTTCTCCCCTCTATTCTCAGAACCCTTGCTCCCTGCAATTTATCTGCTTCTCTTCATCACTCTTTGATGTTGTACAATGGCTAGCGTCTGCGTCTCTGCTGTGCATTCCTTGATGTCGTCTTTGCTGCTTTTTCCTTCTGCTCCTCTTCTTTCCTTTCTTTTTCCTTTTCTTGCCTCCTCTGTTCGCTTCTGCATTCTGCCGTTCGTTCCTTTCTTTTACACGCTGAGGCGTGTTCTCTGTCTTTTTCTTTTTTCTTTTTTTTATTATTCTTTCTTCTCTTCGTCGTTTTTCTTTCTCTCTTCTTCTCTCATATCTTTTTTTTTTTTCTTTTCTTTCCTTTTCTCTCTTCTTTCTTTTCTTCTTTTTTATTTTTTTACAGCCTCCCTTTTTTTCTTTCTCTTTTTTTTTTCTGCTTTTCTTTTTTTCTTATTTATTTTTTTGGAATATATGATACATAAAATTTTAAAATATTAATAATTTTTCTTCTATTTTTCCTATATATTATTTAAAAAAAAGGATATAAGAAAATAAAATAAAATAAAACAAAGGTAAAAATAAAATAAAATAAAAACTAAAATAAAAATAAAAAATACAAATATTTGGACATAATATAGTGTTCACACCAAAACTTAACCAATCTCATAAATGTTCAACATTCCATAAACCCTAGCTAGTCTAACTCCAAGCAATAATAAAAAAAATAACTCATCTATAATTATCACAACCATAAATCTACTATAAAATATGAATAATCTATCAAGCATATGACAAAAATCATTGAAAAGCAGAGCATCCAGCAGCCATGAAATTGCATAAATACATTTAGATTCTCATTGGAATAAAATGCCAAAGATACAAAAGACTAGTTTCAAGAGTCATCAAGTGGTCTTCAAGCTCCTTAGGTTGATTACAATGGAGTTAGCCTCCATTTCTTTTGATTAATTTCTTGCTTCTTTTGACAAACTTGAAGTGTGAACATTCACAAGCTCACTCATACAATGTATTTAAATTTTTAATTTAATTAAAATTTTTAATATTATATTAAGAACTAATTTAATTTTAAAAACTCAAAATATTAAAAGAAGACTTAAGATTGATCAGATATTATATCTAACACAAAGGGACCAACGAAGGCATCTTAACTTGTTACCATGTAAACCTAAAATCTGTTTAATTAATTTAACTCACACAGAAAAGTTCAATATATGCCTTCAATTCAAGCAGGGACCAATAGGAGCATCTTAACTTGTTCCCTTCCTGTGAAAAACTTGACATCCGTTTCATAGCATTCAATGTATGGTAATGGCTAACAGAAGATTGTTGCTGGTAAATGCACAGATAAAAAATGAGACGTAAACAACTCAAAATGTCGATGCATACTCTAGTTAAAGTTTTTTTTTTTTTTTTCTTTTTAAATGAGAAACGAAGTTGGTAGATTGGATGCCTTGGTTTTATGGTATTGCACTTCAGAATTAGTGTATGTCTAGTAAGGAATATGTAAAAGTATGATAATTTATAAAGCTCATTATATACAGGATTATTCCTAAAAGGGTTTTTTAAATCTATGCACCACATGCATTGGTTAAGAATCATTAACTGCACTTCTAAATCAAACAATTTCTATTGAAAATTATGTGTATTAAAAGTTCAATTAAATTCTTTTATTTATATTTTTTTATTCTCACACTTATTATTAATTGTTGTCTCTCTTGTTAATTATATTAATTACACATTTATATTTATCTTACTAATTTGGGGTTTTAAGATTTAGAGATGATTAGAATTTATAAGTTATAATTTTAGATTTTAAGATTTACGGTTCATAGTTTAAATTAAATAAAACGAACTTTCCTAAAACAAAAATAAATTTTTTGAACAAATAAAAAATGCTTTAATAAAAGCTAATTTATTCTTAGCTAGAAATGCAAAAATTTATTTTTTTTAGTTTAAAGTATTAGGGTTTTTTTTTTTAAATTGATAATAGTGTGAGAGGACAAAAAGAAATTTTCTCCAAATTTTAATTTCTATTTTAGCATTTATGATTCTCAAGTAGGACATAAGAACCACAATTTATAATGACCAAGCACATAGATTAATTGTTTAGGGTTGTCTAGTTTAACCATGTTAGATCTAAAACATATGAGCATTCTTAACAACTTACATTTTTGGGGTATGTCGGATTTTGATATGGTATCAAAGGCTAATAACCTCACCATCAAGGGATTGAATTCTCTCAACGACACTTTCTTGACGTATTATATTAAAATAAAATTTAATATATAATATGTGTGAGCTTGTGTTGCTTCACAATTTAAGCTATCTGTTTTTGATAAACAAGAGGTCTTGGATTCTGGCCAGCTGCACTAAAACTTGGTAGTGAGGATTTTGTCTCCATTGTCAAGCTCACACCAAAATAGTTGATATATAATATAGTATTAAATATCAGTAATTTCTTAAAAAAAAAAAAAGAAGAAAAAAGGAAACCACAACTAATATCTGGGCTTGTGAAATCCCCGTATGATTTCGACAACTCAAAGAAGAAAAATCTACATATGTCATATTCTCTCTTCTATTTATTTATATTGTCTATTTGAAAATTAAAGAGTTGATAAGATCAGTCATCATCAATCTTCACCACTCAATTTTTCACGTGCCACTTCAACCTCTAATATTATAATTTCCAATGCAAAATGTAATCCTTAAAGTTACAACTATGCCCTCACCAGTTGGCTCTATAAATAGCAGTTCCTAGTTCCCAAATGCACACAACCAAAATCTATTCAACCCTTTCATAACCTTCCCAAGAAGCCTTTCCTTGCCAACCAAACATGAAGATTGCATTACTTGCACTCTTCTTCCTCCTCTTAACCTTCACCAATGCTTCTGAGCTTGTCTATGACACTACGGGCAAACCAATTTCAGAGGCTTACTCGTACACAATTTCCATTGGCACACGACTGGGACGACCTTATTTTACACTTCCAAATGATGGGAGCTGTCCATTACCCGTGATAGCTGCTGTTCTCACAGCCGGCAACCCGCCTCCCTTGCCAGTTAAATTTAAGAACAACCTTCCATTTCCTTATCCTTATGCTTTCACAGGCATGCCATTGAATTTTACCTTCGTTGATAAATGTGACAACAAGGCCCAGTGGTTTGCCGAAGCGCGTTTTGGCTCAAACGCATGGAGTTTGATGTTCGGTGATGATACTGAAACCCCTGCTATAAAAGGTCACTTTATTGTCGAAGATTATGGGAATGGGAAGAAATACTCCTATAAGATTATCTTCCGTTATAAGGATAGTCAAAACTCTTTCCGAAATCTTGCTCTCAGGGATGATTGGTACTTGGATTTTGTTGATGGAAATGTTACACCTCTGGAGATTAGGTTCGAAAAGGAAGGTAAAGGTATATCCATGGTGGTGTGAATGTTATG
Source organism: Bauhinia variegata (assembly GCA_022379115.2). Taxonomy (NCBI): domain Eukaryota; kingdom Viridiplantae; phylum Streptophyta; class Magnoliopsida; order Fabales; family Fabaceae; genus Bauhinia; species Bauhinia variegata. The sequence goes on along the minus strand of CM039438.1, from coordinate 8,229,891 downwards.
TGTGCTATCTCCATAAAATGTACTTACATGTTGTTTATGCTATATATCTAAATAAAGTAGGTCTGATGTGAAACATTTAGTTTCACACTATGTTGCCTACTAAAAATGTGGTGAAGATGTTTGTAATATGTTTTAAGTGTTCTGTTCCAACAGTAGTTTCAGCTACTTAAATAAAGTGTTGAGATTTTCTCATGTTATTAACCTCAAAAGTTTCCTTTATTAAGGCATAAATATGAGCTTAGTGACACTGTTGGATTGAGATGGAATTTTGGCCGGTGTTCACAGCAATTTGAAAGTTGACATCGTTAATTCAAAAACTATACGCCTTGAATGAAAAATTAGGAACTTTCACTCAAAAATGGGAACACAATATTCAACATTTTATGAATCTTGAGAGACTAAATCATAAATAATAAAATGACTAAATTGTAAGTCATTAAAAAAAATACGTTTAATTATACAAATGGTTTGAATAGTTTTATATAAAATTTTAAAAAGTTTGTGTTGTTTAAATTATTAAAAATTCGCTTTAATTGTTTACAAATATTTATAAATTAATTTTTACAATCATTATAATTTAAAACATTAAAAATTCATCAATATAATTTTCAAAAGGTTTATATATCAATAAGAATTACTTGATAAATGTTTATATATTTTACAGATGAATATTTTACAAAATTTAAACTATAAGAATTTTTTAAAATTTTATTTAAAACCAAAAAATCAATACTATATAGTCAATTGATGGAGTTGAACTACAATGACTAATTTATAAACATCGATAAATTATATGGAAATTTTTTTAGCAATTTAAACTAGAAGAATTTTATTTTTAAAATTTCATGTGAAACTTTAAGACCGTTATAATAGTTAAACAAAAAAAAAAAAAATCAATTGAAAAGTTTGTGTTCATAAAATTTTCTTTTCTTTTGTATTTTTTTTATTGATTGAGTTCTTTAAATTAATTGGCAGAAATTGCAACAATCCTTTATGTTAGAATGCAAATTACTTTTAAATAAACAATTATATAGTTATGCCCACAACTTGCTCAACCAACTAAGAAAAAAAAAATTGGGATCACGCTATTAATTCACCATAATATTGGAAAAAAAAGGCTCAATTGGGAAAAAGTAATTCGTCCTAGTAACCTGTAATATATTCTATGAAATCACTAACCAAATGAACCTGAGAAAGGTAATGCTTAGCCAGTTGAGAATCTCCGAGACTAAAAGTTCTGCTCAAATGAGCATCGTTTGAAGTGATAATATAAGGGGGATTCTCGCTTATGAGGATTTGTCAGTATTGTTGTTTGTTATTGTCTATCCTTTGTAGGTTAAATATACATTGTATTTTTCCATTTTGTGTTAATCTAAGTAATGGAATTTTGTTGTGCTCTGATGCTCAGTCTGAATGGTGATCTGCTTCCCGATTGACTCTTTAATTTGTTCTCTTTCTTTGTTTTGGCGAGGAAAGATGAGGATCTGGTTCTTCCGCTGGACTACCTCTGATGTCTTTGTGTTTGGTAGAAGATCAAGGCCACGATTCACTTTAAGAATGTGTGCTGTGTGACGATGTTTGTGAAAATGAATTGTAATCATTTATCCACTACTAACGTAGGAATAGCAAAAAACATTGTCTAGTAACATCATCTTATGACTTAACTTTAGTTGATTCAAGACATGTAAAGACTAAAGAAAGAAGAGACTAAAAAAAGTAATTTAAAATCCTTAGGGCAAAATTGAATGAGGAATAAGTATGGGAAAAAAAATATATTAAGGTGACCATATGTTTTGTAGTCATGATCTAAAAGATCATATTATAAAAAATACATAACGAAAAACTCATTAAATCTAAAGCATAGAACTCATGAAGGCTTAGTTTGCCAAGTAAATTCGTTAAAACAAGTGAGATATATGTAGCCATTTTGCAAAGAAATCTTCCAATTGCTGCTGTGTGGTCATTTGTGAAAGTTGGATTTTGGTATTCCATCATACAACATGGTTTTATTCATTTTTTTTTTTATATAACTTAATAGATAATACTCTCGACTATTGTAGCCCAAAACAACAAAATCTTTTGTCCTTCATCTTTTCCAAATGAATTTTCTCTCTTTCCTCTGCGTATTGTATTACTTGGAAATTCTTCATAAAACAAAGATTAAGTTTATTTGTTGTTTTCTTCTTTTAAGGTTTCCTAATAGGTAACATGGCTATATTTGTCAAAATTAACTGATAAACTAATTGAAATAAATTTGTTAAAGAAATAGTTCTATTTTGGTCAAACGAACTTATAAACTAATTAAATACATATAAACTAGTTTAAATGATTTGTTATGAATTTAAACTTCAATTCAGTTATATTTTTAAGACTAAAAATTTAGTTGTTAATTATTTGGTATTTCTTTTTTATGGCACATGATAAAACCGAATTTCAAGTCTCTTTTAATACTAATCCCAAATCGTTACCACTAAATATTAAAATCTGCAAATAATAATCAAAACAAAATTAAGATAACATTCTTGAGAGCACGTGACAAAAATTATGCATGCATTGCTGCTGCCACATGATATATAATCCAGAGGACGTATAAAGACACAAACACAGTGTCCTTTTCCTAGCATGAAAAAATACTGAGAATGAGGGGACCAATTGTTACATGAATAAAACCAAAAACATTTAGGGTGCTGAGAATGAGGATGATGGGACTGAATTTTCTCGTTCTCACACGTTGTGACGGATCCTATCTCAATTTATAATTATATTTATATTGGTTAAAACATGTTTTAAACAAGTTATTAATACCTACACACCTTGTTTAAACATTTTCTAATCAGTAATAACGCAACAGGAGAAGATTTGACATAATTTGTGGAACAAAATCATTTTGTTCCAAAGATATAAAAAATCTAGTGGTCCACTTACTCTGTGTGTGTGCTCTTGAAAGCACGTGACAAAAATTACGCATGTATTGCTGCCACTTGATATGTAATCCAGAGGACGTATAAAGACACAAACACAGTGTTCTTTTCCTAGCATGAGACAATACTAATAGTGGACAATTTGGTGAAAATTGTTCAATCAAACAAACTTACAAAAGCCGAAGAGTGGACCAACTGTTACTTAAAGAAAACCAAAAACATTTAAGGTGCTGAGAATGAGGATGATGGGACTTAATACCCTTATGATCTTATTTAACTCGAATAAAATTAGTCTTGTATCTTAAAAGAACAAATTGCTAAAATTTTAGCTCGAGTACAAATGACCAAAGAAGATATTTAGAGTTCAAATCAATAATTATAGGGATATCAACATCTGTTCAAACAGTTTCAAATGCCTCTCATTCAATTGTTGCCGTAGGCTGCTATATCTCATTCTGTTATAAAATGCTTCTTTCTCTCTCGCTTACAAGATACGTTGGAATATAATCTAACTTTAATGTGTTGTATTTTGGTATTTGTAACGTTGACTCCTTTTGTTTTTGTAATTTTCATAAGTCATAATAATTTAAGACACTTTAATAAAGCATTATGTTCACTTAGTAGATATTATTACATGTAGTCGGAGTTTGAAATTTATACAGTTTGCAATAGTTAATGAGGAGATATAGAGTCATGTACTAAGTTAGAAGTCTAGAGTTATTTATGTATTAGTATAAATAGGAGTAACCATGAATGTATCAATTGGGATTAAAAAGTAATATTGAGAGTTATCCCTCAATTGTAAAGAACCACTTGTAGAAAGATGAATTGAGTGCAAGTGTGTACCTCCCCACTAGTTATTATATTGCAAGTCATTTTGTGTGAAATACACTCCTCTTCCTCCAATATATCATATATTGTTTGGATAAAATTATCATCTTAACTTGTGGTCTTCCTTAATGGAGGATATGCCCTTACAAAGGGACCAGCAGAGCCATCTTAACTTGTTGCCTTCCTTAGATACTCTTATCATATGATTAATTAGTTCGACTCACGCTGAAATGTCCAATATATATGCTTTCAATTGAAACAACACAGCAGGGACCAATAGAGGTATCTTAACTTGTTTCCTTCCTGTGATAAACTTATCATCCGTTTAATTATTTCGACTCACTGAAATGTCCAAAAAATATATGCTTTCAATTGAAGCAGTCTGGCAGGGACCGAAAGAGGTATCTTAACTTGTTGCCATCTGTTAAAAAACTTACAATCCGTTTTGTAGTCATTCATTTGTGGCTAGCAAAGGATTGTTGCTGGCGAATGCAAAGATAAAGAATGAGATGCAATCAAGACAATCTTCGTAATGTGATATACCAGCGTTGCGATGGTTCATGTTGTGCCTGTAAGTTAAGTTCATCTTTTTAGTTCATGCCAAGTAGCATAAATGGGGAAGGGCATGCATCTAATGAATGATGTTATTGGTAGAGTTATATATATACAAACAACTTGAACTTTTGGCTCAAGGTCAAACCTTCTTGGTCATATCTTTTGGTATTAGAGCGAACACGGGTTTGAATCCTATATTTAATGTGTATCCAATAATCTCAAGGTTCCAAGGTGAAACTTCCCTAAAGAGGGAGGGAACGATACGCACAAATGGTAGTAATAGAGCATGACCCAGTAGCTTAAATAGGGAATGCCCCATCTACGAGGTAGGGTGTTACATGCTAAATATTGGGTGTTTTTTTATCACCAAAGAAATGTGAAAAATTAAGCTATCTACGATGATACTATAGTTTAAAAGATATTTCCCAATATATTATTAATTTTGCCACGTCAGTCCTAGTATGGATTTAGGTTGAAAGGCGCTATCTCAAATTACACTCGTGAAGAAATTGTGTAGAAGGGTGCCACTTGAACTTGCACTCTTTAACCTAATTTTACACAAGGATGCCAAACAAAGTGCCGCCCTTCAACTAACATTTTATCCAAACCTTATTTCTAGTGGGTTTGGCAGCCTCTTAAAAAAGTTGTGTTGAAGAGCGTCAGTTCAAATAGCGTTTTTGTATAAAATTTCCTTTCAAGAGTATCACTTTAGATGACCCTCTTCAACCTAGATCCAAACTAGTGTTGATGAGGCAAAAATAATAATATATTTTAAAAATAGTTTTCATATTTTTGGAAAATAATTTTTTTAAAAGAAAAAAGCCTAAATATTGCATCCTTGCTAACAATTTTAGCTTTTAAACTTATGGTAAGCGTTCTTTATCACATGGTGCGAGTACCACACTACCTGGATACTTTCAAAGTGGCTTTGAAAGTACGAATCCTTGAAAAGAAAACTATCGTTCCTTTAATGTCGATGCATAGTTTAGTTAAAGTGTTTCTTCTTTTTTCTTTTTCTAATGAGAAGCAATGTTGGTAGATTGGATACCTTGCTTTTATAGTGTTGCACATCAGAATTAGTGTATGTCTAGGAAGGAAGAATCTCCTGCGAGTATGAAAAAGTATGATAATTTATAAAGTTCACTGTGTACAGGATTATTCTTAAAAGGGATTTTTTTTAACCTACGCACCGCATGCATAGGTTAATTTAATTAAAACTTGAAATGTGAACATTCACAAGCTCACTCATACAATGTATTAAAATTTTTAATTTAATTAATTAATTTTAATATTACATTAAGAATTAATTTAACTTTAAAATCTCAAAATGTTAAGAGAAGACTTTAGATTGATTGGATATTATATTTAACACAAAGGGACCAACAGAGGCACCTTAACTTGTTGCCTTCCCGTGATAAACTTAAATCTGTTTAATTATTTCAACTCATACAGAAAAGTTCAATATATGCCTTCAATTCAAGCAGGGAAAAATAGAGGCATCTTAACTTGTTGCCTTCCTGTGATAAACTTGCCATCCGTTTTATAGCATTCTATGTATGATAACGTCATTTGTGGCTAAGAAAAGATTATAGCTAGTGAATGCAAAGATAAGAAATGAGATGCAAACAACTCAGCATTCGTAGTATCCTACATGCGAGTGCCACACAATGTGTATACTCAAATAAGGGTTTAATATATAGAACTTTAAGCGAAGAGGCTTTCTAAGTACAAGTTACCAAAAACGATGATTTCGATGATGACAGTTCAAAATTTAGTTCTACTGAGGAAGAGAATAGGCAGATTGGAAACCCTATTTTCAGGGGATTGCGTATAAGAATTAGTGTATATGGCTAGGAAGGAAGAATAACGTTCAGCAAATATGAAACAGAATGACAATATTATAGCTAGTAGTAAACACGATTATCGTTCAAGTTAAGAGACCATTTAGATTGACTTTCAAAAAAGTTAAAGCTAAATGGAGAATTAAAAGTAAAAGTTAAAAATAAAAAATAAACATCTTCTCACATGCTTTTAGGAAAAAAAGTATCTAGAATTTTAATTTTGAAAGTATTTATTCTACTATACTTTTCTGTTTACAGTTTTATTTATATAATAAAATAATAAATGCTATACCCAAACAATGGGAATTTTCTTATTCGAAATATATCCAACAGAAGTTCTCAAATAATGCTTCAAGTAAATCTCCGAAAACTTGTTGATGATAATGGAAATTGGAAGGTTATGAAGCCACTAGCTATATCTAAAGTAAAGGTTTAGATAACAAGCAATACTCAGAGGTTCGGATGGCTATAATCTGATATACTTTAAAAAAAAAAAAAAAAGGAAGCTTATGAATTTATTAACCAATGGCATTAAATTGAAAATAATGCCATGCATAAATTGTGTCTTCGTGTATTCAATATATTAATTTTCTCAAAAATAATTGATTCAACCTAAATGCTTAAGCAATTAACTAAATGGTATCTCAGCAAGGTGCTGCATATCTAAAATCACATTACTGGGATATAAGGGGACCAATAGTGGCATCTGCTTCGTAGCCATTAAATGAATGATAGCCGCATGTGTGGCTATCAAAGGTTTGTTGCTGGAGATTGCAAAGATAAAGAATGAGTTGCCAACAACTCGACCTTCCGCATATTCTATGTGAGGGCCACATTATTCTTTATATTGAGGTGAGGGTTTAATAAATAGAATACTAAGCAAAATGGGGTTCAAAATACAAGTCAAGAAAAATCATGATGCCGTATTGGTTGATATTACTGTTGGTGAAATGTTTCATAATATTATGTAAGATTGTGCACAAATCAAGATTTGATGCTTTAAGGTATATTAAAACTTGGTAAAAAGAGTTTGGCGCTCTTATAGTCTTACTTGACTTAAATCAAATTAGTCAATGTCTTAACCAAAAAAACAGATTTGTTAAACTTTTATATCTCATTCTGTTATAAAATGCCTCTCATCCTGTTGTGACCGTAGGCTGCTACATCTCAATCTGTTATAAACTTCTTTCTCTCACTCATAGGAGATTATTTATAATTTAAAATGGTAAAAATTAGTTTTTATAGTTTACAAACCTTTACAAAGTAGTTTTTATAGTTTTCAAAGTTTAAATGTGGGCACCTCTCCCAGCAGAAATTTGAGCTTAGGTTCACCAGATTGTCGGAGACTAGCCCCTTCCGGTAGACACAACCTCTGTTAGTAGTCCTCATAATTTTTAAATGTTTATTTATTAGTAAGGACTATTTTATAAATATTTGTATAGTTTAAGGATAAATTTTAAAAAAATTTTAAATTATATGAATTATTTTGATTTTGGGCCAAATTATGAGAACTAATAATATGGAGTTAACTAGAAAAGTTGGAGAGCAAGGACTAATTTGTAAATTATAAGGACCAATTTTTAACATTTTAAATTAAAAAAACTTTTTAAAATTTTGAGTAAAATTGTAGAGACCAAAAGTATAATCAAACCAAAAGCACAAAATTATTTGTTTTGTATTTTATTGCTGAAAAAATGGATGTTTTGTCTAAGAATTTGAAATAATTGCCCTCAAATTAAGAACACCATTTATAAACGATGTTGTCTCTACGCGGATCAGTGCTTGTCGTTTGGGAAATATAGTGGGAGTGAGGTAGATTTGAACGATAAGAAGTGATGTTAGAAGTAAAAGGGAGTATACATGGAGCTCCATCTGGTGGAAAGGCAAGGTTAGCGAATGAAGACAATGATAATGTGTATGTTTTAAAAGTTTAAAAGGATTTTATGCATGTTTTAAAAGTTCTGGGGGTAAAGTGTATATTACACAAAGTTTAATAAGATTTCTTTTTTTTTTTTCTCTAAAGACTATCTTGGTGTCAAGAGAGTTCTAAAATATTTTGCTGAATCTCCTTATATGTAATGAGAATTGCAAAGATACCATCCTTCATAGTTCGTGCAGTTAAAAACGTTTTAGTTGAACATAAATAGCCCAGGTTCTTGACAAAATTGAACTTCTTGCACTTGGAAATCACTGCAATACCCTGCAGTCAAGATAAAAAATACCTTAGAGGTTAGAATGCTATATCCCACTTTAATAGGTTGTAGAACTGCAATTCCCCAAAATTAAATTGTTTTTTTTTTTCCTTGGATTCATTTATACATATCTATGATCATACTCACTATATTTGATAAAAGTATTTGGTCAATTTTACAATTCATAGCATTATATTGAGGATGATTTTTTTTATTCATATTTAGTTCATAATTCACTTCTGCATTTCAATTTCTCAGAATCAATGATAATATAAAAACTTTGTTTCTCTCCCAACTCTGATAATTACGTTATCGTTATATGAAATTGGTCAGTTTTACAATTCAAATTATTATTGTGCATTAAATTTTTTATTTCTATTTAGCTAACGATTTAGCAGTTGGACCACTAGTTATTTTAAGTGTTTGTGCTCCATAATTACGACAGCATTATGATATTGCTCCTTCTTTAATTCTTTTAGGCTTTATTCAAGAAACATTTGGTCCCCCTCTTTGGCTTTTTCATTGTTTCGATTTTAAAGGATTGAGAGTAGCCATTTCATACGTAAACATACACAGTTTGCGTCTTATCCATTCTGTGGTCTGTAATTGGCATGGACCTGCAAAACCTCATGCATATCTTTCACGTGCTTTCTAAGAGAGATTGTACGATCTTCTCTGAAAATGGTTGATTTGGCTGGTAGTTTCATAGAGTTTCATAGAGAATTGTGAAATTGATAAGAATTTTAAATTATAAGAGACTAAATTGATAAATTTAAAATATAAATGATTAAATTAATTAAAATTTTAAGTATGAAATACTAAATTAATAAAGTTAAAATATAAAAAATTAAATTAAGTAGGATTTTAAGTATAAGAGATTAAAATAAAAATTTACATTTAATTTTAACTTATACTTTCACTCATGTCCATTTCGGCCTCACACATCCATGTGTGTAGCCCGAAACATCACCAAAGCAATCTGCTAAACACAAAGATGATAAGTAAAAAACGATACATAATATGTGCACCCAAACATTAATAGTTTGTTGTTACTATGCCGAGTTCTAGTATTATTTCTTTGGCTTTGCATGCTGACTTGCTGGGAATTCAACTCCCCAAACTTTGTAAGAATTAATTTCTCAAGGTCACTTCCCTTTTTGATTTTTTTTTCTTTTAAAAGAAAACATTAATAGTTTGAAATGCTCATTGGGTTAAATAATTTCTTCATATCCCAAGGTTGCTTGAGTCAACGTACAAGGAAACAGTGTCCTCCCATGCATCAATGTCTATTAAGACACAACATCCACTGGAAAGCAATAAACTCAGTAAATCACAGATAACTCATTAAAATAGTACATTATAAGAGATTAAATATAATACAAGAATCTAAATGAGAATTTGCAAATATATTGTTAGCATCATATATCATTAAAGAGAATAAATAAACTTACCTTTTTAGGTAGCTATACAAATTCCCTAACTCTCAAGCACTAACAATTTAACCTTTTGGGTTAAACTAATTTTTGACAGAATACAACTCTAAGCAAAGAGGCTCACAAGGTACAAACCATGAAAAAGCATGATTCCATTAACTTGTGATAGACTTATCATCATAACTTGTGGTCTTCCACAATGGAGGATGTCCTTACAAAGGGGCCAGAGGTGGCATCCTAACTTGTTGCCTTTCTATGATAAACCCATCATCTATTTAATTATTTCGACTCACGCCAAAACGTCCAATATGTGCTTTCAATTTAAGAAGCTTAGCAGGGACCAATAGAGTCATCTTAACTTGTTTCCTTCCTTCTATAAACTTAGCATGTGTTTCATAATCCATTCACTTGTGGCTAGCAAAGGACTGTTAGATAAGAAGTATACACTTATTTTCATTGAAGAATACTCATGGCATGTATATTTTGTTGTGTGGATTCAATTGTTTCATTATAAGAACCAGTAAATGACAAAAGAAAATGGAACGATGAAGCCACTTGGAATATTCTGAGGAATTAAATAGTTTGCATACTTCAAGGTTTGTATTGTTATGTTGTGATATATCAAAAAGAAATTAGGAAGCCTATGAATTTATTAGAGGTCACATTACAACACACCATAAGTACTTCAATTAATTAATGTGATGCCCGGCTACAGCATCACAACTATAAGTGGAGGTCAAATTACAAATTCAAGTTTAAATTTTCAACACGGGTTGTATTCATGGATAACCAACTAGTATGGGTCTTAATTATTTGAAGTTAGAATTGGGGGATTTATAGTAACAAAGTAATTAAAGCACAAATAAACTGATGAATATACACAACAAGAAGTGAAACCGAAATGAACAAGTGATGAAACACATCCAACCTAGGGATTTTTTAACTTCTAGTAACTTTATCCTCAACTTAAATTTGCATTTTAATTCAGTTAGTAGAGATTAAGTCGAGATTTACCCAATAGCCTATGAGCAAATTCTAGGGTTTCTATTAGAACACCGCCTAGCATATGGCTATAGAAATTAAACATATCCTAAACAATAACCCAAGATTAAAATAGGCATATGATAAGCTTAAATTCCGAAACCTAGTCAATCTCATAAATATTCAACATTCCATAAACCCTAGCCAGTCTAAATCCAAGCAATAATCAAAAAATAACTCATCCATAATTATCACAACCATAAATGTACCATAAAATATGAATAACCCATCAAGAATATGACAAAAATCATAGAAAAAGAGAGCATCCAGCAGCCATGAAATTGCATAAATACATTTAGATTCTCATTGGAATAAAATGCCAAAGATACAAAAGACTAGTTTCAAGAGTCATCAAGTGGTCTTCAAGCTCCTTAGGTTTATTACAATGGAGTTAGCCCTCCATTTATTTTGATTAATTTCTTGCTTCTTTCGATACACTTGAAGTGTGAACATTCACAAGCTCACTCATACACTGTATTAAAATTTTTAATTTAATTCAAAATTTTAATATTATATTAAAAACTAATTTAATCCAAAAGCTGAAAATATTAAGAGAAGACTTAAGATCGATGGGATATTATATCTAACACAAAGGGACCAACAGAGGCATCTTAACTTGTTACCTTATAAACTTAAAATCTGTTAAATTAATTCAACTCACACAGAAAAGTTCAATATATGCCTTCAATTCATGCAGGGACCAATAGAGGCATCTTAACTTGTTGCCTTCCTGTGATAAACTGGCCATCCGTTTCATAGCATTCAATGTATGGTAACTTCATTTGTGGCTAACAAAAGATTGTTGCTGGTAAATGCAAAGATAAGAAATGAGATGCAAACAATTCAATCTTCGCCATATGCCGCATGTGAGTGCCACACATTGTGTTTATACTGAAATGAGTGTTTAATATATAGAACTCTAAGCAAAGAGGCTTGCAAAGTACAAGTCATGAAAAATGATGATTCCATTTATGATTGTTCATAATTTAGTTAACGATTTTTTTCTATTAAGGAATAAAATAGGCAGATTACATGCCCTAGTTTAATAACTACATGTCTAGGGAGGAAGAATAAGCTGGATTATTCTTAAACTTAAATATAGTTTGTCCATTCTGAACGCCTTGCTGTAGAAGGTGACTTTATTGTCGAAGATTATGGGAAGAAATACTCCTATAAGATTATCTTCCGTTATAAGGATAGTGAAAACTCTTTTCGAAATCTTGCTCTCAGGGATGATTGGTACTTGGATATTGTTGATGGAAATGTTACACCTCTGGAGATTAGGTTCGAAAAGGAAGGTAAAGGTATATCCATGGTGGTGTGAATGTTATGTGCGCTATCTCCATGAGATGTACTTGCATGTTGTTTATGCTATATATCTAAATAAAGTAGGTCTGATGTGAAACATGTTAGTTTCACACTATGTTGCCTACTAAAAATGTGGTGAAGATGTTGGTAATATGTTTTAAGTGTTCTGTTCCAACAGTAGTTTCAACTACTTAAATAAAGTGTTGTGATTTTCTCATGCTATTAACCTCAGAACTTTCCTTTATAAAGGCATAAATATGAGCTTAGTGACACTGTTGGATTGAGCTGGAATTTTGGACGGTGTTCACAGCAATTTGAAAGTTGATATTGTTAATTAAAGAACTTCACGCCTTGAATTAAAATTTAGGAACTTTCACTCAAAAATGGGAACACAATATTCAACATTTTATGAATCTAAAGAGACTAAATCGTAAATAATAAAATGACTAAATTGTAAGTTATTAAAAAAACACGTTTAATCATTCAAATGGTTTGAATAATTTTATACAAAATTTTAAAAAGTTTGTGTTGTTTAAAATATTAAAAATTTGTCATTATTATTTACGTACGTTTATAAATTAGTCTTTATAATCATTATAATTTAAAAATTCATCAGTATAATTTTCAAACGGTGAATTATTTTATAAATCTTTACATAGTTTTAGAGATGGATATTTAAAAAAAATTTAAACTATAAGAAATATTTTAAATTTTGTTTAAAATGAGAAAATCAATGCTATGAAGTCAATTGATGGAGTTGAACTACATTGACTAATTTATAAACATTGATAAATTATATGGACCAATTTTAAACGTTTTTAACTATAAGAAATTTATTTTTAAAATTTTGTTTGAAACTTTAGGACCATTATTATAGTTAAACAAAAAGAAAAATCGATTGAAAAGTTTGTATTCTTCAATTTTTCTTTTCTTTTGTATTTTTTTTTGGTTGAGTTCTTTAAATTAAAAGGCAGAAATTGCAACAATCTTTTATGTTACAACGCAAATTACTTTTAAACAAATGATTATATAGTTATGCCCACAACTTGCTCAACCAACTAAGAAAGAAAAAAGTTGGGATCAGGCTATTAATTCTCCACAATATTGATAACAACTAATGGTTAAAATAGAAACTGCACGTCATAAAGACTATGGAAAAGCATAAGAAATTCCCTAAATTTTATCTGACATATACTTAATTCTAAAAAATTTTAACATGTGCACTTAACAATTTCCAGAGAATTCAGCACCGTGGCTCCGGACTAAAGAGCTGTGGCGTTTGATCTTTAATGTTTCCTTGGCTTGCATTCACAATTCGTTGCATTGAAAATAAAAATGATGAAATACTAAAATATGCATAAATTTAAACCCAATAAAACATTAACTTACTGGGATGAGAATTAGATTCTGTTACTTCTAAATCCACTCCCTTATACACATCTACACTTGTTTAACATTAAAATGATAAAATAAACAATCTTTATATAAATAAAATGAACCAGAAATTAAAAATATTTTTAATGCTAATATTAAAATTTGACAATTTTAAAATTCTAGCAAGTGAGTAAACTAATTAAATCTAATCCTCTGCAAATGATATGACACGACCACCGAGCAACTAGAGAAAAAATAAAAATGATAGAGAGGGTGAAATCAATAATAATTTTGAAATATTAAGGACCAAATTGATAAATTTATATTGTAAGAGATTAAATATATTAAACTTTTAAGTGTTAAAGACAAAAATAAAAAAAAAAAAAACTTCAAAAAAAATGCCATTAACTTTGTCGGATACTCTATCCCAAAAATTATTAAAATATATACATAATCTCTTTAAATTTTTAAAATACGTATATTACCTTCAAACTCTCACCTTCTATTAAAAATTTGTTATATTAAAAATTTAACAAAGAAAAGATATTTGCATTGAACTATTTTTGTATTAACCCTTTTTTTATGATAAATAAATAGAAACAATGTGTAAAAACAGTAACACGATAAATAAAATATTTTTTGAATAGATGACTTTTTCAATTAAATTTTTTATAAAAGTTACATATTGGTGTAAAGTACATATTTTAATATTTTGAAGATGTTATATCCACGTTTTTTAAAATTTAAAAAAGAAAGTGTACATAACAAGAAGATTAATAAATTTTTTTGAAGTATTCTCATACTATTTAACTCACATTTTCATTGTTAAACAATAAATAAAATATTTTTTGAACTCTTGTGTGGGATTTTCTATTAATTTTACATTATATAATAGTAAAAAACAAGTTAAGCTCTGTAATTATATCATTTCTGTTTTAAGATGTTGTGAAATACTTTGAAGTTCTACCAACATATTGTTGGCTTGGAAAAGCTAATGGAATCTCAACATCATTCGAATAAAAATTCTTGAATTTTAAATTTTAAAATTACATTTTTTAAAAAAATTTATCATTATTATTTTTATCCTAAACAAGTGCCACACTAAAAGATGTGAAAATACCTGCTGCAAACAAAAAGAATAGTGTAAGTTTTGGCAATAATAATTAAAGATGTGCTTGTTAAATCTCCGTGTTCTTAAATCTCTATCCTCATAATTGTGCAAGTGGACCACTAGCTATTTTGCTTGTTTGTTTCTCATAATTACGACTACAATGTACTGATCCCTCTTTGATTTATTTTTTGTTTAGTTCAAGTAATTATTCGTCATATCTAAATAAAGATATTGTTTGTGTTCTCCTTTCTGTGGTCTATAAATCACCGGCTTTCATGCAGATTTTTCACATGCTTACTAAGAGTATTAATTTGATTTGTCTTTCTCGTAAGTTGTTGCCTACCTATGATAATGATAAACTATGCATGAGTTTGATAGCAATCAATGAATGATGGCCCCATTTGTGGCTAGCAAAGGACTGTTGCTCGTCAATGCGAAGATAAGGAATTGATTGAAACAACTGAGTCTTCAACATATTCCGCATGTGAATGGCATACTGTCTTTATATCAAAAGAAGGGTTTAGGTGAAGCAGATTAAGTTTGCTGGTATTTTTAGTCGAATGTGAATGGCCTTACAGACTCTGGAAAGGGACTTGGCGAAAAAGGATTATGATTTGATTTCAAAAACTGAACGTGTGAATTTCTTGGAAAAAGAAGTAGGAACTTTGAGGTCAACGTCAGAGGAAAATGTCGCCAAGATAAAGGCGCTAGTCCGACAGTAGGTCACATTAGCACGTCGTCGTAAGGAGGAAAGTAATCAAGCTCTCACCTCCCGAACAAGGTTCATCACCCGTGTTGAGAATAAGATTGCTAATGTGCTGGTTAACGCTAGAAAAGATGGTTTCAACAATTGCTTGGAGGTTGACCTTCTTTCCTTATCAGTTTAGAGTTTGTAACGTTTCGCTTAGGTCATTCAGATGTTGCTCGAAATTGATGGATTTCGTGAGAATATCATCTACGTATACTACCAAGTTTCTGCCAATTTGGTCTTTAAACATCTTATCCATCAGTCGATGATAAGTGGCCCTAGCATTCTTTAGGCCAAAAGGCATTACTCTGTAATAATAGTACCCTTCATCAGTTATGAACATGATTTTATCTTCATCCTGAGGGTCCATTCTGATTTGGTTATACCCTGAGTATGCATCCATAAAACTTAGCAGATGGTATCCAGCTACTTGATCTACTAAACGGTCAATATTCGGCAAAAGGTAGGGATCTTTCGAGCACGCTTTATTTAGATCAGTGAAATCAACACACATTCTCTATTTACCATTAGACTTCTTAACCATAACTACATTAGAAATCCAAGACGAATATGAGACTTCCCTAATAAATCCCGCCCTAAGCAATTTCTGTAATTCCTCCTTAATGGCTGCTTGCTTTTTCGGGCTAAACAACCTCTTCTTTTGAATAACAGGTTTAACATCAGATCTAATGCATAATTTATGAGAAATAAAGTTTAGGTCAATACCTGTCATGTCGGAGGCAGACCATGAAAAGGCTTCGACATTTTGTTTCAGCAAGCTATGTAACTATTGCTATTGTTTCTCGGATAGCTGGGTGGATATACGTACTTTTTGGTCGGGTTTACCAACCTGAACTTCCACAAATTCCCAAGTCGGCATTGGTCGTCTTTCCCCCAAATCTGCCCGAACATCCAGCTCAGCGATTAGTACATCCTGCAAGGTTTTGCTCCCCGTGCTAGTAGGTGTAATCGACAAGCTCCTTCGATATAACTCCCTAGCTTCCATCCAATTGCCCTGTATAGTGGCTACTTTTCCTTCATTTGTTGGATATTTCATTGCTAGATGGCGGGTGGACACCACTACTCTGAGCTGATTAAAGATCGATCTTCCAAGGATAGCGTTGTACGGAGAGGGGCATTCCACAACCAAAAAATCCACCTTTTTGTAATCTGCCAAACCCTTTGCCAAATGTAGTCCAAAGAGATATAATGCCTGCCACTGGAGTTTCAAGTCTTGCAAATCCTATCAGCACACCTCGGTATAGAACTAGCTCGGTTCGGTCTATAGCCATTTGTTGGAATGCTTTCATAAAAAGGATTTCTGCCGAACTTCCCTGATCCACAAGCATCTTCTTGACTCGAAAATTAGCAATCATCACCTCAATCACCATTGGATCATCATGTTCTCTCTGAATGTCCCCGTAATCTTCGTCATTAAACACTATTAGAGGGTTTGGCTTCAAGTACTTTGCTTGTTGGTCACGAGTTATACTATTTATCTGGTGGTAATGCCTTTTACCTGCCCTATAATGCCTCTTTTGCTCGGGGGTTAAAGCGCCTCCAGACGAAAACCCTCCAAAGATAGTGTTAATTATGCCAAAAAGCCCACCAAAAGGCCTGTCTTTACTGTTCTCACCGTCTTGTATCCTTTCCTTGGACCTATCCCCCGTTCTATCCTCAAATCAGTCTCGCTGTCTCTGGGGATATTGTCTTTGACGCCATGGAGGTCCCGGCCTACTTAGACCTGTTTGTGCTCTAAACTGCTTCAACTGCCCCTGTTTAATGAGATCCTCTATCAAATCCCTTATAGCTTGGCAATTTTTCGTGTCATGTCCAGCACCGTGGTGATACTCACAATAAGCTTGATTGGTTTACCCGTGCCTGGACCTCATAGGCGGTGGCAACCAAGCTAGACCGACTTGGCAAATCTCTTGGAGAACGTGCGACCTTGGTTTATTAAGAGTTGTATAATGATTATAATGTCGTATGGATCGAGGTTTACCTTTATGCTCACATGGTGCATCATGAGTTTGCTTTGACCTTGGGGCCGCCCGTTCCACATTCTCCAAATTCATATATTTCCTAGTTTGATTGAGGAGCTCCTTTAAATTTTCTAGAGGGGTGATAGTAATATTCTCTCGGAACCGCCCACACTTAAGTCCCGCTATGAGAGTATGCATCGCCACTTCATCCTTTAGATCTTTAATCTGCAAAGATAAGGATATAAATCATTGAATATATGAAGGCAAAGACTCACCTTTTTCTTGGCGTAAGGTAGTAAGCATAGCGGATGCTTTTTGTAGAGTTATACTCATTGAGAATCGTGCTACAAATTGTTCTGCCAGCTGGTCAAAATTGTGGACGGATCCCAGGGGCAGGCCATTAAACCACTGCAAGGTCACTTTTCGCAACAAAGTTAGGAATGTTTGACATTTTATAGGGTCTTCGACCCCTGAGATCAGCATAACATTTTCAAAACTACAGACATGTTCAACAGGGTCTGTAGAACCATCATAAGAGTCTAATGTGGGCTGTTTGAAATGAGTTGGTAGGGGGAAAGACATTACTTGGGAGTAAAAGGGTGTTTGGGTTTAGTCAATGTTGCGTGAAGTGTAGATGCATCACGGACACTAGCAACAGGAACGAGCTCAGCAGCACCAGGTACCCTCTGGCTCTACATAAGGAGTATACGGCAGGAACTTTGGAGATTTGGCAATTGCATCGATTGTTGGCGGCCTATATGTATGATTATGCTCTATATATAGTTGGTGGATCTCTTGCATGTCCTGCTCCCGTTGCTGCTTCAACTCTTTCACCTCTTTCTTCATGTCTTCGAGATGAGTCAACATTGTAGTAAGCAAGGTATAGTTCATATCAGCCATGGGAGCGGTAACTTGCGATGTTGGAGCATCCGGAAGGAGAACTAGAACACTTGGTTCAGCTACCGGCACTACCGTCGGCTGTGCGGATGTGCTGGGAAGAAGGTTTGTCGCCCCTAACACATCCTTCTGTGGTGTAGAAGGGTCAAAGTTCACCATGCATGCAACTGAATCTGAAGGTTGCTTCCTTTCGGTCCACACTCACCGCACCAATGTGTTGAGTCAAGCGGTAGTCTCATACAATAGTGGTAAAGTGGTTAATTGTCTAGGATGATGACTCGAAGTATATATATATATTTCAGTGTCATGAACCTAGTTGGGGGTATGGGCCTTGTGTTGAGCTGTCCACGTGTATTTGGGTCCATGGTCATTAACAGTAAGAAATTTCAGAAGAGAACTCTCTCTCTTTATTAACACCTTTCCCGCAACATATTAACAAAAATAGTCAGTGAAAATAAAGAAACTAATATGATACAGATGACTTCTTATAATAAAGTTTTTAAGAGAATTAAAGTTTGGAGATAATGTATACATTTTAAAAACTTAAAAGAATTATAGACATGTTTTTAAAGTTTTGGGGATAAAGTGTATATCACGTAAAGTTTAGTAGAATTTCTTATTTTTTTTCCTCTAAGGACTATCTTGATGTCAAGAGAGTTCTAAAATATTTTGCTGCATCTCCTTATATCTAATGAGAATTGCAAAGGTACCATCCTTTATAGATAGTGCAGTCAAAAACGTTTTATTTGAACATAAATAACCCATGTTCTTGACAAAATTGAACTTTTTGCAATTAGAAATCACTGCTATCCCCTGCAGTCAAGATAAAAAACACCTTAGAGGTTAGAATGCTATATCCCACTTTAATAGGTTGTAGAACTGCAATTCCCCGTTAAAATATAAGAAAAAGAAATTAGGAAGCCTATGAATTTGAGGTCACATTACAATATACCAGAAGATGGCTTTTGGTCTAAGTAGTGATTATGATCAATCTTTATCATCTAAGAGAGTATTTTATTTCTTTTGATTAATTTCTTTCTTCTTTTAATATATTTTTTTATTTATTTCCGAAGGAGACGCAAAGCTGTTGGGCAACGAGAAGATGGCTTCTACAACCATGGAGACTGTTATTTGGAATTTTGCTCGACGTCATGGTCTTTTTGTGATTTTGGTACATTCCATTTATGAGTTGGAGTTGTTGTCGGTTGATCGGAGAAGAGATTACTGCTGAGCAACAGAGGCTTCTAAACTTGTGGTCTTCTTTAACAGAGGATGCCATTAGAAAAGTGTTAAGAATTAGTTTAATCTAAAAGTTTAAACAGTTAAAAAGAGATTTAATATATTTTTTTTTATATTATATCTAATATGTTTTTGTGTATGAAAACCCTTTAAACTTGGATTAAGAACATTTACGTGTTCACTCATAGTAGTTTTGCTGAAAACTCTAATTAAATTAAGAAATTGGTGTCAAGGGATTTGATTCTCTAAGGCGACGTCAAAGAAGCTATATCATGTTAAGAACTGGTTGAATCTAAAAAATTTTAAATTATTAAAAAAAAAATCCAACAAAAGGACATGGGCATCTTAACTTTTTGCCTTCCTGTGACAAACTTATCTTCTAATTAATTTTTTTGACTGACACCCAAAAGTTCAATATATGCCTTCAATTCAAACAGGGACCAATGGAGGCATCTTAACTTGTTGCCTTCCTGTGATAGACTTGTCATCTGTTTCATAGCCATTCAATGGATGATAACCTCATCTGTGGCTAGCAAAACATCGCAGCTGGTGAATGCAAAGATAAGAAATGAGATGCAAACAATTCAATCTTCGCCATATGCCGCATGTGAGTGACACACATTGTGTTTATACTGAAATGAGTTTCAAAAGCTCACTCTTATCGTATCGCCACTGGCATTCAATTTGGACGACGTTATTTTACACTTGCCAATGTTGGGACTAACAGCTGCCCATTACCCTTGATAGATTCTACTCTCATTCCCAATTACCCTCCTCCATTCCCCGTTAAGATTTCGGACGAAATTCTATATCCTTATATTTTCACAGACACACCTCTGAATTTCACCTTCGTTGATGTACCAAAATGTTCCGAAACATCCAAGTGGATTGTCCGTGAGCGTGTAGGCACATCGGGGTGGAGTTTGTTGTTTGGTGAAGAATCTGGACCCCTATATAGAAACGGTGTCTTCTATATTAATAGTTATAAGAACAGTTATAAGATTATGTTCTGTCCAGACAAGATTCCAGGAACTTGTGGAAATGTTACAGTTCTTGCTGAGAAGGACAACCGTTACTTGGATGTTAATTTTGGAACTGATGAACCTGTGGAGGTCTGGTTCGAGAAGGTTGATTCTGGTATATCAATGGTGGTGTGAATGCTATCTAAATATTATATAATTGCATGTTATGTTATGTTTGCTATCTAAATAAAGCAGGTCTAATGTATAACAAGTTTGTTTCACATTACGTAGACTACCGCTAGATAATGTTGGTAATATTTTTAATTGTTTTGTTCGAGTGTATTTTCTGCTACTAAATAAAGTATGGAGATTCTGATGGTATAAAGGTCATGAAGTAGAGGCCTTAAGTTAATACTCTTTTCCCCTTTTAATTCCCTCTTTATTATGGTCAGAGCTACCAGTTTTGATAGCCTGGTCGATAATTATCCTCAATTATATTTTGTTTCAATTTGAAATGTGAGATTCTGAGTCAGAATTATACACCTTGAAATAAAATTCAGAGATTTTCAATCAAAAATGTTGTCAATAAAAGTTTATGCTATTAGAAAAAAAAGTCCATGATTAATTTTATAATATATATAATACGTCTCAATATATGAAATTGCTCAGAACTTAAAAGTACTACAATATTAATAAAGCATAGACCCAAAGTGGTGGTAAGAAATTTGATATTATATAATGAACTATTTTATTTTAAAAGTTTATGTTGTCAAGAAAATGTCTATGACTGGTTTTATATTCTAAGGTTGGGAGAAAGCAAACAAGACCATTTTATGAATACAAAGAGAGTAAATGGTTCCTCTTTGGGAAAATACAAACTGATAAGTTAAAGCTCTACAAATAAAAGGACAGAAATTGCAATCAATCCTTTAAACAGCAACACAAATATGCCCACAAGAAGACCAACAAATTACTAAGTAAGTAGAAATAAATAAGTCGTTATCACACCATTAGTTTCCATGATAGTTATTAAAATCCCTACAAGAAAAAAGGTACTTAACCATGGTCTTTTTTTTTTTTTTTTTCCCTTACTAAGCTGGTTTAAACCCCATGAGTTAAATCATTTACCCGCAGTTGGTCCAACTTCTTGGAAATCATTTACCTAAATTTATTAAGTCCATTTAACTGCGGTTGGATCAAACCGCAACACAGCCAGTTTGCATGTGGTTAAAAAATACTACTATTTTATATTGGAATTAGGTATCCCAACATAAAATAAAACCTCAACAATAAAATAGAAGTCCAATATTAAAATAAGTTCTAATTTTCAAAACCCAGAGTGGCACTGGTGCATGAAACTTCCCTAGCCAATTTCCAGAGAATTCAGCACCGTGGCTCTGGACTAGAGAGCTGTGGCGTTTGATCTTTAATGTTTCCTTGGCTTGCATTCACAATTCGTTGCATTGAAAATAAAAATGATGAAATACTAAAATATACATAAATTTAAACCCAATAAAACATTAACTTACTGGGATGAGAATTAGATTCTGTTACTTCTAAATCCACTCCCTTATACACATCTACACTTGTTTAACATTAAAATGATAAAATAAACAATCTTTATATAAATAAAATGAACCATAAGTGAAAAATATTTTTAATATTAATATTAAAATTTGACAATTTTAAAATTTTAGCAAGTGAATAAACTAATTAAATCTAATCCTGTACAAATGATGTGACACGACCACCACTAGAGAAAAAATAAAAATGTAATTTTAAAATAAGAAAGTTTACCAAAAAATTTTGTTTTTCAATCATCTTTTTAACAATAGCACGCGTCCACCCACCTTCGTACTAGAAAATATTTAAAATAGATAAAACTTAGTCATATCAATGTCAGTGTCGGTCTCTTCATTGTCGTCTACATCATTGTCATGTGGCTCTTCATAAAATTTTTTAGCCACATACCGTAAGAGAATCCCACGTGGGCTGTCTACGTTGTTTTATTTATTATTATTTATTACATACCATAAAAGATCCCTCCATCTTTATTGATTCATTTACCACACTATGGGCATTTTTAGAGTTAAATTACATATTTATTTTTATATTTTAAAATTTTTAATTAATTTTATTTTTATATTTTAAATTTATTAATTTAATTAATTATTACTTAAAATTTCTATCAATTTTTTCTTCTCATTTTAAATTTAATATTTTTATTACTCACACTTATCATTATTTATAGTTATTTAAGGGTTTATTAACAATTGAAACTACTAAAATATGATAGAGGGGGTGAAATCAATAATAATTTTAAAATATTAAGGACTAAATTAATAAATTTAAATTATAAGAAATTAAATTTATTAAACTTTTAAGTGTAAAAGATAAAAATAAAAAAAAAACTTCAAAAAAAATGCCATAAACTTTGTCGGACACTTTATACCAAAAATTATTAAAATATATACATAATCTCTTTAAATTTTTAAAATACGTATATTACCTTCAAACTCTCACCTTCTATTAAAAATTTGTTATATTAAAAATTTAACAAAGAAAAGATATTTGCATTGAACTATTTTTTTATTAACCCTTTTTTTATGATAAATAAATAGAAACAATGTGTAAAAACAGTAAAACGATAAATAAAATATTTTTTGAATAGATGACTTTTTCAATTAAATTTTTTATAAAAGTTACATATTGGTGTAAAGTACATATTTTAATATTTTGAAGATGTTATATCCACGTTTTTTAAAATTTAAAAAAGAAAGTGTACATAACAAGAAGATTAATAAATTTTTTTGAAGTATTCTCATACTATTTAACTCACATTTTCATTGTTAAACAATAAATAAGATATTTTTTGAACTCTTGTGTGGGATTTTCTATTAATTTTACATTATATAATAGTAAAAAACAAGTTAAGCTCTGTAATTATATCATTTCTGTTTTAAGATGTTGTGAAATACTTTGAAGTTCTACCAACATATTGTTGGCTTGGAAAAGCTAATGGAATCTCAACATCATTCGAATAAAAATTCTTGAATTTTAAATTTTAAAATTACATTTTTAAAAAAAATTTATCATTATTATTTTTATCCTAAACAAGTGCCACACTAAAAGATGTGAAAATACCTGCTGCAAACAAAAAGAATAGTGTAAGTTTTGGCAATAATAATTAAAGATGTGCTTGTTAAATCTCCGTGTTCTTAAATCTCTATCCTCATAATTGTGCAAGTGGACCACTAGCTATTTTGCTTGTTTGTTTCTCATAATTACGACTACAATGTACTGATCCCTCTTTGATTTATTTTTTGTTTAGTTCAAGTAATTATTTTTTGTTTCTCATATCTAAATAAAGATATTGTTTGTGTTCTCCTTTCTGTGGTCTATAAATCACCGGCTTTCATGCAGATTTTTCACATGCTTACTAAGAGTATTAATTTGATTTGTCTTTCTCGTAAGTTGTTGCCTACCTATGATAATGATAAACTATGCATGAGTTTGATAGCAATCAATGAATGATGGCCCCATTTGTGGCTAGCAAAGGACTGTTGCTCGTCAATGCGAAGATAAGGAATTGATTGAAACAACTGAGTCTTCAACATATTCCGCATGTGATTGGCATACTGTCTTTTTATCAAAAGAAGGGTTTAGGTGAAGCAGATTAAGTTTGCTGGTATGTAGTGCAATGAGCCATCATGGAGTATGTGGGAAAGAAAGCTAAAAGTAGTGATGCGTGTGGTGTTCTTGAATTAGTGCTTTGGGTGCAACGAATTGTACTATTAAGAGTACCAATGATTAGCAAATGAAAGCAAGAAAAAGGATTGCCTGCAATTTACTATTTCATTCTCCTTTATCCTTGAATTTTTCCTGCATTATTTTTCTCTGTTCTTAGCTGTTGTTGTGCCTGTTTTTGAATTACGATAAATTTTAATTCCTATTTTAATATTTATGATTTTCATGTAGGACATAAGAACCAAAATTAATAATCAGCAAGCACAGTAACCACATAGATCAATTGCTATAGGGTTGTTCTAGTTTTACCATGTTAGATCTAAAGCATATGAGCATTCCTAACAACCTAAATTTTTTGGGTATGTTGGATTTTGATATTGTATCAAAGATCTATAACCTCACAGTCAAAAGATTGAATTCTCTCACCAATACTTTCTTAACAAATTATACTAAAATAAAATTTTAATAAATGTTATGTGTGAGCTTATGTTGCTTTATACTTCAAGCCTTTTGTTCTTGATAAACCAGAGGTCTCGGATCCAAACCCAACTACACTAAAACTTGGTAGAGAGGACTTTGTCACTGTTATAGTCTTATCGAGCTCAAACCAAAATAGTTGATGCACAATGTAGTATTAGATATCGGTGATTTATAAAAGAAAAAAGAAAATCACAACTAATATTTGGGCTTGTGGAATCCCCATATGATTTCCACAATTCAAAGAAGGAAAATCCCCTTATCCGTGAAAGCTGCTGTTCTCTCAGCCGACAACCCAGCTCCTTTGCTAGTTAAATTTACGAACAACCTTCCATTTCCTTATCCTTATGCTTTCACAGACACACCATTGAATTTTACCTTCGTTGGTATACCACATTGTAAGAAAACATCCCAATGGTTTGCCCAAGCCCGTTTGGGCTCATACACATGGAGTTTGAAGTTTGGTGATGATACTGATGGCCTTGCTATAGAAGGTGACTTTATTGTCAAAGATTATGGGGAGAAATACTCCTATAAGATTATCTTTTGTCCTAAGGAGAGTCGGGAACCTTGTCGAAATCTTGCTTACGGTGTGGATATGTACTTGGATATTGTTAATGGAGGTGTTGATCCTCTGGAGATTAGGTTCGAGAAGATTGGTTATGGTATATCCATTGTGGTGTGAATGTTATATGTGCTATATAAATGTACTTGCATGTTATGTATGCTTTATATCTAAATAAAGTAGGTCTGATGCGAAACATGTTAGGTTCATATTATGTTGCCTACTAAAAATGTGGTGAAGACGTTGGTAATATGTTTTAATTGTTCTGTTCCAACTGTAGTTTCAGCTACTTAAATAAAATGTTAGATTTTCTCATGGTATTAACCTCAAAAACTTCCTTTATTAAGGCATATATATGAGCTTAGTGACACTGTTGGATTGATCTGAAATTTTGGCCGGTGTTCACAGCAATTTGAAAGTGGAGATTGCAACACTCCTTTATGTTAGAACGCAAATTACTTTTAAGCAAATAATTATATAAATATGCCCACAACGTGCTCAACCAACTAATTCACCATAATATTGAAAACAAAGGGCTGAGTTGGGAAAGTAATTCGTCCAAGTAACCTATAATGTAATAGAATAATTCTTTTTTCTCCATACACTATCGTTAATTTTAAAAAATAACTCTCATGTTTTAAATAAAATAAAATAAATTTTCACATTTAAAGTTAAAAATAAAAGTAAACTTTTTTTATAAACAAAAAATATCTCAACAAAATTCATTTTTGTTCTTAGTTTAAAATATGAATTTATTTTATTTAATTTAAAATATCAAAATTTTTTAAAATTGACAATAATATTAAAGAACAAAAATGAGTTTTTCTTGAATGTAATAATGTCCAACAGTAAGGACAACCTCAAGACCAGCCATGAGTCACTTCATAGAATATTTTACTCTATATTGTGGTTATACAATATAATCCCTCGAAAAGTTTATTATGGTTAATTGGTCAATTGACGGTGAATACCTTCAATGAAGGTATGAACGTTTGACGCCTTAATCTTTGCATTGTTACAAAAGTTTTCCTAACTTTTAATTTTGATAACAACTAAAGGTTAAAAATAGAAACTCCAAGTCATAAGAAATAGGGGAAAGTACAAAAAAATTACACTTAACTCTAAAAACTTTTAAAAATGTATACTTAATAATCTTAATATTTTAAAACATGCACGTCCATAAACAGGTAATTCTATTAAAAATTTGATAAAAAAATCATATATATCTCATTATTTCTTTGTTAACATGTTTCATATGATATATAAATAACAATATATAGTGAAAATAGGGAAGTCAAAGAGAGGTGGAGAACTTTTCTATTAAATTTTCAATTGAAATTAGTATTTGGGGTGATGTTTACATTTCAAAAGAAAGAAATTATAAGTACATTTTGATAGTTTTAAAAGTAAAGTGTACGTCATACAAAATTTAGTGGGATTTCTTATACGTTTTCCTAAGGACTATCTTACTTCTGTCGGCTTTCTCATAATTTTAAATGTTTATTTTATTTGTAAGGACTATTTTTAAATATTTGTATAATTCAAAAATAAATTTTTAATAAATTTAAAATTATATGAACTATTTTAAATTTATGCGAAACTATAATAACTAATAATATAGAATTGACTGACAAAGTTGAAAAGTAAGGACCATTTTATACATTTTTATAAATTATAAAGACTAATTTTTAACATTTTCAATTACAAGAACCTTTTAAAATTTTGAGTAAAATTGTAAAGACTCAAAATATAATTAAACAAAAAACAAAAAAGAAATCATTTGTTTTTCTATTTTATTGGTGAAAAATGGATGTTTTGTCTAAGAATTTGAAATAGTTGCCCTAAAATTAAGAACACCATATATAAACGATGTTGTCTCTATGCGGATCAATGCTTGTTGTTTGCCAAATATAGTAAGAGTGAGGCAGATTTGAACGATTAGAAGTGATAGGGAGCATACATGGATCTCCATATGGTGGAAAGGCAAAGTTAGCAAACGAAGACAATGAAAGTAAGTGTGTTGAGTCAAGCGGTGGTCTCGAACGTTAGTGGTAAAGTGGTTAATTGTCCAGGATGATGACATAAAGTATATATATATATATATATATATATATATATATATATATATATATATATATATATATATGTCGGTGTCATGGACCTGGTCGGGGGTATGGACCTTGTGTTGGGTTGTCCACGTGTATTTGGGTCCATGGTCATTAACACTTGTCCCCCCCCCCCCCAAAAAAAAAATATATGTATAGGTCGGGGTTTTTAGGGACCCTAGACTATTTAATTGGAGTGGTTATTTTTATTTTATGAGTATTTTATGATTATAGTATCCCATCAATGTGTCTACTTACCTCAGTTACTTATGAAACTCAATCATTTAAATTTTTAGTGCTCATAAGTTTACATTGTTCATTTATTGTGTCCCTTATTATATTCTTTCGTTTTTTGATATCTGACTATCCGTCTCTCAATGTGCATGTTGTCGTTGCATTTATTGTTGCTCATCATCACGCCTAATATTATTATATTGCTGCACCATTATTGCTTTGTCTTTACCGAAGCGTGCCTTTTTGTTTTCTTTCGGCACACACAACAGTCGTATCGTCACTTCACACAATCGTACTGTTATTTCAGACAACCGTACCGTCACCCCGCTCCACTACCATTTGTACCCCACCTCTGACCTTACCTTTATCAGTCACGCGTTTCTTCGTACGTTAGGTTTTTCTTCACTTCTTTCAAGTTTAATGGTATTTAGCACGCGTTCTTGTTTTCATCTATTTGTGAGTTATTAGAGTTAGAAAAAGGAGGGTAAGAAGTTATTCAATTACGATATGGCGAAATGGTCGTGTAAGAGAGGTATCGAGCTTGGTAGTTCTAGTTTTGTCGAGAGGTCTAGGTTTTTGGTGAGTGAAGAGCCAATAATGGGGTCTAGTAATGTGCAAGTGGGCACATCGTTGTCTGAGAGTGCTTCAGATGGGTTGGGTGATTGGGTAATCGTGGCCCTTCCTCAGATGGCACATGAGATGGACGATGTCGGAGTGACGTACACCCCAGGATTCAAGGAGACGAACGATCTACTGATGGAGGATGTTCTTCACCCTTCTGACTTAAGGGATGCATGGTGGATTGTGTAAGAGGTTGTTACGATCGAGTTGATTTTGACAAAAGAGAATATTGGGGTCATTAAAGAGTCTATCTGTGGGACCACCGAATTACCGAGGGGTTTTGACGTGGAACCCAACCCTTCTTGTACTAGGGTGTGTGAAGGGTCGTATGGAGACAGATTCTTCACATGGATTCTATATTACTCATACCGATGTGGGGTTTATTTGCCTTTTTCTCCATTCGAGATAAAAGGTATTAAAGAATCTTCAAGTCGCACCGTCGTAGCTTCATCTCAATGCGTGGGCAACCCTACACACCTTTGCGCAGGATTAAACCATCCACCACGTATGGATGTCTTATTCCACTTTTATAGGTTAAAGAATCCAAGGAGATAGGAGGTCGGATACTTATATTTTGCGGCAAAAAAGGGTAGATCTCTGATTCTTCCTGCCTAGGAGTCCGCTAAACAATTTAAACAATGGTTTTTCCTGGTGGTAGAACCTCGATATGGGAAAGCTTTTTCCTTGGACGAATATAGGGTACCGAGATTTCCACTGAGGTGGAAACGAGAGTTCGAGAAAGTTGAGGAGACTAATAGAGCTGACTTCGGCCCTACCGCCTTATATCTAATTAAGGAGCTAGAGTCGAAAATCTATACTGATCCAAAGGAAGCGTTTTATCGAGCAATTCATTATATCAATGTGTATTGATGTGTATTTTTATATATGTAATGACATGTCCAATTTTACTTTGCTTCTACCGCAGATCGGTGAGCAATGCCTAATTTGAAGAAACTAATCGATCGGGTCGGTTGTGCGACTGACGGTTTGAAGAAAAGAAAGAAGAGTTCCGGTGGATCGTCTTCCTGATCTAAGGCTACGTTTTCAAAGAAACCAAAGCATGGGACGGAACAACCCAGCTAGCCTCAATCACAAGTGATTGTCCATCTCGACGTATCCAGTGCCGCCCAAACAAGAGGTTCGCCCGACTTGAAGGAAAAATCAAAAAAACAACCTCAAGTGGCCATAATTGTCCTGACCGAAGGAAGCTATCACGAAGGAAATGAGGAATATTGTCTACCTTTGGTTAGAAAAATTGGTACAAAGAAAGAGATAGCTAGGCATTGTCCAAATCATGTCCAGATTGATTCTCCTGAAGGTAATCGGTCATCAGTTCATGCTCAGTTGGTATCATTTTATATTTATGGCAACGAAGTAATATTGTATATATATATATGATTATCTTGTAGGTTCACCGACCTTACCCTCTTACAACGAAGGGGGTGAAGTACCCGAGGTACCCGTCAAACCAAAAGGTATGCTCGAGGAAACTACCAAGCATACTACTCAAGGTGGGACAAATAGGGCGTTCGGGGATGAAGCAAGCTTTGAATCATCGGTAAGTTTATTCTCCATCCTCACTTGACATTATTATGTCTAAGTAAGAGTCTTAGCTTCCGTTGTTATATTGGCAGGATGAGTTATTGATGGGGCTCAATCTTGAGACGTTGGTTATCGAGTTTCGGGAGGTCGGATCGGAGGCTATGTTATGCTGACTGGCAAAAGAGTTTGGTGACCAAGTGCGTGCCATACGATGACACTATAGGATGATCCACATACTTCATGATCGGGTTAAAGCCGACAATCGGTCAACTATTGAGGCTGACTGGTTGTGAGCTGCGAAGGAAGTAGCCGAGGAAGATGCAGCCAAGTCAAAGAGGAACATCGAGGAATTGACGGCCAAACTTCAAACTACTCAGGCGATGGCTGCTGCTGAAAGTAAAATTAAGGATGCTAAGCACAAGGTCAGTGTGACTGTTTCGAGATGGGTTGAAGTGGGCGCAAAGTTGCAACTTATAGAGGGAAAGCTGACCCAAGCTCAGACTAATGTTGCCAAAGCTCGACAACAAGAGGAAGTATCATCCTTAAAAGCTCGATCCCTGGAACAGCAGCTTGGTGAAGCAACGACGGCCTTACAGACTCTGGAATAGGACTTGGCCAGAAAGGATTCCGATTTGATTTCAAAAACTGAACGTGTGAATTTCTTGGAAAAAGAAGTGGGAACTTTGAGGTCAACGTCAGAGGAAAATGTGGCTAAGATAAAGGCGCTGGTCCGAAAGTAGGTCACATTAGCACGTAGTCGTAAGGAGGAAAGTAATCAAGCTATCGCCTCCCGAACAAGGCTCATCACCCGTGTTGAGAATAAGATTGCTAATGTGCTGGTTAACGCTACAAAAGATGGTTTCAACAATTGCTTGGAGGTTGACCTTCTTTCCTTATCAATTTAGAGTTTGAAACGTTTCGCTTAGGTCATTCAGATGTTGCTCGAAACTGATGGATTTCGTGAGAATATCATCTACGTATACTACCAAGTTTCTGCCAATTTGGTTTTTAAACATCTTATCCATCAGTCGATGATAAGTGGCCCTAGCATTCTTTAGGCCAAAAGGCATTACTCTGTAATAATAGTACCCTTCATCAGTTATGAACGTGATTTTATCTTCATCCTGGGGGTCCATTCTGATTTGGTTATACCCTGAGTATGCATCCATAAAACTTAGCAGCTAGTATCCAACTGCTTGATCTACTAAACGGTCAATATTGGGCAAAGGGTAGGGATCTTTCGGGTACCCTTTATTTAGATCAGTGAAATCAACACACATTATTTATTTACCATTAGACTTCTTACTATAACTACGTTAGAAATCCAAGACGAATATGAGACTTCCCTAATAAATTCTGCCCTAAACAATTTCTGTAATTCCTCCTTAATGGCTGCTTGCCTTTTCGGGCTAAACAACCTCTTCTTTTGAATAACAGGTTTAACATTAGATCTAATGCATAATTTATGAGAAATAAAGTTTAGGTCAATACCTTTCATGTCGGAGGCAGACCACGCAAAGGCTTTAACATTTTGTTTCAGCAAGCTATGTAACTGTTGCTATTGTTTCTCGGACAGCTGGGTGGATATACGTACTTTTTGGTCGGGTTTACCAACCTGAGCTTCCACGAATTCCCCAATCGGCATTGGTCGTCTTTCCCCCAAATCTGCCCGAACATCCCACTCAGCAGTTAGTACATCCTGCAAGGTTTTGCTCCCCGTGCTAGTGGGTGTAACCGACAAGCTCCTCCGATATAACTCCCTAGCTTCCATCCGATTGCCCCGTATAGTGGCTACTTTTCCTTCATTTGTTGGATATTTCATTGCTAGATGGCGGGTGGACACCACTACTCTGAGCTGATTAAAGATCGGTCTTCCAAGGATAGCGTTGTACGGAGAGGGGCATTCCACAACCAAAAAATCCACCTATTTTGTAATCTGCCAAACCCTTTGCCAAATGTAGTCCAAAGAGATATAATGCCTGCCACTGGAGTTTCAAGTCTTGCAAATCCTATCAGCACACCTCGGTATAGAACTAGCTCGGTCCGGTCTATAGCCATTTGTTGGAATGCTTTCATAAAAAGGATTTCTGTCGAACTTCCCTGATCCACAAGCATCTTCTTGACTCGGAAATTAGCAATCATCACCTCAATCACCATTGGATCATCATGTTCTCTCTGAATGTCCCCGTAATCTTCGTCATTATACACTATTAGAGGGTCTGGCTTCAAGTACTTTGCTTGTTGGTCACGAGTTATACTATTTATCTGGTGGTAATGCCTTTTACCTGCCCTGTAATGCCTTTTTTGCTCGGAGGTTGAAGCACCTCCAAACGAAAACTCTCTAGAGATAGTGTTAATTATGCCAAAAAGCCACCAAAAGGCCCGTCTTTACTGTTCTCACCGTCTTGTATCCTTTCCTTAGACCTATCCCCCGTTCTATCCTCAAATCTGTCTCGCTGTCTCTGGGGATATTGCCTTTGACGCCATGGAGGTCTCGGCCTACCTAGACCTGTTTGTGCTCTAAACTGCTTCAACTGCCTCTGTTTAATGAGATCTTCTATCAAATCCCTTTGAGCTTGGCAATTTTCCGTGTCATGTCCAGAACCGCGGTGATACTCACAATAAGCTTGATTGGTTTACCCGTGCCTGGACCTCATAGGCGGTGGCAACCAAGCTAGACCGACC
Organism: Bauhinia variegata; assembly: GCA_022379115.2. NCBI lineage: Eukaryota > Viridiplantae > Streptophyta > Magnoliopsida > Fabales > Fabaceae > Bauhinia > Bauhinia variegata. Next base: position 8,197,480 of record CM039438.1, on the reverse strand, counting down.
TGGCAAATCTCTTGAAGAACGTGTGACCTTGGTTTATTAAGAGTTGTATAATGACTATAATGTGGTATGGATCGAGGTTTACCTTTATGCTCACATGGTGCATCATGAGTTTGCTTTGACCTTGGGGCCACTCGTTCCACATTCTCCAAATTCATATATTTCCCAGTTTGATTGAGGAGCTCCTTTAAATTTTCTAGAGGGGTGATAGTAATATTCTCTCGGAACCGCCCACACTTAAGTCCCGCTATGAGAGTATGCATCGCCACTTCATTCTTTACATCTTTAATCTGCAAAGATAAGGATGTAAATCATTGAATATATGAAGGCACAGACTCACCTTCTTCTTGGCGTAAGGTAGTAAGCATAGCGGACGCCTTTTGTAGAGTTATACTCATTGAGAATCGTGCTACAAATTGTTCTGCCAGCTGGTCAAAATTGTGGATGGATCCTAGGGGCAGGCCATTAAATCACTGCAAGGTCGCTTTTCGCAACGAAGTTAGGAATGTTTGACATTTTATAGGGTCTTTGACCCCTGAGATCAGCATAACATTTTCAAAACTACAGACATGTTCAACAGGGTCTGTAGAACCATCATAAGAGTCTAATGTGGGCTATTTGAAATGAGTTGGTAGGGGGAAAGACATTATCTTGGGAGTAAAAAGGTGTTTGGGTTTGGTCAATGTTGCATGAAGTGTAGATGCATCACGGACACTAGCAGCAGGAACGAGCTCAGCAGCACCAGGTACCCTCTGGCTCTACGTAAGGAGTATACGGCGGGAACTTTGGAGATTCGGCACTTGCATCGATTGTTGGCGGTCTATATGTATGATTACGCTCCATATATAGTTGGTGGATCTCTTGCATGTCCTGCTCCCGTTGTTGCTTCAACTCTTTCACCTCTTTCTTCATGTCTTCGAGATGAGTCAACATTGTAGTAAGCAAGGTATAGTTCATATCAGCCATGGGAGCGGTGACTTGCGATGTTGGAGCATCCGGAAGGAGAACTAGAACACTTGGTTCAGCTATTGGCATTACCGTCGGCTATGCGGATGTGCTAGGAAGAAGGTTTGTAGCCCCTAACACATCCTTCTGTGGTGTAGAAGGGTCCAAATTCACCATGCATGCAACTGAATCTGAAGGTTGCTTCCATTCGGTCCACACTCACCGCACCAATGTGTTGAGTCAAGTGGTAGTCTCATACATTAGTGGTAAAGTGGTTAATTGTCCAGGATGATGACTCGAAGTATATATATATATTTCAGTGTCATGAACCTGGTTGGGGGTATGGGCCTTGTGTTGGGCCATCCACGTGTATTTGGGTCCATGGTCATTAACAGTAAGATTTCATAAGAGAACTCTCTCTCTTTATTAACACCTTTCCCGCAACATATTAACAAAAATAGTCAGTGAAAATAAAGAAACTAATATGATACAGATGACTTCTTATAATAAAGTTTTTAATAGAATTAAAGTTTGGAGATAATGTATACATTTTAAAAACTTAAAAGAATTATAGACATGTTTTTAAAGTTTTGGGGATAAAGTGTATATCACGTAAAGTTTAGTAGAATTTCTTATTTTTTTTCCTCTAAGGACTATCTTGATGTCAAGAGAGTTCTAAAATATTTTGCTGCATCTCCTTATATCTAATGAGAATTGCAAAGGTACCATCCTTTATAGCTAGTGCAGTCAAAAACGTTTTATTTGAACATAAATAACCCATGTTCTTGACAAAATTGAACTTTTTGCAATTGGAAATCATTGCAATCCCCTGCAGTCAAGATAAAAAACACCTTAGAGGTTAGAATGCTATATCCCACTTTAATAGGTTGTAGAACTGCAATTCCCCGTTAAAATATAAGAAAAAAAATTAGGAAGCCTATGAATTTGAGGTCACATTACAATATACCAGAAGATGGCTTTTGGTCTAAGTAGTGATTATGATCAATCTTTATCATCTAAGAGAGTATTTTATTTCTTTTGATTAATTTCTTTCTTCTTTTAATATATTTTTTTATTTATTTCCGAAGGAGACGCAAAGCTGTTGGGCAACGAGAAGATGGCTTCTACAACCATGGAGACTATTATTTGGAATTTTGCTCGACGTCATGGTTTTTTTGTGATTTTGGTACATTCCATTTATGAGTTGGAGTTGTTGTCGGTTGACCGGAGAAGAGATTACTGCTGAGCAACAGAGGCTTCTAAACTTGTGGTCTTCTTTAACAGAGGATGCCATTAGAAAAGTGTCAAGAATTAGTTTAATCTAAAAGTTTAAACAATTAAAAAGAAATTTAATATTTTTTTTATATTATATCTAATATGTTTTTGTGTATGAAAACCCTTTAAACTTGAATTAAGAACATTTACGTGTTCACTCATAGTAGTTTTGCTGAAAACTCTAATTTAATTAAGAAATTGGTGTCAAGGGATTTGATTCTCTAACGCGATGTCAAAGAAGTTATATCATGTTAAGAACTGGTTGAATCTAAAAAATTTTAAATTATTAAAAAAAAAATCCAACAAAAGGACATGGGCATCTTAACTTTTTGCCTTCCTGTGATAGACTTATCTTCTAATTAATTTTTTTGACTGACACCCAAAAGTTCAATATATGCCTTCAATTCAAACAGGGACCAATGGAGGCATCTTAACTTGTTGCCTTCCAGTGATAGACTTGTCATCTGTTTCATAGCCATTCAATGGATGATAACCTCATCTGTGGCTAGCAAAACATCGCAGCTGGTGAATGCAAAGATAAGAAATGAGATGCAAACAATTCAATCTTCGCCATATGCCGCATGTGAGTGACACACATTGTGTTTATACTGAAATGAGTGTTTAATATATAGAACTCTAAGCAAAGAGGCTTGCAAGGGACAAGTCATGAAAAACGATGATTCCATTTATGATAGTTCATACTTTAGTTAACGATTTTTTTTTTTCTAGTGAGGAATAAAATAGGCAGATTACATGCCCTAGTTTCAAGGGATTGCACATAAGAATAACTATATGTCTAGGGAGGAAGAATAAGCAGGATTATTCTTAAACTTAAATATAGTTTGTCCATCCTGATATATATATATATATATATAAAAGACAATAAATTTGTGAAATCCCCATATGATAACGTCAATTCAAGCACAAAAATTGCCATATGACATCTCCTCTATCGTATTACTTTATATTGTATATTTGAAAAATAGGAAGAATAGATAAGATCATTCATCATCAATCTTCACCACTCCATTTTTCACGTGCCACTTCAAAAATATTATAATTTTCAATGCAAATTTAACATTTTAAGTTACAACTATGCCCTCACTAGCTGGCTCTATAAATTGTAGTTCCTAATTCCCATTTGCACACAACCAAAATCTATTCACTCCTTTCATAACCTTGCCTAGAAGCCCTTCCTTGCCAAACCAAACATGAAGATTGCAATACTTGCACTCTTCTTCCTCCTCTTAACCTTCACCAAAGCTGAATATGTGTATGACACTGAAGGCGAAAGAGTTTCAAAAGCTCACTCTTATCGTATCGCCACTGGCATTCAATTTGGACGACGTTATTTTACACTTGCCAATGTTGGGACTAACAGCTGCCCATTACCCTTGATAGATTCTACTCTCATTCCCAATTACCCTCCTCCATTCCCCGTTAAGATTTCGGACGAAATTCTATATCCTTATATTTTCACAGACACACCTCTGAATTTCACCTTCGTTGATGTACCAAAATGTTCCGAAACATCCAAGTGGATTGTCCGTGAGCGTGTAGGCACATCGGGGTGGAGTTTGTTGTTTGGTGAAGAATCTGGACCCCTATATAGAAACGGTGTCTTCTATATTAATAGTTATAAGAACAGTTATAAGATTATGTTCTGTCCAGACAAGATTCCAGGAACTTGTGGAAATGTTACAGTTCTTGCTGAGAAGGACAACCGTTACTTGGATGTTAATTTTGGAACTGATGAACCTGTGGAGGTCTGGTTCGAGAAGGTTGATTCTGGTATATCAATGGTGGTGTGAATGCTATCTAAATATTATATAATTGCATGTTATGTTATGTTTGCTATCTAAATAAAGCAGGTCTAATGTATAACAAGTTTGTTTCACATTACGTAGACTACTGCTAGATAATGTTGGTAATATTTTTAATTGTTTTGTTCGAGTGTATTTTCTGCTACTAAATAAAGTATGGAGATTCTGATGGTATAAAGGTCATGAAGTAGAGGCCTTAAGTTAATACTCTTTTCCCCTTTTAATTCCCTCTTTATTATGGTCAGAGCTACCAGTTTTGATAGCCTGGTCGATAATTATCCTCAATTATATTTTGTTTCAATTTGAAATGTGAGATTCTGAGTCAGAATTATACACCTTGAAATAAAATTCAGAGATTTTCAATCAAAAATGTTGGCAATAAAAGTCTATGCTATTAGAAAAAAAAATCCATGATTAATTTTATAATATATATAATACGTCTCAATATATGAAATTGCTCAGAGCTTAAAAGTACTATAATATTAATAAAGCATAGACCCAAAGTGGTGGTAAGAAATTTGATATTATATAATGAACTATTTTATTTTAAAAGTTTATGTTGTCAAGAAAATGTCTATGACTGGTTTTATATTCTAAGCTTGGGAGAAAGCAAACAAGACCATTTTATGAATACAAAGAGAGTAAATGGTTCCTCTTTGGGAAAATACAAACTGATAAGTTAAAGCTCTACAAATAAAAGGACAGAAATTGCAATCAATCCTTTAAACAGCAACACAAATATGCCCACAAGAAGACCAACAAATTACTAAGTAAGTAGAAATAAATAAGTCGTTATCACACCATTAGTTTCCATGATAGTTATTAAAATCCCTACAAGAAAAAAGGTACTTAACCATGGTCTTTTTTTTTTTTCCCTTACTAAGCTGGTTTAAACCCCATGAGTTAAATCATTTACCCGCAGTTGATCCAACTTCTTGGAAATCATTTACCTAAATTTATTAAGTCCATTTAACTGCGGTTGGATCAAACCGCAACACAGCCAGTTTGCATGTGGTTAAAAAATACTACTATTTTATATTGGAATTAGGTATCCCAACATAAAATAAAACCTCAACAATAAAATAGAAGTCCAATATTAAAATAAGTTCTAATTTTCAAAACCCAGAGTGGCACTGGTGCATGAAACTTCCCTAGCCAATTTCCAGAGAATTCAGCACCGTGGCTCTGGACTAGAGAGCTGTGGCGTTTGATCTTTAATGTTTCCTTGGCTTGCATTCACAATTCGTTGCATTGAAAATAAAAATGATGAAATACTAAAATATACATAAATTTAAACCCAATAAAACATTAACTTACTGGGATGAGAATTAGATTCTGTTACTTCTAAATCCACTCCCTTATACACATCTACACTTGTTTAACATTAAAATGATAAAATAAACAATCTTTATATAAATAAAATGAACCATAAGTGAAAAATATTTTTAATACTAATATTAAAATTTGACAATTTTAAAATTCTAGCAAGTGAGTAAACTAATTAAATCTAATCCTGTACAAATGATGTGACACGACCACCACTAGAGAAAAAATAAAAATGCAATTTTAAAATAAGAAAGTTTACCAAAAAATTTTGTTTTTCAATCATCTTTTTAACAATAGCACGCGTCCACCCACCTTCGTACTAGAAAATATTTAAAATAGATAAAACTTAGTCATATCAATGTCAGTGTCGGTCTCTTCATTGTCGTCTACATCATTGTCATGTGGCTCTTCATAAAATTTTTTAGCCACATACCGTAAGAGAATCCCACGTGGGCTGTCTACGTTGTTTTATTTATTATTATTTATTACATACCATAAAAGATCCCTCCATCTTTATTGATTCATTTACCACACTATGGGCATTTTTAGAGTTAAATTACATATTTTTTTTATATTTTAAAATTTTTAATTAATTTTATTTTTATATTTTAAATTTATTAATTTAATTAATTATTATTTAAAATTTCTATCAATTTTTTCTTCTCATTTTAAATTTAATATTTTTATTACTCACACTTATCATTATTTATAGTTATTTAAGGGTTTATTAACAATTGAAACTACTAAAATATGATAGAGGGGGTGAAATCAATAATAATTTTAAAATATTAAGGACTAAATTAATAAATTTAAATTATAAAAAATTATATTTATTGAACTTTTAAGTGTAAAAGATAAAAATAAAAAAAAAAACTTCAAAAAAAATGCCATAAACTTTGTCGGACACTTTATACCAAAAATTATTAAAATATATACATAATCTCTTTAAATTTTTAAAATACGTATATTACCTTCAAACTCTCACCTTCTATTAAAAATTTGTTATATTAAAAATTTAACAAAGAAAAGATATTTGCATTGAACTATTTTTGTATTAACCCTTTTTTTTATGATAAATAAATAGAAACAATGTGTAAAAACAGTAAAACGATAAATAAAATATTTTTTGAATAGATGACTTTTTCAATTAAATTTTTTATAAAAGTTACATATTGGTGTAAAGTACATATTTTAATATTTTGAAGATGTTATATCCACGTTTTTTAAAATTTAAAAAAGAAAGTGTACATAACAAGAAGATTAATAAATTTTTTTGAAGTATTCTCATACTATTTAACTCACATTTTCATTGTTAAACAATAAAAAAGATATTTTTTGAACTCTTGTGTGGGATTTTCTATTAATTTTACATTATATAATAGTAAAAAACAAGTTAAGCTCTGTAATTATATCATTTCTGTTTTAAGATGTTGTGAAATACTTTGAAGTTCTACCAACATATTGTTGGCTTGGAAAAGCTAATGGAATCTCAACATCATTCGAATAAAAAGTCTTGAATTTTAAATTTTAAAATTACATTTTTTTAAAAAAATTATCATTATTATTTTTATCCTAAACAAGTGCCACACTAAAAGATGTGAAAATACCTGCTGCAAACAAAAAGAATAGTGTAAGTTTTGGCAATAATAATTAAAGATGTGCTTGTTAAATCTCCGTGTTCTTAAATCTCTATCCTCATAATTGTGCAAGTGGACCACTAGCTATTTTGCTTGTTTGTTTCTCATAATTACGACTACAATGTACTGATCCCTCTTTGATTTATTTTTTGTTTAGTTCAAGTAATTATTTTTTGTTTCTCATATCTAAATAAAGATATTGTTTGTGTTCTCCTTTCTGTGGTCTATAAATCACCGGCTTTCATGCAGATTTTTCACATGCTTACTAAGAGTATTAATTTGATTTGTCTTCTTGCAGAATCATGCATCCGAACTTGTAGCCTACCTATGATAATGATAAACTATGCATGAGTTTGATAGCAGTCAATGAATGATGGCCCCATTTGTGGCTAGCAAAGGACTGTTGCTCGTGAATGCGAAGATAAGGAATTGATTGAAACAACTGAGTCTTCAACATATTCCGCATGTGACTGGCATACTGTCTTTATATCAAAAGAGGAGTTAGGTTAGGTTTAGACTCATATTTTGTTTTATTATTTTTGTTATTATTTAGATTATTTTATTTTAAATTTATTATTATTTAAATTAAGATTAATATTTTATTGTTTTGTTTTACATCCCTCTCCACCACCATGGATAAGAAGGCAAAAATAGAGGCATTTGAAGTATAAGTCACGTAAACTATGATTCCTTTAATTTATCTGATTTAATTTTGGATCTATTGATCATGTTTCAATTCTTTTTTTGTCCCCACAAATACCCTTCCTATTGAATATAATAGGGGTAGCTATTATGTGGTTGGGTATAAATTTTGAGAAATTACAAATTAAGCCATTCAATAATTCTTGTGCAGTTTTGTTTGAATTTTAAAATTTCAAAATGAAAACCAAAAACAAATCAATCCACGTAATTACAGTTTGGTTGGGTTTATTTGAATAGTTTGTATAGTCCCTAAATTATCTAATAAACAAAAAAAATCTGACAAATATATCTAAATGAACATATCCAAACAATGATCTAAAGAACAATCAATTATTCAAAAGTTACAAGCATTAATTCAAGTTATATCTACATAAAAAAATATATGAACATATGTAAATTACAATTCAAAACTAATAATTCATTAATTATATAGTTTGAAAACAATAGACAAAGAAATTAGTTCCAAGCACTTTAACGCTTTGCTTAGTTTTCGTTGGTATTAGGCTCAAAGATTTGGTAAAGTAATTGATTTTGGTTAATGAATCTTTAGTATTTTTTTTATTTTATACGTAATTATTTGTACAAGAATAAATATACATATAGTTATATATAAAAAAAAAAAATTATAATACAAATACACAGTGCAGTTTGGTTTTTGTTGATTTTAAAGAGGCCAAATCGCAAATTAAACCACTAGTTACGGTTTAGAAATTTTGAAATCCAAATCAAACCAACTGCAATCAAATTAGTTTGGATTTAATGTGTCGGTTTGGTTCGGATGATTTAAGTATATTATTTTGGATTGTAGTCACCTTTAGAATGTAACCCTATTTGAGGTACTGTCAACATAAAATATGAATGTCTCTCTTAGCATGGATTCGAATTGGATTCGCTGCTTTGTGGGAACCACCCCTTTTACTAAACCCAACTTATTTGTATATTTCTATTTTTAAAATACATTGCATTGTTTGAGAACTTTGAAAAGAGTTCAAAATAGAGTTCTAGTAGAAAATTATTTACAAAAATAGGTTCAGTTTAGTACTTTGAAAATGGATTTCATTTTCATGAAAGTAGATAAAACGCCAAAATAGCATCTCAAAATTTCAAAAACTTATGGCATTTTGGCAAGAGAATTTAGCATTTTGACAAAAACTTATAGGAAGTGGAGTTTTGTTAGTGTATTTTGGCATTTTGTACAATGATTTAAAAAGATACTTAGTTTTGTAAATAATATTTAAACTAAACCTATTTTTATAAATAAGTTTTTACATAAATATATATATATATATATATATATATTCAAACCTTCTAAGATAAGCCGAACCTTACTACGAGCTTATTTAGATTGGTTTCTAAAAAAAATTAAAAGGAAAAAAAAAAAGTAAAAGTAAAAGTTAAAAAAAAAATGAGAAATTATTTTATATTTAGATTGTGCTACAAAAAATCCTTTTTTGAAAAATGATGACATCTAATTAAGAGTATTATTATAATTTTAAAATTAATCAAAATGATTTTTGCTTCTCATTTTTTTACTATAATGTTTTACTTAGACTTTGAATCTTCACTTTGCCTTCAATCTTCAGCTTATTAACAAGGTCTAACCCAAGTATTTTAGCTTTTGGACAAGTAGAAGGCCCAATTAATGAGACCAGCTTGTCTTGGACTTGAATTGACTACCTAATGATCACATCATGTCTAATTCTTTTTGTACATCCCAAAATTTCCTTATGTATTCTAAAACTTTAATTTCTATAATATAATTTACATTCCAAAAGTTAAAATTTCAGAATATAAAGAGATGTGTAATTGAAAAAAATGGTATGTGTAAAAAGAATTGGCCTCGCATCATTTGCTCAGTGTTTAAACCCTAGTTTCAATTAATGCAAAGTTGGTATGGCATTCAATTGCAGATTGAGTTGCGTTCATCTCTTTCCTTGTCTTTGCATTCACCTGCAACAAACCTTTGCATTCAATTAATGCAAAATATCATGGAATAATGCTCTAGTCCTTAAAGGCAAAGGAAAAAGCTTTGACTGTCCTCTTTTCAAAACTAGAGAATATGTGGAAACGATATTTTTCTCTTGTTGCAGTACGTAGTGGACATTTTATTGCAAAGTTTACTACCACCAACCAACTTCAGTTCAAGTTGCTACAGGAGGGCATCGGGTAGTACAACGAACAAAGACCTCAACGCAATTTTGGTCTCCAAATTTTGTCAACAATAGTTCCAGTCAAACAGAGATACGTTGGGTGAAACTCCCAAACCTTCCCATCGAATATTTCGATAAACAGGTTTTAACGGAAGTGGGTAACACCTTGAGGCAGCTGTTGAAGGTAGACACCTACTTAGTAAATGGGAGTAGAGGGAGATTTGTCAAACTAAGTAAATGGGAATAGAGGGAGATTTGTCAGACTATGTATTCAGTTCAAGGATTGAGTGTGTATTCCAAAATATATATGGATAGATGATTTCAAGCAGCAAAATTTTGTGTAAATCCCAATAGCTGTGATGAACGCTTTGAAGGAGAACAAGGAAGAGGACAAGACTAGAGAGTGGAATGTGGTTAACAAGAAGAGAATTCGAAAATCTACAGATGATGTTTGACCGGTCCAGACGATCTGACAACAATTTTAAAAATTCAAAGTCAAATCCACATAAACGTTTATCTTCTGAAAAGAATTGGAAAGGTGCTGTAAAAAGCAATCTATGGTAGGGATGCTGATACATATGAGGATAGGCCAGAAGCAGATGACCCAGACCCAAATGAGGAAACAATCCACAAGGTTCCCCAAACCAGAGCTAAGCGCAATATCACCAAACCCAAATGGTTGAGAGACTATGTAGTGCAATGAGCCGTCATGGAGTATGTGGGAAAGAAAGCTAAAAGTAGTGATGCGAGTGGTGTTCCTGAATTAGTGCTTTGGGTGCAACGAATTGTACTATTAAGAGTACCAATGATTAGCAAATGAAAGCAAGAAAAAGGATTGTCTGCAATTTACTATTTCATTCTCCTTTATCCTTGAATTTTTCCTGCATTATTTTTCTCTGTTCTTAGCTGTTGTTGTGCTTGTTTTCTTATCAATTGGTACTTTCATTGCATTTCAATGGCAGGAAACTCCAAATCTTTCGAATTCCTCAATGCAAAACTCAACCAATTACTAGAAGACCCTTCTTAAAATTAAGTCTAGTTTGTCTATCTTGAAAGGAAAAAAAAAAAGTCTATTTTTTGGATTACGATAAATTTTAATTCCTATTTTAATATTTATGATTTTCATGTAGGACATAAGAACCAAAATTAATAATCAGCAACCACATAGATCAATTGCTATATGGTTGTTCTAGTTTTACCGTGTTAGATCTAAAACATATGAGCATTCCTAACAACCTAAATTTTTTGGATATGTTGGATTTTGATATTGTATCAAAGATCTATAACCTGACAGTGAAAAGTTTGAATTCTCTCACCAATACTTTCTTAACAAATTATACTAAAATAAAATTTTAATGCATGTTATGTGTGAGCTTATGCTGCTTTACACTTCAAGCCATTTGTTCTTGATAAGCCAGAGGTCTCGGATCCAAACCCAACTACACTAAAACTTGGTAGAGAGGACTTTGTCACTGTTATAGTCCTATCAAGCTCAACCCAAAATAGTTGATGCACAATGTAGTATTAGATATCAGTAATTTACAAAAGAAAAAAGAAAATCACAACTAATATTTGGGCTTGTGAAATCCCCATATGATTTCCACGATTCAAAGAAGGAAAATCCCCTTATCCGTGAAAGCTGCTGTTCTCTCATCCGACAACCCCGCTCCTTTGCCAGTTAAATTTAAGAACAACCTTCCATTTCCTTATCCTTATGCTTTCACAGACACACCATTGAATTTTACCTTCGTTGGTATACCACATTGTAAGAAAACATCCCAATGGTTTGCCCAAGCCCTTTTGGGCTCATACACATGGAGTTTGAAGTTTGGTGATGATACTGATGGCCTTGCTATAGAAGGTGACTTTATTGTCAAAGATTATGGGGAGAAATACTCCTATAATATTATCTTTTGTCCTAAGGAGAGTCGGGAACCTTGTCGAAATCTTGCTTGCGGTGTGGATATGTACTTGGATATTGTTAATGGAGGTGTTGATCCTCTGGAGATTAGGTTCGAGAAGATTGGTTATGGTATATCCATTGTGGTGTGAATGTTATGTGTGCTATATAAATGTACTTGCATGTTATGTATGCTGTATATCTAAATAAAGTAGGTCTGATGTGAAACATGTTACGTTCATATTATGTTGCCTACTAAAAATGTGGTGAAGATGTTGGTAATATGTTTTAATTGTTCTGTTCCAACTGTAGTTTCAGCTACTTAAATAAAGTGTTAGATTTTCTCATGGTATTAACCTCAAAAATTTCCTTTATTAAGACATATATATGAGCTTAGTGACACTGTTGGATTGATCTGAAATTTTGGCCGGTGTTCACAGCAATTTGAAAGTGGAGATTGCAACACTCCTTTATGTTAGAACGCAAATTACTTTTAAACAAATAATTATATAAATATGCCCACAACGTGCTCAACCAACTAATTCACCATAATATTGAAAACAAAGGGCTGAGTTGGGAAAGTAATTCGTCCAAGTAACCTAAAATGTAATAGAAAAACTCTTTTTTCTCCATACACTATCGTTAATTTTTTTTAAAAAAATAACTCTCATATTTTAAATAAAATAAAATAAATTTTCACATTTAAAGCTAGGAATAAAAATAAATTTTTTTTACAAATAAAAAATACCTCAATAAAATAAAGACAACCTCAAGACCAGCCATGAGTCACTTCATAGAATATTTTACTCTATATTGTGGTTATACAATATAATCACTCGAAAAGTTTATTATGGTTAATTGGTCAATTGACGGTGAATACCTTTAATGAAAGTATGAACGGTTGACGCCTTAATCTTTGCATTGTTACAAAAGTTTTCCTAACTTTTAATTTTGATAACAACTAAAGGTTAAAAATAGAAACTCCAAGTCATAAGAAATAGGGAAAAGTACAAAAAAATTACACTTAACTCTAAAAACTTTTAAAATGTATACTTAATAATCTTAATATTTTAAAACATGCACGTCCATAAACTGTTACTTCTATTAAAAATTTGATAAAAAAAATCATATATATCTCATTATTTCTTTGTTAACATGTTTCATATGATATATAAATAACAATATATAGTGAAAATAGGGAAGTCAAAGAGAGGTGGAGAACTTTTCTATTAAATTTTCAATTGAAATTAGTATTTGGGGTGATGTTTACATTTCCAAAGAAAGAAATTATAGGTACATTTTGATAGTTTTAAAAGTAAAGTGTCATCATACAAAATTTAGTGGGATTTCTTATACGTTTTCCTAAGAACTATCTTACTTCGGTCGGCATTCTCATAATTTTAAATGGTTATTTTATTTGTAAGGACCATTTTATAAATATTTGTATAGTTCAAAAATAAATTTTTAATAAATTTAAAATTATATGAACTATTTTAAATTTATGTGAAACTATAAGAACTAATAATATAGAATTGACTGACAAAGTTGAAAAGTAAGGATCAATTTATAAATTTTTATAAATTATAAGGATTAATTTTTAACATTTTCAATTACAAGAACCTTTTAAAATTTTGAGTAAAATTGTAAAGACTCAAAATATAATTAAACAAAAAAAAATCATTTTTTTTCTATTTTATTGGTGAAAAATGGATGTTTTGTCTAAGAATTTGAAATAGTTGCCCTAAAATTAAGAACACCATATATAAACGATGTTGTATCTATGCGGATCAATGCTTGTTGTTTGCCAAATATAGTAGGAGTGAGGCAGATTTGAACAATTAGAAGTGATAGGGAGCATACATGGATCTCCATCTGGTAGAAAGGCAAAGTTAGCAAACGAAGACAATGAAAGTAAGTGTGTTGAGTCAAGCGGTGGTCTCAGACGTTAGTGGTAAAGTGGTTAATTGTCCAGGATGATGACTTGAAGTATATATATGTCGGTATCATGGACTTGGTTTGGGGTATGGGCCTTGTGTTAGGCTGTCCATGTGTGTTTGGGTCCATAGTCATTAATACTACCCCCTTCCCCAAAAAAAAATATATGTATAGGTTGGGGTTTTTTGGGACCCTAGACGATTTAATTGGAGCGGTTATTTTAATTTTATGAGTATTTTATGATTATAGTATCTTGTCAATGTGTCTACTTACCTCAGTTACTTATTAAACTTAATCATTTAAATTTTTGGCACTCATAAGTTTACATTGTTCATTTATTGTGTCCCTTATTATATTCTTTCATTTTTCGATATCTGACTATCTATCTCTCAATGTGCCCGTTGTCGTCGCATTTATTGCTGCTCATCATCACGCCTAAAATATTATATTGCTGCACCATTATTGCTTTGTCTTTACCAAAGCGTGCCTTTTTGTTTTCTTTTGGCACACACAGCCGTACCGTCACTTTACGCAATTGTATTGTCATTTCAGACAACTGTACCGTCACCCTGCTCCACTACCATTTGTACCTCACCTCTGACCTGACCTTTATAAATAAGGCCCGAAGGGTCCCATTTTCGTGCATACTGTTTTCACCTTGAAGCTCTCTGTTATTTGGTTCGTCGCTTTCTTTTTGCCACTTGCAGTGCTGCTGCACATTTTCTTTGTGCCACTTTCTTTCGTTTCTGTGTCATCTATTATCAGTCGCGTGTTTCTTCGTAGGTTAGGTTTTTCTTCACTTCTTTCAAGTTTAATAGTATTTAGCATGTGTTCTTCTTTTCATTTATTTGTGAGTTACTGGAGTTAGAAAAAGGGCGGTAAGAAGTTATTCGATTACAATATGGCAAAACGGTCGTGTAATGAAGCTATCAAACTTGGCAGTTCTAATTTTGTCGAGAGGTCTAGGTTTTTGGTGAGTGAAGAGCCAATAGTGGGGTCCAGTAACGTTCAAGTGGGCACATCGTTGTCTGAGAGTGCTTCAGATAGGTATGGGGTAACCGTGGCCCTTCCTTGGATGGCACATGAGATGGAAAATGTCGGAGTGACGTACTCCCCAGGATTCAAGGAGACGAACAATCTACTAATGGAGGATGCTCTTCACCCTTCTGACTTGAGAGATGCGTGGTGGATCACGTAAGAAGTTGTTACGATGGAGTCGATTTAGACAGAAGAGAATATTGGGGTCATTAAAGAGTCAATCTGTGGGACCACCGAATTACCGAGGGGTTTTGACGTGGAACCCAACCCTTCTTGTACTAGGGTGTGTGAAGGGTCGTATGGAGACAGATTCTTCACATGGAATCTATATTACTCATACTGATGTGAGGTTTATTTGCCTTTTTCTCCATTCGAGATAAAGGTGTTAAAGAATCTTCAGGTCGCACCGACGCAGCTTCATCCCAATGCGTGGGCAACCCTTCACACATTTCAAAAGATTTGCACAGGATTAAATCATCCACCATGTATGGATGTCTTCTTCCACTTTTATAGGTTGAAGAATCCAAGGAGATGGGAGGTCAAATACTTATATTTTGTGGCAAAAAGGGGTAGATCTCTGATTCTTTCCGCTGAGGAGTCCACCAAATAATTTAAACAATGGTTTTTCCGGGTGGTGGAACCTTGATCTAGGAAAGCTTTTTTCTAGGAAGAATCTAGGGTACCGAGATTTCCACTGAGGTTGAAACGAGAGTTCGGGAAAGTTGAGGAGATTAATAGAGCTGACTTTGCCCCTGCCGCCTTATATCTAAGTAAGGAGCTAGAGTCGAAAATCTATACCGAACCAAAGGAGGCATTTTACCGAGCAATTCGTTATATCGGTGTGTATTGATTTTCTTTGTGTATTTTTATATTATGTAATGACATGTCCAATTTTACTTTGCTTTTACCACAGATTGGCAAGCAATGCCTAATTTGAAGAAACTAATCGATCGGGTCAATTGTGTGACTGACGGTTTGAAGAAAAGAAAGAAGAGTTATGGTGGATCGTCTTCTTGATCTGAAGCTACGTTTTCAAAGAAACCAAACCATGGGACGAAATAACCCAGCCTGCCTCAATCACAAGCGGTTGTCCATCCCGACATATCCAGCACCGCCCAAACAAGAGGTTCACCCGACTTGAAGGAAAAATCAAAAGAACAACCTCAAGTGGCCATAATTGTCCCGACCGAAGGAAGCTTGATGTGTAAATTAGGGTGTAGAAAATGGATGTGGAATGGATGCGAAATAGAGATGGAATGAAGTGCAAGCGTACACTATCAATGTAGCCAGCAAGTATTTCGGGGTTGTCGTACCCAAGGGATTGTGATTGATTACTAGAGTGTATTAACTCCAATAATGCTCAAGCTATCGAAAGAGAGCAATAACAGCAATAAAATATAAAAGCAAATAGCAGAGAATTAGGAGTAGGAATATGAGTAGAAGAAATAAGAGATAAAGGCCTAGGGATTCAGATTTCACCACAAGTCTTTGATATAGACTTTCATGATTCAGTTATGACTTTTCACAATTATTAATTGCTAGCCAGGATTCCTTAATCTAATTATCCTACCTTGGCATGAGGTCAGAATAATTCTAATTACAATTACCAACCCTGTTACGGGCCAGTGCGAGTTGTAATAACCATAATTGCATTAAGTTCCATGGACATCCCTTTCGGGCACTCTAGGGGATCTCCCTAGCTCCCTTGTAACTACATAGAATTCTGGGTATAGACAGCCTCAAAACCCTATGGATTTAACCCCCGTGGTCTAGGTTAACTAATTATCTTCCGAGTCATAGAGAACCCACATATTTCTCCAACTAATTAGACAAAAAAGTTAAGAGTAAAGTGCAGAAAATTAAACCTCAATTAAATAAAAGGTGGAATTGTCATAACATCATCAATCATGTCTATACAAGTACTTGGGCTACATCTTAGCCCCTAGATAGAATATTAGCTACACATGATGATGAAAGGAAACATAAAGATGAAATAAAAGAACATGGAGATGGATGGGAGTGACGCCTTGCTTGCTTGCTTGCTACTTTGTGGACTCTTGGATGCGTGGATGGATGGTTGTTTGCTCCTCAGACTTCCTTCCTATTTATAATCCCTCCATTCCTAGTTAGACTCATTATAGGACTCTAAGTTGAGTTATAATTCTTAGCTATAATGTAATCCTAATCATACTTTAATTAGGATTCTATTTAGAACAATTATTTTCCTAGTCCTACTTAAATTATAACTCTTAGATGAGTTACTACTTTAATTACAAAGTCATTCCTAATCATAGTCTAACTAGGATACATCATTTTAGTAGGATTTAACAACTTTAATCCCACTCAAACTAGGACTCTTGAGAAGTTAATTCCTTTGGTTGCATATCTCTTTTAGTTTCACTCCAACTAGGATTCCATGTAGTCCCATGCTTTCAAGACTTCAATCCCACTTGAATAATAATTTTGGAGAGTCTTCTATGTCTTGGAGTCTTAATTCTTGTAGGAGAAGGATTCTCGGAAGTCAAATTAGGTCAAAACTCTTCAAAACAACTCCAGAGGTCATCCAGCTCGCCACGGTAAGCTATTGCAGAATTCTCCTTGTGCTCTCGGGTAGAGCTCACCACGGCAAGCTAAGGACCTCGCCACGGCGAGTGGCATTTTTGTAATTTTCTGTTTTCCTGCATTTGGTCCCTTTTGGTGCTTGATTCCTGTAAAATAGTAAATTGACATTAAAAGCATCTTAATTTACCTTGATTTGGGACTTAAATGCAATGGAATTCATGCCAAAATATCTATATAATTTACACTCATCAAAGCTATCATGAAGGAAATGAGGAATGTTGTCCACCTTTAGTTAGGAAAATTGGTACGAAGAAAGAGATAGCCGAGCGTTGTCTAAATCATGTCTAGATTGATTCTCCTGAAGGTAATTGGTCATCAGTTCATGCTCAGCTGGTATCATTTTATATTTATGGCAACGAAGTGATAATGTATATATATATGATTGTCTTGTAGGTTCATCGACCTTACCCTTTTACAACGAAGGGGGTGAAGTACCCGTCAAACCAAAAGGTATGCTCGAGGAAACATCCAAGTAGATTACTCAAGGTGGGACAAATAGGCCGTTCGGGGATGAAGCAAGCTTTGAATCATCGATAATTTTATTCTCCATACTCACTTGACATTATTATGCATACGTAAGAGTCTTAGCTTCCGTTGTTATATTAAGAGGATGAGCTATTGATGGGGCTTGATCTTGAGACGTTGGTTACCGAGTTTCGGGAGGTCGGATTGGAGGCTATGTTATGCCGACTGGCAAAAGAGTTTGGTGACCAAGTTCGTGCCATACGATACTATGGGATGATCCACATACTTCATGACCGAGTTAAAGCCGACAATCAGTCAACTGTTGAGGAAGCAGCCGAGGAAGATGCGACCGAGTCAAAGAGGAAGGTCGAAGAATTAATGGCTAAACTTCAAACTACTTAGGCGATGGCTGATGCTACTGAAAGTAAAATTAAGGACGTTGAGCACAAGATCAGTGTGACTGTTTCGAGATGGATTAAAGCGGGCGCAAAGTTGCAGCTTATAAAAGGAAAGCTGACCCAAGCTCAGACTAATGTTGCCAAAGCTCGACGACAAGAGGAAGTAACATCCTTAAAGGCTTGATCCCTGGAACAGCAGCTTGGTGAAGCAATGACGGTCTTACAGACTCTAGAGAAGGACTTGGCTAGAAAGGATTCCGATTTGATTTCAAAAACCGACCGTGTGAATTTCTTGGAAAAAGAAGTGGGAACTTTGAGGTCAACGTCGGAGGAAAACGTGGCCAAGATAAAGGCACTGGTCCGAAAGCAAATTGTATTGGCACGTCGTCGTAAGGAGAAAAGGGATCGAGCTATTACCTCCCGAACAAGGCTCATCACCCGTGCTGAGAATAAGATTTCTGATGTGCTAGTTAACACTACAAAAGATGGTTTCAACAATTGCTTTGAGCAAGTTAGTCTTTGCCCTGGAGCACCATCGCATGACTAGTAAGCAGCAGCCACAAGCTACCTTAACGTCATGCGGGATGCTGCAATTATTGATCCTGATGATGAAGAGGAACCAGACATCTCGCTGGAATTTTCTGACCTAGATATAGACTTGGGCAATGAAGGGAGGGGTGATGCTCTATAATTTTCATACTTTTGGTTGTATATCTTTAAATGTTGATAGAATGTCTTTTGTTATGACAAGTATTGCCTTGGTTTTGTAATATGAATCGCTTTGGCTCGAAAATAATTTAACTCGGTATACGTATCCATCTAACTCTATCAGATTAAGCATCGTGTATGTATTATTTTAATATGACGATAATTATGTCAGTCAAGATAGGGTTAAGACTGACACAACTGTCCGTAATGTCAAAACTAAAAAAGTGTGTTGTAGCCTGAGTTAAAAGACATCATGCTATACAAAAAAGTGTTTACCTTCCACAGGTCGGAGGTTAATTAAATCTACAGTTCGGGATAATATTTTTTTAACTTATTGACATGCCAAGTGTTGGGCAGTTCATTGCCCAGTATGTGGGCTATTTTGTATGTACCCTTATCTAATGCCTCGGTGATGACATATGGTCCATCCTATGTAGGTGCTAATTTTCCATCATCTGGTCTCTTTCTAGCCTGCGACATCAACCGAAGTACTAAATCCCTGACTTGGAATTGCCTAGGTCATACACTTCGATTGTATTTTTGTGCTAAAGCTCTTTTTGCGACAATGGTTTGCTCATATGCTTTCAATCGTTTTTCTTCTAATAAATTAGTGCTTCTGTCATATCATTTTTTTCTTCATCAAATGATACTCTCTGCAACGTCGACTCCCTTATCTCCACTGGAATCATAGCTTCCGCCCCATAAGTTAAACTGAAAGGAGTATGACCAGTCGTACTATGCGGCGTTGTTCGATAAGACCACAATATCCACAGCAATTCGTCCGCCTACATTCCTTTGCGCTCACTCAATCTTTTCTTTAATTCCTGCAAAATAGGTTTGTTGATAGCCTTCGCTTGTCCGTTGGCCTGTGGATGTTCTACAGATACAAAAGCTAATAGGATGCCTAGATAAGCACAAAAAGTCACAAACCGTTGGTTTGTGAATTGGCGCCCGTTGTCTGCCACTATGGTGTGTGGGATACCGAACCTGCATGACACAAATAAGGTTAAGTATTCAGACTAAAGGAGAATAATGATTACTGTAGGTGGAGATATCCAACCTAGAGAGTATACTGTTAATGACAAACTTCTGTATGTGATTAAAAGAAATAAATGACAGCAGTTGTGCCTCGACCCATTTAGAAAAATAGTCAATGGCCATCACAATGAAACGCCTTTGCTCTGTCACTAAGGGTAAGGGTCTTACAATATCGAGACCCCATTTTAAAAAAGGCTATAGCTCGATCACATTGTAGAGTTTCGTAACTAGGGCTAATATGTTTGTAGCAAACCTCTGACACTTATCACATGCCCGCACCAAATTCGTAGAATTTTCTTTCAAGGTCGGCTAGAAATACCCCGACCTCGTGACCTTTAAGGCCAAAGTTCGTGCCCCAATATGATGACCACATATGCCTTCATGAACTTCTCGTAGTATATATACTGATTGGTCAGGGCCGACACACTTCAACAGAGGTTGTGAATACCCTTTTCTATATATCTCATCCCCGTATATACAATAAAACACAAAAACTCAGGATATCCTCATTGTTTCTGACTTATCTTGAGGTAGCTCGCTGAAATGGAGGTACCTTTCAATAGGGGTTCTCCAATCATCTAATGGGCATTGAGCCAATACATTAACGTCAGTACTCTCAATTATGCTTAGTGTGGCCAACATTTCTTGGATTAAAATTCGGTAACTTTGAACCGACCTAGACGCAGCTAATTTGGAGAGTATATCAGCTCGGGTATTTTGTTCTCTAGGGATATGCCGCACCTCCATCCCCTGGAATTTCTTAAGTATGCTCTTAACTAGATCTAGATACTTCTGCCGTTTGGCTCACTATGAGTTTAGAGTCTGTTTTAACTGTTAGTTTGTTGGCTCCCATTTCTTTGACCATAGTAAGGCTGGATATCATCGCCTCATATTCTGCTTGGTTATTAGAGGTTAGGAAAATGAATTTAAGAGCACATTCAATTGTGACATCGTCTGGTGTCTCGATTATGATTTATGCACTCGACCCGTTCTGATTGGATGATCCATCCACATATAGTGTCCAACTTGGGTCGTTTATCATTCTTGGTTGTTTTTGATGTTCCTTGGGCGATAATTCCGTAATGAAGTCGGCTAATACTTGTGCTATTACCGAGCCTCTAGGTGAAAAAATGATGGCATGCTATGATAATTCTATTGCCCAAGCCAGTATTTGCCCTGATAAGTCAGGTTTTTTAAGGATCTGTTTCAATGGTTGGTTCGTTCGAACTACAATTTCATGCCCATGGAAATATGGCCTGAGGTGACGAGCAGAGTGTATCAATGCGTATGCGACTTTTTCAATAGGCTGATAGTTTATCTCGGGGCCGCTAAGGGCTTTACTTGTGAAGTAAATAAGAGCTTGGACTCTATTTTCTTCTTTAATTAGCATAGAGCTAATGGCCTGGTCCCAGACTGATAAATAAATGTAAAGCGTGTCCCCTGGTCGGGGTGTCGCTAAGAATTGCGGTGATGCCAAGTACTCCTTGAGTTAATCAAATGCGCGTTAGCATTCATAGTTTCACTAGAATTCTTTGGCTTTCCTTAGTACCGAGAAGAATGGTAGCGATCATCGTGCGGCTTGTGACACGAAGCGTGTCAATGCGGCTACCCGCCCTGTTAATTTTCTTACCTTGGCGACGCCTTTCGGAGGTTGCATCATGCAAATAACTTGACATTTATCAGGGTTAGCTTCAATTCCCCTTTGAGGTAAAAGGAAGTCAAGGAATTTACCTGTAGAAGCACCAAACATACATTTTTAAGGGTTGACCTTCATTCCGTATTAGTTTAGAGTTTGAAACGTTTCGCTTAGGTCGTTCATATGTTGCTCAAAATTGATGAATTTCGTGAGAATATCATCTACGTATACTACCAAGTTTCTGCCAATTTGGTCTTTAAAAATCTTATCCATCAGTCGTTGATAAGTGACCCTAGCATTCTTCAGGCCAAAAGGCATTACTCTGTAATAATAGTACCCTTCATCAGTTATGAACGTGATTTTATCTTCATCCTAAGGGTCCATTCTGATTTGGTTATACCCTGAGTATGCGTCCATAAAACTTAGCAGCTGGTATCCAGCTGCTTGATCTACTAAACGGTCAATATTCGGCAAGGGGTAGGGATCTTTCGAGTAAGCTTTATTTAGATAAGTGAAATCAACACACATTCTCCATTTACCATTAGACTTCTTAACCATAACTACGTTAGAAATCCAAGACGAATATGAGACTTCCCTAATAAATCCCACCTTAAGCAATTTCTGTAATTCCTCCTTAATGGCTGCTTGCCTTTCCGGGCCAAACAACATCTTCTTTTGAATAATAAGTTTAACATTAGATATAATGCATAATTTATGAGAAATAAATTTTGGGTCAATACCTGTCATGTCGGAGGCAGACCACACAAAGGCTTCGATATTTTGTTTCAATAAGCTATGAAACTGTTGCTATTGTTTCTCGGACAACTGGGTGGATATACGTACTTTTTGGTCAGGTTTACCAACCTGAACTTCCACGAATTCCCCAGTTGGCATTGGTCGTCTTTCCCCCAAATCTACCGAAACATTTAGCTCAGCAGTTAGTACATCCTACTAGATTTTGTTCCCCGTGCTAGTGGGTGTAACTGACAAGCTCCTCCGATATAACTCTTTGGCTTCCATTTGATTGCCCCGTATAGTGGCTACTTTTCCTTCATTTGTTGGATATTTTATTGCTAGATGGCGGGTGGACACCACTGCTCTGAGCTGATTAAAGATCGGTCTTCCAAGGATAGTGTTGTACGTAGAGGGGCATTCCACAACCAAAAAATCTACCTTTTTTGTAATCTGCCAAACCCTTTGCCAAATGTAGTCTAGAGGGATATAATGCCTGCCACTGGAGTTTCAAGTCCTGCAAATCCTATCAGCACACCTCGGTAGGGAACTAGCTCGGTTCGGTCTATAGCCATTCGTTGGAATGCTTTCATAAAAAGTATTTCTACCGAACTTCCTTGATCCACAAGCACCTTCTTGACTCAGAAATTAGCAATCATCACCTCAATCACCATTGGATCATCATGTTCTCTCTGAATGTCCCCATAATCTTCGTCATTAAACACTATTGGAGGGTTTGGCTTCAAGTACTTTGTTTGTTGGTCGCGAGTTATACTATTTATCTAGTGATAATGCCTTTTACCTACCTTGTAATGCCTCTTTTGCTCAAAGGTTGAAGTGCCTCTAGACAAAAACCCTCCAGAGATAGTGTTAATCACACTAAAAAGCCCACCAGAAGGCCCGTCTTTACTGTTCTCACCGTCCTGCATCCTTTCCTCGGACCTATCCTGCGTTCTATCCTCAAATCTGTCCCGCTTTCTCTGGGGATATTGCCTTTGACGCCATAGAGGTCCCAACCTACTTGGACCTGTTTGTGCTCTAAACTGCTTCAACTGCCCCTGTTTAATGAGATCTTCTATCAAATCCCTTAGAGCTTGCCAATCTTTCGTGTCATGTCTAGCACCATTGTGATAGTCACAATAAGCTTGATTGGTTTGCCCGGGCCTGGACCTCAAAGGCGGTGGCAACCAAGCTAGACCGACTTGGCAAATCTCTTGGAGAACGTGCGACCTTGGTTTATTAAGAGTTGTATAATGACTATAATGTGGTATGGATCGAGGTTTACCTTCACGCTCGTGTGGTGCATCATGAGTTTGCTTTGACCTTAGGGCTGCTCGTTCCACATTCTCCAAATTCATATATTTCTCAGCTTGATTGAGGAGCTCCTTTAAATTTTCCAGAGGGGTGAGAGTAATATTCTCTCGGAACAGCCCACACTTAAGTCCTGCTATGAGATTATGCATTGCCACTTCATCCTTTAGATCTTTAATCTGCAAAAATAAGGATGTAAATTGTTGAATATATGAAGGCAAAGGCTCACCTTCTTCTTGGCGTAAGGTAGCAAGCACAGCGGACGTCTTTTGTGGAGTTATACTCGTTGAGAATCGTGCTATGAATTGTTCTACCAGCTGGTCAAAATTGAGGACGGATCCTAGGGGCAGGCCATTAAACCACTGCAAGGTCGCTTTTCGCAACGAAGTTGGGAATGTTTGACATTTTATAGGGTCTTCGACCCTTGAGATTAGCATAACATTTTCAAAACTAGAGACATGTTCAACAGGGTCTGTAGAACCATCATAAGAGTCTAATGTGGGCTGTTTGAAATGAGTTGGTAGGGGGAAAGACATTATCTTGGGAGTAAAAGGGTGTTTGGGTTTGGTCAATGTTGCATGAAGTGTAGATGCATCACGGACACTAGCAGCAGGAACGAGCTCAGCAGCACCAGGTACTCTTTGGCTCTACGTACGGAGTATACGGCAGGAACTCTGGAGATTCAGCAATTGCATCGATTGTTGGCGGTCTGTATGTATGATTACACTCCATATGTAGTCAGTGGATCTCTTGCATGTCTTGCTCCCGTTGCTGCTTAAACTCTTTCACCTCTTTCTTCATGTTTTCGAGATACGTCAACATCGTAGTAAGCAAGGTATAGTTCATATCAGCCATGGGAGCGGTAACTTGCTATGTTGGAGCATCCGGAAGGAGAACTGGAACACTTGGTAGCACTATCGTCGGCTGTGCGGATGTGCTGGGAAGAAGGTTTGACGCCCCTAACACCTCCTTCTGTGGTGTAGAAGGGTCCAAATTCGCCATGCATGCGACTGAATCTGAAGGTTGCTTCCTTTCGGTCCACACTCATCGCACCATTGTGTTGAGTCAAGCAGTGGTCTCAGACGTTAGTGGTAAAGTGGTTAATTGTCTAGGATGATGACTCGAAGTATATATATATATTTAAGTGTCATGGACCTGGTTGGGGGTATGGGCCTTATGTTGGGCCGTCCACGTGTATTTGGGTCCATGGTCATTAACAGTAAGAGATTTCAGAAGAGAACTCTCTCTCTTTATTAACATCTTTCCCGCAACATATTAACAAAAATAGTCAGTGAAAATAAAGAAACTAATATGATACAAATGACTTCTTATAATAAAGTTTTTAATAGAATTAAAGTTTGGAGATAATGTATACATTTTAAAAACTTAAAAGAATTATATACATGTTTTTAAAGTTTTGGGGATACAGTGTATATCACGTAAAGTTTAGTAGAATTTCTTATTTTTTTTCCTCTAAGGACTATCTTGATGTCAAGAGAGTTCTAAAATATTTTGCTGCATCTCCTTATATCTAATGAGAATTGCAAAGGTACCATCCTTTATAGCTAGTGCAGTCAAAAACGTTTTATTTGAACAAAAATAACCCATGTTCTTGACAAAATTGAACTTTTTGCAATTGGAAATCACTGCAATCCCCTGCAATCAAGATAAAAAACACCTTAGAGGTTATAATGCTATATCCCACTTTAATAGGTTGTAGAACTGCAATTCCCCGAACTTAAGTTGCATTTTTTTTTCCTTTAATTCATTTGTACATATCTATGATCATACTTACTATGTTCTATAAAAGTATTAGGTCAATTTTACAATTCATAGCAATATATTGAGCATAATTTTTTTTTATTCATATTTAGTTCATAATTCACTTATGTTTTTCAATTTCTCAGAATCAATGATAATATAAAAATTTTGTTTCTCTCCCAATTCTCCCAACTCTGATAATTACGTAATCGATGAGCTAGATCCCGTTAAAATATAAGAAAAAGAAATTAGGAAGCCTATGAATTTGAGGTCACATTACAATATACCAGAAGATGGCTTTTGGTCTAAGTGGTGATTATGATCAATCTTTATCATCTAAGAGAGTATTTTATTTCTTTTGATTAATTTCTTTCTTCTTTTGATATATTTTTTTTTATTTATTTCCGAAGGAGACGCAAAGCTGTTGGGCAACGAGAAAATGGCTTCTACAACCATGGAGACTGTTATTTGGAATTTTGCTCGACGTCATGGTTTTTTTGTGATTTTGGTACATTCCATTTATGGGTTGGAGTTGTTGTCGGTTGATCGGAGAAGAGATTACTGCTGAGCAATAGAGGCTTCTAAACTTGTGGTCTTCTTTAACAGAGGATGCCATTAGAAAAGTGTCAAGAATTAGTTTAATCTAAAAGTTTAAATAATTAAAAAGAGATTTAATATTATTTTTTATATTATATCTAATATATTTTTGTGTATGAAAACCCTTTAAACTTGAATTGAGAACATTTACATGTTCACTCATAGTAGTTTTGCTGAAAACTCTAATTTAATTAAGAAATTGGTGTCAAGGGATTTGATTCTCTAACGCGATGTCAAAGAAGCTATATCATGTTAAGAACTGGTTGAATCTAAAAATTTTTAAATTATTAAAAGAAAAATCCAACAAACGGACATGGGCATCTTAACTTTTTGCCTTCTTGTGATAAACTTATCTTCTAATTAATTTTTTTGACTGACACCCAAAAGTTCAATATATGCCTTCAATTCAAACAGGGACCAATGGAGGCATCTTAACTTGTTGCCTTCCTGTGATAGACTTGTCATCTGTTTCATAGCCATTCAATGGATGATAACCTCATCTGTGGCTTGCAAAACATCGCAGCTGGTGAATGCAAAGATAAGAAATGAGATGCAAACAATTCAATCTTCGCCATATGCCGCATTTGAGTGTCACACATTGTGTTTATACTGAAATGAGTGTTTAATATATAGAACTCTAAGCAAAGAGGCTTGCAAGGGACAAGTCATGAAAAACGATGATTCCATTTATGATAGTTCATAATTTAGTTAACGATTTTTTTTCTAGTGAGGAATAAAATAGGCAGATTACATGCCCTAGTTTCAAGGGATTGCACATAAGAATAACTATATGTCTAGGGAGGAAGAATAAGCAGGATTATTCTTAAACTTAAATATAGCTTGTCCATCCTGATATATATATATATATATATATATATATATATATATAAGACAATAAATTTGTGAAATCCCCATATGATAACGTCAATTCAAGCACAAAAATTGCCAGATGACATCTCCTCAATCGTATTAATTTATATTGTATATTTGAAAAATAGGAAGAATAGATAAGATCATTCATCATCAATCTTCACCACTCCATTTTTCACGTGCCACTTCAAAAATATTATAATTTTCAATGCAAATTTAACATTTTAAGTTACAACTATGCCCTCACTAGCTGGCTCTATAAATTGTAGTTCCTACTTCCTAATTCCCATTTGCACACAACCAAAATCTATTCACTCCTTTCACATCCTTGCCTAGAAGCCCTTCCTTGCCAAACCAAACATGAAGATTGCAATAATTGCACTCTTCTTCCTCCTCTTAACCTTCACCAAAGCTGAATATGTGTATGACACTGAAGGCGAAAGAGTTTCAAAAGCTCACTCTTATCGTATCGCCACTGGCATTCAAATTGGACGACGTTATTTTACACTTGCCAATGTTGGCACTAACAGCTGCCCATTACCCTTGATAGATTCTACTCTCATTCCCAATTACCCTCCTCCATTCCCCGTTAAGATTTCGGACGAAATTCTATATCCTTATATTTTCACGGACACACCTCTGAATTTCACCTTCGTTGATGTACCAAAATGTTCCGAAACATCCAAGTGGATTGTCCGTGAGCATGTAGGCACATCGGGGTGGAGTTTGTTGTTTGGTGAAGAATCTGGACCCCTATATAGAAACGGTGTCTTCTATATTAATAGTTATAAGAACAGTTATAAGATTATGTTCTGTCCAGACAAGATTCCAGGAACTTGTGGAAATGTTACAGTTCTTGCTGAGAAGGACCACCGTTACTTGGATGTTAATTTTGGAAACTGATGAACCTGTGGAGGTCTGGTTCGAGAAGGTTGATTCTGGTATATCAATGGTGGTGTGAATGCTATCTATGCTCTCTAAATAATATATACTTGCATGTTATGTTATGTTATGTTATGTTTGCTATCTAAATAAAGCAGGTCTAATGTATAACAAGTTTGTTTCACATTACGTAGACTACTGCTAGATAATGTTGGTAATATTTTTAATTGTTTAGTTCAAGTGTATTTTCTGCTACTAAATAAAGTATGGAGATTCTGATGGTATAAAGGTCACGAAGTAGAGGCCTTAAGTTAATACTCTTTTCCCCTTTTAATTCCCTCTTTATCATGGTCAGAGCTACCAGTTTTGATAGCCTGGTCGATAATTACCCTCAATTATATTTTGTTTCAATTTGAAAGGTGAGATTCTGAATCAGAATTATACACCTTGAATTAAAATTCAGAGATTTTCAATCAAAAATGGTGTCAATAAAAGCTTATGCTATTAGAAAAAAAGTTCATGATTAATTTTATAATATATATAATACGTCTCAATATACGAAATTGTTTAGAGCTTAATAGTACTACAATATTAATAAAGCATAGACCCAAAGTGGTGGTAAGAAATTTGATATTATATAATGAACTATTTTATTTTAAAAGCTTATGTTGTCAAGAGAATGTCTATCACCATTTTATGAATACAAAGAGAGTAAATGGTTCCTCTTTGGGAAAATACAAACTGATAAGTTAAAGCTCTACAAATAAAAGGACAGAAATTGCAATCAATCCTTTAAACAGCAACACAAATATGCCCACAAGAAAACCAACAAAATACTAAGTAAGTAGAAATAAATAAGTCATTATCACACCATTAGTTTCCATGATAGTTATTAAAATCCTTACAAGAAAAAAGGTACTTAACCATGGTTTTTTTTTTTTTTTTTCCCTTACTGAGCTGGTTTAAACCCCATGAGTTAAATCATTTACCCGCAGTTGGTCCAACTTCTTGGAAATCATTTACCTAAATTTATTAAGTCCATTTAACTGCGGTTGGATCAAACCGCCAACACAGCCAGTTTGCATGTGGTTAAAAAATACTACTATTTTATATTGGAATTAGGTATCCCAACATAAAATAAAACCTCAACAATAAAATAGAAGTCCAATATTAAAATAAGTTCTAATTTTCAAAACACAAAGTGGTGGCACTGGTGCATGAAACTTCCCTAGCCAATTTCCAGAGAATTCAGCACCGTGGCTCTGGACTAGAGAGCTGTGGCGTTTGATCTTTAATGTTTCCTTGGCTTGCATTCACAATTCGTTGCATTGAAAATAAAAATGATGAAATACTAAAATATGCATAAATTTAAACCCAATAAAACATTAACTTACTGGGATGAGAATTAGATTCTGTTACTTCTAAATCCACTCCCTTATACACATCTACACTTGTTTAACATTAAAATGATAAAATAAACAATCTTTATATAAATAAAATGAACCAGAAGTTAAAAATATTTTTAATGCTAATATTAAAATTTGACAATTTTAAAATTCTAGCAAGTGAGTAAACTAATTAAATCTAATCCTCTGCAAATGATGTGACACGACCACCGAGCAACTAGAGAAAAAATAAAAATGCAATTTTAAAATAAGAAAGTTTACCAAAAAGTTTGTTTTTCAGTCATCTTTTTAACAATGGTACGCGTCCACCCACCTTCGTAGTAGAAAATATTTAAAATAGATAAAACTTAGTCATACCAATGTCACTGTCGGTCTCTTTATTGACGTCTACATCATTGTCATGTGGCTCTCCATAAAATTTTTTAGCCATATACCGTAAGAGAATCCCACGTGGGGTGTCTACGTTGTTTTATTTATTATTATTTATTACATACCATAAAAGATCTCTCCATCTTTATTGATTCATTTACCACACTATGGGCATTTTTAGAGTTAAATTACATATTTTTTTTACACTTTAAATTTTTTAATAAATTTTATTTTTATATTTTAAATTTATTAATTTAATCAATTATTATTTAAAATTTTATCAATTTTTCCTTCTCACTTTAAATTTAATAATTTTATTACTCAAACTTATCATTATTTATGGTTATTTAAGGGTTTATTAGCAATTAAAACTACTAAAAAATGATAGGGAGGGTGAAATCAATAATAATTTTGAAATATTAAAGACCAAATTAAGAAATCTAATTGAAAATGTGAGTTAAATAGTATTCATGTGTTTCTCAAGAAAACTCTGCCGCTGAGAGCACTTGGTGCAATCACCAAAAGCTTTGACTATCCTCTTTTCAAAACTAGAGAATATGTGGAAACAATATTTTTCTCTCGTTGCAGTAGGTAGTGGACATTTTATAGCAAAGTTTACTACCACCAACCAACTTCAGTTCAAGTTGCTATAGGAGGGCCTCGGGTAGTACAAGGAACAGAGATCTCAATGCAATTTTGGTCTCCAAATTTTGTCAACAAAAGTTTCAGTCAAACAGAGATACGTTGGGTGAAACTCCCAAACCTTCCCATCGAATATTTTGATAAACAGGTTTTAACTGAAGTGGGTAACACCTTGAGGCAGATGTTGAAGGTAAACACCTACTCAGTAAATGGGAGTAGAGGGAGATTTGTCAGACTAAGTAAATGGGAATAGAGGGAGATTTGTCAGACTATGTATTCAGTTCAAGGATTGAGCGTGTATTCATAAAGGTACATGGATAGATGATTTCAAGCAGCAAATTTTTGTGTAAATCCCAATAGCTGTGATGACCGCTTTGAAGAAGAACAAGGAAGAGGACAAGACTAGAGAGTGGAATGTGGTTAACAAGAAGAGAATTCGAAAATCTACAGATGATCTTTGACAGGTCCGGACGATCGGACAAGTTTAAAAATTCAAATTCAAACCCACATAAACGTTTATCTTCTGAAAGGAATTGGAAAGGTGTTGTAAAAAGCAATCCACGGTAGGGATGCTGATACATATGAGGATGGGCCAGAAGTAGATGACCCAGACCCAAATGAGGAAACAATCCACAAGGTTCCCCAAACCAGAGCTAAGCGCAATACCACCAAACCCAAATGGTTGAGAGACTATGTAGTGCAATGAGCCGTCATGGAGTATGTGGGAAAGAAAGTTAAAAGTAGTGACGTGTGTGGTGTTCCTGAATTAGTGCTTTGGGTGTAACAAATTGTACTATTAAGAGTACCAATGATTAGCAAATGAAAGCAAGAAAAATGATTGTCTGCAATTTACTATTTCATTCGCCTTTATCCTTAAATTTTTCCTGCATTATTTTCCTCTGTTCTTAGCTGTTGTTGTGCCTGTTTTCTTATCAATTGGTACTTTCATTACGTATCAATGGCAGGTAACTCCAAATCATTCGAATCCCTCAATGCAAAACTCAACCAATTACTAGAAAGACCCTTCTTAAAATTAAGTCTAGTTTGTCTATCTTGAAAGGAAAAAAAAAATATATTTTTTGGATTACAATTAATTTTAATTCCTATTTTAATATTTATGATTTTCATGTAGGACATAAGAACCAAAATTAATAATCAGCAAGCACAGCAACCACATAGATCAATTGCTATAGGGTTGTTCTTGTTTTACCTTGTTAGATCTAAAACATATGAGCATTCCTAACAACCTAAATTTTTTGGGTATGTTGGATTTTGATATTGTATCAAAGATCTATAACCTGACAGTGAAAAGTTTGAATTCTCTCACCAATACTTTCTTAACAAATTATATTAAAATAAAATTTTAATGCATGTTATGTGTGAGCTTATGCTGCTTTACACTTCAAGCCATTTGTTCTTGATAAACCAGAGGTCTCAGATCCAAACCCAACTACACTAAAACTTGGTAGAGAGGACTTTGTCACTGTTATAGTCCTATCGAGCTCAAACCAAAATAATTGATGCACAATGTAGTATTAGATATTGGTAATTTATAAAAGAAAAAAGAAAATCACAACTAATATTTTGGCTTGTGAAATCCCCATATGATTTCCACAATTCAAAGAAGGAAAATCCCCTTATCCGTGAAAGCTGCTGTTCTCTTAGCCGACAACCCGGCTCCTTTGCTAGTTAAATTTAAGAACAACCTTCCATTTCCTTATCCTTATGCTTTCACAGACACACCATTGAATTTTACCTTCGTTGGTATACCACATTGTAAGAAAACATCCCAATGGTTTGCCCAAGCCCTTTTGGGCTCATACACATGGAGTTTGAAGTTTGGTGATGATAATGATGGCCTTGCTATAGAAGGTGACTTTATTGTCAAAGATTATGGGGAGAAATACTCCTATAAGATTATCTTTTGTCCTAAGGAGAGTCGGGAACCTTGTCGAAATCTTGCTTGCGGTGTGGATATGTACTTGGATATTGTTAATGGAGGTGTTGATCCTCTGGAGATTAGGTTCGAGAAGATTGGTTATGGTATATCCATTGTGGTGTGAATGTTATGTGTGCTATATAAATGTACTTGCATGTTATGTATGCTTTATATCTAAATAAAGTAGGTCTGATGTGAAACAAGTTAGGTTCTTATTATGTTGCCTACTAAAAATGTGGTGAAGATGTTGGTAATATGCTTTAATTGTTCTGTTCCAACTGTAGTTTCAGCTACTTAAATAAAGTGTTAGATTTTCTCATGGTATTAACCTCAAAACTTTCCTTTATTAAGGCATATATATGAGCTTAGTGACACCGTTGGATTGATCTGAAATTTTGGCCGGTGTTCACAGCAATTTGAAAGTGGAGATTGCAACACTCCTTTATGTTGGAACGCAAATTACTTTTAAAAAACAAAGGGCTGAGTTGGGAAAGTAATTCGTCCAAGTAACCTATAATGTAATAGAAAAACTCTTTTTTCTCCATACACTATGATTAATTTTAAAAAATAACTCTCATGTTTTAAAAAAAATAAAATAAATTTTCACATTTAAAGCTAGGAATAAAAGTAAACTTTTTTTACAAACAAAAAATACCTTAATAAAATTTATTTTTGTTCTTAGTTTAAAATGTGAATTTATTTTATTTAATTTAAAATATCAAAATTTTTTAAAATTGACAATAATATTAAAGAACAAAAATGAGTTTTTCTTCTAATGTAATAATGTCCAACGGTAAGGACAACCTCAAGACCAGCCATGAGTCACTTCATAGAATATTTTACTCTATATTGTGGTTATACAATATAGTCACTCGAAAAGTTTATTATGGTTAATTGGTCAATTGACGGTGAATACCTTCAATGAACGTATGAACGTTTGATGCCTTAATCTTTGCATTGTTACAAAAGTTTTCCTAACTTTTAATTTTGTTAACAACTAAAGGTTAAAAATAGAAACTCCAAGTCATAAGAAATAGGGAAAAGTACAAAAAAATTACACTTAACTCAAAACTTTTAAAATGTATACTTAATAATCTTAATATTTTAAAACATGCACGTCCATAAACTGTTACTTCTATTAAAAATTTGATAAAAAAATCATATATATCTCATTATTTCTTTGTTAACATGTTTCATATGATATATAAATAACAATATATAGTGAAAATAGGGAAGTCAAAGAGAGGTGGAGAACTTTTCTATTAAATTTTCAATTGAAATTAGTATTTGGGGTGATGTTTACATTTCGAAAGAAAGAAATTATTAGTACATTTTGATAGTTTTAAAAGTAAAGTGTACGTCGTACAAAATTTAGTGGGATTTTTTATACGTTTTCCTAAGGAATGTCTTACTTCTGTCGGCGTTCTCATAATTTTAAATGTTTATTTTATTTGTAAGGACTATTTTATAAATATTTGTATAGTTCAAAAATAAATTTTTAATAAATTTAAAATTATATGAACTATTTTAAATTTATGAGAAACTATAAGAACTAATAATATAGAATTGACTGATAAAGTTAAAAAGTAAGGACCAATTTATAAATTTTTATAAATTATAAGGACTAATTTTTAACATTTTCAATTACAAGAACCTTTTAAAATTTTGAGTAAAATTGTAAAGACTCAAAATATAATTAAACAAAAAAAAAAATCATTTTTTTTTCTATTTTATTGGTGAAAAATGGATGTTTTGTCTAAGAATTTGAAATAGTTGCCCTAAAATTAAGAACACTATATATAAACGATGTTGTCTCTATGCGGATCAATGCTTGTTGTTTGCCAAATATAGTAGGAATGAGGCAGATTTGAACGATTAGAAGTGATAGGGAACATACATGGATCTCCATCTGGTGGAAAGGCAAAGTTAGCAAACGAAGACAATGAAAGTAAGTATGTACCGTCACTTTATGCAATCGTACTGTCATTTTAGACAATTGTACCGTCACCCTGCTCCACTACCATTTGTACCTAACCTCTGACCTTACCTTTATAAAGAATGCCTGAGGGCTCCCATTTTCACCTATACTGTTTTCATCTTCAAGCTATCTATTATTTAGTTTGTCGTTTTCCGTTCGTCGGATGCAGTGCTGCCGCACATCTTCTTTGTGCCATTTTTCTTTCGTTTCTGTGTCATCTATTATCAGTCACGCATTTCTTCATAGGTTAGGTTTTTCTTCACTTCTTTCAAGTTTAATAGTATTTAGCACTCGTTCTTGTTTTCATCTATTTGTGAGTTATTGGAGTTAGAAAAAGGGGGGTAAGAAGTTATTCGATTACAATATGGCGAAACAGTCATGTAAGGGAGGTATTGAGCTTGCCAGTTCCAGTTTTGCCAAGAGGTCTAGGTTTTTGGTTAGTGAAGAGCCAATAATGGGGTCTAGTAACGTTCAAGTGGGTACATCGTTGTCTGAGAGTGCTTCAGATGGGTCAGGTGATGGGGTAACCGTGGCCCTTCCTCAGATGGCACATGAGATGGACGATGTTGGAGTGACGTACTCCCCAGGATTCAAGGAGACGAACGATCTACTAATGGAGGATGCTCTTCACCCTTCTGACTTGAGGGATGCGTGGTGGATTGCGTAAGAGGTTGTTACGATCGAGTCAATTTTGACTGAAGAGAATATTGGAGTCATTAAAGAGTCTATCTGTGGGACCACCGAATTACTGAGGGGTTTTGCCGTGGAACCCAGCCTTTCTTGTACTAGGGTGTGTGAAGGGTCGTATGGAGACAGATTCTTCACATTGAATCTATATTACTCATACCGATGTGGGGTTTATTTGCCTTTTTTCCCATTCGAGATAAAGGTGTTAAAGAATCTTCAGGTCGCACTGTCGCAGCTTCATCCTAATGCGTGGCAACCCTACAAACATTTCAAAAGATTTGCGTGGGAGTAAACCATCCACCACGTATGAATGTCTTCTTCGACTTTTATAGGTTGAAGAATCCAAGGAGATGAGAGATCAGATACTTATATTTTGCGGCAAAAAGGGGTAGATCTCTGATTCTTCCTGTCAAGGAGTCTGCCAAACAATTTAAACAATGGTTTTTCTGGGTGGTGGAACCTCGATTTGGGAAAGCTTTTTTCTTGGACGAATCTGGGGTATCGGGATTTCCACTAAGGTGGAAACGAGACTTCGGGAAAGTTGAGGAGACTAATAGAGCTGACTTCGGCCTTGCTGCCTTATATCTAATTAAGGAGCTAGAGTCAAAAATCTATACCGACCTAAAGGAGGCATTTTACCGAGCAATTCGTTATATCGGTGTATATTGATTTTCTTTGTGTATTTTTATATTATGTAATGATGTGTCCAATTTTACTTTGCTTCTACCGCAGATTGGCGAGCAATGCCTAATTTGAAGAAACAAATCGATCGGGTCGATTGTGCAATTGACGGTTTGAAGAAAAGAAAGAAGAGTTCGGGTGGATCGTCTTCCCGGTCTAAAGCTACGTTTTTAAAGAAACCAAAGCATGGGACAAAACAACCCAACCAGCCTCAATCACAAGCGGTTTTCCATCCCGACGTATCTAGTATCACCTAAACAAGAGGGTCACCCGACTTGAAGGGAAAATCAAAAGAACAACCTCAAGTGGCCATAATTGTCCCGACCGAAGGAAGCTATCACGAAGGAAATGAGGAATGTTGTCGACCTTTGGTTAGGAAAATTGGTACGAAGAAAGAGATAGCTGGGCGTTGTCCAAATCATGTCCAGATTGATTCTCCTGAAGGTAATTGGTCATTAGTTCATGCTCAGTTGGTATCATTTTATATTTATGGCAACAAAGTGATAATGTATATATATATAATTGTCTTGTAGGTTCACCGTCCTTACCATTTTACAACGAAGGGGGTGAAGTACCTGAGGTACCCGTCAAACTAAAAGGTATGCTAGAGGAAACTACCAAGCAGACTACTCAAGGTGAGACAAATAGGCCGTTCGGGGATGAAGCAAGCTTTGAATCATGGATAAGTTTATTCTCCATACTCACTTGACATTATTATGTCTACATAAGAGTCTTAGCTTCCGTTGTTATATTGGCAGGATGAGCTATTGACGGGGCTCGATCTTGGGACGTTAGTTACCGAGTTTTGGGAGGTCAGATCAGAGGCTATGTTATGTCAACTGCTAAAAGAGTTTGGTGACTAAGTGTGTGCCATACTATGACACTATGGGATGATCCATATACTTCATGACCGAGTTAAAGCCGACAATCGGTTAACTATTGAGGCTAACTGGTTACGAGCCGCGAAGGAAGTAGCCGAGGAAGATGCAGCCGAGTCAAAGAGGAAGGTCGAGGAATTGACGGCCGAACTTCAAACTACTCTGGCTATGGCTAATGTTGCTGAAAGTAAAATCAAGGATGTTGACACAAGGTCAGTGTGATTGTTTCGAGGTAGGTTGAAGCGGGCGCAAAGTTGCAGCTTATAGAGGGACAGTTGACCCAAGCTCAAACTGATGTTGCCAAAGCTCGACGACAAGAAGAAGTAGCATCTTTAAAGGCTCGATCCCTAGAACAGCAACTTAGTGAAGCAACGATGGCCTTACAGACTCTGGAGAGGGACTTGGCCAGAAAGGATTCCGATTTGATTTCAACAACCGATCGTGTGAATTTCTTGGAAAAAGAAGTGGGAACTTTGAGGTCAACGTTGGAGAAGAACGTGGCCAAGATAAAGGAGCTGGTCCGAAAGCAGGTCGTATTGGCACATCGTCATAAGGAGAAAATGGATAGAGCTATCGCCTCCCGAACAAGGCTCATCACCCTTGTTGAGAATAAGATTGCTTATGTGCTAGTTAACGCTACAAAAGATGGTTTCAACAATTTCTTGGAGCAAGTTAGTCTTTGCCCTGGAACACCATTGCATGACGAGTTAGCAGCAGCCACAAGCTACCTTAAGGTCATGCGGGATGCTGCAATTGTTGATCCTGATGATGAAGAGGAATCGTACATCTCACTAGAATTTTCAGACCTAGATATAGACTTGAGCGATGAAGGAAGGGGTGATGCTGTATAATTTTTATACTTTTGGTTGTATATCTTTGAATGTTGATAGAATGTCTTTTGTTATGACAAGTATTGCCTTGGTTTTGTATATATGAATCGCTTTGGCTCGAAAATAATTTAACTCATTATGCGTATCCATCTAACTCTGTCAGATAAAGCATCGTGTATGTATTATTTTAATCAGACAATAATTATGTCAGTCATGATAGGGTTAAGACTGACACAACTGTCCGTAATGTCAAAATTGGAAAAGTGTGTTGTAGCGTGAGTTAAAAGACATCATGCTATACAAAAAAGTGTTTACCTTCCACAGGTCGGAGGTTAATTAAATCTACAGTTCGGGATAGTATTTTTTTAACTTATTGACATGCCAAGTGTTGGGCAGTTCATTGCCTAGTATGTGCGCTATTTTGTATGTACCCTTATCTAATGCCTCGGTGATGACATATGGTCCATCCCATGTAGGTGCTAACTTTCCATCCTCTGGTATCTTTCTAGCCTGCGACACAAACCGAAGTACCAAAATCTCCTACTTGGAATTGCTTAGGTCATACACTTCGATTGTATTTTTGTCTTAAAGCTCTTTTCGCCGTAATGGTTTGCTCATATGCTTTCAAACGTTTTTCTTCTAATAAATCTAGTGCGTCTATCATAATTTTTTCTTCATCAAATGATACTCTCCGCAATGTTGACTCCCCTATCTCCACTGGAATCATAGCTTCTGCCCCATAAGTTAAACTGAAAGGAGTATGACCAGTCGTACTATATGGCGTTGTTCGGTAAGACCACAATATCCACGGCAATTCGTCCACCCACATTCCTTTGCGCTCACTCAATCTTTTCTTTAATCCCTGCAAAATAGGTTTGTTGATAGCCTCCGCTTGTCCATTAGCCTGTGGATGTTCTACAGATACAAAAGCTAATCGGATGCTTAGATAGGCACAAAAAGTCACAAACTATTGGTCTGTGAATTGGCGCCTGTTGTCTGCCACTATGGTGTATGGGACACCGAACCTGCATGACACAAATAAGGTTAAGTATTCAAACTAAAGGAGAATAATGATTATTGTAGGTGGAGATATCCGACCTAGAGAGTATATAGTTAATGACAAACTTCTGTATGTGATTAAAGGAAATAGATGACAGCGGTTGTGCCTCGACCAATTTAGAAAAATAGTCAATGGCCATCACAATGAAACTCCTTTACCCCGTCGCTCGAGGTAAGGGTCCTACAATATTGAGACCCCATTTTTAAAAAGGCCATGGCTCAATCACATTGTGGAGTTCCGTAGCTAGGGCTAATATGTTTGTAGCAAACCTTTGACACTTATCACATGCCCGCACCAATTTTGTAGAATCTTCTTTCAAGGTCGGCCAGAAATACCCTAACCTCATGACCTTTGAGGCCAAAGTTCGTGCCCCAATATGATGACCACATATGCCTTCATGAACTTCTCGTAGCATATATACTAATTGGTCAGGGCCGACACACTTCAACAGAGGTTGTGAATACCCTTTTCTATACATCTCATCCCCATACATACAATAAAACACAGAAACCAAAGCTATCCTCCTTGCTTCTGACTTATCTTGAGGTAGCTCGTTGAAATGGAGGTACCTTTCAATAGGGGTTCTCCAATCATCTAATGGCATTGAGCCAATACATTAACGTCAGTGCTCTCGATTATGCTTGGTGTGGCCAACGTTTCTTGGATTAAAGTTCGGTAACTTTGAACCAACCTAGACGCAGCTAATTTGGAGAGTATATCAACTCGGGTATTTTGTTCTCTAGGGATATGCCGCACTTCCACCCCCTGGAATTTCTTAAGTATGCTCTTAACTAGATCTAGATACTTCTGTGACTTGGCTCGCTACGAGTTTAGAGTTTGTTTTGACTGTTAATTTGTTGGCTCCCATTTCTTTGGCCATAGTAAGGCCGGCAATCATCGCCTCATATTCTGCTTGGTTATTAGAGGTCGGGAAAATGAATTTAAGAGCACCTTTAACTATGACACCGTTTGGTGTCTTGATTATGATTCCTACACCTGACCCATTTTTATTGATCCACATATAGTGTCCAACTTGGGTCGTTTATCATTCTTGGTTGTTCTTGATGTTCCTTGGGCGTGAATTTAGCAACGAAGTCGGCTAAGACTTATGCTATTACTGGGCCCCTAGGTGCAAAAATGATGGCATGCTTTGATAATTCTATTGCCCAAGCCAGCATTCGCCCTGATAAGTTAAGTTTTTGAAGGATCTATTTCAATGGTTAGTTCGTTCGAACTACAATTTCATGCCCATGGAAATATGGCCTGAGGCGACGAGCAGAGTGTATTAATGCGTATGCGACTTTTTCAATACGCTGATAATTTAGCTCGGGGCAGCTAAGGGCTTTACTTGTGAAGTAAAAAGGAGCTTGGACTACATTTTCTTCTTTAATTAGCACAGAGCTAATGGCCTAGTCGTAAGCTGATAGGTAAATGTAAAGTGTGTCCCCTAGTCGGGGTGTCACTAAGATTGGCGGTGATGCGAAGTACTCCTTGAGTTGATCGAATGCTCGTTGGCATTCATGGTCCTACTAGAATTCTTTGGCTTTCCTTAGTACCGAGAAGAATGGTAGCGATCATCGTGCGGCTTGTGACACGAAGCGTGTCAATGTGGTTACCCACCCTGTCAATTTTCTTACCTTGGCAGTGCCTTTTGGAGGTTGCATCATGCAAATAGCTTGACCTTTGTCAGGGTTAGCTTCAATTCCCCTTTGAGTTAAAAGGAAGTCGAGGAATTTACCTGTAGAAGCACCAAACGTATATTTTTCAAGGTTGACCTTCATTCCGTATCAGTTTAGAGTTTGAAACATTTCTCTTAGGTCGTTCAGATGTTGCTCGAAACTGATGGATTTTGTGAGAATATCATCTACATGTACTACCAAGTTTCTACCAATTTGGTCTTTAAACATCTTATCCATCAGTCGTTGATAAGTGGCCCTAGCATTCTTCAGGCCAAAAGGCATTACTC
The DNA here is from genome assembly GCA_022379115.2 of Bauhinia variegata. NCBI lineage: Eukaryota > Viridiplantae > Streptophyta > Magnoliopsida > Fabales > Fabaceae > Bauhinia > Bauhinia variegata. The sequence goes on along the minus strand of CM039438.1, from coordinate 8,157,296 downwards.
TGTAACAATAGCACTCTTCATCACTTATGAACATGGTTTTATCTTCATCCTGACGGTCCATTCTGATTTGGTTATATCCTGAGTATGCATCCATAAAACTTTGCAGCTGGTATCCAGCTACTTGATATACTAAACGGTCAATATTCGGCAAGGGGTAGGGATCTTTCGGGCACGCTTTATTTAGATCAGCGAAATCAACACACATTTTCCATTTACCATTACATTTCTTAACCATAACTATGTTAGAAATCCGAGACGAATATGAGACTTCCCTAATAAATCCCGCCCTAAGCAATTTCTGTAATTCTTCCTTAATGGCTATTTGCCTCTCCGGGCTAAAAACCTATTCTTTTGAATAACAAGTTTAGCATCAGATCTAATGCATACTTTATGAGAAATAAAGTTTGGGTCAATACCTGTCATGTCGGAGGCAGACCACACAAAGGCTTTGACATTCTGTTTCAGCAAGCTATGTACCTGTTGCTATTGTTTCTCGGACAGCTGGGTGGATATACGTACTTTTTGGTCAGGTTTACCAACCTGAACTTCCACGAATTCCCCAGTCGGCATTGGTCGTCTTTTCCCCAAATTTGCCTGAACATCTAGCTCAGCTGTGGTAATCTCACTTTCCTCAACAGGTCGCTCTGCGCTAGTCGGTACATCCTACAAGGTTTTGCTCCCCGTACTAGTGGGTGTAATCGACAAGCTCCTATGATATAACTCCCTAGCTTCCATCCGATTGCCCCGTATAGTGGCTACTTTTCCTTCATTTGTTGGATATTTCATTGCTAGATGGCGGGTGGACACCACTACTTTGAGCTGATTCAAGATCGGTCTTCCGAGGATAGCGTTGTACGGAGAGGGGCATTCCACAACCAAAAAATCCACCTTTTTTGTAATCTGCCAAACTCTTCGCCAAATGTAGTCCAGAGGGATATAATGCCCGCCACTGGAGTTTCAAGTCCTGCAAATCCTATCAGCACACCTCGGTAGGGAACTAGCTCCTTCTGGTCTATAGCCATTTGTTGGAATGCTTTCATAAAAAGGATTTTTGCAGAGCTTCCCTGATCTACAAGCATCTTCTTGACTCAAAAATTAGTAATCATCACTTCAATCACCATTGGATCATCATGTTCTCGCTGAATGTCCCCATAATCTTCATCATTAAACATTATTGGAGGGTCTGGCTTCAAGTACTTTGCTTGTTGGTCGCGAGTTATACTATTTATCTGGTGGTAATGCCTTTTACCTGCCCTGTAATGCCTCTTTTGCTCGGAGGTTGAAGCCACTCCAGACGAAAACCCTCCAGAGATAGTGTTAATCACTCCAAAAAGCCCACCAGAAGGCTTGTCTTTACTGTTCTTACCGTCCTGTATCCTTTCCTCGGACCTATCCCGCGTTCTATCCTCAAATCTGTCCCGCTGTCTCTGGGGATATTGCCTCTGACGCCATGGAGGTCCCAGCCTAGCTAGGCCTGTTTGAGCTCTAAATTGCTTCAATTGCCCCCGTTTAATAAGATCCTCTATCCAATCCCTTGGCAATCTTCCATGTCATGTCCAGCACCACAATGATAGTCACAATAAGCTTGATTGGTTTTCCCGGGCTTGGACCTCATAGGCGGTGGCAACCGAGCTAGACCGACTTGGCAAATCTCTTAGAGAACGTGCAACCTTAGTTTATTAAAAGGAGTATAATGACTATAATGTTGTATAGATCGAGGTTTACCTTCACGCTCACGTGGTGCATCATGAGTTTGGTTTGACCTTGGAGCCGCTTGTTGTACATCTTCCAAATTCATATATTTCCCAGCTTGATTGAGGAGCTCCTTTAAATTTTCCAAAGGGTTGAGAGTAATATTCTCTTGGAACCACCCACACTTAAGTCCCGCTATGAGAGTATGCATCGCCACTTCATCCTTAAGATCTTTAATCTACAAAGATAAGGATGTAAATCGTTGAATATATGAACGCAAAGACTCACCTTCTTCTTGGTGTAAGGTAGCAAGCACATCGGACATCTTTTGTTTAGTTATACTCGTTCAGAACTGTGCTACGAATTGTTCTGCCAGCTGGTCAAAATTGTGGACGGATCCTAGGGGCAGGCCATTAAACCATTGCAAGGTCACTTTTCGCAACGAAGTTGGGAATGTTTGACATTTTATCGGGTCTCCGACCTTTGAGATTAGCATAACATTTTCAAAACTAGAGACATGTTCAACAGGGTCTATAGAACCATCAAAAAAGTCTAATGTGGGCTGTTTGAAATGAGTTGGTAAGGGGAAAGACATTATGTCGAGAGTAAAAGGGTGTTTGGGTTTGGTAAATGTTGCATGAAGTGTAGATGCATCATGGACACTAGCAACAGGAACGAGCTCAGCAGCACCAGGTACCCTCTGGCTCTACGTACAGAGTATACGGCGGGAACTCTAGAGATTCGGCAATTGCATCGATTGTTGGCGGTATGTATGTATGATCATGCTCCATATGTAGTCGATGGATCTCTTGCATGTCCTGCTCCCATTGCTGCTTCAACTCTTTCACCTCTTTCTTCATGTCTTTGAGATGAGTCAACATTGCAGTAAGCAAGATATAGTTCATATCAGCCGTGGAAGCGGTAACTTGCGATGTTGGAGCATCCGGAAGGAGAACTGGAACACTTGGTTCAGCAACCGGCACTACCGTCGGTTGTGCAGATGTGCTGGGAAGAAGGTTTGTCGCCCCTAACACCTCATTCTGTGCTATAGAAGGGTCTAAATTCGCCATGCATGCAATTGAATCTGAAGGTTGCTTCCTTTCGGTCCACGCTCATCGCACCAATGTGTTGAGTCAAGCGGTGGTCTCAGACGTTAGTGGTAAAGTGGTTAACTGTCCAGGATGATAACTTGAAGTATATATATATATATATTCAGTGTCATGGACCTAGTTGGGGGTATGGGCCTTGTGTTGGGCCGTCCACGTGTATTTGGGTCCATGGTCATTAACAATAAGAGATTTCAGAAGAGAACTCTCTCTCTCTATTAACACCTTTCCCGCAACATATTAACAAAAATAGTCAGTGAAAATAAAGAAACTAATATGATACAAATGACTTCTTATAATAAAGTTTTTAATAGAATTAAAGTTTGGAGATAATGTATACATTTTAAAAACTTAAAAGAATTATATACATGTTTTTAAAGTTTTGGGGATAAAGTGTATATCACGTAAAGTTTAGTAGGATTTCCTCTTCGTTTTTTTTCTCTAAGGACTATCTTGATGTCAAGAGAGTCCAAAAATATTTTGCTGCATCTCCTTATATCTAATGAGAATTGCAAAGGTACCATCCTTGATAGCTAGTGCAGTCAAAAACGTTTTATTTGAACATAAATAACCCATGTTCTTGACAAAATTGAACTTCTTGCAATTGGAAATCACTACAATCCCCTGCAGTCAAGATAAAAAACACCTTAGAGGTTAGAATGCTATATCCCACTTTAATAGGTTGTAGAACTGCAATTCCCCGAACTTAAGTTGTATTTTTTTTTTCCTTGAATTCATTTGTACATATCTATGATCATACTTACTATGTTCTATAAAAGTATTAGGTCAATTTTACAATTCATAGGATTATTTTGAGCATAATTTTTTTTATTCATATTTAGTTCATAATTCACCCCTGTATTTCAATTTCTCAGAATCAATGATAATATAAAAACTTTGTTTCTCTCCCAATTCTCCCAACTCTGATAATTACGTAATCGATATATGAAATTGGTCAGTTTTACAATTCAAATTATTATTGTGCATAAATTTTTAATTTCTATTTAGTTAATGATTTAGCAGTTGGACCACTAGTTATTTTAAGTGTTTGTTCTCCATAATTACGACAGCAATGTGATATTGGTCCTTCTTTAATTCTTTTAGGCTTTATTAAAGAAACATTTGGTCCCCCTCTTTGGCTTTTTCATTGTTTCAATTTTAAAGGAACGAGAGTAGCCATTTCATACGTAAACATATACAGTTTGCGTCTTATAAGAGAGAATATATGATCTTCTCTGAAAATGGTTGATTTGGCTGGTACTTTCATAGAGTTTCATTTTAATTAAAATGAAAATTCGTGAGACAAAAATTTCCTGGCTAATATTAATGTGATTCTTTTGTCTGTAAAAAGCGTGCAATATTCTAAAGCTATTTTGCATATGTCAATTTTTGTATTTATTTATAAATATCGTAAGTATACTAAATAGCCCACCATGATTTCTTTGAAGTTACTTATACCAAAATAAAAACATTTGATCATCATTAAACAATGCGAAAGATTCCTTAATTTGATCAACCAAATCAATCCTTTCTAATTCTTATGATTCTTCTTGTCATTGGAGAGACTCATTTTCAGTTGTTATAACTCATCGATCAAGATAATTGAACATGCTATAACTCTTCGATAATTTCTGCATCTGATATTCCTGAACTTGGTATCCAAATTAAAGTTCTGAAAAAAATGCTTCAATTAAATCACCGAACACCAATTAATGCTTCAATAATTTCAATAATGTTTAGCTTTTCTACTGGGCTGGGCTTTTACTGGACATATCCTAGTCATTCATCTTCATTTGCTGCCTCACACATCACTTAATATACATCTTTTGATTAAATTTGCACTCTCCATCTACTGTCCAACAGAGAAGCTAAATCCCATTAAAAGATAAGAAAAAGAAATTAGGAAGCCTATGAATTTGAGGTCACATTACAATATACCAGAAGATGGCTTTTGGTCTAAGTAGTGACTATGATCAATCTTTATCATCTAAGAGAGTATTTTATTTCTTTTGATTAATTTCTTTCTTCTTTTGATATATATTTTTTTATTTATTTCCGAAGGAGACGCAAAGCTGTTGGGCAACGAGAAGATGGCTTCTACAACCATGGAGGCTGTTATTTGGAATTTTGCTCGACGTCATGGTTTTTTTGTGATTTTGGTACATTCCATTTATGGGTTGGAGTTGTTGTCGGTTGATCGGAGAAGAGATTACTGCTGAGCAACAGAGGCTTCTAAACTTGTGGTCTTCTTTAACAGAGGATGCCATTAGAAAGTGTCAAGAATTAATTTAATCAAAAAGTTTAAACTGTTAAAAAAATTAATATTATTTTTTATATTATATCTAATATGTTTTTGTATATGAAAACCCTTTAAACTTGAATTGAGAACATTTACGTGTTCACTCATAGTAGTTGGGTTGAAAACTCTAATTTAATTAAGAAATTGGTGTTAGGGGATTTGATTCTCTAACGCGACATCAAAAAAGCTATATCATGTTAAGAACTAGTTGAATCTAAAAGTTTAAATTATTAAAAAAAAAAAATCCAATATTGATTTTGATATTATATCCAACAAAAGGGAGATGGGCATCTTAGCTTTTTGCTTTCCTGTGATAAACTTATCTTCTAATTAATTTTTTTGACTGACACCCAAAAGTTCAATATATGCCGTCAATTCAAGCAGGGACCAATAGAGGCATCTTAACTTGTTGCCTTCCTGTGATAGACTTGTCATCTGTTTCATAGCCATTCAATGGATGATAACCTCATCTGTGGCTAGCAAAACATCGCAGCTGGTGAATGCAAAGATAAGAAATGAGATGCAAACAATTCAATCTTCGCCATATGCCACATGTGAGTGCCACACATTGTGTTTATACTGAAATGAGTGTTCAATATATAGAACTCTAAGCAAAGTGGCTTGCAAAGTACAAGTCATGAAAAACGATGATTCCATTTATGATAGTTCATAATTTAGTTAACGATTTTTTTCTAATGAGGAATAAAATAGGCAGATTACATGCCCTAGTTTCAAGGGATTACACATAAGAATAACTATATGTCTAGGGAGGAAGAATAAGCAGGATTATTCTTAAACTTAAATATAGTTTGTTCATCCTGAAATATATATATATATATATATATATATATATATATATATATATATATATATATATATAAGACAATAAATTTGTGAAATCCCCATATGATAACGTCAATTCAAGCACAAAAATTGCCATATAACATCTCCTCTATCGTATTAATTTATATTGTATATTTGAAAAGTAGGAAGAATAGATAAGATCATTCATCATCAATCTTCACCACTCAATTTTTCACGTGCCACTTCAAAAATATTATAATTTCCAATGCAAATTTAACATTTTAAGTTACAACTATGCCCTCACTAGTTGGCTCTATAAATTGTAGTTCCTACTTCCTAATTCCCATTTGCACACAACCAAAATCTATTCAGTCCTTTCATAGCCTTGCCTAGAAGCCCTTCCTTGCCAAACCAAACATGAAGATTGCAATACTTGCAATCTTCTTCCTCTTCTTATCCTTCACCAAAGCTGAATATGTGTATGACACCAAAGACGAAAGAGTTTCAAAAGCTCACTCTTATCGTATCGCCACTGGCATTCAAATTGGACGACGTTATTTTACACTTGCCAATGTTGGGACTAACAGCTGCCCATTACCCTTGATAGATTCTACTCTCATTCCCAATTACCCTCATCCATTCCCCGTTAAAATTTGGGACGAAATTCTATATCCTTATATTTTCAGACACACCTCTGAATTTCACCTTCGTTGATGTACCAAAATGTTCCGAAACATCCAAGTGGATTGTCCGTGAGCGTGTAGGCACATCGGGGTGGAGTTTGTTGTTTGGTGAAGAATCTGGACCCCTATATAGAAACGGTGTCATCTATATTAATAGTTATAAGAATAGTTATAAGATTATGTTCTGTCCAGACAAGATTCCGGGAACTTGTGGAAATGTTACAGTTCTTGCTGAGAAGGACCACCGTTACTTGGATGTTAATTTTGGAACCGATGAACCTGTGGAGGTCTGGTTCGAGAAGGTTGATTCTGGTATATCAATGGTTGTGTGAATGCTATCTAAATAACATATACTTGCATGTTATGTTATGTTATGTTTGCTATCTAAACAAAGCAGGTCTAATGTATAACAAGTTTGTTTCACATTACGTAGGCTACTGCTAGATAATGTTGGTAATATTTTTAATTGTTTAGTTCAAGTGTATTTTCTGCTACTAAATAAAGTATGGAGATTCTGATGGTATAAAAGTCATGAAGTAGAGGCCTTAAGTTAATACTCTTTTCCCTTTTAATTCCCTCTTTATCATGGTTAGAGCTACCTGTTTTGATAGCCTGGTGGATAATTACCCTCAATTATATTTTGTTTTAATTTGAAAGGTGAGATTCTGAATCAGAATTATACACCTTAAATTAAAATTCAGAGATTTTCAATTAAAAATGGTGTCAATAAATGTTTATGCTATTAGAAAAAAAGTCCATGATTAATTTTATATTATATATAATACATCTCAATATACGAAATTGCTTAGGGCTTAAAAGTACTATAATATTAATAAAGCATAGACCCAAAGTGGAGGTAAGAAATTTGATATTTTATAAAGAACTATTTCATTTTAAAAGCTTATGTTGTCAAGAGAATGTCTATGACTGGTTTTATATTCTAAGATTGGGAGAAAGCAAACAAGAACATTTTATGAATACAAGGAGACTAAATGGTTCCTCTTTGGGAAAATACAAACTGATAAGTTGAAGCTCTTCAAATAAAAGGACAGAAATTGCAATCAATCCTTTAAACAGCAACACAAATATGCCCACAAGAAGACCAACAAATTACTAAGTAGAAATAAATAAGTCGTTATCACACCATTAGTTTCCATGATAATTATTAAAATCCCTACAAGAAAAAAGGTACTTAACCATGGTTTTTTTTTTTGTTTTTTCTTACTAAGCTGGTTTATACCCCATGAGTTAAATCATTTACCCGCAGTTGGTCCAACTTCTTGGAAATCATTTACCTAAATTTATTAAGTGCATTTAACTGCGGTTGGATCAAACCGCCAACACAGACAGTTTGCATGTGGTTAAAAAATACTACTATTTTATATTGGAATTAGGTATCCCAACATAAAATAAAACCTCAACAATAAAATAGAAGTCCAATATTAAAATAAGTTCTAATTTTCAAAACCTAAACAAAACTTAGATAAAACTCTAATTTCTATCTTTTCATTTTACATTAGAGGCAGCGCTTAAGGAGTAAGTCTAAGCCAATATCCAGAAAGTTAGGCACTGTAGCTCCTGCCCAGAGTGGTGGCACTGGTGCATGAAACTTCCCTAGCCAATTTCCAGAGAATTCAGCACCGTGACTCGGGACTAGAGAGCTGTGGCGTTTGATCTTTAATTTTCGGCCGCAAGTTTGCTCCGGAAAATTGGATTCCTCATCCACTTAAGAGATAAACCTAAGTATAAATAGACGATTTTTATACTAGTTTAGAATTTGTTTTGCAATTTTGTACAGAAGAGGCGTAGAGCTTTTTAGAGAGGGAACTACTTAGCTTCAATCCTCTATTCTTTCTTGTACTATGATGCAAAATTATTGTTTGGCGGTGCTTCTTTTTATCATTACGAACTAAATTGAAAGGAATTAATAAGTGGTGTAATCATTAAAAGGAATTAATAAAACGTAATACCTTCTCAGTTACTACAATTCTCACAGGACCGATCAGACTGGTAATAAAGGATAGGTTAATTTGATCTCTGGATTTACAAATTGACAAATGAGGAATTGCCTAATTAGCTATTGAAAGAATTTGATTGAGTTGATGATAATTGATAAACAAATACAAATGGTTACAATGAAATCGAAGCCTTAGAGATGTTGATTAATTGTCGTTGATTGATATTTGCTTTCTGAATGTCTTTTTAGTAGTGCTCTCTTAATTGCATTCGATTGCCCATATGATATCATAGGTTTTAGTTTGGTAATTAATAATGCAGTTTTGTGGGTATAACAATTATGGGATATTTTAATGACTCCATTAATAGTGTTGGCTTGAACTGTGTCTCCACTTATTTATTTATTTATTTTTGAAACATCAGCTCTCTGTCCATCTCTCTCTAGGTAGTTAGTTTGTCTGTATAATTAATTCAAGTGCTCTAGGTAGTTAGTTTGTACATAACAACGACTAAAATATTAAAAGGAACCATGTTGCCACCCTTGTAATTATTAGACAAAGTTAAGAACTTCATTCTTTTAGTCATCACCCAAACAATACTTAAATGTTCAGTAAAAAATCAAATTTAAATCGTTTAATATTTCTTAATATGTAATTCACACAAAAAAAAAAAAAAAGTTATGGTTAAAAATTGATAAGAGCTTTGTTATCTTTATAGTCCTACCTGACTTGAATTGTATTAGTTGTGGATTAAAAAATTTAGTAATAAGTTTGTACTCCACTGGTAGTCAAGACTAAAGAAAATAATTACAACAGTAAAAATATGGTTCATTTAAATATATTTGTGGTTGTCATCTTCAAATAACAATAATCATAATAATAATACATAATTGAGATAATATTCTTTTTGATAGCACGTGATGAAAAATTTAAATCCAGTGCCCACTTTATAAACCACGGGATGTATAAAGACACAAACACAGTGTTTGTTTCCGTTCATGTGACAATGATTGAGGTATCTTATCTTCTAATTATTTCGACTCACACCGAAAAGTTCAATATATACCTTCAATTCAAGAAGGGACCAACAAAGGTATCTTAACTTGTTGCCTTCCTGCGATAAACTCGCCATCTGTTTCCTTCCTTTGTGGCTAACAAAAGATTGTTGCTGGTAAATGCAAAGATAAGAAATGAGATGCAAACAACTCAGTCTTTGTAGTATCACATGCGAGTGCCACACTGTGTTTATAGTACAAGTCACCAAAAACGATGATTTCGATTATGACAGTTGATAATTTAGTTCTAGTGAGGAAACCTAGTTTCAAGGGATTGCAGATAAGAATTAGTATATCGCTAGGAAGGAAGAATCACGTTCAGCAACTATGAAAATACTATGACAATATTAGAGCTAGTAGTAAACTGAATTATCCTTAAGATTAAGCCTAGATTTTAGACGAAGACAATAAATTTTAATTTCTGTTTTTGTTTTGGATAATCACCCATGTGCAATAAAAAACCTAATCAAAACTTAGATAAAACTCTAATTTCTATCTTTTCATTTTACATTAGAGGCAGCGCTTAAGGAGTATGTCTAAGCCAAAATCCAGAAAGTCAGGCACTGCAGCTCCTGACTAGGGTGGTGGCACTGGTGCATGAAATTTCCCCAGGACCAATCAGACCGGTGATAAAGGATAGGTTAATTTGATCTCTGCATTTACTATTTAGCTATTGAAAGAATTTGATTGAGTTGATGATAATTGATAAAGAAATACAAATGATTACAATGAAATCGAAACCTTAGAGATGTTGATTAATTGAATTTCCCTCGTTGATTGACATTTGCTTTCTGAATGTGTTTTTAATAGTGCTCTCTTACTTGCATTCGATTGCCCATATAATATCATAGGTTGTAGTTTGGTAATTAATAATATAGTCTTTGTGGGTATAATAATTATTGGATACTTTGCTGACTCCATTAATAGTGTTGGCTTGAACTGTGTCTCCACTTATATTTTTTGGAACATCAGCTCTCTGTCAATCTTTGTCTAACAATCCATTACATATATTGTCTGTATAATTAATTCAAGTGTTCTACGTAGTTAGTTTGTACATAACAACGACTAAAATATTAAAAGGAAACATGTCGCCACCCTTGTAATTATTAGACTAAGTTAAGAACTTCATTCTTTTAGTCATCACCCAAAAAAACTTAAATGTTTAGTAAAAAATCAATTTAAATCGTTTAATATTTCTGAATATGTAATTCACATACACAAAAAAAAAAAAAAATTACAGTTAAAACTTGGTAATAAGACCTTTGTCATCTTTTTTGTTCTACTTAATTTGAATCGGATTAATTGTGAATTGAGGAACCTAACAATAAATTTACACTCCACATATACCGGTAGTCAAAACTAAAAAAAAAAAAATATTATAGATGTCAAAATATGGTTCATTTAAATATATTTGTGGTTGTCATCTTCAAATACCAATAATCATAATAATAATACATAATTGAGATAATATTCTTTTTGATAGCACGTGATGAAAAATAAGCATGCAATGCTGTGCAATTTATAAACCACGGGATGTATTAAGACACAAACACTGTTTGTTTCCGTGCATGTGACGATTGAGAGCTTATTGCTTGAAAAAATCACACAGATGAACCTACAAGAAGCCCTAGAGGGGACCAATCGTGACTTGAAAAAAAAACACAAAGCAATTAATAAGGTGATCAGAAACAAACATATGAAATAGCTCGTGGTCCACATGCTATATATAGGTTTCATTATGGCAACCATATTTTCAAGAGCCATAGGATAAATTTTGAAAAGCCATTCTTCATAGTATCCTATAATGAAATCATTGCCATTAAATGGCATTGAGGTAACTTTTGCATCTTATTCCTTGTATTTGCATTCATTAGCAAAGTGGGATGGGAACCGAATGATAAATGGTCCCCCAAGGTTTTCAATTTTAATTTTGTATTATATTGTTATTATACTCGAGCATTAATGTAAAATTTATATTTGTCAACCTCAAATTTTGACTTTTTAATCTTAACTCTCTTTATATTTAAATTTTCTCTTCACCATAAGCCAATTCACTGATAATAAGCCTTTGATAATCACATATGAGATTATCATTCATTTTATGGCTATGAAGCAGATGCTTAGTTTATCAAATGAAGGCAACAACTTATTTTATGCGAGCTGCTTAGTTTTTCAATGGTTAATTATGCATTTTAAAGTTTCTTTTCTCTTTAAGGCCCAACTCTATTAGAAGTGTTCTCTTCAAAATGATAGACGTATTTTATCTATTCATTAGAATTTTGGTTCAATTTTTTTGCAAAACCAGTAGTAGATGATTGAAATACTATTAAAACTGGGTACAATAATGAGTGGTGCTATATGTCCACCTATTTGTGTATACCAAATTCTTTATCTCTTTTTCTTTTTATTTTATCTTATTTTTCGGTTTAAAATTTGTGCACAAATAAATGTAAAAATAACATTTTCCTTTATGCTATGCATTCAAACATTTACGTGAACCTTCATAAACCCACTTAGTTTGTAAGTATTTATTCCCTGTTGGCATACACCTTTACGGAGTGGAGTAAATGTGGAGCTCTTATTCTATTTCCATCTAAACAAATTGAATAACGTTACATTATACAATAATGAATCATTGGTCTAGCAAGAAAGATTAGCACCAGGGTCATTAGCCACTGTTTCAGTAGCATTCAGTCCATCAAAGTTGTTGCTTTGTCCACATGGGCCATAGTTGAAGTTCCATGACAGCTGGATTGGTCCACGGCCATAGTAGCATTCAGTCCGTCAAAGTTGTATAGCTTAAAGGTTTGAATTGCTGTTAAGCCATTTGCATAATTTTCTCTTTTTTTTTTTTCATTTTATAATTTCTGATAATAAATATTATTTGTTTAAAAATTGTTAAAAAAAAGCATGTTATATAAGAAGTAATATTACCCATTTCCAATGAAGTATACTCATATGGGAAGTATATTTTGTCGTATGGATACGGTTGTTTTTATTCTAAAGTTGTATGGAGATTAATCAAATTTAAACATTTCTTTGTGACAAAAATAGATCATCTCTATATATATATATATAAACTAGAAAAAATAAAACAATAAACTATATATATAATTACAATTGATGCATAATTCAATTCTATGACATGAATTTATATATTTTCATGACTAAATTATACTTTTTAAACAAATATATATAATTACAAGTGTACCCTTCTGGAATTGGATCAGAAACGGGGAAGAGCAAAAAAAAAAAATCATCTTTGCACCATTTGAATGAGAGAGTCTCATAGATTTTCAGCCAAGTATATCTGTGGCTACCAGTCTTTGTTGAAGATAGATTAAGATAAGGTGGTACAAAAAGTACTATAAAAACCTTAGGGCAAAATTCAATGAGGGCTAAGTATGGGGAAAAAAATATTAAAGATCATATAAAAAAACTACATAACGAAATGAATTTTCCCGACTATTTTAGCCCAAAACAACAAAATCTATTGCCCTTCATCTTCACCAAATGAATTTTCTCTCTTTCATCTGCATATTATGTTACTTGGAAATTCTTCATAAAATAAAGATTAAGCTTATTTGTTGTTTTCTTCTTATTTTAAGGATTCCTATTAGGTGATCCCTTGTTTAAGGCTATGTTTATCAAAATTGGCTGATAAACTAGTTGAAATAAGTTCATTAAACAAATAGTTCTAGTACTATCTATTTCTTTGGCTTTGTATGCTGACTTGCTGGGAATTCAACTCCCCATACTTTGTAAGAATTAATTTCTCTATGTCACTTCCCTTTTAATTTTTTTAAGATAAAACATTAATAGTTTGAAATACTCATTGGATTAAATAATTTCTTCATATCCCAAGGTTGCTTGAGTCACCATACAAGGAATGCAGTCTCCTCCCATGCATCAATATCTATTAAGACAAAATATCCACTGGAAAGCAATAAAGTTAGTAAATCACAGATAACTCATATAAATACTATATTATAAGAGATTAGATATAATACGAGAACCGAAATGAAAATTTGCATATATATTGTTACCATCATATATCATATAAGTAAAGAGAATAAATAGACCTACATTTTTAGGTGGCCACACAAATTCCATAACTCTAAAACTTTTACTACATATAATAATATCTTCTAAGTGAACATAACTTCTATTGACGAGTTCTAAAACTATAAAAGTTACAAATTTTAAAAGATAATGCCCGATAACTTTATATGGACATCCAAAAGACACATAAAATATAATTTCAAATTCCATTATTTCCAACATAGCCTTTTCAACAGTTTGCCTACGATAGAATTGAAACAACTGGAACTTCCAAGGACAAAGGACAACCTCAATACTAGCCACAAGCCATTTCATAAATTAAACATTTGATCCTCTACTGTGATTTGGCTATACAATATAACATTAATACGCACACGTACACACTCAATTTCTGTTATTTTAAATATGGATTATTTTGTATATATTAATTAAGACCAATAAATTTAAAGGAACAATGTAACTTGTAAAATTGTATTATTTAAAAAGCCTTGTAAAACTTTAATAGAAAGGGACTTATGTAGGACCTTTCATAATTGACTGAAACCAATTTCAGAATATTTTAATTTTTCAGAAAAAGAAGCATAGGAGAAAAGAAAAAATAATAATATGATAGCCACTTATTATTGCAAAAAGTTAGTAACATACTACCACTCGAAAGTAATAGGTAACATCACTATCCCTTCAAAAAAAATTTATTTGCACAGAAAACTTACTTCATATAGCTAAGCTCATCATGAAGTTCTAGCCAAACAAAAATAATCCTCTATCAATCAAAACAATTAAATAATAGATAAGTCTACTCAAAAGAAAATAATACCCATTCATTCAATGCAAAGATATGGAATGAGATGCAAACAACCCAATGTTATATTTAGTATGTGGCCGCCACACAATTTTCTTATTCAAATTGACATATATAATCCTAACCCATTCATGGAACTTCAACTTTTAGATTGAATAAGTTTTTAACATCGTTTTATAAACCTCTTTGACTTAAGGGTCATGAAATTAAATTAATCCTCCCAACTTCGCACTCTTAATTACATTAATATTTCAGCACGTTATTAGTGGGTTATGTTTTATTCACACTTCAAGTACTAAGGGTTGACTTTCATGTACTTAGGAGTGTTGGACATAATCTAAAAACTAGGTTCAGCCTTCACTAATAATTTAACCTTTTGGAATAAATCAGTTTTTTGACAGAATACAACTCTAAGCAAAGAGGCTCTCAAGGTACAAGCCATGAAAGAGCATGATTCCATTAACTTGTGATAGACTTATCATCATAACTTGTGGTCTTCCACAATGGAGGATGTCCTTACAAAGGGACCAGCAGTGGCATCCTAACTTGTTGCCTTTCTATAATAAACCTATCATCTATTTATTTATTTCGACTCACACCAAAACATCCAATATATGCTTTCAATTTGAGCAGCTTAGCAGGGACCAATAGAGGCATCTTAACTTGTTTCCTTCCTGCTATAAACTTGGCATGTGTTTCCTAACCATTCACTTGTGGCTAGCAAAGGATTGTTACTGGTGAATGCAAAGATGAGGAATGAGATGCAAACAACACAATCTTCGTCGTATCTCTCGGGATAAACACATTAGGTCAAGATGGTTCATGTCGGGTGTGAGATGCATTCAGCTTCGTAGTCCATGCATAATGACATATATAGAAATGGCCCATGTCTAATACGTAGTGTTATTTGTTAATAGTTGTGTCTCTACTAAAAGCATAAGCTTTTAATTTTATGGTAAGCACTCTTCATCATATCATTTGGTTTCAGAGCCAATTTGGGTTTTGATTCCCTAGTTTAAATGTGTCCAATGTCTCAAGTTTCAAGGGTGAATCTTCCTAAAGAGGGAGAGAATGATATTCCCAAAGGGTTGCGAGAGTGCATTGTGAGTTGGGATGGCCCATGCCCAATAGGGAATGGTTCATATTTTATGAAAGGTGTTATGTGGTTCATATCATTGTATCCGAGTACCACGCTGTCTTGATACTAAAATGTAGGTTTAATATATAGAACTCTAAGCAAAGATGCTTTCAAAATAAATATCAGCAAAAACCATTATTCCATTAATGTCGTTGCATAACTTAGTTAAAGATTTTTAATGAAGCTGGTCAATTGGATGCCTTAGATTTAAGTTATTGCACATCAGAATTATCTAGGAAAGGGAGAATCACCTGCAAGTATGAAATAGTATGATAATATATAGAGCAATTATTAGTAAACAACGTTATTCTTAAAATTATGTTTAGTTTGTCCACCATGAAGAAAAATCTATTTTGTTGAAGATAATAAACTTTAATTTGTATTTTATTATTTATGATTACGAATTACAAATATGAAAACCACAACTAGATATATATAGAGAGAAAGAGAGAACTAGAAATGCTTTCTGTTTGTTTCTCTCTCAAAGTATATATATATATATATATATATATATATATATATATATATATATATTGTGTTTGTATAACTTAAGTGTTCTAGGTGGCTAGTCTGTACAAATTTAAATTGAACCATGTTGCTATTGTAAAAATTGTTTTTGTTACTGTTGTTGTTATTGTTAGTATTGTTGTTGTAGATGTTATTATTTGTAATGTATTGTTATCATTACAAGTTATGAACTTAATACTTTTGTACCCAGAAAAACAAATTTTTTAGTGAAAGAAACAAATTTAAATCACTAAGGGCTTGTTTGGCTTTTATTTACATTTTTTTTATTTTTATTTCTTATTTTTATTTTTTGAAATGTGTTTTTATTTTTGACATTTTTATTTTAAAAAATATTTTTTTTTACTTATTTTCATATTTATTTACTATTTAACAATTATCTTTAATAAATTTTATCAAATTACTAGTTCTTTTTGTTAAAAAAAATAACAAAAAAAGTTTGAAATTAACAAAAACTTTGTCAACTAATGGGGTATTTTCACCATGAAAATATCCGACACTATATTGAAAATAAACACTTAAGAATTTCAGTTTTAATTCAATTACATTTTTAGGATTAAAACCTTATGAATTAATCTATGCATTTGATCGGTGGTAAATTATTTGGTATTTATTCTTTTGGTGAAAATTATTCAATCAAACAAACCTACGAAAGCCAAAGAGGGGACCGATTGTTACTTTAATAAAACCAAAAACATTTAAGGTGCTGAGTAAGAGGATGATGGGACTGAATTCTCTGTTCTCATAAGTTGTGCCAAATCTTGTCTCATTGCATTTCTATTGGATAAAAATATTTTTTAAATAAGTTAATAATACCTACACATTATTCAAACATTTTCTAATCAATAATAACTCAATAAGGCAAGATTTAACATAATTTGTGAAAAAAAAAAATTTGTTCCAAAGATATAAAATATCTAGTGGTCCACTTACTGTGTGGGTGTGTGTGATTGTGAAGTACTTTATTTCTTATATTAGACCTAAGAAAATTTCACTCCTAAAGAGATAAGAATATTTAAATTTTGAAAATATATTCATTTATTTAATTTAAATCTATGTTACTCTCTTCACCACCTCAGCTCTCTTCTCCCTCTTGTATTTGAAACAGAAGTTCTGAAATAAGTGCTTGATGCTTCAATTAAATCTTCAGGGTGCACTATATGTAAAAAGACATTTATTTGGTAAGAAGATTTTAATACTCTCGTGATCTTGTCTAACTCAAAAAAAATTAGTTTATGTGTCTTAAGAAAACAACTTGCTAAATTTTTAGCCCAAAAGTACAAATGACAAGAAAATATTTAGAGTTCAAATCAATAATTAAAGGGATATCAACATCTATTCAAAGAGTTTCAAATGCCTCTCATTCTGTTGTTGACGTAGGTTGCTCTATCTCTTTCTGTAATAAAATGCTTCTTTCTCTCTCGCTGAGAGGATATGTTGGAATATAATCTTAAATTAATGTGGTATATTTTGGCATTTGTACATTCCAATCTTTTGGTTTTTGTAGTTTCCATAACTCAAGGTTCAAGGGTGAAACATCCCTCAAGAGGGAGGGAAAGATACACACAAAAGGTCTTAATAGAGAATGTTGAGTTTATGCGTTTGCATAGTTCATACCCAGTAGCTTAAAATAGCGAATGCCCCACCCACGAGGTAGGGTGTTATATGCTAAGTATTGGGCTTTTTTATCAAGAAAGAATGTGGAAAATTTAACTCTACCATAATACTTTAGTTTAAAAGATATTTTCCAATATACTATTAATTTTGCCACATCAGTCCTAGTATGAATTTAGGTTGAAAGACGCTGTCTAAAATGACACTCTTGTGAAGAAATTGTGTAGAAGGGTGCCTTGCACTCTTTAACCTAATTTTACACAGGGATGCCAAACAATGTGCCGTCCTTCAACTAACATTTTATCCAAACCTTATTTTTACTGGGTTTGGCAATCTCTTGAAAAAGTTGTGTTGAAGAGCGCCAGTTCAAGTACCATATTTGTATACAATTTCTTTAAAAAGAGTATCACTTTAGATGGGGTTCTTCAACTTAAATCTATACTAAGGTTGACTATTTAGAAACAGTTTTCATATTTTTGGTAAATAGTTTAATTTTTTTAAAAAAATGCCTAAATATTGCATCCTGCTAACAGTTTTGGCTTTTAAACTTATGGCAAGCGTTCTTTATCATATGGTGTGAGTAGCACACTAACTGGATACTGAAATATGGGTTTAATATATAGAACTCTAAGCAAAGTGCTTTGAAAGTACAAATCAGTAAAAAGAAAACCATCATTCCATTTAATTTCGAGGCATTATTCAGTTAAAGTGTTTTTTTTTTTTAATCTTCTAATGAGAAACGAAGTTGGTAGATTGGATGCCTTGGTTTTATGGTATTGCACATCAGAATTAGTGTATCTCTAGGCAGGAAGAATCACCTGCGAGTACGAAGAAGTACGATAATTTATAAAGCTCATTGTATACAGGATTATTCTTAAAAGGGTTTTTTTAACCTATGCGCCACATGCATTGGTTAGGAATCATTAACTACACTTCTAAATCAAACAATTTCTATTGAAAATTATGTGCTTTAAAGGTTCAATTAAATTCTTTCATTTATATTTCTTTTATTCTCATACTTATTATTAATTGTTTTCTCTCTCTTGTTAATTGTGTTAATTACTTATTTATATTTATTCCGCTAATTTAGGGTTTTAAGATTTAGAGATTAAAATTTAGAATTTATAGTTTTAGATTTTAAGGTTTACCGTTCATAGTTTAAGACTTATGATTTAGACTTTTGGTTTTACGGTTTTAGAATTTAGTATTTTAAATATTAAGATTTAGGGTTTAGAAACTTAGGATTTGATAAAAATAGAGTTTAGGGTTTATGATTCAAGATTTGAAGATCTATAGTTGGCAATTTAGGGCCCAGGGTTTACAGTTTTAGGGTTCATATTTTAAAATTTTAGTTTTAAAATTTTAGAATTTAAGGGTTCACAATTTAGGATTTAAGATCTAGAATTTAAGTTTTATGATTTTATGGTTAGGGGGTTTCAATTTTAGGTTTAAAATTAGAGTTTGTATTTATTGTAGTCCACAAAATAGTTTTTTTTTTTTCCCTTTCAACATAGACAAACTATACTTAATTTTAAGAAGAGTCTTTCTAACCTATGCACCAGGTGCATAACTTATAATTCTCAAGTAGAACATAAGAACAACAATTAATAATCACCAAATACATAGATCAATTGCTATAGGGTTGTTCTAGTTTAACCATGTTAGATCTAAAACATGAGCATTCCTAACAATTTAAATTTTTAGGGTACGTTAGATTTTGATATGGTATCAAAGGTCTATAACTTCATGATCAAGGGTCTGAATTCTCTCACTAACACTTTCTTAACAAATTATACTAAAATAAAATTTTAATACATGATACATGTGACCTTGTGTTGCTTCACAATTCATGCCATCTGTTCTTGATAAACGAGTGGTCTCGGATTCAGGCCTGGTTACGCTAAAACTTGGTAGCAAGCACTTTGTCATTGTTATAGTCTAGTCAAGCTCAAAACAGAATAGTGGATGTACAATATAATATTAGATATCAGTAGTTTATAAAAAAAAAAAGAAAAACCACAACTAATATTTGTGCTTGTGAAATCCCCATATGATTTCCACAATTCAAAAAAGAAAAATCCACATATGCCATATTCTCTCTTCTATTTATTTATATTGTATATTTGAAAATTAAAGAGTTGATAAGATCAGTCATCATCAATTTTCAACACTCAATTTTTCACGTGCCACTTCAACCTTTAATTTTATAATTTCCAATGCAAATATGTAATCCTTAAAGTTACAACTATGCCCTCACTAGCTGGCTCTATATATAGCAGTTCCTAGTTCCCAAACGCACACAACCAAAATCAATTCAACCCTTTCATAACCTTCCCAAGAAGCCTTTCCTTGCCAACCAAACATGAAGATTGCATTACTTGCACTCTTCTTCCTCCTCTTAACCTTCACCAATGCTTCTGAGTATGTCTATGACACTGAGGGCGAACCAATTTCAGAGGCTTACTCGTACAAAATTTCCATTGGCAAAGAATTAGGACGACCTTATTTTACTCTTCCATATGCTGGAAGTAAGAGTTGCCCATTATCCGTGAAAGCTGCTGTTCTCTCAGCCGACAACCCGGCTCCCTTGACAGTTAAATTTAAGAACAACCTTCCATTTCCTTATCCTTATGCTTTCACAGACACACCAATGAATTTTACCTTCGTTGGTATACCACATTGTGAGAAAACATCGCAATGGTTTGCCGAAGCACGTTTAGGCTCAAACGCATGGAGTTTGAAGTTTGGTGATGATACTGAAGGCCTTGCTATAGAAGGTGACTTTATTGTCAAAGATTATGGGGAGAAATACTCCTATAAGATTATCTTTTGTCCTAAGGAGAGTCGAGAATCTTGCCGAAATCTTGCTTTCGGTGTGGATAAGTACTTCGATATTGTTAATGGAGGTGTTCACCCTCTGGAGATTAGGTTCGAGAAGATTGGTTCTGGTATATCCATTGTGGTGTGAATGTTCTGTGTGCTATCTATATAAATGCACTTGCATGTTATGTATGCTTTATATCTAAATAAACTAGGTCTGATGTGAAACATGCTAGTTTCACATTATGTTGCCTACTAAAAATGTGGTGAAGACGTTGGTAATATGTTTTAATTGTTCTGTTCCAACTGTAGTTTCAGCTACTTAAATAAAGTGTTAGATTTTCTCATGGTATTAACCTCAAAAATTTCCTTTATTAAAGCATAAATATGAGCTTAGGGACACTGTTGGATTGAGCTGGAATTTTGGCCGTTGTTCACATCAATTTGAAAGTTGAGATTGTTAATTAGAGAACTTTACACCTTCAATTAAAATTTAAGAACTTTCACTCAAAACTGGAAAATGCAGTATTTAACATTTTAGGAATCTAGAGAGATTAAATCGTAAATAATAAAATGACTAAATTGTAAGTCATTAAAAAATAGGTTTAATTATACAAATGGTTTGAATAGTTTATCACAAAATTTTAAAAATTTTATTAGTTTAAAATGTCAAAAATTCATCTTTATTGTTTACAAACTTTTATAAATTAGTCTTTACAATCATTTTAATTTAAAACATTGAAAATTCGTCAGTATAATTTTCAAACAGTTTATTTACCGGTATGAATTACTTTATAAATGTTTATATAGTTTTAGAGATTAATATTTTAAAAAAATTTAGACTATAAGAACTATTTTAAATTTTGTTTAAAATGAGAAAATCAATACTATGAAGTCAATTGATGGAGTTGAACTACAATGACTAATTTATAAACATTGATACCCTATATGGACAAATTTTAACGTTTTTAACTATAATAATTTTATTTTTAAAATTTTGTATGAAACTTAAGAACCATTATTATAGTTAAACAAAAAAAAAAAATCCATTGAAAAGTTTGTGTTCTTCAATTTTTCTTTTCTTTTGTGGTTTTTTTTTTTTTTTTTTGTTGATTGAGTTCTTTAAATTAAAAAGGCAGAAATTGCAACAATCTTTTATGTTACAACTCAAATTACTTTTAAACAAGTGATTATATAGTTATGCCCACAACTTGCTCAACCAACTAAGAAAAAAAAAAAAAAAGTTGGGATCACGCTATTAATTCTCCAACAATATTGATAACAACTAATGGTTAAAATAGAAACTCCACGTCATAAAGACTAAGGAAAAGCATAAGAAATTCCCTAAATTTTACCTGACATATACTTAATTCTAAAATTTTTTAACATGTGCACTTAGCAACTTTAATCTTTTAAGACATGTACATCCACAAACTGTAACTTCTATTAAAAATTTGGTGAAAAAAAGAAAGCCATATATATCTAGTTGTTTCTTTATTGGCACATTTCATATGACATATAAATAAAAACGGATAGTGAAAATAGAGAAATTAACTAGGTACAAATAATTTTTATTAAATTTTTAATAGAAATTATTGTTTGGAGGTGATGCATAGATTTCAAAAGAAGAATATTATGTGTATATTTTGAAAGTTCTGTGAGTAAAGTGCACAACATACAACAATGTACTGTTAGGAAATTGTTGGGAAACAAGATGGCTTCTACAACCATGGAGGTTGTTATTTGGAATTTGCTCGGCGTCATGGATTTTTTGTGATTTTGGTACATTTCATTTTAAGGGTTGGAGTTGCTGCTGAGGAAGGCTTCTTAACTTGTGGTCATCTTTAATGGAGGATGCCCTTGGAAAGTGTCAATAACTAGTTTAACCTAAAAGTTTAAATAGTTAAGAGAAGATTTTAATATTTGATTTTATATTATATCCAACACTTCCGTATATATGAAATCCAGAGAAACTTGAAGAGTGAAAATTCACAAATTCACTCATACTATGTACTAAAATTATTAATTTAGTTAAGAAATTGGTAGTTAGAGATTTCATTTTCTGACTTCCAGTCACAAAAGTTCTCATATCATAAAAAATTAATTTAACCTAAGTTTAAATTATTACAATAAAAGTCAAGACTCCTTTTGATATTATATCTAACACAAAAGGGACAAACAGAGGCATCCTAACTTTTTGTCTTCCTGTGATAAATTTATCTTCTAATTATTTTGACTCACACTGAAAAGTTCGATATATGCATTCAATTCAAGAAGGGACCAATAGAGGTATCTTAACTTGTTGCCTTCCTGCGATAAACTCGCCATCTGTTTCATAGAATTCAATTTATGATAACCTCATTTGTGGCTGACAAAAGATTGTTGCTGGTAATTGCAAAGATAAGATATGAGATGCAAACAATTCAGTCTTTGTAGTATCACATGCGAGTGCCACACTGTGTTTATAGTACAAGTCACCAAAAACGATGATTTCGATTATAACAGTTCATAATTTAGTTCTACTGAGGAAGAAAATAGGCAGAATGGAAGCCCTAGTTTCAAGGGATTGCAGATAAGAATTAGTATATGGCTAGGAAGGAAGAATCACGTGCAGCAACTATAAAAATAGTAAGATAAAATTAGTGCTAGTAGTAAAAAACGATACATGATATGTGCGCCCAAACATTAACAGTTTTTTGTTACTATGACGAGCTCTAGTACTAGTTCTTTGGCTTTGTATGCTGACTTGCTGGGAATTCAACTCCCCAAACCTTGTAAGAATTAATTTCTCTATGTCACCTCCCTTTTAAATTTTTTATTTTTTTATTTTTAAATAAAACATTAATAGTTGGAAATGCTCATTGGGTTAAATAATTTCTTCATATCCCAAGGTTGCTTGAGTAACCATACAAGGAATACAGTCTGCTCCCATGCATCAATGTCTATTAAAACACTATCCACTGGAAAGCAATAAAGTTAGTAAATCACAGATAACTCATAAATAGTATCAAGAGAATAAATAGACCTACGTTTTTGCTAGACATACAAATTCTATAATTCTGAAATTCTAAAACTTCTACTACATATAATAATATTTTCTAAGTGAACATAACTTTATTGATGTGTTCTAAAACTATAAAAGTTACAAATTTAAAAGACAATACTCGATAACTTTATATAGACATCCAAAAGACACAAAATATAATTTCAAATTACATTATTTCCAACATAGTTTTTCAACAGTTTACCTACCATAGAATTGAAACAGCTGGAACTTCCAAGGGCAAAGGACAACCTCAATACTAGCCACAGGCCATTTCATAAATTAAACATTTGATCCTCTACTGTGATTTGGCTATACAATATAACATTAATACACACACGTACACACTCAATTTTATTTTATTTTAAATATAGATTATTTTGTATATATTAATTAAGACCAATAAAGTTAAAGGAACGATGTAACTTGTAAAATTGTATTATTTAAAAAGCACGTGCAAAACTATAATAGAAAGGGACTTATTTAGGACCTATAAATAATTGACCAGTTTCAGAATATTTTAATTTTTCAAAAAAAAAAAATATGAATATGATAGCCACGTATTATTGTAAAAAGTTATTAACATACTACCACCCTAAAGTAGTAGGTAACATCACTATACCTTCAAAGTTTTTTTATTTGCACAGAAAACTTACTTTATATAGCCAAGCTTGTCATGTAGTTCTTGCCAAACTAAAATAATCCTCTATCAACCAAAACAATTAAATAATAGGTAAGTCTACACAAAAGAAACCATTCATTCAATGCAAAGATATGGAATGAGATGCAAACAACCCAATATTATATTTAGCATGTGGATGCCACACAATTTTCTTATTCAAATTCTTAGATGTAATGCTAAACCATTCATGGCACTTCACTTGAGCTGTTAGATTTAATAAGTTCTTAACATGGTTTATAAGCCTTTTTGACCTGATGGTTATGAAATTAAATTAATCCTCCCAGCTTCACATTCTTAATTACATTAATATTTCAGCACATGATATGAGTGGGTTATGTTTTATTCACACTTCAAGCGCTCAGGGTTGGCTTTCATGTACTTGGGAGTGTTGGACATAATATAAAAACTAGATTGAGCCTTCACTAATAATTTAACCGTTTAGAATAAATCAATTTTTTGACAGAATACAAGTCTAAGCAAAGAGGCTCTCAAGGTACAAGCCATGAAAGAGCATGATTCCATTAACTTGTGATAGACTTATCATCATAACTTGTGGTCTCCCACAACGAAGGAAGTCCTTACAAAGGGACCAGCAGTGGCATCCTAACTTGTTGCCTTTCTATAATAAACCTATCATCTATTTAATTATTTCGGCTCACACCAAAACGTCTAACATATGCTTTCAATTTGAGCAGCTTAGCAGGGACCAATAGAGTTATCTTAACTTGTTTCCTACCTGCTATAAACTTTGCTTGTGTTTCATAACCATTCACTTGTGGCTAGCAAAGGATTGTTGCTGGTGAATGCAAAGACGAGGAATGAGATGCAAACAACACAATCTTCATTCTTATCTCTTGGGATAAACCCATTAGGTCTAGATGGTTTGACAAACACTTTTTAGTGTTTATCTGTGTACTCTTATACTTACTTCTAGCATTTAAAACTTGCATTTAACTATTTAATTAGCATATATTTTTGTTATTGAGGTTTAATTAGAATTTATTATTTTTCATATTAATTTTTTTACTTTAATATCCAATTTTACTTGTTAGGGATTTTTAATTTCAAGATTGGACCTAGGAGACCTCAAAACCTGTTGAGATTTATGTCCAAGCTTAAGATTGGAGCAATAATCTTCATTAATTCATGATGCAAGGGCACAAAGGATATTTTCTCAACTCAAAAAGGGCGAAATAGGCTTTTGGCAACTTAAGGAGGGGTAATTTTGTAATTTAAGCTTCATTAATGACAATTATGTAATTTAGGCCTCATTAATGACAATCTTGTAATTTTCTTACATGGAACCTAGGTCAAATTCGGTTAAGGCTTCCCCATAAGCATTCTAGCTGTCATTTTCACATTTCCTCTTTAGTTTTCTTCTTTCCTTCTTCTCCCATCCATGGTTGTCTCCATGAAAATGGAAGACTAGATGCGTCTGTAATTAACATGGGATGACTTGAAGATTGTCGGTTTGATTCTTGAGAACATTGTTGCATTTATTTTGAATTTAATGAAAGTTATGCTTCTCTACTCTTCATTTTTCTCTCTAGGATTGTGTATGATGATTTTTGTGCATGATTTTCTGGATGGGTTTGTAGGATTTCTAGGTCTGATCACCCTAGGAGTAATTTCCACAAAGTAGAACTTGATTTGGTTGGATAGAAATTTGAAATTTAGGTCTTGGGTGCTCTAATCCCTTGCTGCGATGTTGGTTAGGGTTGGGTTTGGTTCCAATGACCATAACCTAAGCGATTTCATAGTAGGAATTACCAAACTAGGTGCAAGGATACCGGCTTAGTTAGGGTTTGACCAAATTAATTAATTAGGTAGGTTAAGCTTGAGATCTCGGGGTTAATCTAGTTAATTGGCATAACATGAATTGAATTTTATCTTTAGGTCGAGGATAGAATTACTGTTGTCTAATAGTTCCATAGGTTGATTGTATTTCATACCTGTTATTGCTTTTATCTATTGTTATTGCTATTGAATTGCTTAAAACCCCCATTTCCCATGCCTAATTGACCTAAATCTGTACTAGTGGCTATCTAAGAACACGACCCTAGTTGAAAACTTGAACTTGGATTTTTAATTTAACTGCCACCTACAACGTCGCTACTATAGGTGTGCATGGCATGGTTCATGTCGGGTGTGAGTTGGGTTCAGCTTCATAGTTTATGCACAATGACATATATAGAAACAACCCATGTCTAATACATAGTTATTTGTTAACAGTTGTGTCTCTACTAAAAGCATAAGCTTTTAATTTAATGGTAAACACTCTTCGTCATATCTTTTGGTTTCAGAGCCAATTTGGGTTTTGAATCCCTAGTTTAACATGTCTCCAACGTCTCAAGTTTCAAGGGTGAATCTTCCTAAAGAGGGAGAGAAGGATATTTCCAAAGGGTTGCAAGAGTGCATGTTCAGTTTGTGAATTGGGATGGCCCATGCCCAATAGCTTAAATAGGGAATGGTTCATATTTATGTAAGGAATTATGTTAAGTATTGTATCTCTACAATTAGCTTTAGCTGTAAGCATTCTAGATCATATCATTGTATTTGAGTACCATGCTGTCTTGATACTAAAATGTAGGTTTAATATGTAGAACTCTAAGCAAAGATGCTTTTTGATGGACTATCGGCAAGTGTACCAAGTCTCTCAAGCAATAAAGTGATGAGAAAGAGTATTATCCACAAAGATCGACGTTCCACAAGTACCAATCTCACTAACAGAAAATTCTATATGGATGGAATGATGAGTTGGATTAAAGGCAGCTAAAAAATATGACTTAAAATTTAAATGAAAATAATTAAATAACTAAAATACCAAAACTAAAATTTCTAAATTACTTTAAACTTGTAAAATTTAAAAGTAATGCAATAATAAAAGTGCTAGGGTCTTGACTTTATTTGATTATGAATCCGGATACTCCATAGACAAAGCACCCTTTGAATCTCCTTAGACATTACTATTCTAATCCCAATTTTTACACTGATGGTTAAATTCTCTAAATTAATTGAGACCCAATTCCTTGGTGAATCAATTTTACCTAGTTCCCCTAACTTGCCTAATTCCAGTTAATAAGCTCTAAGTGATTAAGCTCAATGGAATTAACAACAAAACCACACAAATCAGTTATCTATTCCTAGATTGACTTCATTCATGGTTGAAATTACATGAGGCATCCCCAAATTGTACTATTCCTAGCAGCAAAGTGGTCCAACAAATCAATTGAATGGCGGCCAAACATCCAAAGCATTAAGCATAATAATTTCAACTCAATGATAGAAATTGTTCATAAGATAGCAAATATCTAAGTTAAAACTTCATCAGAATCAAACTACATCAAGCCCTAGCTAAATGAGTTGAAATATGCATTACAAGAGAAATAAAAACAAGGGAGAAAATAGCAAACTCAGTAGTCATGTTCAAGAACTTGGAGAACCCAAACCAAGCTTCCAATCCTGATTCTTAGGGAGTTCCTTCCTCTATCGTATTTCCACTCCTATTGTGCAGCTCTGTTCACAGCTTTGTTCACTGTTCCTCCCTCATTTTTTCCTCTTTTCTTCTACTCCTCTTTCTTTTCTCTTTTTGCCAATTTTTTGCCAAAATTCCCCCTTTCTCTAGATGGTCCAAATTCCTCTAGATTTAGGCTGAACTAACAATAGGAATTGGGGTCCTTGGACTAAGCAGGCCCATGTGTGCTATGCTGGAAGAGAGCAGGACTTTTGGGCTGGGCCATGGTAAAATAGGTTTATGCATGTGAGATGGCAGTTGCTGCTATCAATATGCAGCAGAATAGAGACGGGCAAGTCACTAGGTCTGTCGTCATTATCTTCATTTCCTCCAAGTCTAGCTCTGTTCATCTTGGATTCCCCCTCCATGTCACTTTCTACCTTGATGTCAGCATCCTTTGAGTCGGTGACCTGAGCTGATCAGAAAACTCAAGCAGCTTTGATTCTGACATGTATCTGTATATGCAATGCTGGTGATGTGAAATGGAAATTTCCATTAGACGAAGTTTTGAGCCAACAACACTGAAACAAGAGCAGCAAACCAGGCTTGTGATTTCTAAACTTGTTTTAAAGCCTGGGAAGGTAAAACAATTTAGCTTGACAAGGATTTGTTCCAATTTTAACAAACTGTTAGAAATTATTTGAATTTCAACTGCAGCATTTTTAATGATGCAACAATAAGTTAACATTACAATTCTAAACAAATTATTTAAAAGAAAATAAACAACCCAAAAAAAAAAAAATTACTCACTATGTAACAAGAACAAGCCAAACTTTATTAAATTTTGAGAGAAAGATGTAAAATATAATCTCAAATAAGCATGTTTGGCACAAACATCACTTTCAAAATAAATATCAGCAAAAACCATTATTCCATCAATGTCGTTGCATAATTTAGTTAAAGATTTTTAATGAAGCTGGTCGATTGGATGTCTTAGATTTAAGGTATTGCACATCAGAATTATCTAGGAAGGGGAGAATCACCTGCAAGTATGAAATAGTATGATAAAATATAGAGGAAGTATTAGTAAACAACATTATTCTTTTAATTATGTTTAGTTCCAGGGTGCACTATATGTGAAAAGACATTGTTTTGGTAAGAAGATCTTTAAAACCCTTATGATGTTGTCTAACTAAAATATAATAGTCAGTGTCTTAAGAAAACAAATTGCTAAACTTTTAGCCCTAGTACAAAGGACAAAAAAAAATGTTCAGAGTTCAAATCAATAATTAAAGGGATATCAACATCTATTCACAGTTTCAAATGCCTCTCATTCTATTGTTGACGTAGGCTGCTATATCTCATTCTGTAATAAAATGCTTCTTTCTCTCTCGGTAACAGAATACATTGGAATATAATCTGAATTTAATGTGGTATATTTTGGCATTTGTGCATTCCAATCTTTTGGTTTTTGTAGTTTCCATAACTCAAGTTTCAAGGGTGAAACTTCCCTCAAGAGAGAGGGAACGATACACACAAAAGGTCTTAATAGAGAATGTTGAGTTTATGGGTTGGCATAGTTCATACCCAGTAGCTTAAACAGGGAATGCCCCACCCACGAGGTAGGGTGTTATATGCTAAATATTCGGCCTTTTTATCAAAAAAGAATGTGGAAAATTAAACTATCTACCTTAATACTATAGTTTAAAAATATTTCCCAATATACTATTAATTTTGCCACATCCGTCCTAGTATGGATTTAGATTGAAAGACGCTGTCTAAAATGACACTCTTGTGAAGAAATTGTGTAGAAGGGTGCCACTTAAACTTGCACTCTTTAAACTAATTTTACACAAGGATGCCAAACAATGTGCCGCTCTTCAACTAACATTTTATCCAAACCTCATTTCTACTAGGTTTGGCAATCTCCTGAAAACAATACACAAAGAAATTAGTCCCAATATATATCAATCACTTTAACACTTTGCTTAGGTTTCTTTAGTTGCTATTAGGCTCAAAGATTTGGTAAAGAAAATCATTTTGGTTAATGAATCTTTTGTATTTTTTTAATTTATTTTATATGTAATTATTTGTGTGAAAATAAATATACATATAATTTTGGTACCTTTCACTTTAAGGGTTGGAGTTGCTGTCGGTTGGTCTAGGAAGAGATTGCTGCTGAGGACGGAGGCTTCTTAACTTGTGGTCATCTTTAATGGAGGATGCCCTTGGAAAGTGTCAAGAACTAGTTGAGATAATATTCTTTTTGATAGCACGTGATGAAAAATCCGCATGCAATGCTGTGCACTTATAAACCACAGGATGTATAAAGACACCAAACACAGTGTTTGTTTCCGTGCATGGGACAATGATTGAGAGCTTATTGTTTGAAAATATCACACAGATGAACCTACAAGATGCCCTAGAGGGGACCAATAGTTACTTTAAAAAAAAAAAACATAAAGCAATTAATAAGGTGATCAGAAACAAACATATGAAATAGCTCGTGGTCCACATGCTATATATAGGTATCGTTATCTCAACCATATTTTCGAGAACCATAGGATAAATTTTGAAAAGGCATTCTTCCAAGTATCCTATAATGAAATCATTGCCATTAAATAGCATTGATGTAGCTTTTGCATCTCATTCCTTGTATTTGCATTCATTAGCAAGGTGGGAAGGGCCCCGAATGATAAATGGTCCCAGTTTTCAATTTTAATTTCATATTATTGTTATTATACTCGAGCATTAATGTAAAATTTATATTTGTCAACCTCAAATCCTAACTTTTTAGTCTTAACTCTCTTTTCAATGGTTAATAATGCATTTTAAAGTTTCTTTTCTCTTTAAGGCCCAAATCTTTTAAAAGTATTCTCTAAAATGATAGACATATTTTATCTTTTCATTAGAATTTTGGTTCAAC
Source organism: Bauhinia variegata (assembly GCA_022379115.2). Lineage (NCBI taxonomy): Eukaryota > Viridiplantae > Streptophyta > Magnoliopsida > Fabales > Fabaceae > Bauhinia > Bauhinia variegata. The sequence goes on along the minus strand of CM039438.1, from coordinate 8,126,636 downwards.
TTTTTACAAAACCAGTAGTAGATGATTGAAACACTACTCCTTTTTCAGTGTAATAAAACTGAGGATGATGATGAGTGGTACTATATGCACACCTATTTATGTATACCTATTTTTTCATCTCTTTTTACTTTTTATATCTCTTTTATTTTTTGGTTAATAGTTTTACTGTTGGAATCAACGACAATTTAAAATGTATGCACAAATAAACGTAGAAATAGCATTTTCCTTTATGTTATGCATTCAAACATTTACGTGGACCTTCACAAACCCACTTAGTTTGTAAGTATTTATTCCCTGTCGGCATGCACCTTTACGGAGTCGCGTAAATGTGGAGCTCTTATTCTATTTCCTTCTAAACATTGAATAACATTACATTATACAATAATGAATCATTGGTCTAGCAAGAAAGATTAGCACCACGGTCAACTCCAAGTTGACTACCGTTATCAATATAGTAGTTAATACGAGTTTGAACTGTGCTGGGACTCTTTTCATCACATTCAATGGCACCATTAATAGCCCTAATGGTTGCACCAAAGCCTTGGCTAATCACAGGGCGCACATTTTGCATCCAAAACCATAATGCTGACTTAAATGACACCACAGGGACATTAGCCACTGTTTCAGGAGCATTCAACCCATCAAAGTTGTTGCTTTGTCCACATGGGCCATATAGTTGAAATTCCATGTTAGCTGGATTGGTCCACGGCCATAGTAGCCCTTGCTAGGGTTACAAGGGTACTGTGTGTTGATCTCATCACAATAGTTTTTAGATGCACCATCAATCTCTTCTATGTAACAAAAGTCTGCATACACGCATATATTATTTGTAAATCACAGGCTTGACGTATTGCTAAAAAAAATCATAAGCATAATATTTTAATCAATGCCACAAAATGCCAAAACTGGATTTGCTACAATACAAAACTGATACAGTCAGTGTAATTATTGGGGTAACACATCATGGGCATTGGGTGAATCAATCAGTGCATAGTTTTGCTCTTTCCAACGGCCCATTGTATGATACAATGGTTACTACACCAACTATACCATAGCATATATGGTTTCAATTGGTCAATCAACATAAAAGTTTGGAGAAGTTGTATACTAACGTCCAGTTTCATGGGTAAAATGGGCAAAAGCATCTGCAACTTTACCCTTTGAATCATCAGCAGATCCAAGTTGGCCAAACTGACTGTAGGAATTGACATTGTTCAAGAATGCAGATTGAGTGCAGAAATTCTTTCCTGCACAACCAGATCCAGAAAGCATAGATTATACGCTTCTTGGAGTGGACTTTCACTTTTTCAACGCCTCCTCAAGGAAACTATGTTGTTCTAGTGAACAGAACATTTTAATTTGTCAATTATTATATGGTTGCCCAACTTGGACCACCAACAATATCACTAATTGAATAATCTCTAGTTAGATTTCATGGATGTTATCTTAAGATTTAGTGAGTTCATGAGCTTTCACGTTCAATTTTATACTATTTTTGTCAATGATTGTTGACTTGGTGTTGACTTCACGTCATGTTTTGAGCTTGAAGGGAATGTTCGAGTCAAGAAGAATTGGTCTTTCATGGGCACTTAATTATTTAGGCTGCTATTACAATATTTTAACGGATTTTCATTTTTTTTGCTCATGAGCAATAGAGAAAGTAGGTTTGATGAGAAACATTTTATTTTCACATTATGTTGCCTACTAAAAATGTGGTGAAGATGTTGGTAATATGTTTTAATTGTTCTGTTCCAACTGTAGTTTCAGCTACTTAAATAAAGTGTTGAGATTTTCTCATGCTATTAACCTCAAAAGTTTCCTTTATTAAGGCATAAATATGAGCTTTGTGACACTGTTGGATTCAGCTGGAATTTTGGCCGGTGTTCATAGCAATTTGAAAGTTGATATTGTTAATTAAAGAACTTTACACCTTGAATTAAAATTTAGGAACTTTCACTCAAAAATGGGAACGCAATATTCAACATTCTATGAATCTAGAGAGACTAAATCATAAATAATAAAATGACTAAACTGTAAGTCATTAAAAAAAAAAATACGTTTGATTATACAAATGGTTTGAATAGTTTTATATAAAATTTTAAAAAGTTTTTGTTGTTTAAAATATTAAAAAGTCATCTTTATTATTTACAAACGTTTATAAATTAATCTTTATAATCATTATAATTTAAAACATTAAAAATTTATCAATATAATTTTCAAACGGTTTATATATCAGCAAGAATTACTTTATAAATATTTATATATTTTAGAGATGAATATTTTATAAAATTTAAACTATAAGAATTTTTTAAAATTTTATTTAAAACCAAAAAACCAATACTATAAAGTCAATTAATGGAGTTGAACTACAATGACTAATTTATAAACATTGATAAATTATGTGGATAAATTTTTAACTTTTTAAACTAGAAGAATTTTATTTTTAAAATTTAATGTGAAACTTTAAGACCATTATAATAGTTAAAAAAAAAAAGTCAATTGAAAAGTTTGTTTTCTCCAATTTTTCTTTTCTTTTGTATTTTTTTTTTATTGATTGAGTTCTTTAAATTAAAAGGCAGAAATTGCAACAATCCTTTATGTTAGAATGCAAATTACTTTTAAACAAACAATTGAATAGTTATGCCCACAACTTGCTCAACCAACTAAGGAAACAAAAAAAAAAGTTGGGATCACGCTATTAATTCACCATAATATTGAAAACAAAAGGCTCAAATGGGAAAAGTAATTCGTCCTAGTAACCTGTAATATATTCATGTCCAATGGTAAGGACAACCTCAAGACCAGCCATGAGTCATTTCATTGAATATTTTACTCTGTATTGTGGTTATAAAATATAATGACTCCAAAACTATTATGGTTAATTGATGGTGAATACCCACTATGAACGTTTGACGCCTTTATCTTTGCATTGTTACAAAAGTTTTCCTTACTTTTTTTGATAAATAGAAACTCCATGTCATAAGGACTAGGTAAAAGCATAAGAAATTTCCTAAATTTTATTTGGTACATACTTAATTTTAAAAAGTTTTAAAATGTTTACTTAACAACTTTAATATTTTAAAATATGTACATCCACAAACTGTAACTTCTATTAAAAATTTGACTAAAAAAAATCATATATATCTCATTGTTTCTTTATTAGCACATTTCATATGACATATAAATAAAAACATATAGTAAAAATAGAAAATTAGTGAATTACAGATAGTTTTTCTATTAAATTTTTAATAGAAATTATTCTTTGGAGGTGATGTGTAGATTTCAAAAGATATCTGTGAATAAAGTGTACAACATACAACCATGTAATGTCAAGAAACTGTTGGGAAACAAGATGGCTTCTACAACCATGGAGGTTGTTTTTTGTGATTTTGGTACATTTCTGATCGGTTTGATAGATAGTACAGAGCAGTACAAGCAAAACAGCACAATACAAGTAGTTAAGTTACAAGATAACTTATAGTCATGTTTATTATTTGTTAGTTAATATACAGGACAAAAAATTTTATTTTTTGTGCTATTTACTGTTTGATTAACATAAATACTGGACAGAATAATGTGAAATTTATTGTAATACTCCCTTTGTTATACAATATTTTTTACTAAAAATTCTTAGTTTCGGATTTTACAAAATTGGAATTGTAAAAGAAAAAAAAAAAAAACTAATCTAGATATTGCATAGGTTCTTTTTGCATAATAAAAAAAAATGATTTTGAATTTTTAAATCTAGTACTTTAAAAATTATTAAATTCTGGAAGAAAAGTTTGCTTTGTATTTTTGGAACTATAATCATTAAAATCTAGTACTATAGGTCTTTTGTTGTTATTTTGTAGGAGAAAAAAAGTATTAGCATGTAAATAGTGAAAAAGGCTTTAATTGATTTTAATCAAGCCTATTACTCGTTGGAAGGCCTGACTTGTTGAAAGGCTTGAATAGAAGAGGTGGGATTAAATTTGTCTTTCGTTGTTGTACTATGGACAAAATTTTTGTCCCTTGGTTTTTTGAGGAACAAAAAATAGAAGATTTATCCAGTACTTCCGAATATTTTTGTCCAGTATCATTATCTTTTTTAAAATCAAACAAAGTATAAAAAATTTTATCCTGTCGAGTCCATCATTTTAAGGCGAATCAAACAGACCCTTCATTTATGGGTCGGAGTTGTTGTCGGTTTGTCTGAGAAGAGATTGCTGCTGAGGATGGAGGCTTCTTAAGTTTGGTCATCTTTAATGGAGGATGCCCTTGGAAAGTGTCAAGAAATAGTTTAACCTAAAAAGTTAAATAGTTGAGAGAAGATTTGATATTTGAATTTATATTATATCCAACGCGTCTATGTATATGAAAGCTAAATAAACTTGAAGCATCGACATTCAAAAGTTCACTCATATTATGTACTAAAATTATTAATTTAGTTAAAAAATTAATGGCTAGAGATTTGATTTTCTGACTATCTAGTCAAAAAAAAAAAATTTATATTATGTAAAATTTCAATCTAACTCAAAAATTTAAATTATTAGAAGAAAAGTCAAGACGCCTATCAACATTATATCCAACACAAAGGGACCAAAAGAGGCATTTTAACTTTTTGCCTTCCTATGAAAAACTTATCTTCTAATTATTTCGACTCACCGAAAAGTTCAATAAATGCCTTCAATTCAAGAAGGGACTAGTAGAGGTATCTTAACTTGTTGCCTTCCTGCCATAAACTCGCCATCTGTTTCATAGAATTCAATGTATGATAACCTCATTTGTGGCTAACAAAAGATTGTTGCTGGCTAACAAAAAAGAAAATTTATTTTGTATTTAAATTAATTTTAAAAAATACTTTTTTATTAGAAAAAGAGAAGCATTCCCTCACATGCTTTTTTTTTTTTAAAAAAAAATTAACTTTTAGAGGTACTTCTCATTCTACTAAAAAGCTAATCAAAATAGTCAATTTTATATAGAAGTGCTTCTTTTTTAAATTAAAAGAAAAAGCAACTTAACAAAAGCTAGTCTAATATACTCTTATTTCTTTGTGATGAGGTAAATGTAAGTATTTTTTGAGCCTAAAAGCGTTCTATATCTTAGATTGGGACATCAGCCCTTTACATTAAAATTTTAATTACCGAAAATTTAGTGGTTTATTTAATCTACTTATGACATGCTTGTTTAATTCTATTATATCATATTAAGCCTTACTTTTTACACACATGAGTATCCCATTACATTTGGAGAGGAAACTTTCTGTCTCACGAATTTTAGTTTGCATTGAAATGAAATTCTATGAAATCACTAACCAAATGAGCCTTATTCAGAGAAAGGTAATGCTTAGCCAGTTGAGAATCTTCTAGACTAAAAGTTCTGCTCGAATGAGCATCGTTTGAAGTGGTAACGTAAGAGGGATTCTCGCTTATGAGGATTTGTCAGTATTGTTGTTTGTTATTGCCTATATTTTGTAGGTTAAATATATATTGTATTTTGCCGTTTTGTGTTAATCTTAGTAATGGAATTTTGTTGTGCTCTGATGCTCAGTCTGAATGCTGACCTGCTTCCCTAGTGACTCTTTAATTTGTTCTCTTTCTTTGTTTTGGTGAGGAAAGATGAGGATCCGGTTTTTCTGCTGGACCACCTCTGATGTCTTTGTGTTGGGTAGAAGATGAAGGCCATGATTCACTTTAAGAATGTGTGCTGCGTAATGATGTTTGTAAAAATGAATTGTGACCATTTATCCACTAGCTAACATAGGAATAGCAAAAAACATTGTCTAGTAAATTACTATGCTAAAACATGATCTTATGACTTAACTTTAATTGATTCAAGACATGCAAAGACTAAAGAAAAAAGAGACTAAAAAAATAACTTGTGTTATCTTAGTGGTCAAATCTTTGCTACCACCAACCTTGCCGAAATGAAGTCAATTCTCAATTAAAGAACAGACTTGCAACCTTTTTTGAACACTTTTCTTTAAACGACTTTACTGCTTGAGAGGATCTATTTTATTTTCTTTTGGTCAAGGCTGCTATGAACTCCACAAAGATTGAGAATCCAAGATCACCCAAAATTTATATTATGTACAATGTTGGATAATTATAACCCTTGGCTAAAATTGAGCTAGAACTAGACGTTTGTGGCCACCACTGCAAAACTAGGGAAGAAGAGGAGTGGATAAGCAAGTTTCCTCTCCAAAAAGAAACCGCTTATGCAAGTGTACCCTTCTGGAATTGGATCAGAAACGGGGAAAAGCATTAAAGAAAAAAAATCATCTTTGCACCATTTGAATAAGAGAAGTCTCAGATTTTCAGCCAAGTATATCTGTGGCTACCAGACTTTGTTGAAGATAGATTAAGATAAGGTGATACAAAAAGTAATATAAAAACCTTAGGGCAAAATTGAATGAGGAAAAAGCATGGGAAAAAAATATTAAGTTGACCATTTGTTTTGTAGTCATGATCTAAAAGATCATATAAAAAAATACATAACGAAAAACTCAAAATCTAAAGCATAGAACTCATGAAGGCTTAGTTTGCCAAGTAAACTCGTTAAAACGTGTGAGATATATGTAGCCATTTTGCAAAGATATCTTCCAATTGCTACTGTGTGGTCATATGTGAAAGGTGGATTTTGGTATTCCATCTTACAACATGGTTTTATTCATTTTTCTTTTTATATAACTTAATACTCTCGACTATTTTTGCCCAAAACAACAAAATCTATTGTCCTTCATCTTTTCCAAATGAATTTTCTCTCTTCATCTGCATATCATATTACTTGGAAATTCTTTATAAAATAAAGATTAAGTTTATTTGTTGTTTTCTTCTTATTTTAAGGATTCCTAATAGGTAACAAGGCTATGTTTGTCAAAATTAACTCATAAACTAGTTGAAATAAATTTGTTAAATAAATAGTTCTATTTTAGTCAAACAAACTTATAAACTAATTAAATACATATAAACTAGTTTAAATGATTTGTTATGAATTTAAATTTCAATTCAGTTATATTTTTAAGACTAAAACTTTAGTTGTTAATTATTTGGTATTTATTTTTTTGGCACATGATAAAACCAAATTTCAAATCTCTTTTAATACTATCCCAAATCGTTACCACTAAATATTAAAATCTGCAAATAATAATAAAAACAAAATTAAGATAACATCCTTGAGAGCACGTGATAGAAATTATGCATGCATTGCTGCCACATGATATATAATCCAGAGGACGTATAGACACAAACACAGTGTTCTTTTCCTAGCATGAGAAAATACTAAGAGCGGTTAATTTGGTAAAAATTATTCGATCAAACAAACCTACGAAAAACAAAGAGAGAACCAATTGTTATTTGAATAAAACCAAAAACATTTAGGGTGCTGAGAATGAGGATGATGGGACTGATTTTTCTCGTTCTCACAAGTTGTGTCAGATCCTATCTCAATTAATTATATTTCTATTGGTTAAAACTGTTGTGAAAAAGTAGACACAGAGAATAAAGTAGAGAGAATTAAGAAGAGAGAAAAATAGAGCCTCCAAAAGGGCTAACTTTATTCATCCACCAAGGGGTATATATACACAATGAAAGTGAAACCCTAGCCCTAAAAGGATAATGTTTATTTAATAAATTACAAATAAATAAATGCTAAGTCAGCCCTAGGGAATATTCCATTAAATGGGCATCCAATCAAAATATTCATAACACTCCCCCCTTGGATGCCCATTACGAAAGAATGTGCCTCATTAAAAACCTAACTAGGAAAAACCTTGTGGGACAAAAACCTAGTGAGGAAAAGATTACACAATTCTTTGTATACGCAATCGAATGCTACCTCATTAAAAACCTTACCAGGAAAACCTAATGGGAAAAAAACCATGGTAAAGACTGCAGTGTGTATCAATCAAGTTATTTGTGTTGACGAACTCTAATATTATACAAGATCCTTAAAATATTGTAGAAGTTAATATCATGGTAACAACTTTGTTAGATTGTCCTATTGACAAACTAGTCAAATTGTATCAAGATTTGGTACTTCAGGACCAAATAATTCTTTATCATTCTCACAAGTTTTAAAGAGAATATATGTTTGCATTTAGCGATCATAATAGATATAATTTATATATATATAAAATCACTTTAGCACTTCTACTATATAAGCATTTCAATGCAAGTTATCTCTATAAGTAATTTATTGCTTTGGAAGCTCTTCAGGAGTTCTAATAATAAATCATGGACACAAATTCACTGATATGCGGACAAATGGGTTATTTCTATATATATTTCCTTCAACAAAATTTAACTCAAATGATCGTATAAATTGTTTCAAGCAGATCAAATCCTTCAGGGATGTCATTATTGAATAAGTTGACTACAACAATATTCATTAGATGCAAATAATATCATTCATGTACTGCTAAACTAAATAAGTACCATTAGATACTTGCATCCACCACAACTAAATATATCTATTCAAAATCAATGCCAGTTATTTGCAAAAATCCATGAGTATCATTTTTCTTTTGTACTTACACAAAAGTCCATTTGTCCATAACTGGCTTTACACTTCTGGTGTATAGACTACAATTCCAAAACTTTTCGCTTTTTAAGCGAACATCAATTGCGTCTTTGCAATTTTTGGCCAATTATTTCTTTCTCTGCAGATCTTTACTAATGATCCTCAATATCTTTTATCACATAGCGCTACCTTATATGTGAGCATTGTCAACAATATTGATTTCATTCTGGTTCCATCATATTCAATAGAGATCTCTTTATTTTCATGACTTTTAGGTTCCTGAGTTTCCTTTGAAACCAAAATATTAGTTATGTCTGAGGACTCTTTTAGAGTTACCTCAAGTAACTCTTCTGGAGCTACTCTATCCTCGATTTGACCATCTTTGATTCTTAGCTCCTTTTCTTTTCGAGGACTTTATATTTAGAACCAGTGTGTTTACATTGTACTTTGATTAGAGCAGTAGCAGTTGGTACACATAATTTTAGTCACTTTTACTAGTCAAGCAATGCATCTGGCAATTTGTACAAATGAATTATTGATAAACACTTTTTAGTGTTTATTTGTATACTCTTATACTTACTTCTAGCATTTTCAACTTGCATTTAATTGTTCAATTAGCATCTATTTTTATCATTGAGGTCTAATTGAAATTGATTATATTTCATATTAATTTTCCCACTTTAAGGTCCAATTTTACTTGTTATGGATTTTTAATTTCAGGAATGGACCTCGGGAGGCCTCGAGATTTATGTCCAAGCTTAGGATTGGAGCAATGATTTTCATTAATTCATGAAGCAAGGGCACAAGGATAATTTCCCAATTCAAAGAGGGCGAAATAGGCTTTTGACAATATAAGGAGTGGCATTTTTGTAATTATTGTAATTAGGGCTTCATTAATGGCAAACTTGTAATTATTGCCATAGGAGACATATGCAAATTCAGCCAAGCAGCCTCCCAGCCGCAATTCACCTCTCTTTCACATTTTCCTTCACTTTTCTCCCTCTCCCATGGCTTCCTCCATGAAAATGGAAGGCTAGGCACGTCTGTGGTCAATCTGGGATAGCTGTAAGACTGTCGGTTTGATTCTTGAGACCTGTATTGTGTTTATTTTGAATTTAATGATAGTTATGTTTCTCTACTCTTCATTTCCTTCTCTGTGATTAGATATGGTGATTATTATGCATGATTACTGGATGGGTTTGTGGGATTTCTAGGCCTGATCACCCTAGGAGTCATTTCCACGGAGTAGAACTTGATTTGGTTGGATAGAAATTCGGAATTTAAGTCTTGGATGTTCTAATCCTTTGCTGCGATGTTAGTTGAGGTTAGATTTGGTTCCAATGACCATAATCTATGCGATTGTGTAGTAGGAATTGCCGAGCTAGGTGCAGGGATACCGGCTTAGTAAGGGTTCAACCAAATTAATTAATTAGGTAGGTTAATCTTGAGATTTTGGGGTTAATCTAGTTAATTAGCATAATTAGAATTAAATTTATCTTTAGGTCAAGGATAAAATCACCATTGTCTGATAGTTCCCCAAGTTGATTACATTTTCATCATCTGTTCATTTCGATTTTATTGTTTAGTGCATTTATTCACTGTTGAATTGCTAAACCCCCCCCTTTCGCCTAATTAACTGAAACCTGTACTAGTGGTTCTCTGAGAATACGACCTTGGTTTGAAACTCGAACTTGGTATTTTTAATTTGACTGCAACCTGTAGTAGCGACGCTATAGGGGGCGCGTCAATTATCATATGAACTTCTAGTCCATATTTGCTTTGCATGAGGATCAAGGTGATAATTCATTATAAATGCTTTCTTTTTCCAACTGCTTATTCTCTCCCCCCTAATGTTGGAATAAATGATTTATTAAAAATACAAGTGGCTTACCAAGACACAAATAAATATCATTTTAGTAACTCAATATATAGAGATTTATATCCAACATATGTTTTTAACCTCTATTCATTATGGTGGAGCAATTAACTATTCATTCATAAAAAAGCTCCTGACTATAAACCAATTATAAGAGGGGTTCAAACTAGTTGGCATGATGCGAATCAATGTTACAACATGAATATTCACATGTTCCCAAATTAATATTGGAAGTTTAGATTTCATAAGTAATGGTCTTGCAATTAATTTTAGGTGCCTGCAAGTCCATTTTATGTATTCCAATAATCACTTTGAAGAGTGAATTCACTAGCATTAACTCAACTGGATATAATTAAGGCATTAAGCTCTTAATTCAATCTGTTGAACAAATAATCTCATAAACTTCAGGTTATGAGTTAACCCAAATATGTGATCATTTAGTCGATGCATCGATTAAAATTAAAGAGTATCTAAATGATCCACTTGGTTGGTCTATAGGCCCATAAATATTTTCACCTCATATACATTGTAAAAGACTAGGGATTTGCTCTTACTTTTGCTAACGCAAATAAATTTTCTTTGGGAACAAATAGCATATGAGAAACTAAATGTTTCGATTGAAGAATCTTCTGGTTCTTCAATGAAAATTCACATTATCATTTTCAATTACTTTTGCATCATTATTGACTCGAGATAGCTCAACCGGTCATGCCAAATAAAATTTATTTTGACTTGTAAACCCCTGGTTTACAACAACATATGTTTCAATTGCATATATGTAGTACAAATTAGAGGAAGATGCAAATAATTTCTAATGAAAAGATTAATTAGCTCTTTAGGAGCATTTTATCATCATTTTTATTCCTTCAGCTCTTCAGGAGCTCTCAATCATCTTTGTATTACTAAATATAGTAGTAACATTATTTTGTACAATAGAAATATAAAATGATATAATATGTGAAATTGATAAAGCATAAACAAGAGAGCAAATAAATTAGAATTATTAAAAGTAAATTAACTAAATAAACTACAACAATAATTTCTTATACATACTCTCGTTAATTCAAGGAAAAGAAATTTGACACATTTAACTGTCACATTATCATGGTCAAAGTCGAAAAAATCATTTGATTGGAGCAAAATTGTCTCGACAATTAATCTCTTTCTTTCATTGATACTTGAAAAGTATTGAAAAGATGTTTAGATGTACAACAGGTACAAACTCAATGGCCTCAAAATAATAGTAGTTTTTCAAATATCCTTTTACCACTTTTCTTCACTACTCTCTCACTTCTGGTGGGAGGTATTTATAGTATTATAACTAATACTATATTTTTCGAATCATAGACATATTTGTGCTTATATATCTTGATAGTTTCTCCATTCACTTCAGGGAATAGAAAAAATCATTATGAGATAATGGCTTATGCTTTCTAGTAAAGATTTTTTTTTCTTTACTACAATATGATATTTCAAATACTACAAAATAAGAGATATATACAACAAAATAATAATGAATAATATTCATAAATTCCCTTTCCTTAAAGGTTGGGACTTGAAATGCATAACCAAAATGTTACATGGGGTCTAAACATAAACTCTGTAAGACACCCTACACTTTTGAATATTTCAAATTGAGTGCATAATCCTTCCATAATTTAAAGTACTGAAACATGTAGATAATCTGAGAATAAATAACCTCAAATGATACTCAAAAGTATCCAAACATTAGTCATAAAAGCATGTTGAAAGTACGACAAAGAAGCACTAAGAGTGAAGTTGATAAATTTGTAATTTCAACTAAAGTTCTTGAATTGAAGGCATAACAATAAACTAAATACTAACAAATGATTTAATATGATTTAACACATGCCCAAGGTATGGGTTACTCCATAAACCCCCAACAAATGTGAAGTATGCTCAAATAGCTAGCCCAAAGGACCTCAGTATTGTACTAGAGGGCTTAGTAAAATAATAAGTTAATTTTAACCACCTAAGTAATATGCATTTACCAATGTAACTCATATAGTAAGCTAAATTGAATCATATTAAATAAGATCACAAAATATAAAGAACTCATACCTACAACTTAATTTCAAGTAACTTATATTGGATCTTTGTGTAGCACATCATCCCTTTCACTTGATTTGTGAAAAAATTAAATGCTATTAAAATGATAGATATTTTTTCCAAAATTCAAAATCATTAAACAAAACATATAATTTAGAACAAAGGTAAAATATTCACCTAAACATACTCTAACATTCATATGCCATATATAATCGACTAATTAATGGCAAAATATCTTAATTTATGTTGAGTTAGAATATATGCACAATAAGTGAGATTATAACATAAATAGGTGATAAAATTGATGAATGTCAGTTACTTCATTTTAGTATAATGTGAAAAATTTAGACATGTTTAACTCCAGTTCTTTTAGACCATACATATAATTATTAAAGAAAATTCAGTTATCATACTTTATCCATATATAACAACAATTACTATTATCATAAGAAGATCAATAAGAATACTCACAAAAATTACTATGTATAAGCATAACTTGGCTTATAGTACAAGAGCAAAATGCGCTAAACTAGTAATCTATTCATTTAGAATAAGTAATGAAGTAATGACTTATCAAGCATAACTGTGATCACGGCCTAGTGGTTGCGCATCTCACATTGGATAAGAAGTGCACAGGTTCAAAGCCCATCATCCATAATAATAATAAACCAAAATAAATTGCAATAATAAACCAAATTAAATTTCAGCATTAAAAGAAAAGAAGGAAAATAAAATAAAATATGCATAATTATTTGTTGCATATTATTTGAACATAGATAACTTCAGGATCTATGTTTAAGAGTAGATAACTTCAGGATCTACTATTTTAAATTAATTTGATAGATAACTCTTTTATCGATTAAGTGGATAATTTCAAGGTTCGCTTTATAATATTTGAATGGATAACTTTAGGATCCATTTTGTATCAAATTAATTATTTACTTGTTGATAATAAAATTCCTCATATTTCTGGAAGAGATAAATTAAGAAAATTATCTCATACTTCTAGATGAGATAAATTAAAAAAATTATCTCATACTTCTGGATGAGAAAAATTAAAGGAATAATCTCATACTTCTGGATGAGACAAATTAAAAATTTATCTTGTACTTCTGGATGAGACAAATTATGCTTCTGGATGAGAAATATAAAAGAAATTAAATTGTTCTCATAAAACAAAACTCAATTGCCTTCATACTTCAGGATGAGGCATATCAAATAATATCAATAGTCATAAGAAACGAATGGTTTCATCTGATTAACTATCAAAGTTACAACAAAATAAACAATCAAAATTGGAGAGCCACATATGCGTTTGGTTGTTGGAGTATCAACAAGCAATCATATGTGCAAACATAAATTAATAAAATAATCAAAGAGCACTTGTACCTGGTTCTTTTGAATTTGAAGAAAAATGTGATTGAATTTGCCTTGCAACTTCATCGTGCATATACACAATTTTCATTGGAGAAAAGAACTATCGTGTTGATAACGTGTTGTGAAAAAGTATACATAGAGAATAAAGTAGAGAGAATTGAGAAGAGAGAAAAATAGAGTCTCCAAAAGAGCTAACTTTATTCTTCCACCAAGGGGGTATATATACACAATGAAAGTGAAACCCTAGCCCTAAAAGGATAATGTTTATTTAATAAATTACAAATAAATAAATGCTAAGTCAGCCCTAGGGAATATTCTATTAAATGGGCATCCAATCAAAATATTCAGAACAAAAACATATTTTAAACAAGTTATTAATGCCTACACACATCGTTTAAATATTTTCTAATCAATAATAACACAACAGGAGAAGATTTGACATAATTTGTGGAACAAAAGATTTTGTTCCAAAGATATAAAAAATCTAGCGGTCCATTTACTCTGTGTGTGTGTGTGTTCTTGAAAGCACATGCTAAAAATTATGCATGTATTTTGGTATTAGAGCGCACACGGGTTTGAATCCTATGTTTAATGTGTATCCAATAATCTCATGGTTCAAGGGTGAAACTTCCCTAAAGAGGGAGGGACCGATACGCACAAATGGTCGTAATAGAGCATGTTGAGTTTATGAGTTGGCATAGTTCATACCCAGTAGCTTAAATAGGGAATGCCCCATCCATCCACGAGGTAGGGTGTTACTTGCTAAATATTGGGTGTTTTTTTTTTTTTTTTTATCAACAAAGAAATGTGAAAAATTAAGCTATCTACGATAATACTATAGTTTGAAAGATATTTCCCAATATATTATTAATTTTGTCATGTCAGTCCTAGTATGGATTTAGGTTGAAAGGCGCTATCTAAAATTACACTCTTGTGAAGAAATTGTGTAGAAGGGTGCCACTTAAACTTGCACTCTTTAACCTAATTTTACACAAGGATGCCAAATAATGTGCCGCCCTTCAACTAACATTTTATCCAAACCTTATTTCTAGTGGGTTTGGCAACCTCTTAAAAAAGTTGTGTTGAAGAGCGTCAGTTCAAATAGCGTTTTTGTATAAAATTTCCTTACAAGAGTATCACTTTAGATGACCCTCTTCAACCTAGATCCAAACTAGGGTTGATGAGGCAAAAATAATAATATATTTAAAAAATAGTTTTCATACTTTTGGTAAATAGCTTTTTTTTTTTTTTTCTAAAAAAAAAAGCCTAATTATTGCATCCCCTGCTAACAATTTTAGCTTTTAAACTTATGGCAAGCGTTCTTTATCATATGGTACGAGTACCACACTACCTGGATACTGAAATGTGGGTTTAATATATATTACTCTAAGCAAAGTGGCTTTGAAAGTACAAATCTGTGAAAAGAAAACCATCGTTCCTTTAACGTCGATGCATAGTTTAGTTAAAGTTTTTTTTTTTTTTTCTTTTTCTAATGAGAAGCAATGTTGGTAGATTGGATACCTTGGTTTTATAGTGTTGCACATCAGAATTAGTGTATGTCTAGGAAGGAAGAATCGCCTGCGAGTATGAAAAAGTGTGATAATTTGTAAAGTTCACTGTATAAAGGATTATTCTTAAAAAGGGTTTTTTTTTTTTAAACTATGCACCACATGCATAGGTTAGCTTAGTCTAAGAATCATTAACTACACTTCTAAGTCAAACAATTTCTATTGAAAATTTTGTGTATTAAAAATTCAATTAAATTATTTTATTTATATTTTTATTTTCACACTTATTATTAATTGTTTTCTCTCTTCTGTTAATTGTATTAATTACACATTTATATTCATCCTATTAATTTGGGGTTTTAAGATTGAGATATTAGAATTCATAATTTATAATTTTAGATTTTAAGATTTACGGTTCATAATTTAAGACTTATGGTTTAGACTTATAGTTTTACAGTTTTAGAATTCATGGAAAATCAACAAGTATAGGTCTTAATTATTTAAGTTATAATTGGATGATTTATAGTAACAATATAATTAAAGCACAATTAAACTGATGAATAAACACAACAAGAAGTGAAACCAAAATTAACAAGTGATGAAACACATCCAACCTATGGATATATTAACTTACGGTAACTCTATCCTTAACATAAAATTATATTTTAATTCAGTTAGTAAAGATTAAATCGATATTTACCTAATAGCTTATGAGCAAATTCTAGGTTTTTTACTAGAACACCGCCTAACATATGGCTAAAAAAATTAAACATATTCTAAACAATAACCTATAGGTAAAATAGATATCTGGTAATTGGCATCGACCTGCATTACCTATAGGTAAAATAGATATCTGATCAGCTTAAATTCCAAAACTTACTCAATCTCATAAATATTCAGCATTCCACAAAGTTTAATAAGATTTCTTTTTTTTTTTTTTCTCTAAAGACTATCTTAGCGTCAAGAGAGTTCTAAAATATTTTGCTGAATCTCCTTATATGTAATGAGAATTGCAAAGGTACCATCCTTTATAGTTCGTGCAGTTAAAAACGTTTTACTTGATCATAAATAGCCCATGTTCTTGACAAAATTGAACTTCTTGCTCTTGGAAATCCCTGCAATAACCTGCAGTCAAGATAAAAAAGTACCTTAGAGGTTAGAATGCTATATCCCACTTTAATAGGTTGTAGAACTGCAATTCCCCGAAATTAAGTTGTATTTTTTTTTTCCTTGGATTCATTTATACATATCTATGATCATAATCACTATATTCAATAAAAGTATTAGGTCAATTTTACAATTCATATCATTATATTGAGGATAATTTTTTTTATTCATATTTAGTTCATAATTCACTTCTTTATTTCAATTTCACAGAATCAATGATAATATAAAAACTTTGTTTCTCTCCCAATTCTCCCAAACTCTGATAAGTATGTTATCGATATATGAAATTGGTTAGTTTTACAATTCAAATTATTATTGTGTATTAAATTTTTTATTTCTATTTAGTTAACGATTTAGCTGTTGGACCACTAGTTATTTTTTGTTCTCCATAATTACGACAGCAATGTGATATTGGTCCTTCTTTAATTCTTTTAGGCTTTATTCAAGAAACATTTGGTCCCCCTCTTTGGCTTTTTCGTTGTTTCGATTTTAAAGGAATGAGAGTAGCCATTTCATACGTAAAGATACACAGTTTGCGTCTTATCTATTCTATGGTCTGTAATTGGCATGGACCTGCAAAACTTCGTGCATATCTTTCACGTGCTTTCTAAGAGAGATTGTACGATCTTTTCTGAAAATGGTTGATTTGGCTGGTAGTTTCATAGAGTTTCATAAAGAATTGTGAAATTGATAAAAATTTTAAATTATAAGGAATTAAATTGATAAATTTAAAATATAAATAACAAAATTAATTAAAATTTTAAATATAAAAAATTAAATTAATAAAATTAAAGTATAAAAAACTAAATTAAGTATGATTTTAAGTATAAGAGATTAAAATAAATATTTACATTTAATTTTAACTTATACTGTCACTCATGTCCATTTCGGCCTCACACATCCATGTGTGTAGTCCGAAACATCACCAAAGCAATCTGCTAAACACAAAGATGATAAGTAAAAAACGATACATAATATGTGCACCCAAACATTAATAGTTTGTTTTTACTATGCCGAGTTCTAGTACTATTTCTTTGGCTTTGTATGCTGACTTGCTGGGAATTCAACTCCCCAAACGTTGTAAGAATTAATTTCTCTAGGTCACTTCCCTTTTTAACTTTTTTTAAAAGAAAACATTAGTAGTTTGAAATGCTCATTGGGTTAAATAATTTCTTCATATCCCAAGGTTGCTTGAGTCACCGTACAAGGAAACAGTGTCCTCCCATGCATCAATGTCTATTAAGACACAACATCCACTGAAAAAGCAATAAAGTTAGTAAATCACAGACAACTCATATAAATAGTACATTATAAGAGATTAAATAAAATACATGAACCTAAATGAAAATTTGCAAATATATTGTTGGCATCATATATCATTTAAGTAAAGAGAATAAATAAACTTACCTTTTTAGGTAGCTAAACAAATTCCATAACTCTCAAGCACTAACAATATAACCTTTTGGGTTAAATCAATTTTTGACAGAATACAACTCTAAGCAAAGAGGCTCACAAGGTACAAGCCATGAAAAAGCATGATTCCATTAACTTGAGATAGACTTGTCATCATAACTTGTGGTCTTCCACAATGTGTGCTATCTCCATAAAATGTACTTGCATGTTATGTATGCTTTATATCTAAATAAAGTAGGTCTGATGTGAAACATGTTAGTTTCACATTATGTTGCCTACTAAAAATGTGGTGAAGATGTTGGTAATATGTTTTAATTGTTCTGTTCGAACTGTAGTTTCAGCTACTTAAATAAAGTGTTGAGATTTTATCATGCCATTAACCTCAAAAGTTTCCTTTATTAAGGCATAAATATGAGCTTAGTGACACTGTTGGATTGAGATGGAATTTTGGACGGTGTTCACAGCAATTTGAAAGTTGATATTGTTAATTAAAGAACTATACACCTTGAATTAAAATTTAGGAACTTTCACTCAAAAATGGGAACGCAATATTCAACATTTTATGAATTTAGAGAGACTAAATCGTAAATAATAAAATGACTAAATTGTAAGTCATTAAAAAAATACGTTTAATTATACAAATGGTTTGAATAGTTTTATATAAAATTTTAAAAAGCTTGTGTTGTTTAAAATATTAAAAATTCATCTCTATTATTTACAAACGTTTATAAATTAATCTTTATAATCATTATAATTTAAAACATTAAAAATTCATCAATATAATTTTCAAACATCAGCCCTTTACCTTAAAATTTTAATTACCGCAAATTTAGTGGTTTATTTAATCTGCTTATGACATGCTTGTTTAATTCTATTATATCATATACTTTTTACGGACATGAGTATCCCATTACATTTGGAGAGGAAACTTTCTGTCTCACGAATTTTAGTTTGCATTGAAATGAAATTCTATGAAATCACTAACCAAATGAACCTTATTCAGAGAAAGGTAATGCTTAGCCAGTTGAGAATCTCCTCGACTAAAAGTTCTGCTCGAATGAGCATCGTTTGAAGTGGTAATGTAAGAGGGATTCTCGTTTATGAGGATTAGATATTATTGTTGTTTGTTATTCTCTATCTTTTGTAGGTTAAATATATATTGTATTTTGCCGTTTTGTCTTAATTTTAGTAATGGAAGTTTGTTGTGCTCTCAGTCTGAATGCTGATCTGCTTCCCTAATGACTCTTTAATTTGTTCTCTTTCTTTGTTTTGATGAGGAAAGATGAGGATCCGGTTTTTCTGCTGGACTACCTTTGATGTCTTTGTGTTGGGTAGGAGATGAAGGCCACGATTCACTTTAGGAATGTGTGCTGCGTGATGATGTTTGTGAAAATGAATTGTGACCATTTATCCACTACCTAACATAGGAATAGCAAAAAACATTGTCTAGTAAATTACTATGCTAAAACATGATCTTATGACTTAACTTTAGTTGATTCAAGACATGTAAAGACTAAAGAAAAAAGAGACTAAAAAAATAACTTGTGTTATCTTAGTGGTCAAATCTTTGCTACCACCAATCTTGCAGAAATGAAGTCAATTCTCAATTAAAGAACAGACTTGCAACCTTTTTCGAACACTTTTCTTTAAACCCCTTTACCGCTTGAGAGGGTCTATTTTATTTTATTTTGGCCAAGGCTGCTATGAACTCCCAACAAAGATTGAGAATCCAAGATCACCCAAAATTTATATTATGTGCAATGTTGGATAATTATAACCCTAGCCCAAAATGAGCTAGAACTAGACGTTTATGGCCACCACTGCAAAAATAGGGAAGAAGAGGAGTTGATAAGCAAGTTTCCTCTCCAAAAAGAAACCGCTTATGCAAGTGTACCCTTCTGGAATTGGATCGGAAACGAGGAAGAGCATTAAAAAAAAATCATCTTTGCACCATTTGAATGAGAGAAGTCTCAGATTTCAGCCAAGTATATCTGTGGCTACCAGACTTTGCTGAAGATAGATTAAGATATGGTGATACAAAAAGTCATTTAAAATCCTTAGGGCAAAATTGAATGAGGAATAAGTATGGGAAAAAATATTAAGGCGACCATTTGTTTTGTAGTCATGATCTAAAAGATCATATAAAAAAAATACATAACAAAAAACTCATAAAATCTAAAGCATAGAACTCATGAAGGCTTAGTTTGCCAAGTAAACTCGTTAAAACGTGTGAGATATATGTAGCCATTTTGCAAAGAAATCTTCCAATTGCTGCTGTGTGGTCATATGTGAAAGGTGGATGTTGGTATTCCATCATACAACATGGTTTTATTCATTTTTCTTTTCATATAACTTAATAGATAATACTCTCGACTATTTTAGCCCAAAACAACAAAATCTATTGTCCTTCATCTTTTCAAATTGAATTTTCTCTCTTTCATCTGCATATCATATTACTTGGAAATTCTTCATAAAATAAAGATTAAGTTTATTTGTTGTTTTCTTCTTCTTTTAAGGATTCCTAATAGGTAACAAGGCTATATTTTTCAAAATTAACTAATAAACTAGTTGAAATAAATTTGTTAAATAAATAGTTCTATTTTATTCAAACAAACTTATATACTAATTAAATACATATCAACTAGTTTAAATGATTTGTTATGACTTTAAATTTCAATTCAGTTATATTTTTAAGACTAAAACTTTAGTTGTTAATTATTTGGTATTTATTTTTTTTGGCACATGATAAAACCGAATTTCAAATCTCTTTTAATACTATCCCAAATCGTTACCACTAAATATTAAAATCTGCAAATAATAATAAAAACAAAATTAAGATAACATTCTTGAGAGCACGTGATAAAAATTATGCGTGCATTGCTGCCACATGATATATAATCCAGAGGACGTATAAAGACACAAACACAGTATTCTTTCCTAGCATGAGACAATACTAAGGGCGACAATTTGGTGAAAATTGTTCAATCAAACAAACCTACAAAAGCCAAAGAGGGGACCAATTGTTACTTGAATAAAACCAAAAACATTTAAAGTGCTGAGAATGAGGATGATGGGACTGAATTCTCTTTTCTCATAAGTTGTCCTATATCCTTTATCACTATATTTCTATTACTTAAAAAAGTATTTTAAACAAATTATTAATACTTACACATTAATTATATATTTTTTAATCAATAATAACACGGCAAGACAAGATTTGACATAATTTGTGCAACAAAAAATTTTGTTCCAAAGATATAAAATATCTAGTGGTCCACTTACTCTGTGTGTGTGTGATTGTGAAGTAGTTTATTTTATGCCTTATTTTAGACCTAAGAAAATTTCACTACTAAAGAGATAAGAATATTTAAATTTTGGAAATATATTCATTTATTTATTTTAAATCTATGTCAATCTCTTTTCCCTCTCGGCTCTCTTGTCCCTCTTGTATTTCAAATAGAAGTTCTGAAATGAATGCTTGATGCTTCAATTAAATCTCCAAACACCAGGTGATGATAAAGGAAATTGGAAGGTTACGAAGCCACTAGGTATGTCTGAAGGTTTCGAAAGCAAGCAAGCTCAGAGGTTTGGATTGCTATGATGATGTAATATAGTTTAAAAAAAAAAAAGAAAAAAGGAAGCTTAAGAAGTTATTAACTAATGGCATAAAATTAAAAATAGTGCTGTACATAAATTGTGTCTCCATGTATTCCATACATGAGTTTCATCAAATAATAATAATAATAATAATAATAAACTATTCCACCTAAAAGCTTAAACAATTAACTATACCTATCTCAGCAAAGTGCACAAGACATAAATGTTTGGTAAGAAGAACCTTAATATCCTTAGGATCTTATTTAACTCGAATAAAATTAGTCTTGTATCTTAAAAAAAAAAATTGCTAAACTTTTAGCTCTAGTACAAATGACCAAAGAAAATATTTAGAGTTCAAATCAATAATTAAAGGGATATCAACATCTATTCAAACAGTTTCAAATGCCTCTCATTCAATTGTTGCCGTAGGCTGCTATATCTCATTCTGTTATAAAATGCTTCTTTCTCTCTCTCGCTCACAAGATACGAGGGAATATAATCTAAATTTAACGTGTTGTATTTTGGTATTTGTAACTTCGACTCTTTTTGGTTTTGTAATTTTCATAAGTCATAATAATTTAAGACACTTTAATAAAGAGTTATGTTCACTTAGGAGATATTTTACATGTAGATGGTGTTTGAAATTTATACAGTTTGTAATAGTTAAGGAGGAGTTATAGGGTCACGTACTAAGTTAGAAGTCTAGAATTATTGATGTATTAGTATAAATAGGAGTAACCATGAATGAATCAATTGGAATTAAAAAAGTAATATTGTAAGTTATCCCTCAAGTGTAAAGAACCACTTGTAGATAGATGAATTGAGTGCAAGTTTGTACCTCCCCTCTAGTTATTATATTGCAAGTAATTTTGTGTGAAATACACTCCTCTTCCTCCAATATATTATATATTGTTTGGATAAAATTATCATCTTAACTTGTGGTCTTCCTTAATGGAGGATATGCCCTTACAAAGGGACCAGCAGAACCATCTTAACTTGTCGCCTTCCTTAGATAATCTTATCATATGATTAATTATTTTGACTCACGCTGAAATGTACAATATATATGCTTTCAATTGAAACAGCACAGCAGGGACCAATAGAGGCATCTTAACTTGTTTCCTTCCTGTGATACACTTATCCGTTCAATTATTTCGACTCACTGAAATGTCCAAAAAATATATGCTTTCAATTGAAGCGGCCTGGCAGGGACCAAAAGAGGTATCTTAACTTGTTGCCATCTGTTCAAAAACTTACTATCCGTTTTGTAGCCATTCATTTGTGGCTACCTAAGGATTGTTGCTGGCGAATGCAAATATAAAGAATGAGATGCAATCAAGACAATCTTCGTAATGTGATATACAAGGGTTGCGATGGTTCATGTTGGGTCTGTAAGTTAAGTTCATCTTGTTAATTCATGCCAATTAGCATAAATAGGGAAGGGCATGCATCTAATGCATGATGTTATTGGTCTAGTTATATATATACAAACAACTTGAACTTTTGGCTCAAGGGTAAACCTTCTTGATCATATCTTTTGGTATTAGAGCGCACACAGGTTTGAATTCTATGTTTAATGTGTATCCAATAATCTCAAGGTTCAAGGGTGAAACTTCCCTAAAGAGGGAGGGAACGATGCACACAAATGGTCGTAATAGAGCATGTTGAGTTTATGAGTTGGCATAGTTCATACCCAGTAGCTTAAATAGGGAATGCCCCATCCACGAGGTAGGGTGTTACATGCTAAATATTGGGTTTTTTTATCAACAAAGAAATGTGAAAAATTAAGCTATCTACGATAACACTGTAGTTTAAGAGATATTTCCCAATATATTATTAATTTTGCCACGTCAGTCCTAGTATGGATTTCGGTTGAAAGGCGCTATCTAAAATTACACTCTTGTGAAGAAATTGTGTAGAAGGGTGCCACTTAAACGTGCACTCTTTAACCTAATTTTACATAAGGATGCCAAACAATGTGCCGCCCTTCAACTAACAATTTATCCAAACCTTATTTCTAGTGGGTTTGGCAACCTCTTAAAAAAGTTGTGTTGAAAAGCGTCAGTTCAAATAGCTTTTTTGTATAAAATTTCCTTACAAGAGTATCACTTTAGATGACCCTCTTCAACCTAGATCCAAACTAGGGTTGAGGAGGCAAAAATAATAGTTTTCATATTTTTGGTAAATAGCTTAATTTCTTCTTTTTAAAAAAAAAAAAAAAAGCCTAATTATTACATCTCTGCTAACAATTTTAGCTTTTAAACTTATGGCAAGCGTTCTTTATCTTATGGTGCGAGTACCACACTACCTGGATACTGAAATGTGGGTTTAATATATATTACAATAAGCAAAGTGATGTCGATGCATAGTTTAGTTAAAGTGTTTTTTTTTTTTTTTTTCTATTGAGAAGTAATGTTGGTAGATTGGATACCTTGGTTTTATAGTGTTGCACATCAGAATTAGTGTATGTCTAGGAAGGAAGAATCACCTGCGAATATGAAAAAGTATGATAATTTATAAAGTTCACTGTATACAGGATTATTCTTAAAAGGGTTTTTCTAACCTATGCACCACATGCATAGGTTAGCATAGGTTAAGAATCATTAACTACACTAAGTCAAACAATTTCTATTGAAAATTTTGTGTATTAAAAATTCAATTAAATTATTTTATTTATATTTTTATTTTCACACATATTATTAATTTTTTTCTCTCTCCTGTTAATTGTATTAATTACACATTTATATCCATCCTACTAATTTGGGGTTTTAAGATGAGATATTAGAATTCAGAATTTATAATTTTAGATTTTAAGGTTTACGGTTCATAATTTAAGACTTATGGTTTAGACTTATGGTTTTACAGTTTTAGAATTCATGGAAAATCAACATGTATAGGTCTAAATTATTTTAAGTAAGAATTGGAGGAATTATAGTAACAATATAATTAAAGCACAATTAAGCTGATGAATAAATACAACAAGAAGTGAAACAAAAATTAACAAGTGATGAAACACATCCAACCTAGGGATATATTAACTTACGGTAACTCTATTCTCAACTTACAATTTCATTTTAATTATGTTAGGAGAGATTAAGTCGAGATTTATCCAATAGATTATGAGCAAATTCTAGGTTTTTTCCTAGAACACCGCCTAACATATGGCTAAACAAATTAAACATATTCAAAACAATAACCTATGAGTAAAATAGACCTATGATAAGCTTAAATTCCAAAACTTACTCAATTTCATAAATATTCAACATTCCATAAAACGCTAGCCACTCTAAATCTAAGAAATAATCAAGAAATAACTCATTTATAATTATCACAACCATAAATCTACCATAAAATATGAATAACCCACCAAGAATATGACAAAAATCATAGAGAAAAGAGAGCTTCCATTAGCCACAAAATTGCATAAATACATTTAGATTCTCATTGGAATGAAATGCCAAAGATACAAACTACATTCAAGAATCATCAAGTGGTCTTCAAGCTCCTTAGGTTGATTACAGTGGAGTTAGTCCTTCATTTCTTTCGATTAATTTCTTTCTTGTTTTGATAAACTTGAAATATGAACATTCACAAGCTCACTCATGCACATGTATTAAAATTTTTAATTTAATTAATAAATTCTAATATTACATTAAGAATTAATTTAACTTTAAAAGCTCAAATGTTAAGAGAAGACTTAAGATTGATTGGATATTATATCTAACACAAAGGGACCAACAGAGGCATCTTAACTTGTTGCCTTCCTGTGATAAACTTAAATATTTGTTTAATTATTTCAACTCACACAGAAAAGTTCAATATATGCCTTCAATTCAAGCAGGGACCAATAGAGGCATCTTAACTTGTTGCCTTCCTGTGATAAACTTGCCATCCGTTTCATAGCATTCAATGTATGATAACGTCCTTTGTGGCTAACAAATGATTATAGCTAGTGAATGCAAAGATAAGAAATGAGATGCAAACAACTCAGCATTCGTAGTATCCTACATGCGAGTGCCACACGGTGTTTATACTCAAATGAGGGTTTAATATATAGAACTTTAAGCGAAGAGGCTTCCTAAGTACAAGTCACCAAAAACGATGATTTCGATTATGACAGTTCAAAATTTAGTTCTACTGAGGAAGAAAATAGGCAGATTGGAAACCCTAGTTTCAGGGGATTGCATATAAGAATTAGTACATATGGCTAGGAAGGAAGAATAACGTTCAGCAAATATGAAACAGAATGATAATATTATAGCTAGTAGTAAACACGATTATGTTAAAATTAAGAGACCATTCAGATTGACTTTTAAAAAAGTGAAAGCTAAATAGAGAATCAGAAGTAAAAGTTAAAAATAAAAAAATAAACATCTTCTCACGTGCTTTTAGGAAAAAATTATCCAGAATTTTAATTTTTGAAAGTATTTATTCTTCTATACTTTTCTGTTTATAGTTTTATTTACATAATAAAATAATAAATACTATACCCAAACAATGGGCATTTTCTTATTATAAATATATCCAACAGAAGTTCTGAAATAATGCTTCAAGTAAATCTCCAAAAACTAGTTGATGATAAAGGAAATTGGAAGGTTATGAAGCCACTAGCTATTTCTAAAGTAAAGGTTTAGATAACAAGCAATGCTCAGAGGTTCGGATGGCTATAATCTAATATAGTTAAAAAAATAATAAAAAAAGAAGCTTATGAATTTATTAACCAATGGCATAAATTTGAAAATAATGCCATACATAAATTATGTCTTCGTGTATTCAATACATTAATTTTCTCAAAAATAATTAATTCAACTTAAATGCTTAAGCAATTAACTAAATGGTATCTCAGCAAAGGTGCTGTATATGTAAAATCACATTATTGGGATATAAGGGGCCCAATAGTGGCATCTGCTTCGTATAGCCTTTAAATGAATGATAACCGCATGTGTGGCTATCAAAGGTTTGTTGCTGGAGATTGCAAAGATAAAGAATGAGTTGAAAACAACTCGACCTTCCGCATATTCCATGTGAGTGCCACATTATTCTTTATATTGAAGTGAGGGTTTAATATATAGAACACTAAGCAAGATGGGGTTCAAATTACAAGTCAAGAAAAATCATGATGCGGAAATGGTTGATATTACTGTTTGCGAAATGTTTCATAATATTATGTAAGATTGTATATAAATCAAGATTTGATGCTTTAAGGTATATTAAAACTTGGTAAAGAGAGTTTGGTGCTCTTATAGTCTTGCTCGAGTTGAATCAAATTAGTCGATCTCTTAATCGAAAAAATGGATTTGTTAAACTTCTTTCTCTCGTTCTGTTATAAACTGCCTCTCATCCTGTTGTGTCCGTAGGCTGCCACATCTCAATCTGTTATCAACTTCTTTCTCTCACTCATAGGATATTATTTAAAGTTTAAAATGGTAAAAATTAGTTTTTATAGTTTAAAAACATTTACAAATTAGTTTTTATTATTTTCAAAGTTTAAACGTGGGCACACCTCTCCCAGCAGAAATTTGAGCTTAGGTTCACTACATTGTGGGAGACTAGCCCCTTCCGGTTGACCCAACCTCTGTTAGTAGTCCTCATAATTTTTAAATGTTGATTTATTAGTAAGGACTATTTTATAAATATTTGTATAGTTCAAGGATAACTTTTTAAAAAAATTTAAATTATATGAATTATTTTAAATTTGTGCCAAGCTATGCGAACTAATAATATGGAGTTAACTAGAAAAGTTGAAGAGAAATGACTAAGTTGTAAATATTTGTAAATTGTAATGACCAATTTTTAACATTTTAAATTATAGAAACTTTTTAAAATTTTGAGTAAAATTGTAGAGACTAAAAGTATAATCAAACCAAAAACACAAAATTACTTGTTTTGTATTTATTGCTGAAAAAATGGATGTTTTGTCTAAGAATTTGAAATAATTGCCCTCAAATTAAGAACACCGTTTATAAACGATGTTGTCTCTGTGCGGATCAGTGCTTCTTGTTTGTCAAATATAGTGGGAGTGAGGCAGATTTGAACGATTAGAAGTGATATTAGAAGTAATAGGGAGTATACATGGAGCTCCATCTGGTGGAAAGGCAAAGTTAGCAAATGAAAACAATGATAATGTATATATTTTAAAAGTTTAAACGGATTATATGCATGTTTTAAAAGTTCTGAGGGTAAAGTGTATATTACACAAAGTTTAAGATTTCTTATATTTTTTTTCTCTAAAGACTATCTTGGCGTAAAGAGAGCTCTAAAATATTTTGCTGAATCTCCTTATATGTAATAAGAATTGCAAAGGTACCATCCTTTATAGTTCGTGCAGTTAAAAACATTCTACTTGAACATAAATAGCCCATGTTCTTGACAAAATTGAACTTCTTGCAGTTGGAAATCACTGCAATACCCTGCAGTCAAGAAAAAAAATACCTTGGATTCATATTTATGATCATACTCACTATATTCCCCGAAATTAAGTTGTATTTTTTTTCCTTGGATTCATTTATACATATCTATGATCATACTCACTATATTCGATAAAAGTATTAGGTCAATTTTACAATTCATAGCATTATATTGAGCATAATCTTTTTTATTCATATTTAGTTCATAATTCACTTCTGTATTTCAATTTCTCAGAATCAATGATAATATAAAAACTTTGTTTCTCTCCCAATTCTCCCAAACTCTGATAATTACGTTATCGATATATGAAATTGGTCAGTTTTACAATTCAAATTATTATTGTTCATTAAATTTTTTATTTCTATTTAGGTAACGATTTAGCAGTTGGACCACTAGTTATTTGAAGTGTTTGTTCTTCATAATTACGACAGCAATGTGATATTGGTCCTTCTTTAATTCTTTTAGGCTTTATTCAAGAAACATTTGGTCCCCATCTTTGGCTTTTTCATTGTTTCGATTTTAAAGGAAGGAGAGTAGCCATTTCATACGTAAACATACACAGTTTGCGTCTTATCCATTATGTGGTCTGTAATTGGCATGGACCTGCAAAACTTCATGCATATCTTTCACGTGCTTTCTAAGAGAGATTGTACTATCTTCTCTGAAAAGGGTTGATTTGGCTGGTAGTTTCATAGAGTTTTATAGAGAATTGCGAAATTGATTAGAATTTTAAATTATAAATGATTATAAATTAATAAATTTAAAATATAAATAATGAAATTAATTAAAATTTTAAGTAACAAAATTAAATTAATAATGTTAAAGTATAAAAAATTAAATTAAGTAGAATTTTAAGTATAAGAGATTAAAATAAATATTTACATTTAATTTTAACTTTTACTTTCACTCATGTCCATTTCGGCCTCACACATCCATGTGTGTAGTCCGAAACATCACCAAAGCAATCTGCTAAACACAAAGATGATAAGTAAAAAACGAAACATAATATGTGCACCCAAACATTAATAGTTTGTTGTTACTAGTTCCAGTACTATTTCTTTGGCTTTGTATGCTGACTTGCTCGGAATTCAACTCCCCAAACGTTGTAAGAATTAATTTATCTAGGTCACTTCCCTTTTTAATTTTTTTTAAAAGAAAACATTAATAGTTTGAAATGCTCATTGGGTTAAATAATTTCTTCATATCCCAAGGTTGCTTGAGTCACCGTACAAGGAAACAGTGTCTTCCCATGCATCAATGTCTATTAAGACACAACATCCACAGGAAAGCAATAAAGTTAGTAAATCACAGATAACTCATATAAATGGTACATTATAAGAGATTAAATATAATACAAGAACCTAAATGAAAATTTGCAAATTTATTGTTAGCATCATATATCATTAAAGTCAAGAGAATAAATAAACTTACCTTTTCAGGTAGCTATACAAATTCCATAACTCTCAAGCACTAACAATTTAACCTTTTGGGTTAAACCAATTTTTGACAGAATACAACTCTAAGCAAAGAGGCTCACAAGGTACAAGCCATGAAAAAGCATGATTCCATTAACTTGTGATAGACTTCTCATCATAA
This sequence comes from Bauhinia variegata, assembly GCA_022379115.2. Classification (NCBI taxonomy): domain Eukaryota; kingdom Viridiplantae; phylum Streptophyta; class Magnoliopsida; order Fabales; family Fabaceae; genus Bauhinia; species Bauhinia variegata. Next base: position 8,097,125 of record CM039438.1, on the reverse strand, counting down.
CTTGTGGTCTTCCACAATGGAGGATGTCCTTACAAAGGGACCAGCAGCCATGAAATTGCATAAGTACATTTAGATTCTCATTGGAATAAAATGCCAAAGATACAAATGACTAGTTTCAAGAGTCATCAAGTGGTCTTCAAGCTCTTTATGTTGATTACAATGGAGTTAGCCCTCCATTTCTTTTGATTAATTTCTTGCTTCTTTTGATAAACTTGAGGTGTGAACATTCACAAGCTCACTCATACAATGTATTAAAATTTTTAATTTAATTAAAAATTTTAATATTATATTAAGAATTAATTTAACCCAAAAGCTCAAAATATTAAGAGAGACTTAAGATTGATCGGATATTATATCTAACACAAAGGGATCAACAGAGGCATATTAACTTGTTACCTTATAAACTTAAAATCTGTTTAATTAATTCAACTCACACGGAAAAGTTCAATATATGCTTTCAATTCAAGCAGGGACCAATAGAGGCATCTTAACTTGTTGCCTTCCTGTGATAAACTTGCCATCCGTTTCATAGCATTCAATGTATGGTAACTTCATTTGTAGCTAACAGAAGATTGTTGCTGGTAAATGCAAAGAAAAGAAATGAGACGCAAACAACTCAGAATGTCGATGCATAATTTAGTTAAAGTTTTCTTTTTTTCTTTTTTTCTTTTTTCTAAATGAGAAACGAAGTTGGTAGATTGGATGCCTTGGTTTTATGGTATTGCACCTCAGAATTAGTGTATGTCTAGTAAGGAAGAATCACCTGCGACTATGGAAAAGTATGATAACTTATAAAGCTCATTATATACAGGATTATTCTTAAAAGGGTTTTTTTAATCTATGCACCACATACATTGGTTAAGAATCATTAACTACACTTCTAAATCAAACAATTTCTATTGAAAATTATGTGTATTAAAAGTTCAATTAAATTCTTTCATTTATATTTTTTTTTATTAACACACTTATTATTAATTGTGTTCTCTCTTGTTAATTTTATTAATTACACATTTATATTTATCCTACTAATTTGGGGTTTTAAGATTTAGAGATTATAATTTATAATTTATAATTTATAATTTTAGATTTTAAGGTTTACGGTTCATAGTTTAAATTAAACAAAACAAACACTCATATTTCAAGCCTAAAATAAAAGTGAATTTTTTGTTCAAATAAAAAATACTTAAATAAAGTCTACTTTGTTATTAGCTGGAAAAAAAATTAATTTTGTTCAATTTAAAATGTTTGGGCCTTTTTTGAAATTGGTAATAATGTGAGAGGATAAAAAGAGATTTTCTCTAAATTTTAATTTCTATTTTAGTATTTATGATTCTCAAGTGGGACGTAAGAACCACAATTAATAATCACTAAGCACATAGATTAATTGTTATAGGGTATTTAATCAGTAATTTATAAGAAAAAAAGAAAACCACAACTAATATTTGGGCCTGTGAAATCACCGTATGATTTCCACAATTCAAAAAAGAAAAATCTACATATGTCATATTCTCTCTTCTATTTATTTATATTGTCTATTTGAAAATTAAAGAGTTGATAAGATCAGTCATCATCATTCTTCACCACTCAATTTTTCACGTGCCACTTCAACCTCTAATATTATAATTTCCAATGCAAAATGTAATCCTTAAAGTTACAACTATGCCCTCACCAGTTGGCTCTATAAATAGAAGTTCCTAGTTCCCAAATGCACACAACCAAAATCTATTCAACCCTTTCATAACCTTCCCAAAAAGCGTTTCCTTGCCAACCAAACATGAAGATTGCATTACTTGCACTCTTCTTCCTCCTCTTAACCTTCACCAATGCTTCTGAGTATGTCTATGACACTGAGGGCGAACCAATTTCAGAGGCTTACTCGTACGAAATTTCCATTGGCAAAGGACTGGGGCGACCTTATTTTACACTTCCAAATGATGGGAGCTGTCCATTATCCGTGATAGCTGCTGCTATATCGTACGAAAACCCGGTTCCCTTGCCAGTTAAAGTGAAAAACAACCTTCCATTTCCTTATCCTTATGCTTTCACAGGCATGCCGTTGAATTTTACCTTCATTGATAAATGTGACAACAAGGCCCAGTGGTTTGCCAAAGCGCGTTTGGGCTCACACGCATGGAGTTTGATGTTTGGTGATGATGCTGAACGCCTTGCTGTAGAAGGTGACTTTATTGTCAAAGATTATGGGGAGAAATACTCCTATAAGATTATCTTCGTTGATAGTCAAAACTCTTTTCGAAATCTTGCTCTCAGGGATGATAGGTACTTGGATATTGTTGATGGAAATGTTAAACCTCTGGAGATTAGGTTCGAGAAGATTCATTCTCGTATATCCATTGTGGTGTGAATCTTATGTGTGCTATCTGTATAAATGTACTTGCATGTTATGTATGCTTTATATCTAAATAAAGTAGGTCTGATGTGAAACATGTTAGTTTCACATTATGTTGCCTACAAAAAATGTGGTGAAGATGTTGGTAATATGTTTAATTGTTCTGTTCCAACTGTGGTTTCAGCTACTTAAATAAAGTGTTGAGATTTTCTCATGCTATTAACCTCAAAAATTTCCTTTATTAAGGCATAAATATGAGCTTAGTGACACTGTTGGATTGAACTGGAATTTTGGACGGTGTTCACAGCAATTTGAAAGTTGATATTGTTAATTAAAGACCTTTACACCTTGAATTAAAATTTAGGAACTTTCACTCAAAAATGGGAACACAATATTCAACATTTTATGAATCTAAAGAGACTAAATTGTAAATAATAAAATGACTAAATTGTAAGTCATTAAAAAAAATATGTTTAATTATACCAATGGTTTGAATAGTTTTATACAAAATTTTAAAAAGTTTGTGTTGTTTAAAATATTAAAAATTCCTCTCTATTGTTTACAAATGTTTATAAATTAATCTTTACAATCATTATAATTTAAAACATTAAAAATTCATCAATATAATTTTCAAACAGTTTATATATCAGCAAAAATTACTTTATAAATGTTCATATAGTTTAGAGATGAATATTTTACAAAATTTAAACTATAAGAATTTTTTAAAATTTTATTTAAAATGAAAAAACCAATACTATATAGTCAATTGATGGAGTTGAACTACAATGACTAATTTATAAACATTGATAAATTATATGTATAAATTTTAAAAGTTTTAAACTATAAGAATTTTAATTTTAAAATTTCCTGTGAAACTTTAAGACCATTATAATAGTTAAAAAAAAAATCAATTGAAAAGTTTGTGTTCTTCAATTTTTCTTTTCTTTTGTATTTTTTTTAATTGATTGAGTTCTTTAAATTAAAAGGCAGAAATTGGAACAATCCTTTATGTTAGAATGCAAATTACTTTTAAACAAACAATTATATAGTTATGCCCACAACTTGCTCAACCAACTAAGAAAAAAAAAAAAATGTTGGGATCACGCTATTAAACCCTAGACCAGCCATGAGTCATATCATTGAATATTTTACTCTGTATTGTGGTTATAAAATATAATGACTCCAAAACTATTATGGTTAATTGATGGTGAATACCCACTATGAACGTTCGACGCCTTTATCTTTGCATTGTTACAACATAATTTTTTTGGGTATGTTGGATTTTGATATTGTTTCAAGGTCTTTAACCTCGTAGTTAAATGTTTGAATTCTCTCACCAATACTTTCTTAACAAATTATACTAAAATAAAATTTTAATACATGTTATGTGTGAGCTTATGCTGCTTTACACTTCAAGTCATTTGTTATTGATAAACCAGAGGTCTCGGATCCAAACCCAATTACACTAAAACTTGGTAGCGAGGACTTTTGTCACTATTATAGTCCTATCAAGCTCAAACCAAAATAGTCTATGTACAATATAGTATTAGATATTGGTAATTTATTAAAAAAAAAAAGAAAAAAGAAAATCACAACTAATATTTGGGCTTGTGAAATCCCCATATGATTTCCACAATTCAAAGTTGAGATTGTTAATTAGAGAACTTTACACCTTGAATTAAAATTCGTCAGTATAATTTTCAAACGGTTTATTTACCAATAAGAATTATTTTATAAATGTTTATATAGTTTTAGAGATGAATATTTTAAAAAAATTTAAACTATAAGAACTATTTTAAATTTTGTTTAAAATGAGAAAATCAATACTATGAAGTCAATTGATGGAGTTGAACTACAATGACTAATTTATAAACATTGATAAATTATATGAACAAATTTTTAACGTTTTTAACTAAAAGTATTTTATTTTTAAAATTTTGTATGAAACTTTAGGATCATTATTATAGTTAAACAAAAAAAAAAAATTGAAAAGTTTGTGTTTTTCAATTTTTCTTTTCTTTTGTATTTTTTTTTTTTTTTGGTTGATTGAGTTCTTTAAATTAAAAGGCAGAAATTGCAACAATCTTTTATGTTACAACGCAAATTACTTTTAAACAAATGATTATATAGTTATGCCCACAACTTGCTCAACCAACTAAGAAAAAACAAAAGTTGGGGTCACGCTATTAATTCACCATAATATTGAAAACAACTAATGGTTAAAATAGAAACTCCACGTCATAAAGACTATGGAAAAGCATAAGAAATTCCCTAAATTTTATCTGACATATACTTAATTCTAAAAAATTTTTACATGTGCACTTAACAACTTTAATCTTTTAAAACATGTACATCCACAACTGTAGCTTCTATTAAAAATTTGGTGAAAAAAAGAAATCCATATATATCTCGTTGTTTCTTTATTAGCATATTTCATATGACATATAAATTAAAACAGATAGTGAAAATAAAGAAATTAACTAGGTACAAATAATTTTTTTATTAAATTTTTAATAGAAATTATTGTTTGGAGGTGATGCATAGATTTTAAAAGAAAAATATTATGTGTACATTTTGAAAGTTCTGTGAGTAAAGTACACAACATACAACAATGTACTGTTAGGAAACTGTTGGGAAACAAGATGGCTTCTACAACCATGGAGGTTGTTATTTGGAATTTGCTCAGCGTCATGGATTTTTGTGATTTTGGTACATTTCATTTTAAGGGTTGGAGTTGCTGCTGAGGAAGGCTTCTTAACTTGTGGTCATCTTTAATGGAGGATGCCTTTAGAAAGTGTCAATAACTAGTTTAACCCAAAAGTTTAAATAGTTAAGAGAAGATTTGATATTTAATTTTATATTATATCCAACGCGTCCTTATATATGAAATCCAGAGAAACTTGAAGAGTGAAAATTCACAAATTCAATCATACTATGTACTAAAATTATTAATTTAGTTAAGAAATTGGTAGTTAGAGATTTGATTTTCTGACTTCCAGTCAAAAAAACTCATATAGTAAAAAATTAATTTAACGTAAGTTTAAATTATTTGAATAAAAGTCAAGACTCCTTTTGATATTATATCCAACACAGAAGGGACCAACAGAGACATCTTAACTTTATGCCTTCCTGTTAAAAACTTATCTTCTAATTATTTCGACTCACACCGAAAAGTTCAATATATGCCTTCAATTCAAGAAGGGACCAATAGAGGTATCTTAACTTGTTGCCTTCCTGCGATAAACTCGCCATCTGTTTCATAGAATTCAATGTATGATAGCCTCATTTGTGGCTAACAAAAGATTGTTGCTGGTAACTGCAAAGATAAGAAATGAGATGCAAACACCTCAGTCACGCTGCGTTTATAGTACAAGTCACCAAAAACTATGATTTCGATTATGACAGTTCATAATTTAGTTCTACTGAGGGAGAAAATAGGCAGATTGGAAGCCCTAGTTTCAAGGGATTGCAGATAAGAATTAGTATATGGCTAGGAAGGAAGAATCACGTGCAGCAACTATAAAAATAGTATGATAATATTAGTGCTAGTAGTAAAAAACGATACATGATATGTGCGCCCAAACATTAGCAGTTTTTTTGTTACTATGACGAGCTCTAGTACTAGTTCTTTGGCTTTGTATGCTGACTTGCTGGGAATTCAACTCCCCAAACCTTTGTAAGAATTAATTTCTCTATGTCACTTCCCTTTTAAATTTTTTTTTTTTTAAATAAAACATTAATAGTTGGAAATGCTGATTGGGTTAAATAATTTCTTCACATCCCAAGGTTGCTTGAGCAACCATACAAGGAATACAGTCTGCTCCCGTGCATCAATGTCTATTAAGACACTATCGACCGGAAAGCAATAAAGTTAGTAAATCACAGATAACTCATAAATAGTATCAAGAGAATAAATAGACCTACGTTTTAGCTAGACATACAAATTCTATAATTCTCAAATTCTAAAACTTCTACTACATATAATAATATTTTCTAAGTGAACATAACTTTATTGATGTGTTCTAAAACCATAAAAGTTACAAATTTAAAGACAATACTCGATAACTTTATGTAGACATCCAAAAGACACACAAAATATAATTTCAAATTACATTATTTCCAACTTAGTTTTTCAACAGTTTACCTACCATTGAATTGAAACAGCTGGAACTTCCAAGGGCAAAGGACAACCTCAATAGTAGCCACAGGTCATTTCATAAATTAAACATTTGATCCTCTACTGTGATTTGGCTATACAATATAACATTAATACCACATGTACACACTCAATTTTATGTTATTTTAAATATGGATTATTTTGTATATATTAATTAAGAACAATAAATTTAAAGGAACGATGTAACTTGTAAAATTGTATTATTTAAAAAGCACGTGTAAAACTATAATAGAAGGGGACTTATTTAGGACCTATTCATAATTGACTGAAACCAATTTCAGAATATTTTAATTTTTCAAAAAAAAAAAATATGAATATGATAGCCACGTATTATTGTAAAAAGTTATTAACATACTACCACCCTAAAGTAGTAGGTAACATCACTATACCTTCAAATTTTTTTTATTTGCACAGAAAACTTACTTTATATAGCTAAGCTCGTCATGAAGTTCTTGCCAAACTAAAATAATCCTCTATCAACCAAAACAATTAAATAATAGGTAAGTCTACACAAAAGAAACCATTCATTCAATGCAAAGATATGGAATGAGATGCAAACAACCCAGTGTTATATTTAGCATGTGGATGCCACACAATTTTCTTATTCAAATTCTTAGATGTAATGCTAAACCATTCATGGCACTTCACTTGAGCTTTTAGATTGAATAAGTTCTTAACATGATTTATAAGCCTCTTTGACCTAATGGTCATGAAATTAAATTAATCCTCCCAACTTCGCATTCTTAATTACATTAATATTTCAGCACATGATATGAGTGAGTTATGTTTTATTCACACTTCAAGCACTCAGGGTTGGCTTTCATGTACTTGGGAGTGTTGGACATAATATAAAAACTAGATTGAGCCTTCACTAATAATTTAACCGTTTGGAATAAATCAGTTTTTGACAGAATACAAGTCTAAGCAAAGAGGCTCTCAAGGTACAAGCCATGAAAGAGCATGATTCCATTAACTTGTGATAGACTTATCATCATAACTTGTGGTCTTCCACAACGGAGGAAGTCCTTACAAAGGGACCAGCAGTGGCATCCTAACTTGTCGCCTTTCTATAATAAATCTATCATCTACTTATTTATTTCGGCTCACACCAAAACGTCCAATATATGCTTTCAATTTGAGCAGCTTAGCAGGGACCAACAGAGTTATCTTAACTTGTTTCCTACCTGCTATAAACTTTGCTTGTGTTTCATAACCATTCACTTGTGGCTAGCAAAGGATTGTTGCTGGTGAATGCAAAGACGAGGAATGAGATTCAAACAACACAATCTTCATTCGTATCTCTTGGGATAAACCCATTAGGTCAAGATGGTTAGACAAACACTTTTTAGTGTTTATCTGTGCACTCTTATACTTACTTCTAGCATTTAAAACTTGCATTTTAACTATTTAATTAGTATATATTTTTATTATTGAGGTCTAATTGGAATTTATTGTTTTTCATATTAATTTTCTCACTTTAAAGTTTAATTTTACTTGTTAGGAATTTTTAATTTTAGGATTAGACTTGGGAGGCCTCATAACCTATTGGGATTTCTGTCCAAGCATAGGATTAGAGCAATAATCTTCATTAATTCAAGATGCAAGGGCACAAAGGATATTTTCTCAACTCAAAAATGACGAAATAGGCTTTTGGCAACTTAAGGAGGGGTAATTTTGTAATTTAAGCTTTATTAATGGCAATTTTGTAATTCATGCCTCATTAATGGCAATCTTGTAATTTTCTTACATGGAACCTAGGTCAAATTCGGCTAGGCCTTCCCATAAGCATTCTAGCCGCCACTTTCACTTTTCCTCTCTAGTTTTCTTCTTTCCTTCTTCTCCCATGACTGCCTCCATGAAAATGGAAAACTGGACGGGTCTGTAGTCAACCTGGGATGACTTGAAGATTTTCGGTTTGATTCAGGAGACTATTGTTGCATTTATTTTGAATTTAATGAAAGTTATGCTTCTCTACTCTTCATTTTTCTCTCTAGGATTGTGTATGATGATTTTTGTGCATGATTTCTAAATGGGTTTGTAGGATTTTTAGATCTGATCACCCTAGGAGTAATTTCCACGGAGTAAAACTTGATTTGGTTGGATAGAAATTCAAAATTTAGGTCTTGGGTGCTCTAATCCCTTGTTGCGGTGTTGGGTAGGGTTGGGTTTAGTTCCAATGACCATAACCTATGCAATTGCATAGTAGGAATTACCGAACTAGGTGCAAGGATACTGGCGTAGTTAAGGTTCAACCAAATTAATTAATTAGGTAGGTTAATCTTCAAATCTCGGGGTTAATCTAGTTAATTGGCATAATTGGAATTAAATTTTATCTTTAGGTCAAGGATAAAATCACCGTTGTCTAATAGTTCCTTAGGTTAATTGCATTTTCATCATTTATTCATTTCTATTTTACCTGTTATTGCTTTTCTCTGTTGTTATTGCAATTGAATTGCATAAAACCCCCATTTCCCATGCCTAATTGACCGAGACCTATACTAGTGGTTCTCTGAAAACACAACCCTGGTTGAAAACTTGAACTTGGATTTTTAATTTGACCACCACCTATAATGTCACTACTATAGGTATGTGTGTGGCATGGTTCATGTCGGGTGCAAGTTGGGTTCAGCTTCGTAGTCCATGCACAATGACATATATAGAAATGGCCCATGTCTAATACATAGTTATTTGTTAACAGTTGTGTCTCTACTAAAAGCATAAGCTTTTAATTTGATGGTAAACACTCTTCGTCATATCTTTTGGTTTCAAAGCCAATTTGGGTTTTGAATCCCTAGTTTAACATGTCTCCAATGTCTCAAGTTTCAAGGGTGAATCTTCCTAAAGAGGGAGAGAAGGATATTTCCAAAGGGTTGCAAGAGTGCATGTTCAGTTTGTGAATTGGGATGGCCCATGCCCAATAGCTTAAATAGGGAATGGTTCTTATTTATGTAAGGAATTATATGTTAAGTATTGTATCTCTGCAATTAGCTTTAGCTATAAGCATTCTAGATCATATCATTGTATCTGAGTACCACGCTGTCTTGATACTAAAATGTAGGTTTAATATATAGAACTCTAAGCAAAGATGCTTTTTGATGGACTACCGGCAAGTGTACCAAGTCTCTCAAGTAATAAAGTGATGAGAAATAGTATCGTTCACAGAGATCGACGTTCAACAAGTACTAATCTCGCTAACAGAAAATTCTATTTGGATGGAATGATGAGTTGGGTTAAAGGTAGCTCAAAAAGATGACTTAAAATTTAAATGAAAATAATTAAATAACTAAAATTTCTAAATTACTTTAAACTTGTAAAATTTAAAAGTAATACAATAATAAAAGTGTTAGGGTCTTGACTTTATTTGATTATGAATCCAGATACTCCATAGACAAAGCACCCTTTGAATCTCCTTAGACATTACTATTCTAATCCCAATTTTTACAATGATGGTTAAATTCCCTAAATTAATTGAGACCCAATTCCTTGGTGAATCAATTTTACCTAGTTCCCCTAACTTGCCTAATTCCAGTTAATAAGCTCTAAGTGATTAAGCTCAATGGAATTAACAGCATAACCACACAAATCAGTTATCTATTCCTAGATTGACTTCATTCATGGTTGAAATTACATGAGGCATCCCCAAATTGCACTATTCTTAGCAGCAAAGTGGTCCAACAAATCAATTGAATGGCAGCCAAACATCCAAAGCATTAAGCACAATAATTTCAACTCAATGATAGAAATTGTTCATAAGATAGCAAATATCTAAGTTAAAACTTCATCAGAATCAAACTACATCAAACCCTAGCTAAATGAGTTCAAATATGCATTACAAGAGAAATAAAAACAAGAGAGAAAATGGCAAACTCAGTAGTCATGCTCAAGAACTTGGAGAACCCAAACCACGCTTCCAGTCTTGATTCTTAGGGAGTTCCTTCCTCTGTCGTATTTCCACTCCTATTGTGCAGCTCTGTTCACAGCTTTGTTCACCGCTCCTCCCTCGTTTTTTCATCTTTTCTTCTGCTCCTCGTTCTTTTCTCTTTCTGCCAATTTTTTGCCAAAGTTCCCCCTTTCTTTAGATGGTCCAAATTCCTCTAGATTTAGGCTGAACTAACAATAGGAATTGGGGTCCTTGGGCTAAGCAGGCCCATGTGTGCTATGTTGGAAGAGAGCTGGACTTTTGGGCTAGGCCATAGTAAAATAGGTTGATGCATGTGAGATGGCAGTTACTGCTATCAATATGCAGCAGAATAGAGTCAGGCAACTCACTAAGTCTATCTTCATTATCTTCATTTCCTCCAAGTCTAGCTCTGTTCATCTTGGATTCCCCCTCCATGTCACTTTCTACCTTGATGTCAGCATGCTATGAGTCGGTGACCTAAGCTGATCAGAAAACTCAAGCAGCTTCGATTCTGACATGCATCTGTATATGCAATGCAGGTGATGTGAAATGGAAATTTCAATTAGACGAAGTTTTGAGCCAACAACACTGAAACAAGAGCAGCAAACCAAGCTTGGGATTTCTAAACTTGTTTTAAAGCCTGGGAAGGTAAAACAATTTAGCTTGACAAGGATTTGTTCCAATTTTAACAAATTGTTAGAAATTATTTGAATTTCAACAAACTGCAGCATTTTTAATGATGCAACAATAAGTTAACACTACAATTCTAAACAAATTATTTAAAAGAAACTAAACAACCCAAAAAAAAAAAAAAATTACTCACACTATGTAACAAGAACAACCCAAACTTTATTAAATTTGGAGAGAAAATATAATCTCAAATAAGCATGTTTGGCACAAACATCACTTTCAAAATAAATATCAGCAAAAACCATTATTCCATTAATGTCGTTGTATAATTTAGTTAAAGATTTTTAATGAAGCGGGTCGATTGGATGTCTTAGATTTAAGGTATTGCACATCAGAATTATCTAGGAAGGGGAGAATCACCTGCAAGTATGGAATAGTATGATAAAATCTAGAGGAAGTATTAGTAAACAACATTATTCTTTTAATTATGTTTAGTTCCAGGGTGCACTATATGTGAAAAGATATTTGTTTGGTAAGAAGATCTTTAAAACCTTATGATGTTGTCTAACTCAAATAAAATTAGTCAGAGTGTCTCTGGAAAACAAATTGCTAAACTTTTAGCCCTAGTACAAAGGACAAAAAAAAAATGTTTAGAGTTCAAATCAATAATTAAAGGGATATCAACATCTATTCACAGTTTCAAATGCCTCTCATTCTGTTGTTGACGTAGGCTGCTATATCTCATTCTGTAATAAAATGCTTCTCTCTCTAACTAACAGAATACATTGGAATGTAATCTGAATTTAATGTGGTATATTTTGGCATTTGTGCATTCCAATCTTTTGGTTTTTGTAGTTTCCATAACTCAAGGTTCAAGGGTGAAACTTCCCTCAAGACAGAGGGAACGATACACACAAAAGGTCTTAATAGAGCATGTTGAGTTTATGGGTTGGCATAGTTCATACCCAGTAGCTTAAACAGGGAATGCCCCACCCACGAGGTAGGGTGTTATATGCTAAATATTCGGCCTTTTTATCAAAAAAGAATGTGGAAAATTAAACTATCTACCATAATACTATAGTTTAAAATATATTTCCTAATATACTATTAATTTTGCCACATCAGTCCTAGTATGGATTTAGGTTGAAAGACGCTGTCTAAAATGACACTCTTGTGAAGAAATTGTGTAGGAGGGTGCCACTTAAACTTGCACTCTTTAACCTAATTTTACACAAGGATGCCAAACAATGTGCCACTCTTCAACTAACATTTTATCCAGACCTCACTTCTACTAGGTTTGGCAATCTCCAGAAAACAATACACAAAGAAATTAGTCCCAATATATATCAATCACTTTAACACTTTGCTTAGTTTTCTTTAGTTGCTATTAGGCCCAAAGATTTGGTAAAGAAAATCATTTTGGTTGATGAATCTTTTGTATTTTTTTAATTTATTTTATATGTAATTATTTGTGTGAAATTAAATATACATATAATTTTGGTACCTTTCACTTTAAGGGTTGGAGTTGCTGTCGGTTGGTCTAAGAAGAGATTGCTGCTGAGGACGGAGGCTTCTTAACTTGTGGTCATCTTTAATGGAAGATGCCCTTGGAAAGTGTCAAGAACTAGTTGAGATAATATTCTTTTTGATAGCACGTGATGAAAAATCTGCATGCAATGCTGTGCACTTATAAACCACAGGATGTATAAAGACACCAAACACAGTGTCTGTTTCCGTGCATGTTACAATGATTGAGAGCTTATTGTTTGAAAAAATCACACAGACGAACCTACAAGATGCCCTAGAGGGGACCAATAGTTTTAAAAAAAAACATAAAGCAATTAATAAGGTGATCAGAAACAAACATATGAAATAGCTCGTGGTCCACATGCTATATATAGGTATCGTTATCGCAACCATATTTTCGAGAACCATAGGATAAATTTTGAAAAGCCATTCTTCAAAGTATCCTATAATGAAATCTTTGCCATTAAATAGCATTGATGTAGCTTTTGCATCTCATTCCTTGTATTTGCATTCATTAGCAAGGTGGGAAGGGCCCCGAATGATAAATGGTCCCAGTTTTCACTTTTAATTTCGTATTATATTGTTATTATACTCGAGCATTAATGTAAAATTTATATTTGTCAACCTAAATCCTAACTTTTTAGTCTTAACTCTCTTTTCAATGGTTAATTATCCATTTTAAAGTTTCTTTTCTCTTTAAGGCCCAAATCTTTTAAAAGTGTTCTCTAAAATGATGGACGTATTTTATCTTTTCATTAGAATTTTGGTTTAATTTTTTACAAAATCAGTAGTAGATGATTAAAACACTACTCCTTTTTCAGTGTAATAAAACTGAGGATGATAACGAGTGGTACTATATACACACCTATTTATGTATATTTATTTTTTCATCTCTTTTTTCTTTTTATATCTTTTTTTATTTTTTCGGTTAATAGTTTTACTGTTGGAATCAACCACAATTTAAAATGTATACACAAATAGATGTAGCAATAGCATTTTCCTTTATGCTATGCATTCAAACATTTACGTGGACCTTCACAAACCCACTTAGTTTGTAAGTATTTATTCCCTGTTGGCATGCACCTTTACGGAGTCGCGTAAATGTGGAGTTCTTATTCTATTTCCATCTAAACAAATTGAATAACATTACATTATACAATAATGAATCATTGGTCTAGCAAGAAAGATTAGCACCAGGGTCAACTCCAAGTTGACTACAGTAATCAGTATAGTAGTTAATACTAGTTTGAACTGTGCTGGGACTCTTTTCATCACATTCAATGGCACCATTAATAGCCCTAATGGTTGCACCAAAGCCTTGGCTAATCAAAGGGCGCACATTTTGTATCCAAAACCATAATGCTGACTTAAACGACACCACAGGGACATTAGCCACTGTTTCAGGAGCATTCAACCCATCAAAGTTGTTGCTTTGTCCACATGGGCCATATAGTTGAAGTTCCATGTTAGCTGGATTGGTCCACGGCCATAGTAGCCCTTGCTAGGGTTACAAGGGTACTGTGTGTTGGTCTCATGACAATAGTTTTTAGACGCATCATCAATCTCTTCTATGTAACAAAAGTCTGCATACACGCATATATTATTTGTAAATCACAGGCTTAACGTATTGCTAAAAAAAATCATAAGCATAATATTTTAACCAATGCCACAAAATGCCAAAACTGGATTTGCTACAATACAAAACTGACACAGTCAGTGTAATTATTGGGGTAACGCATCATGGGCGTTGGATGAATCAATCAGTGCATAATTTTACTCTTTCCAACGGCCCATGATACCATGGTTACTACACTAACTATACCATAGCATATATGGTTTCAGTTGGTCAATCAACATAAAAGTTTGGAGAAGTTGTATACTAACGTCCAGTTTCATGGGTAAAATGGGCAAAAGCAGCTGCAACTTCACCCTTTGAATCATCAGCAGATCCAAGTTGGCCAAACTGACTGTAGGAATTGACATTGTTCAAGAATGCAGATTGAGTGTAGAAATTCTTTCCTGCACAACCAGATCCATAAAGCATAGATTATACGCTTCTTGGAGTGGACTTTGACTTTTTCAACGCCTCCACAAGGAAACTATGTTGTTCTAATGAACAGAACATTTTAATTTGTCAATTATTATATGGTTGCCCAACTTGGACCACCAACAATATCACTAATTGAATAATCTCTAGTTAGATTTCATGGATGTTATCTTAAGATTTAGTGAGTTCATGAGCTTTCACGTTCAATTTTATACTATTTTTGTCAATGGTTGATGACTTGGTGTTGGCTTCAAGTCATGTTTTGAGCTTGAAGGGAATGTTCGAGTCAAGAAGAATTGGTCTTTCATGAGCACTTAATTATTTAGGCTGCTATTACAATATTTTAACGGATTTTCATTTTTTTTTTTCTCATAAGCAATAGAGAAAGTTTTAATCGTAAATGCTAAATAGTACTCTTGGTCTTTCTATCTTAAAATATTATCAAATAATTCTGAGAAAATTATCACAAAATTAAGAACACAAATAAAAGGATATTTAATTTTTAGGTATATTATTTCAAAAGTTGAGTACTTTAAAATCTTAACTCGCTCTTATTTAGAAAAAATTTACTCGCATCTTCAATTTAAAGACATTTTCAAGATCTTGAAAAGCTGATTTTTACTTGTTGAATAGTTGTATTCGGATAAAATTAATAAATTCAACTTTTCTAGACAGCTTTGGGCTTTGATTGATTGTGTATGATTTGTTTTTTTTTTTTTTTCAGATTTTCTTACGAACACTAATTCTAGAATGTTACTATGATGTAGAGTTACCCTATCTCACAAGTAACTTAGCAGCCACCTTTCTTCAAATTATAAACTACATTTAAAATTCATAAATTATCCAAACTATAATATTCTCTATTAAAGGCCAAACCATCGGACTGGTTGTATCTCAATATTTGTTGAATTTATGTCTCACATGATGGTATGTATCTATTATTATTTTTAATAAAAGAACGGATTGCTAACTATATGCTATTTTAAAAAAAAAAAAAATTATAGCCAAATTATGTTCATCTCTAACATATTGAAAACGACAAATTTCATTCAAAACTATGGCACTATATCTATACCCATAGGCAACTTAAGCAGTAAGTCATGGTGTCTGAGCTCCCATAGCCTTAGTTTAAGAGTTATGCTATATGCAAACATGTTTCTATGTACCCGCTTTTTACACATTTTATTATACAAAGCAAACCATAAGAACCATTTTCATTGGTTGAATATAAACATGGAATTAACCCCTAGAGATATTTGAAACCTAAATATAACAATTACCCCTAGACATACATGGAATCTTTGACTATGCTTACTAAATACTCCTTTGTGCTACAACTTTTGGATACCGACCTGAGAAACCAAATTCTAGCATTGAGAAATTGGCAATTTTCAGATTAAAAAAAAGGCAATTCATCCATAACTGAGCATTCCAATAATCAGAAGCAATGAAAATGATTAATATCTAAACCAGCGGTGAGTAATGACAATATATAATTATTATGCTTTTCAACAAATTAATGATTCATTTATAGTTGATTTATAATGAACAGATACATAGGTGGGTGGATAGTTACAGATAAAAAGAATAAGACAGTTTTGCCTTGATTATCATTCATTGTTACCCATATTCGTGTTAACCATTCAGTTTACAACACGGTTGAAAACTTGGAATGAACCATAGATATTAAAGGTTTTGAAACACTTTCACATTAAGGGAGACATAGAACAATTAAAAACCTAAAAAAAGTTGAATTTTACGTGTTCATATGTTCACTGTTTTTTTCTTGATTTCTTCTCCAGCTTTCTTTGGAATCAGTCTAAGGCTGACCCCAGAAGTCCAAATGCATGTTCCCAAATCTTTTCAAATTGGAGAGGATGATATTCTATTCAAGATTAGAGCATGTGACAAGCTTAAAAAAAAGAACTTAAAATAATTCTTATAAATATCCTATTAAACAAGAACTACTAAAACCAAGGATCAAATTTAATATGGAAGTATCTTACACTTTAGCGTTTGGGAACATGGAAGAGTAATCAGAACTGACAACAAGACATATATTTCTGTTATGAATTCAAGTTGAATAACATTACAAGTATTTATTCGCTGTTGGCATACACCTTTTTACCGAGTTCTATAAAGGTGGAGCTCTTATTCTGTTTCCAACTAAAACAAGTTGAATAACATTACATTAGCAAGACAGATTAGAACCAGGATCAACCCCAAGTTGACTGCAGTAATCAGTGTAGTAGTTAATACGAGCCTGAACTGTGCTGGGACTCTTTCCATCACATTCAATGGCACCGTTAATGGCTCTAATGGTTGCACCAAAGCCTTGGCTAATCACAGGACGCACATTTAGCATCCAATACCATAATGCAGATTTAAACGACACCACAGGGTCATTAGCAACTGTTTCAGGAGCATTCAATCCATCAAAGTTGTTGTTTTGTCCACATGGGCCATAGTTGAAGTTCCATGATATCTGGATTGGTCCACGGCCATAGTAGCCCTTGCTAGGGTTACAAGGGTACTGTGTGTTGGTCTCATCACAATAGTCTTTAGATGCACCATCAATCTCTTCTATGTAACAAAAGTCTGCATACACACATTTATTATTTGTCAATCTCAAGCTTAATAGGCACAGAATGTCCAAACCGGATTGGCTTTAGTAAAATAAATAAATAATGCAGTCAATATAGTCACTTAATTACTTGGTGTACTAATGGATAGATTGATTATTGCACAGTTTTATACCTTCCAGCAACTCATGATACGCTATTTAAGTGATTATACTGACTGTGTCATTTTCTAACCATAGCAAATACGGATTCCATAGACAGTTTCAATTAGTCAAGACGTATGAAAAAAAGTTTAGAGGTTGTATACTAACGTCCAGTTTCATGGGTAAAATGGGCAAAAGCAGCAGCAACTTCACGCTTTGAATCATCAGCAGATCCAAGTTGGCCAAACTGGCTGTAGGAATTGGCAGCGCTCAAGAATGAAGATCGAGTGTAGAAGTTCTTCCCTGCACAACTAGATGCAGCCTGAGAGATAATACCATTGAAGAAGGCATCTGTGACAATATCAGCCAAGGCAACATTGCCAGTAGCCGGTGGCGGGTTTTGAGTGGAATAACAAGGGCCCTCCTGGCACCCAGTGCCACAATAGGGATCACCTGTGCCACAATAACCATATTGGCTGCAACACAAGTTCGAAGAACACCCACAATTTTGAGCATTCGCAGTTAGGGCTACAAGTCCCATAACAAGAAGAATTAGAAAGCTTTTTCTCATATGGCTGGCCATTTTGGAGAGAAAATTTGAAGGAAGAATTGTTTGATGGATTAAGGTTGAGAGCGTAGGGATATTTATAGTGTTTCTGAGACTAAGAGGTTTATGTGAAGAGTTATCTATGCAGCAGATTTGGTTGAAATTCAGATTGGAGTTTCAAGCTTGCAGCCTTAATTCTAGAACGTAGAACTTACGCGGTTTTGAGAGTAAGCTTTGACCAAGGATATCTTAAGTTGAATGATCTCTAGTTTGATATCTTCAGCGTTATCTAAGGTTTAGTGCATTCATCTGATTTCCTGTTTATGACGCTATCGAATAAAATAATGCTATTCCAGCACCATAGAATCTCTAAATATAGCAAATTTTATGGACCGTTTCCTAGCACATGCACTTATTGACCAATTATTTATATATAACGTCCGCACTCACTTTTATATTTTTATTATTTTTTATTTTTTATTTATAATTTTATTCTTACAAATAAAATTAAATCAATAAATATACACAATGATGTACAATATATAAAATAGGGTGTACAACTAGCTTATCCTTATTTATACGTATTGTTATCTTATCCTTTTTGGCAACTATAAGTTTTGATGGGCAAGGTTCTTTTTCTTATCTTTAATCATTGATGGAAAAGGTTGAGAGCATAGGGAGATTTATTTTACTTTATTAGTTTTACTCTAAATATTCTTGTACCCTATTAGTACGAGACTAAAATGATAATTAATAAATAAATTTTAATAAAAAAGATTTAAGTTTTGAATTCAATAATTTTACTTAGTGGTATGTAGGAATATTTTGTCCTATTATATATTAATTAGTTAATTATACACAAAACTATAAAGTTTAAATAATATTTTATAATTTTAAGACTAATCAAAATCAATAATACACCAATTTGTCTCATGATATTTAAAGGGCTCCTAACTCTAGGATGTGCATGTTACCGAATTTTTGATTGAAATTTTGTTTTGCAAGTAAACTCTGCTTTGTCAATGGCACGACAAGGGATCTGTGTATGTTGTTTTCATTAACAGAAGGGCATTGACCGTTTCGATTTCGATTGCTTCAATAATACATGATTGCCCAGCTTGGACCACCAAAGTAATCTCTAGCTAAATAATCTATTTCACATCCTGCCCATCATGTAAGTTTACTCCTATGCTTACTTCACATGTAATAAATTACAGCCTTTTGTCATGTTAAATTTTTGTGTGTAATAATATATTTTTGAGAAAACTCCCTTTTACCCCTCACACTAACCTCGTAAATAAGTATTTCCTGACACATTAAAATTCTTAATTTAAATTTTAAAACTTCAAACGTTTACCAAATCGAACTCTCCGTTCACCTCCGTCACCACCCACTAACGATTTTTGTCTACGTGGCACATTAAACGATGACATAACCGTTAATAGATGACGTGGCTAATAGAACTTATCTAATGTGGCCACAGCTGTTCCAAAACGACGTCGTTTGTTGTGTATTTCGCCATTAAATTTTTTTGTGTGCAATAATATATTTTTTATTAAATAAGTTTAATGAAAATTATGAAGTATAAATTAAATAAAACATAAAAATTAAAAAATATTATTTAGTTGTTTTTGGTGTCGGCTAAGCTTCCATTTTCTTTTTTAATTAGTTATGTCATCTTTTTTTTTTCATAAAATAATTGTTTAACCTCAAAAATTTCTCTAATTTTATTTAAAAAATTTAAATAATAAATAACTTTAGATTAATAGATAAATTTAATTATTTTATTTTATTAAATATTATAAATCTCGGAAAAAAATTTAAAATTTTTTTAGCCATATTCGTTATTAGTCAAACATATATTTATTTGAAGCATCATAAATTTAAGGAAAAAAATTCCAACTTTTTTTCTCAAGCGTGATATTGCATTTGGTATTAAAAAATATTTGATTGTCCAGCAAAATTCTCTTAAGGGATAGGGGGTCAAATTGTTTGCTTTGTGGTTTACTATATATATTACATTAAGTACAATATAATATATTTTAAAAGAGATAATAGTCTTTTTTTTATTAGGGAGACAATTTTAGAAAGAAGAATAATTTGATATGAGTTTCTTGTGAGTCAGTATATATTAAGGAGCCATAACCATTTACAAGCATCTCTTCTCCTTGGCAGCCATTTTATATTAGAAGGGATTTCTTTTTCAATTTAGTAATATTGGGAAACTTTTCTAAGCCTGAATTTAAGCTTAAATAACTGAGAATTATCTAAAAGGAATTAAAATAGTAAAAAGATTTTTAGACAGGTCTTAAATTCCATCTGATTTCATCTAAACCACAACATAAATTTCTCCCAATATAACTTGTCATTATATATAGCCATTATTTTGAGATTATTTTAATATTTTTCTAATAGTACGTAAATTAAAATATTTATTTTTATGTCGAAAATTGGATAAGGAAATGGAGAAAATATGACCTATCTGCAGTGCTATTTTAATTGTAGTGTGTTCATGTGTTAAGTGTATTTTAATAACAAGACAAATGAAAAATAGATGAGGGTAAGAATACAAATCTGAGGGATGTCCTAATTGCAAATTCCATCAAGAAAAAAGTAGAGAAGTGACCGGCTCAAATTAGCCACTAGCCCATGTAGAGCCGGACCGGACTGGGTCAACGTTTTACCAAACCAAGTAGAAGATGGGGAAATGGCCCGTTTGAACAAAGAATTGGATTTACTCATCCTGTGGTGTCAACATCACGTAACTGACGATTTACCAGTCGTTTGTATTCTCTTTCAAGTGAAATTTTAGTATATTTTTTGTTGTGGTGAGCTTCATTCTGTGGTCAAATTGTCATTTGTTTTTCTCTGCTCATGATAATCATATTGGCACTCCTAACATGAGCAAATCCAATTCTGAATAAAACGAGGAAGAAAGCATAGATATACAAGCAAATCCAATAAGTTGTGGCTCCGTTGTCATACAAATTGAGCTTAGTAGTTAAAAAGACTCTGAAATATTAGAAGTGAAAGCTCAAAAAAAAACACGTTAGTAAAAAACAAAACCATAATTGCCCCACTACCCAAATAAGATTAGTTTCACCTCGAATACAAGGTGGGAATAATCATGGTCGTTGGTCATCAGTAAAACAAAACAACAAAATAATGGAGGTTCCTCACCAGAAACTCAAGTCAGTCACTACTAAATGACAAGAAATATTTGACCATCCAATAATCTTAAGAATCTGGAGATAGAGTTATGCCAAAAGGCATCAAAACAGTGTTATAACTCAGAAAAGGAATGAACTTTTAACATAAACTAAATGTAAATAGTTCCTAAGAATATCTTGAAGCAGAAAGTTTCAGGCATTCACTCTGACACCTTTTAAGGCATATGTCATTCCAATTAGGCACTTGGTGTTGGTTAACACAAACAGTTCGTGCACAGGCATCAGCACAGGCATCAATCTCGGATACACCACAGACAGTGACACAAGTATCAGGAATAGGATCTTTCGAGAACGAACCAACCTTTTTTAGCATCCGCTTTGACGTACAAACCCTCTCGCAGACAAAAATGTCATCAGAACTCTTCTCCCTTCCCATTGCACTTTTCAACCTCTGCTCTTCCGCGCGCTTTTTCTTGACTCTGAAAGCTTGACCTGCAACAACTGCAGGGATTGCAGCCCCCAAAAGAGTCCACCATATTTCCCCCATCACAGGTATAGATGTTCAGTTGCTTTCTCCCCACCAATTCATATACTGCAGCACACTCCTAAGGAAAACAAGGAAAATGTATGAACTTTCTTGTTCAACTATACTGATATATCATCCATCATAACACGTAAACAAATAAGAATCAGAAACACAAGTCCCAGTACCAAAATCTTCAACAATATATTAAAACAAAAAAAAAAGTCAGAAATCATAAATTTCATATCAGTGTCCATCATTCCAAATGAACCAAAAACAAGAGAAAGCATGATAAGAATGGTCTTGACCTTTGGCTCATTTACAAAGAGAAATTATTGCCATTATGACACAAATTTCCCTTCTAGGTCTTCTCTCTAGTGGATTTTCTTTCAAGGATATCACATTCTATGCAATAGTACATCCATCCACATTGGATGGGATTAGCAATGTCAACGTTATATTAAACAGGGAGAAAAGTAAAAGAAAAAACAACGATAGGAAACTAGAACCGATAAGAGTCAGTCCGTGAAAATTGACAAAGAATTGAGAGAGAGAGAGAGAGAAAGAAGATGGAGCCCTTGCTGAAAGGATCACATTAATCTCTACCCACCATCACCAGAGATTGTAAAGGGAAATATTGTAATAGTTTTGCATGCATATAATGTTCTTCTGTTTCTTTGCATTCATAAGATGTATTTACATGCTACTGCAGATGCTACATGTTTTAAATATAATATTATATTATGCTTTTGGCTACTCAAGTGGTAATTTCCCCATAAATTGGACGAGTAAAGTTGTAATTCCATATTTATCAACATAATTTACGGAAAAAGCACATATAACAATCAAAATTGTAACTTCACAAAGAATATGAACTCAGGCATCAGAGCATCATAGACCATGGAAGCAAAAATAATTGAAAAGTAAATATAACAGTTAAATGAACACCATGATCCTCCCATAACAAGTCAACAAGCATTGCACCATCACCTTAAGTTTTGAACCCATAACATCAAATATCTAATCTAACAAGGACACTTGTCCTCAAGTTATCTGCCAATTTCAACTATTATCTTAACCTCTTCAGTTGACAAAGAAATGTAGGAATGGAAATCTTAGAAGAAAGCATGCAAAACAAATTCCAACCACACTAGTTATGAACAACATCTAAAACTGAATGTGCAGTTCATGAAAAATGAATCCCACACTCAACAAAATCTACATGCAAAAACTATAAGGCCATACCAACAGAATAGAACAAGCAAAGAAAACTTGAACATTACAATGTCTGTTCGGATAACATCCCCTGCATAAACATGTCAAATGCAGAATATATACCAGGGTCAATTATTTAAATCCAGGACCGCTCAGCAAACCATAAAGTAGGCAGAGACAAAGTTTCTCAATGCAAACAAGCACAGTTCTAGTTTCCAAACAATACCAGAAGAATTTAGCACTGTGTAAACATATTGCATTTGATATTAAATTCTAGCTTCAAACTTTCTAGGTTTTTAGTTAAATTATTATTATATGGTTTTCATACTCATAGTATTTTCTTGATTTTATTTGATAGAATATTAAATATTTGGTTAGAGAGTTATTCTCAGTACAGAATTAGTATGTTATAATCTAATCTACATGATAAGTGACTAATTATGACCATATCAATTTTCAGTGAATTAGAAATGGATAAATTTCTGTAAAAGGATCATTTAACTGCTTTTTTTGTTTAAAACTTGGTGAAAGTGAAAAGAACCCATAAGGTTCATGCAGCATTTCAAAAATATAAGACACAAAAATCAATTACAAGTGTATTGTCAAAAAATTTGTACAGTCCTCTTTCTGACATATTGCAATAAATATTTAAATATTTCTTTCTATCAATAAAATGTCTTTGCCTGTCACTGAACAGCATTGTAACTGTTCAATTACAGATGCTCATCATTCTTAAATAATTACAAGAAAAGTACAGTGCCAACCTTCAAAGTTCCTATTGCAAGACCCTCCAATTGCCTTAATTTCATTCAATCCAAACAAGCACAGTTCTAAAAGATCTTATTCTATCTGACAGATATCGATTGGATAATCTGTAGAACTCTACAAATAGATATCGACCATTCTATTTAATGTCACATGTATCTTGTTTCACAGTTGTGTCCAAAGTCAATTCAAGCTTAACTAAATACAGCAAACTCAACACAAAAGTATAAATTACTCAGTGAACAACTCATTTTTAATAACCCAAATAACAGACAGAGAGTTTAAATAATTTTTCACCCAATAACAAAAAAGCCTAGAATTGGAATTCCTTTCTAGTCGACTTTGGCCAAATGCCTTTCAATCAAGTACAAATTACTCTGTGAACAACAACCCATTTCTCATAACCCAAAGAACAGAAATAAAGTTTGAATTTTTTCTTAAATAAAATAACAACAAACCTAGAATTCGAGTTCCTCTGCAATCGACTGTCGCCAAATGCCTTTCAAACAAGCTTCTCAAGTCCGCAGGGAGAAAATGATGAAAACCCCTTTGCCCGTTCGTCGTTAGACCTCGTTTTTCTATAGAAGAGGTGTCATTAGAGGGTGAGTAGAGCGCGATTTTCTTTCCGGTGGTGAGGGAAAAGGAACATTGAGGAATGCAGATTTTGCAACGTCTGCACAGTGGAAGCTCGTTCCTTTTTCCCCTTGTGTTGAGCGGGCCAAAACAGAAATGGGGATGCGGTTTTATTTGTGTCTTGGTTTTTCTTTTATATATATATATAATCACCGATTTCAGTAGGCAACTTATTGAAGCAATCCATGATTTTCCTTACAAACCTAGAAATACAAACTGACCAGTGTCCCTTCAAAGTATTATTGCTCTTCGGAGTTCCTTATTTCATATTTGATTCTTCATTGAAACAATTAAAACAATATATTCATAATTTGAATTTCCTTTAAAAAAAATAAAAATTTAAAGAAAAAACATCCCATCTTCTCTTAAAAAAAAAATCTTTAAAAATATTTTTTATTAAATAATAAATTTTTATATAAAATATTTTTAAAAAAAAAATTAACAAAAATTAATCCAAATAAAATTTAAATAAATTTACTTTTAAAAATAATTATCAAATAGCTAAAGTCATTCACAAGCAATTAAACCTCACTCTTTAATTATTTTTTAATTTTATATATAAATCTTATAAAAAAATTATTACTTGACATTATTATCATCTTAATGTTTTAAATTAATCAAAATAAATTTTTATATTTTAAACCAAAAATAAAAATAAATTTTATTAAAATATTTTTATCTGTATAAAAATAAAAATATTTTTTATTAAAATATTTTTTATTTATACAAAAAATTTATTTTTATTCAAAATTTAAAATATAAAAATTTATTTTGTTTAATTTAATTTTTTTTTAAATTAACAATAATATGATAGAGAAAAAAAAAATTCTCTAAAAATAACTTTATATAACTTTCAATAGACTGATAGTGTAATAAACTCAAGTTCAAGCTCATGTTAAAAAAGATGTTTACATTTTTAGTGCAATGCTTTTGAACAAAATTACCTCAATCACAAGATACTTAAGGGAAAAAACTTAGAAAAAGAACAACTTAGAATTAATGTTATTGAAGTTGGTTCCATGTACCTACAAAGTAAAGTAGAACTATAGACATAGAAAAGTATTACATTCTAGGAATTTTTTTCAAAAAAAAAAAAAAAAAAAACATGGTTTTCTATGTGAGATCCGAGTGACATTGCGTATTGTTTTCATACTAAATTAGATTTCTAAAGCTAAAAATGCCTTAGAATTTAGATATAAATAGGTCATCTGTAAACCTTCATTTCTGCTTAAATATCTCTGGAAAATCAAACTTTGTGATATTTGTACTTTTGCCCCAAATTGAATCTATTGACTTGTGGGTTAAACCCATGGAGTACCAAGTTCCTTACAGCTTCAACTCCTGGCTCCAATGCAGCATCAATCTGTCCAGAATGCACAATAGACAAAGGGAAACAAAAGTTAGCCATATATATAAGAAGCAGCATACTTTATACAATATAGTAATATACTGATATAGAGAAAATATACATTTGCATCCCTAAAAATCCAAGATTTATCACAATAGTCTTAGAAAGATTAGGTATCCATATCAAAATACTCCTTAAAAGATTTACATTGTGTTTGGATGAGATTTTCTTTTGTTTGGATAGGGAGAGAAAGTGGAGGGAGAAGAAAACTAGAGGAAAAAATGAGTAGAGCTCACTGGAAAGTTTTCTCTCCAAAATTAGAGAGATTTTGGAGAGAAAAGTTACTCCACCTTGCCTTCATTTTCTCTTTTCAAAATTACTCAAACTATGATGAATAAAGGAAGTTATAATAAGGGTATTGCTGTTGTAGTAAATCAAATTACTTTTCTTTTCTCTATATCTTTTCCCCTACTCATCCAATCATAAAGAGAGAACATTTTCTCCTTATTTTTCTCTTCTCTCTATTTTCTTTCCTCTCATTTATTCTCCTCATCCAAACATAGATATCTAACAAATCATAATGGTCTAACTAATACCTAATTAATCTGGTTCAGGTATCCTATCATTCACCAATTAAACATAAGTCATCTAGAAGTGTAATTAAGCTTCATAGAAGGTATCACCTGATTTCTCTCCACTGAACTGAACTTCTGCAGTAGATAAGCCTTCACATCCATAGTTCCAGGGGGATTTCCAATTCCTGTAAATTCCAGATTTTGAAATATAGCACTGCTGAAGAAACTGCAAAAAACAGATCAAGGGACGGATAGAAAACAAGGGACTAACCTACGCAGAGTCGAGGAAACGAATGGGAACCATCCAAATGGCCAATCACATTCTTCAATCTGCAACAATCTAACACCAGTTATATACTTCTGTAGTATGATGTATCAGCAAATGGGGACAGGGATAAAGAAATACACTGCCACTTCACAAACGAGAGAAAGGAAAGATTACAAGGTTTCACCATCAAAGTGTAGTGAAGAAGCTATTATTTAAAAGAATTTAACAATAGAAACTATTCTTGCCATTCAAGGAAGGAAAAAAAAAAGCATGCCTGGCCCTCCTGATAAAAGAATAAGAGCCAACTAAGTTTATTAAATTTAAATATAAATGAGAATTCTGATAGATGCACAGTAGTCAATAACGAAACACCCGTGTAGCAGAACAGCCAGCCCTAAAATCGCTATATCAAGATAGCAGATCGCGAAACAGCTGCTATTCCGAAAATAGAAAAATAAAAATAAATAAAATCCTTAACACACATAATAGGTGCTTAACACTCAAAAATATATTAAAAAGCTAAAACTCAAATACTTGGCAATTCGCATTATATGAATGTAATTTCTAGTATAGGTTCTTGACAATAATATGAAATAGAACCGAGAAATAATGGTGTAGCAGTGTAGCGGTGCAATAAAGGCAAGTTGCAGGACACAAATTGCAGCTGCTATGGCCGCTACACTGATCTTGGAGTGGGATGGAAATTCTGTTGCAGCCCTCTTGAAATCCGCTCCACTATAGCAGGATAGTGTGCCATAGCGCCGCTATTAACTACTATGGACAGATGTAATTTGTTTGAAGCTGCCAGTGATGTTAAGCTAGTGCTACAAACCACTTTTATCATAAGATACCTTCAGCAAGTCTTCAATTCACATACGAATTATTCTCTCCCTAACTATATTCTAAGAAATCTATATTCATTGCAGTCTTAGTTAGGCAAAATCTGTTTCTATGCTTGAACTTCTGTCACATGAACAGTTCTTCTTACTCTATATATGTGTGTCTATATCAGTATATTGTTAGAATAATCATATAAAAATTACCCATTGTGATGGCCGTGTCCACCTTTCCGTTGGAGCCTTAAAATACCATTTGGAAGGCTCATCTCATCATATACCTAAATGGAGAATCCCACAAACTTGTAAATTGTATCATATGAAACAATATTTCAAACACTACAATAAGATATGTACAAACCAGTAAAATATGACGCAAAGGAACTTGATAATATGCAGCAAGTGGTCCGACCTTGAGAATAGAATAAAGAAGATAAAGTCAAGGACACAAGTAAATTTATATATAATCTGACTAAAGTTATTGTTATGATGGATACAAACCGCTTCTCCACTAAAATTCATGTATGTTTGAGGCTTTGCCAACAAAATTGGTACTACTCCTATAGAACCTGCACTGATCACAGAAAAAAAATCTGAGTGAAAACTACAGCGACATGAATTTTTACGTCAAAAACTCAGAAGGTAAAAGGGGTAAGGGGTAAGTAAAATATGAAAAAAGTTATAGAAATGACAGAAGATGATGCACCTATTCCAATCAAGGCCTTTGACTGTATTGTGTTCATCAAAATCCCCTGTGCTTCAGAAATTCTATCAATCATTTCAAATCCAACCTAATAGAGAGAAAACAATAAGATACAAGACAAACAAGGAACATATGCAGGGTGAGCAACCAACTTTACACATTAGTAAATAGTTACATTGTGCCTAGTCCCATGGTATTTATTTCCGGGGTTACCCAAGCCAACAATAAGCCAAGGAGTATATTCCACTTTAGCATCATTGTTGTTGTTGAGCACTGAAGAATGAACTGAACACCTAATTGCAACTGAATGCGTCCTTCTGTAATTCAGGCAAGGCGGCTTCCGAGGATCAGCTATGCAAAAGTTTAGGGCAGAAGCTGCATACAACATTGATCTTTTGAAAACTGAAAAAGAAAAAGGATGAATAAGAAACATCTCATCATATGTTAGAGATCCTTAAAAACAAAATAGGAAGCAGCCATTAAAGAAAAGAAGTTTGCCTTACAACAAAAAGATAAGGTATATGGTTTTGTGGAATCATGTATAGCATACGATTTTTAATTGCTACACTTTTCTTTTTCCTCTTCTTGTTTCAATTATTTTGTCATCTTCACAACTATAATCCATTTGAAGCAAATTTATTGAATTATATTTCAACTGACCTTTCTTACTGGAAATATAGATGAACAGAGAATTGATAAAGTCAGAAATTCAAAAAAGTGAGACCTTTTATATGTTTCTGTATACTACAATAGTTAATGCAGCAAATTTAAAGAATAAATAATGAGCTTTTGAGCTTACTTCCAGAAGTTAGAGGGTACAGGAAAATGTTCACAATTAATTTAAAAACCTAAATTACCTAGAACTCTGAAAGCAATTGCAATTACCTAACAAAAACTATGTGAATCCTTAAATGATTAACAAGTTAAATTTATCCTTTCACTCATGTTCAGAAGCAAAAGTTGCCATTTTTTGAGGTTGTATGGCACTTTCTTGAGATTGCAAGGCATTAAACTTTTCACATATACTACTTTCCAGAAATTCTTGCTCCCACTCCTTTAACAATGCAAACAAAGCACCATAGTCACTTTAAACTAGATTATCACCCTATTTTGAAGATAAGGAGAAAATGCAATGATATATAATTTCATCAGAGATAAACTATGAGTAGCCAAAAACTCACTCAGATTATAACATTAATTCTTCAGTTTCCTTCAGAATAGACTAAAAAGAAGAAGAATGAAAATTGTTTGGAACACCAACATATGTTGTGGAACAATAGTTTTGGACCAAGTGAAGTCTAAACCACATTCCAGTAAAAAACAGTTAAACAAAAACTCAACCATAAATATCAACTCAAGAAGGTTGTAAGCATTTTGTGTTTTCAAATTCAAACAGATAATAGCCACAATTTCAAGAGCTACCAATATTTCTGTCAATATATTTATCAACCTCCAACAAGTTATATTTGTTTGATTTTCTGCCCCCTAAAGAGTTCATAATCCATGATTTAAGCACAAAGCTTATTATTATAATGGAATGAGTGCTCAGTCCAACCCGTAGAATAACCCATTGAATCTATTCCTCAGAGTAAACCAAGGTTGAGGTATAAAAAACAAATGGGTCCTCTACAAATTTGGAAATTTCTTCAGAAAGGTTCAAACTTTTTCAGATTTTGCAAGTAAACAAATAATCCCATTACAAAGGCAATGAATTGACCAAGCCAACTGGCAGTTGAGGTTGCCAAGGTGACAACGGTTGCTCGAAAGACTGTGAGAGAATATAAAAGCAAAGGCGAGAGTGTATCTAAGCAGCATCGTTTTAAGGTTATGGAACAGCGTTCATAGGTGCTGCGAAAGCAACAAAGATGAAAAATAGATAACAATAGAGATAGAATCTAACCTGAAACTGAAGAAGATTGTAGCTTCTGAGTTGAGTCGTGAGCTTTATTGGGGCGAGATTGAGAAATGCCGAAGTGAGAAGAGAGTTTAGCAGAGGGTGCTGTTCACCAGTAGGAAGGAAAGAAAGGAAATATCGTAGATAACATGGGGATTAACATGAAATTGTTAAAAATAGATCTATGGCAGAAACAGTGCCACGTCATCCAAAGCTGAACTCACCGTTTAAAATATCATTTTTTAAATGAATCATCAAATTTTCTTTGTAATATTCTTGCCTTTTTTTTTTTAGAGCATACTATATCTTTATGTTTTTTAAAAGGAAACTAATGACAATTGGAAACCAGCCTAGGCCTCACAAAGTAATTAGACTTTTGTCTTTTAAAAAAAGGTTGCTTACAGTGTGATACTGGGATTTTAACGTAAGATTACAAGTCAATTAATTTATTTTTTGTCAACTCAACCAGCCTTATATATATATATATATATATATAAATGATGCTATCCTCTTGTTTTTGATGAGGAATAAAATTTTTAAAATAAAATATACTTTTGATTTCTCTTAGATCATGAAAGAATCAAAATAACTCTTTGTATGTTAGAGAGATCAACATGATGCATCTTAAGTACAAGGTGGAATTAAATTCACCCTTCTAAGATTGGAGAGATTAAAATAAATCTCTTTTTAGATAGATTAAATTATTACTCTTCCTATCATACTTTATTTTAAAACATACACTCTTGGAGGAATGTTTTCAGTGACATCCATTAAAGATAAGTCAAATTATGACTCTATTAAAAAATTGATAATATAATACATATGTGACATTTGAAGCTTTGTTGGCATTATTTCATTTATATGAATATTGGCGAAAATTATAATTGGATTATGATGTGTTTAAAGTTTTGTTTTTTAACATTCTTACATATTCAAGAAGGACCATTTTGTTCAAAGACAGTTTAAATCTCTAATGAAATAGATTAGACAAAGTTAATTAGACACATCATTATTTAGTCAATGTTTTAATCAACATCCACATTTATAAAATAAAATAAACAAAGATTCATGAGTCATATGTAAGTTACATCACCAATTTTTTAACATAGTTATAATGGAGTCTCTACTTATATCTAAGAGGACCAAAAGCTAAGCTAATGTTTTTATTTTACTTTTAACTTTTAAATATATATACCAATCATGTAATGGATTGGATTGTCGGGTCCGGTTGATGGTTTTTATAAAATAACTATGGCCTTTGTCCCCCAACACACCTTGACCTAATTAATGAAAAGACTATTATATCCTTTAAAAAACACAACACACTCCCATCTGTTCATCTTCACTACGGAGAAGACGGCACACATCCTACTCCTTCCATCGTCATGCAAAAAGGGAGAGAAGGAGGTAGATTTTATTATTTTCTTCTTCCTCTTATAATGCATTCGAGCTTGAAAAATTAAATAATAAATTATTAAAATTGAGATAAATCATGATTTTCTGTAATTATGATCACATTTACAAAGTAAATAAGTTTCAAAATTCATATATTATATGTTTTCTCAAAACAAATCTTAAAATCTGTTTGATATAAATTTGCTCAAAATGGATTTTGAGATCCATTTGCCAAAAAATGAGGGAAACGGATCTCAAGCTTCATTTTGAACAAATTCTTGTTAAACGAATTTCAAGATTTATTTTGAACCAATGGATTTGGAAATCTATTTTCTTTATTTTAGAAGCTGATTTATTTGTTTTCCTTTATTTAACAGAAGGTTGTAGGAGAAGATTATAGACCTCTGCACAAGCAAACGGATTATACTCGTGTGTATTACAGATGAGATATGCTTATATGATGGTACAGTTAAATACATAATAGGATGTACGACTAGGGGGTTGTGAAATGGCCGATGCTTTTATTTTGGCAAGCATTTATGACTAGGGATGACCTACTCAATTGGGCTAAACATACTTTGGAAGATGCACAAATTTATTGTTGTCATTGTTAGTTATGAGGCTAGAGGTGTAGGGAAGAGGACTATGATGGCCTTGAGGTGTGAAAGGGGTAAGAAGTGCAGGCCACCCAAGAAAGGCTTGACACATATAAAGACAGGATCAAAGAAGTTTAGGTGTTCATTCAGATTGAAACGCAAACAATGTGCACATGGTCTATGATGGGTTAAAAAACAATGTGGATTTCGTAACCATCTTCTAGGGAAGATTTTGGTTGGCCATCCATATACGGGTCATCTTACTATGAAGGGGCAATCTTTGGTTGTAGACATGACTACAAAATGGTCAAGCCATGGAACATACTCCTTACTTTTTGAAACACATACCTTCTTGAATACAACAAGAAACACATACCTACCAGTCGCATCAACACGCCTGTTTCCATCTTCATCAACATAAACTCCAACATTAGAGCAACCGAATCCGGACATGGGACAGAAAACAAGCTTATAGTCTTCATGATATTGTTGAATCTTGAACCAATCAGGCACTATGTTTTGGTAATCAGGATCATGAGGAATTCTCAGACCATCCTTCTGTCGTTTCAACAACTCACCAAACCAATTGAGGGCAACTTAAGCACACTCGCTCTACCTCAATTGGCAGAGTCACATGCTTAGCAGGAGGAGCCTCGCGCTGATAATGGACCATCGGACCACCCTTCGCTTCCAGCTTAGCCTGTACCTATTGTTGAGCCATACATTGTCTCCAATGAGAAGCAGTAGGACGCCTGTGACCCTCATTTGGATATTTCTCTAGGGGCAACTGTGATGGCTGATCAATGTTCTTTGTTCTTGTCATAATTGTAAACAACAATTCAAACCACACATTTTCTTTTTTAAAAAAAAAATTAAAACATGAACCACTATTGAGTGAGAAAAATTAAAATAAATTGTTAAGCTTAAAATTGGCCAAATGGTTCGGTTAGTTTCGAATTGTGACTCCCACAAGACCCCAATTAAGAGAGGGAGATGGGAGCTAGTAGGTCATTTTTGACCCAAAAAAATATGATCTAATAATCCGTGGAACTCGGAGAGAAGAAATCTATCTATGCTGGATATCTTTGTGATTGTTCCACTACTAATAATCTATAAACTGGTTTTGTGTCACATGGCAACGGAAGGACAGTTCAAATCTTGCAAAGCCAAAATAGAAAATGCTTACTTTTAATTGCCATCCTTGTTTCCTTGTGTATATTTGCATACAAACGTTAGGTGCAGTAATGGCGCTAGTAGGACAGTGATGGTAGAATCTGGATCTAGAACCTCATATCAATTAGATCGTACCGGATTTCGGCTACTTTAATTGATTTTTGGATCCGTCTCAGTCTTATTAGCACCATTGGATCTGTCCCTGTTGGAGATCAATAACTTATCTCCTGATATCTGCCTTGTCTGTGGTTCTCAGGACAATTTTGTCACGAATTCTTTAATTATTTTCTGGGTTATGTTCTTTCTCTTCCTTTCGATAATCTTGTTAATCTGAGTATATAAAATTGTGGGTGGCAGTGTCCACAATACAGAGAGAAAGTGGACATGCTCAAAGGACATCTGTGATTACACAACATTTTTTTAATATATTTGCTATGTGGTGAATCACTGCAGATGGTATTAGATGGTAGGAGATGTTCTAACTTAACTAAAGATTTTGGGTTCAAGCTCTGAATTTAATTGCATTATAGCTTTGTTGGAAGAGTTTTACTATATTTATAATCCTACTTAACTTGAATGTGCATTAGTCGGTGGACGTAATTTTAGATAATAGATTCTTTTTTTTTCTTTTATTTTTTTTAAAAAAGATGCCATTGGATGATTGAGCTGAAAGAATGGGCACACAATCAATGCAAATTGTGATCATATGCTGGGTTCTATCCTTATCTTTGCCTCCAACGAGATCATGTTATATGTCCTTCACTTCATCGGCTTATCACTGGGGTGGTTATATATTAAAGATATTTGCCCAGTGAGGCATGGAGCTTTTATTAGATGGGCACTGGTAAGAACACACGGGGTGAGGAGCTACTCAGGCTCAGGAGATAACACTTCCTACCACCACAAAAATTTAACTCCATGTTACATGAATAAACGCCTGTGACCCTCATTTGGATATTTCTCAGAGAAGTAAGAATTAGATTCCCACCTTGAGTGGAGAGATTGTTTATTCTATATTCTTTGAAATCAACATTTACCATTTTTACCCAACTTATCATCTTTAATTATTTTTCATTTATTTTCAGCGAGGAGCATTATTGTTTCGGAAAATAAATCATGATTTCATTTTTACATTCTATTGAAAAACTATGCAATATAATAGCCATTCTATTCTCATTGTGGTTTCATAATTTTCATTTTGTGTATCAAACAAGCGATGAGATATTTCTCTCCAATAATGGAAATTTTCATTGTTAAGTTGTAGTATCAAGTAAGTCTTCAAACTTCACAGAATATTTAGAGAAAAGTCAATAAGCTTTTTAGCCTATGGCTTCTCTTAAACCTTGAATTGATAGCAGATGAAACTTTAAAGAAACTCTGTGATTGCTAAATTTAAATAAGAGATGAAAATAATAATGCAACAGAATCACCGCAATATTTTTTAACTACTCCCACAAAAATAGGAAGGGTATTCATTAAGGCTTCCCTCCACTTTACCATACGACTCCCTTTAAAATTTCTTTCAAATTTTTCATTTTACCCTTATAACTTCAGCAGCTCCCTTCCATTTCACTCTAGAGTGCCAAATGGCTCTTGGCACTCTAAACAGCCCTACAGTCGTTTTGTACTCCAGAGTTATCAGTACCATATGCATCACTTGGCCTTGCACTCTAAAAAGTCTTT
The DNA here is from genome assembly GCA_022379115.2 of Bauhinia variegata. NCBI lineage: Eukaryota > Viridiplantae > Streptophyta > Magnoliopsida > Fabales > Fabaceae > Bauhinia > Bauhinia variegata. The sequence goes on along the minus strand of CM039438.1, from coordinate 8,062,447 downwards.
ATCTTTCATTTTCAGGATTGCAGCTATCATGAATGGCCTTGTTCTTGTTGGGATTGCTGTGGGTTTTGTTCTTTTTTGAATTGAAGCATCTCTAGAAGAGGCTGATTAATAATTTCACCAAACATTAGTTGATTAATATGTATATCTTTTGTCAAAGATCGTATCTTTCTTAAATTCTTGATTTGATGTGGAACTAAATTGTTTTTGGGTCATTCAACTGAATGAATTTCATTTGGATAGAGAAAATTTGTACATAACACTATTTAGCTTTTGAACTAAAAACTAGGTGGGATGTATATTAGGCTCATTTGTTGGCATCGACCTATTGCAGAGATGAAAACATAGCCTTTTGGAGGACTTAAAACTACCCTTTTGCAATTTTGCTAAAAGTACGTTCTCTGAATAAGAAAATGATTCTCAATTAACCAATGAAGCTAATAGTAGGAAATTCTCAGCACTATTTAGTAGTTTCATTGATATGCTTTCATTTCTCAAAGTTGGAAACAAGAAAAATTTTCCTGTGTAACTGCAAGTAAAACACCCAAAAGTCATTGTTCTACTTCTTAGGAGAACACATCATGTTAACACACCATTAATATAATTCCATCCCATAAAGAAATAGTAAAATGGAAGCCAGAAACTTAAAATAAAAACAAAGAAAGCCAAGTGATGCATATGGGACTAATCACTCTGGAGTACAAAAAGGCTATGTAGGGCTGTTTGGAGTGCCAGATGGCTCTACATAGCCATTTAGGCTGCAAAACAATTGTATAGAGCCGTTTGGCACTCTATAGTGAAATGGAGGGAGGGCTGCTGAAGTTGTAAAAGTAAAATGAAAAATTTTTAAAAAAAAAATTAAAAGAGGGCGTATGGTAAAGTAGGGGGGCCTTAGAATGCCCAAATAGGAAGGGTGGTTATCAGATCATTTACTGATTTGGATATGATGGAACCTCACTAGTTTATATCTCTTGAATGGAAGGTGAAAAAAAATTTCATTATAGAGTCGTATTCTTTAATTTGGAATGAAAGTGTTTGCTTTGTCCATTAAGAATAAGTAACATGTTCTTCGCGTTACATTTTTACTCATTATTTCCCATTCTGTTATGTGATATTAGAGAATAGCTGTCAATATCTTGGTGTAAGTTCAAGATACTCCTTTGTTGCACAATCCGGGGCTATATAGATTAAAAAATTAAGAATTTTTCAATGTATTAGTATTAGCATGGACAAAATTTTCTATTTCATACATTGTTTCAAACCCTATCTTATGAGGTATTGATTAATCAAGAAATTTTAATTAATACAATTTGTAGTATTATTTGATTTTACCTTTGATCAATCATTGTTTCATAAGATATGATTTGAAACAGGGTTTAAAATGAAAAATTTTGTCATGTACTAATAAGTGTATTTTTAGGGCATAGGTTAAAGATCATATCAAATAGAAAATAGCTCTTAAGGTGATTTGGTAGGCATATTCTCTTTTGATGGGAATTGAGAATCCTAGATTCCCATATTTGCTGTGCATATTTTTAAGAACACATTTAATCAAGAAACTGACTCTTTCACTGTTACTTTTATGATGACTGATCATCTTCCCACAGCTATTCAATTACTAGAGTTGTGAGGACAGTGAGTAACTAAATAAATACTTGTCCAATTATCAAATTCAAATATCTCTTTATTATTGGGGTTACTTCAGTCTCAAAAGACACAAGTCTAACATTCTCCCACTTGGTCATTTGGGATTATCATAAAATCTCATTTCTTGACAATCCTTATTAACTTGCCAAATTTGCATATGTCACTTCGGTAAAAAAAACCATAATGCTAACTTTATCAATATATTGTTGGAGGATTAAACTTGTTGCCTCATTTTTCTATTTCATTACATATCTCATTTATTATGATTGATTAGAAAAAGTATAAATTATGTTAAAATCTGCTGCAATGAGATAATACATAAGATGTGTTGTATGAGACAGTAAATTTGACTGATTGTTAGAATAGTGTCAAAGCAGCTTTTGTGTTTGCTTGCTTTCGGTTTTCTTACAGAAGACATCAAAGCAGTCTAATACAGAAAGCATCACAGAAGAAACAAGGCTTTCTTATTTAGAAATACGAAATACATTACAGCAAATCCTAACTAGAGCTCTATATAGTACAAAGCTTATGCATCATTGTTAAAGCTAGCTATCTCGCTCTTATTAGTTCATCATATAGCAGATTTCTCATTCTCAACCTTCTTGAATATAAAAGGAAACACATACCTACCAGTCGCATCAACACGCCTGTTTCCATCTTCATCAACATAAACTCCAACATTAGAGCAACCGAATCCGGACATGGGACAGAAAACAAGCTTATAGTCTTCTTGATATTGTTGAATCTTGAACCAACTATGTTTTGGTAATCAGGATCATTCGGATTTCTCACAGACCATCCTTCTGTCGTTTCAACAGCTCCCCAGTTGAGGGCAGCTTTAGCACACTTGCTCTACCTCAATTGGCAGAGTCACAGCCTTAGCAGGAGGAGACTCGTGCTGATCATGGACCATGGGACCACCCTTCGCTTCCAGCTTAGCCTGTACCTATTGTTGAACCATATATTGTCTCCAACGAGAAGCAGTAGGACGCCTGTGACCCTCATTTGGATATTTCTCTAGGGGCAACTGTGATGGCTGATCAATGTTCTTTGTTCTTGTCATAATTGTAAACAACAATTCAAACCACACATTTTTTTTTTTTTAAAAAAAAATTAAAACATGAACCACTATTGAGTGAGAAAAATTAAAATAAATTGTTAAGCTTAAAATTGGCCAAATGGTTCGGTTAGTTTCGAATTGTGACTCCCACAAGACCCAAGTTAAGAGAGGGAGATGGGAGCTAGTAGGTCATTTTTGACCCAAAAAAATATGATCTAATAATCCGTGGAACTCGGAGAGAAGAAATCTATCTATGCTGGATATCTTTGTGATTGTTCCACTACTAATAATCTATAAACTGGTTTTGTGTCACATGGCAATGGAAGGACAGTTCAAATCTTGCAAACCCAAAATAGAAAATGCTTACTTTTAATTGCCATCCTTGTTTCCTTGTGTATAAATGCATACTACCGTTAGGTGCAGTAATGGCTAGTAGGACAGTGATGGTAGAATCTGGATCTAGAACCTCATGTCAGTTAAATCGTACCCAATTTCGGCTACTTTAATTGATTTTTGGATCCGTCTCAGTCTTATTGTCACCATTGGATCTGTCCCTGTTGGAGATCAATAACTTGTCTCCTGATATCTGCCTTGTCTGTGGTTCTCAGGACAATTTTGTCACGTATTCTTCAATTATTTTCTGGGTTATGTTCTTTCTCTTCCTTTCGATAATCTAGTTAATCTGAGTATATAAATTGTGGGTGGATGTGTCCACAATACAGAGAGAAAGTAGAGATGCTCAAAGGACATCTGTGATTACACCATTTTTTAATATATTGGCTATGTGGTGAATCACCTCAGATGGTATTAGATGGTAGGATATGTTTTAACTTAATTAGAGATTTTGAGTTCAAGCACTGTGAATATAGTTGCATTACAACTCAATTAAAAAAACTCTGTTATATTTATAATCCTACTGAGCTTGAATGTGCATTAGTCGGTGGACATAATTTTAGATAATATATTATTTTTTTTTCTTTTATCTTTTTTAAAAAGATGCCATTGGATGATTGAGCTCAAAGAGTGGGCACACAATCAATGCAAATTGTGATCATGTGCTGGGTTCTATCCTCATCTTTGCCTCCAAGGAGATCATGTTATATGTCCTTCACTTCATCAGCTTATCACTGGGGTGGTTATATATTAAAGATATTTGCTCAGTGAGGCATGGAGCTTTTATTAGATGGGCACTGGTAAGAACACACGGGGTGAGTAGCTACTCAGGCTCAGGAGATAACACTTCCTACCACTACAAAAATTTAACTCCATGTTACATGAACAGCTAGTTTTTTCTTTTTTCTTTTTAAAAATATTCTTGATTTTCTTAACTACAGAATTTATTCATCCCAGTTTCCGTTTTGTGAAATATGTTAGTAATCAGGGTTTTTCGTGCTGGAAAAAAATAATAATCTTGGGGTGAGACTGAAAAAGAAATAACATTACTTTTATTTCTACTACTTTCAGATTTCAATAATTCAAGTAGAGAATATCTATAAAAAAATGTCATGTGTATAAGTGTTGATGTGTATGTTTGTTAGTGTAAACCAATTTATAAATCTAGTGTATTGTAATTATTTATAAAAAAATAAAAAATAAGAGACATGTAAGAAAAAAAGTAGCATTACTTTGTTTATAAACTCGAAGAACAAGCTCAATACCTATTAATCACTTGACCATAATGACTTGTTTGGTACACAGAATAAAAATCATTAAATTGGAATAGAATGACATTTTATTCATAGTTGAGTAGTTCACAGTATGAAGTAGAGACATTAAAAGGGCATTAAGTCTTACACTTGAAAAATTTTACATAATTAAAGAAAAAATTGAAGGAGGTGGGGGAAAAGGAGGAGGGGGGGGGGGGGGGGTGGGTGGGTGCCTGTCGCCCCTTTGATCTGTCCCTAAAATAGAATGACTCTCCAAGCAATTCCTTTGTTTAGTTATACATGAATTAATGTGGAATGATGAAATCTATTATTGGTTTAAAAGTACTATCATCATTAAATTAAACAAAGCAAAGTATAATTATAGATGGGAAATTGAGGAAAAAAATGTGTTAATTTTGAGGAACATGAAATGAACAATTGATAAGTATTTTTTAGTATTTATCTTTACACTCTTATACTTAACTCTAGCATATCAAATTTGTATTTAATTGTTTAATTAGCTAATATCCATTTAATTGAGGTTTAATTAGAATTAATTATATTTCATATTAATTTTTTCACTTTAAAGTCCAATTATTTGTTATGAAAATTTTATTTTCAAGATTGAACCTAGGAGACCTCAGAATATGTTAAGTTAATTTCTATGTCCAAGCTAAAAATTGAAGTAACAAATCCTCATAAATTGATGAAGTGATAGCGAAGTGGTGAATTTCTCAACTCTAAGGACAAAGTAAACATTTTGGCAAGGTTATTGAGGGGCAAGGTAATCATTTGACCTCATTAATGACATTTTTGTAATTTTGGAGATATTTTCCCTCCTTCAAGCCATTTTCGGCCTCCCCACTCATTCACGATTACCCCTTCTCCCTTTAGTCTCTCCTTCTTCCCCATGGTTGCCACCATGAAAATGGTGTGCTAGGAGCTCTTGTAATCAATTTTGAATGACTTGAAAACCACCGATTTGATTTTTGAAACTAATATTGTATTTATTTTGGATTTAATGAAAGTTGTATTTCTCTAATTCTTGTTTCTCTCTAGAATTATGTATGGAGATTTTTATGCATGATTTTTGTTTGGGCTTATAGTTTTTCTAGGATTGATTACCCTAGGAGTAATTTCTATGGAATGAAACTTGATTTGGTTGGATTAAAATTCAAATTTTAAGTCTTGAATGCTCTAAACTCTTGCTGTGATTATGGTTGGGGTTAGAGTTAGTTCTAATGACTATAATTTATGCAATTGTATAGTAAAAATTGTCGAGCTAAGTGTAGGGATCTCGGATTAGTTAGGTTCAATCAGATTAATTAATTAGTTAGGTTAATCTAGTTAATTTGCATAACTAGAATTAGATTATATCTCTTGGTTGAGGATAAAATCACTAGATGTTGGATCACTCCTAGGTTGGTTACATTTCATCACTTGTTAGTTTACCTGTTATTGTTTTTACTTATTGATTTAATTTCATTTAATTACTCTGTCGTTAAAAACCCTCATTCACATAGCTTAAATTAATTAAATTTTGTATTAATGATTTTATGAAAACATGACCAAAACTCAACTTGAATTTTAACTTGGTCACCACTTATAATTACAAGGCTATAAGTGTGCCTGCCAACAATCCCTCTCTTGGTGATGATGCTCATTCCTATTTTTATAAAACTGGACTTAGAATAAAATTAATACTCATTCCATGGAATGGAGCACGAAATGAAATCCATGCAGCCACATAATCAAGCCTCACAAGATATGACTTTGCTAAACCTTGAACTGATAAAATATTAGAGGCGCTTTCAATACTAGACTACTAGAGATCGTGTAACATGAAATTATCATTTAGGGGGGCTGTTGGTAGGCAAATTCCCTCAATTTCCGTATTTTCATAATATAATTCACTCCTCAAATGAAATTAGCCATATCTCAAATGTAGCGCAGAGATACTCATTGGTTAAAACAAAAAAAAAAAACATTTTAATACAAATGCATCATCCAGGAAATAAGGCTTTATTATTTAGAAATTAGGAAATACATTACAGCAACTCTAACCAGAGCTTTATTTAGTGCAAGGCTTATGCATCATGGTTAAAGCTGGCTCTTATTAATTTATCATATAGCAGAGAAGTCAACACTCTTGAATGTGACAGCCAATGGACGCTCACTATTCACAACAAAACGTCTGTTTCCATCTTCATCATTGTAAACTCCAAGATTTGAGCAACCGAATCCGTATTGGGGGCAGAACACAAGCTTATAGTCCCCATAGTATTGCTGAATTTTGAACCAACCAGGCACAATGTCTTGCTGATTAGCAGAAGTTTTCATAGACCATCCTTCTTGCGTTTCAACAACTCTCCAACTTGATGTAGGGGCACAGGATGGCTCAGAATTAAACGTCATGGACAAGGTAAGACCTTGATAGATATTAGCAATTCGATATGGGGATGATATTGTTACCGGCAATCCTTGAGAGAGCTCATTGGAATCTTGGACAACAGCAATTGGGCAAGTTTCATTTCCAAGCTTGGCGAGTCCAAGTCCGCCGCTGCATCCTCTGATTGCCTGCAGGATATAGTATGTGCTGAAAGTGCAAGTTAATAAATCCTAGAGGGGGTGAATAGGATAATAAAAATTTTTGCAATAAAATTTATATTTTCAGAATCAAGCATAAAAAGATAAGCTTGATTATGTGCAACGAAAGCTTGATTTCAAAAATATCAGAGTTTAAAAAAGCTATGAAACAGTTTATCACAGCATGCAGAATTTAGATACTGAAAGATAAATATGTTGAAATCAAAGAGAGTAAAGAGGAGAAATTTCACAGTGATTTATAGTGGTTCGGTCTATCAAAGACCTACGTCCGCTTCTCTCAAATACCCTTGAGAGAGTTAGCTTCACCATCCAAGCTGGTTTACTGGCTTCTAGCTGCCTTCTACAAATGTGCAGAAATCAAGCACAACCGAACAGGAATCAAGCACAACGGCTTAAAGGTTGGTTTTACCAGGAGCACCAAGAACCCTTTACAATACAGACTATGTCTAAACAGACTATGTCTTTCCCTTATGCAGGGTTGCAATACACGAAGAAAGGCTAAACATCCTTCTTACAAAGATTGTATGAGATGAAGAAATCTAGCACAGAAATTATTGCTTGATTCAACAGATATTCCAGTAAGCTTTAAGTGCACAACAAATATTCCAGTTGAAAGTGTGATGCACGACTGAGAAGAGAACAAGATGAATATGTGAGACTTCTTTTGATTGTAAGCAAATGAACCCTTTTTGATTTCTCTCTTCTTGTCCTCTTTTGAGTCTACTTCCTCCTTTTATAATGGTCTCAAAATATAGCTGTTGAGACTCATTAATTGCAACTACATGTTTTGTCATTCTTCATGCTTGGAAGGCTTGTGAAAAAGCTTAGCAGAATGCAGCATAACAGTTTAAGCTTGATATCTGTTATTGCATGAGAATGGTAAGTTTGGGTTGGAGAGAAGTGAGAAAAGCCCAACGTCTCTTTCCTTTTGCTGATTTCACGTTGCCCAAAACTGCAGAGAAGAATTGTGTCTTTTGTTGGCTGGTGTGAGACTTCCAAGTTACATTCTTTTTGTTATCACAAAAAGTCAAGAGATGTATCTTTCTCTTCTGCATATATGCTGCCTATGCCATTCTGATTTTGTCACAATACCTTTGCACAGGATGCAGAGATAAAAGCATGTGGCTCCTTTTTGACGAGTGGCCCAATATTTTGGAGGCATGCATTTTGTCATCACGTGAGCCCAATATTTTGCTTTTAGAAAGCTGCTGCCACAAAAGCTGTTTTCCTTTGACTTTGAATATAAAAAGTAATATAGTTGATATAAAAGCAACATTTCTGGAAACACTCCACACATATGCACCATTGTATAAGCAAGAACGTGAGAAAGGAAATTTTGGGGGAACCAAGAAAACATTGTTTTCAAAACATTTTCCAAAATGAAAATTTTGGTTAAATATATATTTCTTGAAAACACAATTCTAACCAAATATAGTTAAAGGAAAATTTCTTTCTAAATAACAATTTGTTACACCATGAATAAAGAATATTGAACACATTCAAAAATTATTTTCATTATCAAAACCAATAAAAATATTTGGGAGACCCTTGAGCTAACAATCTCCCCCTTTTTTATGATGCCAAAATAATTTTTGATTTGCAAACAAATTTTCTCAAAACAATTTTTCTCCCCCTAAAAATATGCCAAGGTTGAAAAATGTAGAAAGAAAATTTTGAATAAATAAAGCAAGTATATTTGTGTAAAGCATGTATATGGCGCAACTCAGCTAGGCAAATCTTCTCCCCCTTTGGAATCATAAAAAATAAGTAGCAGCAATAATTAAGCATAATGCAGTTAATCAAGCATTGTTTGATATGCTATATATCCATGTATCCTTAACCACTGAAATATACCAGTATGGCAAATCTCAAGCCTTCTCCCCCTTTGTCACGGCAAAAAGAGAGGAATTTCCAACTAATCCAGAATTATCATAACAGTAATCAAGCATAAAAATTTAAGTACTTGAAGGTGAAGAAATCATACCCAACTCACTTCTTAGGACACAAAATCTTTATTCAGCCAAATGTTTGGTGAAGATATCTGCAATTTGTTCATCGGTTCTTATGAAGTGAAGTTCTACATCTTTTTTGAGCACATGATCTCTCAAAAAATGATGCTTGATGTTGATATGCTTGGTTCTGGCATGCTGTACTAGATTTTTTGCAATGTTGATAGCACTTGTATTGTCACACAGAATTGAAGTATATTCTTGGATAATTCCATAGTCTCTCAATTGTTGTTTCATCCATAGAACTTGTGTACAACATTGTCCAGCTGCAATATACTCAGATTCTACAGTAGATATTGATACACTTGATTGTTTCTTACACTGCCAGCTTACCAGAGAATTTCCCAGAAACTGGCATCCACCACTTGTGCTTTTTCTGTCAATTAAGCATCCCGCATAATCTGAATCAGTGTAAGCAACGAGGTCAAAATAGTTGTTCTTTGGATACCATAGACCCACATCCTCAGTTTCTGCTAGGTATCTGATTATGCGCTCGACAGCTTGCAGATGAGGTTCTTTAGGCTTGATTTGAAATCTAGTACAACAACATACGCTGTATAATATGTCAGGTCTACTTGTAGTAATAATACAACAACGACCCAATCATGCCTCTGTACAGCTTTTGATCAACAACTTTTGCTGCATCTTCAGATGTAAGCTTGGTTGTTGTTGCCATCGGTATTGACATTTCTTTTGCATTCTCCATTCCATACTTCTTGATTAGCTCTTTGGTGTACTTTGTTTGATGGATGAATATACCATTTGAAATTTGCTTGATTTGAAGCCCAAGAATGTTAATTCTCCTATCAAGCTCATCTCAAACTCATTTTTCATTAGCCTTTCAAAATCCTTGCATAAAAGCTCATTAGTAGCACCAAAAATAATATCATCCACATAAATTTGCACAACCAAGATATCATTATCAACAGATTTAATGAAAAGAGTGGTGTCAACCTTTCCTTTTGTAAAATCATTTCTCAATAGAAATGTGCTTAGTCTTTCATACCAAGCTCTTGGAGCTTGTTTAAGACCATAAGTGCTTTATACAATTTGTAAACATGGTTTGGAAAATCTTCATTTTCAAAGCCTGGAGGTTGTCTAACATAGACTTCCTCAAGCACTTTTCACATCCATTTGAAAAACTTTGAAATTTTTAAAACATGCAAAAGCAAGCATAATGCGAATAGCTTCAATTCTAGCTACAGGAGCAAAGGTTTCATCAAAATCAATACCTTCTTGTTGACAGTACCCTTGAGCTATCAATCTTGCTTTGTTTCTTACCACTTTACCTTGCTCATCAAGCTTGTTTCGGACTGATCGCAGCCGTTGGATGGGCGACTGCAGAGGATGACTGCAGGTCATCCGCATCCAATTTGATGGGCGCAAATCTGCAAGACAAATCACAGTACCATAAGAAATTTTCTCTTTTAAAAGGTGATCGTTTTAACTAAAAATATTTTAAGATCTCAACCAAAAGTATACTTTGGTTAGGTTATTGTAACTAAAGATTTAAAAATCAAAGAGAGAAAAATAAAATACTAATTTTATTAGAGAAATATTTCTAAACATTATAAAAAAACATTTTATAAGAAAGAAATATTTTAATAAATTCAATAAATTTTAAAATATTTTTTTTATCAAAATTAATTAAGAGAATTGATTAAAAAATCCCTTGAACTAACATTCTCTCTTTACTTTTCTCACCCTTGCTTTTTTCATTGTCTCTTTTTCTAAGGCCGAAGTTCTTTCTTTTTTGCGAAAATTTTGAGTGAGAAGAGGCTTTTAGCCATGGCCTATGCATAGATTGCCTAAGAAAAAGGATTTGCTTGAAGTTGGATTTAAAGAGAAGTTTTACAAACAAAACAATTCGGTTTTCCTTTACAGGCAGAGGGAGAGCGATGGGGTGTCATAATATACTAAATTATCAATTTTTCTTTAATATAATACTTATTATATATTTGGCTTTCCTTAAAATTTATATAAAATTTACATTTAATTTCATAAGTCTAGACACTTTAATTTTCACTCTTTTACTTAAATCATAGCTCCAACATGTATAAAGACGTTTTATGCAGATGATAAATCAAGGAAGAACTTTAGAATCTTGCAAGAAACCAAAAGGCAAAAACAATTTCAATAGTTGTCCTTGCTAGTAGGACATTGATGGGACACACGAGTATGATGGAAAGGAAAATATATAACGACTAAATACGGCACCATCAAATCTTTATTTGTGTCGTTTTGTGCTTCGTGGCCATGTGGTTATCATACATCTGCTCATCTATGCATTTATATTATACATGATTATAAAAGATAGAGGACGACTAACCTAGCCTAATAATTGGGGATATAGTATTATCCCTACCTTGATTGCTGGGGTTTTAGTGGGACATAGGTTAAGAATTCGGTGTCGAAAAATTATATTATTTAGTGAAGGTCACATATTAAACTAGTTGACAAATTTTGATATTAATTATATAAAAGAAATTTACAATTAGGCGTTGCTTTTTAATTTTGCTATTTTAGTTAATTTTCCTATATCACACCCTTCCTGTAATAGAGGGAACTAATTTTTCTAGCACAAATTAAGTGGGTTAAAAATAGTTTTGAATTGTGAGCTGCACGAGACCTCAATTAAGAAAAGGATAATATTTGTTGTTTCACTATCATCTCACTCTGTATTTTGATATGGTTCATGGAACATTGATTTTGACGGATAAAATCTTTTACCTTAAATTTCTTTTGAATAATTTAATGACACTTGAAGCATTATTTATAGTTTTTAGCCTAGGGTGTGAGTATAATCTGGAAGTCGTCATGTGTTCCTATACAACATGATTAACTTCACACCAAATTAATCTTTATTAATATCATATCACCATTTGCATAAGAACTTTCCCTCTTTCTCTTGAACGGGGTGTCGTCTTCCTCATTAATTAATCTTTCTCCATCCATTTTTAATGCCAAATGTAAGAACACTAGTCCTTTTCTGAAGTTAAAAACCATTAATTCACATTCACATTCTTCGAAAATAAATATAAGTCGTGTACAATTTTCTCTTTTTGGTTATTAACTTGTTGATCCACAAAAGCGTTGGCTCAACTGAAAGAGCAAATTCCACCAACTTGAAGAGCTAGTGCTTCCATTGTCCACAAGACCTCCATTAAGGACATCTCTAGCAATGGTGTCCATGTCGTTTCCACTTCCACTTCCTCCGCCAACTTCAAGCTCGAGCATACTGTCTATGGATTTTCGTTCAATAATTTCTTTATATTGACATAAAATTACTTTGAGTGATGTAATTTGCAGGTAGAAAGAAATTTTATGATCTGAGAATGTGTTAAGAGGGATCAAACAAAATGTCTTGTTTAATAATGGAATTAGTCAAATAACTGAGAAATTCATTATTTCTTGTTTGGGTTAGAGTTGTGTATCTCAAAATGTTAATATGTTACATAATGGTGATTGGTAAAGATATCTAACAGTGTAATGTATAATAGCATTACTAAAAGGTGGTGGATAACTCATTAACTATAAGCATCAGCTTAAAATCAAGGAGTAGAAATTAGCTTCAAGATTGTTAAAAAATAATTCAACTAAAAAACTTGAGCTATTTAGAGAAATTTTAAGAATAAATTTTATATTATATATAACATGTTCTCACACATCTTTTAGGTTTGTTGTATAAATAAAGTATAAGCTTACACATTCTACGAGTTAAACTTTTAATTTAATATCATCTCAAGAAACCAATTCATCTTAAAAATTTATTCGATTAAAATAAAGTACAAAAATAATTTTTATATTATATCCATCCACAACTTCTCTCGTGATATTTGCCTTTTCCATCGTTCTCACCACAATTTTGTAGCCTAGTCAATTATTTTCTCCCATCTCTTGCCTTGTGTCATAATTTCAAAGGAGGGCCACACACCTGCTGAAAACTAGTGAATTCTGTCACGTTTCTGTGGAGCCAACATGTTCTTCTGTTCTTTCTCTACCTTTAAATAATCTAGAGTCAATGAATCTAAGTTGATAAATTTTTTGGGTAGCTTAGTGTCCACGATATAAAGAGAGAAAGTGGGCATGCTGCAAAGAACACGTGTAAACACCAATTTTGCAATTTTTTTATCCAATCTATTTTGTGAATATCCCAGTAGCCGTTGGATGATTGAGCCCAGAAGGTTGACATGTAATCAATGCCATGTGGTTTATATCCTTATCTTTGCCGTCAACGATATCTCTGTGCTATGTCCTTCACTTCTGAAGCTTATCACTAGGGTGGAGGTTAGAGATATTGCTCAATAATGCAGAATGGAGCTTTTATTTGATTTGGATTGCAAATGTGGCCCTTGGTTATTGTACTTAATCCTATGGATATGGTTATTAAAGATATTGCCCTATTAGGCATGGAGTTTTTGATATATGAACTGGACATGGCCCTTCTTTTATATACACTTCTCTTTTCAATGTTTTCATTGATACAAGGCTTTTTTTATTTTATTTTTTTCTCTTTTATTTCTAACATGGACATCTATGGATAAGGTTATTAAAGATATTTTCGAATAATGCATGGAGCTGCTATTATATCTAAAGGCTTGATGGCACGCATAATGGTGACTTTATTCTATAATCTATTATATGTAACGAGCATTTCTATGTCCAGTAATAATAATAAAAATAGACATTGGGAATAGTCATTTTATTCCATGTTTGATCTCAGAGAAGTAAGAATTAGCATTCCCACCTTGAGTGGAGAGATTATTTATTCTATATTCTTTGAAATCAACATTTACCATTTTTACCCAACTTATCATCTTTAATTATTTTTCATTTTATTTCAGCGAGTAGCATTATTGTTTCGGAAAATGATTTCATTCTACATTCTACTGAAAAACTATGCAATATAATAGCCATTCTATTCCATTAATGTTCATATTCTCTCCAATGATGGAAATTTTCATTAAGTTGTAGCATCTAGCGAGTCTTCAAACTTATATAATATGTAGAGAAATGTCAAAAAGCTTTTAGCCTATGGCTTCTCTTAAACGTTGAATTGATAGCAGATGAAGCTTTAAAGAAACTCTGTGATTGCTAAATCTATATAAGAGATGAAAATAATAAAGCAACAGAACCATCGCAATAATTTTTAGCTACTCCAACAAAAATATGAAGGGTGGTTATTAGATCATTTACTGATTTGGATATGATGGAACCTCTCTAGTTTATATCTCTTGAATGGAACCTCTCTTGTTTATATTCTTTAGTTCGGAATGAAAGGTTCGCTTTGTCCGTTAAGAGCAAGTAACATGTTCTTTGCATTACATACTATCTCATTATTTCCCATTCTGTTATGTGATATTAGAGAATCGCTGTCAATATTTTGGTGTAAGTTTAAGATACTCCTTTGTTGCACAATCCGGGGTTACGTAGGTTAACCAATTAAGAATTTTTCAATGTATTAATATTAGTATGGACAAAATCTTTTATCCCACATCTTGTTTTTAACTCTATCTTATAAGGCATTGATTGATCAAAAAATTTAAACTAATGTAACTTATAGTATTATTTTATTTTATTTTTGATCAATCATTGTTCTATGAGATATGATTTGAGACAAAGTGTAAAATAAAAAATTTTGTCCTGTATTAACAAGTGTATTTTTAGGGATCATATCAAATAGAAAATAGCTCTTAACGTTATTTGGCAGGCATATTCTCTTTTGGTGGGAATTGAGAATCCTATATTCCCATATTTGCTGTGCATATTTTTAAGAACACATTTAATCAAGAAATTGACTTTTTCATTGTTACTTTTATGATGACTGATCATCTTCCCACAGCTATTCAATTACTAGAGTTGTGAGGACAGTGAGTGACTAAATAAATACTCGTCAAATTATCAAATTCAAATATATCTTTATTAGTGGGCTACTTCAGTCTCAAAAGATACAAGTCTAACATTCGCCCACTTGGTCATTTGGGATTATCATACAATCCCATTTCTTGACAGTTCTTGTTAACTTGGCCAAATTTGCATGTCACTTCTGTAAAAAACCATAATGCTAACTTTATCAATATATTGTTGGAGGATTAAATTTGTTGTCTTATTTCTTTATTTTATTATTTGTCTCATTTATTATGATTGGTTAAAAAAATATAAATTAATATTAAAATATGTTATAATTAGAGAATACATGAGATATTGTATGAGACAATAAATTTGATCATTTATTGGAATAGTGCCAAAGCAGCTTTTGTTTTTGCTTGCTTTTGATTTTCTTACAGCAGACATCAAAACAGTCTAATACAAAAAGCATCATAGAAGAAACAAGGCTTTCGTATTTAGAAATATGAAATACATTACAGCAAATCCTAACCAGAGCTTTATTGAGTACAAAGCTAGCTATCTCGCTCTTAGTAGTTCATCATATAGCAGATTTCTCACTCTCAACCTCCTTGAATACAACAGGAAACGCTTACCTGTGACAACAAAACTTCTGTTTCCATCTTCACCAACAGTAACTCCAAGATTAGAGCAACTTAATCTGGATTTGGGACAGAAAACAAGCTTATAGTCTTCATGATATTTTTGAATCTTGAACCAACCCGGCACTGTGTCGTGATAATCAGACATTCTTACAGACCATCCTTTTGTCGTTTCAACAACTCCCCAATTTGTTGTAGGGGCACAGGATGGCCCCGAATAAAATGACAAGAACAGGGGAAGACCTTCAAAGACAGTAAGAACTCGATATGGGGATGATATTGTTATCGGCGATCCTAGTGAGAGAACTCATTGGGATCTTGGACAACAGAAAGTGGGCAGGTTTCATTTCCAAGCTTGGCAAATCTGAGTCCGCCACCATGTCCTCTGAATGCTGGCAGGAGATAGTATCTGCCACCATTTCGAACGTAATCGCCATTTGTGTCTACCACAACTTGAGCAGTGGCTGAAGGCAGCTTTCTGTTAAAGGCAAAAAGTAGGAAGAGTGCGAAGAAAACGGTCTTCATAGTTTAAGATGGCTAGCTATGAAATGATTTGTTACTTTGGTTGTGTGTATAAACTTGAGCTAGAAGGCTCTATTTGTAGATGTTCAAAACCCTAGAGGGGGGCATGTATATATGGGCTGAATTGAATGTTAATATTAAATAAAGATATTTTAAGTTACTTTTTAGACGTGTGGAAAAACTTCATTGTTACATTGGCCACGTAAGAACAATAATATCTCTATGTTAATTAACGCAACTTTCGTAACTTTTGCACGTATAATTGTACCACTTTTTAAATTATTTTGTATAGATAAAATTACAAATAAAAATAAAAAAGATAAAAACTAAAAATAATAATTAAAAAAATATAAAAATGAGTGTCCACAAGTGATTGTATTAGACACTTAATGATATAGTTGATGAGTTATTATTTGGTATATTCAACGTAGAATGTAAAATATAAGCCAAATGTAACAAGGTGTCGTTTGGAGTCGTTTTATATATATATATATATATATATATATATACACACACACACACACAACTATGTATATTTTACTCCTCTTTTCTTAGTGTTAATTTAAGGTTTATTATTATAGATTTGGCTGTTGATATTAATCATTTTTTTTTTTTGTGCATTTTTCATGTGAGTTTCGAGACCAAACCAATCCGCATGCCATTTGGTTTCGTTGGATTAAAAATTTCTCAAACGCTTATATGGTTTGATTTGCGGTTTAAATGATTCTTAATCTATTAAAATCGGACCAAACCGCATATGTAATATATATGTATATATTTTAAATTTTTATACATATATTACTTATTTATTATAATTAAAAATGTATTATTTATGCAAACACTTACTTAAATAACAACTAATATATAAAGACTACATATAAACATAATTAGAAATATATATTATGACATGAGTATAATTTTTCTCTTGGTTTCCTGTTTGTCTATTATCGATAATGTGGGGTATAATGACTGCATTTTGAGTCTTCTAATCTTAGTGTTGAATTTCACAGAGAGTAAAAACTAAGTATTAAGCACAAGATTGGAAGAGAGTTGCAAATGATGTAAAAATAACTACTAAAAATACTCTTCATTTGAGTTAACATGTCAATCTTTTTACTTTTTTTTTTTTTATCAAATCATTAAACTATTCAAATTGACTGAACCGCATTACGTTGACTCCTACTTGGACAACTAATTTTAGAGGCAAAATCTAGAGGATGAAGAGCCCCGGCTCATGTAACTAGAGCCATGGTCAAAGGACTCCAAGAACGCAAGCCAAATGATAGCTAGAAAGAGCTCCGACCCTTTGAGTGAAGAGCTCCGGTCCTTGGCGTAAATTTTATTTCTCAAAATTTTCTTTGTAAATTAATAATCGTAGTCCTTGAAAACTTTTCAGTGCAAACCACTGGTATCTGACATCATATTAGGTATTGACTAATTTAGTTTGAGCTGAATAAAACCACAAATATGACAAAGCTCTCCTTACTAAGTTTTAATACACCTAGTAGGATATACTTACATTCTTTAGGAGAGTTAGGATAAGAAAGGAGGTGGCAAGTGATAAACACTTTTTAGAGTTTATTTGTGTACTCTTATAGTTACTTCTAGCATTTCAAATTTGTATTTAATTGTTTAATTATCATTTATTGTTATCATTGAGGTATAATTAGAATTTATTATATTTCATATTAATTTTTTCACTTTAAGGTTCAATTTTACTTGTTAGGAATTTTTAATTTTAGGATTGGATCTGGGAGGCCTCAGAATTTGTTGGGATTTATATATGAGGATTCATCAATTCATGAAGCAAGGGCACAAAGGATATTTTCTCAACTCAATAAGGGCGAAATAGGCTTTTGGCAATTTAAGGAGTGACATTTTTGTAATTTAGGCTTCATTAATGACATTTTTGTAATGAAGGCCTCATTAATGGTAAACTTGTAATTTTCTTACACTAGACTTAGGGAAATTCGGCCAAGCTTTCTTCTTAACCTATTCTAGCCTCCACTTCATCTTCTTCCTTAGTTTTCTTCATTTTTCTTCTTCTCCCATGGCTGCCTCCATGAAAATGGAAGGCTAGGCACGTCAGTAGTCAATCTGGGATGACTTGAAGACTGTCAGTTTGATTCTTGAGACATGTATTGTGTTTATTTTGAATTTAATGACAGTTATGCTTCTCTACTCCTCATTTCTTTCTCTGTGATTGTGTATGATGATTTTTATGCATGATTGTTGGATGGGTTTGTGGGATTTCTAGGCCTGATCACCCTAGGAGTAATTTCCACGAAGTGGAACTTGATTTGGTTGGATAGAAATTTAGAATTTAGGTCTAGGGTGCTCTAATCCCTTGCTACGATGTTGGTTAGGGTCAGATTTGGTTCCAATGACCATAATCTATGCGATTATGTAGTAGAAATTGCTGAACTAAGTGCAGGGATACAGGCTTAGTTAGGGTTCAACCAAATTAATTAATTAGGTAGGTTAATCTTGAGATTTCGAGGCTATTCTAGTTAATTAACATAACTAGAATTAAATTTATCTTTAGGTTGAGGATAGAATCACCATTGTTTGATAGTTCCCTAGGTTGATTACATTTTCATCATCTGTTGACTTCTATTTTTATTGTTTATTGTGTTTATTTACTGTTGAATTGCTGAAAACCCCCTATTTCGCCTACTTGATTGAAACTTGTATGTATAGATATGTGCAGCTGATACACGGCTTAATTAGGTCAGGTTGGTATGATTCTGAGCTTGAAATAAGTGAATATTCTATAAATGAGAAGATAGAGGTGAAATCGAAGAAAAAAGCTACGACACTCAAGTCAATGCTCTATCTATAGATAAGTAAAATGATGAGGGCTCAAAAAATACTTACTTGGTTAATTAATGAAAAAGGTTATTTATACTAGTTATTTGAATAACATTTTTGTAATTATAAAGTAATAAGTTCTTAATGGCCTTTTAGTTGAGTGGACCAACTTATTAAGTTAATTTTATCCATAACAATGAGTATTTTTTACTTATATATCTCTCCTTATATCTGAAATTTTTCTAATATGCCAGATTTAATTCACATTTGTACATTTTGATATTCTCAAAAGAGGTATGGATTGAACGTCAAAAAAGTTGCCTTGATTTAGTTACAAGCTTAATTAATCTGCCGATATTCTACATTTTGTCAGGAATTGATTCTGCATAAAAATATATATTTTTATGGAACCTAAAATTATATAATTTTAAATGAAGCATCAAGTATATAAAAACCATTAAAAAGACATAGATACCAAAAACTACTTACCCAATTTCAACAAAAACGGAAAAAGAAATCACTTAAAATAAAATGTTTGTTGGCCCTTCGTCCATTTGACATATAGAGCATTTTAATGACATGTCTCGTTGATGGACTCTGAACCACATGGATTATGCATTTTTTTTTTTTTACAAATAATCTAATGTACACTTCAATTTATGCATCAAATAATCTTTCAGTTCATACTCATTTTTCTTAATTAATGTAATTGTTTAGAGATAAGCCAAAACATTATTTCATAATTTTTCTGGTTGTCATATTATAAAAAATAATGGAGTATATGATAATAAGTTTGGCATGAAGGTGTTGCTCTGAAACGTCTAGAGTTGCCAACGAGTGCATATCTCAATGGCCGTTTCATTGAAGCTAAAACAATTTATTCAAGGTAAAACTCAAACAATCCGAACTTACATAATAATATAAACAAAAATTTCACTGAAAGAGGTAGAAAATCTTTGAAGCTAAAACTACGAAAGGACTGAACATACACTTTGAATCAAAGTCAGGACAAGTAATGTTATAATGGCTGCAATAGAAGATGTAGTTTTCCATGGGGTGCAAAAGTAGTGAAGCCTCAAGATTGCCTTCCTTCTGTGCCAATGTTTATCATAGAATGCATTACCTAGACAAAGGTTAATCAGAGTAAAAGTTTGAATGCATAAGATTCTTGCAAAAATTGTTCTACTTTGGCAGTGTTCAATAGGCAATCCAATAAAAAGAAATAATCATGGATGTAGTTTTCTTCTGGATAGTGACACTGCTCTACTGCTAAAATATGTCTGAAAAGTGTTTCAGTGTGGTGATCAATTCGAACGCGGGGGATTTCAACACTCCATTTGCATACTTCAAATTAAGTAAGCATTCATTTTCCTTTATAATTACCTTGAACTTGAGTCCCGCTTCAAGAAGCTCATTTGCACTGGGAAGATGAAATCTGACTATATCATCTCTCTTTGGTAGTTCTTTGATGCTTGGCAATTTAAACGTTCTCAATTGATCAGTGAAGTACTTCACAGGGAAAATATGGCAGTCTTTGTTCCCTTTTTCGAAAAAATTCAAGGTAAGTTTAATCAATGAATATTGTAAACTTTGACGTGGGTTTGATCCAAAAGTAACATTGAAAAGGCTCTCAAGAACAAAGAATTGAAGCTGGTTTTCAAGTATATGATCCTCTTTTGTCCAATTCTTTAAGCTGAACCTAAGGAATAACTCAATAATGAAGCTTGCATCAAGAGAATCACCTTCACAAAACTATCACTGCTACGCTGAATGGTTTCTGCATAACATCTCCGAACATCATCTTCCTTCTCTTTCACAAAACCTATATAATACCTTTGGAGAGAACTCTCAAGATATCGCAATTTGAGGTTTTCCTTTGCTTTCAATCTGCTATCTCCATTATGGAATGGACCGATTGAAACCACTAGAGGAGTATAAGCTTTTTTATTTACTTCGCGAAATTTAGAGGGTACCCTATAAATGCAGGATTTGGATGTTAAAAGAGGTTCCAGCTTTTCCGATATTGATCTCATGATATCATTCACCAAATCATTGACTTCATTCTCTTGATTTGCTGCTTCAGTTTCTTCCATCCGCCTAGTGTCTTTTCCTGATGAACCCTGTAAAGAAAAGGTAATCATATTCTTCTTGTGCTTCGTCCATCATGTTGAGAGAGATATCATATATGGGTTCAGTATTCTGTTTAAGCACAAGGATTCTTAATAATAGTGGTGTGATTGATAATAGTATTATAAGAAAAAAAATGTAAAATAATATACTAAACTTATTGAACTAACTTCTGGGATCTTGATGATGAGTGTAAATTATATAGATATTTTGGCATGAATTCCCTTGCATTTAAGTCCCAAATTGATATAAGTTAAGGTACTTTTAATGTCATTTTACTATTATGCAGGAACCAAGCACCTAAAGAAGCCAAAGCAAGAAAATCCAATATTTTAACCAAGCTTGGGCGCCGTGGCGCTCTATCCCAGAACCAACACTATCAATGCTGCCATTCAGCGCCGTGGTGCCCTAGAGACTTTCTGAAGCAAATCTGAAGAGTTCCAAGCCATGTGGACTTCCAAGAAGCAGTGTCTTACAAGGACTAGGACTCTCAAGCCTAGAAGACTCTCCGGAATCATTGTTCAAGTAGGATTGAAGTCTTGGAAGTGTGCAGCCATTTGGAATCCTATTTCAAGCATGATTAGGAATGACTTTATAATTAAAGTTATAATTCATCTGAGAGTCCTAATCCAAGTAGGACTAGGAAGAGGATTATCCTAATTGGAATCCTAGTTTGAGAGAAACTAGAAGAGATATGCATCTAAAGGAATTAAATTCTCAAGAGTCCTAGTGGGACTGAAGTTGCCAAAGAAAATTAGATTATCTACTATCCTAGTTTAAGTGGAATTAAAGTATTTAAATCTTACTAATATTGTATTCCTAGTTAGAGTAAAATTAAGATTATATACATAAAAATAGGCAGCTAGGCAAGGAGGAGAAGACCACCACGCATTGAAGAGAGGAAGGCGCAAGGAGCAAGGATCCATAGAACACAACTTCTTCTACTCCTTTTATTTCCATGTTTTCTTTCTTTTATGTTATGTTTTTAGGTTACACTATGTGTAACTAATTTCTTTTCTAGGGGCTAAGATGTAGCCCAATTTCTTGTATAGACATGATTAATGATGTTATGACAATTCCATCTTTTATTCAATTAAGATTTAATTTTCTGCACTTCACTCTTGACTTTTCTGGCCAATTAGTTGGGGAAAATTTGTGGGTTTTCAATGAGACCGACCGGAGATTAGTTAATCTAGACCACGAAAGCTAAATCCATAGTGGAGCTGAGGACAGACCAGTACCGAGGACCCTGTGTAGTCACATGGGAATTAGGGCGTTCCCCTAACCTCCCTAAAGGGATTTCCATAGAACTTAATGCAATTATAGTTGATATAACTCGCACAGACCAGTAGCAGGGTTGGTAATTGTAATTAGATTTGATCTGACCTAATACCAAGGCTGATTGATGTGATTAGGGAATCCTGGCTAGCAATTGATAATTGTGGAAAGTCATAACTGAATCATGAAAGTCTATACAAAGGAGTTGTGATGAAATTTGAATCCCTAGGCTTTTATTCCTTATTTTCTCTCCAAGCATTCTTCATCTATTTCTCTTATTTTCATGTTGTTTTATTTTAGTTTATTTTGCTGTTATCATTATAATTCGACCGCTTGAGCAATATTGGAGTTATACTACTTTAGTAATCAAGAACAATCCCTTGGGTACGACAACCTTCGGAATACTTGCTCACTACACTGATAGTGTATACTTGCACTGTGTTCCAACACATTACAATTTGTTCTACATACATATACATCCACGCCACACACACACACACACCAATTCTATCCATTCACGACACTCACTTAGGAGCAATCACTTGATATGGCCGATATAGAATGAAATTGAAATTATTGATTATGCATCACACCATTATTGATTATGCATTGCACATGGATGATAGTTAGAGTCAGTGGCTCTCCTAGGATTTTTTTCATCTAAGATCTCTTTCTATCTCGCATAATAAGGATAGAGACAAACAATAATAAAAAACAAAGTGAAAAACTGTACATGCATCTTTTACATATTGCATACGGCTTTACAATGGAATTTGTTTTCACCTTCCATCCAAGAAATTGAAGCCTTGCTCATTATCAGATAATCATTTATTCACAAACACGTGTGGAGCTAATCGTTTTCATTTCCCATTTCAGTAACGGAAACATACAAAAACTTTGGAATATTATTTTGTTATAATTGGTTAAAAAAAAAGTAATACCTCTCATTTGGTATAATAAAGAGGTTAGGTTGGAAAAATAATAAAAGGTGCTAATTCCAAGGAACATGAATGAGCAATGAAGTGGGAAAGCTCATTCTTTTAAATTTCTATAGAATAACTAGGTTTGGAATTGAACAATTGTTTTATAGATTTTTTCTGCTCCCCAAACTGGAAATGTTCATGCTATAAACTAGAGCATAAAACATAAGCATCATTCTATATGCTAAACGAGGGTATGTTGGCATTCGGCTTGGTAAGGGGTAGGGGTGGGGATGGGCCGGGATTTGGGCCGTCCCGGTCCCGTCCCGAAAATACCTTGGGACAATAATTTTTGTCCCGGTCCCATCCCGATTTACCTTGCTGTCCCGACCCGTCCCATCCCGTTTGTGAATATGCTTGTCGCGGTTATGTCCCGTGTCCCATCCCGACTTGTCCCGGGTCATGTCTCGAATGTGTCTTGTCCCAACTTGTGGTATGGATTCTTCTCTAACAAAGAAAACTTGTATCAACAGAAAAACAACAGTAAGAGATAGATGAATGAGAGGTTTCAAAATTCATACTTTGTGTTGCTGTAAAGATAGTTTGGAAGGGATAAACAATTACTGTCTGTGCATCATAATGTTGAAAAAAGTACTGTGTATGTGTATATGTGCAAGCTGTGCCTGTGTATAAGTGAGTGAAAAGGAAAATATATATTTACACATTCCATGTGTGAAGAGGATCCAAGTATGGGAGAGGGCATGATTTGAGCAACTGAAATAACTTTATTTAAAAAACGTCCATTCCTGCTTGCTGTTCCAGAAAACACCAATATCTCCTTTACTTGAAAATATCAGCATATAGACCATTTTAATATGCTAGTACAACAGATCCACTAAAAATAAAGGGGAAGGGAGAAAGATCAATACAAAACCTTGTATATCCATTACTAAATAAAATAATTCAAAAAATTAAACGTACTCAACAAAAGATAATATTTTCAGGCAACAATTTGCTCCTAATATTCTCTTCTAAAATTTCTGACTTACCTATAGTAGTAATTCTAGTAAAGAAAAATTTTTTAGGACCGCATGTCAATCACCCATGGAAATTACAATTCAAGTTCACAATTCCTTTCTATGCAACAAATAACAAGATTCAAGTTTCAACTACCTTCTTGTTAAGAGGCCTCACTTTAAAATTACGTGTAGAATTCAACTCATCATGCTTTGAAGCACTCATGGTACTTGGCCTGAAAAGGGTAACAGTATATTTTCAGTTGGTAACATTGATGAACAAACAGGCTAAAACGGTCGACCAATCAATAGCATTATGTTTGCCTAGATCATGCAAGAAGATAAATTAAAACAAGAAAATGCAGAGTAATATCAACGGTGCAACTTATGCATATTCACAGCCCCCCTTTCTTATTCATACAGGCAGTGTATAAGAACATTGAAAGCCAAGCTGGTGGCTGTAAAGTGGCAATAAACTGCATCACTCAAAAGATTTACTAACTGAATTAACCTTAACAGAATCATTGCAATGAAGTGAAGATGAACTAGCCGAACTCTGTTGCATGGCCCTCTCCAATGTCTTCAAGTGAAATTCCTAAGAAGACAGCAAAAATGAGCTTCAAAATAATATAAAGAAAGTTGCTAAATTTCTGTTATTCCACTACTCCCAAGCACAAAAGAAGAAGAGGGGGCTGAAGAAGAAAAAAGATTTAAACGTTAAATTGGACCAAGTCATATATAGAGATCAATATTAATCCACTTAGCTGATTATTATTATTTTTTTTTTTAGTAATGAAAACTTTCGGGTGAGGCAATTTGATTCTTGCTAGTTAAACTAAACTTCTGTTAGGCTCTACTTTGCTAATTACACTCAATATTAAACAGCAAACGTGTCCTAATTTTTAATCAATAAATAATAATTACATGCAATTATATTTCATGCCTACTTAAAATTGCTACCGTATGTACCAAAGCATAAAAGAGAAAATGAAATCTTTACACAATACACAAAGCTATATATAGATATGGAGATGACCGACATGCTGTATATATATTAACAACTTCAAATTAAAGGTACATGCCAATGGCTGAAAAGTAATTAAGTAATTAATTAACTTCTATATATTAATTTCCTATTTTCTGAAAGTTGACCCTAATTAGATGACACCAATTCCACTAACTTTATTAACAAAAACAAAATCAACACAGCAAATCCTAATTTTTTTTACTCTATTCCTTAATTCATGTATTAAATTAAATTAAGCGAAAAAAAAGTGTAAAAGAAGCAAATTAAAATTATAATATCCTAAGTTAGTTCAACCAATAAGAATCAAATTACTTCATTGTAAATAATTTTTCTTTCGATAGACAGATTGTAATTATCACTTTATGCTGTGGGTAAGAGTTATATAATATCTAACTTTAGAATGGGTATCCGAGATTCTGAATAGAAATCCACTTAGGCTTCATTTTGCTTTGAAATTTAAGACAGGATTAGTTAGACGTAGAGGTTGCTTGTTGTAGTAGTCTCAGTTTATCCCATGCTTTTGTCATTTCCCACATGCAAACCAAACCCACCTAAGAATCCCCCAACCACCAATACAAAGGTTGCAAAACAAGTTGACATCCATCGATCTATCCCATTACAAATTAAGTAAGATTAAAATGAAACATGTACAAGAGGAGAGAGAGGACCCACACAAATTGTTGTTCTTCCAAAAAATGGATGAATACATATGTGTCCGTGTCCCACTCTCAACTGTTCTCACCCAGATATCCCAAAACAATCAAAAGATAGCACCAGCAAACCTGCGATGGCGGCGATGCGGCGATGGCAGGCAGTAGTGTCAAGCTAGGGTTTCTGTGGAGAAGATTGAGAGAGACTGAAGTCTGAATCTAATTAAGAAAAATTCCAAGAAGAAAACAAAAAGGAAAGTGGCAAATTGCAAGGATGCTCAGATGCTGGATGCGCCGATGCGGGATATATAGCGGGACACGCATGGGTCACCCATGGGCCGGGTCGGGATTCGCAATTTATGAGTGTGACATTGGGCCGGGCCGAGATGGGACCCGGGCCAAAATCATGCTTGTCCTGGTCTTGTCCCGAAATTCACCGGGACAACGAAAACTCGTCCTGAGTCCCATTTTGGCCCGTTCTGATTATGTCTCGAAGGCTTCGGGCCAGGGCGGGACAGCGGGATGACCCGTCCCGTGCCCACCCCTAGTTCCCAGTTATAAAGTACTACAAAACTCCAAGTCAGTGAACAAATTAGTGAATAAGTAATTAAGGATAAAAAATATAAAAAGGGTCAATATGACGTCATGGAAGAATAAATTTATTTAAATTTGATTAAAATAAAATATAACTAGCCTTTCTTAACGTACAACAATTGAAATACTATTTATCATAGTTGGGTATACGTAGACCCTTTGTCATCGCAAAACATCAATGCCACGGAGCTTCAATTTCAGGGAAAAATAAATATATAAACATAATGATGTTGGAAAAATGGAAAATAACAGTTAATATCCTAAATTTCAGCATTTTACAACAATTCTTTCAAACATATCTAACTATAATTAGTAACAAAATGTAGTTCTTTGTTGTCTTTGAAAAGGTTGAAAAAAGTGGACTAATCCTTAAAAAGCTTTTACTTAAAATTATAACAATCGCTTATGTAGTCTTAGCTCAAACTAGATTTATTGATGCCTAATGTGGTATTAAATACCAGTGCAAATTTGACTACGAAGGAAGGAACTCGAAGTGAGACGGCACCGTCTTGTGCAACGCAACGATAGTTGGCCCCACCCGTTTCAAAACGTGGTCGTTTTGGGGGTAAGTCAAGAAGCTCATCCTCCCTTGGCCGTTTCCCAAGTGAGGTCCCCTTGGGGCCCGGTAAATGGGTCTCATCAGGGCGAGTCTGGTCGACTATCCCTTGTGATTTAAAAAAAAAAATTACAACAAACATATAGGACAATGTTACCGTACGATCCACTCATTTTGATTAATTTTACACAGATGTATTTTCATTGAAGGCGAACTTGCACAGAATGACATATCTTAATCACCAAACATAAATCTAGAAACAAAGATCTCCACTTTTAAAAGTGTGATAGTTAACCAATCCTTCATTTCCCAATCTTTTGTTTATTTCGATGTTTGGATTTTTCCTTTTAATATTTGTTTTGGATTTTATTTCAAAAGCTTCTTTATAGTGTAATTTTCAAGAAGCAGCTGAGAAAAATTAAATGTACATGAAACGAGTCCTTCATGAATTAATTTGAATGGTGAACCTGAATGGTTCAAGTTTGCTAATGAAACTTCTGGGAAAGAACTGACAATATCGTAGATTGGAATGCTTTTGAAAATGTACAAGTCAAATTTGAATGTGTATAACCCTTGCTCATTTTTTTTTTTTTTCCTTTTGATTGTAAACCTTGCTCCATTCCAATGACTTGTTCTTATCCTTATGCAGAAATGCTCAAAACCAGACTACCAGAAATAAATCCTTTGATTGCTTTCCGTCAATGGAAAAGGAAAGAAAATAGTGGGTTGGATACACAGGATATTTGCTGGTTTGAAATAGATGTTCATGTTTTGTAAGGATGAAAAAATTTGAAAAAGGAAAAAAGAAAAAGAAAAAAGCAAGCTATTCAAATTAGAAGTAATATCACCAAAAAAGAAATAACGTAAGATTGACTTAATTCACGAGATATGTGCTTGTTTATCAGATAAAGACAAAATAGCCATTGGGATTCGCTCTTTGAAATGCAAAGTATTAAAAACAGTGGATAATTTGCTCTAAGACATGAACTATTGAAAATATGAATTTGAAATTTTAGGGGAAATAGCCAAAATCCACTATAAATGCTACAAGAGAACCCTTAATTTGGCACAGAAAAATTCGTCGCCTGAAACCCCCTACTGAGCTAATCCGTGCAAAGCTGATTCTCACTGGCTGTGTAAAGAAACACTCAGCTCCATCTTGCTCTCAGGTCATTTAACACTTAATTCTGGTTATTATCTGCAGATGATTTTGCTAGATTTTTTTAATATTTTTTTTCTGAAAAGTTTTCTCAATTTCAATAATTATTCTGAAGTAGATGAAGGAAAGAAAAAAAGAAAAGTGTTCATTCAATCTTGGGTGAGCTTGTTTTTAAAAGCAGATGAGAGATCTTGTCTATGAATGACAGTGAAAGAATAAAGAATGAAAAGAAATAAAGAAACATAGTGCTTAAAAACATATCTGAAGAAGTAAAACGAATTAAACCCAAAATGGGTGCTGTAGATGCTGAGTTTTACACAATGAAAGGCTCTAATTTGCTTTATGTGCACTTAAAAGGCTCAGTTAAGTTTTTCTCCTTGTATTCGGAAAGTTGGGTTTCTGCTTGTACACTGGCTTTGGCTTAAGCATGTGGTATAGCAATTCTTTGGTCTGTTTGGTTGACTGTTTCCTTTGTTATTTCAAACAGAAAATCTCTAGCCCCACTTTGTTTTTTTCATGGGTTTTTCTCCAATGTTTCCCACTGATTTTTCTCCTGTGGTTGCAAGGAAATGTTGGCACGAATGTTAGTTCTTCAATTCGATACTTTTTTACTGTACTTATGTTTCAATGTATATTTGTGTCTTCAATTTTGACATGAATCTGGAGTGAAAACAAAAGAGATATATATGTGTACGTTTTACAAATTTTGAAAGAGATTTTTTTTTCTTGGTTTTCTTCACAAGTTTTGTAAAAAGCCAATAACAAAGGAATAGTTTTTATTTGGAACATTATAATAAAAAAATGTCCAAAACTTTATCTCTTCCATTACAACACACGAATTAGTTTAGGGAATGATAATTATTACATTGATAGAGCAAAAGCACTGATTTTTTGGTATTAACAATGAACAAAGCTTGTTTCACAGAGAGATGGCAGATCATGGCGAAGGACCCAGCAACCCCAGGCAAAAATATACCTCTGCATCCCTTGCTAACCCTAGTGTGCTTGATTGCTGCATTTGCAAAAAAGCCTTGCGTATTCCTACCGTTCAGGTTGGTTTTGTTGATCCACATATTTTATTAAATTTCCCTCTCTTCTACGTGTTATATTTCCCATGAGTAGATTTTGTACATTTGTGTTGTAGTTTTTTTTTTTATATATATATTTTTCGTTATTTTTGTTGGATTGTTCAATGTGAAAAGCAATAGTTCTTACTGTTGGTGAAAATGGAATTTATAAATTAAGTGGAAGATTTACAATGTCTTGGGAACATAGTTCACAAAATGTGGAACATAATGGAGATTTCAATATCATCGCAAAGGTGCCTCTTTTTGCTATTGCATCGGCCACGACATTACTTTCTTTAGAAGTGTGCTGGATTTTGATCTCATTAGAGTTTCTTATGTGTATCGATCCTGTAAATATCTATCATTGTGCTTCAGGAATTTCAGATTTTTAAAGAAGCTTTAGAGCAAGTAGAAAGCCTAACAGCTACTGATCAGAATTTTTAAATTAATGATACTCTAACTGA
The DNA here is from genome assembly GCA_022379115.2 of Bauhinia variegata. Classification (NCBI taxonomy): domain Eukaryota; kingdom Viridiplantae; phylum Streptophyta; class Magnoliopsida; order Fabales; family Fabaceae; genus Bauhinia; species Bauhinia variegata. Next base: position 8,032,802 of record CM039438.1, on the reverse strand, counting down.
GATATTTGCTTATAACATGTCGAGAACAGTGTACTTAAGACATTATTTGCCCCTAGCTGGTTGATGTACCGTTCTGGCAAATATTCTTCTAGTTCTAGGAATTATCTAAGAACCCAGAGAAAAATATTCAGCAATTCACAGTAAATGAAATGAATCATCGTACGTGTGTAGGAAGACATGTCTCTGTTAAATCTAAGACAAACTCCCTGCCAACAGATACATCCTCATAACAGCCTTAGCAATCAAACACCATTGTTTCTCTTAAAATGGGCAATCCTCTTCAAGTAAAATGTCTTTAGGGTTGATGACTTTGCTTTGGCTGCAGCCGTTCTTATTGCTATTAAGTTGGTGATGCCTTCACTTGATATTTGGTAGTCTCTAATTTTTATTTATTTATTTTTGTTTTTTAAATATGCATGCAAAATCTCATATTGATAACTATTTTGGTGGTTGGATGATAATTCAGTGTCAAAATGGACATGTTGCTTGCTCTCTCTGCTGTGTCAGTCGTCGGAATAGATGTCCCATTTGCCCTAATCACACTGGATTTAATCGCTGCCGAGCCATTGAGACTATATTGGAATCTTTCAAAATTTCATGTCCAAATGCAAGATTTGGTTGCGAAGCCATAATACCTTACCATAAGCAGAATGATCATAAAAAGGAATGCATTTTTGCACCATGCGTTTGCCCACAACCAAGCTGCACATTTATTGCGACATCCAAGAAGTTAGCTCATCACTTCACTAAGAAACACACAGGTTGTGCTATCTCTTTTGTTTATGGTAACGTTTTTTATGTTAACATAAATGTTAGCGACAGAGCCTTTATTCTTCGGGAGCAGAACGATGGTGGCCTTTTTGTTCTTCATAACATTGTTGTTCAGGATCAGGGGCATAGAGTTTATGTCAATTGTGTTGCCCCTAACTCATGCAATTCAGAATTCACATGTAAATTTTCTGCTACATCTCCTGGATTAACTCAAAAGGCGATAGTTTTAATACCAAACCATCAAGGCCATATTGCCTTCACTCCTGAATTTGGGTTCCTAAGGATACCATCTGATGCCTTCGATCGTGGACAGCTCAAGTTGGACCTTTGCATAAGGAGAGGTGATTCATTAGACTTGGTCATAGATTTGTTTGCGAAATGACATGAATTTGTGCAAATTTGTTGTGTTAAAGATCTATTTTCTTTCCCTGTATTAGTTTTTATGTTGAGTTTCCTTGAACCATGCCATCTTTTCCCAGTTTGAATCTAGTTGTAATATGGGTAAAAAGATAAATGTGTGTTGCAATTTAAACAGGACATTTTAGAGTTTGCAATTTAGATTTATTTTATATTTTTTTTTTTTTACACAAATCTAATCTCAAATATTAAATACACTGAATTAATCTAAGCCTAAAAGCGTGACTGTTGGCTGCTCAAAAAAAAGCAGTCCATCTAATAGCCATCCCTAGCTGTGGTGTATGATTTTCCGTTGGTAACGTGCATGTATCTCAACGTAAAGTCATGTATTTAGATTAATGAAAAGTTATATACCTAGAAGAGTCATGTGCCTAGATCAATGAAGAGTCATATATATAAGAAAGTGAAAGTTTATGACTTAATGTATTGTCTTAAAAATTTCTATGTCTTACTATGAATGGAAGCAATCATAGAATCATTAAAACATAGAAATACTTTCTCCAAATATATTATTATTCTATTGCTGCATACCTAACATTTCTTACCTTGTCGAGCAGCTAGCTCTTTAAGGGATTACAGCAATAATACGTTGTATCGTTTCTTTTACCCCTAACTCTGGTGTGTGTGTATATATATATATATATATATATATATATATATATATATTTTTTCAAGTAATAATTTCCAAACAAAATTAAAGTTTTGATGCAATTTTTCCTGATAAATCTGCAAGGGAAAATTAAACTATTTTCCTTCCAATAGATATGCATGGTTTGTGAAAAAAGTATATCTAATAACATATATATGACTTTACTATGGATAAAAGAAAAGCTGATAAGGACAAAATCTCTAATGATAATAATACATTTATGTCCCCAGAAGTTTCACTATAGACACAACAGATACATCAAACAGAAAAATATTGGCAACTATGATCACATTAAGCATCTGACCAGGTGATATCTAACCCACCCCACTGAGCATCATTAGGACTAACGCCCAAGGCTTTCCAAACAGCCTTTGAAGCATGGAGGTTGGTAGTCATGGTCATCATCACATCCCATGGTTGAGTCATACTCATCAACAACCATGGCTGCTACACTCTTGCCATTTCCACTAATCTTGATATTGTGAAGGCACCTGCTCTTGTTGTTGTACCATCCAGTGGAAAGTGCCACAACGGGTGTGTCATCGGAATGATACTGGTTGTCACAGGCCGAAGGACCGCCACCATCTCCGCCCTTCTGAAAGCTGTTAATGGTGAGAAAAGCTTTGGTCTGGCTCGACACAGGAGGTGAGCATTTATAGGTTTTGTATGTTTGACCTTATTTGCAACAATCAGAATCATTCTCTTGGTTGCATTGTCCTGGGGGAGGCTTCTTTCCTATGATTCTTCCACTAGGGCGACATTTTTGAGCTTCTGAATGAAGAGAACTTGTCAAAATGAGAATGAGAAGGAAAATCAAAGAAGCTCTTGAGTAAGAACTCCTCATTCTCTCTAGTTTTTCTCGGTTTGCTGTCTGTTGTGTTGTTTGATATTTTAATACTTGTGTAATTCAGTGATTTTGCATCAGAATATATAGGGGGATATACATCGAGTAAAGTTAAAATCAGATTTCTGTAGATTCAACATCAAGGGCAATTGCCAGTACCGTTAAGCATATTAATTTGAAAACAAGATTGTATTTATTATATATTATGAATTATAAATCAATAATCCCTTTAGAAAGACTAGTGGCCTACTTCAATTACATGTGCCTAACAATTAACATAAAGCCACTCTTTTGCCATTTTCTTTGTAGGTCAATGTCAGTGTCACCGTCGTAAGTTGTTTATTGTGATTAATTTGTTTTGGGAACATTTATTTGGAAGGTAGTGAGTACAAAGATCCGTTGGCATGCAAGCAAGGGTAGTGTTAATAACAATATGCATATCACTTGAATCTCCCATTTTGGTCTTCCCAAATATACACTATCGTTTTTTATTTAAATATATTTTATTAATTTTGAAGCTTTGAGCTTTGCATTCATCGTTAATATCTAAATATTTGTTAGGAAGCTAACATAATTTTTTTTTTAGAATCAATTTAATTAAAAAACTTAATAATAGATGAAAGTTTTAGAATTAATAATTTTGTTTCTAACACAATCTTGCACATAAAAGTTTTTAAACTTGAAGTGTGATAAATTGTATACATACATTGTACTAAGATTCCAATTTAGTTGAGAAAGTGACTTTTTTGGTCATAAACACTAGAATACTGTATCAAAAAAAAAATTCAACCAAAAACGATCATACACTAAAAAATGTTTTTATGTTTCTAATTGATTTAACTCTAACAATTATTTTAGCTTCTTAGTAAACAGTCCAGAAGTTTACTCAAAGTTCATACCAAAAGCTTAAATACAACTTCAATAAATCTGATCTCTACAAAGTAATAGTTAAGGTTACAATATACATTAATTCAATCGGGAGGGTGTTATTAAATTATTAAACAAATGATGAGAGTTAAAGTGAAATTCCCCACTGGTACTTTAATTTATAGGAGATTATCTGATCAATGAAAGACCAAAAGATCTATTAGTTTAGGAAACAAAAGTGAAGTCAACTGAAGAACATAGAAAGCTAATGAATATATCTCATTATTAGATTAGATTTCTGCATTTTATTTATTTTTTTTTTTCACTTTCTCAAGAAGCTAGTATTATGCACAATGATCAAAAATCAAATAAAAGAGGTCGAAAGAAATACTCTTGAAAATAAGGAAGGGTTAAGTTCAATTATTTAAAAATTCAAGGTTGTCAAACTCATAATTTAATCTAAAGTAGTCGAGGTTCTCTAAACATGACTGAAAAGGCTTACTATAAAAGTGGACAGAGATTAAAATGTCAAAATTTTATAAAGCTAAATGTAAATTTTAGGGAGTCAGATATATTATAATTATATTCATTTAAAAAAAAATTGAAAACTTAAGGGAACCATGATACCTCTAATCTCCTCCCTCTACCTTTATTTGAGTTACTAGAAAGTAAAAATTAATAGCAAATTTGTGTAAGGATTAGAACAATATCTCACGATAACATAGGTGTGAATCTAACTGTTGATGTGACGAGTAATATGTAAACACATCTATAAGACTTTTCTAAGTTTTTAGGCTTGAGACTTAATTTATATAATTTTTTCTTAAAAAAATTTAAAAGCAAATATGCAACTCATTGCTAACCTATGCCCTAGCCACATTCTGGCATAAGTAATTTAAAAAAGATATATGCTATGTGTGCACCTATTTCTTTACATCTATTTTTACATTTTTTATTCGGAATGATTCTTGGTTTTTTTTTTTATTTTTTAAACTTTCATATCTTTTTATTTATAATTTTATCCCCGTAAATAAGTAAGAAATAGACAATGTACATGAAGGTTTGCATAAACAAGTGTCCCTTAAAAAATGTGGGTTTCTTTGATCTGAAATTGGAGTTTTGGGAGGGATATTAAGGCTACATCCATATTTTAAGTGTGGTGTTACATAGCAAATCCCTTTAACTTGTTATGGTGAAAATTGTCATTTATGATAAAACCAATCTTTGTAAAATTGCATGATAGAATATAAGGAAATCATAACACAACCGCAGTAGCCAATAGCTATGAATTTAAATCCACCGAAGAAATGAGAAACAAAGAAACTAAGCATGAAAAAGAGACAGAAATGATGCTTTAAGTGGAGAATTCAGAAGAACGTAAAATTAATTACAGCCCAAGTAGATAGCAGCTCCTAAACCACGTGTTTAGTTTATTCACTTTCTTACTCAGAAAAAGAAACGATTTGTTATATCAAGGAAAACATTTGAGCAATCAAGATTTATATCAGTAGATTGATGATCAATAATGCCATGAAAATAAAGTCGATTATGGAATAGTTCACATAACTTCAGGTGCTTTTGAAGATTAAAATGGGTCATTATTCACCCAAATCAAGATAGAATTATAATAACGTAGAGAGAACTTTATTGCTTTTGTAACTTTTGCTTAAACTAGATTAGTTGATGTCTAATGTGGTATAAAATATAAATAATTTACCAAAAAAAAATTACAACAAACATATAGGACAATGTTACTGTTGCTATACGATCCGCTCATTCTGCTTAATTTTACACAAGTGTATTTTCATTGAAGGCGAACTTGCACAGAATGACATATCTTAATTACCGAACATAAATCTAGAAACAAAAATCTTCCATTTTAAATGTGTGATAGTTACCCAATCCTTCATTTCCCAATCTTTTCTCATTTCGATGTTTGGATTTTTCCTTTTAAAATTTGTTTTCAGTTTTATTTCAAAATCTTCTTTAATAGTGTAAGTCTCAAGGAGCAGTTGAGAAAAATTAAATGTACATGAAATGAGTCCTTCATGAATTAATTTGACTGGTGAACCTGAATGGTTCAAGTTTTCTAATGTAACTTCTGGGAAAGAACGGACAATATCGTGGATTGGAATGCTTTTGAAAATATACAAATCAAATTTGAATGTGTTGAATGTGCATAACCCTTGCTCATTTTTTTTTTTTCCTTTTGAGTGTAAACCTTGCTCCATTTCAATGATTTGTTCTTATCCTTATGCAGAAGTGCTCAAAACCAGACTACCAGCAATAAATACTTTGATTGCTTTCCGTGAATGGAAAAGGAAAGAAAATAGTGGGTTGGATACACAGGATATTTTCTGGTTTGAAATAGATGTTCATGTTTTGTAAGGATGAAGAAATTTAAAAAAAAGAAAAAAAAAGGCAAGCTATTCAAATTAGAATTAATATCATCAAAAAAGAAATAACGTAGGATTGACTTAATTCACGAGATATGTACTTGTTTATTAGATAAAGACAAAATAGCCATTGGCATTCGCTCTTTCAAATGCAAAGTATCAAAAACAATGGATGGTTTGCTCAAAGACATAAACTATTGAAAAGATGAATTTTAAATTTTAGGGGAAATAGCCAAAATTCACTATAAATGCTACAAGAGAACCCTTAATTTGGCACAGAAAAATTCGCCGCCTGAAACCCCCTACTGAGCTAATCTGTGCAAAGCTGATTCTCACTGGCTGTGTAAAGAAACACTCGGCTCCATCTTGCTCTCAGGTCATTTAACGCTTAATTCGGGCTATTATCTGCAGATGACTTTGCTAGATTTTTTTATAAGTTTGTTCTGAAAAGTTTTCTCAATTTCTATAATTATTCTGAAGTAGATGAAGGAAGGAAAGAAAAAAAGTGTTCATTCAATCTTGGGTGAGCTTGTTTTTAAAAGCAGATGAGAGATCTTGTCTATGAATGAAGTGAAAAGAAATGAAGAAACATAGTGCTTAAAAACATATCTGAAGAAGTAAAACGAATTACACCGAAAATGGGTGCTCTAATTTGCTTTATGTGCACTGAAAAGGCCCAGTTAGGTTTTTCTCCTTGTATTCGGAAAGTTGGGTTTCTGCTCGTACACTGGTTTTGCCTTAAGCATGTGGTATAGTAATTCTTTGGTCTGTTTGGTTGACTGTTTCCTTTGTTATTTCTAACAGAAAATCTCTAGCCACATCTTTCTTTTGCAAGGGTTTTTCTCCAATGTTTCCCACTGATTTTTCTCCTGTGGTTGCAAGGAAATTTTGGGACGAATGTTAGTTTTTCAATTCGATACTTTTTTTACTTTACTTATGTTCCAATGTATATTTGTGTCTTTATCTACAATATCGTTATCATGTCCATTGCGGTGGAATATTAATGAATATTATGCCCAACTTCATTTTTGACTTGAATCTGGAGTGAAAACAAAAGAGATATATATGTGTACGTTTTACAAATTTTGAAAGAGATTCCTTTTTTTGGGTTGGTTTTCTTCACAAGATTTTGCAAAAATGCTAATACCAAAGGAATAGATTTTATTTGAAACATTATAATCAAAAAAATGTCCAAAACTTAATCTTTTCCATTACAACAAACGAATTAGTTTAGGGAATGATAATTGTAGCATTGATAGAGCAAAAACATTGATTTTCTGGCATTAACAATGAACAAAGCTTGAATCAGAGTGATGGCAGATCATGGGGAAGGACCCAGCAACCCCTGGCAAAAATATACCTCTGCATCCCTTGCTAACCCTAGTGTGCTTGATTGCTGCATTTGCAGAAAAGTCTTGCGTAATCCTACCGTTCAGGTTGGTTTTCTTGATCCACATATTTTCTTAAATTTCCCTCTCTTCTACGTGTTATATTTCCCATGAGTAGATTTTGTACATTTGTGTTGTAGTTTTTATATATATATATATATATATATATTTTTTTTTTCGATATTTTTGTTTGGATTGTTCAATGTGAAAAGCAATAGTTCTTACTATTGGTGAAAATGGAATTTATAAATTAAGTGGAAGATTTACAATGTCTTGGGAACATAGTTCACAAAATGTGGAACATAATGGAGATTTCAATATCATCGCAAAGGTGCCTCTTTTTGCTATTGCATCGGCCATGACATTACTTTCTTTAGAAGTGTGCTGGATTTTGATCTCATTAGAGTTTCTTATGTGCGATCCTGTAAATATCTATCATTGTGCTTCAGGAATTTCAGATTTTTAAAGAAGCTCTAGAGCAAGTAGAGAGCCTAACAGCTACTGATCAGAATTTTTAAATTAATGATACTCTACATAGATGTTTGCTTATAACATGTAGAGAACAATGTACTTAAGACATTATTTGCCCCTGGCTGGTTGATGTATGGTTCTGGAAAATATTCTTCTAGTTCTAGGAATTATCTAAGAACCCAGAGAAAAATATTCAGCAATTCACAGTAAATAAAATGAATCATCGTGCTTGTGATGTCTCTGTTAAATTCTAAGACAAACTCGCTGCCAACAGATACATCCTCATAACAGCCTTAGCAATCAGACACCATTATTTCTCTAAAATGGGCAATCCTCTTCAAGTAAAATGTCTTTAGGTTTGATGACTTCGCTTTGGCTGCAGCCGTTCTTATTGCTATTAAATTGTTGATGCTTTCACTTGATATTTGCTAGTGGCATAGAAGCCTAGAGAAAAAGAGAGAACTCCCTCACTTTGGAACGTTTTTCTTCACTAATGCTTGATGAAAAGTACATGAGAGGAGCCCTATTTATACTAGTATAATTTAGACAACTTAATCAATCCTAATAAAAGAAAAAGGTAGGTTATGAAGGTTACAAGACAATCCCTTTAATACCATTATTCCTATGTCTCTAAACTCCTTCAACAATTCATGGCAGCAATAACAACCATTCATGGCTGCTTGGGTCTTGGGCTGGCATGGGTTGTTTCTTAATCCATGTTGGTTTGGTCCATGCAAACATGGGTTGGACCTCTATCATCCTCCCTGGGTTGGAAAGGACTCGCCCTCGAGTCAACTTCAGCATCGTCTTCAAAGTATGGGGATAGATCTGCAACATTGAAGGTGGCAGAGACTCCATAGGCTCCTGGTAGTTTAACTTTGTAGGCATTGTTGTTGATCTTTTGTACGATCCTAAATGGACCATCAGCTTTTGGGGGTAACTTTGCATTAGGTTGTTTAGGAAATCGTTCCTTCCGCAAGTGAATCCAGACTAAGTCTCCCTCTTTGTAAAGTTGCAACCACCGATGCTTATCGCGCTGAGCTTTGTACCTTGCATTTTGCTTCAAAATCCCTTCACGAACTTGTTTATGCAGCTTCTTGATTTCTTTTGCCCTTTCTTCAGCATTAGCACTATACTGTTGTTTGTCAGTCGAAGGTGCTAAGTCTAATGGGCTAAAGGGGCAATTGTCGTAAGCTACCTCAAATGGACACTTTCCAGTGGCTTGAGTGGTAGAGTTGTTGTAGGCAAACTCCACTTGAGCAAGGATAAGATCCCACTGCTTTAGATTCTTTCCAACAAAACTTCGCAGTAGATTCCCTAACAGTCTGTTGATAGCTTCAGTTTGTCCATCTGTTTGGGGGTGACTAGCACTGCTGAACTGCAACTTGGTACCCATTTTCTTCCATAGGGTTCTCTAGAAGTGGCTTAAGAACTTGACATCTCGATTAGAAGTTATAGTCTTAGGGATACCATGTAGACGAACAATCTCCTTAAAGTACAAATCTGCTACTTGCACATCATCATTGGTCTTTTGGCAAGGAATGAAATGAGCCATCTTCGAGAATCTGTCTACGACTACCATTATTGAATCCTTGTGTCATTGAGTTCTAGGTAGCCCAAGGATAAAATCCATGCTAATATCTTCCCATGGTACTTCAGGAATAGGCAAAGGCATGTACAGTCCAATATTTTGGCTTTTGCTTTTAGCCAAGTGACAAGTTCTACATCTTTGAATGTGCTTGTTGACTTCTCTTTCAAGCTTTGGCCAGTAGAAGTTCTCCTTTATTAATGCCATAGTTTTATTTCACCCAAAGTGGCTAGCTAATCCTCCATCATGAGCTTCCCAAATAATTGCCTCCCGTAGTGAACTTTGAGGGATGCAAAGAGTATTCCCTTTGAATAGGAACCCATCATGTCTATAAGTACCCTTGGAACGGTTGTACTTCAGTGGCACTCCACACTTTGCGGAAGTCAAGGTCATCTTGGTACATCTCCTTGAGAGTCTCAAAACCAATGACTTTGATTTGGAGGGTAAAGAGTAGAGTATGGCGTCGACTAAGGGCATCTGCTACTGCATTATGAACTCCTGATTTTTGCTTGGTCAAGAATGGATAAGGTTGCAGAAATTCACTCCAATTAGCATGCCTACGATTAATCTTCTGTTGAGAGTTCAAATGTTTGAGTGCTTCATGGTCAGAATAGAGAATGAACTCCTTGTTGAGCAGATAGTGATTCCAATGTTGTAAGGCACGAACGATGGCATAGAACTCTTTGTCATAAGTGGAGTATCTAAGTTTGCCATTGTTGAGTTTCTCACTGAAAAAGGCAACTAGATGACCTTCCTGGCTTAGGACAGCACCAACTCCAGTGTTGGAAGCATCACAACTGACTTCAAACACTTGATCAAAGTTTGGAAGGGCTAGGACAGGTGCCTTAGTCAAACGTTTCTTCAAGTCTTCAAAACTTTTCTGGGCTTGCTCTATCCATTGGAACTTATCTCCTTTGATGCAGTCTATGAGTGGGGCAGCAATGGAGCTAAAGTTCCTAATAAACCTCTGATAGAAGGAAGCTAATCCATGAAAAGTCCTCACGTCATGAACTGACTTTGGAGTGGGCCAGCTATTAATGGCTTCTATCTTGCTTGGATCAACACGAATCCCTTCAGCGTTGATGATATATCCAAGGAAGATAACTTCATTGGTTAAGAAAGAACACTTCTTTAAGTTGACATAGAGTTTCTGTTCACGCAGAGTTTGCAGTACTTTCCGGAGGTTCTCTAGGTGCTCTTCTTTGCTATTGCTGTAGATTAAAATGTTGTCAAAGTAAATAACTACAAATTTACCAATGAAGGGCCGAAGCACTTGATTCATCAGATGCATGAATGTACTTGGGGCATTTGATAATCCAAAGGGCATTACTGTCCATTCATACAAACCGTCTCTTGTCTTGAAAGCAGTCTTCCATTTATCTCCAAGTTTAATTATGATTTGATGATATCTGCTTCGAAGATCAATCTTGGGGAAGGTAGTGGCACCTTGTAATTGGTCAAACATGTTATTAAGTCTCCGTATTAGGAACCGATACTTAATGGTGATTTTATTGACGGCTCGGCTATCGATGCACATTCGCCAACTTTCATCATTCTTTGGTACTAGAAGTGCAGGTACAGCACAAGGGCTAACACTTTCTCGAAGCAACCCTTTCTTCAACAGCTCTTCTACTTGACTTTGGATTTCAGCATATTCTTGTCGATTCATTCGGTAAGCTGGTCTGTTAGGAATGACAACTCCGGGAATGAAGTCAATAGCATGTTTGATATCTCGCATTGGTGGTAGTCCATGCGGGATCTTTTCTGGTACCACATCCGGGAATTCAGGTAGCATTTGTGTAATCTCCAGCGGAATAGTGATCCCTTCATTTAATTCGAGCAGCAGAACTACATTCAAAGTTTGGGCTTCCAATTTGGTCACCTTGAATTGCTCCTTGGTAACTAAAGACACCAGGGGCTTGGATTCCTTCTTGCCTTTATTGATCTCATTTGGTTGTAAGGGTGCTAGTTTGATTTTCACTCCATCTTTGACAAAGGAGTAAGTGTTTGCAAATCCGTCAAATAGAGCACAACGGTCATATTGTCAGGGTCTTCCCAGAAGAATGTGACATGCATCCATAGGAATAACGTCACACCATATCTGATCTTGATATTTTGGGCCAATTGAGAAAGAAACAAGACAACGTTTAGAAACTTTTACCTCGCTTCCTTTGTTGAGCCATTGTAGCTTGTATGGGTGTGGATGCTCTTGTGTGGGTAACTTCAACTTTTCCACCATGTAGTTGGACACTACATTTTCACAACTTCCACTGTCTATGATAACATCACAGACTTTCCCTTAAGTGGTACATCGAGTGTGGAAGATATTGTATCGCAACCAGTCTTCCTTCATTGGGGCTGTGTGTAAGCTTCTTCTAATGACAAGTGATTCACCATGATTTGCAGGGGTAAATTCTTCGTCAAACTTTGGTTCTTCATCGAACACTGGTTTTGCTTCTTCTTCCGACACCTCATAAGGTTCACCTTCAATGATGGTGACAACTTTGCGGTTAGGGCAGTAAACTATAACGTGGCCAAATCCTTGGCATTTGTAACATTGAATAGTTTTGGTTTTGGGTTCTTTGGTGGGTTTAGGTTGTGGTTTGGATGAGGAACTTGGTTGTTGGGTATACGGTTTGCGGAAGTTGGTAGGGTTCTTAGATAAGGTAGGAGGAGGATAGGTGTTTTTCTTGGGTACTTGCTTCTCAATATGGGTGGCTAGACAAATAACATCGTCTAAGGTCCAATATTGTTGAAGCTAGACATAGTGGGCAATTTCAGTATTTAATCCACCAAGATATCGAGCGATGGCTTGTTCCTCCTTCTCTTGAATGTCACACTTCATCATGAGTTTTTCAAACTCTCTTGTATATTCTTCCACGAGTACGGTCTTTTGTAGCAAGTTCTGCAATTGAATAAAATTATCTTGATAATAATATTCAGGTAAGAACTTACGTGTGAGTTCATGTTGCATTTTATCCCAAGTCCTGATCTTGCTTTTTCCTTCACGTTGACGCTTCCTCTTAAGGTTTTCCCACCATATGGAAGCATGTTTCTTAAGTTTGATGGCGACAATTTTGACTTTTTGCTCCTCGGGTACCTCTTTATACTTAAACACTCGTTCAACTATTTGGAGCCAATCAAAGAATTCGTCTGGTTGGAGCTTTCCTTCAAAGTTAGGAATTTCTACCCTTATATCATTGCTCCTAAATGGTTGCCTTTGTTGATGACGACTACTGGCTGAGTCACTACTGTCAGAATCTTCTTCTTGACGTCTCCCTTGATTCTCAAGTTGCCTTCTTTGATCTTCCAACTAGTTTTGTTGGGTTACAACTGTTTGTTGGAGTTGTTGGATTTGTCTCCTCATTTCTTCCATTTCAATTTCTTGCACTGGTCTTTGTCTTGGAGGCATTTTGTGGGGAGGCTAAGGACTTTTTTTAGGTTTTTAGGGGTAAAATGGTAAATTTATAAGGTTTAGGGTCTCTTGTAAGAATATGTGAGGAGGGAGGGCTACTTTGTGAATTTTAGGGAAGTTTGGGGTAGAAATGCAATTTCGGAAAGATAGGGGAAATTTTGTAATATAACAAAGTTATGGGGTAACTTTGTAATTACTAGAAAGAAGAGGGGCAATTCTAAAATTTTGAAAAGTTAAGCTTACGTGGCGGATGATGTGGCAGTGTGTGACACGTGGCTGATGATAGTTGGCTACGCGTCGTTGATTGGACGTGGCAGCTGAGCGGCTCGTATGCTGATATGGCTATATGTGACACGTGGCAGATGAGGAATGGACGAGATTCGCTGACGTGGCTGTCTTCAACCATTTTTCGGTTACCAGCATGTGGAGGTGCATGGAATCTTCGGCGAGCGCGTGGAGGCGCGTGGAGATTATGGCATCGGTGAGTGGAATCTCCGACGAGCGAGTGGAGGAGCGAGGAGATTATGGCAGCGGCGCGTGGAAGCTCCGGTGGCTGCGAAAACTTCTAGTCCAAGGTTTTTGGACCTTCTGAACGCGATGGTGGTGTTATTTTTGGCAAAAAATGACCAGAAACTGTAGTTTCGAGGGTGATAGTGGCTCTTGCACTAAACACCTTTAAAAAACTCGAAAGCTTAACCAATTTCTGTCACTCTTCCCACTCAAACTCAACACCGGAGTTTGAAACCTTGGCTCTCTAATACTAAAATGGCACAGAAGCCTAGAGAAAAAGAGAGAACTCCCTCACTTTGGAATATTTTTCTTCACTAATGCTTGATGAAAAGTACATGAGAGGAGCCCTATTTATACTAGTATAATTTAGACAACTTAATCAATCCTAATAAAAGAAAAAGGTGGGTTATGAAGGTTACAAGACAATCCCTTCAATACCATTATTCCTATGTCTCTAAACTCCTTCAACAATTTATGGCAGCAATAACAACCATTCATGGCTGCTTGGTGGCTTGGGTCTTGGGCTGGCATGGGTTGTTTCTTAATCCATGTTGGTTTGGTCCATGCAAACATGGGTTGGACCTCTATCAGCTAGTCTCTAATTTTTTTTTGTTTTTTAAATATGCTTGCAAAATCTTATATTGATAACTATTTTGGTGGTTGGATGATAACTCAGTGTCAAAATGGACATGTTACCTGCTCTCTCTGCTGTGTCAGTCGTCGGACCATACGTCCTATTTGCCCTAATCACACTGGATTTAATCGCTGCTGAGCCATTGAGACTGTATTGGAATCTTTCAAAATTTCACGTCCAAATGCAAGATTTGGTTGCGAAGCCATAATACCTTTCCATAAGCAGAATGATCATAAAAAGGAATGCATTTTTGCACCATGCGTTTGCCCACATCCAAGCTGCACATTTGTTGCCACATCCAAGAAGTTAGATCATCACTTCACTAAGAACACACACAGGTTGTGCTGTCTCTTTTGTTTATGGTAAGATTTTCTCTGTTAACATAAATGTCAGCGACAGAGCCTTTATTCTTCAGGAGCAGAACGATGGCGGCCTTTTCGTTCTTCATAACGTCGTCGTTCTGGATCAGGGGCATAGAGTTTATGTCAATTGTGTTGCCCCTAACTCATGCAATTCAGAATTCACATGTAAATTTTCTGCTGCATCTCCTGGATTAACTCAAAAGGCGATAGTTTTAATACCAAACCATCAAGGCCATATTCCTTTCACTCCTGAATTTGGGTTCCTAAGGATACCATCTGATGTCTTCGATCGTGGACAGCTCAAGTTGGACCTTTGCATAAGGACAGGTGATTCATTAGACTTGGTCATAGATTTGTTTGCGAAATGACATGCATTTGTGCAAATTTGTTGTGTTGAAGATCTTTCTTCTTTTCTTGTATTAGTCTTCATGTTGAGTTTCCTTGAACCATGCCATCTTTTCCCAATTTGAATCTAGTTGTAATTGGGGGAAAAAGATAAATTTGTGTTTCAATTGAAACAAAACATTTTAGAGTTTGCGATTTAGATTTATTTTATATTTTTTTTACAGAAATCATATCACAAATACTAAATACATTGAGTTAATCTAAGCCTAAAAGCGTGACTGTTAGTTGCTCAAAAAAAGCAGTCCATCACATAGCCATCCCTAGCTGTGGCGTATGATTTTCCATTGCTAATTTGCATGTATCTCAATGAAAAGTTATATATCTAGATTAAGGAAGAGTCATGTGCCTAAATCAATGAAGAGTCATGTTTAGAAAGTTTCATGTCTTATTATAAATATGTAAGTCTCCAAATATATGGAAACAATCAAAGAATCATTGAAACATAAAAATACTTCTTCCAAATATACTCTTCTTCTATCTCTGCATACCTAACATTTTCTTACCTTGTCGAGCAGCTAGCTCTGCAAGGGATTACAGCAATAATATGTTGTATCGTTTCTTTTACCACTAACTCTGGTATATTTTATCTTCAAGTGATAATTTCCAAATAAAATTAAAAGAGTTTTGGTATAAGATTATTAAAGGATAAAGTTTTGATGCAATTTTTACGGATAAATCTGCAAGGGAAAATTAAACTATTTTCCTTTCAATAGATATGCATGGTATGTGAAAAAGTATGTATAATAATAACACAAATATGACTTTACTATGGATAAAAAAAAGGTTAAGGACAAAAGCTCTAATGATAATAATACATGTATGTCCCTAGAAGTTTCACTATAGACACAACAGATACTTCAAACAGAAAAATATTGGCAAATATCATCACATTAAGCATCTGACCAGGTGATATCTAACCCACCCCACTGAGGATCATTAGGACTAATGCCCAAGGCTTTCCAAACAGCCTTTGAAGCATCAACAATGTTGTTGGCACATGGAGGTTGGTAGTCATGGTTATCATCACATCCCATGGTTGAGTCACATTCATCAACAACCATGGCTACTACGCTCTTGCCATTTCCACTAATCTTGATATTGTGAAGGCATCTGCTCTTGTTGTTGTACCATCCAGTGGAAAGTGCCACAACGGGTGTGTCATCGGAATGGTACTGGTTGTCACAGGCCGAAGGACCGCCACCATCTCCACCCTTCTGAAAGCTGTTAATGGTGAGAAAAGCTTTGGTCTGGCTCGATACAGGAGGTGAGCATTTATAGGTTTTGTATGTTTCACCTTCTTTGCAACAATCAGAATCATTCTCTTGGTTGCATTGTCCTGGGGGAGGCTTCTTTCCTATGATTCTTCCCCTAGGGCGACATTTTTGAGCTTCTGAATGCAGAGAACTTGTCAAAATGAGAAGGAGAAGGAGAATCAAGGAAGCTCTTGAGTAAGAAGTCTTCATTCTCTCTAGTTTTTCTCGGTTTTCTCTTTGTTGTGTTGTTTGATATTTTAATTCTTGTGTAATTCAGTGATTGTGCGTCAGAATATATAGGGGGATACACATGGAATACAGTTAAAATCAGATTTCCGTAGATTCAACATCAAGGGCAATTGCCAGTACCGTTAAGCATATAAATTTGAAAAGAAGATTGTTTTTATTATTGATTTATTTGAAAGACTAGTGTGCTACTTCATTACATGTGCCTAAAAATTAACATAAAGCCATTCTTTTGCCATTTTCTTTGTAGATCAATGTCAGTGTCACCGTCATAAGTTGTTTAGTGTGATTAATGTGTTTTGGTAACATTTATTTGGATGGTACTGTACAAAGATCCGTTGGCATGCAAGCAAGGGTAGTGTGCATAACAATATGCATATCACTTGAATCTCCCATTTTGGTCTTCCCAAATATACTTTATTATTTTTTATTTGAATGTATTTTATTAATTTTGAAGCTTTGAGCTTTGCATTCGTCGTTAATATCTAAATATTGTTTGGAAGCTAACATAAATTTTTTGTTGAGAATCAATTTAACCTAAATAATAAGTGAAAGCCTTATAATTAATAATTTTATTTCTAACACAATCTTACATGCAAATGTCTTCTAACTTGAAGCGTGACAAATTGCATGTATACACTATACTAATATTCCAATTTGGTCATAAACACTATAATACTGTATAAAAAAAAAATTCAACCAAAATCGATTATACACTAAAAATGTTTTTATGTTTCCAATTGATTCTAACCCTAACAATTATTTAAGCTTCTTAGTAAACAGTCCAGAAGATTACTCAAAGTTCATACCAAAAGCTTAAATACAACTTCTATAAATCTGATCTCTAAAAAATAATAGTGAAAGGTTACAATATACATTAATTCAATACGGAGGGTGTGATTAAATTAATAAACAAATGGGAGAGTGAAAGTGAAATTCCCCACTGCTACGTTAATTTTATTGGAGAATATCTGATTAATGAAAGACCAAAAGACTAATAGTTTAGGAAACAAAAGTGAAGTCAACTGAATAACAGAGAAAGCTAATGAATATATCTCATTATTAGATTAGATTTCTGCATTTTAATTTTTTTTTTCACATTTTCCAAGGAGCCAGTATTATGCACAATGATCAAAAATCAAATAAAAGAGGTCGAAAGAAATACTCTTGATAAGGAAGGGCCAAGTTCAATTACTTAAAAAATTACATATAAAAATTTAAAAGAAAATTTGAATGAAGTGGCACAACTCACACTTGTCCCCAAGAAATCAACTTTGATTTGTCTCGGTGTCAACCTTAAGTAGTCGAGTTCCTCTAAACATGACTGAATAGGCTTAAAATATAAAAGAGGACGGAGATTAAAATGTCAAAATTTTAGAAAGTTAAATGTAGATTTCAGGGAGTCATATATATAATAATTATATTCATTTAAGAAAAAATTGAAAACTTAAGGAACCATGCTACCCTTAATCATCTCCCTCTACCTTTATCTGAGTTACTAGAAAGAAAATTTAACAAGTTTATGTAAGTTTTAGAACGATATCCCACAATGTACATGAAGGTAAATAAATAATTGTCCCTAAAAAAATGTGGGTTACTTTGGTCTGAAATTGGAGTTTTGGGAGGGATAGTAAGGCTACATCCATATTTTAAGTGTGGGGTTACATAGCAAATCCCTTTAACTTGTTATGGTGAAAATTGTCATTTATGATAAAACCAATCTTTGAAAAATTGCATGATGGAATATAAGGGAAACTATAACACAACCGCAGTAGCCAATAGCTATGAATTTAAATCCACAGAAGATAAGAGAAACAAAGAAACTAAGTATGAAAAAGAGGAAGAAATGATGCTTTAAGTGGAGAATTCAGAAGAACATAAAATTAATTACTGCCCAAGTAGATAGCAGCTCCTAAAACACGTGTTTAGTTTATTCACTTTCTTACTCAGAAAAAGAAACGATTTGTTATATGAAGAAAAACATTTAATCAATCAACATTTATATCAGTAGATTGATGATCATTCATGCCATGAAAATAAAGTCGATTATGGAATAGTTCACATAACTTCTGGTGCTTTCGAAGATTAAAAAGCGTCATTATTGACCCAAATCAAGACAGAATTAGTGTTCAGTGAGGAAATACCATGAAAAATTTACTTTTTTTTAGTAGTACGATAATATCAACTAATAATTATACAATGTAATATTATAAATCTAGTATACAAAGTACAAACAATAGTAAATAAACATTACATCAGTATAGAAGTTCACTATAGACACAACAAGACATACATTAAAAAAGAAAAATATTGGCAAATACTATCACATTAAGCATCTGACCATGTGATATCTAACCCACCCCACTGATGATCATTAAGATTAAAGCCCAAGGCTTCCCAAACAGCCTTTGAAGCATCAACAATGTTGTTGGCACATGGAGGTTGGTAATCATGGTCTTCATCACATCCAATGGTCGAGTCACATTCATCAACAACCATGGCTACCACGCTCTTGCCATTTGCACTTATGGTGATGTTGTTGAGGCACCTGCTTTTGTGGTTGAACCATCCGGTGGAAAGCGCGACTACGGGTGTGTCATCAGAATGGTATTCGTTGTCACATGCCGAAGGGCCACCATCATCTCCGTTCTTCTGAAAACTGTTAATAGTGAGATAAGCTTTGGTGTGGCTCGACACAGGAGGTGAGCATTTATAGGTTTTGTACGTTTCACCTTCTTAGCAACAATCAGAATCATTCTCTTGGTTGCATTGTCCTGGAGGAGGCTTCTTTCCTATGATTCTTCCACTAGCGCGACACGTTTGAGCTTCTGAATACAAACAACTTGCTAAAATGAGAATGAGAAGTAGAAGAAAGGAAACCCCTGAGTAACAAGTCTTCATTCTCTCTATTTTTTGCTATCTGCTATTTCTTGTGTTGTTTTGATTTTTCTGTACTTGCTAAATTCTGCTTGTACACTTCAGAATTTATTGGCAAAGCACATTAAGTAAAGTTAAAATCTAACTTCTGCAGAATCAGCATCAAGGACAATTGCCAGTACCGTTAAGCATTTAAATTTGAAAACAAATTTGTATTTGTTATATATTATGAATGGGCAGGGAATTTTTACGTCCACGGTTTTGTTATCTCTAGAAAATGAATTATTTATTATTGAAGTGTAAGAATCAACTGCAAATAATTTTGATTTCACAAGCAGAAACTATCCTTTTGCAATTGATAAAAAGTAGTCGAACTTCAGAGTATTTTGAAGATAATAGTATGATTCTAGATTTTGTCTTTACTCCCCTTAAGCTTTGAATCTACTCTAAAAACTATCAATCTAAACAATATTAACAATATTCTTCCATCAACAGGTGTTAGTTCTAGTGGTAAGAGACTTGAGTTCATGAAAAAATATTTTTAAAAAAGCTTTGCTTCCTTCTAGTCATCTAGTTAAGTTAAATCAGATTAATTATAAGTTGAGGGAGCTATTAATAAAATTGTGCCCAACAAATAATGGTGATCAAGATAAAAATATATATATATATATATAATATTCTTCCATCAAGGTAACTGACTATCAACCCCAGCCATCAATTTAATAGAATAATACGTTGTAACTGAACAATCTAGTAATTAATTATTTGATAAATAATTCCTGTAAAAATAACAAGTGGACCACTTTAATTAAATGCCTCTAATAACATGAAGCCTTTCTTTTGCCATTTTCTTTGTATGTCATTGTCAGTGTCATAATCGTAAGTCATGTGTTCTGATCTATTTGATTTGGGAACATGTAACTGGATGGTAGCGAGTTCAAAGAGCTGTTGACCGATGCAACAACAATATGCTTATCACTTTTTAAATTTCCCATTTTGGTTTTCCTTTAACACGAATTGATCATGAACATTTAATTATTTATTCGGTATCTAGACATGAATATTTTCTTAACAATCAATTTAACCCAGATTAATATAATAGGTGACAACGTAGGAATAATTTTATTTCCGACATAGCCTAAATTACACATGAAAACCTTTAAACTTGAGTGTGATAGATAAGAGGCATACCATGTACTAAGAATTAAATTAGTTGAGAAAGTGATATCGTTGTCCAAAAGGTGTTGATACTCTATCAAAAATGATTCAGACCTAAAATTTAACAAAAAATAAAAAATATCAAGTCTAAACTTTAACAATGTAATTATGTAAAAATTTATTATAAAGAATTTTATTATTTTTACATTCTTACTTAGCTCGAATTTAAGTTAATAGTTGATGTTTAGTATAACATCGGACATTAAATTATTTCCACAAAAAGGGAATAAACAAAAAAAAAAAACCAAGATCTGTTCATTGAAAGACCGAAAGGGCTAATAGTTGTAGAAACAAAAGAAACTAGAATACTACATAGGAAAGTGAAGTCAACTGGATACTACATAGAATGCTAGTGAATATGTCTCCTCATTAGATTTCTGCTTTACAATATTTTTTCCTTTTACAAGAACCTAGAATTATGCGCGAGGGTATATCCAGGAATCAATTAAAAGAAGTAGAAAGAAAATACTCGAGATATGAGGCCAAGTCCAATTAAAACAATTAATAGCAAACACGCTACCTGTTGTATATAAACTTAATTAGAATCTGTCCCTTTAAAATTGCAAGGCTATACCCCTCTCTCAAGGATAAGTAATTAAAACAATTAATGTGGATTATTTTGGTATAAAATTGGAGTTTTGAGATGGACATTTAGGCATGAGAGTGGGGTTACATAGCAAGTCCCCTTAACTTGTTATCATTGAGAAAGGTGTAATAAGTTATGAAACCAATCTTAGTAAAATTGCAAAATAAAATCTATGGATAGGATAGCACAACAATAGTAGCCAATAGCTATGAATTTAAATCCACATAAAGGAAAGAGAAATAAAGAAACTAACCATGAAACATAAAATTAAAACCCAAATAGATGACAGGTCCTCTATTGCTCGTGTTTAATTTATTTATTTTCTTACTCAGAAAAAGAACCGACTTGTTGCATCAAAAAAACAAGTTAATATAAGCAAACAACAGTTTACAATGTAGCATTAGTTAAGTAGGATTAAACATAGTTTTAGTAAGACAATATTCCAATAAAAAAGTAAGAATGTATTATTATACATTAAGTATGAAGTACAAACAACAGTAAATAAACATTACAGGATAGAATTTCATTATAGACACAACAAGAGATACATCAAACAGAAAATATTGGCAAATACCATAGCATTAAGCATCTGACCATGTGATATCTAACCCACCCCACTGATGATCATTATGATTAAAGTCCAAGGCTTCCCACGCAGCCTTTGAAGCATCAACAATGTTGTTGGCACATGGAGGATGGTAATCATGGTCTTCATCACATTCCACCGTCGAGTCACATTCATCTACAACCATGGCTACCACGCTCTTGCCGTTTGCACTTATGGTGATGTTGTTGAGGCACCTGCTTTTGTGGTTGTACCATCTGGTTGAAAGCGCGACTACGGCGTGTCATCAGAATGGTACTAGTTGTCACACGCAGAAGGGCCACCACCATCTTCACTCTTCTGAAAACTATTAATAGTGAGATAAGCTTTGGTGTGGCTCGACACAGGTGGTGAGCATTTATAGGTTTTGTACGTTTCACCTTCTTTGCAACAATCAGAATCATTTTCTTGGTTGCATTGTCCTGGAGGGGGCTTCTTTCCTATGATTCTTCCAATAGGGCGACACTTTTGAGCTTCAGAGTATAAACAATTTGTTCCAATGAGGGTCAGCAGTAGAAGAAGGGAAACCCTTGAGTAACAAGCCTTCATTTTCTCTCTTTTCCTCTCTTTACTTTCTGTTGTATTGTTTTGATCTTTTAGTACTTGCTGAATTAAGAGATTATGCGTCACTTTCTATAGGGGCAGTACAGCTAATAAATTTATGAATTGACTTGCAAGAACCAAAATAGAAGTCTATTGTAACAACATGAATGGCAATTTCCTGTATCAGTAAGCATATAATTTAAAATATATCTGAAAAATTGTTATAAAATATTTATGTCTGAGGACAAATTTGTACTTCTCATATTGTTTTTATATATGTTCAGGTTACTGCTATTTACAGCAATGAATAAAGAATTTATGTTCGATGGCCTTTCTTTAGTCATTATGTTGTCTTATTGGTTCTGATTATTTTTCTTGGAAAACTGATTGGTTGGCTTTTTTTTTTTTTTTTTTTGTGAAAAGTTAGAATTCATTAAACAAGAAGAAAGGCAGTTCCACGATTACACATTACAAAGTCTTGGGAAGTGGTAAGGAACATCACAAGACGTAACAAGAGCTTCACACCTATTTTGTCCTGACTTAGACAGCATTCCAATATTTGATTGCCTCTCTAAAAGTGTGTTGGATCTTCACATTTCCCACTTTTTGCATTGCAAACCTGAAAACATGGTGTATCATACTCCAAGGATGAGCTTTAGAGCATTCATTAGAGAGAAAATTAATAGCCACAGCAGAATCCAACTCAATAATGGCAGATGTAATGTAGTGTTTAATATGACAAATATACCTCTCAAATCTGTTTTTGGATAAGATTTAGGTTTTGAATCTCAGCCATCCCGTCACAATAAAATAAAAAGGAAAAAATACTTTTGGTTTTTCATAATTTACTATGTTCTGCAAAGGTTGAAGTTCCTTGATTAAACCCTTATTCCCTCTATATCTCTGTAATCAGAAAGTCTACTTCTACCTTTCTATGACAAGATTTACCCGCATTGACGTCTTAAGCGTCCAAATGATGATCAAATATTTTAATACAAGACTGTTTCAAATTATATTGACTTTTCTAACCCTCTAATTATTTAAGAAAAAACTTTAGTTTAGTTTTTATTCCCTTCTATTGCAAATGCAGTTGCTATTTAGCTATTGACGAAATTATTATATGAACATTTCACAAGTCCAACTACTTCAATACTAAATCCCTCCTAATAAATTGAGAAGACTTAGAGTTTAGCATATTTTCCATTTAGCCTAAAACTTATCTATATATATATATATATATATATATATATATATATATATATATATAAACTAAAATAAGTTAGGAAGTAATAAATTTCTCAATTTGATATGTTAGGTATACGTTACGATGGTACACAAGTGGTTCAGTGTTTCAAAATATAACCAATGCTAATTTTGTTATTTTCCCATTTCTTTACTATTTTTCAATAATAAATAACTAGCGATTCAATAAAATATATTGAAAATAATTTATAGTTAATAGATATATAAAAAGTTGTTTTTCAATGTTTTGAAAAACGACCAATGACAATTTTATGATTTTATTCATATCTTTTTCTTTTCTATGTGAACTGAGTAATGATTCAATAAAATTTATTGCATGTGATTAATCGATACTTAAATGATAAGAAATCAAGTGAAGTGCAAATAAAAATATGATAATAAAGGCTCATTTCAAAACATTTCCTAAACCATGGGCTGCCATGTTTTTGATATTTTGGCAAAGAAGGTTCTCTCCCTAGAGGATAACGTTGTGATTTTGGATTATGTTACTTCTTTTTTTTGGTTTGTTGTAATCTATGATATATTGTTGGATCATCTATATTGTGGAAGCATTGTGCCGTTATAACTTACTTTAATACAAATTGATGACCCTATTCACAAAAGAAATACCATTTTTAAAAAAACAAAAAATCTTAAATTGGGGAAAGGTTAATGGTGACGTTAACCGTTACTTTTTTGTTTTTTCCAATACACCCGTTAACATACAGAAAGAATAAAAGTATGTGATAGAACAAATTTATTAAGAATAATCTAATTTAAATTTAATCAAATTTACTAAAAGCAGAAGGAGAAGAACTAGCCTTTTATGTAAACGCTGCAAGGCTTTAGTTTTTCCTATCTTACCAAATAGTTTTAAGAATTGAAATTTGTTGGTTTTGATTTCTCATATGTATCTATTTATTGGAGGCATTCTTACCTGAAGTTTATTATGTCATAGGGGCTAAGCTCTTCTGCTAAATTCAATTTTGTCGTTATTTTTCATTTTTCATAGTAAGATTGCTCCAAAATAAATTGAAAATGTAAATTGCATAATTGGAGTAGTTGAGAAAAGTCAAGTTTACTTGAACTGACTCCTTTCTTCATTTGAATAGAAGAACCTGAAAGGTTCATGTTTTGCCACATGAAGCCATGAACGTTTTGGAAAAGAGTAATCAACACTGTATCTTTGAACGGTTTTCAAAATAGTTCAAATTTAGAAGAGTATATCCCTTGCCCCATTTCAATGATTAATTCTTATCCTTGCTGCAGAAAAACTCAAGCAGTGTACCCGCAATATATGCTTTGATTACTTTCCCCTTAGTGGTTAAGGAAAGAAAAAAATGCATCGGATGCATGGGATATTAGTGGGAGTCAAGGAATTTATGATGGATTGACTCAATTTAAAAATTAAAAATTAATAAGTAAACATGCTATTCAAATAAATAATAATATGAGATTAACTCAGTTCAGAAGATATGTGCTATTTGTCAGAAAAAGACAAAATAGATGGGGAGATTTTTTTTAAGTAGAATATCATTGGGATTCGTTAATGTAACATATTTTAAAAAAAAATGGATGTATAATTTTAGGGTTTAGCTGCGAAATCCCACTATAAATGCTAAAAGAGAAGCTTTTACAACAGTAAGACTGGCCGCCTGAAGCCCAATACTGAGCTAATCTCTGCCAAGCTGATTCTGACTGGCGGTGTAAAGGAACACTCAGCTCCTTCTCGCTCAGGTCATTTAACACTTCTGGCTTAAGCATGTGGTGTCCTAATGCTTTGGCCTGTGATTCTGGTTTTCAGCATTTCTTGATTGTTTTCTTCGTTATCTCTGATAGAGAACTTCTGGCTTGATTTTTTTTTTTTTTTTTTGCAGTATATTTTCTCCAATGTTTTCTACTTTATTTTTTCCTGTATCTATCTGTTCTTGCACTTTGTTGAGCCAAATTTATGATGAGTACTTTAAGGCTTCTATGAGAAAATAGTTGTGGTGACAATGAAATGTTGGCACGAATATCAGCTTTTCAATTTGATAGTCCTTTTCTCTTTCCCTGTTCTTTCAAGATTTTTCTTTTGTAAGTTTACAAATCCATAAGGTGCTTCCTTGACCGATTAAGTAAGAGCATGTACTGCAATGTATACTATGTTTTTATCATTCAATATTTTTATTGTAGCGGTGTATTAATATTTTGACCAACTTCACTTTTGACATAATATACAATGAAAACTGCAGAGATATGTGATCGTTATACAAATTTTGAATTAGAAATTCTTATTGGTTTTCTTCATGAGTTTTTGCGTAATGCCAATGCCAAAGAATCAATTTTTTTTTTTTTTGAAACATTATAATCATTAGACATTTTCCAAAACTTCATGTTTTCCATCAAAACAAACGAAATTGCTTAGGGAAGAAATATTGTTGCATTGATAGAGCAAATAGATCACTGCTTTTTGTGGTAATAATGAATAAAGCTTGTTTCACAGAAAGATGACTGATCGGTCTTCGGTTAGAGGAGATAACAACGGCGAAGAATCCAGCAAACCTAGGCAAAAATATATTTCTGCGTCCCTTGCAGACCCTAGTGTGCTTCATTGCTGCGTTTGCAAAGAAACCTTGCGTATTCCTACCTTTCAGGTTGGTTTTCTTCATCCACATATTTTCTTAGATCTCCTTTCTCTCTTACGTGTTATACTTCCCATTAATAGATTGTATGTATATGCTGTATTTGTTCACAGTTTTTTGAAATTTTTGTTTGGAATGTTCAATCTGAAAAGCAATATATATATAGTGACATGGGATTCATAAATTAAGTAGAAGATTAACAATGTCTTGGGAATATAGTTCTCATAAAAAAGCATACTAATTATTTAAATAACTTCTTGAAATATGGAATAAAGTGGAAAATTACAACATCATCAGAAGAGACAGGCCCTCTTTTTGTTAATGAATCGGCCAACTGATTAACTTCTCAAAAGTGTACTCGATTTTGACCTCATTCATGTTTATCATGAGTGCATCTTGCAAAGATCAAGTATTATACTCCATGGATGAGAATCAATAATTTCAGATTTTCGATGAAGGTTTATAGCAAGTAGGGTGTCTGATTCTAATATTATATTTTGATGTTGAGAGAGTCCTAGAATAACAATCCCTAGTTGGCCATTGCTAAACATGTATGCTCATCAAGCATATAGAAGATTGAATTATTTGTCCTTAGCTTATTGATGTAGGGTTTAGGGAAACATTTATAATTCTAGGATAGCCAGAAAATCACTTTAGTGATACGAATCATTGTGTTTGTCTAGAAAGATATGCCAGCTAAAATTTAATTTTAAATAGACGAAGTCTTTGTAATGAGATTCATCCTATGAAAAGGAACACCCTAAAACACAAAAGCCTCTTAGGCTTGAAGTTTGAAATAAGCATCGACATAACCTTTACCGTATTTTGAATATTGATTTAAGTAAGAAAGTGATGAAGAGAGGACTACATCTCTTGACTGTAAGATTAAAGAGGTTATAATAGCATGTCAAGAACTAATTTATCTCAAATGCTTAAGTTATTAGAAAAAAAACTCATAAATAGTTTTATATTATATCTTACATGTCTCCCAAATAGCTGATCCTCTACAAGCAAAATATGACTTTAGGGTTGATGACTTTGCTTGGGTTCCAGCCATTCTTATTACAATTATGTTGATGACTTCAATTGATATTTCCTAGACTCAAGGGATTCATTTTTTGTTACTTGTCCAAGTATGCAAAACCTCATTTGATAAATTTTATGGTGATTGGATGACAATTCAGTGTCAAGATGGACATGTTGCCTGCTCTCTCTGCTGTGTCACTTGTCAGCACAAATGTCCCGTTTGCTCTAATCCCATTGGATTTAGTTGCTGCCAAGCCATCGAGAGCGTGTTGGAATCTTTCAAAATTTCATGCCCTTATGCAAGATTTGGTTGTGAGGTGATAACATCTTACCATAAGCTGCATCATCACAAGGAGATATGCCTTTATGCACCTTGTGTTTGCCCACATCCAAGCCGCACATTTGCAGACATATCCAGGAAGTTAACTCTCATTTCTCTCGGAAACACAGAAGTTCTTCAGTCTCTTTTGCGTATGGTAAAACTTCACTGTCAACATCAATGCCAGTGACAAAGCCATCATTCTTCGACAGAAAAATGATGGTCGCCTTTTTGTTCTCAATAATGACATCATTGAGAATCTAGGGAATAGAGTCTACCTCCATTGTGTCGCCCCGAACTCATTGAATCCAGCATATAATTATAAAATTTCTGCATCTCAAGGATTGGAAAGGACTTCCTTAGTGCCAAACCGAAGAGGCCACATTGCCTGCACTCCTGAATTTGGATTTTTATTCATACCATTTGATGTTTTCAATCACGGACAGTTAAGTTGGATCTCCGCGTAAGGACCAGTGATTCATCCAACTTATACATAGAATTGTCTGAAGAATGACATGAATCTGTAGATTTGACTTTTGTTTTGAGACAGCAAAGAATGAAGTTATAGTTCAGTTCATTGACAAACACTTTTTAGTGTTTATCCACTCTTTCACTTAACTCTAGTATCTCAAATTTGCACTTAATTGTTTAATTAACTAATATTAATATCATTGAGGTTTAATTAGAATTAATAAAATTTTATATTAATTTTTCTACTTCATGGTCTAATTTATTTGTTATGAAAATTTTATTGTAAGGACTATACTTGGAAGACCTTAGAGCATTCACATTAATTTTTATGTCTAAGCTAAAGATTAGAGCAACAAATCTTTATGAATTTATGAAGCAAGGGCAAAGGTGTGAATTTCCCAACTCCATAGGCTAGATGGACATTTTTGCAAAGTTATTAAGGGACAAGGTCGTCATTTGGTCCTATTAATAGCATTTTTTTAAATAGGAAGACAATTTCCCTCCCCCTTCTCTTCATTTTCCACCATCCCCTTCCTCCCACTACCAATTCACGTTTTTCCCCATTTTTCTTGGGTTTTAGTCTCTCTTATTCTCCCCCATGGCTGCCCCCATGAAAATGGAGGGCTAGAAACTCTTGTTATCAACCTAAGATGACTTGAAGACCATAAGTTTGATTCTATAAACTAATATTGTATTTATTTTGAATTTAATGAAAGTGTGCTTCCCTATTCCTTGTTTCTCTCTCTTGAATTATGTATAAAGATTTTTACATATGATTCTTGCTTGGGCTTATGGTTTTTCTAAGATGGATTATCCTAAGAGTAATTTCTATGTAATAGGACTTGATTTGGTTAGATTAAAATTTAGATTTTAAGTCTTGGATGCTCTAAACCTTATTGTGATAATGGTTGGGGTTGGGTTGGGTTGGGTTCCAATGACCATAATCTATACGATTGTGTAGTAGAAATTGCCGAGCTAATTAATTAGTTAGGTTAATCTTGAGATTGTGGGAGTTAATCTAGTTGATTCGTATAACTGGAATTAGATTATATCTCTAAGTCAATGATAGAATCACCAATTGTTGGATAGTTTGTAGGCAAGTTGCGTTTTTTTTTTATCATTGTTAATTTTGGTTAAATTATTTGTTTATTTTATTTGCTTGCTGTTATTTTCGGTTTGATTACTCTGTTGTTGCAAAATTCCCCTCTTTATAGCCTAAATTAATTGAGACATGTATTAATAATTTTGTAAGAATATAACCAGTGATTTGAAAATTGGACTCAAATTTTAATTTAGTCACAACCTATAATTACGAGTGCCTATCCATTCATGCTTTGAAGATCTTTTTTATTTTTCTTTTCCTATCATTGATTTCATGTTTTGTTCACCAATGCCATCTTTTCTCATTTGAAGCTAGTTGTAATTGCGGAACAAATAAAAAAAGGTAAATTGAGCTAGATTGCAATATAAACAAGACTTTTTGAAGTTTACGATATAACATTTATTTTTACAGTTGAATCTATCTTAAATTAAATATGTTGAGCTAATCTAACCCAAAAATTCTTACGGTTAGAAGCAGCTTATCTCATTATCCTTCCTAGTTATGTCGTGATAAAAACTTTTTTCTGCTCTATTGTTGTGCTTAATTGAAAAATTAATTAATATTTACATGATTGAGGTTTAATTGAAATTGTTTGTATTTTATATTAATTTTCTCAATTCAAGGTCGCATTTACTTGTTATGAAATTCTTAATTTCAAGACTAGACCAAATTGACCTCAATGCAATTGGGTGAACTTCTATGCTTGGAATTAATTAGAGAAAGATACAAATTCATGAAGATGAAGTCTAGCATAGATATAATTTATTCATCCTTAAGTGCAAACTTGTAATTTGACATAGTGAAGGGTATAATTGTACCCAAAAACACATTTCTCCCTTTTTAGGTTAGATTTTTCTCTCTTCTCCCACTCATTCACGCCCCTCTCTCTCTCACCTAGGTTCAAATTTTCTCTCTTCTTTGCCATGGCTACCTCTATGTCCAAGAGAGGGTAGAAGTCTTGTAATCACCTCAGGGAAGCTTGAAAACTACTAGGTGACCCTTGAAACTCGATAATTGTACTCTTTTGATATTTTAGTTCCATGAATATATGTGTTATTGCTAAAATTCGTGGCTGCTGGTTTGCTCCCTTTTCTCTTTGAATTTTGCCATATTTCTAATGAGTTATTCATGTTTTACGGTAGATTTATGGTTGTGATAATTACAGATGAGCTATTACTTGATTATTGCTTGAATTTAGAGTGTCTAGGGTTTTATGGATAGTTGAATACTTCTGAGATTGAGTGGGTTTCAGTATTTAAGCTTGTTGATTGCCTATTTTACTCACAGTTTATTGTTTAGAATAGGTTTAATCTCTTTAGCTATATGCGTGGCAGTATCGTAGTAGGAAACCTAGAGTTTGCTCTTGGGTTATAGGGTAAATCTCGGCTAAATCTCCATTAATTGAGCTAAAATGAAATTCTAGGTTGAAGATAGAGTTGCCGGTGGTCCGTAGGTTAATTATATTTCATTAATTGTTAGTTTCAGCTTGCTTGTTAATGTATTTACTTGTTGAATTGATTTCATTGTTGTTAAAAACCCCAAATTTTAACTTAAAAATTTAAGACTTGTACTAGTGATTTTTCATGAATACGTCCCATATTAGAAATTAAAACTCATAATTTATAATTTAGCCGCCACCTATAGTGGTGACACTGTAGGCGCGCATCATATTACTTGATTTTCTTACCATGTTGAGGAGTTGTCTAGAGGATTAGAACAATAATATTCTATCACCACTTGCTTTGAGTTTTTTTTTTTCAATTGAAATATTATTTTAGTTCCTCTTAGATTTGAATTGCCGTAAACTAATCCTCTCTTAAATTGGCCATGTCAAAATAATCTCTCCATTGTAACACCATTAAGTTTGTGCTAACACAGCTTCTCATTTTCATACGTGGATATTTTTAAATGATAAAAATACATGAGATAAGCTGCTTCTTGGAAAAGTTACTCCATTTTCCTTTTTATTCTTTCTATAAAAACTGTATGTTAAAATTTAAAGTATACATAATACATATACATGTGATTTTAGGAGGGATTAACACATAAATTGAATGTAAAAGCCCTAATGGATTTCCTCACTCCATTGTATTAGCTCAACATATTTATGGGTTCAGAGGAAATGTTTAATATTGTCGGGAGAGTTATATGAAGTAACCACCCCAATTCACCCCCACAAGATGGTAACAGTAATATATACTCTGCTAGTTTGATGGAATATGTGACACTTGAATTGTTCAGTTGGTAGCTAGAACTTGGACCAAGTTATAATAAATACCCAGATTTTCATTCAGGAAGGATCAATCAGTAGTAAATACATATTACAGGAAAGAAGTTCACTATAGACACAAAAAGATACATCAAAGAGAAACTTAGAAAATTCTATCACACTAAGCATCTGACCATGTGATATCTAACCCACCCCACTGATGATCATTAGGATTAAAGCCCAGGGCTTCCCACACAGCCTTAGAAGCATGAACGATATTGTTCGTACATGGAGGTTGGTAATCATGGTCTTCATCACATCCCATGGTGGAGTCACATTCATCGACAACCATGGCCACCACGCTCTTGCCGTTTGCAGTTATGGTGATGTTGTTGAGGCACCTTCTTCTGTGGTTGTACCATCCGGTGGAAAGCGCGACTATGGGTGTGTCATCAGAATGGTACTGGTTGTCACATGCAGAAGGGCCGCCACCATCTCCACCCTTCTGAAAACTGTTAATGGTGAGATAGGCGTTGGTGTGGCTCGACACAGGAGGTGAACATTCATAGGTTTTGTACGTTTCACCTTCTTTGCAACAATCAGAATCATTCTCTTGGTTGCATTGTCCTTGAGGGGGCGTCTTTCCTGTGATTCTTCCACTTGGGTGACACTTTTGAGCATCAGAGTGCAAACAACTTGTTAAAATGAGAACGAGCGGTAGAAAAAAGGAAACCCTTGAGTAACAAGTCTTCATTCTCTCTATTTTTCTCTGTTTGCTATCTGTTGTGCTGTTTTGATTTTTCAGTCCTTGCTAGATTCTGGGATTATACTTTAGAATTTATAGGCGATGTACATTGAGTAGAGTTAAAATCCAACTTCTGTAGAATCAACATCAAGGGCACAATTGCCAGTACCATTATGCATTTAAATTTGAAACCAAGTTTGTATTTGTTATATAATATGAATGGGCAGGGAAAATTTACGTCCAGAGTTTTGTTATCTATAGAAAAAAAATTATTTATCATTAAATTGTAATAATCAATAGGAAACATTTCTCTTTCAACAAGGAGAAACTAACCTCTTACAATTGATAAACAGTAGTCAAACTTAGAGTATTTTGAAGATAATAGTATGATTTTAGGTTTTGTCTTTACTCCCCTTAAGCTTTGAATCTATGCTAAAAGCTCTACCAGTTTAAATAATATTCATCCACCAACAGTTGGTGGTCCTTGTGGTAAGTAACTAAATTTGATTAAATATGTTGACTCAGTTTTAAGATTACATGTACATATAAAATATTTTTGAAAGAATTTTATTTTATTTGAGTCTTTTAGTTAACTTAAATCGAATTAGTTATGAATTAAGGAATCAATAACAGAATCGTATCCCACAAAAATTGATGATCAAAAACAAAAAGAAAAAAAAAATATCTTCCATCAATGTAACTGACTATCAACACTAGCCATCAGTTTAATAAAATACGTTGTAACTGAAATCTACAGTAATTAATTATTTGATATATATTTCCAGTAAAAATGAAGCCCTTCGTTTGCCATTTTCTTAGTAGGTCAATGTCAGCGTCATAATCGTAAGTTATGTTTAGTGATCTATTTGTTTTGGGAACATGTAATTGGATGGTAGCGATTGTTCAAAGGCTGTCGGCCGATACAAGGAAGATGGTGTTCCGGATAACAATATGCTTATCCTACAAATTTTCCATTTTTATTTTTCTTTGATATATTTTATCAACTTTGAAGCCTTGAGCTTCGAATCCATCATTAACGTTTAATTATTTTGGCAACAATCGATTTAACTCAATAGTCAACAGTTTAATATAATAAGTGAAAACCTATGAATATTTTTATTTTTAAGATTGCCGTATCTACACGGAAAAGTTTAAGTTTGAAGTGTGATAAATAACATACAATGTCCTAAGATTTTTATAAGATGAGAAAGTGACTTCTTGTCAAAAAGGCATTAATATTCTAAAAAAAAAATTCAACGAAGAGCTTAAGAAAAATATTAGTTTTTAACTTTAAATATATAGATATGTTATAACTTGATAAGAAAAGTTTTATTACTTTTACTACTTTATTTAATTTAAATTTAAATTAGTTATTACTCAATATAATATTAGATATTAAATTACTTTTATTAAAAAAAAAAACACCCATAATCCAATCAATGAATAAAGGCCAAATGGCCTATTACTTCAAGAAACAGAAGATACTATAATACTACATTGGAAACAAAAGTGAAGTCAGCTGAGTACTGCATGGAAAGCCAATGAATATATCCCAATATTAGATTTCCGCTTTTCAATAATTTTTCCTTTTACAAGACCCTAAAATTATGTGCTGGAGTAGATCTAGAAATCAATTAAAAGAAGTAGAAATAAAATACTCAAAAATAAGAGGCAAAATTGTACATAAAAAAAAAAACTGAACCTGCCAATGATTATGTTGCAAAAATTCTCCATTTTAAGAGCAGTTTGAAGATGGATCGAGTTTGAATTGTCTCATGTAATCAGATTTATATAACCTGTAAACACTACTTGTAAGCTTTTCCAATCTTACTAAAAGCTAAAAATTAATAGCAAACGCTCTACTTGTTGTATATAAATTTTATAAGAATCTGTCTCTTTATAAAATTGCAATGCTATTCCCCTCTCTCTCTCAAGGATTAGTAATTAAAACAATGTTGGGTTATTTTGGTCTATGGTTTGAGTTTTGAGATGGAAATTTAGGCATGAGTGTGGGGATACATAGCAAGTCCCTTTAACTTGTTATCTTGTAGAAGGTGTATTAAGTTAAGATGAAACCAATCTTAGTAAAATTGCAAAATAGAATATAAGGATACGATAGCACAACAACAGTAGCCAATGTTATGAATTTAAATCCACATAAGGAAAGAGAAACAAAGAAACTAACCATGTAAAAGAGGAAGAAATGTTGGTTCAAATGGAGATCTCAGAAGAACATGAAATTACAGCCCAAACAGGTTATCTAACGCATTTGTTTAACTTATTTATTTTCTAACTCAAAAAAAAAAAAGAAAAAACAAAAAAGACTTGTTCATTAAGAAAACAAGTTAATTTTAAGCATACTATAGTTGCATCTGCAAATTGATAGTTGGCATGAAAAATAAGTCAATCATGGATGATAGAATATATTACTGCAGGTGCTTTGAAGATAAAATTGGATCATTTTTGGTGCAAATCGTTATAGAATATATTAGTCACTACAACATTTTGAGGTTTAGGTAACAACTGGCATGCAACACTTGTGGAACTATTGCATTAATAACGATTATGCAACAGTTTTCTATGTTGTATAAATTAATTGACTAGGATTAAAGATAGTTTTAGTGAGAATATTCCACAAACAAAATAAGAATGTAATATTATACATTAAGTATGAAGAACAAACAACTGTAAATAAACATTACAAGATAGAAGTTCACTATAGACACAACAAGAGATACATCAAGCAGAAAATTTTGACAAATACCATATCATTAAGCATCTGACCATGTGATATCTAACCCACCCCACTGATGATCATTAGGATTAAAGCCCAGGGCTTCCCACACAGCCTTTGAAGCATCAACAATGTTGTTGGCACATGGAGGTTGGTAATCATGGTCTTCATCACATCCCATGGTCGAGTCACATTCATCAACAACCATGGCTACCACGCTCTTGCCATTTGCACTTATGGTGATGCTGTTGAGGCACCTGCTTTTGTGGTTGAACCATCCGGTGGAAAGCGCGACGACGGGTGTGTCATCAGAATGGTACTGGTTGTCACATGCAGAAGGGCCACCGCCATCGCCACCCTTCTGAAAACTGTTAATAGTGAGAAAAGATTTTGTGTGGCTCGACACAGCTGGTGAGCATTTATAGGTTGTATATGCTTCGCCTTCTTTGCAACAATCAGAATCATTCTCTTTGTTGCATTGTCCTGGAGGAGGCTTCTTTCCTATGATTCTTCCACTAGGGCGACACTTTTGGGCATCAGAGTGCAAACAACCTGTTAAAATAAGAACAAGCAGTAGACAAAACGAAGCTCTTGAGTAACTCCTCATTCTCTTTCTTTTCTTTACTGTGCTGTTTTGATTTTTCCACACTTGCTGAACCCATGGATTATGCATCACAATTTATAGGAGGTCTACATTGAATACAGTTATGAATGTAATTGAATAAGAGATCATATTTCTATAGAATGAACATCCATGGCAATTGCCAGTAACGTAAAGCATATAAATTTGAAAACAAGTTTGTATTTACCTTATAGTCTGAGTTGGTAGGGATCCTATCATTTTAAATTATAATACCTTAGCAATTTCTTCTAGCAAGGTAATTGACTACAACCACTAACCAACTATTAGTTTGAAATGGAATACTAGGCAAATAAAATATCCTATGATTAAATATTTGATAAATAATCATTTTAAAAATGACTTGTGACCATTAGTGCACTCTCTTGGAATTCTTGAAGTTCTTTCTACCGGAATTTCTGAGAGATGTCTCTCCAATATTTTAATTTCACAAAATGTTTCTGCATGAGAATTTGTTAGATTAATTTTTTGTGTGAATTTTTTGTTTGAAATCTACAATTTTCTTGTTGTGGAAACTCACATCTTATTTAATTGATATAATTGTCAAGTTCTAAATAAAGATAGTGTGAGTTAGATTCTAAAACAATAGACAAAATTTTAACTTAATTGTTTCAAGAAAATTACTATTTTATGTTTTTTTTTTTTTACATTTTTCTTTTTGGCACTTCTTAATACATTAAATGGATTTTTTTTTATTATATAAAATAATTGAGCTACAAACAATTTAAATATTATCCAAATTTCTTACCACTAAATGACACCGATGACATATTTAATGTGAAATTAATATTCAACTATTCTAATTACACTTGATGATTCTCAACAAAATTAACCCAAGCTGTGTCTAAATTTGGGTCGTTCCGGAGGACCCAACTCGATTCGGGCCGGACTGACCCATTTTGACAATCATAGACCCAGCTTTCTCTAGTCTTGGTGCGTCTTCTACCGTAAACGGTGCCGTTTTACTTACCACGCCCCTATCATCGCAACTACTGTCTCCGTAACTGGAGTCTGGAACTCGCGCTGCTTTGCTTAACTGAAAATTTTCCATCCCATCGCTGCTAGCTTCCCCTGTTCAGTACCATCACTGTACTCCGGTTGTCACCGGCAGAAACACCGTTTTCTGCTCTTTACGTCTCGCGGTAAGCTTATTCGCGTTCATTCTCCATATCTCATGCGTTGTTTTTGTTGATCGAGTATATGTTTTCCCCTTTCCAAGATGAAGTCCTCATGTCTTTTCTAGCATGGAATCACCATTTTTCTACAGTTTTATGAATGCCCTTCTTGGGTATTTCTGGTTTCGAGTTATTAGGTTGCTTATCAAATGGGAATGAATCGATTGATGGTATAGCGAACTAATTAGCATAGCCGAAGATAGGATTCTTCAAGGGAATCAAGTCAGCAGTTTATTCAACTGGCATGTACAATTGTGACAATCTCATATTCATATTTGACGGAGAGATGACGAAATTTTCAACTAGTGGAGCTGATGCTTGCGAAGGATCCAGCAACATATGACAAAAATGGCGAAGGGTTATTGGAGAAAAATGTGAAAATGAACAAGTAAACACTGAAAGACCAAAGTGAAATAGAGCTTATAGAAGGAGACCAAAGTGAATCAGACTAGGAAGGATACCCTATGAACCGTAGAAATCAATCTACTGTAGTGTTCGTTACCAATCCTAGCGTGCTTGATCCTGTCATTTGTTACGAAGCTTTGAGTATTCCTGTCTTCCAGGTTTGTTTCGTCCTTCCCCATATTTTTTAAGTTTTCCTCATTTCTCTTCCATGTTACATTTATAATGAATGGGGGTATACGTTGGTTATTTGGCATCTAAGTAATTATTCACAGGCCATTAGCTATTCACCAATCACCAAGAAATAAACTATTTTGCTTTTTAGAAATGAAACCATTTGGTCACATGTTAATTTAGATTTTATTTAATATATGGTAAATTGGTCCATCTCTAAATGGCAAAATAATTCTTGTTTAGGGTGGACAACTAAGTTATTTGTAGATTGTATTTCGTGATGGAATTTTAAATTTTGAGCTTAACATAAAGACTCTTCAAGGGATTTTTGTATATATATTTTAGTTGCTTATATATGTTGAACCTCATTGATAACTTTTTTGGTGATTCTTAGTGTAAGAATGCGCACATCGTTTGTTCTTCCTGTTGTGTCAAGCTTAACGACAAATGTCCGTTGTGCTTTAACCCAATTTGCAACCGTTGCAAAGCCATTGAGAATGTTATAGAATCAGTCCAGATAGCATGCACAAATGCACGATATGGTTGTGACGAGAGGATATCTTATAGCAAGAAAAACGATCATGAGAAGAAATGCAGCTACGCACCATGCTTTTGCCCGTGTTCAGGTTGCAACTTTGCTGCTTCATCCAGGGAATTAGCCCTCCATTTGAACAGTGAACATAGAATTTCTCCAATCTCTTTCGAGTTTGGTCATTTGTTCTCTGTTTTATTAAATGTTTCATTAAATATAAGTGAAAGAATTATTATCCTTCAAGAGCGGAATGATGGTATTCTATTTATCAACAACAATGTTTGGGATGATCAAAGGAATGAAGTTGGTCTTACCTGCCTTAGAGGGCAATGTCATCTGAAGATACCATTATTTAACTCCAACGGTCAAGATCACATTACCATAAGTCCTTCACGGAGGGTGTTGATACCATTTTGTTGTTTTTCTTCTGATGGGAACCTGAAGCTGGAAATGATCATATGGAGAGCTGTGTAAGCATCACCCTGCTGCATAGTTCAAAAGTTTGTAGAGGTTGACATGAACTTTTGTACATTTTGTTTGTTTTGTTTTAGTCAAGACAGAGGTTTCATTTTAGCTCTTTGTTTTTGTAATCTATTTTTCATGTCAAGCAAACTACTTATTTTAAACATATCTAAATCCTTGATTTTTTGCAGGCACAAATTATATTTAGATCACAAGATGATATCATCATACGTATTTACTGTCATACTCATTTTTTATTGGTCAAACTTTTAATTTTAATAATTTACAATGACTTTTAATTATAATTTTTTAAAATTTTACTGCAATAACCATTTGGGACAGCAAGTGTTAGTGTTGTGAATGTAAACGGTTTTGGAGGTTAATTTTAGAAGAGTATAATCCTTTATCAATTTCAATATTTAGCATATTAAGTAATATTTGGCTCCAATCCATTGTTTAACTGTTATTCCCTTAATTTAAGAAAGGAAAAGATAATAAAGTTGACTCATTTCACAATATATTTGTTTGTGTAAAATAATTTTCCTGTTTTATTAAAAAAAAAAGAAATGTGCATTATCTG
The DNA here is from genome assembly GCA_022379115.2 of Bauhinia variegata. Lineage (NCBI taxonomy): Eukaryota > Viridiplantae > Streptophyta > Magnoliopsida > Fabales > Fabaceae > Bauhinia > Bauhinia variegata. The sequence goes on along the minus strand of CM039438.1, from coordinate 7,994,321 downwards.
ATGAGAAATGAAAGAAAATAGTGACTGGACATATGAATCTTTAACCAATAGATGTCTCAATTGTAGAAATTATTGAGATTTGTACCTCTACAAGACGATCCTGAAATATCACTTAAATTTGAGCATTTGGTGACCAAATTCCTTGTAGCTTATCTATAAAGATGTGTCAGTGCAACCTAAACCAGCCACAGCCTCCACAAAGGTGTCACTCAGTTAATATTGAAGATCATTTCCTCAGGTTGGATATCAATAGCTCTTTTCACAGCATCTACAGAGGTATCCCTCTTACTTTTGGTTATCATCTTCTCTTTTCACTGTTTTGCTTTTGTTTTGTTAGAACTTTATTGGATTGTTGTCCTCTTATCCCTCTCACTTTTTGTTATCATCTTCTCTTTTCACTGTTTTGCTTTTGTAGTTTTGTTAGAGCTTTTATCGGATTGTTGTTCTCTTTCATATAGCTTTGCTAAAAGATATGCATTCACAAGTAAAATGTTTTTCATTTTCTAAATTAAAATCCCCAGAGATTTTTTTTTTTTTTTCGATTTAGAAAAGTTTTCTAACTCACTTGTTGGTAACCTAGTTCTCTAGTTATTTTACATAGACGAGCTTTGCATATAAGTTCTGTAAAAACCTATTCGAGCATATAAATCTAGATAAAACACTTGGGGTGTTATTAAGAGTCCTTCGGGTGATATCAAAGGGGTAACTGTAGGTGGATTACTGTTTTTCACATTAAGGCTAATTATGTGTCGGTAATAATGACACTACATAAACCTTTTTTTTCCCTCTCATTTATTGTATCTATTCTTTGATAATCCTAACATTTCCTCCTCACTTCATTTGTTATGAAGCTTTGACTATTCCCGTCCTCGAGGTTGGTTTCATCCATGTCCATATCTTCTAAGTTTTCTTGTTCTCTTCTTTCTTACATTTACGATGATGACTAGGTTGAACATGTGAGTTATTAGGTAATCTATTAGCTGCTTACTTAAAAAAGAACTATTTCGCCACTAACCTAACAAGACATAAGCTATAGGCCTGTTGTTGGCAGCAAAATACATCATTTTGTATGTGGGTAGCTAATCACTGGTGGATAGCTAATGGTACATGGCAAAATGGTTCTGCTCTTAGGGACAAAATATATAGTTCATTTCTAGAGTGAATACTTAGTTATTGACATGTCTCTGGTTATTTGTGGATAGTCATTCATGATTGTATATTAACTTTTGAGCTTAACGCGAAAGCCCATTTTATTTATTTTGTTAATTGCTATGAATATAGAATCTCACTTGATTTGTTTCTCTTTTTTGTTGATTGCATGGAAATTCAGTGAAAGAATGGACATATTGTGTGCTATTACTGCTGTGTTAAACTTAAGAAAAAATTTCCGTTGTGCTCTGAGCTCATCACTAACCCTTGCCATACCATGGAGAATGTGTTAAAACCGGTCCAAGTTTCATGCACAAATGGACCTCATGGCTGCATAGCGATAATCTCTTACAATAACAAAAAGGATCACGAGAAAGAATGCAGCTACATCCCGTGCTATTGTCCACATTTAATTTGCAACGACCTTTCTGGCCCCCATGGGATTTAGCCCTCCATTTCAGCGATGAACATGGATGGCCCCTGATCTATTTTGAACATCGTCGCTATTTCTCTGTCACATTAACTAATAGTACTGGTCATGAAGTCATTGTCCTTAAAGAGAAGAATAACGGGAATCTTTTTCTTCTCCATAGTGATAAGGGGAGCAGAGTCTATGTAAGTTACACTGCCCCTCGCTCAAGCAATCCAGTATGAAGTTTCTTCATCTCGAGGATTAGAAGTGCAAGGTGTAATGTCAAACTGTCATGGTCGAATTTCAGGTGTTCCTGAAGTAGGGTTCCCATATTTTCCATCTTATCTTTTCAATCATGGACAGCTGAAGTTGGACCTCCGCATATGGCATGGTGGCTCATTCAAGATATTCATAGATTTGTCAGATGGCTAAAGGCATTAACTTGTGCAGATGTAATTTTTAGTTTTATCTCATTCATGAACAGAGTTATAGTTCAGTTCATGTTTTTAATATTTTTTTTTCCTGCTTTTTGTTTTTATGTCCTTGTATTATGGGTTCTATTTGTATGTTACGTACTGGATTTTTCCGCCAACTCTTTACACACTACTATGTAACATCAAATAATAATAATAATAATACACACTTTAATTAAATTGATAAGGATGCAAAAACTATTCTTTCTTAACAATAATAATTATTATTATATATAATAGTAAGAAAAGAATGATGTGTTTGTTTTCTATTTAAAAAAAAAAAAAGGGTTAGCTTGAACTAATTTTCTATCAATGAATATCTCTATTGAGAGAACTATTAAGATTCACACCTCTAAAGAAGAAATGTTACTGAAATTTTAAGGTTTTGTGAAATCCCTGTAAAAAATTAAGCTATTTATAAATATGCCTCATGCCTGCAAAGGTCTCTCTCAATTGGTCCTTGTATACAAACACAAGCATTACTTTTATTCAGATTCTAATATTTGATACTCAAAGTTTGAGTTTTCCCAAGTTTTCCCTTAAAAAATATATAAGGTTGACTCAATTACCAAGATATTTACTTAACTTAAAATTATTTTTTTTTATTAAGGGATTTAATTCTCTGAACTAAAACTACAAGGACAATATTATTTTGATAGAAATTTGAGAAATCAGCTTAAAACATGTCAAGAACTGCAGGTACCGAATCATACTTTTATTTCTAGGTCCACTAAAAAAAAGAATACGGAACCAGCACGGAAGAAATCAGATGGGAAGATGAAATCCAGTTTTCTGGGTAGGTTTTATTAGGCAAATCATTGTTTTTAATTGATAAAACTCTAACCATTTGCTGGAGCAGTTCAGAAAGGTTAAATTTGTGTTAGACCCGAAATGTTTATGTTTAACTTCAATAACTAGCAAGTGATGGTGCTGTAAATCTAAACAGTTTTTGGAGGTCAATTTTAGAAGAGTATAATGCTTCATCAATTTCAATATTTGGCATATTATGTGATATTTGGCTCCTATCCATTGTTTGTTTGTTTTCCCTTTAAGTGAAAAGGGGGAAAATAATAAAGTTGGCCCATTTCACAAGATATTTGCTTGTCCATAATAATTTGCCTGTTTTGTAAAAAAAAATAAAAATAAAAGAAAGAAAGGTAAGTTATCCAATGTGAAATGAAAGAAAATACAAATTAAGGATATGAATTTTTGACCAATATATGTCTCTATTGTGGAAATCATTGAGATTCGCACCTGTACAAGGTGTCTGTGAAACATTACTGAAATTTTAGGATTTGATGACTGATATAAAAACCATCTACTAAAGTGTCTCAGCCACAACCTAAATCAGCCGGCGCCTCTACAAAGATATCACTCAGTTGGTGTTGTACTTGTAGACCATTTCTTCAAGTTGGATATCGATCGCTGTTGTCACAGATCTACAAAGGTATTCCTCTCACTAAAGGTTATTATCTGCTCTTTTTATTGTTTTGCTTTTGTACTTTGGTTAGAATTCATTGGATTGCTATTATCAATGCAAATGGCTTTGCTAAAAGATATGCATTCACAAATAAAATGTTTTCCATTTTCTAAATTAAAATCACAGATCTGGATTTAGAAAAGTTTTCTCACTCACATGTTGATAACCTAGTTCTCTAGTTATTTTACATGGATGAGTTTCGCATAAGTTTGTTCTGTAAAAACCTATTCAAGCATATAGATCTAGATCGAATACTTACTTGCGGTGTTATCTTAAAACTACTTGCATTAAGAGTCCTTGCGCTGTTCATTCAATCTTAATTTGGAGATCTTGTATTTAAAAAGCAAATCAATGTAATCTTGTTTGCGCTGATTGCTGAGCTAATTCAAGTATAGGCATCTTGTTTGCTTTATGCGGAGGTTGAGTTAAATGTTTTATTTTGTATTTTCTTTGTTTAGTATTGGCCTGTTAAAGTGGGGTTTTCTACTTGTACACTGGTTTTGGCGTAAGCATGTGATTGATTTTCCTGTCGTTACTGTGTATGGTCTTGCTGTGCGTGGTCTCCCCAAAATTTGTTTTTGATGGTTGCTGCCTCCTAGCAAAAAAAAATAAAATTGAATCATACACGTTGAAATTTTCTAAGTGTCGCACCTCTATTAGAGAACTTCTGCTGTGATTGCTTCTGTTTATTGTGTTTTTCCAATTATTATCCTCTCATTTTCTAAGATTACAGGTCGGGATTTGCTACTGTGTCAAGTTGTGCACGCACATAATAAGGCCAGCTGTTATGAAATGGCAGAAGTTTACTACTTCTTTCTAGTTCTATGAATCTTTTAGGCAAGTTTTTGGCAGAAACAGTGGCAATTTGTAGGTTTGTCTTTGCGTGAGCGCTAACCTATGTCTTTTTTGTTTTTTCTTTTGCTTATTTGTCTAGTTGGTACTGCTTTTCTCCTTTTTTTTTCTTGACTTTTCTTTTTAGTTTTCCAAACTTTTCCTTGATCAGCTACAGAACACTATACTTTTTTCCTTTGAAGTGTCTTTTCATTGTGAATTAAACACTTTTGATCTATTTTAAGTATCGCAAAATTATACTGAATTTTGGTGAAATTCTAAAGCAATTTCATTTTTGAGGTAACAAAAGAATAATTTATTGTTTATTATTCAGATCTAGTATATATAGTATGAAGTTTTGTGACTTAATCATTTTTTAGCAGCTAATTAGTTACCAACCTATAAAAATTGCCCTGAATGCTACACATGGCAGACTTTTTCGTTGTATAATAGTAACATATAGACTAGTCTCTTGTTATATGTGGCATCCTTATTACAAGTGACTTATTTTTTATAGTTGAATATATATGCTAGATATTTAATGATTTCCAAAATTTTTCTCTCATTTATTGCCATGAATTATAATCCTAAGCTTGTTCCTCACTTCATTTTCGACATGAGTTGGTGATGACATATGTATATGATAGAAGTAACTCTAATTTGAAATTATCTTTTCATGTCTCTTGAATGCCTTTTGGTGTATCAATTGTTGCATTCTTGGAATAAATAAAGCATTGATTTCTGATGACAATGAACAAATCATGCTTCATAGAGAGATGACGAAGATTTTATCTGGTACAGCTGGTGAAGGATCCAGCAACAGAAGGCTAACGAGGCAGAGGGTTACAAAGATTTCATCTGCCAGAGCTGATGAAGGATCCAGCAACAGAAGGCAAACGAGGCAGAGCGAAAGGTTAAGACAAAAGAGGCTGAGGGTTACAGGAGAAAACTCTGATTATGAACAGAAAGACATTGAAGTCCAAACTGAAATGGAGCATATAGGAAGAGAAGAAAGTGAATCAGACCAGGAAGCTTACTCTATTGATTTTCATTCCCTTATAAACGGTAGGAATCAATCTACTCCGGTGTTCATCACCAATCCTAGTGGGCTTGATTGCATCATTTGTTATGAAGCTTTGACTATTCCTGTCCTGGAGGTTGGTTTCATCCATGCCCATATCTTTTAAGTTTCCTTGTTCTCTTCCTTCTTACATTTATCATGAATAGGTTGAATATGTTGGTTATTAGGTAATCTATTAGCTACTTGTTTACAATTTGCTACCCTTCTTAAAAATGAACCTTTTTCACCTCTCAAAAATGAACTATTTTTATGCTAACTTAACAAGACATGGGCTATAAATCTGTTACTCGTGACAAAATAGTTCATTTTATGAGTAGGTAACTAAGGGCATATGACAAAATGGTTCTGCTCCAATGGACAAAATATATAGTTCATTTCTAGAGTGAACACGCAGTTACTGAGTGTCATGTTAGTAACTCATAATGTCTCTGGTAATTTGTGGATAGTCTTTCTAGACTAAATATTAACTTCTGAGCTTAATGTGAAGGCTGATATTTATATATATTTTGTTAAATGCTTATGAACACAGAATAACACAGAACCTCACTTTTTTTATCTGATTGCTTGCCATTTCAGTGCAAGAATGGACATATTGTGTGCTCTTTCTGCTATTTTAACCTTAAGAACAAATGCCAGAACAAATGCCCGTTGTGCTTTGAGCTCATTAGCAACCCTTGCCGAGCCATTGAGAATGTGCTAAAATCTGTCCAAGTTTCAGGCACAAATGCACCTCATGGCTGCAAAGAGATAATCTCTTACAATAATAAAAGGGATCACGTGAAAGAATGTGGCTACACACCATGTGATTGTCCAGATTCAAGTTGCAACTTTGTTGCACCCCCAAGGGATTTATCCCTCCATTTCAGCAATGAACATGGATGGCCTCTAGTCTATTTTGAGTTTGGTCGCCATTTCTCTGTCTCATTAAATAATGTTGATCACGAAATCTTTGTCCTTAAAGAGCAGAATGATGGTAATCTTTTTCTTCTCTATAATGACCTTGAGGTTATGGGGAATAAAGTCTTTGTCAATTACATTGCCCCCCGCTCAAGCGATCCAGTTTTCCATTATGAAATTTCCTCGTGGATTAGAAATGCAATCTGAAATGTCCAACCAGGATGGTCTCATTGCGGGTATTCCTGAAATTTTGTTCCCATATTTACCATCTTATCTTTATGATCGAGGACAGCTGAAGTTGAACCTCCGCATATGGCGTGGTGGCTCGTTCAAGATATTCTTAGATTTGTAAGCTGGCTTAATGCATTAACTTGTTCAGATGAATTTTTAGTTTTATCCCAGTCATGAACAAAGGTATAGTTCAGTTCATGTTTTCCCTGATTTTGTGTTAATGTTGAGTTTCCTTCTTTCTCCTTTGTCATCTTTTCCCCATTTGAAGCTAGTTGTAATTTGTAGAAGAAAAATGGTAAGTTAAACTGTATGTCAATTTAAACATTAGTGTTTATGTTTTAGTTTTTTCTTTTTCTTTTTTTTTTTCTTTCAACTCAAATCTATGTAAGCTAATCTAAGCCTAAAAGTCAGCTAACAGTTAGATGCTCAAAAGAATTGGAAGATTTGATATTATGAATTCTATTTACAAGCTATGTACTCAAAAAATTTTCTTGACTCTTCACACACTACTATGTAGGATTGATATTAGAATTTCCCTACAAGTTGTGGAAGTCACTTGTAGCTAGAGGAACAGTAATGGAAGGGTTGCCTCATACTTAAACAACAATTCTCATTTATACAAGTATAGTCCTGATTATGTCTATTATAAGGAGACTAGTTCAAGGCAAAGTAATTTATAAAGGGACCTAATTAATTTCCCTGATCAGAAACTAAACGGATAATGTTGTTTTGATTGAAGTTGGAGAGATCAACTTAAAACTTTTCAAGAACTAGATTTACTAAATTATATTTTTATTGCTAGATCCACTAAATGAAAAAAATTAATTTTAATTTGAAAATTTGTGATAAAACTATGTTCTTCTGATCAAACTTAACAATCCAACCTTGACATCTGAAACTAGTGTATCACATAATGTGAGGACCCGAATCACTCAAGAGTTAGAGTTCACGATGTGGTTCACAAATTCTGCAGAGTTTGGGTGCAATTTTGCAACTCGAGTTGATGGTAACAATTCAAGTTGAATTTCCTTCCCCGATCATCTGAAAGCAAAACCAGATGAAATCCAGTTGCCTGGGTCGGTTTTATTGGGCAAAGTTATTGTTACTAATTGATAAAACTCTAGCCATTCGCTAGAGCAGTTGAGAAAGGTGAAATTTGAGCTAAACCCGAAATGTTTATGTTTTACTGCAATAACCAGCAAATGTTAGTGTTGTGAATCTAAACAGTTTTGGAGGTCAATTTCCTAACCAAATCATTGAGATTTGCACCTTTACAAGGTGACTGTGAAACATTACTGAAATTTTAGGGTTTAATGACTGATATAAAAATTATCTATTAAAGAGGCTATAATAACGTGTCAAGAACTAATTTATCTTAAATGCTTAAGTTGTTAAAAAAAGACCCATAAATAGTTTTTATATTATATCTTACATGTCTCCCAAATAGCCAATCCTCTACAAGCAAAAGATGACTTTAGGGTTGATGACTTTGCTTGGGCAGTGGCCATTCTTATTACAATTATGTTGTTGATGACTTCAATTGATATTTCCTAGACTCAAGGGTTTCATTTTTTTGTTACTTGTCCAAGTATGCAAAACCTCATTTGATAATTTTTATTGTTGATTGGATGACATTTCAGTGTCAAGATGGACATGTTGCCTGCTCTCTCTGCTGTGCCACTTGTCAGCACAATTGTCCCGTTTGCTCTAATCCCATTGGATTTAGTCGATGCGGAGCCATCGAGAGCGTGTTGGAATCTTTCAAAATTTCATGCCCTAATGCAAGATTTGGTTGTGAAGTGATAACACCTTACCATAAGCTGCATCATCACAAGGAGGAATGCCCTTATGCACCTTGTGTTTGCCCACATCCAAGCTGCACATTTGCAGACATATCCAGGAAGTTAACTCGTCACTTGGAAACACACAGGCTCTTCAGTGTCTTTTGTATATGGTAAAACTTTCACTGTCAACATCAATGCCAGTGACAAAGCCATCATTCTTCGGGAGAAAAATGATTGTCGCCTTTTTGTTCTCAATAATAACATCATTGAGAATCTAGGGAATAGAGTCTACCTCCATTGCGTCGCCCCCAACTCATAGAATCCGGCATATAATTATAAAATTTCTGCATCTCATGGATTGGAAAGGACTTCCTTAGTGCCAAACCACAGAGGCCACATTGCCTGCACTCTTGAATTTGGGTTCTTATTCATTCCATTTGGCGTTTTCAATCACCGACAGCTAAAGTTGGATTTCTGCATAAGGACCAGTGATTCATCCAACTTATACATAGAATTGTCTCAAGAATCACATGAATATGTGTAGATTTGATTTTTGTTTTGACACAACAAAGCATCAATTTATAGTTCAATTCATTGATAAACACTTTTTAGTATTTATGTTTGCACTCTTGTACTTAACTCTAGCATCTCAAATTTACATTTAATTATTTAATTAGCTAATATTCATATTATTGAGGTCTAATTAAAATTAATTTCATTTCATATTAAACTTTCTACTCTAAGATCTAATTTGTTTGTTATGAAATTTTTATTTTAAGGACTGTACTTAAGAGATCTCAGAGCATGTTGGGTTAATTTCTATGTTTAAGTTAAAGATTAAAACAACAAATCTTCATGAATTTATGAAGCAAAGGCATAGATGTCAATTTCTCAACTCTAAAGGCGAGGTGGACATTTTTGTAAGGTTAGTAAGGGACAAGGTCGTCATTTAGTCTATTAATGGCATTTTTGTAAATAGGAAGACAATTTCCCTCTCCCTTCTCTTCATTTTCCACCATCCCCTTCCTCCCACTATCAATTCACATTTCCCCCCATTTTTCTTGGGTTTTAATCTCTCTTCTTCTCCCCATGGCTGCTCCCATGAAAATGGAGAGCTAGAAGTTCTTGTAATCAATTTTGGATGACTTAAAGACTATTTGTTTGATTCTTAAAACTAGTATTATATTTATTTTAGATTTAATGAAAGTTGTGTTTCTATATTCCTTGTTTCTCTCTCTAAAATTATGTATAAAGATTTTTATGCATAATTCTTACTTAGGCTAGTGGTTTTTCTAAGATTGATCATCCTATGAGTAATTTCTATTGAATAAAACTTGTTTAGTTTGTTGAAAATTCAAATTTTAAGTCTTGGATGCTCAAAACACTTGCTGTGATTATGGTTAGGGTTGAGTTTAATTCCAATGATCATAATCCAGTAGTAGGAATTGATTATGTAGTAAGAATTGTTGAGCTAAATGCAAGAATCCCGACTTAGTTAGGATTTAAACGGATTAATTGATTAGTTAGATTAATCTTGAGAGTTTGATAGTTAATTTGCATAAGTGAAATTAGATTATATCTATAGGTTAAGCTTACGATATAACATTTATTTTTACAGTCAAATCTATCTGAAATTAAATATTTTGAGCTAATCTAACCCTGAAATTTTGACTGTTAGAAGCAGCCTATCTCATTATCCTTCCTAGTTGTATTGCTTGATTTTCTTACCATGTTGAGGAGCTGTCCAGAGAATTAGAACAGTAATATTCTATCACCACTTGCTTTGAGTTTTTTTTTTTTATTGAAATATTATTTTAGTCTCTCTTAAATTTAAATTATCATAAACTAGTCCCTCTTAAATTAGTTGTTATAAAATAGTTTTTCTTAAATATAAAATAATCTTCCGTTAAATTTGTACAAACATAATTTTTTATTTTTATAAATGGATATTTTTAAATGATAAAAATACAGGAGATGAGCTGCTTCTTGGGAAAATTACTATATATTTTCCTTTTTATTCTTTTTATAAAAACTGTATGTCAAAATTTTAAGTATATATAATACATGTACATGTGATTTTAGGAGGGATTAACACATAAATTGAAAGTAAAAGCCCTAATGGATAGCCTCACTCCATTGTATTAGCTCAACATATTTATGGGTTCAGAGGAAATGTTTAATATCTTCTGGAGAGTTATATGTAGTAACCACTCCAATACACCCCCACAAGATGGTAACAGTAATATATACTCTGCTAGATTGATGGAATATGTGACACTTGAATTGTTCAGTTGGTAGCTAGAACTTGGACCAAGTTATAATAAATACCCAAAATTTTTATTCAGGAAGGAACAATCGGTAGTAAATACATATTACAGGATCGAAGTTCACTATAGACACAAAAAGATACACCAAAGAGAAAATATTAATTAGAAAATTCTGTCACATTAAGCATCTGACCATGTGATATCTAACCCACCCCACTGATGATCATTAGGATTAAAGCCCAGGGCTTCCCACACAGCCTTAGAAGCATCAACGATATTGTTGGCACATGGAGGTTGGTAATCATGGTCTTCATCACATCCCATGGTCGAGTCACATTCATCGACAACCATGGCTACCACGCTCTTGCCGTTTGCACTTATGGTGATGTTGTTGAGGCACCTGCTTCTGTGATTGTACTATCCGGTGGAAAGCGCGACTACGGGTGTATCATCAGAATGGTACTGGTTGTCACACGCAGAAGGGCCACCACCATCTCCACCCTTCTGAAAACTGTTAATAGTGAGAAAATCTTTTGTGTGGCTCGACACAGGAGGTGAACATTTATAGGTTTTGTACGTTTCCCCTTCTTTGCAGCAGTCAGAATCATTCTCTTGGTTGCATTGTCCTGGAGGAGGCTTCTTTCCTGTGATTGTTCCACTTGGGCGACACTTTTGAGCATCAGTGTGCAAACAACTAGTTAAAATGAGAACGAGCAGTAGAAAAAAGGAAATCCTTGAGTAACAAGTCATCATTCTCTCTATTTTTCTCTGTTTGCTATCTGTTGTGTTGTTTTGATTTTCAGTGCTTGCTAGATTCTGGGATTATACTTTAGAATTTATAGGCGATGTACATTGAATAGAGTTAAATTCCAACTTCTGTAGAATCAACTTCAATGGTCAATTGCCAGTACCAGCATTTAAATTTGAAACCAAGTTTGTATTTGTTATATAATATGAATGGGCAGGGAAAATTTACGTCCACGGTTTTGTTATCTATAGAAAATAAATTATTCATCATTAAAGTGTAAGAATCAATAGGAAACATTTCTCTTTCAACAAGCAGAAACTAACCTCTTACGATTGACAAACAGTAGTCAAACTTAGAGTATTTTGAAGATAATAGTATGATTTTAGATTTTGTCTTTACTCCCCTTAAACATTTCTCTTTCAAAAAACTCTGTCAGTCTAAATAATATTCATCCACCAACAGTTGGTTTTCCTTGTAGTAAATAAGTAAATCTGATTAAGCACGCTAACGAGATCATATGTATGTATAAAATATTTTTAAATTTTTTTTTATCATATTTTAATTTATTGATTTAAATCGAATTAATTATAAATTAAAGAATTAATAATAAAATTGTACCCACAAAATCGATGATCAAAAAAAAAAAAAAGAAAACAAAAATCTTCCGACTATCAACACTAGCCATCAGTTTAATAAAATACGTTGTAACTGAAATCTCCAATAATTAATTATTTGATAAATATTTCCTGTAAAAATGAAGCCCTTCTTTTGCCATTTTCTTAGTAGGTCAATGTCAATGTCATAATCGTAAGTCATGTGCTGCGATCAATTGGTTTTGGGAACATGTAATTGGATGGTAGCGATTGTTCAAAGGTCTGTTGGCCAATGCAAGGAAGATGGTGTTCTGGATAACAATATGCTTATCGCACAAATTTTCCATTTTCATTTTTCTTTAATATACTTTATTAACTTTGAAGCTTTGAGCTTCGAATCCATCATTAACATTTAATTATTTTCTCAACAATCAATTTAACTCCACTGTCAACAGTTTAATATAATAGGAGAAAACTTATAAATATTTTATTTCTAAAATTGCCTTAACTACACCTAAAAACCTAAGTTTGAAGTGTGACAAATAGCAGGCATACAATGTACTAAGATTTTTTTTTAAAAAATAATTAATAAGCTGAGAAAGTGACTTCTTATCATAAAGGTATTAACATTCTAAGAAAAAAAAATTAAACCAAGAGCTTAAGAAAAATATTAATTTTTAACCTTAAATATATAGTTATGTTACAGCTTAATAAAAAATTACTTTCTTCATAACTCTATTTAGTTTAAATATATATTAGTTAATATTTAATGTAATATTAAATATTAAATTATTTTTACAAAAACAGAAAAAAAAACACCCATAATGAATAAAGGCCAAATGGCCTAATAGTTCAAGAAACAAAAGATATTATAATACTACATTGGAAACAAAAGTGAAGTCAGCTGAGTACTGCATGGAAAGCTAATGAATATATCTCAATATCAGAGTTCTGCTTTTTAACATTTTTTTCCTTTTACAAAGTCCCTAAAATTATGTGCTAGTGTAGATCCAGAAATTAAGTAGAAATAAAATACTCAAAAGATAAGAGGCCAAGTAGAATTATAAAAAATTGTACACTAAAAAATAAAAAACACTGAACTGCCAATGATTATGTTGCAAAAATTCTCCATTTTAAGAGCAGTTTCAATTGTCTCATGTAATCAAGGTTTATATATCCTGTAAACAATGTTGGGTTATTTTGGTCTATGGTTTGAGTTTTGAGATGGATATTTAGGCATGAGTGTGGGGATACATAGCAAGTCCCTTGAACTTATTATCTTGTAGAAGGAGTATTAAGTTAAGATGAAACCAATCTTAGTAAAACTGCAAGATAGAATATAAGGATACGATAGCACAGCAACAGTAGCCAATGCTATGAATTAAATCCACAGATGGAAAGAGAAACAAAGAAACTAACCATGAAAAAGAGGAAGAAATATTGGTTCGAGTGGAGATTTCAGAAAAACATAAAAATTACAACCCAAATAGATAACAAGTTATCTAACGCATTTAACTTATTTATTTTCTAACTCAAAAAAAAAAAAAAAAAAAAGACTTGTTGCATTAAGAAAACAAGTTAATTTTAAGCATACTACAGTTGCATCTGCAGATTGATAGTTGGCATGAAAAATAAGTCAATCATGGATGATAGAATATATTATTGCAGGTGCTTTAAAGATATAATTGGATCATTTTTTGGCGCAAATCATGATAGAATATATTAGTCACTACAACATTTTAAGGTTTAGGCAACAATCGACATGCAACACTTGTGAAACTATTGCATTAATAACTATTATGCAACGGGTTTTCGATGTTGTATAAATTAATTGAGTAGGATTAAAGATAATCTTAGTGAGAATATTCCACAAATAAAGTAAGAATGTAATATTATACTTTGAATATGAAGAACAAGCCACTGTAAATAAACATTACAAGATAGAAGTTCACTATAGACACAACAAGAGATACATCACGCAGAAAATTTTGGCAAATACTATATCATTAAGCATCTGACCATGTGATATCTAAACCACCCCACTGATGATCATTAGGATTAAAGCCCAGGGCTTCCCACACAGCCTTAGAAGCATCAACAATATTGTTGGCACATGGAGGTTGGTAATCATGGTCTTCATCACATCCCATGGTGGAATCACATTCATCGACAACCATGGCTACCACGCTCTTGCCGTTTGCACTTATGGTGATGTTGTTGAGGCACCTGCTTTTGTGGTTGAACCATCCGGTGGAAAGCGCGACGACGGGTGTGTCATCAGAATGGTACTGGTTGTCACATGCAGAAGGGCCACCACCATCTCCACCCTTCTGAAAACTGTTAATAGTGAGAAAAGCTTTTGTGTGGCTCGACACAGATGGTGAGCATTTATAGGTTGTATATGCTTCGCCTTCTTCGCAACAATCAGAATCATTCTCTTTGTTGCATTGTCCTGGAGGAGGCTTCTTTCCTATGATTCTTCCACTAGGGCGACACTTTTGAGCATCAGAGTGCAAACAACCTGTTAAAATGAGAACAAGCAGTACACAAAAGGAAGCTCTTGAGTAACTCCTCATTCTCTTCCTTTTCTTTTGTTTTCTCTCCGCTGTGCTGTTTTGATTTTTCCACACTTGCTGAATCCATGGATTATGCATCACAATTTATAGGAGGTCTACATTGAATAAAGTTATGAATGTAAATGGGTAAGAGATCAAATTTCTGTAGAATCAACATCCATGGCAATTGCCAGTAACGTAAAGCATATAAATTTGAAAACAAGTTTGTATTTACTATTTAGTCTGAGTTGGTAGGGATCTTATCTTTTTAAATTATAATACCTTAGCAATTTCTTGTCTATATGTCTATTCTCATTTGAATTATGGAATTTCACAAGAGTTAGACTAGGGATCCTATCATTTTAAATTGTAATACCTTAGCAATTTCTTCCAGCAAGGTAATTGACTACAACCACTATCCAACTATTAGTTTGAAACGGAATATTAGGCAACTAAAATATCCTATGATTAAATATTTGATAAATAATCATTTTAAAAATGACTTGTGCCCATTAGTGCACTCTATTGGAATTCTTGCAGTTCTTTTTACCGGAATTCCTTGAGAGATGTCTCTCCAAAGTTTTAATTTCACAAAAATGTTCATGCATGAGAATTTCTCTGATTAAATTTTTGTGTGAATTTTCTGTTTGAAATCTACAATACTCAAATCTTATTTAATTGATATAATTGTCAAGATCTAAATAAAGATAGTGAGTCAGATTCCAAAACAATAGATAGAATTTGAGTTTAATTATTTCGAGAAAATTACTATTTTATGGTTTTTTTATATTTTCTCTTTTTGACATTTCCTTCTTAATACATTTAATGAAAATTATTTTTAAATTATTTAAAATAATTAAACTTCAAACATTTTAAATATTATCCAAATTTCTTACCACTAAACAACACGGATGACTTATTTAACGTGAAATTAACGTTCGACTAATTACACTTGATGATTCTCAACAAAATTAACCCAAGCTGTGTCTCAATTTGGGTCGTTCCGGATGGACGTAACTACAGTTGGGTTGATACGGGCCGGACTGACCCATTTTGATAATCATACACCCAGCTTTTCTCAGTCTAAGTGCGTCTTCTGCTGTAAACGGTGCCGTTTTACTTATTTAGGTCTCTAACATCTCAACTACTGTCTCCGTAACTGGAGTCTGGAACTCGCACTGCTTTGCTTAGCCGAAATATTCCCATCACATCGCTGCTAGCTTCCTCTGTTCAGTACCATCACTGTACTCCGGTTGTCGCCGGCGGAAACACCGTTTTCTGGTTTCCACGTCTCGCGCTAAGTTTATTCGTGTTCATTCTCCTTGTCTCATTCGTTGTTTTTGTTGATCGATTATATTTTTTCCCCTTTCCAAGATGAAGTCCTCATGTCTTTCTAGCTTGGAATCACCATTTTTCTACAGTTTTTATGAATCCCCTTCTTGGGTATTTCTGGTTTCGAGTTATTAGGTTGCATGTCAAATGGAAATGAATCGATTGATGGTATAGTGAACCAATTAGCATAGCCGAAGATAGGATTCTTCAAGGGAATCTAGTCAGCAGTTTACAACTGGCATGTACAATTGTGACAATCTCATATTCATATTTGACAGAGAGATGACGAAATTTTCAACTAGTGGAGCTAATGCTTGCGAAGGACCCAGCAACATATGGCAAAAATGGCGAAGGGTTATTGGAGAAAAAATGTGAACATGAACAAGTAAACACTGAACACTAAAGTGAAATAGAGCTCATAGAAGGAGACCAAAGTGAATCAGACCAGGAAGGTTACCCTATGAGCGGTAGAAATCAATCTACTGTAGTGTTCCTTACCGATCCTAGCGTGCTTGATCGTATCATTTGTTACGAAGCTTTGAATATTCCTGTCTTCCAAGTTTATTTCTTCCTTCCCCATATTTTTTAAGTTTCCTCATTTCTCTTCCATGTTACATTTATAATGAACGGGGATATATGTTGGTTACTTGACATCTAAGTAATTATTCACACCATTAGCTATTCACCAATCACCAAGGAATAAATTATTTTGCTTTTTAGAAATGAAACTATTTCGTCGCATGTTAATTTAGAATCTATTCATCTCTAAATGGCAAAATAATTCTTTTTTAGGGTGGGCAACTAAGTTATTTGTAGATTGTATTTTATGATAGAATTTTAAATTTTGAGCTTAACAGAAAAGACTCAAGGGATTTTTGTATATATATTTTAGTTGCTTAAATATGATGAACCTCATTTGATAACTTTTTTGGTGATTCTCAGTGTAAGAGTGGACGCATCGTTTGTTCTTCCTGTTGTGTCAAGCTTAACAACAAATGTCCCTTGTGCTGTAACCCAATTTGCAACCGTTGCAAAGCCATCGAGAATGTGATAGAATCAGTCCAATGGCATGCACAAATGCACGATATGGTTGTGACGAGATGATGTCTTATAGCAAGAAAAAGGATCATGAGAAGAAATACAGCTACGCACTATGCTTTTGCCTGTGTTCAGGTTGCAACTTTGCTGCATCATCCAGGGAATTAGCCCTCCATTTGAGCAGTGAACATCGAGTTTGGTCATTCGTTCTCTGTTTTATTAAATGTTTCATTAAATATAAGTGAAAGAATTATTATTATCCTACAAGAGCGGAATTATGGTATTCTTTTTATTTATCAACGATAATGTTTGGGAGAGGGCAATGTCATCTGAAGATACCATTATTTAACCCCAACGGTCAAGGGCACATTACCTTTAGTCCTGCGCGGAGGGTGTTCATACCATTTTGTTGTTTCTCTTCTGATGGGAACCTGAAGCTGGAAATGATCATATGGAGGGCTGTGTAAGCATCACCCTGCTGCATAGTTCAAAAGTTTGTAGAGGTTGACATGAACTTTTGTACATTTTGTTTGTTTTGTTGTAGTCAAGACAGAGGTTTTATTTTAGCTCTTTGTTTTTGTAATCTATTTTTCATGTCAAGTCATGTCGAGCAAACTAGTTATTTTAAACAAAGCTAAATGCTTGATGTTTTCTGCAGGCACAAATTATAGCTAGATCACAAGATAATATCATCATGCGTATTTACTGTTATACTCATTTTTATTGGTCAAATGTTTAATTTTAATAATTTAACAATAATTGAAGCATTGTTTTATAGTTTTATGAACCAATCAAAATAAGTAAGATAGAAAATAACATAGTTATATTACTTTTATATGATTCATATTCTAAATTTTCATCATATATGAGGGTGTCAGAGTAGAAAATATCTAGCTATTTTTCCCATACATGGCCAATCTAATTTAAGAGTCCTTGTCC
Organism: Bauhinia variegata; assembly: GCA_022379115.2. NCBI lineage: Eukaryota > Viridiplantae > Streptophyta > Magnoliopsida > Fabales > Fabaceae > Bauhinia > Bauhinia variegata. The sequence continues at coordinate 7,976,511 of CM039438.1, read as the reverse complement.
TTGTTATCAACCCATTTTTATTTTTCCAGAAATGATTGCTAGTAGCAATACTCTAAAGCTAAGTATATCAGATATTGTAGAATACCGCATTTTCCACTTATATTGATGACATAACCACAACAGTGATGCATAAAAAAGTTTACGTTGTTTCAGAGTTACAAATGAATTTTTTGACTCTTAAATTACCTAGACATTATACACACTATGTTCTAATAACTCTTCTTTTTCTTGGTTGGATTTGTTGTTCTCCAACTTTTCTATACTGAATAATATAAAGTTCCCTGGCATCAAACGTTATCTAAAAGCTGAACAATTTATTGGTTACTATATCCTAATTGAACCAGGAGTGTTTTGATTTCTAAGCTTAATTTGATGCCTTTACTATTTACGGGTTATTGTTTAGGTTAAGAGTATTTCCATTAGCAAAATTTAATTGAATTAGAATGCAATTTTAGCTTGAGAATGAAGCAAATTCCTAAGTTAATTGCATTTTTATCCATTTATTATTGAATTCATTTTTTTATTTCTATTTGTGTTTCGTTTATATTTTATTTTAATTGTATTTTTATTTTATCTAGTCATAAGTCTTCATTTTAGCAACTCATTTTCAGCTCATTGTAAGACCGAACATTAATTTAAAATCAAAGGGGCTCTTCACTCTTACAAGCATTCTCACATCAAATTCTCCCAAAACCATAGGTTCAAGTTCTGCCTCACCCCCCTCTCCCTAACATCTGAAAAAAAAAAAAAAAAAAAAAAAAGCCCATCAAAACAAAAAATCCTTCCTTTAGAAGCTAAGAAAAGAATCTACAGTCAAGGACTTCTCTTTTCATCACTTGAATCTTTCCCAAACTAGTCTTCCACTTCGAAAGAATTAAAGATCATATAATGCCAATTAACATTGTTGGAGGAATTCTATTTACCTTCTAGAACAATAGCACGCTCAAAAATTTCAATAAAAGATCATATAATGCAAATTAATGTTGTTGAAGGAATTCTATTGACCTTCTAGAACAATAATACGCTCCAAAATTTAAATAAACAGACAGAAGAAAGGATTGAAAAAAGGACGGGTTCAAGGTCTAATTGGTTGAACTAATTAAACCGAGTGGTTTGATCATATCTATGTAAATAAATAATATAATATTTTTTGAAATTTAAAAGCACTTATTACAATTAAAAAGAAATAATCTAAATATTAAATAACATGTTTTAGTAAAATATCAAATAACACCATAACTAATAAAATAAATAAACTAAATTATATCACTTTCTTCTCAATAAATTATTCATGCATAACTTTTAATTTTTATTAAAAGTTTTATAGAAAAGTGTCAAAAAATTGGTTAAATTACATTTCACCCGGTTCAACTATTCCTTTTCATTTGACTTAATCTGATCCAATTTGGTTTAAATATCCTAATTTTTCCGTTACAGATGACTGTTAATTATAATTTTTTAATGTTTTACTGCAATAAACATCTGGGACAGCAAGTGTTAGTGTTGTAAATGTAAACAGTTTTGGAGGTTAATTTTGGAACAGTATAATCCTTCATCAATTTCAATATTTAGCATATTAAGTAATATTTGGCTTCAATCCATTGTTTAACTGTTTTCCCTTAATTTAAGAAAGGAAAAGATAATAAAGTTGACTTATTTCACAATATATTTGTTTGTGCATAATAATTTTCCTATTTTACAAAAAAGAAAAAGAAAAAGAAATGTGCATTATCTGATGAGAAATGAAAGAAAATAGTGACTAGGGATATGAATTTTTAACAAATAGATGTTCCAATTGTAAAAATTATTGAGATTTGCACCTCTACAAGACTATTCTAAAATATCACTTAAATTTGAGGATTTGGTGACCAAATTATTTGTATAATTTTATCTATAAAGATGTGACAGCGCAACTTAAACCAACCACAGCCTCCACAAAGGTGTCACTCAGTTAGTATTGAAGATCATTTCCTCAGATTGGATATCAATCGCTCTTTTCATGGCATTTATAGATGGTATCCCTCTTACTTTTGGTTATCATCTCTTTTCACTGTTTTGCTTTTGTTTTGTTAGAACTTTATTGGATTGTTGTTCTCTGATCCCTCTCACTTTTTGTTAGCATCTTCTCCTTTCACTGTTTTGCTTATGTAGTTTTGTTAGAACTTTATCGGATTACTGTTCTCTTTGCATATAGTTTTGTTAAAAGATATGCATTAACAAGTAAAATCTTTTTCATTTTCTAAATTAAAATCCCCAGAGATCTTCTTTTTTTTTTTTTTTTTTGATATAGAAAAGTTTTCTCACTCACTTGTTGGTAACCTAGTTCTCTAGTTATTTTACATAGACGAGTTTTGTGAATAAATTCTGTAAAAACCTATTCAAGCATATAAATCTAGATAAAACACTTACTTGGTGTGTTATCTTAAAACTACTTGCATTTAAGAGTCCTTGGGGTGATATCAAAGGTGTAGCTGTAGGTGGTTCACTGTTTTTCACGTTAAGGCGAATTATGTGTCAGTAATAATGACACTACATAACCTTTTTTTTTTTCCCTCTCATTTATTGTCATCTATTCTATAATAATCCTAACGTTTCGTCCTCACTTCATTTTTCACATGAATTAGTGATGACATATGCATATGATGGACGTAAATCTGATTTGAAATAACCTTTTTCTTGTGTTTTGGATGTCTCTTAGAGTTATAATGTTACCTTATCTTTTAGAGTTAGTAATTTTTATGTTTTTTGAACAGATACAATAAGAAGTTATGTCCACTATAAAGTATTACTGTATTAGAGAAAATTTTAGAATTGTATGAGTTGTGGTTTTTGTATGACTATTTAAATAAGTTATTGAGTACTTTAGAATTTTCTATGTACCACTGTAAATAAAAGAGTCAAAGAATGTATCAATTGTGAATAGGATTGATGAGTGCAGATGAATGTATCAACTCTTGCGTTTTTGGAATAAATAAAGCCTTGATTTCTGATTACAATGAACAAATCATGTTTCGACAGACGAAAGATGACAAAGCTTTGACTATTCCAGTCCTCGAGGTTGGTTTCATCCATGTCCATATCTTTTAAGTTTTCTTGTTCTCTTCATTCTTACATGTACCATGATGAATTGGTTGAACATGTGAGTTATTAGGTAATCTATTAGCTACTTACTTAAAAATGAACTATTTTGTCACTAACCTAACAAGACATAAGCTATAGGCTCGTTGTTGGCAGCAAAATACATCATTTTGTATGTGGGTAGCTAATCATAGATGGATGGCTAATGGTACTTGGCAAAATGGTTCTCCTCTAAGGGACAAAATATATAGTTCATTTCTAGTTAGTTATTGGCATGTCTCTGGTTATTTGTTTGTGGATAGTCATTCGTGATTGTATATTAACTTTTGAGCTTAATGGGAAAGCCCATTTTATTTATTTTGTTAATTGCTATGAATACAGAATCTCACTTGATTTGTTTCTCTTTCTTGTTGATTGCATGGAAATTCAGTGCAAGAATGGACATATTGTGTGCTATTCCTGCTGCGTTAAACTTAAGAAAAAATGTCCGTTGTGCTCTGAGCTCATCACTAACCCTTGCCATGCCATGGAGATTGTGTTAAAATTGGTCCAAGTTTCGTGCACAAATGCACCTCATGGCTGCGAAGCGATAATCTCTTACAATAACAAAAAGGATCACGAGAAAGAATGCAGCTACATCCCGTACTATTGTCCACATTTAAGTTGCACCGACTTTTCTGCGCCCCCAAGGGATTTAGCCCTCCATTTCAGCAATGAACATGGATGGCCCCTGATCTATTTCGAATATCGTCGCTATTTCTCTGTCACATTAACTAATAGTACTGGTCATGAAGTCATTGTCCTTAAAGAGAAGAATAATGGGAATCTTTTTCTTCTCCATAGTGATAAGGGGAGCAGAGTCTATGTAAGTTACACTGCCCCCCGCTCAAGCAATCTAGTTTTCCAGTATGAAGTTTCTTCATCTCGAGGATTAGAAGTGCAAGTTGTAATGTCAAACTGTCATGGTCGAATTGCAGGTGTTCCTGAAGTAGGATTCCCATATTTACCATCTTATCTTTTCGATCATGGACAGCTGAAGTTGGACCTCCGCATATGGCGTGGCTCATTCAAGATATTCATATATTTGTCAGATGGCTAAATGCATTAACTTGTGCAGATGTAATTTTTAGTTTTACCCCATTCATGAACACAGTTATAGTTCAGTAAATGTTTTTAATTTTTTTTTTCCTGTTTTTTGCTTTTATGTCCTTGTATTATGGGTTCTATTTGTATGTTATGTACTGGATTTTTCCGCCAACTCTTTACACACTACTATATAATATCAAATAATAATAATAACAATAATACACACTTTAATTAAATTGATAGGGATTCAAAAACTATTCTTTCTAAACAATAATTACTATTATTATATATAATAGTAAGAAAAGAATGATGTGTTTGTTTTCTCTTTAAAAAAAAATAAGTAAAGAAATGGTTAGCTTGAACTAATTTTCTATCAATGAATATCTCTATTGAGAAAACTATTAAGATTCACACCTCTAAAGAATAAATGTTAATGAAATTTTAGGGTTTTGTGACATCCCCGTAAAAAATTAAGCTATTTATAAAGATGCCTCATGCCTGCAAAGGTTTCTCTCAATTGGTCATTGTATACAAACACAAGCATGTACTTTTATTCAGATTCTAATATTTGATGCTCAAAGTTTGGGTTTACCCAAGTTTCCTCTCCAAAATTATATAAGGTTGACTCAATTACCAAGATATTTACTTAAATTAAAATAATGTTTTTTTATGAAGGGACGTAATTCTCTGAACTAAACCTACAAGGACAATATTATTTTGATAGAAATTCGAGAAATCAGCTTGAAACATGTCAAGAACTACAGGTACCGAATCATATTTTTATTTCTAGGTCCACTAAAAAAACTAAAAAAGAAAACAGAACCAGCACGGAAGAAATCAGATGGTAAGATGAAATCCAGTTTTCTGGGTAGGTTTTATTAGGCAAATCATTGTTTTTAATTGATAAAACTCTAACCATTTGCTGGAGCAGTTCAGAAAGGTTAAATTTGTGTTAGAACCGAAATGTTTATGTTTAACTGCAATAACTAGCAAGTGATGGTGCTGTAAATCTAAACAGTTTTGGAGGTCAATTTTAGAAGAGCGTAATGCTTCATCAATTTCAATATTTGGCATATTATGTGATATTTGGCTCCTATCCATTGTTTGTTTGTTTTCCCTTTAAGTGAAAAGGGGGAAAATAATAAAGTTGGCCTATTTCACAAGATATTTGCTTGTCCATAATAATTTTCCTGTTTTGTAAAAAAAAAAAAAAAAACAAAAAACAAAAAAGGCAAGTTATCCAATGAGAAATGAAAGAAAATACAAATTAAGGATATGAATTTTTGACAAATAGATGTCTCTATTGTGGAAATCATTGAGATTGGCACCTCTACAAGAAGTTTGTGAAACGTTAGTGAAATTTTATGGTTTGATAACTGATATAAAAGCCATCTACTAAAGTGTCTCAGCCGCAACCTAAATCAGCCGCCACCTCTACAAAGATATCACTCAGTTGGTGTTGTACTTGTAGACCATTTCTTCAGGTTGGATATTGATCGTTCTTTTTACACATCTACAAAGGTATTCCTTCTCACGGAAGGTTATTATCTGCTCTTTTTACTGTGTTGCTTTTGTACTTTGGTTAAAATTCATTGGATTGCTATTATCTTTGCAAATGGCTTTGCTAAAAGATACCCATTCACAAGTAAAATGATTTCCATTTTCTAAATTAAAATCACAGAGATCTGTTTTTTATTTTTGATTTAGAAAAGTTTTCTCACTCACATGTTGATAACCTAGTTCTCTAGTTATTTTACATGGATGAGTTTCGCATATAAGTTCTGTAAAAACCTATTCAAGCATATAGATCTAGATCGAACACTTGCGGTGTTATCTTTAAACTACTTGCATTAAGAGTCCTCGTGCTGTTCATTCAATCTTAATTTGGAGATCTTGTATTTAAAAAGCAAATAAATATAATCTTGTTTGCTCTGATTGCTGAGCTAATTCAGGTATAGGCATCTTGTTTGCTTTATGCTGGTTGAGTTAAATGTTTTCTTTTGTATTTTCTTTGTTTAGTATTGGCCTGTGAAAGTGGGGTTTTCTACTTGTACACTGGTTTTGGCTTAAGCATGTGATTGATTTTCCTGTCGTTACTGTGTATGATCTTGCTGTGCGTGGTCTCTCCAAAATTTGTTGTTGATGGTTGCTGCCTCCTAGCAAAAAATAAAATTGACTCATACACGTAGAAATTTTCTAAGTATCGCACCTCTATTAGAGAACTTCTGCTGTAATTGCTTCTGTTTATTGTATTGTTCCAATTATTATCCTCTCATTTTCTAAGATTATAGATCTGGATTTGCTACTGTGTCAAGTTATTCATGCACATAATAAGGCCAGCTGTTATGAAATGGCAGAAGTTTACTGCTTCTTTCGAGTTCTATGAATCTTTTAGGCAAGTTTTTGGCAGAAACAGTGGCAATTTTTTAGGTTTGGCTTTGCGTGAGCACTAACCTATGTCTTTTTTTTTTTTTTTTTGCTTATTTGTCTAGTTGGTACTCTTTTTCTCCTATTTTTTTTTCTTGACTTTTCTTTTTAGTTTTCCAAACTTTTCCTTGACCAGCTACAGAACACTATACTTTTTTTCCTTTGAAGTATCTTTTCATTGTGAATTAAACGCTTTTGATCTATTTTAAGTATAGCAAAATTGTACTGAGTTTTAGAAGAATTCTAAGGCAATTTCATTTTTGAGGTAACAAAAGAATAATTTATTGTTTATTATTCAAATCTAGTATATACAGCATGAAGTTTTGTGACTTAATCATTTTTTAGGAGCTAATTAGTTACCAACCTATAAAATGGCCTTGAATGCTACACATGGCAGACTTTTTCGTTGTACAATATTAAAATCTAGACTAGTCTCTTTTCATATGTGGCATCCTTATTACAAGTGACTTATTTTCTATAGTTGGATATATAATAGCATACGTGGATATTTAATGATTTCATAGATTTTTCTCTCATTTGTTGCCATGAATTATAATCCTAAGCTTGCTCCTCACTTCATTTTCAACATGAATTGGTGATGACATCTGTATATTATAGAACTCTAATTTGAAATTATCTTTTCATGTCTCTTGAATGCCTTTTAGAGCATCAATTGTTGCATTTTTTGGAATAAATAAAGCATTCATTTCTCATGACAATGAACAAATCACGCTTCACAGAGAGATGACGAAGTTTCATCTGGTGAACGATCCAGCAATAGAAGGCAAACGAGGCAGAGCGAAAGGTTAAGACAAAAGAGGGTAAGGGTTACAGGTGAAAACTCTGATTATGAACAGATAGACATGGAAGTCCAAACTGAAATGGAGCATATAGGAAGAGAAGAAAGTGAATCAGACCAGGAAGCGTACTCCATTGATATTCATTCCCTTATAAACGGTAGGAATCAATCTCCTTCGGTGTTCATCACCAATCCTAGCGGGCTTGATTGCATCATTTGTTATGAAGCTTTGACTATTCCTGTCCTTGAGGTTGGTTTTATCCATGCCCATATCTTTTAAGTTTCCTTGTTCTCTTCCTTCTTACATTTATCATGAATAGGTTGAATATGTTGGTAATTAGGTAATCTATTAGCTACTTGTTTACTATTTGTTACCCTTCTTAAAAACAAACCTCTTTCACCTCTCAAAAATGAACTATTTTGCTGTTAACATAACAAGACATGGGCTATAAAACTGTTACTTGTGACAAAATAGTTCATTTTGTGAGTAGGTAACTAAGGGCATGTGACAAAATGGTTCTGCTCTAATGGACAAAATATTTAGTTCATTTCTAGAGTGAACACGCAGTTATTGGCTTGTTAGTAACTTATAATGTCCCTGGTAATTTGTGGGTAGTTTTTCGTGACTAAATATTAACTTCTGAGCTTAATATGAAGGCTGCCATTTATATATATTTTGTTAATTGCTTATGAACACAGAATAATACAGACCCTCACTTTTTTTGGATGATTGCTTGGCATTTCAGTGCAAGAATGGACATATTGTGTGCTCTTTCTGCTATGTTCACTTTAAGAACAAATGCCAGAACAAATGCCCGTTGTGCTCTGAGTTCATTAGCAACCCTTGTCGAGCCATTGAGAATGTGCTTAAATCTGTCCAAGTTTCATGCACAAATGCACCTCATGGCTGCAAAGAGATAATCTCTTACAATAATAAAAAGGATCACGAGAAAGAATGTGGCTACACACCATGTGATTGTCCAGATTCAAGTTGCAACTTTGCTGCACCCCCAAGGGATTTATCCCTCCATTTCAGCAATGAACATGGATGGCCTCTAGTCTATTTTGAGTTTGGTTGCCATTTCTCTGGCTCATTAAATATGTTGATCACGAAATCTTTGTCCTTAAAGAGCATAATGATGGTAATCTTTTTCTTCTCTATAATGACCTTGAGGTATAGGGGAACAAAGTCTTTGTCAATTACATTGCCCCCCCGCTTAAGCGATCCAGTTTTCCATTATGAAATTTCTTCATCTTGTGGATTGGAAATGCAATCTGAAATGTCCAACCAGGATGGTCTCATTGCGGGTATTCCTGAAATTTGGTTCCCATATTTACCATCTTATCTTTTTGATGGAGGACAGCTGAAGTTGAACCTCCGCATACGGCGTGGTGGCTTGTTCAAGATATTCATAGATTTGTAAGCTGGCTTAATGCATTAACTTGTGCAGATGTAAGTTTTAGTTTTATCCCAGTCATGAACAAAATATAGTTCAGTTCATGTTTTTCCTGTTTTTGTGTTAATGTTGGGTTTCCTTCTTTCTCCTTTGTCATCTTTTCCCCATTTGAAGCTACTTGTAATTTGTAGAAGAAAAATGGTAAGTTAAACTGTATTGCAATTTGAACATTAGTGTTTATGTTTTAGTTTTTTTTTTTTTTTTTTAATCTCAAGTCTATCTTAATTATATTGTGCTAATCTAAGCCTAAAAGTCGACTAACAGTTAGATGCTCAAAAGAATTGGAAGATTTGATATTATGAATTCTATTTACAAGCTATGTACTCGACATTTTTCCCTGACTCTTCACACACTATTATGTAAGATTGCTATTTGAATTTCCCTACAAGTTGTGGAAGTCACTTGTAGGTAGAGGAACAGTAATGGAAGGGTTGCCTTATACTTAAACAACAATTCTCATTTATACAAGTATAGTCCTGATTATGTCTATTATAAGGAGACCAGTTCAAGCCAAAGTACTTCATAAAGGGACCTAATTAATTCCCCTGATCAGAAACTAAACGGATAATGTTATTTTGATTGAAGTTGGAGAGATCAACTTAAAACTTTTCAAGAACTAGATTTACCAAATTATATTTTTATTGCTAGATCCACTCAATAAAAACATTCATTTTAATTTGAAAATTTGTGATAAAACTATATTCTTCTGATCAAACTTAACAATCCAACCTTGGCATGCGAAACTAGTGTATCAAATAATGTGAGGACCCGAATCACCCAAGAATTAGGGTTGATGATGTGGTTCACAAATTCTGCAGAGTTTGGGTGCAATTTTGCAACTCAAGTTGATGGTAACAATTCAAGCTGAATTTCCTTCCCCGATCATCTGAAAGCATAATCAGATGAAATCCAGTTTCCTGGGTTGGTTTTACTGGGCAAAGTTATTGTTTCTAATTGATAAAACTCTAGTCATTTGCTGGAGCAGTTGAGAAAGGTTAAATTTGTTCTAAACCTGAAATGTTTATGTTTTACTGCAATGACCAGCAAATGTTAGTGTTGTGAATCTAAGCAGTTTTGGAGGTCAATTTCTTAACAAAATTATTGAGATTCGCAGCTCTACAAGGTGACTGAAATATTATTGAAATTTTAGGGTTTGATAACTGATATAAAAGCCATCTATTAAAGAAGCTATAATAGCATGTCAAGAATTAATTTATCTCAAATGCTTAAATTGTTATAAAAAGACCCATAAATATTTATATTATATCTTACATGTCTCCCAAATAGCCGATCCTCTACAAGCAAAAGATGACTTTAGGGTTGATGACTTTGCTTGGGAAGTAGCCTTTCTTATTACAATTATGTTGTTGATGACTTCAATTGATATTTCGTAGACTCAAGGGTTTCATTTTTTGTTACTTGTCCAAGTATGCAAAACCTCATTTGATAAATTTTATGGTGATTGGATGACAATTCAGTGTCAAGATGGACATGTTGCTTGCTCTCTTTGCTGTGTCACTTGTCAGCACAAATGTCCCGTTTGCTAAAATCCCATTGGATTTAGTCGCTGCCGAGCCATCGAGAGCGTGTTGGAATCTTTCAAAAGATCATACCCTAATGCAAGATTTGGTTGTGAAGTTATAACACCTTACCATAAGCTGCATCATCACAAGGAGGAATGCCTTTATGCAGCTTGTGTTTGCCCACATCCAAGCTGCACATTTGCAGACATATCCAGGAAGTTAACTCGTCACTTCTCTCGGAAATACACAGGTTCTTCAGTCTCTTTTGTGTACGGTAAAACTTTCACTGTCAACATCAATGCCAGTGAGAAAGCCATCATTCTTCAGGAGAAAAATGATGGTCGCCTTTTTGTTCTCAATAATGACATCATTGAGAATCTAGGGAATAGAGTCTACCTCCATTGTGTCGCCCCCAACTCATTGAAGCCGGCATATAATTATAAAATTTCTGCATCTCAAGGATTGGAAGGACTTCCTTAGTGCCAAACCATAGAGGGCACATTGCCTGCACTCCTGAATTTGGGTTCTTATTCATACCATTTGGTGTTTTCAATCACAGACAGCTAAAGTTGGATCTCCGCATAAGGACCAGTGATTCATCCAACTTATACATAGAATTGTCTGAAGAATGACATGAATCTGTGTAGATTTGATTTTTGTTTTGAGACACCAAAGGATGAAGTTATAGTTCAGTTCATTAATAAACACTTTTTAGTATTTATCTTTACACTCTTATACTTAACTCTAGCATCTCAAATTTATATATAATTGTTTAATTAGCTAATATTAATATCATTAAGGTATAACTAGAATTAATTATTTTTTATATTAAACTTTCTCCTCTAAAATCCAATTTATCTGTTATGAAATTTTTATTTTAAAGATTGTATTTAGGAGGTCTTAGAGCATGTTGAGTTAATTTTTATATTCAAGGTAAAGATTGAAGTAACAAATCTTCATAAATTTATGAAGCAAGAGCATAGGTATCAATTTCTCAACTCCAAAGACGAGGTGGACATTTTTATAAGGTTATTAAGAGACAAAGTTGTCATTTGGCCCATTAATGACATTTTTGTAAATAAGAAGACAATTTCCCTCTCCCTTCTCTTCATTTTCTGCCATCCCCTTCCTCCCACTATCAATTCACATTTTCCCCCATTTTTCTTGGGTTTTAGTCTCTGTTCTTCTCCCCATAGCTGCCCCTATGAAAATGAAAAACTAAAAGCTCTTATAATTAACTTAGAATAACTTAAAGACCATTGGTTTGATTCTTGAGACTAATATTGTATTTATTTTAGATTTAATAAAAGTTATGTTTCCCTATATTCCTTGTTTCTCTCTCTAGAATTATGTATAAAGATTTTTATACATGATTCTTGTTTGAGCTAGTAGTTTTTCTAGGAGTAATTTTTATTAAGTAAAACTTGATTTAGTTGAATAAAAATTCAGATTTTAAGTTTTGGATGCTCAAAACCCTTACAGTAATTATGGTTGGGGTTGGGTTTGATTCCAATAATCATAATCTATGCGATCCGTAAGAGGAATTGCTAAGCTAAGTTCAAGAATCCTGGTTTAGTTAGGATTTAACCGGATTAATTAATTAATTAGATTAATTTTGAGATTTTGGGAGTTAATTTAGTTAATTCGTATAACTGAAATTAAATTATATTTCTAGGTCAAGGATAAGATCACTAGATGTTGGATTGTTCCAAAGTTGGTTGCATTTTCATCGCTGTTAATTTCGGTTAAATTACTTGTTTATTGTTATTTTTGGTTTGATTACTTTGTTGTTGCAAGATTTCTTTGTTTTTATAGCCTAAATTAATTGAGACATATACCAGTGATTTTATGAGAGTACAACCTATGATTTGAAAGTTGAACTCGAATTTTAATTTAGCCGCAACCTATAGTTGCGACATTACAAGCACGCCATTCATGCTTTTAAGATCTTTTTTTCTTTTCCTATCATTGATTTCATGTTGAGTTTTGTTCACCAATGCCATTTTTTTCTCATTTGAAGCAAGTTGTAATTGCGGAACAAAGAAAAAAAGGTAAATTGAGCTGGATTGCAATATAAATAAGACTTTTTGAAGTTTACAATATAGCATTTATTTTTACAATCGAAACTATCTGAAATTAAATATGTTGAGCTAATCTAACCCTAAAATTCTGACTGTTAGAAGCAGCCTATCTCATTATCCTTCGTAGTTGTATTGCTTAATTTTCTTACCATGTTGAGGAGCTGTCTAGAGGATTAGAACAGTAATATCCTATCACCACTTGCTTTGAGTTTTTTTGTTAAAATATTATTTTAGTTCCTCTTAAATTTAAATTGTCATAAAATAATTTATCTTAGATTCATTGTCACAAAATAATCATTTTTAAATATAAAATAATTATAAAATAGTCTTTTTATTATAACATCATTAAATTTGTGCTGACACAATTTCTTATTTTCATACATGGATACTTTTAAATGGTAAAAATACATGAGATAGGCTGCTTCTTGGGAAATTTACTCTATATTTTCCTTTTTATTCTTTCTATAAAACTGTATGTCAAAATTTAAAGTATAATACATATACATGTGATTTTAGGAGGGATTAACACATAAATTGAAAGTAAAAAATCTAATGGATAGCCTCACTCCATTGTATTAGCTCAACATATTTATGGGTTCAGAGGAAATGTTTAATATTTTCTGGAGAGTTATATGAAGTAACCACTCCAATACACTCCCACAAGATGGTAACAGTAATATATACTCTGCTAGTTTGATGGAATATGTGACACTTGAATTGTTCAGTTGGTAGGTAGAACTTGGACCAAGTTATAATAAATACCCAAACTTTTCATTCAGGAAGGAACAATCAGTAGTAAATACATATCACAGGATAGACGCTCACTATAGACACAAAAAGATACATCAAAGAGAAAATATTAGAAAATTCTATCACATTAAGCATCTGACCATGTGATATCTAACCCGCCCCACTGATGATCATTAGGATTAAAGCCCAGGCCCACACAGCCTTAGAAGCATCAACAATATTGTTGGCACATGGAGGTTGGTAATCATGGTCTTCATCACATCCCATGGTTGAGTCACATTCATCGACAACCATGGCTACCACGCTCTTGCCGTTTGCACTTATGGTGATGTTGAGGCACCTGCTTTTGTGGTTGTACCATCCGGTGGAAAGCGCGACGACGGGTGTGTCATCAGAATGGTACTGGTTTTCACATGCAGAAGGGCCACCACCGTCTCCACCCTTCTGAAAACTGTTAATGGTGAGAAAAGCTTTTGTGTGGCTCGACACAGATGGTGAGCATTTATAGGTTGTATATGTTTCGCCTTCTTTGCAACAATCAGAATCATTCTCTTTGTTGCATTGTCCCGGAGGAGGCTTCTTTCCTGTGATTCTTCCACTAGGGCGACACTTTTGAGCATCAGAGTGCAAACAACTTGTTAAAATGAGAACGAGCAGTAGAAAAAAGGAAACCCGTGAGTAACAAGTCTTCATTCTCTCTATTTTTCTCTGTTTGCTATCTGTTGTGTTGTTTTGATTTTTCTGTCCTTGCTAGAATCTGGGATTATACTTTAGAATTTATAGGCGATGTACATTGAGTAGAGTTAAAATCCAACTTCTGTAAAATCAACATCAAGGGCACAATTGCCAGTACCGTTATGCATTTAAATTTGAAACCAAGTTTGTATTTGTTATATAATGTGAATGGGCAAGGCAAATTTACGTCCACGGTTTTGTTATCTATAGAAAATAAATTATTTATCATTAAAGTGTAAGAAACATTTCTCTTTCAACAAGCAGAAATTAACCTCTTACAATTGATAAACAGAAGTCAAACTTAGAGTATTTTGAAGATAATAGTATGATTTCAGATTTTGTCTTTACTCCCCCTTAAGCTTTGAATCTATGCTAAAAACTCTATCAGTTTAAATAATATTTGCCCACCAACAGTTGGTGGTCCTTATGGTAAGTAACCAAATTTGATTAAATATGTTAACTCAGATTTAAGATTATATGTCTATATAAAATATTTTTGAAAAAATTTTATTTTATTTAAGTTTGTCAATTAACTCAAACCGAATTAGTTGTGAATTAAAGAATTAATAATAGAATCGTGCCCTACAAAAATTATGATCAAAAACAAAAAGAAAAAAAAAAAATCTTCCATCAAGGTAACTGACTATCAACACTAGCTATCAGTTTAATAAAATACGTTGTAACTGAAATCTCCAATAATTAATTATTTGATAAATATTACCTGTAAAAATGAAGCCCTACTTTTGCCATTTTCTTAGTAGGTCAATGTCAGCGTCATAATCGTAAGTTATGTGCAGTGATCTATTTGTTTTGGGAACATGTAATTGGATGGTAGCGATTGTTCAAAGGCTGTTGGCCGAAGCAAGGAAGATGGTGTTCTGGATAACAATATGCTTATCCTACAAATTTTCCATTTTTATTTTTCTTTAATATATAATATTAACTTTGAAGCTTTGAGCTTGGAATCCATCGATAACGTTTAATTATTTTATCAACAATCGATTTAACTGAACAGTCAACAATTTAATATAATAAGTGAAAACTTATGAATATTTTTATTTTTAAGATTGTCTTAGCTACACGTAAAAAGCTAAGTTTGAAGTGTGACAAATAGCAGGCATACAGCGTACTAGGATTTTAAAAAGATTTTTGTAAGGTGAGAAAGTGACTTCTTGTAAAAAAGCATTAATATTCTAAAAAAAAATCAACAAAGAGTTTAAGAAAAATATTAGTTTTTAACTTCAAATATATAAATATGTTATAACTTCGTATGAAAAGTTTTGTTATTTTTAAGACTATATATAATTTAAATTTAAATTAATTAACACTTAATATAATATTAGATATTACATTTTTTTTATAGAAAAGAAAAGAAAAAAACATAATCCAATCAATGAATAAAGGCCAAATGGCCTATTACTTCAAGAAACCAAAGATACTATAATACTAAATTGGAAACAATAGTGAAGTCAGCTGAGTACTGCATGGAAAGCTAATGAATATATCTCAATATTAGATTTCTGCTTTTCAATAATTTTTCCTTTTACAAGTCCCTAAAATTATGTGCTAGAGTAGATCCAGAAATCAAGTAGAAATAAAATACTCAAAAGATTAGAGGCCAAGTAGAATTATCAAAAGTTGTACATTAAAAAAAAAAGTAAAAAGAAAAACTGAACCTGCCACTGATTATGTTGCAAAACTTCTCCATTTTAAGAGCAGTTTCAAGTTGGATCAAGTTTGAATTGTCTCATGTAATCAGCGTTTGTATAACCTGTAAACACTACTTGTAAGCTTTTCCAATCTTACTAAAAGGTAAAAATTAATAGCAAACACTCTACTTATTGTATATAAATTATTGTATATAAACTTTATAAGAATCTCTCTTTATAAAATTGCAACGCTATGCCCCTCTCTCTCTCAAGGATTAGTAATTTAAACAATATTGGGTTATTTTGGTCTATGGTTTGAGTTTTGAGATGGATATTTAGGCATGAGTGTGGGGATACATAGCAAGTCCCTTGAACTTGTTATCTTGTAGAAGGTGTATAGTTAAGATGAAACCAATCTTAGTAAACTTGCAAGATAGAATATAAGGATATGATAGCACAGCAACAGTAGCCAATGCTATGAATTTAAATCCACAGAAGGAAAGAGAAACAAAGAAACTAACCATGAAAAAGAGGAAGAAATATTGGTACAAGTGGAGATTTCAGAAGAACATGAAAATTACAACCCAAATAGATAACAAGTTATCTAACGCATTTAACTTATTTATTTTCTAACTCAAAAAAAAAAAAAAAAACTTGTTGCATTAAAAAAAAAAATTAATTTTAAGCATACTACAGTTGCATCTGCAGATTAATAGTTGGCATGAAAAATAAGTCAATCATGGATGATAAAATATATTACTGCAGGTGCTTTGAAGATATAATTGGATCATTTTTGGCGCAAATCATGATAGAATATATTAGTCACTACAACATTTTAAGGTTTAGGCAACAATTGACATGCAACACTTGTGAAACCAACCATTAATAACGATTATGCAACGGTTTTCTCGATGTTGCATAAATTCATTGAGTAGGATTAAAGATAATCTTAGTGAGAATATTCCACAAATAAAGTAAGAATGTAATATTATACATTGAATATGAAGAACAAACTACTGTAAATAAACATTACAAGATAGAAGTTCACTATAGACACAACACTCATCGAGAAGATAATTTTGGCAAATACCATATCATTAAGCATCTGACCATGTGATATCTAACCCACCCCACTGATGATCATTAGGATTAAAGCCCAGAGCTTCCCACACAGCCTTTGAAGCATCAACAATGTTGTTGGCACATGGAGGTTGGTAATCATGGTCTTCATCACATCCCATGGTCGAGTCACATTCATCAACAACCATGGCCACCACGCTCTTTCCATTTGCACTTATGGTGATGTTGTTGAGGCACCTGCTTTTGTGGTTGAACCATCCGGTGGAAAGCGCGACGACGGGTGTGTCATCAGAATGGTACTGGTTGTCACATGCAGAAGGGCCACCACCATCTCCACCCTTCTGAAAACTGTTAATAGTGAGAAAAGCTTTTGTGTGGCTCGACACAGATGGTGAGCATTTATAGGTTGTATATGCTTCGCCTTCTTTGCAACAATCAGAATCATTCTCTTTGTTGCATTGTCCGGGAGGAGGCTTCTTTCCTATGATTCTTCCACTAGGGCGACACTTTTGAGCATCAGAGTGCAAACAACCTGTTAAAATAAGAACAAGCAGTAGACAAAAGGAAGCTCTTGAGTAACTCCTCATTCTCTTTCTTTTCTTTTATTTTTTCTCCGCTCTGCTGTTTTGATTTTTCCACACTTCGCTCAATCCATGGATTATGCATCACAATTTATAGGAGGTCTACATTGAATAAAGTTATGAATGTAATTGCATAAGAGATCAAATTTCTGTAGAATCAACGTCCATGGCAATTGCCAGTAACGTAAAGCATATAAATTTGAAAGCAAGTTTGTATTTACCTTATAGTCTGCGTTGGTAGGGATCCTATCATTTTAAATTATAATACCTTAGCAATTTCTTCCAGCAAGGTAATTGATTACAACCACAGACCAACTATTAGTTTGAAATGGAATACTAGGTCACTAAAATATCCTATGATTAAATATTTGATAAATAATTATTTTAAAAATGACTTGTGGCCATTAGTGCACTCTCTTGGAATTCTTGCAGTTCTTTCTACCAGAATACCTTGAGAGATGTCTCTCCGATATTTTAATTTCACAAAATGTTCATGTGAGAATAATTCAGATTAATTTTTTGTGTGAATTTTCTGTTTGAAATCTACAATTTTTTTTTGTTGTGGAAACTCACATCTTATTTAATTGATATAATTTTCAAGATCTAAAGATAGTGTGTGAGTTAGATTCTAAAACAATAGACAAAATTTTAGCTTATTTGTTTCAAGAAAATTACTATTCTATGGTTTTTTTTATATTTTTTATTTTTGGCATTGCCTTCTTAATACATTTAATGAAATTTTTTTTTTTTATATAAGATAATTGAACTCCAAACATTTTTAATATTATTCAAATTTCTTACTAAAAACAAACAGATGATTTATTTAATGTGAAATTAATATTCAACTATTCTAATTACAGTTGATGCTTCTCGACAAAATTAACCCAAGCTGTGTCTAAATTTGGGTCGTTCCGGATGGACCTAACTACAGTTGGGTCGATTCGGGCCGGACTGACCCGTTTTAATAATCATAGACCCAGCTTTTCTCAGTCTTGGCGCGTGTTCTACCGTAAACGGTGCCGTTTTAGTTATTGGGTCTCTATCATCGCAACTACTGTCTCCGTAACTGGAGTCTCGAACTCGCGCTGCTTTGCTTAACCGAAAAATTCCCATCACATCGCTGCTAGCTTCCTCTGTTCAGTACCATCACAAGCATAAAGATGCAAGAATCATGTGCCTAGGTTTTTTAAATTCCTTTTAGCCGTAAATTTTCATTTTCATACAGAATTGAACCTCATAATGCCATTGCTCTCTCTTCTGGAAAGAAAGAAGACCTAGGAGTGGTGTCTCTTTGCTGAGCAAGAAGAAACCCTTCAATCGTTAGACGTGGCTGTTGTTTTTATCTTTTCTTGCTTGCTTTAGTGTTCCTGGTGACAAATTGTTTTTATATTTCTTGGAAGATTCTGTTTACTGTCTAATGCTATCAGTAAGTTCAATTTATTTGCTGATCCTTACCTGTTTTATTCCTCCCTGTTGTGCATTGGTTGTTGTTGCATTGCCGCTTTTTGTGTTCGTGAAGTGTATATATGTCAGCATCTTGGGGAAAAATAGAACTCCCCAAAGAAATAGCCTTTGATGTTTGGATTTGGCTTGTAGCTACATCTTTATGAGTTTGAGAAATATCTGTTCTCTGTATGTAAACTCTTTCAAGAATTAGCCTTTGATTTTGGGAGGTCATCGTTCAATGTGTTTAGACTTCAATGATGATAATCCCTTCTTCTATGTGAAATAATTTGGTCTAGAATGATACTTGCTTATGAGTATCTATTTTGGTTGGCATTCTCATTTTGATTGAACAAAAAGATAAAGTTTATTACTCTTTCCAGATTAGTTTGTCGTCCCTCTTCACCAGATACCAATTTGGGATTGCAAGAAGCCAAAGATCTTGTGGAGAAGGTACCTGCTGTAATTAAACAAGGCGTTACAAAAGAGGAGGCTAATGACAAGGCTGCTGGAGGAGTTGCAGTTATGGAGTAAAACTGGCTTTGTTAGATTGTGGGATATGATCTGGTTTTTCTTTTGATGTTTGTTAGATTGTAAATGGTGCCATGTACTTTTTCCTGCTTTGTTTTCGTTTCTGTACTGAGCTTCATGTTTAGAGGAAATAATTGTTTGGTTTCAAATTAACGTTTGAGAAAAAGAAAACTTGGCTCCAAATAAATGGTCTTTTTAATTTGGTTTTTCTAATATTATGTGAAATATCCAATATGCCTCTTAGTACGTGGTTATTCTTTTGACATATATGATTAATTTCGGATGCTATGTCTTTATTTTGTTCGCATATATATATATATATATATATATATATATATATATATATATATATATATATATATATATATATATATATATATATATTTGGTGTTATTTCTTTATACAATTCAGAAGTCTAAGTTTTAGTACCATATGGTTATTTCTTTTTTATTCACAATTCTCATTCTAGGTAGAATCACTAATTTCATTTGAAAAATGAACTAATTCGTTCACCTCTTCTGTTAATAAGTAATTTCATGTGGGCTTAATATGTAATCACATTTTATCCTACGTCTACCTTTGTTTGAGATGGTGATTTACAAAGTTTTATATGCCAAAGAAAAGTGTAAATAATTATATATTATTTTTTTAAGGATAAACAGGTAATTTAAAACTAAAACTCAAATGATAAAAACAAAATCAAATTTTTCCCTAATACCTTACTACTACAATATATGTGCTAAATCTTTACAAGAAGCACATATTAGTCAAGAACTAAATGTTTGTTGATATTACATGATATTTGGGTCTTGCACTTTTTTTTTTTTTGACTATTTTTCCTAAATTAAAAGGAAAAGAAAAAGTATAATGTTAACTACACGAGATACTTGTTTGTTTTTCATGTTTTATAAAAAGAAAAAGGAAAGAGAAAGTAAGTTATCAATAAGAAAAGAAAGAGAATACACGACTCGGGAAATGGATTGTTGACCAAGAAATGTCCCTATTGAATAAAAAAAGAAAAAAAATAGATGAACACCTCCAAAAGACAACTGTACATGAGAAAGGTTATTGAAATTTTAGAGTTCGGTGACAAAATCCCTCTTATAAAGCTAAATGCAAAGGTGTCTCTTGCCACAGCATCTGCAAAGGTTTCTCAATTAGTGTTTTGACATTTTCTCAGGTTCCTTTTCAATCAATTATCAATTTCTCTTGTTATCATCTGCCCCTTTCACTGTTTTGCATTAGTAGTAGTTTTATTAAAACCTAATTGTGTTACTGTTATATTTGCATATGATTTTATTAAAAGATATGTATTTACAAGAAAAATATTTACCATTTTTAAAATTAACATTTTAAAGATTTAATTTTCTTTTTTGAAATAGAAAATTTTTCTCTCATTTGCTTTGGTAACTTAGTTTTCTAGTTATTACATGGTTGATTTCCGTGCTTTCACCGTGAATTAAACAATTATGATTTATTAAATTTGCTAGGATAATATTACAAAATTTTACACAGCTTTTGTAAAAGGAAGATTTTGTTTGAGTTACTGAAAGATATATTAATTTGTTGTTTAGATATCTGCAATATAGTATTATGAGATTTTATCGTTGTAGATTTTTCTCTCATTTTTTGTCAACTATATTTTATATTCCTATTAATTATGCCCTACTCCATTTTTGGAAGGAGTAGTGAAGACAAATATATGATTTTTAGACTTTGAAATTGAGCTTCGTCTGGTTTCTTTTTCTTCTTCTTTTGAAAGCTTTCTCTGAGAAAATGTCTTCCTCTTGAAACAAACAATATAAATTTGGTCTTGTCCAAGAAATACTTTTACACTTTCTCACCCGAAAAATTTCCAAAAATTTCTCTTTCCATCAAATCAAACAAACTAGTAATAATTATTGCATTTTCAGACTAATGAAGCAAAATTTCTGATGATGATAATGAGCAGATCATATTTGACAGAGAGATGACGAAATTTTCAACTGGTGGAGCTGATGCTTGCGAAGGATCCAGCAAGATATGACAAAAATGGCGAAAGGTTATTGGAGAAAAATGTGAACATGAACAAGTAAACACAGAAGGTCAAAGTGAAACAGAGCTTAGAGAAGGAGACCAGAGTGAACAGACCAGCAAGGTTACCCTATGAACGGTTGAAATCAATCTACTGTAGTGTTCGTTACCGATCCTAGCGTGCTTGATTGTATCATTTGTTACGAAGCTTTGAGTATTCCTGTCTTCTAGGTTGGTCTCTTCCTTCCCCATGTTTTTAAGTTTCCTCATTTCTCTTCCATGTTACATTTATAATGAATGGGGGTATATGTTGGTTACTTGGCATCTAAGTAATTATTCACACGCCATTAGCTATTCACTAATCACTAAGAAATAAACTATTTTACTTTTTAAAAATGAAGTCATTTTGTCTCATGTTAATTTAGATTCTATTCAATATATGGCAAAATGGTCCATCCTAAATGAAAAAATAATTCTTTTTTAGGGTGGGCAGTTAGGTTTTTTGTAGATTGTATTTCGTGATAGAATTTTAAATTTAGAGCTTAACATAAAAGACTTTTCAAGGGATTTTTGTATGTATATTTTAGTTGCTTATATATATGTTGAACCTCATCTGATAACTTTTTTAGTGATTCTCAGATTAAGAATGAGCACATCGTTTGTTCTTCCTGTCAAGCTTAACAACAAATGTCCGTTGTACTTTAACACAATTTGCAACCGTTGCAAAGTCATTGAGAATGTGATAGAATCAGTCCAGATAGTATGCACAAATGCACGATATGGTTGTGACGAGAAGATGTCTTATAGCAAGAAAAAGGATCATGAGAAGAAATGCAGCTACGCACCATGCTTTTGCCCGTGTTCAGGTTGCAACTTTGCTGCATCATCCAGGGAATTAGCCATCCATTTGAGCAGTGAACATAGAATTTCTCCAATCTCTTTCGAGTTTGATCATTTGTTCTCTGTTTTATTAAATGTTTCATTAAATAATAAGTGAAAGAATTATTATCCTTCAAGAGCGGAATGATGGCATTCTTTTTATTCATCAACAATAATGTTTGGGATGATCAAAGGAATGAAGTTGGTCTCACCTGCCTTAGAGGGCAATGTCATCTGAAGATACCATTATTTAACCCCAACGGTCAAGGTCTCTTAACCATTAGTCCTTCACGGAGGGTGTTGATACCATTTTGTTGTTTCTCTTCTGATGAGAACCTGAAGCTGGAAATGATCATATGGAGAGCTGTGTAAGCATCACTCTGCTGCATAGTTCAAAAGTTTGTAGAGGTTGACATGAACTTTTGTACATTTTGTTTGTTTTGTTGTAGTCAAGACAGGTTTCATTTTAGCTCTTTGTAATCTATTTTTCATGTTGTGCAAACTACTTATTTTAAACAGATCTAAATCCATGATGTTTTCTGCAGGTACAAATTATAGTTAGATCACAAGATAATATCATCGTACATATTTATTGTCATACTCATTTTTGATTGGTTAAACGTTTAATTTTATTAATTTAACAATGATTGAAGCATTGTTTTATAATTTTATGAACCAATCAAAATAACTGAGATAGAAAATAACACAGCTATATTGTTATATATGATTCATATTCTAAATTTTCATCATATATGAGGGTAAGAGTGGAAAATATCTAGCTATTTTCCCATAGATAGCCAATCTAATTTAAGGGTCCTTGTCCTTATTATCAACCCATTTTGATTTTTCCAGAAATAATTGCTAGTAGCATTCCTCTAAAGCTAAGTATATCAAATTTTGTAGAATATCGCATTTTCATCGCATATTGACGGCATAACCACAACAGTCATGCATAAAAAAGTTTACATTGTTTCAGACTTACAAATGAATGTTTCGATTCTTAAGTTACCTAGACATTAACACACACTATGTTGTAACAACTCTTCTTTTTCTTGGTTGGGTTTGTTCTTCTCCAACTTTTCTATATTAAATAATGTAAAGTTCCCTAGCATCATACGTTACCTAAAAGCTGAACAATTTATTGGTTATTATATTCTAATTGAACTAAGAGTGTTTTGATTTCTAAGCTTAATTTGATGCCTTTTCTATTTATGGGTTATTGTTTAGGTTAAGAATATTTCCATTAGAAAAATTTTGGGTCATTATCTAGTAGGAAAACCTGGATTTGATACAGAGATCTTGGTCTAGCTCCGTTTAGTTTCATAATTGAATTAAAATGGAATTTTAGGTTGAGGATAAAGCAGACTAGATAACTAATTCTTAGGTTAATTGCATTTTTATCCATTTATTATTGAATTCATTTTTTATTTCTATTTGTGCTTTGTTTATATTTTATTTTAATTGTATTTTTATTTTATCTAGTCATAAGTCTCCCATTTTAGCCTACAAATAATTGAGATGAACTCATTTTATTCTTCAAGAAATTAACTTATGTTGAGCTCATTGTAAGACAAAAATTAATTTAAAATCAAGGAAGCTCTTCACTTTTGTAAGCATTCTCGCGTCAAATTCTCCCAAAACCATAGGTTCAAGTTCTGCCTCATAGCCCTCTCCCTTCCATCTAAAAAAAAAACCATCAAAACATAAAATCCTCATTTAAAAGCTAAAAAGAATCTACAGTCAAGGATTTCTCTTTTCATCACTTGAATATTTTCCCAAACTAGTCTTCCACTTTGAAAGAATTAAAGATCATATAATGCCAATTGATATTGTTGGAGGAATTCTATTTACCTTCTAGAACAATAGCACACTCAAAAATTTTAATAAAAGATCATATAATGCAAATTAATGTTGTTTGGAGGAATTCTATTGACCTTCTAGAATAATAGTACGCTCCAAAATCTTAATAAACAGACAGAAGAAAGGATTGAAAAAAGGACGTGTTCAAGGTCTAATTGGTTGAACTAATTAAATTGAGTGGTTTGATCATATCTATGTAAATTAATAATATAATATTTTTTGAAATTTAAAAGCACTTATTACAATTAAAAAAGAAATAATCTAAATATTAAATAACAACATGTTTTTTAATAAAATATCAAATGACACCATAACTAATAAAATAAATGAAATTATATCAATTTCTTCTCAATAAATTATTCATGCATAACTTTTAATTTTTATTAAAAGTTTTAGAGAAATGTGTCAAAATTTTGGTTAAATTAAATTTCTCCCGGTTCAACTATTCCTTTTCATTTGACTTAATCTGATCCAATTTGGTTTAAATATCCTAATTTTTTTTTTAATGTTACAGATGACTTTTAATTATAATTTTTTAATATTTTACTGCACTAACCATCTGGGACAGCAAGTGTTAGTGTTGTAAATCTAAACAGTTTTGGAGGTTAATTTTGGAAGAGTATAATCCTTCATCAATTTCAATATTTGGTATATTAAGTAATATTTGGCTCCAATCCATTGTTTAACTGTTTTCCCTTAATTTAAGAAGGAAAAAATAATAAAGTTGACTCATTTCACAAGATATTTGTTTGTGCACAATAATTTTCCTATTTTATATAAAAAAAAATAAAGGTACATTATCTAATGAGAAATGAAAGAAAATAGTAATTGGGGATATGATTTTTTGACCAATAGATATCCCAATTGTAGAAATTTGAAATATCACTTAAATTTAAGGATTTGGTGGCCAAATTCCTTGTATAAAAGTAAAGATGTGTCAACTCAGCCTAAACCAACCACAGCCTCCACAAAGATGTCACTCAGTTAGTATTGAAGATCATTTCCTCAGGTTGGATACCAATTGCTCTTTTCACAGTATCTACAAGGTATCCCTCTTACTTTTGGTTATCATCTTCTCTTTTCACTGTTTTGCTTTTGTAGTTTTGTTAGAACTTTATTGGATTGTTGTCCTCTTATCCCTCTCACTTTTTGTTATAATCTTCTCTTTTCACTGTTTTGCTTTTGTAGTTTTGCTAGAACTTTATTGGATTGCTGTTCTTTTTGCGTATAACTTTATTAAAAGATATACATTCCAAGTAAAATTTTTTCATTTTTTAAATTAAAATCCCCAGAGATCTATTTTTTTTTTTCGATTTTAGAAAAATTTTCTCACTCACTTTTGATGACCTAGTTCTCTAGTTATTTTTTTTACATGGATGAGTTTTGGATATAACTTCTGTAAAAGCCTATTCAAGCATATAAATCTAGATAAACACTTACTTGGGGTGTTACCTTAAAACTACTTGCATTAAGAGTCCTTGGGGTGATATCAAAGGTGTAGCTGTAGGTGGATTACTGTTTTTCACATTAAGGCTAATTATGTGTCGGTAATAATGACATTACATAAATCCTTTTTTTCCCTCTCATTTATTGTCATCTATTCTATAATAATCCTAAAGTTTCCTCCTCACTTCATTTTTGACATGAATTAGTGATGACATATGCATATGATGGACGTAAATCTGATTTGAAATAACCTTTTCTTGTGTTTTGGATGTCTTTTAGAGTTATAATGTTACTTCATCTTTTAGAGTAATTTTTATGTTTTTCGAACAGATGCACTAGGAAGTTATGTCCACTAAGAAGTATTACTGAATTAGAGAGAATTTTAGAATTGTGTGAGTTGTGGTTTTTTGTATGACTATTTAAATAAGTTATGAAGTACTTTAGAATTTTCTATGTACTACTGTAAATAAGACAGTGAAAGAATGTATGAATTGTGAATAGGATTGATGAGTGCAGATGAATGTAACAATTCTTGCGTTTTTGGAATAAATAAAGTATTGATTTCTGATGACAATGAACAAATCATGTTTCGACAGACCAGAGATGACAAAGATTTTTTCTGGTAGAGCTGGCGAAGGATCCAGCAACAGAAGCCAAAAGAGGCAGAGGGTTACAAAGATTTCATCTGGTCGAGCTGATGAAGGATCCAGCAACAGAAGGCAAACGAGGCAGAGCGAAAGATTAAGACAAAAGAGGCTGAGGGTTACAGGAGAAAACTCTGAAAAAGAACAGAGAAACATTGATGCCCAAACTGAAATGGATCATACAGGATCAGAAGAAAGTGAACCAGACCAGGAAGCTTACTCTATTGATACTCATTCCCTTATAGACGGTAGGAATCAATCTACTCCAGTGTTCATCACCAATCCTAGCGGGCTTGACTGCTTCATTTGTTATGAAGCTTTGACTATTCCAGTCCTCGAGGTTGGTTTCATCCATGTCCATATCTTCAAAGTTTTCTCGTTCTCTTCCTTCTTACATTTATGATGAATAGGTTGAACATGTGAGTTATTAGGTAATTTATTAACTACTTGCTTAAAAATGAACTATTTTGCCACTAACCTAACAAGACATTGGGCTATAGGCGCGTTGTCGCCAGCAAAATATATCATTTTGTGTGTGGGTAACTAATCACAGGTGGATGGCTAATGGTTCGTGGCAAAATGGTTCTACTCTAAGGGACAAAATATATAGTTAATTTCTAGAATAAATACTTAGTTATTGGCATGTATAGTCATTCATGATTGAATATTAACTTTTGAGCTTAACGTGAAAGCCCATTTTACTTATTTTGTTAATTGCTTATGAATACCGAATCTCACTTGATTTGTTTCTTTTTTTCTTTTGCTGATTGCATGGAAATTCAGTGCAAGAATGGACATATTGTGTGCTATTCCTGCTGTGTTAAACTTAACAAAAAATGTCCGTTGTGCTCTGAGCTCATCACTAACCCATGCCATGCCATGGAGAATGTGTTAAAATCGGTCCAAGTTTCATGCACAAATGCACCTCATGGCTGCGAAGAGATAATCTCTTACAATAACAAAAAGGATCACGAGAAAGAATGCAGCTACATCCCGTGCTATTGTCCACATTTAAGTTGCAACGACTTTTCTGCGCCCCCAAGGGATTTAGCCCTCCATTTCAGCGATGAACATGGATGGCCCCTGATCTATTTCGAATATCATCGCTATTTCTCTGTCACATTAACTAATAGTACTGGTCATGAAGTCATTGTCCTTAAAGAGAAGAATAATGGGAATCTTTTTCTTCTCCATAGTGATAATGGGGGCAGAGTCTATGTAAGTTACACTGTCCCTCGCTCAAGCAATCCAGCTTTCCAGTATGAAGTTTCTTCATCTCGAGGATTAGAAGTGCAAGCTGTAATGTCAAACTGTCATGATCGGATTGCAGGTGTTCCTGAAGTAGGGTTCCCATATTTACCATCTTATCTTTTCGATCATGGACAGCTGAAGTTGGACCTCCGCATATGGCGTGGTGGCTCATTCAAGATATTCATAGATTTGTCAGATGACTAAATGCATTAACTTGTGCAGATGTAACTTTTAGTTTTATCCCATTCATGAACACAGTTATAGTACAGTTCATGTTTTTAATTTTTTTTTTTTCCTTTTTTTTTTTTATGTCCTTGTATTATGGGTTCTACTTGTATGTTATATACTGGATACTCTTTACACACTACTATGTAACATCAAATAATAATAATAATACACACTTTAATTAAATTGATAAGGATGCAAAAACTATTCTTTCTTAACAATAATTATTATTATTATATATAATAATAAAAAAAAAAGAATGATGTGGTTGTTTTCTCTTTAAAGAAAAAAGCAAAGAAAAGGACTAGCTTGAACTAATTTTTTATCAATGAATATCTCTATTAAAAAAACCATTGAGATTCACATCTCTAAAGAAGAAATGTTACTGAAATTTTAGGGTTTTGTGACAACATCCCCTGTAAATAATTAAGCTATTTATAAAGATGCCTCATGACTGCAAAGGTTTCTCTCAATTGGTCGTTGTATACAAACACAAGCATGTACTTTTTTATTCAGATTCTAATATTTGATACTCAAAGTTTAGGTTTACTCAAGTTTTCCCTCCAAAAATATATAAGGTTGGCTCAATTACTAAGATATTTACTTAACTTAAAATAATATTTTTTTTTATGAAGGGACATAATTCTCAGAACAAAAACTACAAGGATAATATTATTTTGATAGAAATTTGAGAAATCAGCTTAAAACATATCAAGAAATGCAGGTACCAAAGCCTATTTTTATTTCTAGGTTCACTAAAAAAAAAACAAAAGAACCAGCACAGAAGAAATCAGATGGTAAGATGAAATCCAGTTTCTGGGTAGGGGCAAATCCTTGTTTCTAATTGATAAAACTCTAACCATTTGCTGAAGCAGTTCAGAAAGGTTAAATTTGTGTTAAACCCGAAATGTTATGTTTTACTGCAATAACTAGCAAGTGATAGTGCTGAAAATCTAAACAGTTTTGGAGGTCAATTTTAGAAGAGTATAATGCTTCATCAATTTCAATATTTGGCATATTATGTGATATTTGGCTTCTATCCATTGTTTGTTTGTTTTCCCTTTAAGTGAAAAGGGGTAAAACAATAAAGTTGGCCCATTTCACATGATACTTGTTTGTCTGTAATAATTTTCCAGTTTTGTGAAAAAAATGAAAGAAAGAAAGGTAAGTTATCCAATGAGAAATGAAAGAAAATACAAATTAGGGATATGAATTTTTGACCAATAGATGTCTCTATTGTGGAAATCATTGAGATTCACACCTCTACAAAGTGACTGTGAAACGTTACTAAAATTTTAGGGTTTGATGATTGATATAAAAGCCATCTACTAAAGTGTCTCAGCCGCTACCTAAACCAGCCGCCTTCTCTACAGAGATATCACTCAGTTGGTGTTGTACTTGTAAACCATTTCTTCAGGTTGGATATCGATTTCTCTTTTCACAGATCTACAAAGGTATCCCTCTCACAGATGGTTATTATCTGCTCTTTTCACTGTTTTGCTTTTGTAGTTTGGTTAGAATTCATTGGATTGCTATTATCTTTGCATATGGCTTTGCTAAAAGATATGCATTTGCAAATAAAATGTTTTCCATTTTCTAACTTAAAATCACAGAGATCTATTTTTTCTTTTTTCTTTTTTGATTTAGAAAAGTTTCCTCACTCACATGTTGATAACCTAGTTCTCTTGTTATTTTACATGGATGAGTTTCGCATATAAGTTCTGTAAAAACCTATCCAAGCATATAGATCTAGATCGAACAGTTATTTGCGGTGTTATCTTAAAACTACTTGCATTAAGAGTCCTTGCGCTGTTCTCTAGTTACTTAGAATTTTTGGAATTCAGTGAAGAGTCCTTGTGCTGTTCATTCAATCTTAATTTGGAGGTCTTGTATTTAAAATGCAAATTAATGTAATCTTGTTTGCTCTGATTGCTGAGCTAATTCAAGTATAGGCATCTTGTTTGCTTTATGAGGAGGTTGAGCTAAATGTTTTCTTTTGTATGTTCTTTGTTTAGCATTGGCCTGTGAAAGTGGGGTTTTCTACTTGTACACTGGTTTTGGCTTAAGCATATGATTGATTTTCCTGTCATTACTGTGTATGGTCTTGCTGTGCGTGGTCTCTCCAAAATTTGTTGTTGATGGTTGCTGCCCCCCTAGCAAAAAAAGTAAAATTGAATCATACACGTAGAAATTTTCTCTCGCACCTCTATTAGAGAACTTCTGCTGTAATTGCTTCTGTTTATTGTGTTTTTCCAATTATTATTCTCTCATTTTTCTAAGATTATATATCTGGATTTGCTACTGTGTCAAGTTGTTCATGCACATAATAAGGCCAGCTGTTATGAAATGGCAAAGTTTACTGCTTCTTTCGAGTTCTATGAATCTTTTGGGCAAGTTTTTGGCAGAACAGTGGCAACTTGTAGGTTTTGGCTTTGCAGGAGCACTAACCCATGTCTTCTTTTTTTTTTCTTATTTGTCTAGTTGGTATTTTTTTCTCATTGTTTTTTCTTGACTTTTCTTTTTAGTTTTTCAAACTTTTCTTTGACTAGAAACAAAACACCATACTTTTTTTCGTTAGAAGTGTCCTTTCAATTTGAATTAAACACTTCTAATCTATTTTAAGTATCGCAAATTTATACCAAGTTTCAATAAAACTCTTAAGGCATATTTCATTTTTGAGGTAACAAAAGAATAATTTATTGTTTATTACTCAGATCTAGTATATATAGTATAAAGTTTTGTGACTTAATCATTTTTTAGCAGCTAATTAGTTACCGAGCTATAAAAATGGCCTCAAATGCTACACATGGCAGACTTTTTCATTGTACAATATTAAAATCTAGGCTAGTCTCTTTTCATACGTGGCATCCTTATTACAAGTGAGTTATTTTCTATAGTTGAATATATAATAACATATGTGGATATTTAATGATTTCGATTTTTCTCTCATTTATTGCCATGCATTATAATCCTAAGCTTGTTGCTCACTTCATTTTTGACATGAATTGGTGATGACTTATGTATATGAAATTATCTTCTTGTGTCTCTTGAATGCCTTTTAGAGTTATAACGTATTTTGTCTATAATTACATGTTTTTAGAACATCTGCGATAAGAAGTTATGTCTAGTATTACTACATTAAAGAGTTTTAGAATTATATGAATTGTGGTCTTTGTATGACTACCTAAATAAGTTATGGAGTACTTTAGAATTCCTTTTATAGCAGTATAAATATATAAGATTCGAAGATGTATCCATTGTTAATAGGATGGATGAGTGCGGATGAATATGTATCAATTGTTGCATTTTTGGAATAAATAAAGCATTGATTTCTGATGACAATGAACAAATCATGCTTCACAGAGAGATGACGAAGATTCCATCTGGTAGAGATGGTGAAGGATCCAGCAACAGAAGGCAAACGAGGCAGAGGGTTACAAAGATTTCATCTGGTAGAGCTGATGAAGGATCCAGCAACAGAAGGCAAACGAGGCAGAGCGAAAGATTAAGGCAAAAGAGGCTGAGAATTACAGGAGAAAACTCTGATTATGAACAGAAAGACATTGAAGTCCAAACTGAAATGGAGCATGTAGGAAGAGAAGAAAGTGAATCAGACCAGGAAGCTTACTCTATTGATATTCATTCCCTCATAAACGGTAGGAATCAATCTACCCTGGTGTTCTTCACCAATCCTAGCGGGCTTGATTGCATCATTTGTTATGAAGCTTTGACTATTCCTGTCCTCGAGGTTGGTTTCATCTATGCCCATATCTTCTAAGTTTCCTTGTTCTCTTCCTTCTTACATTTATGATGCATAGGTTGAAATGTTGGTTATTGGGTAATCTATTAACTACTTGCTTATGATTTGCTACCCTTCTTAAAATGAACTTTTTTCACCTCTCAAAAATGAATTATTTTGCTGTTAACATAACAAGACATGGGTTATAAATCCGTTACTTGTGATAAAGTAGTGCATTTTGTGAGTAGGTAACTAAGGGCACATTATTAACTTAATAATGTCCCTAGTAATTTGTGGATAGTCTTTCGTGACTAAATATTAACTTCTGAGCTTAATGTGAAGGCTGCCATTTATATATATCTTGTTAATTGCTTATGAATACAGAATAATACAGAACCTCACTTGATTTTTTTTATTTTTTATTTTTGGCTGATTGCATGGCATTTCAGTGCAAGAATGGACATATTGTGTGCTCTTCCTGCTATGTTAACCTTAAGAACAAATGCCAGAACAAATGCCCGTTGTGCTCTGAGCTCATTAGCAACCCTTGCCGAGCCATTGAGAATGTGTTAAAATCTGTCCAAGTTTCATGCACAAATGCACCTCATGGCTGCAAAGAGATAATCTCTTACAATAATAAAAAGGATCACGAGAAAGAATGTCGCTACACACCATGTGATTGTCCAGATTCAAGTTGCAACTTTGCTGCACCCCCAAGGGATTTATCCCTCCATTTCAGCAATGAACATGGATGGCCTCTAGTCTATTTTGAGTTTGGTCGCCATTTCTCTGTCTTATTAAATAATGTTGATCACGAAATCTTTGTCCTTAAAGAGCAGAATGATGGTAATCTTTTTCTTCTCTATAATGACCTTGAGGTTAAGGGGAACAAAGTATTTGTCAATTACATTGCCCCCCGCTCAAGCGATCCAGTTTTCCATTATGAAATTTCTTCATCTCGTGGATTAGAAATGCAATCTGAAATGTCCAACCAGGATGGTCTCATTGCGGGTATTCCTGAAATTTGGTTCCCATATTTACCATCTTATCTTTATGCTCGAGGACAGCTGAAGTTGAACCTCCGCATATGGCGTGGTGGCTCGTTCAAGATATTCTTAGATTTGTAAGCTGGCTTAATGCATTAACTTGTTCAGACGTAATTTCTAGTTTTATCCCAGTCAGTTCAGTTCATGTTTTCCCTGATTTTGTGTTAATGTTGAATTTCTGTCTTTCTCCTTTGTCATCTTTTCCCCATTTGAAGCTAGTTGTAATTTGTAGAAGAAAAATGGTAAGTTAAACTGTATTGCAATTTGAACATTAGTATTTATGTTTTAGTTTTTTTTTTTTTTTTTTTTTCTTTTAACTCAAATCTATCTTAACTACATTGTGCTAATCTAAGCCTAAAAATCGACTAATAGTTAGATGCTCAAAAGAATTGGAAGATTTGATATTATGAATTCTATTTACAAGCTATGTACTCAATTTTTCCGACTCTTCACACGCTACTATGTAGGATTGATATTAGAATTTCCCTACAAGTTGGGGAAGTCACTTGTAGGTAGAGGAACAGTAATGGAAGGGTTGCCTCATACTTAAACAACAATTCTCATTTATACAAGTATAGTCCTGATTATGTCTATTATAAGGAGACTAGTTCAAGCCAAAGTACTTCATAAAGGGACCTAATTAATGTCCCTGATCAGAAACTAAACGGATAATGTTGTTTTGATTGAAGTTGGAGGGATCAACTTAAAACTTTTCAAGAACTAGATTTACCAAATTATATTTTTATTGCCAGATCCACTAAATAAAAACATTCATTTTAATTTGAAAAGTTGTGATAAAACTATATTCTTCTGATCAAACTTAACAATCCAGCCTTGGCATGCGAAACAAGTGTATCACATAATGTGAGGACACGAATCACCCAAGAATTAGAGTTCACGATGTGGTTCACAAATTCTTCAGAGTTTGGGTGCAATTTTGCAACTCGAGTTGATGGTAACAATTCAAGCTGAATTTCCTTCCCCGATCATCTGAAAGCATAACCAGATGAAATCCAGTTTCCTGGGCAGGTTTTATTGGGAAAAGTTGTTGTTTCTAATTGATAAAACTCTAGCCATTTGCTGGAGCAGTTGAGAAAGGTTAAATTTGTGCTAAACCCAAAATCTTTGTTTTACTGCAATAACCAGCAAATGTTAGTGTTGTGAATCTAAACAGTTTTGGAGGTCAATTTTAGAAGAGTATAATCCTTAATCAATTTCAATATCTGGGACATTATGTGATATTTGGCTCCTATCCATTGTTTGACTGTTTTTCCTTAATTGAAAAGAAAAAAAATAATAAATTTCCCATTTCACAAGATATTTTTTTATTTATAATTTTCCTGTTTTGTTAAAAAAAAAAGGAAAGAAAGGTACATTATCCAATGAGAAATGAATGAAAGTACAAATTTGGGATACAATTTTTTAACCAATAGATGTCTCTGTTGTAGAAATCATTGAGATTCACACCTCTGTAAGGCAATTGTGAAACGTTACTGAAATTTTAGCGTTTTGGGACCAAATTCCTTATATAAAAGCTATCTACAAAGGCGTCTCAGCCGCATTCTCTACAAAGGTGTATCAGTTTGTTGTATACCATTTCCTCAGGTCGGATATTGATAACTCTTTTCACAAATATATTAAGGTATTCCTCTCACTGTTGGTTATCATCTGCGCTTTTCATTATTTTGCTTTTGTAATTTTGTTAGAACTTTATTAGATTGCTGCTTCTTTGCATATGGCTTTGTTAAAGGATATGCATTCACAAGTAAAATGTTTTTTATTTTTTAAAATTATAATCATAGAAATTTATTTTTTTTTCAAATTAGAAATGTTTTCTCATTCTCTTATTGACAACCTAGTTTCTAGTTATTTTACATGGATGAGTTTCACTTATAAGTTCTGTAAAAACCTATTCAAGGGGCATCTCTTATATTTCAACCAAGCCTTTTGTGGAGAGTATGGGATGTTGGGTTAGAATTATGATATAGGCTATTTCCAAGCATATAAATCTAGATCGAACTTTTGGGGTATTTTCTTCATATTTTCTTTGTTTAATTAATATTGGCCTGGTTTTCTACTTGTACACTGGTTTTTGCTTAAGCATGTATTTTCCTACCATTACTGTATAATATACTTGTATCTGACACCTGATTTTTCTTGCAGTGCATGGTCTCTCCAAAATTTTGTTGGTGGTGGACGTAGAAAAAGTAATAGGCCATGGTATCATGATCCTTAAGCGCCCTTGTCACTTTACTTATAGGACATAGAAAAAATATTGCAAAGCCCTTATATGGCTTTTGGCTGAGGTTGAAACTTAGGCATTAACATGTGGGTTCTGCTATTTATTTATTTTGATATGAGTGGGTTCTGTTATTTTAAAAGCTTTCTTTGAAAAAAAGTTTTTGTAGTGGAACAAAGAATGAAAACTATGTCATAGAAATATTTTTTATTGGAAACACTTTCACCCTAAAATTTGCAAACTTTCTCTATTCCATCAAATCAAACAAACAGGTGAAAGAAGAAAATAATTGTTGAATTTTTGGAATAAATAAAGCACTGATTTCTGATGACAATGAACAAATCGTGTTTGACAGAGAGATGAGGAAGATTCCATCTGGTAGAGCTGGTGAAGGATCCAGCAACAGAAAGCAAACGAGGCAGAGGGTTACAGGAGAAAACCGTGACAATGAACGGAAAGACATTGAAGTCCAAAGGGAAATGGAGCATATAAAAAGAGAAGAAAGTGAATTAGACCAGGAAGCTTACTCTGTTGATATTTCTTCCGTGATAAATGGTAGGAATCTATCTTCTCAAGTGTTCATCACCAATCCTAGCGGGCTTGATTGCTTTATCTGTTATGAAGCTTTGACTATTCCTGTCCTCGAGTTTGGATTCATTCATGCCCATATTTTTTAAGTTTCCTTATTCTCTTCCTTCTTACATTTACCATGAATAGGTTGAACATGTTGGTTATTAGGTAATCTATTAGCTACTTATTTACCATTTACCAACCTTCATAAAATTGAACTATTTTGCCTCTAAAATAACAAGAAAGCAGCTGTAGGCCCATTGTCTATGGCAAAATAATTCATTTTGCAAATGGATAACTAATAGCTTGTGGCAAAATGGTTCTGCTATAAGGGACAAATAGTTCATTAAGTTTCCTTGTTGTCTTCCTTCTTACATTTACCATGAATAGGGTTGAATATGTTGGTTATTAGGTACTCTATTAGCTACTTACTTACCATTTGCAACCCTTCTTAAAAATGAACTATTTTTTCTCTTAAAAATGAATTGTTTTGCCACTAACGTAACAAGACATAGGCTATAGGCTCACATTTATGGCAAAATAGTTTTTTTTATAAGCAGGTAGCTAATGGCATGTAGCAAATGGTTCTTTTTTAAGGGGCAAAATATAGACTTAATTTCTTCAGTGGATACACAGTTATTGCCATGTTAGTAGCTAATAATGTCCCTAATTATTTGTGGATAGTCTTTCATGACTAAATACTAACTTTTGATCTTAATGTGACAGCAGCCATTTATATATATATATATATATATATTTTGTTAATTGCTTATTAGAATCTCACTTGATATTTTTTTTTTCTTTTGCTGATTGCATGGAAATTCAGTGCAAGAATGGACATATTGTGTGCTCTTCCTGCTCTATTAACCTTAAGAAAAAATGTCCCTTGTGCTCTGAGCTCATTGGTAAACCTTGCCGAGCCATTGAGAATGTGCTAAAATCGGTCCAAGTTTCAAACACAAATGCACCTCGTGGCTGCAAAGAGATAATATCTTACAATAACAAAAGGGAACACGAGAAAGAATGTGGCTACACACTGTGCAATTGTCCACATTCAAAGTTGCAATTTTGCTGCGCCCTCAAGGGATTTAGCCCTCCATTTCAGCAATGAACATGGATGGCCTCTTGTCTATTTTGAGTTTGGTGGCCACTTCTCTGTCACATTAACTAATAGTGATCATGAAATCATTGTCCTAAAAGAGCAGAATGATGGTAATCTTTTTACTCAAGTCTATCTTAATTACATTGTGATAATCCATGCTACACATTACTACGTAGGATTGGTAATATGACACTACTTGCTAAAACTCAAAAAACCAATACTATTATGACACTTTTAACCAAAAATATGAAAATAATTTTCCATAAAAAAATGAAACTGCTAAGAAGAGAATGTGCAATGGATAGGTGAATATATCACAATTTGTTCACAAACAATTACAATGGCCTGCACGTAAGTGTAGTTATTTTAAAATAACCTCTCAGCTACTTTCATTTTTCTTTTTCATTCTTACTCCTCTCGTCCTTTAACCTTCATATTATCTTACATAAGAAATTTAAATATCTTCTTTTCACACACAGATCATTTGTATCACTTCTAATTAATATGAATTTGAATATGCATTCAAAGAAGAAATGAACAATGATCGAAAATCTCCCTACTAAGTATTTGCAGAAGGAGAATGTAGCATACTGCTATGTATCTACACATTATAAAATGAGCACTGGTGTTGTGTTGAACTGACACTACTGCAAATTGTCTGTCATTGCCAAACATCATCAGCTCAACACATCAACAATGGCACATAATCAAAATATTGCTATGTATCTACACAACGTTTCTTTGTGCAGGGAACTCTCTGGTTAATAACTAAGAGGACAAGTTTTAATTGAAATTGTTTTAATTTTATTTGAATGAGGTTTTGTCGTTAAAATCAAGGTTCCACCCACCAAACTTAACTGGCATCCGAAAGTTTTCTGGGCGGGGTTTATCGGGCAAGTTATTGTTTCTAATTGATGAAACTTTAACCGTTTGCAAGAGCAGTTGAGAAAGGTTTATGTTTTTCTACGAGAACCATATGGGAAAGCAATTATTAGTATAGTTAATCCAAACAATTTTAAAGAAAACGGTCAAACTTAGAAGAGTGTAATCCTTCCTCCATTTCAATGTGTTGGGATATTTTGTTATATTTAGCTCCAATCCATTGTTGACTATTTTCACATAATTGAAGAGAGAAAAAACAATAGCTTAGGAAATAAAGACAGAAAAATAAGGTATTAAATTAGAAAGGAAAAAAATTCAGTATTAATGGGAGGCACAAAATATGATTTTTTTTATTAATAATTATCCTTATTAAAAAATATCATCAAGATTCACACTACTAAAATGTAAGCAATATTATTGAAATTTTAGAGTCGAGCAACAAAATCCCTCACATAAAAGCTTTAAACAAAATTTCTCATATTTGCTTGTCTTGTAAAATAAAAGTACGTACAAAAAAAGTAAGCTTCAAATTAAAAGTGAAAATAAATATAGAATTGATGACCCAAATATGAATTTTTTTTTTACCAATGAATGTTCTTATTAAGAAAACTATTGAGATTTCTTACAATAATGTTAAGAAATGTTATTAAAATTTTAGGGTTGAGTGACAAAATCCTTCATATTTGTTTGCTCTTAGTAATTTGCTTGTTTCGTAAAAAAAAAATTAAAAGAGAAAATAAATATAGGATTGATGGCCTAGGATACAAATTTGTGCTGAATAAATGTACTTATTAAAAAATTTATTGAGATTTGTGCCACTAAAAGACAATTGTAAGAAACATTATTAAAATTATAGGGTTTGATGACTAAATTTTATCTATAAAAGTATTTTACAAAAATTTTTAGAAATGAATCTAAAGAGTCTCAGCCGCTGCCTCCACAGAAGTATCTCTCACTTGGTGCTACATACCAGTTTCTCATATATTCATATTGCTTATCAATTCCTCAGGTTGCTCGCTTCACCAATTTGCTTTAGTAGTTTCTTTAATTCCTGATTGGATTGTTGTCATCTTTCTTTGTTAAAAGATATGCATTCCCACCAATTTGTTTTAGTAGTTTCTTTAATTCCTGATTGGATTTTTGTTATCTTTCTTTGTTAAAAGATATACATTCACAAGAAAGATGTCTTCCATCTTCGAGATTTAACATTTTTCACAGTAGAAATTTTTTCTCTCATTTACTTGTGCTGATAACCTTGTTTTCTAGTTATTACATGGATGATTTCCGCATATAAGTTCTGTACAACCCAATTCAAGTCTCACATACAGTGGCCTCAATCTCTTGTATTTCAACCGAGCTTTTCGGTGTTGTGTAGGAATTGAATGAAAATGAAGAGTTGTCGCAGTATAGGTATCTTATTTGCTTTACGAACAACTGGAGTTAAAATGTTTTCCTTTGCATTTTCTGTGTTTACCATTGGCCTAGGAAAGTTGGGGTTTCTACTTAATTGCGATCTTGGCTTAAGCTTGTGATTTTCCTATCATTACTATGTGATGCATTTGCTATGCGGGAATTCTCTTGTGCATGGTCTCCACTTGTTGGTGGACAGAGAAAAATAAATCGATCATCTAAAGCAGATCCTTAACCACGCATTTTCTTTAATTAACTTACAAATTATCGCAAAGCCCTTTGATCAGTATGCCTTTCGGTTGAAGTTGAAACTGAGGCACTAATATGTGGGTTTCTATAATTTGAAAGCTCTTGATTATGTCCAGGAGGCAGTAAAAAAGTGAAATGTATTTTCATGGTAACCATATATATAGATACTTGTTTAGTGTAATCTTAGTGGTAGAATTTTTCTTCTTGTTACCTCTAATAGAAAACTTCTGCATAATTCCTTCTGGGTATTGTCTTTCCCCCATTGTTATCTTCTCATTGTCCTAGATCATCTGGGTTTGCTACTACATCAAGTTGTTCAAGCACATAATAAGGCCTGCTGTTATGAATTAGTAGCAATTTACTGTTTCTTTTTAATATTATTAAGTTTTTACGTAAATCAGTGGCAATTTGCAGGTTTGGCATGAGTGCTAACATCTCTGTCCTGTTTTGCTTATTTGTTTAATTGGTAATTTGAATTTTGATACTCTTTTTTTCACTTCTTGTTTACTTGATTTTTCATTTTAATCTTCCAAACCTAGGATGCTACCTTTTAATTATGTGCCCTACTTCCCTTTTGACATGAAGTAGTGAAGACAGAGATAGATAGATAGATAGATAGATACATTGCAGATTTTGAAGTAGAACTTCTTAGAAAATGTTTTCTTAATGGAAAAAAAAAAAAAAAAAAAAAAAAAGAAAAGAAAAGAAATGTCCTGGAAATAATTTTCGTTTTCACAAAGAAATTTCCAAAACTTTCTCTTTTCCATCGAATCAAAAAAACTAGCAAAAGAAGAAAATACTTTCTGCATGCCCGTTTTGTAAAATTAGAGCATTCTTTTCTGTTGATAATGAACAAATCATGTTTGACAGAGAGATGAAGAAATTCCCAATTGATGCAGCGGATGCTAGCAAAGGATCCAACGACCAGAGGCAAAGAGTTACAAGAGAAAACTCTGAAAACGAACAGGAAAACATTGAAGACCAAAGTGAAATGAAGCATAAAGAAGAAAGGGAATCAGACCAGGGAGGTTACTCTATCGATATTCCTTCCTTTATCGATGGTAGGAATCAATCTATTTCAGTATACTTTAACGATGGCGTGCTTGATTGCTTCATTTGTTATGAAGCTTTGAGTATTCCTGTCTTCCAGGTTGGTTTCATTCCTCCCTACATTACCTCTTCCATGTTAACTTATCTTGATCTAGTTTGTACATGTTGGTTATTTCCCAACTAATTACCTATTCACATGCTACTAGCTAGCTATCCATTTATAGAGATAACCAATTAATCGACAAGGATGTGTGTTGTATTGCCCACATGCTATAATACCTAGCAATGGCCAATGACACATGGCTGACATAATTGTTGAATATTAATGGTTCATTTCTATTGGCGGATAGAATATGTGGATAACTAATAATTTACCTAATTATTTATGGATTGTATTTCATAACTGTATTTTAACTTTTGACCTTAACTTGAAGACCTTTCAATAGATATTTAAATAAATTTTGTTAGTTGGTTGGGAATAAATAATCTCATTTGATAACATTTTGGGTGATTTCATGGCAATTTCAGTGTAGAAATGGGCATATTATTTGCTCTTCCTGCTGTGTCAAGGTTAAGAACAAATGCCCGATGTGTTCAAAGCTCATTTGCAACCGTTGCAAAGCAATTGAGAATGTGCTAAAATCTGTACAAATATCTTGTGCAAATGCACCATTTGGTTGCGAGAAGACAACGTCTTACAGCAAGAAAAAGGGTCACGAGAAGAAATGCAGCTATGCACCATGCTTTTGCCCGCGTGCAGGTTGCAACTTTGTTGCGTCCTCCAAGGAATTAGCCCTACACTTCAGAAGTGAACATGGTTGGTCCCCAATCTCTTTTGAGTTTGGTGCCTATTTCTCTGTCTCTTTAAACATAAGTGATGAAATCACTATTCTTCAAGAGAAGAATGATGGCAATCTTTTTGTTCTCAGCAATGATGTTAAGGATGATAGGTATGTGATTGGTGTCACCTGCATCACCGCTCACACATCCGAGGCACCATTCCATAATAGAATTTTGACACCAAGAACTGAAGGACTGTGTCGTCGGAAGTTACAGTCATTTATCCCTAACAGTCAAGGTCCCGTAGCCATTACTCCTGCACTAGGGTTGTCCTTACTATCTCGTTATTTCTCTTCTGATGGAGAGCTGAAGTTGCATATTCGCATAGGGAGGGATTTTTAATCATCACCTAGCTGCTGTTTAGTTCAAATGTTTGTAGAGGTTCAAATGAATTTCAGCACATTTATTTGTTTTGTTGTAGTCAAGATTGGAGTTCTATTTTAGCTCTTTGTTTTGTAATCTATTTTTCATGTTGAGCAAATTAGTTATGTTAATCAAACAGATCAAGATAACTTGATGGTTTCTGCAGGCATATTAAACTTCGTTGATAAATATTGAAGAGAATTAATAGGAAACAAAATGTGTACTAGTGAAGATGAAGAGAAGAAAGGAAGTGGGAATTGAAACAAGCATAAACTCCCTCTGTTTAT
Organism: Bauhinia variegata; assembly: GCA_022379115.2. Lineage (NCBI taxonomy): Eukaryota > Viridiplantae > Streptophyta > Magnoliopsida > Fabales > Fabaceae > Bauhinia > Bauhinia variegata. The sequence continues at coordinate 7,935,196 of CM039438.1, read as the reverse complement.
GGGATTGCAACTCTTCCTTCAACAATAGGAGGAGAGCTGTCCCACTTGAAGGGGGAGCGCTTTTTCCATTAAAAGGAGACTTATCTCTGCATAGTAACCAAACAAGGTTACTGGTGGACTCCTTCTCTCTCTCCTACTCCATTTTATCAAAACAAACATGTTAATAGACAATCTAACAGTTCTTAAAAGCATTAAAGAAATTAAAACATACAAGGTCTAGGGTAAATAAGGTCAACATAATTAGATTAACAAAGTTTGGCATAGCATCAAAATAAACTAGATCTCGATATATGAGAAGGTCTTTCTTCGCTAGAGATTCTGCAACTTGATTTTCTTACCTAAAGGCATGCTGGATCTGAAACTTACAACAATGATGCATGGTTGACCTGAAAATATCAAAATAGTACTCCAAGGATAAGTTATACTAAAATCATCTTTTGCAAGCTTTGAATAGCTAAAGAGAATCTAATTCTATGTTGGATTCTCTGTTGTCAAGGAACTTTTCAGATAATCTTGAAGAGATCCTTAGCCCTTTCAGGAGAAATAAGGTTGTAGGCTGACTTGACCATTGGCAAATATATTGAAGGGCGTAAAATATAACTAGAATCCCAATCAGTCCATGACCTTTGAGTTATATCTGAATATATGAACCATAAATATGCTTATTGAAATTGAACATGGTGAGAAACTTATAAGAATCTACCTATTGAACTCAAGTTAAATTGACGACAACATGCCAAACTAAAAAGGAAGCATGCATTACCAATTTATTATATTGATACTAACTCCAACTAATAAACAAGATAGAATTCAAGTTCCTGCATCATTATAAGTACGTGTGTAAGTTGAATATAAAACGTTCAACATATAAAAATCATAAGATTTTGATCACAATCCCAAAAATATTTATTTATGGCTAGAAACTCTTTACTAATGGAATCATATTTGAATAATATTATAAAGTTCATCATATGTTATCTAAAGGTTTAGTATATCGATCCTTCTGATCATCTTAGGATTGATATTTGAATTTCTGTACAAGTTTTGGAAAGCCATTATTGTAGATAGATGTCTATTATAAGGGGACTAGTTCAAGCCAAAGCACTTGTTAAAACTCAAAAAACCAACATTTATGACACTTTGAACCAAAAGAATGAAAGTTATCATCCAATGCAAGGTACTGATCTTGTATCATCCAAGTTCCTCCATTAATCACCTCGCAATCTTCAGGCAAATCATATTCATATTTTACCATACACAAGCTATTACCAACGTCCATAATTTTGAAGCCACCTAATAGGTTCCATACCCTCTTCATCATTTCACGCGTAACATTAATAAAAAGGAGTAAAATATTAATTTTATTCATAGAAAATTTTAAAAATCATATCAATTTTTGACATATATAATATTTCATATAAGAGTTTTAAAAATTAAAACATGCTCATAGAGCTTTTTTATACTCAAATAAAACCCTTACGTGTTTTAATTTTTAAATGTCTTATTTAATATATTATATAAATGAAAGAATATTTAAGGGGTAAAAATAATATTTTAATCTAAAGGAAACTTCATCAATACTTAGTTTTTGACTCAGAGATCAAAGTGAAAGATCTCAATTTACTAAGGCATCAAATTCAAATATTTTAACTAATTTTCATCGTTTTGACTACTTTTCATTTTTTTTTTTAAATATTTTTATTTCTTGGTTTACAGTAATGTGAAGATTATGTTGCTTTCACAAATGTTTCATTAGAAAAATTCACTGAGAAATAGTTTCGAGATCTTCTATATAGGGCGCCAAAGAGACACAAAGTTATGGTCAACGTTGACAAAACATCAATATATTGGAAAATAGTTTTTAAATTGTGGTATTTTGATAAATAATTTACTTTTTTAGCATTATTTTGACATTTTAGCCAATCTTGTGTGCCTTACATTTTTCCCCTCTATGAAATTAACATTAAATTATTCAGCATATTTAAAATAATTTAAATTATTAATAATATAATCTTATCTATTAAATCAATTAAATTAAATACCATTGAAATTGTTTGGAATTAAGATTTCTATATATTTTTGGTTAAGTATGATTTTCTGCCGAGATCAGGAATATTTGAAGTTTGTAATGGCCTTGTCAAAAACAAGCGTGCTTCATTTTAGAAGCTCAGGCTGGTTCGTTAAAAAGGAGATTTAGCATAAAAAATTTGAGCTAATTTGAAAATGGACCTCACCAGGTCCAACCCTTTTAAAGTGGGCCAAAAGCAGGCTTAGCCCATTCAAAATGGCCAATTTTTTTTGATTAATTTTTATGTTTTAATCACTTAGATTATGATCATTTAATGCTTTCTCAACTTAAGTAATTTAATTAAAATAATTATTATATTTTATAAGATAAAATGATAAACACATCATAATTAACATTACATTCGATATGAATATAATGGTATATGTAATAAAATATATAATATAATAAATAATAATAAAAACTATTAGCACAATAACTTAGAAAAATATTTAGATAGATCTTAGAGCCATGCGACATTTCTCTTTAAACTCCTTATGGATAATAAATTTATATTTTTATTTAATGATAGAACTTCGAATTTAACTTATGTTTGATTTTCTTTTTCTTTTTTTTTTGTATTTTTGATGTTTGAATTGGATTTACATGAATGATGTGGTTTGTATTTCACGAGAAATGGCTAGTCTTTACTATCTACAAACAAATCCTTCGTGGCTTTGCGCCAAGCCTAAGGAAATATATATAGTTTTTTTTTGGCCCACAGAAAAAATCCCACAAAAGCTAAACCCCTAACCCCTTCTATTCCCCCTCCGTCACACTGAACCCCATGGAGCTATGTTGATGGAGGAGTAATTGGTGGAGGAAGCCATTGTTACCGGAGATACGGTGGAGCTCAGAAATGCTTCTTCGTTATCGGCACAGCTCACTTCATAATCTCTGTTTCTTCTACTCGGCAGTGAGACCCATGGCCATCGAAACTTTGTTCCACTCCACTGCTTTTCCACAAAAGCTGGCAAGTTTTTCATCACAAAGCCACCTCTTTTACTCGCGCAGAATCCTTTATACTGCTTTTTCTTTAAAACCCATCTCAAAAAATGGTCCTTCTTCGCTGAAAACAAATATGTATTCTAATGCTTCTCATGCCAGTGTTCCTAGACCACCAGGTATAATTTTTTCTGTCCTTAACCTTTATGAGAGAAAAAGGTACTAGGAATGTGTAAAGACTGAAGATTTTGAATGTTCCTTTATATAACTGATTTCATTTATGTAGCTTATTTGGAGAAGCCACCAGAGGTTACTCAATTAAAGATTTTGAGACAGAAATTGGAGGAAGTTGGAATTGACAGCAAAACATGTGTACCGGGACAATATAATAGCTTGACGTGTCCAAAGGTATCCGCTTTAGAGCTGGTTACTGCATTATTATTGTTATAATTACTATTTTCCTTTACTTGTGTAATACGTTCCTGCTTTACCACTTCCAAGTTCAATCTTTGCTTTCCTCCTTTTTAAGGAAGAAATGATCAACTCTCTTGTTTAGTACATGGGATATACTATTACGAAAAAGGTGTTCGCTTGAAAACAAAATGTACTAGTTATGTAGTAATTGATTCTGTGTTCTTATCGTTTACCATAATCAAATTGGTGCCTTGTTATCACTTGATTTTTTTGTCAACAAGACTTTCTACCTAAACAGCTGTCAGCTCACCATCAAAACTAGACCCTGGTGGTCACTGATTGTGAGTTTTGGTTTCAAAAGATGAATTCCTTCTTTTATCCAATTACATGTTGCACTGGTAGTAAGTACTCACCACTATAAAGACACTGTAAATCGTCCCTTCCTTGAAGACTGGTTTTATTTACTTCAAAATATGCATCTAAGATAGATGTTTCATTAGCCAATTAATTTTAGTGCTATTTCTAAATCTCAGTTAGTATTAATTTTGAGTTACAAAACAGGAGTAGGCCATCCCTCTGTCAGAGACTCCATCCCATTCCTTCCAATTTTGGACATTGTTTTTCTTCTTAGTTTCAGAGTCCATTTTAATGCTGTTATCTTTTGTGTTAGTGCGAAGGTGGTGATAAAGCAGAAAGGAGCTTATCTCTTTTCATCACACAAGATGAGTCTGTTGCTTCTCCTTTTCTTTTTATCTTATTTCTCTCTCTTGTTCTTAGTGGTTTATAGTTCTACTCTTTTTTTAATATTGGTAGTTTCTCTGTGTTTTAGGGGAGCTGCTTTATGGATATGCTTTCGTGCAAAATGTGGGTGGAAAGGCAGCACAAAGGTTAGATATTTCTCTCTTTTGAAGTATCTCATGTTCCCTCTAGCGCACTGGTTGATGTGTGAATCAGCTAGCTTTTCTTCCTTTTATGTAGGCCTTTGCTGGTATCAATTCATCTTATGGAACAATGAACCAAGCAACCAAAGTTAAGAAAATAAGACAAATTACAGAGGAGGACTTGCAGCTACAACCACTTTGTGATGAGGTTAAGTTTCTCTATGACTCCATTTCAGATTTTGTCCCTGCTTTATGCTTGAACAATTGGTTGTTATCCATGACTGAGTATATTGTTCTATAAAAATGAACACATGATTGCTCTTGTATTGACAATGAAGATAGGATTTTCCATCAGATAGCTGCTCTTATTGTTCCCTGAGAATTTAAAAATATTTAAAGTTCTTGAATTCTGTTCATTGATATGAGTAGTGGTGATAACTTGGATTGAGCCACTTTTTTCTTTCCATAATAACTTGTGTGCATGCATAGTGTGCCACTGTCTGGTGTATGATTAACTTATCTTGCAACCATATGCATCTTCTAATAGAACCTATGTTTCTCAAATCTTGCTTTTGGAAAAGCACCTATCATACCAATCATATTGCTGATGTGCTTATGACTTATTACCTTTTTATCGACTTTATGTGTAAAATTCTACATATTATCAATTAAGTGGAGAGTGCCACATTATTGAAGTTATCAACTTTTCTTACCTAAAGTAAAGGCTCTTAACAGACACTGTTAATATGTGACCGCTTATGATTCACAGACTCTGTAAAACTCTTTACACTAGCAGTGAATAAAAATGAAATCCATTACTTTTTTCTAACATGTATGCTTGTCATATTTTTTTTTTTATTTGTTTGATTCCAAGCAAGATGTTGATTAACACAACTTTGTTTTTCCCTATTCCAGCTACTTGGTTATTTTGCAGAGCGCATGATCTCAAAGGAGACTCTGGAGAGAAATTCTGTTATGCAGAAATGCAGCGATGATGACCAGGTGCACCTAAGACCTATGTACAAAATTAAGGGAAAAAAGAAATTAGATCTTTATCGTTGCTGGTAAAAAAATTTTAAGGGCACAGGAAGCTTATGAACTTTCTTTGAGTTTTCTGTAGATATATATTTAACTTCATGATAATTGGGTTAGTAAATATGGTCACTTCGTTGTTATTTTGTTATGCTGGATTGAGTTTTAAACATGTTCAGTTATATTATGGCATTCTGGATATCTTTCTCTAATGCAGTGTCTTCTCTTTTTCAGTTTATAATTGACTGAACCACATTACTAATTCTTTCTGCAACATATACAGATTGTTATTGCATTTACATACCGTCGCCATGGGCAGCTTGTTAGTTGCAAGTATCGGGACATCAACAAGAAATTTTGGCAGGTAAAAGCAACTAGTGGTACTCCATGTATTTAAATTAGGAGGTAAAATTGATGTGCTGAGAATTATTTGGAATGTTTTTGGACAAATCACCTGTAGGAGGTGTTGTATTTTCAATAGTGAGTGATTTCAAGTTAAGATATGTAAACTTCTGAATTTGGTAAAAACTTTGAAGGATTCTTGAATTCATTGAGAACTTTTGGCTGGCATTTTGAGTTCCAGTGTTGGGGATTTCAAAATTAGTTTTCGTGAATTATCATTTGATAAATCTCCTTGTTTGCTGCCTGCACACAGAGGGTTGATATGATCTAATTATTTAGATTTCCATAAAAGAGCCAAGTTTTACTACAAATTTATAACCACGACATCTTGTTATAGGGGCTTTTGAACAATTTTATACCCATTTCAACCATCTAATATAAATGTTTGCTGCGTGATGCATCCAGCCATCCCTGACTAATCTTGTGCAATATCCAAACTAACATTTAAAAAGTTGTGTAATTCCAAATGATACATTTTAATTGGTCATTTTGAAATTTTGGGTATCCTGCCTCTTTGGATCAGTTTCTTCCAACCATGTTAGGGGATTTGGTAGAAGAAAGGACTTATTAGATCCTTTGAAATGAGCTCTCTTTGTGGGTTATGACAATTTTTGTCAGAATATTTCATTAAAAACTCTTGCGTCTGTACCTCTTATAGGTACAGTAGTTCTCTTGGCTTCTTTTTGGGTTATTGCAAGTCCTTCCTTTAGGTGGATTTTCTATTGGATTTATAGGGGGATTGGGGAGCTCTTTGGAGATGAATTTTGATTCTTTTGTATCCTTTTCCTATCTTGTTTCGTTTGCTTTAGGTTGACTACTTGTCCTTATTCTTCTTTGTTTTGGATGGATGTTTGATTCGAATTGCAACTCTTTATCTCTCTATATAAAGTTCCATGAGTATTTTTTTGAGAAGTTCCTGATGTCTTCTAATTGTGTACTTGTGACTCTGGTTTTGCTTATAAGATCAAGTTAGCAGATGGTTTGTACTCATACTATCTGTTCCCATCAATTGTCAAATGTTTTGGTCTTATGTTCATATAATTTTTTTCTGATTTTAAAATTGCTACATCTAGATCCCTCTATTGTTCTCCTTTGACTTCAGGAAGCTGACACAGAAAAGATCTTTTATGGATTGGATGATATAGAGGGAGAAGATGATATTATCATTGTATGTGTTTTCTTCTCTCAAGATATTACACAAGTGTACTATTCTTTTATTTTCCCCTGCTTAGTACATCACTTTTGTACTGTAGGTTGAAGGTGAAATGGACAAGCTTGCAATGGAAGAAGCTGGCTATCGAAATTGTGTGAGTGTTCCTGATGGTGCTCCTCCATCAGTCTCCCCAAATGAGTTGCCACCTGTGGACAAGGTCTGTTTTATGCTTGACACCCTGGATCTTAATTTCACTTATATAGTAATTTTTTTTTCTTTATTGTTTTTCTGTTCTATTTTTCCCAATAATTCTTATCCTGAAATTATATGTATGTATTTATGTATGTGGATATATGTGCATGTATGAATTTATGTATATATGTAGGAAAGCAGAGAATAGAAATAGGGAAGAAGACATGCTGAGACTCTCCTGTAGCTAGACAAGTGAAACAGAAAATACAGCAATTTTAAGAGCTTTTCCAGTCCCTCTGCATATTTGAAATATAGATTCTCCTGAAACTAACCATTTGCTTAAGAAAATGTTTTCATTTCACTAGGATATAAAGGAGTGACTTTGTTGGCTGTTGTTATAGTCTCTAGCATTATGCTCCAACCAAATCTGCTGCAACCATTTAAAGATTTTTTCTGCAAAACTTACAAATCCATACTTGTGTATGACGGCCTTTTACAAAAGAGTGTTCTAGAATATTATCCTGCAGAAATTACATGATAGACATGTTCTTTTGATAGATGAAAAATTATTTTATTGAGACTTACATGCAAGGTGCTAGCAAAAGGTGGTGGCCTGGCCAGTCTTTTTACTAGGTCTTGTTGGAGAGAATGAGCTCTAGTTCCAGTGGTCCAATTTTCACATTAATGTTTTTTTTGGGTTAGTGACCCTGATTTGGTCATAAGTATTGTTTAGTGCCAATTAGTTATTTGCTGATTGTGTCTAGATGGGTAGTCAATCTAGCTTCATTTTCAGTGATGTAAATACATTTGACATTCTTGGCGCTATATAGCATGGTATATGGTAGGTTTTATATTCGGGTTTGGCTATTGGGAATTGATAAATAATTTTATAATTTCAATTTTGATTTATACAAATGCTAAATTTTAGTGCCATGATAAATAGAGGTCGGAATTATACAAGAACCTATTAACTTTAGCTCATAATGGTTTTGAAGAAGGTTTTATCCCAAAACGGAAAGGGAAAAAAAATAAAGAAAAAAATGAGCTGCATGATGTCATTGGAAAGGAGGCAGGAGAGACGGAGCATAAGAGCAACTTGTCCTTTATTTTGTTTTTATTTATTTACACCTTCCCTTTTTATGAGCCATGAGTCTTCATTGCTCTTTCTAGTTTTTGCATCTGATGCTTTTGCCTATTCTGTGAAGCTAGGACACAAAATATCAGTACCTGTGGAACTGCAAAGGCTACCTTGATAAGGTTTGTAAATATGTATCTGGGTCTATATTATATGAGGATGGATAGGAACAAGTGGCTTTTCATTAAGTGTCTTCTTTTTGATTTTTATTTGTTCATATTAATAGTCATCACGCATTATACTTGCCACTGATGCGGATCCACCGGGTCAAGCCTTGGCTGAAGAGCTTGCACGCCGCATTGGGAAAGAAAGGTTCAGTATATTTAGAAGATTTTACCATCAATTGCAAAATAACTTCCTTCTTTAGTTGGAAAGAATAACTTTTGTTGTGCGCTTGCAGATGCTGGCGAGTGAAGTGGCCAATGAAAAATGAATCTGATCGTTTCAAAGATGCAAATGAGGTGAAACCATCAAATTCCAATACATTTGCATGCACAAGTTGCCTGCTCTCCAACAAAATAGAAATGATGCATATAACTCATCATTAGACAATTCTTACTTGGCCTGAGAATACAATTGAATACATTGTAGTATATTAGGTTTTCTGCTGCTTCATATTTTGCCCAATCGATTATTTTTCTCTCCCCTTCCGTAACTGTTGATAAAGTTGATGTCAACTTAGGATTGTTGACTTTGAATTATTATTCTAACTGTTGTCTTGTAATAGCATGATATGTAGAGCATTTATGTATTAGTCTCTTTTTTCAATTTCTTTCCTTGCTGTATAGATGCCAAATTCTCAAAAAAAGCCGCTTAAATTTTGCTCTATGATCACTTAATCATCCTTATGCTTTTAAGTGTGCTTTCAGGTTCTCATGTATTTGGGTCCCTATGCACTGAAGGAAGTGATTGAGAATGCAGAATTATATCCCATACGTGGATTGTTTAAGTTTGGAGACTACTTTGATGAGATTGATGCATATTATCATCGAAAATTAGGATACGAGTTTGGTGTCTCAACTGGATGGAGTGATCTGGATGAGTTATACAATGTAAGAGCACTTTATTGCATTTCCTTATTTTTCATATGCTCTTGGCGTTGAAATTCCTTTACTTCATGATAAATTTTCATTTGGATTAGAGTACAATTAATAAAATAAGGATCCTCTACATATTGCTGCTTGTCCTCTAATGTGGTTTATGCCTCATAAATCCTAGTGAACAAACTGAACTTACGTGTTTCATTTGTGAATTTGGGTCTTCTGGTGCAGCTAAATTAATGTACTAGCCTTTGGTCATATGGTTTTGCTGGCTACATGAACACAAACTTTCCTTCAATTTCTAGTATCATTTCTTTTATGAAATGCTGTATCCTAGGCTCAATTATAAGGATCTATATTTAAGTTCTCATTCATTTGAATGAAATATTTTTATGTTAAATATTTTTCATGAAATAGAACAATTTAAAACTGAGGCTTAATTGTAATTGTCCCTTCGGCTGATAAATTCTGTCAGAAAAATCTGAATTGTTTAAGGGGAAATCTTATTTGATTGATTGGAATTTTACTTGCAGCATAGGTACTGTCTGATTTATTCCATCTTTTTTCTACTTCATGTGTCTGCTAAGTGGCCAACACTAGACCTGTATTTTTCTTGGCTATCCTTTAAGATTGAAGATCAGTCCCTCAACCTCCTTTTTTTCTTCTTTCTCTCCTGAATAAAAATATAAACAACTACGAACCATTTTTCTTACTATCATCCTGTAAAAACCTTATAGACTGAGAACGCCTATATTTATTGACTCGGGATACAGGACTTGAATAGATTGTGAAATTTTATTTTCTTGGCCTTGGTTTAAGCTTGTTTACTGAAGTTTTTTCTCCATCCCCTGGAATCTATCATCTTTTGTCAACTTTTAGCAGGCACTTGTTTACACAAGGAAAAAATTTTCTTAACTGTAGCAGAACTGGGTATGTAATTTAGGAAATGTTTGGTTTTTTGTTGGATTTAATTTTTCCAATTTTTTGATTATTTACTGGCTGGTGCATAAAAAATATGAATTTAATTTGAAAACAAATAGATGGGCAGTATGATTAGTATAGTGTGAGAAAAAGAAACAAATACATGATTTTTAATAAGCATTAAGTTTCATATTATGCGATGTATCATGCATTTAATCATACAATACATCTTTACAGTAGCTTGAAGACACTATTTGATCATTAGTAAATATAAAGTTAATTTTATATTAAAAATATTCAACTGCTGAGAGGTTGGTTTGATCTCTTATTCAAACAATTATTTCTGGGTGACTAATAAGTGCAATTTTTATTCTAACTGTATTACTATTACTATTGTCAGGTTGTGCCAGGAGAATTGACGATAATAACTGGGGTTCCCAATTCAGGGAAGAGTGAGTGGATTGATGCTCTGTTATGCAATCTTAATAAAATTGCTGGTTGGAAATTTGCGCTATGTTCCATGGAGAACAATGTAAGCTATTTCATGACTTTCAAATTTCCATTATGTTTTATGAATGCTTCTTACGCCAGAGTATTAGGTTTGTCTCTGGCAACTTCCACCTAGAAGGGAAGTTGTAAATCTTTCTAGATATGCTAGACAATATATTGTTAGATAATCTATTAGATACTTAGGAGATTCTAAAATTGATGTAGGATAAGTGTCCAAGCCTGATAGCGTGTGAATAGTAATACTAGAATAGTGTGAACAGTATTTTTCCTTGTTTCTTATTTCTTTTAATTTATTTAGAGTTTAGTTTCTTATCTTATATAATTTCCTTTTTTGAATCTGGTCAAACCTGAATATTGGTTCTGTGAATCTATTCGTAGAAAGAGATAACTCTTGGAAACTGTATTGGTCCTACAGAATTACCAATTTCTAACTTTATCGTACTCCTAAGCCATCTAAGATTAGGAAACCTAAGAACCTTTCAAGACTAGGAAAACTTAAAGACTAAATCTGTCCTGGAAGAACAGGTTTGACTAGAATCAAAAGAGAAAATTATAAAAAATAGGAAACTAAGTTCCAAAGGAAAAAAATAAATAAGAATCTAGGAAAATACTGTTCATTAGCACATTATTGCTACGGTATGTATGGCACAGCACTGTCCTGCATCAAAAATGGTATGCAGTCGTTAGAAAGTTTTCTGCCTCATTTATTTCAGTTTTAATCTTATTTCCTTTTCTTTATTGTGGAAGTTTTTCCTAGGACTTTGTTTTATTGAAATCTCACTAACATATCAAATAATGTATGTGATTTGTGTAATGCAAACAACAATTAACTTGAATGGTAAGAACTTTCAATCTGTTGTCTGGGTGCATTTTATCCTTTATTGATTCCCATGTCTTATTTGACTGATCTGTAGGTTAGAGATCATGCTCGGAAGCTTTTGGAGAAACGCATAAAAAAGCCCTTCTTTGATGCACGGTGAGCATTGTGTATCAAGTTTTGTGCTACTGGTCAACTTTTTTTTTGTTTACTTTGTAATGTTTTGCTTAATGTGTGTTGGATATGCGAAGTTTTTGAGGATGGTGATTACTACTTTCATTTTTGGGTTGGGAAATTCACTATACCTTTAATATTTTTCCACTCTGGGCATGCTGACATCTTTGAAATTGAAACTGTAAAAATAATACATGTTATGCAGAAACAGATATATGTCTACAAACCTCAAGCATTTGTATTCTTGAGAGTTGGTGTGTGCTGGTATTGAATATTTTAAACTGTCTGTACATAGATAGACGTAGATACAATGGGATCCTGTCATATGAATTGATTGGTTCAGGATGAGAGATTGGATATTCCTTCAGACATGTGGCTACTAAAGCTTGGTGTGCTTTAGTTATCATTCTTTGTAATGATATGGTTAAAATTGTGTTGAGTGTTCCTAGTTCATCCAACTACATTTTCCAAAATTGTTTAAGTATGTTCTACCATATTTTATAGTTTGTTTTGATTTGGGAACCTGGAACTTTTCATTGCTATTTCTGCATATAAAGTAAGAAGCTTTTTTTTTTTTTAATAATCTATATTTGTTATTGTCATATTTTATATGAATCTCATATTTGTCTCTATTCATAACTAAAAATTAAAATTCGCACTTAATAGGATTTTATGATATTAAAAGGACTCCAACAATGTGTGGCCTCAAGGCCCAGAGTTACAAATATATATATATATTTATATTATAAACAAATAGACAATGGTTGCCTCTTTCCTACATTTGCCTGTAGAGCGTGATTGGGAATTATCTGCAAGATTACAATCAATTCTTGAATTTGCTTGCAACTTTATGTCATACTTAGCGCATGAAATCAGTATCTGATAATGTTGTCTTGGCATTATTTCTCATAATTCTCTTCTGCATGCTTATAACTATCTGTCTTTTCTTTATATGATTAGTTATGGCGAATCTGTTGAGCGGATGAGTGTCGCGGAGTTAGAAGAAGGGAAGCGCTGGTTAGCTGACAATTTTTACCTCATTAGGTAAGTCAGTTAGAAAACAAATGTTGAAGATGGCAGCAGTGGTGTAATGTATTCATAAGTTCCTAACAATCTCTCCATTGCTCCTTTTCGGTTTTAAGTTTTAACCTTCTTTCTGTGCATTTTGAGCTGGACTAACTTTATCTTCTTTACATTTCTTTTTGAACTGAAACTGGATCAATTAAAAGCAAATGCAATTTGAGCTTTATCTAACAGATACATGGGATAGAAAGCCCACAAGATAACCTTTTAAGTTGCAAAATAAGATGGTTGTTCCAAGAAATCCTTGAAACAGAGGAAAAGGACGATGTTGCTGTTGCTAGACCATCTGCCACAGCATGTGCTTGCCATAGGAAATCCCTGTTGAGTAGATTGTTTGAACTAATCAGCTGTCCTTTTGATTGTACTAGGTGTGAAGATGATGCTCTTCCCAATATAAAGTGGGTTCTTGACCTTGCAAAATCTGCTGTACTAAGGCATGGCGTGCGTGGACTTGTAATTGATCCGTACAATGAGCTTGACCATCAGCGACCTCCAAGCCAGTAACTCTCTTCAAGAACTCATTTCCATTTGGACTCTCCTTTTTCAGCTTTGCCTTTTTTGTTTTTGTTGTACTCCGTTACTTTTTATTTGTTGCTTTGGAATAAAATTTTTGTTACAATTTATTTGTCGGTTTAAAATTTTAAGGCATTTATTGTTAATTTTCCACTCTTACCTCTTATCTCTACATTGGTAAATGGAGTAATTATAATAATGGAGACTTGGAGAGTAAAATCAAAGAAGGGTAGAACGGGAAGTTAGATAGTAAATTTGCTTTAATCAAGAGAAATGAATGTATATCTTAATCTGTGTAATTTGACCTTAAGCGACGGATAAATAGTAATGATGTTCAATTGTTTGTTACAGGACTGAAACTGAATATGTAAGTCAAATGCTTACCAAAATCAAACGGTTTGCACAGCATCATGGGTGCCATGTTTGGTTTGTAGCACATCCTAGACAGGTTGGTAATAGCCAGCTACAATTTCATCCTTCACCATTTTCCTTTTTTCTAATGTTCTTATTTTTTTTTCTAACAGCTGCATAACTGGGGTGGAGATCCTCCTAATCTCTATGATATAAGTGGAAGTGCACACTTCATTAATAAGTGTGACAATGGAATCGTCATTCATCGAAATCGCGACCCTAATGCTGGGCCTATTGATCAAGTACAGGTGAATGTTTCTGACATAATTGTGTGTTCTTCTTATTGATAATTTTTCTTCAAGTAAACCTACATTTATGTCCCTGAAAGATTCAAGGACTAACTGCAAGATAGTCCGTGAAGATTAGGCATTCATAACAAAATAGACTTTGAAAGAACTACAGCTTTAACAAATAGAGGACTATTTTGTTATAGATAAGTATTCTTTAAAAGGCTATTTTTGTTAAATCTTGAATATTTCAGGGATGCTTATATTTCCTTATTTAGGACTCATTTAGATTGGCTTTTAAAAAAAGTGCTTTTGAAGTACTAAAGTAGAAAGAGAAGCTAAATGTAATTTTTTTTTACTTCTAGATGTTTTTTTAACGAAAATTATGACATGCTTTTACTTTTGCTTTTTTTAAAAATATCCCACTGCATATTTCTGTTTAAAGGTGCTTCTGCATTTTTTCAAAGTCAATCCAAACAGTCTAAAATTATACAAAAGCAATTTTTTTTTCTTACCAAAAGTACTTCTAGTAGAAAAAAAGGACAATTCAAATAGGCTCTTACATGGGGGCTTTGCTTCAGGTCTGTGTTAGGAAGGTACGGAATAAAGTTGCAGGGACAGTTGGTGATGCCTTCTTGTTGTATAATAGGTAGGTAACATGCTGCCATGCCCTTTCCCATGCATCGGTGAAATAGTTTACTTATATATGTCTTGCAAAATTTGGAATTGTTATGATTCTTATGGGAGCGTGGACGTACTATGAGAGTGAAGAGATTACTGCAACTTTGTTCTTATAATTACAATGGCTGCCGAGACATCTTCTTTACTCATTTTGCCTGAAGTAACTGTCATGATAACAACCATTTTCTTGCACAGAACAACTGGAGAGTTCACCGGAGTCGATAAGACAACCGCTGATCGCTCAGGCTCTAAGTACGGCAAGAGATAGCCATGGCAGAATTCATTTATTCATAGGATTGTATAGTGGTCAGAAGAAATCAGATCTTGAGATGAAGTTAGCATCTTCTGCTTGATGCTTTCTTGACAATGGCTATGGCGTATTTGCTTGGTCAGAAATGGTGGATGGTATCTTCCCGTTGCTGGCTGGTGAAAGTTGATCATATTGAGGTTTTTTTTTTTTTTTTATATGTTGGATTATCTTATTATAGTATAGAATGGGGTTATTTAATTAGTAGGGTATTTGGTTATTTTTGCCTATAAATAGGCCAATTTTGTAAACAATTGGTACCTTTTACATGAATTAGAATTTTAGATTGTTGTCTGGAAATTGTGTCTTGATTTTAAGGTGTTAGAATTTTGCAGTTCTACATTTATCCTTGTATAAAAAAAAAAACATAGTTTAGTGAACTTTGGTTCTCTTTTCGTCAAGAAGCTTGATTGATTCTTCTTATGTTTATAATTCTACTGTTATCTGCAACAAAATAATGCAGATAAATGTAGAATTAATCTCCTTTAATCTACAAAGGTGGAGGAAGAAACCTAAGATAAATCAGTAAAAGAAAATAACTCATCACAAGAGACAAGAGGAGGCTCTTGCAAGAGCTTACGTGTTTACCATTTTATCCAAAGGTGCCAATGCCAGGATGTTTGGATGTTTTTGGTCTAACAACTATCTCTGATAAATATTTGAATTAGTTTTTAAAATGTGTTTTGAAAAAAAAAAAAAAAAATCCAAACCATATCTATGGAGGAAATCTTTTTGCATTCATTGCATGGTCCAATCCAAAAGGAGAAAGTGTTACAATATTGGAAAACATAATTAAATGTTTATATTGTAAGAGCTTACTATATAAAAAGTTTGTCTTAAAAGACTTTTAATTAAATACATTTATTTGTGTGGAGGTGCATCATTATACAAGTACTAATAGTTAGAATTATTGAAAAGAGGCATGAATAAGTACTTAGAACTTATTAAAATTTAGGTTTAAAAGAGGAATAAATAAGTATTTAGGACTCATTAAAATTTAGAATTTTAAGATTTAATTTTAGAGATTGTTATCAAAATATTTTTATTATAAAATTATAAATATTTAATTTTTATATTTATTATAAAAATATTTTTATCATAAAAAAATTAATTATAAAAACTTTGCGTAAACTTGCTTTTTTGAAAAAACTTATACAAATAAATTTAAATAAATTTTTAAAAACCTATAAACTATTTTTATAAATTCTCACTCATTTATCATTTTTAACTAAAATAGATAATCTTAAATAAATTCTTCTTTAAGAAAGTCTTGAGTGGGAGGACATGATCAGATGTGTGCAGTGGTTTGTCGGTTCCTCATTGATTGGAGTGTGCGACAAGGGTAGGCAACTACCAATGATGGACTGCCACTTCACAGGCTATAGGCGGCGGACAGCTAGGTAGAGACAACTAATATGCTGCAAAAGCTCTACATTAACAACATCAATATGCTTTCTCACAACTTCAATTTCAACTGTTTCTCTCATAAATAGAAAGTCGTATCCAATATACGACCTGTTCTTTGTCCAAACTATTATTGTTAACAAATAATAATAATAATAATAATAATATTTCTACGTATTCGTCAATTTATCAAACGGCTTCTATTAAGACCATGCCATAAATTAGGTTAAAAATTGACTGCAGCAACTGTAATGAAGTTCGCATAGTAGTGGGCCAAAGCTATCTTTCATGGCCAAATTTGCTGGCTTCCAGGCTAGCAAAACTCTCGGGGAACAAGAATCCCCAACGGCTCCTCTGCAGTGGATACTATTCAATATTTCCATAAAAGAATATTACAAACAACCGTTATAAACGTGGCGCCGTGTCTTCCCACAACGGAGACAACATAGAACACTCTACCAAAAATTTGGTAAAAACAAGGGAAAGCCTGAAATTTAGGTGTGTTCTCTTCTATTTCCTCTCTCCACAATGTTAACTTAATCAAATTTTCTCACTATGGAGTTCTGGCCTTAAATTTTCTTCTTTTGCTTGATTTTTTATCTCATTTTTCTCTCTGAAATTCAGGGTTTGTGTTAATTTTCCTTGCTTTGCTTAATTTTCTAGCTCATCTTCTCTTAAGAATTCTGGGCTTATCCTAAATTTTCTTGCTTTGCTTGTTTTATCAGTGTTGTAACTAGTGACCATGACTGCTGTGTTTGTTTTAAATTTCCTTGCTTTGCTTGATTTTCTATCTCATTTTCTCTTCAGAATTCTGGGTTTATCCTAAATTTTCTTGCTTTGCTTGATTTTTCAGTGTTGTAACTAGTGACCATGACTGCTGAGGTTAAAGCTCAAGAGACCCAGAATGCCGAGGAGGTTGTGGTACCTGAAGACCCCAGAAAGGTTTCAGAAGAAAAATCTATTGAAGATGTGAAAACCAAAGAGGAATCCAAACCCAAAACAGTAGAGAAGAGCTCTTCTTACAAAGAAGAAAGCAATCTCCTTTCTGATCTCAAGGAATTTGAGAAGAAAGCTTTGAATGAGCTGAAAACAAAGCTCGAACAAGCTATCCTCGAAAACAAGTTGTTTGAGAAAGAGGAACCAAAAAAGAAGGAAATTTCACGGGAATATATTGTTGAAGAGAAGAAAGAAGAAAAGGAAGCTGCAGAAACTGAGAATCCTGTGAAGGAAGAAGCAAAACCGGAAGAGAAAGAGAAGAAAACTGATGTGGGTGTTGAAGAAAAAGTTGAAATTGACACACAAATTTCACTTTGGGGAGTTCCCCTTTTGCCAAGCAAAGGAGCAGAAGGCATTGATGTGGTTCTCTTGAAGTTCTTGAGAGCTAGAGAGTTCAAAGTAAACGATGCGTTTGAGATGCTGAAGAAAACCCTCAAATGGAGGAAGGAATCTAACATTGATTCCATTTTGGATGAGGATTTGGGCTCTGATCTGAGCTCTGCTGCATACATGAACGGTGTTGATCGCGAAGGCCACCCGGTTTGCTACAATGTTTTTGGTGTATTTGAAAGTGAAGAGATTTACCAGAAGACTTTTGGGACAGAAGAAAAGAGAAGCCATTTCTTGAGGTGGAGGTGCCAATTGATGGAGAAGGGTATTCAAAAGTTGAATTTGAAGCCTGGAGGTGTTTCTTCTTTGCTTCAAAT
Source organism: Bauhinia variegata (assembly GCA_022379115.2). Taxonomy (NCBI): domain Eukaryota; kingdom Viridiplantae; phylum Streptophyta; class Magnoliopsida; order Fabales; family Fabaceae; genus Bauhinia; species Bauhinia variegata. Next base: position 7,917,186 of record CM039438.1, on the reverse strand, counting down.
CAATGATCTCAAGAACTCTCCTGGTCCCTCTAAGAAGGAGCTGAGAATTGCCACAAAACAAGCTCTTGTAATTTTGCAAGACAATTACCCAGAAATGGTTGCTAAAAGTGTAAGTTTATTAATTACTATTGTCTATTACTCTTTGGTAAGATTTCTAAACAAAATTGTCAAAAGCTTGTGAGTATCTCTTCATGTTTAGTATAGGATTAGGAGTTCCAAAAATGCTAAATTTCTATCAATAATGATAAGTTGTCGATATCTCATGTTAGTTAGCACAATTGTTAACGTAACAAATTATAAATTATTAAATGAATCTATCATTGTATAGCTCTCACTATCTAATAATTTATAATTGGTGACTAGCATGTAATGACTACAGATTGGATCCATAATTCTCATAGTCAGTTTTTCCTTAGTATGCCAAATCCTGTTAACTAGCACTTTTATTTGGATGCAAAGTAACAAAGTTGTTTGCCTTTTTTTTTTTTTTTTTTTTTGTGTAGATTTTTATCAATGTTCCTTTCTGGTATTATGCTCTCAATACCCTTGTATCTGCATTCTTGACCCAAAGAACAAAGAACAATTTTGTCATTGCTCGTCCTGCTAAGGTTATTGAAACCCTCATCAAGTAAGCTCACTTACCTTTTATTCTTAGAGAAGTTTTACTTGTATACTCACTTTTTATACCTCTTTACCCATATAACATAATCAAAATAAACTAGGTACACATCAATAAGTGTGCAATTAACTTTTTCCTTATTGTTATGCCTCACCAATCATGACTCTGCTAGAAACCCTAGAAATTAATGATCTAAACTTACTCTTCTGAAACAGCTATATTCCAATTGAGGAGATCCCAGTTCACTATGGTGGTTTCAAAAGGGAAAATGACTTTGAGTTCTCTTACCAAGATGGCACTGTTTCAGAACTTACCATCAAGCCAGGATTAACCACAACCATTGAGATACCTGCATTTGAGGGACTAATTAAACTGCTCATGTCTCTTGTGACCTATACTAAATATGCTAGAAATATAATGCAAAAAAGCTAGCTAGTTATACCAAATCCTCATATGATTTTTTATCTCTATCAAGTTCTGGAGGACCTTTTACAATTGAAATGTAAATGAAGAGGAATCTAAATTCACTGTACTCACTTTTGTAGTTAATATTTTGATATGGTTAATTATGAGACATGATAGAAGCTATTGGATGGATTGAACATGCAAAGTTATGTACCAAATTTGTTATAATCATCATTGTAATCCATATTTTAACGCAATTAATGATGTGATATGACAAGAGCTGTTGGATGGATCCAACATACAAAGTTATGCACTGATTGATCTATGGCTCTTGCGTGTCATGTCATCAACTGCAATAATAATACTAAAAATTGACTACAACGTATCCGATCAAATTCAGAGAACAAGACTATTTCTGCATCTCCAAGATACTGGCCTAAATTTTGTTTTTGTGGGTTGGTTCATTGACAGGTTAGGAACACAATGCTTTGGCATTTGACTGTGTTGGGTTGGGAGGTAAGTTACAAGGAAGAATTTGTTCCAACTGATGAGGGTTCTTACACAATCATTGTTCAGAAAGGGAAGAAGATTAGTTCACAAGAAGGGCCTATCAGAAACACTTTCAGCAACAATGAACCAGGGAAAGTAGTGCTCACAATAGAGAACATATCAAATAAGAAGAAGAGGGTTTTGTACCGTCACAAGATCAAGAAAGGCAAATTTTGAGAGTTCAACTGGATTTTTTTTTTGGTTTTATTTCCAATCTGTTTTGATATATAATTAATAAATTCTTTCTTAAATGGGATGAGACGTTAAAATATAATAGAGTAACATTTAGGGTTGGATATTTACTAATTGTTAGATTTGGTTTTCACAATTTTTGATATATAGTTTTGAGATTATTTTCTTTTTTGTGACGATAATATAATGTATTTAATCATTTGTTTGCTTTCATTTGTTACTAGAATACCAATATTTTGAGAAATGATATGGTCGTTCCACGCTTTTGTGGTTCTGTTTTCTTGGTGAATTTCTTTTTAATTTTGATGATTACTTAAAGTACTCCTCACCTTATAAATTTACACTAATATCTTTTTAATTAAAAATAATGTACTCCCCCAATCATAAAAATAAAATGCACGCACTCCTTGTTGTCACTGGCATCACTCATACACTCTCCTTCTCCATTCCATTTTCTAGCAACCGCAACCTAACTCCTTCCCATTTTGTTTCTTTTTTTTTTTAAAAAAAAAAAAAATTCTTAGTCCTCTTTGTGGTTGCACTTGAAAAATAGAGAAAAAAAAGGTTAAAATCAAACTAAACAGTAGCATTTTAGTGAAAAATTACGATGTTGCAGTAAATGGATCAATAAATCAGTTTGATAGGGGATGAAAATTTAATGTCCCAAAAGTGTATCCCATACCCTATTTCACAATATAATATTGATTAAATAATTATAAAATAATATATATTTAATACTTATATTATTATTTTATTTTTTTGTCATTAATATATTTTGAGACAGATTATGAAACACCTTTTAAAATAATAAATTTTGTCTTTTATAAACTACAAATCTATGGATCTATTTGTTAAATTTTGAACCAACCGGATTCATAAATCCATTTGGCCCAAATTTGGCTTAAGTCCTAAATTGGCCCAAAATTCATTTTAATGATGTTTTTTTGGTCTTTTCGTAAGTTGCTGAGATGTTATCACAAATATATATATATATATTGATCATATAAAAAATAAATTCCTACATCAATGCATTTTATGCCCGTGCATCAGTGTGGAGACTAATGTCTAGTTTTAATAATACTTCTACTACGTTTATAGAGAGATAACTAAATATTAAAAAATATTACTAATATTAGCAATACTTTTACCAATGATAATAAAATATAAGTTACATTTGATTTTTATGACAACCAAACAATGACTTCTTAAAATTTACCTAATCAAATGTTGTTTATAGGAAAAAAAAAGAAAAAGAAAAAAAGAAGCAAACAATGACTCTTTAAACAAGACTATTCTTTTTTGTCGTGGATATCATGACAATACAAATGTTTAATATTAATTCAAATATATAGGGAAGAGATTAAATTTCTGTAATATAAAAATATCAAAACTTTATCTTTAAAAGAGTTATATTATTGTATTAAATTATTTCTTAAAATATTTATTCTATAAGTAGTTTATTAATTAAAAAAAAATGAGTAGTTTTATGAATCCAATCATTTATACCATGATATGACAATGCCAAGATTTTATATTATATATACAATGATTTTATTATTATTATTATTACTAATATCTTTGAGAGATTATATATATACTTTATATGTGCAGTTAATTCACGTTGGAGGTGGGCACTTAGTTCCATGATGTATAAATAGCATTGATTTGTCTCCGATCCCCTCCACTCTACATCTCTTTTTTATTTGTCACCCTATTCTCATTGAATCAAAGACTGTCTCAGCAATCATACCAAGTTTCGGTATTTTGGTAGGATGTTCAAAAGTTATAAAATAATATTATATAATAAATAATTTTATTTATTTAAATTAATTATAATAAATAAAATAATATTATAAAACATTAAATATGACAGAAAATTTGCTCCAGGATCATGCAAGCCATTGGCCATGTGCCTTAGGAAAATAACCTATGTGTGGATATCAAGTTCCATCATGGTGAGAATCACTTGCTCTTATACCGAATTTTTTTTCAAACGATAAATTGGGCAACATCAATATGGCCAAAGATTCAATTATACAAGTGCACTGTTATTTTCACGTGGGAGTTGGCTAAACTAAAATAATAATAAGTAATAACTAAATAAATATCAACTTGGTTATATTAATAAAATTTTTGGGATTGTCTAACACATTAACAGTCCACTGCATGGTGTCTTATAAAATTTAGAGACAATATCTATTTGAATCTTACAAAAGAGTATTATGATGTCTTCATACCAAAAATCTAATCAATTTAAAAGTTATACTTCTTGAAAGAAAATTTAAAAATAATTTTATATTATTATAAAAAAAATAATTTTATATTATATTTTACATATTTTTATACACGAAAATATTTTTGATTTGAAGGGTGAATAAATGATAAACTTATCATTATTATGTATCTTATTTTGTTATTTTTTAAGATAGAAAATGTTTACTCATGGTATGATTATATCATAGCAGTGAACCAAGTGTTGCTTTTTGGAAAAACTCTACTATCCTACTTTGGTATCACATTCTCTATTTTATATATTATGATTGATCAAAAAATTATAAAATAATGATATAAAATTCATTTGAATCAATCATAATAAATGAGATAAAAAATGAGATACTGTACGAGACAGCAAATTTGCTTCCATTGCTTCTAGCAATTATGAGTTTTGGAAATTTTGACTGGTTACTCCTGCTGAGGTAAGCCATATAGGCAAAATTATGTACCTCTAGCTAAATAATTGAGTAGACAATCATTTCTTTCTTGGTGCCTATAAAGCATTGAAAGAGCTCATCAATTCTTCAAACACATCCCAAATGAGGTTAACTAAAGAAGCAAAGATATAAATTCCAGCCAAACCCATAAACCTCATGTTGTTTGTTTCCCTGCTCCAGCACAAGGCCATATAAGCCCTTTCATGCTCTTAGCTCAACTTCTCCATTCCCAGGGATGTCACATGACCTTTGTCAACACTGACTTCAACCATAAACGCTTGGTAAGGTCCCAAGGACCAGAATCTGTCAAGGGATTACCAGATTTTCAATTCGAGGCCATGCCGGATGGTTTGCCACCGTGGTATATGGATGCAACCCAACATCTTCAGATTTATGTGATTCTATCAGAAAACATTGTTATCAGCTGCTCAAGGAGCTTGTGTTGAAACTCAAGTCATCACCAGAATTGCCTAAGGTTAGTTGCATAATATCTGATGCAGCGACTACTAGCTTTGAAGGTAAGGTGGCAAAGGATTTGGGTATACCTGAGGTGCAGTTTTTCACGGCTTCTGCTCGTGGCTTCATGGGGTATCTGCAGTTTGATGATCTTGTCAAAAGAGGCATTCTACCATTCAAAGGTGCATTTCATATATATATATATATATCTTTCTATGTTTCTTTTATTTTATTTTTCTCTCAATGGAAGCATTTTTAAGGGTATCTCATACTTTTGAGAATGAAAACAATGATCGGTAAATCTTTTACAAAACTAATATAATGTTGATTTTGCTAAGGAAGAAATGATTATGCTTGAGTATCTTAATATTTGACATTGCTCTTTATATAAAGGAAAAGGGAAAAGATATTATATACTAGGAAAAAATGAAATTAATACATATGAAAGAAAATCCTTTGTATGGTTAAATACTTTTGTCTCTTGATTATTTTTAAAATGATTTTTAGTCTTTAATTTAATCTAGTATAACTTTAACTGATCCTTGAATAATCACTTTGCTTGGCAAGTCAAACATTAGAATTTGAAGTTGAAGTACATGGGATTGGTACGGTAAACAATGTAATTATTAGAAGTTGAAGTAACACAGTATAAATCAATAACTAAGTGATATTTGAAAAACAATTTATGAATTGAAAAGTTATTCAACAGCACTTGGATTAATATATGAAAATTTGATTTCTTTGAGACTTTACAAATGAATATTTCATTATTGATAGCACATTGGATATGAGTATAGATTATATCTTAAGAATGAAAGACATGCACCTCAAAAATTTATCTAATTAGATAAGAGTTACTAATCTAAAAGATATCACGTTTGACGTAATGGGTTCTTCAATAAACATCAACACATTTCAAGAATTGGAAAGTGAAGTACTTGATGCCATAAAGGCCATGAACCCTAATGTATATTGCATAGGGCCACTTCACTTGCCAGCAAGGAATTTCCTTCAGGGAGACCATTTCAAGCCCCTCTAGGTGAAGCCTTCGGAAAAATGACTCAGAATGCATCCGAAAAAGAAAGCTAGGGTAGAGCAAAATGAATACAATGTTGCTGCCCAGGATCGAACTGGGGACCTTCAGTGTGTAAGACTGACGTGATAACCACTACACCACAGCAACTGGACACTCTGTTTTTGAGTCTTGAATTTATTAAATCTAATGAATTAGGAGGCCAGCAAAATGACATGCATTAACATCGCCCAATAAAGAAAATGACAAAAGAAAGGCCAACAAAAATAAATTCTTTATTCATCAATTTGTTTATTATTTTCATTTATTTATTGCTATAGATAGGGGTAACCGGAACGTACATAAAACATTGCAAGAAGTACAAACTTATCTTCAAACGTAAATATTCAACAACCCTTATGCAGATATATTTTAAATTATATGTTTACCGGTACAGGCGATTACCGTTGATGTTGTTACAATAGACTTCTACTTTGGTTCTTCCATGTCAATTCATAAATTTACTCACAGTACATCCCTATAAAACCTGACCCATAATCCCTGAACTCATCAAGTACTGAAAGATCAAAACAATATACAGCAAAAAGCAAAGAGAGAAAATGAAGACTTGTTACTCAAGGGTTTCCTTTCTTTTACTGTCGATTCTCATTTTAACAAGTTGTTTGTATTCTGAAGCTCAAAAGTGTCGCCCTAGTGGAAGAATCATAGGAAAGAAGCCTCCTCCAGGGCAATGCAACAAAGAAAATGATTCTGATTGCTGCAAAGAAGGCGAAACGTACAAAACATATAAATGCTCACCGCCGGTGTCAGGCCATACCAAAGCGTATCTCACTATTAACAGCTTTCAGAAGGGCGGAGATGGCGGCGGTCCTTCTGCATGTGACAACCAGTACCATTCCGATGACACACCCGTTGTGGCACTTTCCACTGGATGGTACAACAACAAGAGCAGGTGCCTTCACAATATCAAGATTAATGGAAATGGCAAGAGTGTAGTAGCCATGGTTGTTGATGAGTGTGACTCAACCATGGGATGTGATGATGACCATGACTACCAACCTCCATGTGCCGACAACATTGTTGATGCTTCAAAGGCTGTGTGGAAAGCCTTGGGCATTAGTCCTAATGATCCTCAGTGGGGTTGGTTAGATATTACGTGGTCAGATGCTTAATGTGATAGTATTTGCCAATATTTTTCTGTTTGATGTATCTCTTGTTGTGTCTATTGTGAACTTCTGTACTGATGTAATGTTTATTTACTATTGTTTGTACTTCATATAAGATATATAATATTACATTTTTATTATGAATTGATATTATCTTACTGCTGCAAACCAGTATATTTCTCATGGTATTTTCTCACTGAAGACTAATTCTGTCATGATTGGGGTCATTCTGTCAATAATGACCCAATTTAATCTACAGTTATGTAAACTTATCCATGATTGATTTATTTTTCATTCCAATGACGAATCTACAGTTGAAACTGTAGTTTGCTTGAATTAGCTTGTTTTCTTAATATGACATGTTGATTCTTTTTCTGAGTAAGAAAATAAATAAATGAAACATACTATCTATTTCAGTTGTAACTTTACGTTCTTCTCAAGTTCCATTTGAAGCATTACTTCTTCCTCTTTTTCATGCTTAGTTTCTTTATTTCTCTTTTCTTTTATTGGCTACATCTTCTGTGCTATCGTTTCCTTATATTTTTTTATGCATTTTTACTAAGATTGGTTTCATCATAATAAGTTGGTCAGACAAAGTGGGACCATGGAAGAAAAAATAACTTTTGGAAAAAAATATAACAAATGATGAAAGATAAAGACAAACTGTTTGAATTATATAAAATAAAATAAAAAATTATTATCTTATGACTCGTAATAATAAAAAATAGGGTTAAGCAATTTTGGTAAATTGTAGTGCTCCTAGGAGGTGGATAGCACGCTTAGTTTAAGATGTTCGATAAACATTTTTTTTAGTGTTTTATCATTAAATTCTTACATTTAATTTTTGTGTTTTATTGTTATACGATAAATTAACTAATATTTTACATAATTGATGTTTAATTAAAATTACTTACATTTCATATTAATTTTTTTATTTTGAAGTTCAATTTTTTTGTTATGAAATTTTTATTTTTAAGACTAGATTGAAATGACTTAAATATAATTGGATGAATTTCTATACTTTGAATTAATTAGAGAAAGACACAATTTAATGAAGTTATGATGTAAGCTTATAATTTGGCATAGTTAATAAAGGGTATAGTTGTAATTTGACTTAAAAACACATTTTTTTTCTCTTTAGGTCAGATTTTCCCTCAACTTCCCTATCATTGACACCTCTCCCTCTCTCTCTTAGTTCTTAGGTTTTCTCCTTCTCTCTAGATTCTCCATGGAAATGGAGGCCTAAACTTCATTGTAATCAGCCTAGGAATGCTTAAAGACTACCGGGTGACTCTTGAAACTTGATTATTGTATTATTTGTGCATTTTAATTCAATGAATCTTATGCCTGATTTCTAAATTCGTGGGTAATATTTTAGCTCTCTTTCTCCATGATTTTTGCCATATTCTTGATAGATTATTCTTGTTTTATAGTAGATTCATGAGTGCAATGATTTTGGATGGGTTATTCTTGGATTATTACATAGATTTGGGGGCAGCTAGGGTTTGTAGGATATCAAATTTGAATTTGATAAAGTGGTTTTGGATTTTAATCTTTTAGTCACCTATTTCATCCATAGGTTATTGTTTGGAATAGGATTGGTGCTATTACGTATCCTAGATGATAATTTAGTAGAAAACCTAGAAGTTATTCATGGGTTATTGATAATCTCAGCTTAATCTTATTAATTGGATTAAAATATAAGTTTAAGTTGACAATAGAGTCACCAAAGGTTAAAAAGTCCTTAGGTTGGCTACGTTTATCACTAATTAATTTAGGTTCTGAAGAATTATTGTCTTTACTTGTTATTATATTGTGTTTTAATTACTCTATTGTTAAAAATTTTCATTCCCATAGCCTAAATCAATTAACACTTGTATTAGTGATGCTATAAGCGTCACTAATTTATACACGATGACAATATCATTAACAACTTCATCGTCTTGTTCGGAAAGAAGGAACTCCACGGTGAAGATGGTGTTTCCATTCTAAATCTTCAAAGCCCTTAATCTTCCGACAATGTAGGTGGCTTGTTATTAACAAGCTGGCCTGAAATTTCTCTTGCACTTGATCTTGTAGGTCGGATCAAAATGATAGAACACCAAATAATAATCAACTGAAGATTTGAACTACTGAATATAAAATTTATACAGAAAATGCAAGTTTCCTACTGAAATTATAATGACAGCAAGTATCCTTGCTGCCCCAGAGACAAAATCTCCTGCATAGAGTATTCTCTGCCCACAAACTTACAAAATAACAACACATAATATTTTTATCCTCCTCCTTTTGGAATCACACTCTCTGTCTTATGAATTTTAGATTAATCAAAAACTAATTAAATAATACTATATGTGGGCTGCAAGTTGGATTCTTGATTAATCCTAATTCATGAACAAGATTTGAAATAGAAGATATTATCCCTTTCCTTTCTCTTTTTATATTCTCCTACATAAATTATTAACTACACATACATAGTAACTGCCAAAGACATAGTAACTGCATATTTAAATAACTTTGACAAACTACCCAAAGAGTAATATTACATGCACTCTTATTTTTTTTTTGGGTAAATGGTAAATATATTCATAAAAGACCTATACAACAATTACAATTTAAGACGAACTTTGGGAAGCCACTCTAGGAAGAGTTTCTGCCAAGAAGACCACCTGAACTTAAAAGACAAGCCAAAAGTCACTTGTAGAAGCTAACTAAATTACATTTGTTACTGGTGTTAATGCTTACAATTTCTGAATAAATTAAGTTCAGCTGTAATTTTCTTCCCTCTATAGTATCTCTCAATTCTCTAAATGACTTATTATTTAATTACTTTAAAGATCTTTTTTGGTAATCTACTTTCATATCTAAACAACCTGACTCTTGATAAAAATATTATATTTTGTCTTATACTATGTCATAAAAACATAAATTGATGTACGTAAAACATTTTTTTTTTTATCTTTACGTTAACATAGCTACTATATTTTTCCCTGTGAATATAAATATAATCATCCCACCCTTTGTGGCCTCTTTGACAACGTGCTGGGCTTACTGGTACTAGTCCTTATATTGTAGGGGTTGGTTTCTTGAGCCTTTTCAAATGTTGAACTCAACGTCATCGTTTAGTTTAGTATCACTTTTCGTTAGTTACGTAAGAAAATTAAACCCTAATTATTATAGATATTATTTAAATTTCTGACTACTAAACTACACATAATAACTTTGGTATCCCTTTTTCTTCTCTATTTAAAAAATAAAATCAAGCCGAATGACTAGAGATTCTATATAATGACATCACATAGGAGCTAATGAATTAAATGTCATGGACTAATTTTTATTTTTGTGATGCACTTATCTTTCCATTCTGAATGCATTGTGCTCTTATGTGAGAAGGCAAATGTTTAATTTTTCTTTTGAAAAAATAAATCAATATTTTTAACCAGCAACCATATATGTTAAACAACTTTGACTAAATCAATTTGTTCCCCTCTAGATGCTTGCTGTTAAAATTTTGATAACTATATTCAAATGCTTGCTTATTGCAAATAATATATATGATATCTCAATGTTTAGTTAATTAATTTACTAAGTTAATAATAGAATCACATTTGGAAATCAGCTTTTGAACTTTCTTGCTATGTTGAACCTTTCTGGAAATCAGCTTGAAGGAATCATACCTGCAGTTGGACAGTTTAATACATTTACAAGTGATTCCTCTTTTGGAAATCCCAGGCTATGTGGACTTCCTTTGTCACAAAATTGCAGCAAGGATAAGGAAGAGCAACCATCATCTTCATCAACCTTAAATATTGAAGATGAGTCATTGTTCGGTTGGAAACCTTTGGCATTGGGATATGGATGTGGGATGGTATTCGGTGTTATGGGATTTGTTGTTTTTTTCAACAAGAAAGCCTCGATTGGAAGTTAATTAATATCATGTGTGTTATGAGCTCAATTGACACACTGAACACATCTCTTCACTGTTTAAGGACCTAATTATGCAATTTTTTGGTGGTCACTTTCTTTCCATCTAGATATTTGTTGTTTAACATGATAGTACGATTGTCTTGATATGAATATCATATTTTGTCTTATCCAATGTTATAATTATTGTCTCAAAAGTTTTAGTTTAATCACTTTATTTAAATATAAAATTAAATAGTGAATAAAAATTTTAAATTTTATTTTCTTAGCAATTTAGTAACTTTAGAATAAAAAATGAGGTAAAGTGTGAAATAAAATACAATGACATATCTTATTATTATCCTCTCATAAAACATTTTTTATTAACAGCTTAATTTTTTAAGTGCGACCAGATTTTGTATAAATATTTCTGAAATCAAGCCTTGGCTTTCATGAAATTGAAGCAAGTTTCATATCGTGAAAAAACAGTTTTCTGGCTTTCATTGTTAACAGAATTGCCTTGGCTCACCGTTGATTCATTTTTTAGAAAATATTTATACAAAATCTGATATTCACGTAGGAGTAGAATTAGCATTAAATGCAAGAGTAAGACTTTATTGAAAAGATGGATTTGGTGAGCATTGGATGGTCTGATAAGGTGAGTGAAAAATGTTCAACAGAGTAAAGATTATTATTATTATTATTTTTGTGTATATGATGGTAAGAAGATTTAAACCCCTTGCATACTATCCAAAGAGTAATGTCACATTATTTTTTGGTAAATGGTAAATATACTCATAAAAAACCTATACAACAATTACTATATTGGAGGAACATTTTGGGAAGCCACCTTCTAAACAGGTTTCCTGTCAAGAAGATTACCTGAACATAAAAGAAAGCCACAAGTCCCCTATAGAAGCTAACTAAATTACATTTGTTACTAGTGTTAATGCTTACAATTTCTAAAGAAATTAAGTTCAGCTATAATTATCATCCATCTACAGTATCTCGCAATTCTCCACATGACTTATTGTTTGATTACTTTAAAGATCCTTTTTGATAATCTACTCTTATTTCTAAACAATCTGACTTCTTAACAGGAATATCATATTTTATCTTATACTATGTCATAAAGAAATAAAACCAAAAGGAATAATAAAAAAGATATAAGACAAATAGGGTCAAATAAAGTAATGTACCTATATCATTATTCTTGTTTGATAGAAAAATTCTTTTTTGAATTCTGAAATCCTAACTTAAGATTTTTTTTTTTTGTGCTTATTATGAATTTTTTTAAAATAAAATAATAGAAAACATATCTTATAAATTTTTTTAATATAAATTTCATTAAAAAGAATTGTATAGGAGGGTTGGAATTTTAGTTTTTTGATATTTTAAGAACATTTTTTAAAAAAAATTCATAAATATTTAAAGCTAACTAAACACATTTTAAGAATCTCAAAATTAATAAATTTTAAGATTTATATTTCTTATCATTCATAATTCTTAAAATTTTAAAATAGATCCATCTATCAAGAACCCTATTATATTTTTCCGTGATTATCATCCCACCTTTAGGGGCCTCTTTGTCAACCTGCTGGGCACACTGGTACTGGTCCTTGTATCGTTGGACTCGGGTTCTTGGGCCTTTTCGAATGTTGAACTCAGCATCATCTCCAAGTTTTCATTTAGTTTAGTATCACTTTTTCGTTAGTTATGAGAAAATTGAATCTCAACAATTGTCGATATTACTTAAAGCACTAACCATTAAACCACAACTAATCGTTTTAGTATCACTTTTTCTTCTCTATTAAAAAACATAAAATCAATCCGAATGACCAGAGATTCTATATAATGACATCATATAGGAGAAAATGAATTTAATGTCATGGACTAATTTTTATTTTCTTGATGTACTTATCTTTCCATTCTGAATGCATTGTGCTCTTATGTGAGAAGGCCAAAATTTACTTTTCTTTTGAAAAAATGAATCAATATTTTTAACATGCAAGCATATATGTTAAACAACTTTGACTAAATCAATTTGTTTCCATCTAGATGTTTGTTGTTAAAACTTTGATAACTAGATTCAAAAACTTGCTTATTGCAAATAATATAAATGATATCTCAATGTTTAGGTAATTTACTAAGTTACTAATTAATAAAATCATATTTGGAAACATAGTTGTTCAGAAATGGCTAGAAATCTTGAACAGGTATAAAATGGGTTTGAACACACTTCCTCTTTGTCATGAAAAAGAAACATTTCCGATTAGGAAAACTTAAGACAAAGACTTAGGACTTTTAAAATTGAAGGACAAACACTAGAGGCAGATTCCCAGCCACACAATGAGACAAATACCATGCAAAATTGTAATACTAGATACAGACATCCTTTGGAAAATCGAAATCAGCAAACAAAGAGACTAGGTCCATAGACGAATTATTCAATCACAAAATGGACATACAAAAAGGACAGGTTTTTCAAGTCCTAGAATCTTTTTTATGTGCATTTAATTTTTTTTTTTCAATCAACTTGCTACTAGAGTTGAAAGTGCATGCATAATTCTTTCAAAGTCTACTTTCGAACGATTGTACTTAAACAATTTGAATAATTTAATAATTGTTTTATTCAATTTCTCATGACTAATTCATATCGTTTTGTGAAAATTAAATGGAAGTCTATATGTGTTTTTCTTGGAAACCTCTAACTAAGAAATAGGACAAGCTAATCTCATTTTTACAATAAATTATGTCCTTCTGCTTCCTTGTATTTTCTGTTATGTCCATTTCTTTCCTTCGCCTTCAGTCTCTAAACTACCCATAGAAGACTCCAAGTTTGAAAGCCGGCCATTAGCTTTTAAATATCTTAAGTTTGCTGAAAAAGTTCCAACAGTCGAAGCATATTGCCTAGCTTCTCTTTACTGTCTTCAGCAGCATTGAGAAAACTAGAAGAAACTCAAATACACATTAGAGAAAATTAACTCTAATTTTTGCCAAAATGACAATTTTCTTTCTTTTTTGTTTCCTACTCCTTAGCAATGCACTCTCTCATCCTCATTTCTATGATGAAGAACTTGCAGTCCTAATGAAGCTAAAGCAATACCTGTAAAACCCAGAATTCCTTGGTCATTGGACCCCATTTAACTCATCCCATTGCTCTTGGCCAGAGATCGCCTGCACCAATGGCTCTGTCACCGGACTCACCATGGTTGACATGAACATCACCCAACCCTTTCCATCCTTCATATGTGACCTCCAAAACCTTACGTATATTGACTTCAATGATAATTTCCTTCACGGGGAGTTTCCCACGTCATTGTACAACTGCTCCAAGCTCGAGTATATTGAACTGTCATCCAACGCTTTCGTGGGTACAATTCCTGATGATACTGACCACTTGGCTAACCTACGTTTCCTTTATCTTAGCCGCAACAACTTCTCTGGTGATATTCCGGCTAGCATTGGAAACTTGTCCAATCTCAAATTATTAGATATAACCGGAAACTATGAGCTCCATCCCTCAAAGTTTCCATCTAGTTTCATCCGGATGAAGAATTTGAAGATTTTGCATATGTCTTCTACGAACTTGATTGGAGAAATCCCAAATAATATTGGAGAAATGTTGGCTCTGGAGCAATTGAACTTGAGTTGGAATAATTTAAGTGGCACAATTCCCAGAGGTTTGTTCTCTCTGAAGAATCTAACAAAGCTGTATCTTTACAGCAATAGGCTTCATGGAGAGATACCTGATGGGAAAATACCAGAAGAATTTGGAGAGCTCCAAAATTTAGTAAGTTTGTCTTTACGTGATAATCTATTATCAGGAAATATACCTAAAAGCCTATGCCAAGCAAGCTCACTAAAAGAACTCAGCTTGTCCTACAACAACTTTACAGGCCTCATTCCTCAATGTCTTCTAACCTTCCTAAATCTTACATATTTAGATCTAGGGATGAATAACCTTTCTGGAACTTTACCTGAAAGCCTATGCCAATCAAGCTCACTTGAAGTACTCATCTTGTCTGACAACAACTTTACAGGCCCCATTCCTCAATGTTTTGGAACCTTCCCAAATCTTACCTATTTAAATCTACAAGCGAATAACCTTTCTGGAACTTTACCCAAAAGCCTATGCCAAGCAAGCTCACTAAAAGCACTCAGGTTGTCTTACAACTACTTTGCGGGCCCCATTCCTCAATGCCTTCTAACCTTCCTAAATCTTACATCTTTAGCTCTAGCGATGAATAACCTTTCTGGATCTTGACCTGAAGGCCTATGCCAATCAAGCTCACTTGAAGTACTCCTCTTGTCTCACAACAACTTTACAGGCCCTATTCCTCAATGTCTTGGAACCTTCCCAAATCTTATCTATGTAAATCTACAAGCGAATAACCTTTCTGGAACTTTACCCAAAAGCCTATGCCAAGCAAGCTCACTAAAAACACTCTGGTTGTCTTACAACTACTTTACAGGCCCCATTTCTCAATGTCTTCTAACCTTCCTAAATCTTAGACATTTAGTTCTAGAGATGAATAACCTTTCTGGAACTTTACCTGAAGGCCTATGCCAATCAAGCTCACTTGAATTACTCATCTTGTCTCACAACAACTTTACAGGCCCCATTCCTCAATGTCTTCTGATCTTACCAAATCTTTCCTATTTAGATATGCAAATGAATAACCTTTCTGGAACTTTACCTAAAAGCATTTGCCAAGCAAACTCACTTGAAAGACTCATATTGTCTCATAACAGCTTTACAGGCCCCATTCCAAAATGTCTTGTGACCTTCCCAAATCTTTCCTATTTAGATCTGCAGGTGAATAACCTTTTTGGAACTTTACTCCTATGCCAATCAAGATTACTTGAAGTACTCACCTTGTCTCACAACAAATTTTCAGGCCCCATTCCTCATTGTCTTGTAACCCTCCCAAACCTCTTCTCTTTGGATTTGCAGATGAATAAACTTTGTGGAACTTTACCAACAAACTTTTCAATGGGAAGTAACTTGAGGACTTTAAATTTAAATGGTAACAAATTGGAAGGACCATTGCCACGGTCTTTGTCAAATTGCCATCAACTGGAAGTATTGGATCTTGGAGAGAATAAGATAGAAGATATATTTCGCAATTTGTTGGAGGCTCTTCAAGAGCTCCACGTACTTGTTTTACGAGCTAATAAGTTTCATGGTATGGTCACCAGTTTTAAAACCAAGCATTCCTTCCCAAAGTTGAAGGTTTTTGACGTCTCCAACAATTTTTTTTGTGGCCCCATGCCTACCTCATATATCAAGGAATTTAAAGGAATGATGAATGCTGGTGATGCAGCAACCAGTCCGCAATACATGAGTAATATGACATATTATTCAGTGGTCATCACAATTAAAGGGATTCAAATGGAGTTAGAAAGGATCTTAACTACTTTTGCAACTTTGGATTTTTCAAATAACATGTTTGAAGGAGAGATTTCAAGTTTCACAGGACAACTCGTTGCACTTAAAGTACTTAACCTTTCACATAATAGAATCTCCGGTAACATTCCTCAGTCATTTGCAAATCTGGTAAATTTAGAATGGTTAGATCTATCATCTAACAAGATCGAGGGTGAGATTCCGATGGCATTGACTAAGCTGAACTTTCTTGCTATCTTGAACCTTTCGCAAAATCATCTTGAAGGAATGATACCTGAAGGGAGACAGTTCAATACATTTACAAGTGATCCTATTTTCGAAATCCCAGGCTATGTGGAGTTCCTTTGTCAAAAAAATGCAGCAAGGAAGAAGAAAAGCAACCACCATCTTCATCAACCTCAAATACGGCAAAAGAGTCATTATTTGGCTGGAAACCTGTGGCATTGGGATATGGATGTGGGATAGTATTTGGAGTGTTTATGGGATTTGTTGTTTTTTCAACAGGAAAACCTCGATGGCTTGTAAGAATATTTGGAGGTTAATCAATATGATGTGTGTTATGGGATGAACTGAGCACAATGAGCACTCTGGACCTGAAGATAATGAAGCAACCAATAGGCCAATTGCAGCAGTAAGCAGCCCAGCAGGTGGAAGCTAGGATTTTTTTAGGCATTGAGCCTTGTTAATTGATGCTGTCCAGTAGTTAATTATGTTCTGTTTCCTAAGATTCGTAATTGTAGGAAGATATCCTGATTGTATGAGCACCATGAATTATATGTATGAGGAATTACAATGGTGAATAGCAATGAGAAATTGTCCTGCAACTTCCCTTTGCAGGATTCCCTCCTGGCCTTTTCTTCATAGTCCCTAAAAATGAGTTTCTTCTGACTTAATTTTCATAATATCATAGAATGATCTAGTACTTCTATGTGCTTACTCAAAGGTCGATAGTATCAAATATTGAGCCACAGAAAATATAGAAATTAATTTCTTTACGTGGTCATCAATTTCCTTCCATCTATATGTTTGTTGTTGACACAGTTGTATGATTGTCTTGATAGGAATAACATATTGTCTCACAAATTGACATAATTCTTGATCCAAAGTTTTAATTTAGTCACTTAAGTTTTTGTAAATAAAAAATCAAGATTAACTAATGACTATTTTGAAATATATTTTCTTAACTAATTAAAATTTTTGAAATATAAAACAAGATAAAGTGTGATGTCCTATTTATTATTATACCCATAAGGTATTGTCTTTTAAGAGCTTCACCTTTAAGAACCGCTTTTTAAAAGCAAGCCTTGCCTTTCACATTACAAGTCTAAGTCTGAAAGCAATAAGGCTTGGCTTTTATAAAACTAAAGCAAGTTACGTATGAATATTGTGAAAAACAGTTTTTTGGCTTTCATTCTTGGTTACAGAATTGGCTTGGCTGATATTCACATCGGATTGCCCAGCAAATTCTCCATACCTACGACAAAATCAAATGGGAGTTCATCCAGGACATGCTCCATACATATGGTTTTCCTGAACAATTCATCTCCCTCCTCTCACAATGTTTCCAAACTATCCTACTTAATCCTTGTAACTGAATGCAAAACTGATCCTTTCTCTCATAAATGTGGTCTTCGGCAAGGAGATCCTTTATCTCCGTACTTGTTCATTCTAGCCATCAACCATCTCTCCGTCTCATACCAGAAGCAGTGGATAACAAAAAATGGTCTCCCTTCAAATTTTCCAAAGGACCTAGCATTTCTCACCTACTCTTCGCGGATGACATCCTCTTGTTCAGCAAAGCGGACCATCAGAACGTCGAATAACTAACCTGCAAAGAGCTGGACAAAATCAACAGACTTCTACTGGGGTCATGCATGTGACAAGAGGAAACTCCATTTGGTAAATGGGGAGATTCTAAGCAAGCCTAGAGCTTGGGGTGGTCTCAACTTGAGAAAACCCTAACAAAAAAACATAGCTGCCCTCACCTAACTGCACTGGAGAATTTATACTGTAAAGAATCCCTATGTAGGTTTACCATGGTCTTTGTAAAGAACAAGAAATCTTCCACTCCAATTAGACGCGCCCTAAAAGCAAGTGAACATGTCTTCCACTAGGGAATAGGTATTACACCAAAGAATGGGAAGAACACAAGCTTTTGGCATGACAGCTGCTCTCCCTTAAGGACTCTTCGACGCCTCTTGCAAGGTTCTCTCCATAGGAACGAAGAAAATATATCTAGACCAAGTTTGGCAGGGATTCTGGTAGCTCGTTAAAATCTCCTTCGAATTCCCGAACCCCTGGATTCAAAAACTAAACTCCGTGGTCATAAACCCAGGAGATGAGAGGAAAGATGCAGTCTGCTGGAAGCACAACCCGGATGGAGAATTCTCAATCAAATCGGCTTATCTTAGCCAATTTGCCGAAGAGAGCCCAAAACCCCTATTCAAAGCCATTTGGAAATCCAAATGCCAAAGTAGAGTGAAACATTTTATATGGAAATGTGCCCACAATGCAATCCCTACCAAGCAGAACCTCTTTACCAGGAACATTGTCTCTAACCCAAAATGCCTGAGGTGCAGTGAAGAAGAAACAAACGTACACTGCCTAAGAGATTGCTACAAGAGTAGGTAAATTTGGAAGAATTTTGAGCTTCAGCCAGAGTTCTTCCAAAAGCCTCTCGAAGAATGGCTCCAACTTGCATTAACAACCAGCAAGATTGATGACAATAATGTCCTTTGTGCAACAACCTTCTCCTATGCGTGTTGGCTAATCTGGAAAGACAGGAATGAGTTCACATTCCAGATCAACAACAAACCAAGCAAAATCATCCATAATAGCGTTCTTGCTCAAGCTGAAGAGTTTCAGTCAGTGGGTCCACATCTCCCTAAACGAGCCTACTACACCACCCACTGGATGGTTTATACACAACAGTGACGCCTCTGGGATCCAAACCTCTGGCAACACAGCTTTTGGAGGGATCATCAGAGACCCTTCGGGAGCCTGGGTACGTGGCTATCAGGGAAACATTGGTGAGAACACAGTCAACTTTGGGGAGCTTTGGAGTATATACAAAGGAATATAGATAGCAGTGGAACTCAAACTAGACAATATCATTATCGAATCAGACTCCTCTATTGCTATATCTATTTTACTGAAATATACTCATCCATGGAGCACAATAATGGATTTTTGCAGGGCGCTGATGAGCCAGCTCAAGCAGTACAGGGTGCAACATATCCATCGAGAGGGAAACCTGCTAGCAGATTCATTAGCCAAGAAAGGCCATGCTACGCAAGAGCAACTGGTTATTTTATGTAATATATCTTTAGATGTAAACCGTATGTATTTGGCTGACCAGGTGGGGTGCAGTTACCCACGGACTATCAACTATGGCTTGTCATCTTATGATTTTACTGACTTTTATCTAATGCTATTCCACTTTCACGGAAAAAGAGGAGTAGGATTATCATTAAATGCAAGAGCAAGACTTTACTAAAAAGAGGCATGACGTGCTAAAAGGGTTCAGTGAGCATCGGATGGTCTAATAAGGAGTGCCAAAAGGGAGGAGTCTAACTAACCCCAAGTAATAAATAGGGTTAGATTACCTTATCTTATGTGGCTCAATCATGACTATTGATAATGCAATAAATGGTAAAGATTAATTTACCTTTAACTTGAATATCTAATTTTTTTTTCTCAAATTGAACCACATAACTATTAAAATTTATATAAAGTCTTACCTTTATTTTATTTTTTTTTATTTTTATCTTTCTCACTCCCATATCCCCTCTCCTCTCTCATATTTTCTTTTATTTCTCTTCATTCACAGTAGAAAAATCATGTACTCAAAAATTAAAAAAAAAAATACAACTAAAAAATAAAAATAATTATCAAAGTCATCCTTACAATTTTTCTTTTTATCTAACATTTGTAGTCAATTTTTATTTGCAAACAATATCTTCCTTCAATCAAATTTTATTTTTCTTTAGATGGGAATTAAAAAAAATTCTTCTTCCTCACACAAACACTAATCTATATTTTTCATTTTTTTTCTTTTAGTGACAATTTACAAAAAGAGATTAAATCAAAATGTGGTTTGAAACATTTTTTTTCAATATTTGGTCACTCAAAACCGAAACTTTTTATTTGTTATTGGTGTCATTTAAAGAATGTGAAATTTTTATTTTTATTTTCTTAAAAGATAACTTCTAAGAAAAAAAGACTATTGACATAAAAAAATTTATTAAATGGTATTATTACAAGGAACGGAAAAAGGAAGAAGAAATGATAGAATTTTTGTAAAAAAATAAAGGAGGATGAAAATTAAAACTTTAAAAGAAATGAGGATTGATTTGTAATAAATGAAAATATTGTTACAAGAATTTATATTAACCATTAATGCTAAAAATAAGTTAGTTAAATATGTGAGTCCTACTATCATACATTTTTCATAATTTTAATAGTCAATTTAAAATTAGATAGTTTAACTCATGAGGTAACTTAGACTTCTCCTTTCTATAATTATGTTTACAGTGTCAATTAACAACGGCATCTAATACTTTTTTTTTTTTTTTTTTCATTTTTGATCCTACCTATTAGGTGAAAACAATGTGCTCTGATAATGAAAATAGGTATATACAAGTTAAGGTTTCAAATAAAGATTCACAACAGTGTCTGAATGTTGTAGTTATGATCATATGTATAAATAGATGATGATGATGATGATAATTGTTGTTGTTGTTGTCATTATCATTATTATTATCTTTAGCAAACTTGGAAAGTTAAAAACTAATTATGACTTGCTATCAAACAAAAGAAAGTTAACAACCTTATCTATTTCACATCAGGTGAACCATCTACAATATAGAAGACATAACCTCGGTGCATATAAAATATCAAACAATTTTTTAAGCTACGTCTATAGAATGCAGGATTTCACTTCTTCTTCCGTATATATAAGCAGTCCATTTGCCCTTTTGGTTTAGGAAGATAATCATTTCAAATCTTCAAAATTAACTAGTTGCTGGCATATCCCTGGCTGCTTTGAGTATTTTGTCAAATGCATCTATAACACGTGACTTCAATTTTTGCTCATTTATGAAGCCTTTCTCCATTTCAAAGGTGACTTGTAGCATTCCCATATAGCTTATCATTGTAATAGTAAGATTCTGCATCAAAGAAGTTCAAAGTATGCTACAATGAACAAGATAGCATGCGATGTTTCAAACGACGATGTTTTTAAGAGCATAACTTTTAATTCAAAACTATCACACACACATATAGGTTTCAATTCCTTGTATTCAAGATAGCTAAGAGATCTTATATTTCAATTAGAGAACTAGCTAATGAGTCAAAACTAAGATACCTCAGGTATACCAACAATAGTAAAGTAAAACCCTTTGACGGGATGATTAGCCATTGCAATTTGTTCAACTGGTCCGACCATGTTTGAGAATAATACACTTGACTTTCTCGTTGTTCTATAAAGATGTTTAGCTATAGCCTGCAACATCAAGCATGCAAACACTTGAACCACATTCCATGGATGCTTAAGTAGATATGCTCGTGAAAATGAAAATATAAATAAATGAACTAAAAATTGTAGAATTGAGAAACTGGTGTGACAAACTAAAATTGGTAAGCAAGTATAATCCAGTAATGTAAAGAAAAAAATATAGGAGCCAACAGCATCTTGCAATTTTGGCATGGACACATGCGAGATGGTAACTTGGTTCCCCCAAGGAACCTTGGCATCTTTACATAGCATATTCTTAACTGATTGGTATCCTTCAACATTTCCTGTATTCAACATTACCAGTGCTGTGGTGTGTGCTTCCTTTGATGTATGGTCAAGATCTTGCATGTAAAGCCTTATCCCATAGAATATTATCCTGGTAATCACATCATTCATGGTCTGGAAATAAATATCAATAAAAGACATTATGAAATGACATTCATGTCAATAAAAAGGAAAGCAGCTTGAACATTCTAAATTAGGACCTCTAGTTGATTTAGACCATGCAATCAGTTTAATTTTAAGATGTTAAACCTTGGTAGGGCGAAGATCTCCCAAATAGAGTCTAAACAGTTTATTTATTTATTTCTTTTGGGTTTACGAACAAGGAGTCTCTAATTGTTTATATTTTAAATACAAGCTTTGGAGCAACCATAGAAGAGCTGTAGAGCCAATTTGGTTTATCTCTTATATATATATATATAGACAGAAGCAGAAACAGAGCCAATAACATGGATTTTGGTTTTTGATTAAACATTTTTTTATAAACTGTGACTAACCTTTGCTTTTGCTTCGTTGGGATGCAAAATAGTAATATGTTTAATTATAGACTTCAAATACAAAGTAATGGATTTCAAATACACAATAGTAAATACGTGTTAAGATTAATAAGCTAAATCTTTTAATAAATGAACAATACAATATTATATAAAGTTTGCATATTTAAATTATAATGTCGAGAAAGAAAGAACCTGTAAAAAAAACAGTCAATGTGGATGCAAATGACCTGACACGTATTTTGTGCTTGAAAAAACATTTCTTTAATGTGTATGGACACAAAAACAAATATCTCCAATGGTGTGTCAATTTATATGACAAACCACTAAGGTTGCTAATTGTAGAAATTTAATGCACTTATATATTCAAAAGAAATGCATTTAATGAAAGTTTGCTGCAGGTATTTTGTGTCCTCCGACGTTATAATACAAAGTTACGCTGATTTGAATTTCATTACTGATACAAAGATTTTATTAGTGGATAATATGAAAATATCTAAGTGTTCTCTAATACTTGATGCTTGTCTTGACCGTAGTGAACTCCTAACATGCAAGACATGCTCAACTAAGCTTACTAGCTCTGATAGTAGAAGCTATATTGAGATTTAATATCAAATGTTAGCAGAAGCAGAACAATTCAGCAAGAAATAAAATAAAAGGGAAACAGAAGCAAAGAAGTAAATAAAGACGCGTGAAATTGAATGTGGTTTGAATCGGGTTGACCCAATTGGATATTGGGTGCTCCATTTTAGCATTAAAAATACCTAGACTTCTTGTAAGAAGACTTAGCTATGATGTGAAAGAAAGAATTTTGAGAGGTTTCTCTTCTTCCTCATGGAAGAACCATGGCTTCTTTAGGGATTAAAACCCTAGACTCCATGCTTGGCTAATCAACTTCCTTCTCATCCCTCTGGGTTGTGGTACCACTTATTTCTCCAAAATTGATACCTAGTGTTCCTATCTAGCTAGGTAGAGTTAGATTCTTGATTCCAAATTTTAGGATCTGAATTATTTTATTATGGGGTTATGATTCACTCTTGATTGTTGGGTCTTTGTAGACTTAATGGAGGATGATAGACACTTTTTAGTGTCTTTGCACTCTTATACTTAACTCTAACATCTCAAATTTGCACTTAATTGTTTAATTAGTTAATATTTATGTCGTTAAGCTCTAATTAGAATTAATTACATTTCATATTAACTTTTTTCACTCTAAGGTTCAATTTATTTGTTATGAACTTTTATTTTTAAGATAAGAATTGAGAAACCTCAAAGCATGTTGGGTTAATTTTTATATCTAAGTTAAAAAGATTAGAGCAACAAATCTTCATAAATTTATGGAGCAAGGGCATAGGTGTAAATTTTCCAACTCCAAGGGCGAGGTAGACATTTTCACAAGGTTATTAAGGGACAACATCGTCATTTGGCATCAATAATGCCATTTTTGTAAATAGGAGGATAATGTCCCTCCCCCTTCTCTTCATTTTCGGCCTTCCCTCGTTCCTCCCTTTCAATTCACGTTTTTCCCCTTCTCCCAATAGAGTTTTAGTCTCTCCTTCACCCGCCATGGCTACTACCATGAAAATGGTGTGTTAAGAGCTCTTGTAATCAATCTAGGATGACTTGAAGATTAACAGTTTAATTCTTAAGACTAGTATTGTATTTATTTTGAATTTAATAAAAGTTATGCTTCTTTATTCCTTATTTCTCTCTTTAGAATTATGTATGAAGATTTTCATGCATGATTCTTGTTTGGACTTGTGGTTTTTTCTAGGATTAATCACCTTAGGAGTAGTTTCAATAGAATAGAACTTGATATGGTTGGATTAAAGTTCAGATTTTATGTTTTGAATGCTCTAAACCTTTGCTGTGATTATGGTTAAGGTTGGGTTTGGTTCCAATGAACGTAATCTATGCCATTGTATAGTAAGAATTGCCAATCTAAGTGCTACCAAGCCAAGTGCAGGGATTTCGGCTTAGTTAGGATTAAACCTAATTAATTAATTAGTTATTTTAATCTTAAAATTTTGAGGTTAATTTAGCTAATTTGCATAACTAGAATTAGATTATGTCACTAGGTCGATGATAGAATCACCGGGTGTTAAATAGTTCTTAGGTTAGTTGTATTTTCATCACGGTTAATTTCGGTTAAGTTACTTATTGTGTGTTGTTACTCATTTTTATTGCAAAATCCTCTTTTCATAGCCTAATTCAATTGAGACCCGTATTAGTTGATTTTCTATGATATGACTTGTTTTTTAGAAAATTAAACTCGAATTTTAATTTAGCTGTCACTTATAATAGCAATGCTATAAACGCATGTAAGAGGTTCACATCATAAATGCACCTAACTAGACAGACGACCACAAAATCAAAAGCACAACTACTGGGAAATTTGAAACACTACGTGATTCCTATTATAGACACGTCAAGAAACTATTTAAATTGACCCAGTCTTCTGCCAAAAAAAGAAAGTACCATGTGTGACTATGTTGCAGGAACGTTTTAGTTTTGAATATGTGACGGTGTTTTTGCAGGAGTAATGCCAAATTCTTTTTACGAACTATATATAACTATATGATGTCACAACAATCTTGGTGAAGTCTGAGTGATAATGGTAAAAGAAGTGAAACTTTGGTTATGCATAAATAGTGAGACAATTTGAACATAAACACCTTGGTCGGTATGTTAAATGAAAAATTATAAAATGAGAAACAGGTAAAATGAGCATCCATTCCAAAGTTTAGTAATTGTAAGAATGGACTGACTTTCCCTGCTTTTCTATCTTTCATAAAATAGAAAATATCTGTTCAATATAATATAAATCGTTCATTGGTATTCACTGATGTAACAACTTAAATTTTGAGTTGAATCAATTATTAACATAATATTAGAGATAATATGACTTATTAGTCAAGAAGTCAAGGGTTTCCATTGCCACTTTCTTAATTAAATTAAAGTTTCAGCCCATATTATTGATAGGTTTGTATTTTATTTACACTTTTTGTGTTTCATGAGCTGGATATATTGGATATAACATAAAATTCATTTATGAGCTTTCAACTAACAACATAAGCCTTTGAATTGAATCAAATTTGAAATATATGTAAAGTACCTTTAGATAAAAACATGAACGTTATAAAATTACATGCTAGTAAATTACTTTTAAATAATATACAGTCTATAATGCAGATCATATTGCTTTAGCTTCATAACGTTCAACCAAGTCTGCATCAATAGCAGGTATTGCTTTAGCTTCTGTATAAGCATTAAACAGAGCTTTAGAATGTGCATTTCTGAGGGGTAGGAGGAAGGACAAAAGAAAGAAAACTAGCATTTTTGCACAGATTATGGTTGATTTTAACATTTGGGTGTTTGAAAATCCACTTCTTGTGAATCTTTAGAACATGATATTGGCATATCCCTGGCAGCTTTCAGTATTTTGTCAAATGCATCTACCACGCAAGACTTCAATTTCTGCTCAATTAAGAAGCCCTTGTCCATTTTAAAGGTGATTCGAAGCACTCCCATATACCTCATCATCGTAACGACAAGATCCTGCATGAAATTAAGAGAAGTTCAAAGCATGCTACAAAGAAATATGTAGGCATACAATTTCTATAAGGTGAAGTTGATAGCAGGAAGAAGCATATTTGAAAGCAGGTTTTGTTGGACTTTGTCCTATGTGGACTAGGATAATCAATTGGACTTTACAAAACCCTAATTAACTAAGTATATCAATGTAATTAGGGGTAATGGCCTTAGTTGTGTTATTTGGACCTTAAATGTGCCTAAATGCTACATGAGATGTGTAATGCAGTATTGTGTTTTAGACAATTATGGTGGGTAAGTTACCAAGTTTGATTGAAACAAAAACCTTGGAAAAAGATGTTTGGTCTCTACCTATAAATGTAGTCTGTCAGCTCTATTAAGAATACACGTTCAATTGCATATTGGTCAAGAAATCAGTATCTCTCGCACAGCCTAACTATTTATCTACATTGATAACATGCTGTGAATTTGACTAATAGATCCAAAATTCTTTCACGTTTAGGTCATCTGATATTTTAGTCTTAGGAGATGAGAAATAATGGGTCAAAACTAAAATACCATAGGTCCACCGATGACAAAATAGTATAACCCTTTCACCGGATGATTACTCATGGCAATTTGTTCAACTGGTCCGACCATGCTTGAGAATACTAAACTTGACTTTCTCACCGTGCGACAGAATTGCTTAGCTACAGCCTGCAATATCAAGCATATGCAAACACTTGAAGCTTGTTCTTCTCATGAAAATTAAAATATAGATAGACTAAAAATGGTAGAAAATTGGGTTATATAGAATCTTTACATATGATTAATTCCTTTGGAAAAGAAATTAGAATTGAAGTAGCCATACATAGCTTCTTTTGTGGTAGTGAGGGAAACATAGAGCCTGTTTGGATTAAGAAATATTTTCATATTTCCATTTCTTGAAGTGTATTTTCAATCTTTGAAAATATATTTGTCTGTTTTCAAAACAGCTAAAGAAAATAGGCCCTAGAAATCGTGAAGAGAGAGAGAGAGACCACCTCATGACCTCCGATCTTATACAGCATCTGCATAAGCAAATCGGTGAGAAGAACAGCAAAAGATTTTCTCTTTCTGTGGATTATCTTGTGTGCTTTCAGGACAAACAGAAGTGGGTTTGAAATCATGGCATCTTTCAATTTTGGGAGAGAAACATGTAATGAGGAAGCTCTGTTCCCCCAGGCACTCTTTGCATCTTTACTTAGCATATTCTGAACTGATTGGTAACCTTCAACATTTCTTCTATTCAGCACTACCAATGCTGTAGAGCGCGCTTCCTTTGATGCATGGTCAAGATCTTGCATGTATAATCGTAACGCATAGAATATTATACCAACAATCACATCATTCATTGTCTGTATACATGTAGTGAAAGAAAAACATTACGAAATGACATTCACGTCATTAAAAAAAAATATAATGTTGCATAAAAATAAAATTAGCATTCACAGAACAAGAGGATAATCAAAAAGTTAGATAGTAGATATAATATAAAATTAATCTTAATAGCTTAAATTTTTTAGATAAATTAATTCTTGACATAGTTTTGTATTATATTTAACAAATAAAAGAGGAGATGGCCATATTTAGAGGTGAATCAAGAAAGAAAAGAGCTAAGGGAAAGAAGAGGAAGTCAGATGTGAGGAAAGTATACCATAAACTAGGTCACATGTGAGGAGTATTTTTGTCATTTCCCCTGCTATGCTACTTATGTAATATTACGTAATGTCATACTAACAATGAACACCACTTCTAGACTTAACCATGCTATCATTTTCATTTTAAAGATTTCAATTCTTGAGAGTGTAAAATGATGAAGGACCTTTTGCTCATGATCAATCAAAACAGTGACAAATTCAGAAATTAATTAGAAGAGCTCAAGATATATGTGAAAAAAAAAAAAAAAAGCAGGCCAATTCCAATATACAACAAAATTTATATATAATAAGAAATTTAAAAAATTTACGCATGAATATTAAAGAAAATGGAGGGGCAAAGACCTACGCTTCCCCCTAAATAGATCCACCTTTTGATTAAAAAAAAGCATATCAATTTGAAATGGAAGGGCAAGGCTCATGCTTTACCACACTCAAAAATGAACAATATCTTACCACGCCAAGCTTGGATTTAATCTCTTTGATATGATCAATAGAGAATGCCAAGTTTGATATGGAGAGAGGCTGAAATACCACACCATCTCCAGACCTTATTGGCGTCTTATCATCTTCTAGGACACTACTTTTTAGTAAATACCATCCAAAGTTTGATACGGAATTGAAGAATGCAGAGGCAAACTGAGGTAATCTCATGAAAATGCTTCTCTTGTGGATTTCCAATTTTGACCTTTTGCGCGAAGGGAAAGTTAGAGGCAGAGAGGGACTATCAGCTCTTTCAAAACAAGAAAGAACGAGACCCATGAGAGAGTAACCATCCCCAAGTGCATAGCTAAGTTTGAATATTAGAGTTCCTGCAGATTTGCTTGTTGCGTAAATGATTTTATGGATTTGCCATAGTGGTTTGTTTTGTGGTAGAGGCTCCAATGCTATGCTTGAATATAGTCAAAAGGAATCCTCATATGAATCCATTGACATGCCATTAGGAAATTTTGGAATGATGATGTGCTCCTCCAATTTGTTGGAGTTAACGGCTAGTTGAATAAGTCTGGGAAGTTGCTAGAATTTAGGAGTTTAGTTTTTATCTTCTGGTTGTTTACCAAGTCTTTAGGAAACTATCAGTTGTGGAGTATTTCTTTTTTTTTTTTTTTTTTTTTCTGATTTTGTGTTTTGTTACTGTTAGTGTAAAGCTCTATAAAGAGCTGATGTTTATTCAATAAAATATAGACATGGTGAGCTTCAGAAATGAATTGTGCTTTTTGTTAGTCTCTAATAAACACTTACAAGTGGTATCAGAGCCCCTACTGGGCCTGAGGAAAAAACAGCAGCTTTTTGAGCGTGTGTCTTGCAAATAGCAAGAAGTGAGTAATTGTAAGAGTGAAGTGATGACAGAAAACAACAGTAATTTCGTGCAACCTGCTATCCCACGCTTTGATGGTCACTATGACCATTGGAGCATGCTTATGGAGAATTTCCTGCATTTCAAAGAGTACTGGAGCCTTGTTGAAATTGGCTTCACCGAGCATGCAGAGGGAATTGTGCTAAATGAAGCATAGAGAAAGGCCTTGGATGACTTGAAGCTGAGAGACTTGAAGGTAAAGAATTACCTTTTCCAGGCCATTGATCGAACAATTTTTGAGACTATCCTACAAAAGGATACTTCTAAGCAACTCTGGGAATCCATGAAGAAGAAGTATGCTAGCAATGCAAGGGTGAAACGCTCTCAACTCCAAGCCCTTCGCAAGGAGTTTGAGACACTTGAGATGAAGGAAGGAGAGATGATTACAGAATACTTCTCCAAAGTATTATCTGTAGCAAACAAGATGAGGACATATGGTGAACAAATGCAAGATGTTATTGTGGTAGAAAGATCCTTCGTTCCTTGACAGAGAAATACAACTTTGTGGTGTGTTCAATTGAAGAATCAAAGAACATTGATGAGCTATCTGTGGATGAGTTGCAAAGCTCACTGCTTGTGCATGAGCTGAAACTTAAAAAGCATACGGGAGAAGAATCTACTACCTTGAAAGTGACAGCAAACAACAATTTTTCTTCCAGAGGGAGTGGAAGAGGAAGAGGCCGAGGAAGAGGAAAGAGTAGAGGCAAAGAAGGATTTGGGAGAGAATCATCTGGTAGAGGTAAGGGATATTTTGATAAATCAAAGATTGAATGTTATAGATGTCATAACTATGGACATTTTCAGTGATGAGTGCTATACAAAGTTACCAAAAGAACAAGGAAAAATCCAACTTTGTGGAACAGAAAGAAAAAGAAGATGAAGAGACCTTGTTAATGGCAGTTCATGAAGGAGAGGAATCTAAAGTCCACACTTGGTATTTGGACTCTGGATGCAGCAATCATATGTGTAGCAGAAAGTCTTTATTTTCTTCCTTAAATGAAGACTTTCGAACATCAGTCAAGTTTGGTGATAATTCTACTGTCAGTGTTATGGGAAAGGGTGATATCCAGATCAAGACAAAGTATGATCATATAGAAATAATTTCAAATGTATATTATGTTCTTGACTTAAAGAGCAATTTATTAAGTATTGGACAGCTACAAGAGAAGGGTTATGTGTCAACAATTAAAGAAGGAGCTTGTGAAATCTATAGCCCCAGCAAAGGTCAAATCGCTCATGTGAAGATGACACAAAATAGACTATTTCCACTCAAGATCAAGTGTATAGACTTCTGCAACATGGTAGAAATAGAAGATCTAGCCTGGCTATGGCATTTACGCTATGGACACTTGAATTTCAAGGGGTTACAAACACTCTATCAAAAGGGGATGGTTACTGGGTTACCACAAATCAGCCTTCCCCTCCAACAAAATTGGTGAATATTGTTGCATTGGCAAACAACATCATGAGCCTTTCCCAAGGGGAAAAGCCTGGAGAGCAAGCAAGCCATTAGAATTGGTTCACTCTGACATTTGTGGACCAATCACCCCAAAATCCAATGGTAAGAAGAGATATTTTATTTCTTTTATTGATGATTTTAGCCGAAAAACCTAGGTTTATTTTTTGTTGGAGAAAACAGATGCTTTTGCTGCATTTAAGAGTTTTAAGGCTCTAGCTGAGAAAGAAAGTGGAAGGTCAATCAAGATATTGATAACAGATTGTGGTGGTGAATATAACTCACAAGAATTTGAGAGTTTCTGTGCTTCACATGGAATAAGAAGACAGCTTACTGTAGCTTATACACCACAACAGAATGGTGTAAGTGAAAGAAAGAATTGTACCATTGTTAATATGGTAAGGAGTATGCTAGCAAGAGGAGGAGTTGACAAAATTTTCTGGCCAGAAGCAGTGAACTGGACTGTTCACATATTGAATAGGAGTTCTACATTTGCTGTTCAAGGCATAACACCACAGGAAGCGTGGAGTGGACGTAAACCTTCAGTTGATCATTTTAAAGTGTTTGGTTGTATTGCTTATGCTCATATTCCAGACCAGAGAAGGAAGAAACTTGATGATAAAAGTGAATAATGCATCTTTCTTGGTGTAAGTGAACATTCAAAAGCCTATAAACTATACAATCCTGTGACTAAAAGGATTGTGATTAGTAGAGATGTGCTATTTGTTGAGGCAGAAGTATGGAAGGGGGATGAAAACGTCTCTTCAAGGCAAGAAATCCTCATACCTAATGAAGACAGAAATCAAGATGAGGTACGGGATGCACCTCCTTCACCAGTGGTTGAACAGGTAAATCAAGCTCCACGATCAAGAAGAAGGCCAGCATGGATGGAAGATTATGTAAGTGGTGAAGAACTCTCAAATAATGATTATTTAGCTTACATGATTTTATTTGCAGACTTTGATCCTCTCACTTTTGATGATGTTGTCAAAGAGAAGAAATGGCAGCATGCCATGGAAGCAGAAATGAAGGTTATTGAGAAAAATAATACTTGGGAACTCACTTCACTGCCAAAAGGCCAGAAAAGCATTGGAGTGAAGTGGGTATTCAAGACAAAGTTAAATAAAAAAGGGGAAGTGAAGAAGTACAAGGCACGCTTGGTGGCTAAAGGCTACAAACAAGAATTTGGAGTGGATTATAGGGAAGTTTTTGCTCTAGTTGTGAGAATGGACGCTATCAAATTAGTGATGTCAATTGCAGCTCAAAATGGATGGCTCATTTATCAGTTGGATGTGAAGTCAACTTTCCTTCATGGAGAGCTTAAAGAAGAAGTCTATGCGGATCAACCTATTGGCTTCGTGCAGAAAGGAAGTGAGGAGATGGTGTACAAACTGAGAAAGGCTCTGTATGGACTAAAATAGGCACCTAGAGCCTGGTATAGTCGTATAGATGCCTACTTTGTGAAAGCTGGATTTAAAAGGTGTCCATATGAGCCAACACTCTGCATCAAATCTGACCCAGCAAGGAAATACTTGTTTGTATGTTTATATGTGGATGATTTAATTTACACAGGAAATGATAAACACATGTTCAGTGATTTTAAAAAGTCAATGATGGAGGAATTCGAAATGTCAGATTTGGGGCTGATGCATTATTTTCTTGGCATTGAGGTGTTGCAAACAGAAAAAGGAATTTTTATGATGCAGAAAAAACACACTTTGGAGATGCTAGATAAGTTTGAGATGAAGGAGTGCAATCCCACAACAACCCCAGTTGAAGTTGGCTTGAAGTTAATGTATGATCTTAAGGGTAAAAAGGTGGAGACTACTCTCTATAAGCAAATGGTTGGTAGTCTGATGTATCTAATAGCTACCAAACCAGATACCATGTTTGGAGTTAGTCTTATTTCAAGATTTGCGGAGCATCCAATAGAACAACATCTGCTAGCAGTAAAAAGGATCCTGAGGTATCTCAAAGGTACAAGTGACCATGGTATTCTTTATAAAAAAGGTGAGAAATCAGCACTTATGGGCTTCACTGATAGTGACTATGCTGGAGATGTGAATGACAGGAAAAACACTTCAGGTTATGTATTTTTAATGAGTGGAGGAGCTGTGTCTTGGAGCTCAAAGAAACAGCAAATTGTTTCACTTTCAACAACCGAAGCTGAGTTCATAGCT
Organism: Bauhinia variegata; assembly: GCA_022379115.2. NCBI lineage: Eukaryota > Viridiplantae > Streptophyta > Magnoliopsida > Fabales > Fabaceae > Bauhinia > Bauhinia variegata. Next base: position 7,884,230 of record CM039438.1, on the reverse strand, counting down.
AGAGCTTTTTCTGCATGTCAAGCTATGTGGCTGAGAAGGATACTTGAGGAGTTGAGTTGTTCACAAGACGAGCTACAACAATGTTCTGTGACAATAATTCTACTATCAAGTTATCAAGAAATCAAGTGTTGCATGGATGGAGCAAGCATATAGATGTGAGATACCATTTCTTGCGTGACTTAACCAAGGATGGTATAGTTGAGTTAGTTTAATACAGAAGTGAGGATCAAATTGCAGATATCTTCACAAAGCCTCTCAAGATTACTACTTTTCTAAAGCTAAGGGGATTGCTTGGCATGTGTTCCTTGAAAGAAGCTGTTGGAGAAATAAATCATGGTGCTGTAAACTGATGCACATCAATTTAAGGGGGAATTGTTGGAGTTAACGGCTAGTTGAATAAGTCTGGGAAGTTGCTAGAATTTAGGAGTTTAGTTTTTATCTTCTGGTTGTTTACCTAGTCTTTAGGAAACTATCAGTTGTGGAGTATTTTTTCCTAATTTTGTGTTTTCTTACTGTTAGTGTAAAGCTCTATAAAGAGCTGATATTTATTCAATAAAATATAGACGTGGTGAGCTTCAGAAATCAATTGTGCTTTTTGTTAGTCTCTAATAAACACGTACACAATTTCACTTCAACTTGCTTCCATCTTTTCTTTCCGTTCTTGTCTTAACCTGTTCTCAAATATTGAGTTGCTCATTAGGGTTATATCTCATCAAGGAAGAAAAAAAAAGGTTATAACTTGATATAATGCATGTCTATATTTATTATTTCATTAAGGTGAAAAACAATACTCAAATGTCAAGAGGAAATAGAGATTCCATGTTCAAATCATTGGGGAAAGAAATTATCTAACACGAATGTATTCTTGCAGGGAGAAGGTGTTTGGACAATCAAGGTTAACATAAAATAAAGCACACCACGTTTACATGCTAAAATTTTAATTTAATTGAGAATAGAAAATGTCCAATCTCTTGAGCGTTGGAAATTTTCAATTTAATTCAAAAAGTGGGGCCAAAATAATTTAATCTTATTATCCGTTAATTATTTGGCTTTAAGCATGGTTAAAGCACGAGTCAAGGTGTACATATTTCCATTTATTTGAGAATGTGAAGAAAGCAAGATTAAGTATCCCCATGATTGGTCAAAAAAATTTTGATATCGTATCAAAAACCAACTCGAAATGGGAGAGCAAGGGAGACAATTTCCAGAAAGAAAATAAACTGTTACTGAAAAGGTAGGGAATAGAACTGAGAGTACCATTACAGAGGAAAAACGTGGGTTGACAGGAAGGAAGACATCTCTAACGAAGAGATGCAATTTGCAAGTCATCAATGGGAACTTCAAATTCTTAAACAGCAAGAACATTTATGCACATCACAGAGCTATTGAAAGATTGCCCCATAGGACTCACTGGCTGTGCTAACTCTTCTCTGAAGTACTCCATCACTCTTAATCGAACTTCTTTGAGATTTAATTGTGATGAATATTTGGATCTGCTATAGTTAACAGCTTCTCAGTCGTTGGATTATGTGAGCTTAATGAGCTGAATACAACTATAAATAGATGTAAAGGAATCGATTGAGATACCAAGTAATAATATGATTTTTGAGACACGAAATTGGTTAGGCATCATATTTTTACAGCTAACATATTCTTGTGATTTGAATGCAGTTTCTCTATACAATTACAAGGGACAAGACTGACGCGATCTCCAATATACAGAAATGATGAATATTTCTAAAACATGATTTTTATAATTAATTTCATTCACGACAGAAACTTTTTGATGGAATTTCTTATTACTCTTTTAATTCCATTTGAAAATAATTTATCTTCTAATGAAACAATTCCATTTCTTTTTTGTAACATGTTCAAAACACACTCTTTTAATTCTACCATAAGTAGACAACATATTCCTAACACGTTATTGGTTTTTTCAATGCAGTTAAAATTACATACTAGTAAATTACTTTTTAATAATATACAGTCCATAATGCAGATCATATTGCTTTAGCTTTAGTATAAGCATGAAACTGAGCTTTAGAATTGCATTGCTTGGGAGTAGGAGGAACACAAAAGAAAGAAAACCAGCAATTTTGCACAGATTATGGTTAATTTTAACGTTTGGGTGTTTCAAAATCCACTTGTTTTGAATCTTTAGAACTTCTTGTTGGCATATCCCTTGCTGCTTTCAGTATGTTCTCAAATGCATCTACCAGGCAAGACTTCAATTTCTGCTCAATCAAAAAGCCCTTGTCCATTTTTAAGGTGACTCGTCGCACTCCCATATAGCTCATCATTGTAATGCCAAGATTCTGCATGGAAGAGAAAAGTTCAAGGCTTGATACGTACAAAGAAATATTTAGGCATACAATTCTATTAGGTGAAGTTGACAACAGGACAAGCATATTTGAAATAAGGTTTTATTGGACTTTGCCCTATGTGGACTAGGATAATCAATTTGACTTTATAAAACCCTAAGTAATTAAGTGTCAATATAATTTCAGGAGAATAACTCATTTGTGATCAATTATTTTACTTTGGTCTTATATGCATTTAAATCTTATGAGTTGTGTAATACGACATGAAGTTTCACATAATTATGATAGATAAATTATTTAGTTTGAGTGACACATATACCTTGGGGAAGGTCTCTACTGATAAATACATTGTATCTGCTCCATTAAAGATATACATTAGGCCCAGAGTTCGATATCTCTCCCACAACCTACTGCGTCTATTGATTGGCTCTACCATAAGAATCATGTGTTCCGTCTTACTAGGTATGCCTATAACTATTTATCTATGTTGATAACATGCTTTGAGTTTGCCTAATAGATTCAAAAATTCTTTCAAATTTAGGTTATCTGATATTTTAGTCTTAGGAGATGTGAAATAATGGGTCAAAACTAAAATACCTCAGGTCCTCCAATGACAGAATAGTATAACCCTTTCGCGGGATGATTACTCGTGGCAATTTGTTCAACTGGTCCCACCATGTTTGAGAATACTAAGCTTAACTTTCTCATTGTGCTATAGAATTGTTTAGCTACAGCCTGCAACATCAAGCATATGCAAACACTTGAACCTTATTCTACTCATGAAAAATTAAAATATAGATAAACTAATAATGATAGAAAATAGGGCTATATAGAATCTTTACATGTGATTGCTTTGAAAAAGAAATTAGAAATTAAGTAGCCATACATAGCTTCTTTTTTGCTAGTGAGGGAAACTTAGACTCGTTTGGATTAGGAAATATTTTCATATGTTCATTTCCTATTTTCATTTCTTGAAATGTATTTTTATTTTTAATTTTTTATTTCACTTGTTTTTATATTTATTTAGTGGTTAATAATCATTTTTAATACATTTTATTGAACCACAAGTCATTTTTTGTTAAAAAGAAAATAAAAAGAAGTCCAAAATTAATAAAATTATCAATAGTCATTTGTGGAAACATTGAAAGTAACATTTTTTTGTTTTCAGTTTTCAGCTCATTTCAAAAAATATTTTTTTAATAGAAATATTTCTAGGCACTGTTCCCATTTTCATTGAAATAAAATTAGAAAACAACTAAAGCAAATATGCCCTTAGAAATTGTGAAAAGAGAGAGAGAGACCACCTCATGACCTCTGATCTTATACTGCATCTGTGTAAGCATACCGGTGAGGAGAACAGCAAAAGATTTTCTCTTTCTGTGGATTATCTTGTGTGCTTTCAGGACAAACAGAAGTGGGTTTGAAATCATGGCATCTTTCAATTTTGGGAGAGAAACATGTAACAAGGAAGCTCGTTCCCCCAGGCACTCTTTGCATCTTTGCTTAGCAGATTCTGAACAGATTGGTAACCTTCAACATTTCTTATAATCAGCTCTACCAATGCTGTAGAGCGTGCTTCCTTTGATGCATGGTCAAGATCTTGCATGTATAGTCGTAACCCATAGAATATTATACCAACAATCACATCATTCATTGTCTGTATAAATATAGTGAAAGAAAAACATTACGAAATGACATTCTTGTCATTAAAAAAAAAATAATGTTGCCTAAATACAAAGATAGCATTCACAAAACAAGATGATGCTTGAACTATTAGATATAATATAAAATCAATTTCAAATCTTCTCTTAATATGTTAAATTTTTGGAATGAGCTAGTTCTTAACATAGTTTTATATTATATCTAACACAAATAAGAAGCGGATCTAGAGTTGATGTTAGATATAAAAATTTATCATAATCCTTTTTTAACAATTTAAATTTTTAATATAAATTGATTTTTGATATAGTATCAGAACCTTTATTACCTTATGATCAAGGATTCAAATATTTCTATCAACACTTTCTTAACAAATTATAATTAAATATAATTTTAGCACTTGATATTGGCGGGCATATACTACTTTCACACTTCAAGGATTTATGTAATATTACGTAATAACAATAAAAAAACTTGTATCTATTAATTAAGAAATTTTAAAAATTTATTCATGAATATTTAAAAAAAAAAATAAAAATGGAGGGGCCAATACCCATGCTTCACCCCCTAAATAGATTCACCTCTTAATAAAAAATAAAGCAATATATCATTTTGAAATTTCATTTATGAATATAAAAACAAAAAGGAAATGGAGGATTAAAAAAAAGAAGAAGAAGAAGAAGAAGAAGAAGAGGGCCAAAGCTCATACTTCACCACACCAAAATCAATCCATCCCTGAATAAAAAATGAATGATATCTTACCACACCAAGTTTGGACTTAATCTCTTTGATATGATCAATAGAGAAAGCCAAGTTTGATATAACCAGAGGCCGAAATACCACACTTTTATCCCCGGACCTTATTGGTGTCTTATCATCTTCAACCACACTACTTTTTAGCAAGTACCATCCAAAATCCGATATGGAATTGAAGAATGCAGAAGCAAACTGAGGTAATCTCATGAAAATGCTTCTCTTGTGGATTTCCAATTTCGACCTTTTGCGAGAAGAGAAAGTTAGAGGCAGGGAGGGATTATCAGCTCTTTCAAAACAAGAAAGAACAAGACCCATAAGAGAGTAACCATCTCCAAGTGCATGGCTAAGTTTAAAGGGTTCCAGCAGATTTGCTTGTTGGGTATATGATTTCATGGATTTGCCATAGTGGTTTGTTTTGTGGTAGCTGCTCCATTGCTATGCTTGAAATATAGTCATTGAAGCAATCCTCATATGAATCCATCGACATGCCATTAGGAAATTTGGGAATGATGATGTGCTCCTCCAATTTCACTTCAACTTGCTTCCATATTTTCTTTCCATTCTTGTCACTAACCTGTTCTCAAATATTGAATTGCTCATTAATTAGGGTTATACCTCAGGGGAAAAAGAAAGGAAAAGAAAAGAAGTTGTAACTACTAGATATATATAGTGCATGTCTATATTTATTTCATTAATGTGTAAAACGCGACTGAAATGTCTAAAGGAAATTATAAAGATTCCAAGTTCAAATCATTGGGAAGGAAATTTTTGAATTATTTGAGACGAAAAAGGTGTTTATCTAACACAAATATATATCTTGCATGCAAAAGGTGTTTGGACAATCAAGGTTAACATAAAATAAATCACAGATCCACATATATATGTTAAAATTTTAATTTAATTGAGAATAGAAAAAATCCAATCTCTTGAGGGTTTGAAATTTTCAATTTAATTGAGAATGTGGAACAAAAACATGATTAAAGTATAAGTCAACATGTATAAATTTCCATTTAATTGAAAACGCGAAGAAAGCAAAATCAAGTATCTCCATATTTGGTCAAAGAAAATTTAATATAATGTCAAAAATCAACTTAAAACATGATAGCAAAAGGAGACAAATTTTAGATAAAATATGAAAGAAAATAAACTATAACTCGAAAGGTAGAGAATAGAACTGAGAGTACCATTACAAAGGAAAAACGTGGGTTGACAGGAAGGAAGACATCTCTAACGAGAGATGGAATTTGCAAGTCATCAATGGGAACTTCAATTCTAAAACAGCGAGAACATTTATGCACATCACAGAGCTATTGAAACATTGCCCCATAGGACTCACTGGCTGTGCTAACTCTTCTCTGATGTAATCCATCGCTCTGATTCGAAGTTCTTTGAGAGTTAAATGACACAAGCACGAGGCTGTTAGGTATAAATAGATATGAAAGAGTCGACAAAAGAGACCAAGTCCATTATTTTTTTTTTTTTAATTGTAGATAGGAGGAGTGGGATGAAAGCAGATTTTAACAAAGTTGTAAAAAATCGAACTGTGTCAGCCAGCTTATAGGCCCTCGTCAACTGAGTTTATCCCCACCTGACATATTTGGTTAGGCATACATTCAATTCCTTAACCATACCAAATTAATGCCACACACTTGCATAGACAGCATAGCATTGTGAATGCAATTCACTATATAATTATTTCATTCTCAAACAAATTCTTTCATGAAATTTATTATGAAAAAAGGAATTTTATTAACTTAATAGCTACAAAAATCATTTTCACTAAGTTGGAAGGGAAAAATATAGTACTTTCGTGGGATAAAATCCAAACAAAAAATTGCAAAAAGTAAATTATTTGCTAAAAATACTACAATTTTAAATATTTATCAAGTTTTATTCTATTAGGTCTATAATTGCCTTTTCTTAATATTAATGCAATCCAACATAGTTGCTGGTTAGTTGTTATAATCAAAATCGGCTACCAAACCTTTAGGATTATAAATGATAAGGAATTTGATGGATAACTAATAATTAAATACATATTAATAATTTCAAAAACTAATTTTATCCATTTGTTTGTAAAATAAAATAACTTTATATAAATTTTATATCTCATATATATTTTTCTTGTTTACATTTATTGGGTTAAGAAAACAAAAATGGAACGTGGCACCTAACTAAACATATAATTTCGATTCCTTTTGCTAGTCCCTTAAGAGAATTTGGTCTTAAATCTAATTCAAATCCAAAACCTTCATCTGAGATACATAATTAATTTTAACTCACTACAAAAGATTGAGATGACATTAACGGTTTTGAACTGTAAAAAATGCTATAGAAAAATGGGGTAACATTTCTAATTATGTGAGGGTTGAAACCGTTAAAAATGTTGGAAAAACATTTGTGACCATTGTGAACCATCACAAATGTTGAGAAATAGAAAATATATATATAAAAAAAAAAATACTTTTGTCACAGTTTTGAACTATCACAGATGCTACAATGTCTTTTATATTTTTGTTCTGTAATTTTTCTATGTCCTTCAATAAATTGCAATTACAATTGTATTAACATGTAAATAAATAAAAAACTATACAATTATTAAAAAAAAAAAGAAAGAAGAAAAAACTAACATAGATATAATTGAAAGTGATGTAAAAATAGTTGATACAAAGTTCCATGTCTTGATAACATTAAAAATGTATATCTAGCTAAAAAGCGTGATTACATTATTAAGTTTGTGGATCTTAAGCGTTAGGATTTTGGTTGTCCCAACTGTTTAGATTATGATTTATTGAAGAAAATCTCCCTAATTTATCTATTTTCTTCTATGCCTGAAATAATAATAAAAGAATATGAGTAATTATGCATTTCAAATAAAAATGATAAATAACCAGAGTTTTACATACTTCCCAAATAAGATGAAAACAATTTGAACTTTCTAGGTAAAAACATATACAAGGAACAATATTAGAAACATAAAACTAAACACACCAACTAAATAGGCATACTTTCAAAAATCCATAAACATAACTCATAATATGGAAAAACTGAAGCTATTTCTCCAAGATTACCGCGTCAAATTAACCTAAGTATATATCTAGAAGCAGAGATTGAAAAGAAAAATAATAACCACAATAGCAGAGACATATGTATTAAATATAGGAACCCAAATAAGTGTTCCAGATAAGCACATAAGAACCAGACCCACATATACAACACAATCTCATGAAAAACCAAACTCAATATCTATTCAAGACTTGACGATGTGACATATGCAGCACAGAATAGTACTAACAGTTTATTTAAGTAGCTTGATATGATTATCTACCTAACCAAATTAAATAGCACTAATGCAATACAACTCACAACTACCAATATAACATTCAACTAAATTTTCATATAGATATTATACCATATTATATATTACATATATATAAAATCATTCTAATTAACACTGTTAAGCTGTTTGTATTGAATCGTCTTAAAATTCTTCCGTGTAAGCATTTTAATGGTCCCATTCCCGTTTTGGCAGGCTCTAGGCTTTTCTGTAACAAACCAATCTGTCATAAATAAGAGGAACATAAATATGAGGCTCTGTATTCTCTTTACTAGGCAATAAATGAAAGACTCAGATTTAGTCAAGAGATGTGTAATAAGTGATGAGCTGAATAGCAATTGAAGATTAATGAAAGCAATGTAAATAAGACTCATCTCCTCTCTTAGTGTACACCTGTCATTTTTGATTGCTTCAACTATCTGCTGCATACCTTTAAATGAAATCAATGTTATCAACCAAGCCATGATCTTTTATATATGTTTTTTTCCCTCTCTCTCTATATATATATCTCTACCATTATTGGAATTAAAGGAAGACCAGTATTTGTTAGGTTCAACTACAATACGTAGGGTCAATTTTATATATACTTAAAATATTATGTCAAGATCTCGAAAAGTCAGAAATTCAACAACTTCAAAAGAAACCATACTCTTGGTAGTGATGCAGAAACATAACTTTATAAGAAAATCAAAGAGAAATTAATGAGAAGAGATTTACAACCTATAATGTCTATCAATAAAGAGAAGGGGAATCAGTTAGCACTAGAAACAAAGAGACCTGCGTAAACAAAGCAAAAGTAGCAAACTGAACCAGTATTTCAAGTACTAGAAACTTGGGACAAGATCAAGAACAAGTAAACAATATCAGTTGCGTTGATTAGAATTTAGATACAAGTCAAAGGCAAACCCATAATAATTAATTAGTTGTTTTGGTTTTCTATAGGTATCCTCCAATTACATAATTTTCTTTGAATATGCAAAACAGTTTTCTCTACTTAGAAGGATATTAACCAACCTAACTATAAAAAGATGCTCAATTGAAATAATAAGCTAAACCGGAAACCATTTGCATAATTACCACCTCAAAAGATTGATGCGCTATTCTCTTTAGATACTGAAATCTCAAATAAAAATATTATAATCATGTCTCACAATGGTGCATATAATATTCAGGTGGTGCAATAATAAACTGTAAAATTAAACAAAAATTTAACCACAGCTTCAAATTAGTGCTGTGCTTGAGTTTCAATTTGGCCACTTTAAGTTATGCCGGTCTCTATTTCTTTTTTGAATCGATACTTCTAAACCCACATCCATATAATAGAACCTCACTACGTAAAAACGAAACCCCGACTCATTACCAAATATTCACCGCAGAAAGAATGATCCTTCTAAACCTCTGAAGAACCCCACAATCCCTAGCTGAAATTGCAAGATTACGAAGATTTCGAAATAAAAGAAAATTGACTTACCAACTTGCACCCAATCCTCCCTGAAGGATTTCAGATAGAGCTCAGACTATAGTCTACACAGTAGGGATGCTGACCAAGATGAGAAAATCCATGACATAGGTTGGTACCTTAGGGATTGGTGATTTTTCGAAGGTTGATTTGGTGATTTTTGAGTTAGGGTTTTTGAGGGAGCAAGGAAAGAAAATTGTCGAGGGAGAGCCAAGTGTTTAAAGGAGGGAGATTAATTTCTGAAAAGAGGTGTTCCTTCTCAATTTTTAATACTACAAAACAACAGTGATTAAGACGCCAACAACTGTGGCAGTTCAAAACCATCACAATGACAGTTTCCAAACTGCTAAAAATCTACTTGAATCATCAAAAATGATATCCCATTTTTAACAATTTCCAAGCTGGCAAAAATATTGAAAAAAAAAAAAAGCATCACAAATTTCAACATTTGTGACAGTTTAGTTGGATCATCACAAATAAACCGTCACTATCAACGCACTTTCATATAATACCTACATACATATCCATATTATTTGAGTGTTTGTATGTTCATAAATGTTAGTAAAACAAGGTTAATTATACTTCTTATGATTTATACTCAGGTTATCTCCATTTTTCCCCTTTGGTTCAGACTAATCCATGTTTATGACAAGAAACAATAAACAGCAATATCTTTCAATAAGTACAAACAAGTTGGTATTCAGTACACAAGTTAAATTTATTCTAACCATAGTTGAGGAACAAAGCAATTAATAATTAAATCTGAAAAGGACTTGACTAAGTTAAATCAATCAATATCAAGGGTCGATAGCATCCTTAATTACTATTTCTCCTTATTTTTTTCTTATATATAATTTACTTATAGTCTTACACCAAATGAACTACATGCATAATTACCTTACAGTTTTAATATTGTAATCTTTTATCTATTTAATGGCCAGTTAATCGGAAGGATCAAGATATAAATAGAGTACTCAACTAGCTAGAGAAGAGAATTCATAAAATAATTGCAAAAGGAAAACTCAACAAAAATTTGACATAGAAGGTTGATCATCTGCCTCTCCTCACCTCCAAATCATTTATCTCTTGCCTCCTTTGAATTCTCTCAATGCATGCCAAAAGTCCCCTCTCAAAACCTAGGTAATTTATCATCAAAACCATGTTGAGTTTTAAAGAAAGACTTTTCCCTCCAATCCATCAATATTCTCTCTAAATTCTAATCTCCCTTTTTTCACAGCTTCAAGTTTCTTACTCTCAAGACCATTGAATATGATATAAAAATCATTTTTGTGCATTCATCTAATAGTTAAAATTTTTAGTTGAAATCGACTCTTAACATTATATCAAAGTTTTTTTGGTCTGACAAGCAACTTAAGTTTTTTGGATTAATTAACTGTGCACCTTATTGCACAATCAGTAAAAAAATATAAGCAAAACTTTAAAGAAGATGAATCAACGATTGAAAATCCTAAGAAAAATATGTTGCATGCCTATTTCAATTAATCATCAGCCGTTAGCTACCTACCTCTGTTGCCTGATGTTAACTGGTAACAACAATTGTCTGAGATAGGAAACTGAGACAATAAAAAGTAAATAAATAAATAAAAATCTATGTCTGGTCGGCACCATAACAAAGGGGAGGAATGAAGCCATAATGCTGCAGTTCAGACTGCAAAGCCACAGCCTCTTCAAAGTTACTTCAATCATGTCGGTTGCTTTCAAAAGCACCCGATTTCCTGCTGTCAGAACAACACACATTCACTACATTTGCTGAATGGCACAATATGATTTATTAGATAAATCAATTGTTACACTATATAATTCATCTAATAATTCATATTATGTCACATTATCGATTGACTCAATTCCACCTCTCAGTCTCCCCTATTTGTATCTAAAACTCTTGAAAATTGCTCAAATTAGCTTTCTTTTCACAGGCCTTGTGATACGAGAGAGAATACTCACTGGAATAAACTGGAGTCAAGTTTATCATCTTGCAAACAATGAGTAAAATACAGTCTGTTTATAAAAAGAATATTTTACTTATCTGCGTAGCTGAAGCACCTGTTGAGGTAAGAAGTTTGTGTTCATTATCATTTCACCAAATCTTTCAATTTTGTACCTAAGAATCATCAAAGGTTTTTCTCTATCTGCTAGCAGTAGGAAGCATGTAAATTAGCTTAAAATGCTTGAGATCCAGAAATAATAAGTCAAATAGAGCTTTTTTCTGAATTTTGAAGATTTTTTTTTTCTTAAGAATTTAGCCCAAAAACTTGAAAAGAATAACATACAAATAATTTTTAATTTGTTATCTCTCTTTTATTTTTTTGGCCAAAGCACATCATGTTTATGTTATACATATTATTTTGAGGTTATTATTTACAATTTTTCTCCAAATTTTCAATGTTTGATTCCTCTTAATATTTTTTAAAAATTAAATTTGTTAATTTTTATGGTTACTTTCTTTTAGGTGGTTTTGTTTAATTTTTAGCGTTTAAAAATGTGACAAGATGACAAGCTCTTAGAGTGCATAATTTTTTATTGGGCCATGAAAGCTAGTGTCCATATTTCATTGTGGGCTACATGGGCATCCTCATGCTTAGGCCATTTCTTTTCTCAACCCCATTTTTCTCTTCATACCCCTTTCTTGTTCCATTCTAGATTCTTCAGCTAGGTTTGATATAATTTGATTGAGGTGAAGTTCTGAATTGGATTCCTGCAATTTTATGAACATTTTTTTTTATTGTGTTGTGATTGTTTTAATGTTTTTGGATAACTAGCCACTATTAAAATGACTTTGGAATAGTAAAATATGGGGTGCCCATTGCCTTAATAAATTAAGTTAATCTAGAAATAAATAATTTAGTTTATATTGCTTATATAAAAATTTTCATTATAATTAATAGTCACGATTTTATTAGCTTGTACATAAAAGTATTTTAATATTCTTAACCAATAAAAAAGAATAAAAGTGCATGAGCGGTTCAATAACCGGTTCAGACAATTACCAACAAACCGCCCCTCTTGGGATTCATGTTGGGCCCGCAATTGTAAATATCGTCCACGAGGCAAAAGAGATGCAGAAGCAAATCGCGTCTAATAACAGCCAACCGTTTCAACGATCGAAGGCCTAAGCAATAGCGGCAGAGATATGGGAAGCAGTATTGCTACCAATATCATTCCCCAATTGGAGCTCCATAGTTGCTGTTTCAGGCGACTCGGCTCGACCCAGAACCGGCTAAGGACACTTCGGGCGAACAGCTACTCGAGAAGCTCGAGATTGAGCTTCAATGTCTCGCGGAGGAAGACATGTTATGATAGATTTGTTTGCTTTGCCGTGGATGATGAGTTGAGAAAAAAGCAGCAAGAGTTGAGTAGTAGTGGAAGTGGGGTTGGGTCCGCAATTGAAGATAGGCCTGGTAAGAGCAAAACCGAGTTGTGAGATTCTGGAAGTTTCAATTTTTCTGCTTAACATGCTTGAAATAGCTTTTGGGTATGTTTCAGAAAGCAGAAATAGTCAGAGGGTCCAATAAGGTCTTTCTATGCTATTTTCTCAATTATGATTGAATATGCTGATGCATTTTCTGGTTTTTCCTCTTTGCCTAGATAAATGGTAAATGTCATCTTCCAGTTGGGTATGAATTCTGATAGATTCTCTGGGATAAAGGAATTGTAGTGGAAGATATAAGGACTTAAAATGGCTGATTATGGGGATTGAGATTATGGAGAGGTAGAATATTAAATAATAGTCAATAAAAAATTTCCTTGAGATTAGCTTGCAAACATAGAATGTTTTTCCAGGATGTTGATTGACTATTAGTTGCTTGTATTATAATTTAAAAAATCTGAAGTTTTGTTGTTTGTATGTCTACAAAAGAAAGCTTTTTGGTCTAATGGTTAATAAAAAGATAGATGGTATGGTATCAAGCTAAATTCTTTTTAGGAATTTATAGTTGAAATTGAGTTTAGATATCCTCAGTGGGATTTTTCATTTAAAATAAACAATGATAATAGGCAATCCGGTTCTTAGCATGAAACTGGAAAGCTGGTGAAGTCTGTTTGTCTTAAAATCTAGTTCTATGATATTTGTTTGGTTTCAGGACCAACTCTTTCACCAATTCCGATACAAAGACAGTAACTGATTTTAGATTAAAGGCTTTGGATTTTTCTTTCTAGCATTCTGGCTATCAATCTTTCTATTATAGCATTAACAAGCATAGCTTCCTTCCTTATTTCCAATTTATACGATCCTTGATTCTTAATTCATCAGCTTGCATATTATCATTTGCAGAACATTGTGTTGGATTCATATGACATATGTGATGCTGTCATTGTATTATGTCTTATCTACTGTAATGTACTAGCATAGGCTAGAGCAATCTTGGTTGGATTTATCAGTCTAAGCAGAAGACAATAGGGTAACTTCCAAATCTACATAGTTTCCTGGTCTAGGCTGAGAAGTGGTATTGTGCTGCAAGCGTAATAGATACAGACATAGAGTTAAGATTCTGACATCAATTTGATGTTTCACAATGCAGATATGGTTGATAGTGCAGGAGAAGGAACCATCCAAGATTTTAAGCAAGATAATGAAGGAAGTGCACTCTATAATTTTCTCTATCCTAGTAAAGAGCTTCTTCCGGATGATAAAGAAATGAGCGTATTTGATCATCTTGAAGAGCTACGACAGAGAATCTTCGTTTCAGTTCTAGGTGTCGGAGCTGCCATTTTGGGATGCTTTGCAGTTTCAAAAGATCTAATAATGATTCTTGAAGCTCCTGTTAAATCACAGGGTGTGCGGTTTCTTCAACTAGCTCCTGGCGAGTTTTTCTTCACAACTTTAAAGGTAGGATTGGCTCTCTTCTCTCTTAAGAAGTTCTGTTGGTATGGATTGTAAAAGTAAAAGGTCTTACCTAGTTAAATTATCTGCTTTCTCTAATGATATAAAAGATTATTCAAATGTCTGAATGGTCTTGGACTGCACTATTGGCATAAATTGTTAGACAACGCAAAGAAGATTAACATCTGAATCAACAGTGGTTAAGAAGAAAAAAAGCAATAGAAACTTTTAGGGGTATAAACCATGTGGAAGTTCCTCTTGGTTAACGTTAAATTATAGGACTATCTTTACATTGTATGTAGACACGAGGAGGCTATCATGAAGCAAACTATTCCTACGTGAATGGCCGTGGCCAGGTTTTGGATTTTACTAAATGTGTATGACCCTTTAGAATCATTTTCTGTGATTGTTGTTTCTAATTTCCTATCATGTTTAATTATTAATGAGAAATTCCTGATTATCTAGATCTTGCGAATATAAAGGTTGAACATTATCATAAATGCATGCCCTTGCAAATTTAGTTGAACATTATCACAACTGCCTCTTCACCACCCTGCCAAATGAAAGAAGAGAAAAAGAAAGCTACCTTGTTAAAATTAATTTCTCTGCTGTTGTTTGGCAGGTGTCTGGATACTGTGGCCTTCTCTTGGGGAGTCCTCTCATTCTCTATGAGATCATAGCCTTTGTACTTCCAGGTCTAACAAGAGATGAAAGAAGGTTTCTTGGGCCAATTGTTTTGGGATCTTCAGTTCTTTTCTATGCCGGAATCGTCTTCTCTTACTTAGTCTTGACACCTGCAGCATTAAACTTCTTTGTTAATTATGCTGAGGGGGCTGTTGAGTCATTATGGTCCATTGATCAATACTTTGAGTTTGTACTGGTGCTTATGTTCAGTACAGGATTGTCTTTCCAGGTAAGACATCTTGACTGGTTTTATTCTTCCATTTTTTTATGTATTTGATGATTGTACATTTTGAACCAATTAGTATATAGAATGGATATGTATATAGTAGTAGCATTTAGATGCATCTACTTGGATCAATCTGGAGTTATCAAGAATGCTAATGTTCTATTAGCTTTGTTTTAGGAAATGATGTAAGGCCTTGGCATTAACTTGAATGCTCTCAAGATTGTTTGTGCTACCCTTTCATTTAGTTTTAGTCTGACATTGTCAAGAATCGATTCAACTTAAAAGATTAAGCTACTCAATGAAGGCGTAGAATTGGTTTTCTATTATATTTAACACGTTTCCTCATGCAAAAGCTTTTCGGGTTTGAAGTATGAATAAAGCACAGGTCTTCCCAAAAGATTTTATCTCCATACTATGTGAAGAACCAATTTAACCTAGAATGTTAAGCGAGAGAGAGTTTGATGGTTGATCATATTCGCAAATTTATCTTGTTCATTTTTCCTTCAATTTGTGAGCATTAATGGAATCTAATGGAAGTATTGTCGCAGGTTCCTGTCGTGCAATTTCTATTGGGACAAGTAGGACTGGTGTCTGGAGACCAGATGCTTTCAGTTTGGAGGTATGTTGTGGTTGGCGCAGTTGTGGCAGCTGCAGTAGTTACACCTTCTACTGATCCTGTCACTCAAGTTCTTCTAGCCACACCCCTTCTGGGTCTTTACCTCGGGGGTGCATGGATGGTCAAGCTTACAGGGCGGTGACCATGCCTTCTCACAACATCAAAACATGTTGGAAAATTTTCTGTCTGAATCTGCACACAGTATGTAGACATTACCAATTCAGAAAGTAGTCTAGTGTATATACAGTTGATACTCGATATGTTCTCATTATCCCTTCCTATATTTTAATTGATTTTCATGTATAATTCCATAAGCAATCTTCAGGAAATTTCATCATGGTTGTTGCTCTGTGGAACGTTTAATCGGTGATGATTCCTGTTCGGATAGTGAAGTCGAATTTTCTGGAAATGCACTCTGCCGGTGTAGGCAAAGATTATCATTGTCAAAATTGGGAAACTAAATACTAGCAATGCTTCCCTTGAAAAGTGGGAGAATTATATGAATAATATAACAAGAAACGAGAGTTTCGAATTCGAATCTTAAAAATATATTTGTATTAAAATTTAATAAATTTTTTTTGTTATTTTTATAATTTTTTTTAACTCAAATTAAATTATTTCATACTTAATATGATATTTAATATTGATAGTTTACACATATATATATATATATATAAAAAAAAAAAAGCAACTTATGATCAATAAAAAAGAAATATGAAAAAAATGGAATTACCTAATGTCAATACCCCGATAAATCCCCATGCTAAGAGAATAAGAGAGAGATCCTTCAAAATTCAAGCATCCTCTCTTCCTGTAAATTTATGCTATTACATTGTCAATTTCTTGAGGATAAACCAAATGCACCAAAAAATTCAAGGCCATGAAATTGTACCTGGAGGGTCTCATGGATGGTGTCGAAATGCCAAGTCAGGATTCTATTCAAGTGCTCTTATACAAGTAACTGATGTGACCACTTAAAAGCATTTAAGAAATGAAGTAATTAATTATAATTTTAAATTTTATTTTTTTTCAATAAAAAAAGATATGGAGTGGACAAAATGGTTCTTTAATGATATGGATTAATAATATGTCCAAGCCCAATAAGTTCCAAAAAGGCCCAAAGGCCATAATTACAAGGATGCCACCAATGCCAGCAAAATCGAATAGCATAGTGAGAAGGTAATCTTCCTCTCAGCTTGTTCCTTTCTAACTTACCATACTCTTCCTATTTCAAACGTTATTTTTTCAAGCGTCGGAGAACCTAATTTCCATCAACCACCTTTTTGTGCTTTGCTGATACCTGTCCCTTTATGTCGATACTTTAAAGAGCTCGAAATACTAATAAGAACGTCTAATGTTTTAATAGTTCATATGTTTTACCTCATTTATTATCATACTTTGTTTAAATTAATTAACAAAAAAAATTATTTTTAAAAATTTAATAATATTTATAGCATTATTTTATAATTATAACAAATTAAATGAAAATAAGATAAAAAGTGATAAAAACAATTTGAGATAATAATTAATGTAGAAATTTATTCAAAAAAGAAAAATGGAATAGGGTCAAACAAAATGGGAGATTCCGGCCAAAGGCAATTTGGCAATCCATCCTTCTTGGTCCATGAAAGAAGTTCTGTTCAAAAAATAATCAAGCTCAGGTCCACTCAAGTGCTTCATCCAAGGCACACGCTTGGACTTGTCAGCCCCTGGTCCTCTGCATCTCTCTTCCACATACATAAGGTTTTCTCTGCGTCAAGTAACATTTCATGCAAATGAGGTTTTATGTTAGTAATGACAACAATTATTTTCAATATTATAAACAACAAAATAAACCAATGAGCTTCAGAAGTACTTTTAACCAAAAGCATTTTTATATAATTTTTAAGTGTTTAATTTGACTTTTAAAAAAATAAAAAGCAAAAGCGAAAAAAATTATTTTTTTTCTTTCGAAATGGATACTCCTAAAAAGTTAGAAACAACTTCTGTTTTAGATTTTGCTTAAGACTGAATTTTTTTTAAAAAAAAAGTATAAATAAAAAAGCAGCCAAATATATATATATATATATATATGCTTTTAGAAATATTTTTTCTTTTTCACAAAACCGTGATCTGTTTCTGTGTTTTTTTAGAAGCACCAGTATACTTCTGGTATAAGTACTATTTTGATTTCTAAAATTAATTTAACTTTTTAAAAAAGAATTCAAAAATTTTAAAATCGCACGTAAGTAATTTTTTTTTCCTATGAAAAAAGGCTTCTAACAAAAATAAAAAATAAAAATTCTGTCTTTGAACACAATACAAGTATCAAAAGTTAAAACATACATCTTACTCATGGCGGGCGCCACGCCAAGCATTCCAGCCCATGGGTGTAATAACATCTTCCATTAATGAATCAGCTATGATGACTCTGGAGAAATTTCCATATCCTCTCCCAAGGAATGTCTTTCCTTTCCCAGTTATGGTACAATTTTTGAACACAAACCCATTGGTTTCATTTGCTGCTTCCCTTTTCTGCGCAGTTAGGAATCCAACGAGGCCTTTGAGACCATATTTCCCCACTGAATAGTCTATTATACTTTCCTACAAAATAATCACAAGGAACAATTAATTTATCATAGTTTACAATGAATATTAAAGATTTAATTAACTTATTCAACCAAAAAAGAGTGAAGGAAAAATTAACCTCAAACATAGACTGACCTTTCCCAAATATGAAATCTATTGCTCCCTGAATGTAGCAGTTATGGTAGTAATGGCGACCACTGGTATCTTGCACCCCGAAAAATGAACAATCAAAAATTGCAATTTTATCTCCTTCTATTCTAGCTGCTTCAGCAGGGCGGATAGGGCTTGCTTCTAATTGGATTGGGTCATTATGAGTATTCTGCAAGAAAGAGGAAAAAACAATAGTGAAGTTCCAAAGCATTCTGTACAAAGTCTGGGATATAAAAACGGGGCAAAATTTACTATTTAGTATTTTATATGATGTTCTACCCCCTTTCATTTTTTTGGTAACTGATGTTTCACTCTTTTTGATTATTAAGAAAGTATAATGATATATTTTATTTCTCTTAATAAAAATTATTATATTATTTTATATTTTTCAAATCAATGGAAAAGATAAAAACAATGGATGAGATAAGAAAATAAAATAATAAAATTTAATTCTATAAATACTAGGTCTCACCTTAGGCAATTTTAAGGGCATATACCTCTCATATTGGTGCTGGCCCAATGTTTATAAAAAATAATATGTTTAGATTGACTTTTAAAAAAATATTTTTCAAGTATAAAAATAAAAATAAATTTCAAAAACAGTTTTTTTGTCTTCTAGAGCTTTATATATATATATATATATATATATATATATCTTTTGGAAGCATTCAAAAAACAAATATTTTGACTTGTGGCACTTCTATTTTGTTTATATATATATATATATCTTTTGGAAGCATTCAAAAAACAAATATTTTGACTTGTGGCACTTCTATTTTGTTTTAAGAGCTAACCCAAGCATTTAAAATAATATATTAGTGTTTTTTTTTTTCTTCACAACACTTTTAAGAGAAAAAGGAAAAAATAAAATCCAAACTAGCCTTTATTATATCCTATCACCCACGCCGAACCTTTGGCATTTCTAATTAATACAAATTGATTTATGAGTATTTACCTTGAAAGTAATGCCCTCTACGATTATGTTATCTGCTCCAGAAGTACTAAACGTAGGAGTATTAAAAGGTGGCAGGCCATCAAATTCGATGCTGGTGGATTTGCTTCCAGCTCCTTGCAGATAAATGCAGGGCTGATATCTAGAAATTGTCACATTCTCTCTGCAATTCATCATCATTGTATCAAGCAATTGATTATCATCATGAGAAAATGGTAACAAAGTTTGAATGAAGAATACTAGTAATATGAGGAGATTAATGGTTCGGTGCAGTAACACAATCCTCAAAGATTAAGTTTTGACACTTTCGTAACTTAGAATTAAACTCGATCTTATTTTCATATGCTTGAGTTAGTATTAACAAGCTCGCATATCCGTTCTATCTATGACGGGAAATAAAGAAGGGTAGTAATACTTTCTTTGTAGTACATTCATCCGTCTCAATGATATGTAAAAGAAGCAAAGCTATTACCTATAATGCCTGGGGAAATCTTGATGTGAATCCATTGAGAGTTGTCTGAAGGGACAGACTCAACGGCACTTTGAACTGTTTTGAAGTTTGCTGTCCCCGATTGACTAACTGTAATGGTTTTTGGAGGACCTCTGCAATCTAGGGCTTGGGCATTGCGAGCACAAAGATTAAGATGAAGGATTAGTAATGTAAAAATGAAGGAAAATATCTCTTGATATTGCATCATCTCTATTTTTCTATGAATCTCTCTAGGCTTGTAGGGTGTAGACCATTGTTGATTCCCCAGAGTAGTGCTTTTTATAAGGAAGAATTAAAAAAAAAAAAAAAAGAGAAAAGAAAAAAAGGTAAACAAGGCTTATGAAATTGTAATGTTATTAAGGTCCGATAATAAAATAAGGATAGGTAGAAAAAATGGACAAGATAAGAATAAGATAAGATAAAAGCTTAATAATAAGTTTTTATCTGATTCAATGTATAATGCATATTAGAAATTTTTATCTTATCTTGTTTGAGATAAATCAATTAATATTAGGATATGATATAAATGGTGTGAAACTGACAAACTCTTTATCTTCTATAATATTATATTGTACTTAACGATTCCATCATTGAAGTCTTTTTTTTTTTTTTTTTAAATAGACAAAATAAGCCCGAAATCATAACTATGATAAAAAATTAATTGTAATTCCAAATATTTAGAATGTCATTGCCAAATCATGATTGAATATCAATTCAATGCAATAATGAATTATTTAAATATTGAATGTTCATTGTTTTGAATTTTAAAAAAGTTTCTAGTTAGAACATTTTATTGGTGTCAATCATCTTAACGGTTGACTAAATAAATTGATTATTATATAAAAAAGAATATCAACATGATTTTCTTGCAATTAATTAATTAATCATGAACATGGATTTTAAAATATGATGTCTTTCTTAACTTTCATGGTAAAGACACTTGTCGTGGTCTTGTTGGCTATTTGAAAAATGCATTAAATGAGAAAAAAAAAATTGAAGTATTCATAGATGATAAGCTTAAGAACGGAAAAGACATGGAGCCTGCACTTATTAGAGCAATTGAAGAATTAGATATTTCTTTGGCCATATTCTCTAAATACTATGCTGATTTAGTATGGTGCTTGAGAGAACTTGAGAAAATAATAGAGTACAAGGAGAATAATGATTACCTCATATAGTACTGGTAGTTC
Organism: Bauhinia variegata; assembly: GCA_022379115.2. Taxonomy (NCBI): domain Eukaryota; kingdom Viridiplantae; phylum Streptophyta; class Magnoliopsida; order Fabales; family Fabaceae; genus Bauhinia; species Bauhinia variegata. The sequence goes on along the minus strand of CM039438.1, from coordinate 7,862,982 downwards.
TAATTCTTATATATAATTTTATAGTCTAACTTTGTGGTATTTTAGTTTTGATTTGAGGAATTTAGCCTTTGGCTATTTTACAAGGTTGTGTGGTGACAAGCAAATTTTACCAATTTTTTTTACAAAATGAGCCCTCATTAAGGTGCTCTATGGAATTTTGTGTGTAATCATATGACTCACCTTTACATATCTCTAGCTTTTGTTTAAACCACATCTATTAATCCTAGAAGCTATTCTATAGATGCACTTTCTTTCTTTTTTTTATCTCATTTGTTTTGGTGAAATTCAAACTTAAACTTGGGGTGTGTTTCATTCAATAGAGGGGAGGGGAGAGGAGGGATTTATTGGAGGGGAGAGCCTTCCCTTATTTGGTTTGTGAAAAGAGGGGAGGGGAGACTAAGGATAAATTTACTATTATAATCTTATAAGTAGAAAAAAAAAAATTGAAAGAGAGATATAATGTGAAAGGTAATTTAGTAATTGTATAGAATCCCTCCAAATCCCTCCATTTTGGGAGGGAAAGAAGTGAGGAGAAAATGTAAGAATTTTACCCAAAATTTCCTTCCCCTCCCCTCTAACTTACTCACTCAAACAATGTGACATTCCCAAAATCCCTCCTCTCCCCTCCAAATCCCTTAAAGCAAACACTGCAGTTATAATATGACCTTTATGAGTGAATAGTCATGAAATTAACATGTTTTATATAATTTAAAGAACTTTAATACTTGAAAAATCATTGAATTGGGTTTACTCTCTTTAAGATTTTCAAAATAAAGTATTAATTTGAGATATTGGAGGATATCGAACCTGTCCTATGAATTGTATAAAGTAATTGGTGAGAAGTTTTTGAACTACGAAAGAAATTGAAAGAAGAAAGGTTATTAGTAACATCCAAGATTTGCAACGTCTTTCTCTCGTCAGTAACATCAAAATTCACACTTTTCACGTTATGTCATTTCTAGGATTGAAAAAAATTGGGTGAACGAACAATTAGGAATTTTGTAGAAAACTTCGTGTACTTTATAATAGAGGGAGATATATATCAACAAACAGCTCCAAGTAACAAACCTTTTTCCTGTAGAGACATTTAGAGGGTGTATCTCCCTTAAAGCAAAATCTTAGAAGTTCTGGATTTTTTTTTGAAAAGACCATGTCCTTTACCAAAAACTAATTAGGAGCATTTCAATTCTGATTTGATGACATTTATATTTTGCATAAATATAGGCAAACAAACATAATGTAAATTGATATCTGGCTCTTACTATTTGCATGCAAGTAACGGTAAAAGGTTCTAGTACAAGACAATTATCTTTATTCTTAGTAAAAAAATGAGATTATGTGTCGCTATTTTATGATAAGGTTTTTAGTCACAACATAATCAATGAAATTAAAGAAAGCAGAGATTCATCCCAACACAATTGCACAACTCATGATGAATATCCGAAGATTTCATTTGAATTTTTTTATTGGGGTTTCGGCAAGAGCTACCTATATATAAAAGAGGATGAGATGTATCCAACAAGTAATTTTGGGAAATTGAATTCTTTAGTGATAAATATAGGAAGAAATATATGATATAAAAGGATAAGAGTTGTACTTAATATATGCCTCAAAATTACACTATCTTTTTGGTGTGACTAGTCTCAAATTGAGGTTCAGTTCGGAAAAGTGTGACTAGTCTCAAATCAAGAAAATGGCTTCTCCCATATAGCAAAAAAGAGAAAAAGAAAAGTAAGAATTTTAAGGCATTTCATCTTCTAATTGCAACTTAATTAGAATAAGAACAAGAGGTGCTTGATAAACACTTTTTAGTGTTTATCTTTGTACTCTTATACTTACTTCTAGCATTTCAAATTTGTATTTAATTGTTTAATCATCATTTACTTTTTATCATTGAGACCTAATTAGAATTTATTGTATTTTATATTAATTTTCTCACTTTAAAGTCCAATTTTATTTGTTAGGGATTTTTAATTTCAAGATTGGACCTGGAAGGCCTTAGATCGGGTTGGGATTTATGTCCAACCTTAGGATTTGAGCAATAAATCTTCATTAAATCATGAAGTGAGGGCATAAAAGAGATTTTTTGAACTCAAAATGGCGAAATAGGCATTTGACAACTTAAAGAGGGGAAATGTCGTAATTTGGGCCTCATTAATGGCAATTTTATAATTTGGGCTTAATTACTGGCAATTTTGTAATTTTCGCCACACTTTAACCTAGGAATTTGGCTAGGCTCCTCCCTCACAATCCCTAGCCGCCACTTTTCATCATTCTCTCTAGTTTTCTTCTTTTCCTCTTCCCCCATGGGTGCCTCTATGAAAATGGAAGGCTATACGCTTCTGTAATCAACTTGAGATGACTTGAAAACTGTCAGTTTAATTCTTGAGACCATTGTTGCATTTATTTTGAATTTAATGAAAGTTATGCTTCTCTACTCCTTGTTTCTCTTTCTGGGATTATGTATGATGATTTTTATGCATGATTTATGGATGGGTTTGTGGGATTTCTAGGTCTGATCACCCTAGGAGTAATTTCTAGAGAGTATAACCTCATTTGGTTGGATAGAAATTCAGAATTTAGGTCTTGGATGCTCTAATCCCTTGCTGCAATGATAATTGGGGTTGGGTTTGGTTCCAATAGCCATAGCCTATGCGATTGTGTAGAAAGAATTGTCGAACTAGGTGTAGGGATACCGACTTAGTTAGGTTCAACGAGATTAATTAATTAGATAGATTAACCTTGAGATTTCGGGGTTAATCTAGTTAATTGGAATAACTGGAATTAAATTTTATCTTTGGGTCGAGAATAAAATCATTGATGTCTGATAGTTCCTAAGTTGATTTCATTCACAACATTTGTTTACTTTTGTTTTATCTCATAGGCTGATTGCTTTTATTTACTATTATTGCTGTTGATTTTGTTGAAACCCCCTAGTCCCTTAGCCTAATCTGATTGAGACATGTACTAGTGATTCTCTGTGAACACGACCCTAATTAAAAACTTGAACTTGGATTTTTAATTTGATCGTCACCTATAGTAGCGACGCTATAAGCGTGTGTCAATGTCTCTCAATTGGCTTTCTCTATATATTGAGACTTTTTCTTTATGAATGTGATGAACCAATCTACCATTATTTGCACCATATAATATTTACCTAAAAAACTAGACAGGAGTTATTTGTCGAAATGTTTTCCCAATATTCCTTTCATTTATGGTATGTCTTTTCCTTTTAGTTCTAAGTTGACTCATTAAGCTATTTTAAGTATGGAAACTTGAAATTAGCTTCTATTGCTTCCCATATGTTATTATTTCTAATGAATTTCTTGGTTGCTAAACTAAAATGTTTCCTTGTGGGTTTGCGCGATTGGAGGTGTATCATACGGTCTAAATATTACAACTACATACCATGAATGGCAAGCTTATTTAAATCTATGTTTAATTAAGAGCCTTTAGGGAAAACAATTGGTGGGTGTTGCCTATCAAACAACGATTCACTGTAACATGGATATTGTTTGGAAAAAAGTTCAAATAACCCCTTAAACTTTATTTAATGTGCACTTCATCTCGTTGAACTTTTTAAAAGTGCACTTAATCCTCAACCTTAACAAAAGTGTTTAAAAACTTAATAGAACTAAGTCACATGAATAGCACATAAATTACCAAAATTGCAAAATTCTAAAAATAATAAAGGTATAATTAGAATATCAATTCTACTACTCTCTTCTTCATCACATGGCAGAACCAACAGAGGCTGTCGGAGAGATTGCCGGCCATGTCACCGGAAAACCGTAATTTGAATTACAACTCGAAAATCAACATTTGTCTTTGCATCTTTTCCATCTTTCTCATTATTGCTCCCTAGAATTGCAAATTTGTTATGCTGTACAAACTTGTGAAGCACCAGCACTTGAAAATGTGATTACAAGCAGAAAAAAAATATAAAGAATCAAATGCAACAGAGAGTTGCAAATGTATGATAAAAGAAGAATTTCATCCATAGAAAATAGTAAGTATGGGTGCCAAAATAGTGCAGTTGGGCCAACAAAAACCCCATAAAAAGAGTAATTTCAATCGCATTAAAAAGTTCTATCTAGTCAGGTATTCCACCGATATTACATACAAACATATGGTATTGAACATTAAACAATAATAGAAATAGGCAACAAAAACAACTTTAAATCTCAAATCACTAACTTAAAAAATCTTAAGTCCCAAAGCAACGCAACCAGTGGTGCCGCCAAATCAATACCATAAACTAATCTCAACAGGTCCTTACTTGGTAGAGGTTCAGATATACAACTTCAAGTAAATATACAATGCACTATATTTTGTATATTTTACTTGAAGTTGTATATTTGACTCATATCCCAATATTAAATATATACTTGGTGGAGGTCCTTACTTGCATTTCCCAGTATTAAATATATACAAGGCACAGAAGAAATAGGCATATTCCCTACGATGCCAAACGGGGCTTTAATTATGGGTCTTTCTTACCCAACAATATTAAGTAATCAAAGAAACAAGAACAAGTAAAATTAGAAAAATTCAAGGACTCATTGACGAGAAACAAAAGAAGTCTCTTCTATTACCAAGGAAGCTATAGAAATGAATAGTGTTGATTCCACTCTCTTTTTTTTCTTTAGTTGATATTATTTTAGTGAAATTATATTCTTTAAAGTGAAGATTGCTCTTTATTATGATAAAAGCCATCTTCACCAGCCGTAGAGTAATTATATTTGTGTGTAAAAAGTCTTCGTTATCATCTCATAGGTTCACTTTCGTGTTGTTTCTAGGAAAACTGCGTTTAGACTTCCTTTATTCTTTAAAGTACAATGGATCTCTATATATATGTGTAAGACTAAATAAATAGGAAATAAAGAATAAGCATAGTTTATTTACATCGGTTGATTTTACTTGATTTGTGTTCTGTGATTGACATGATTTATGAGATGTTTTTGTGTTTGATTTGTGGCAAGTACTTTTTGTTTGTTGATTTTGTTTGATTTGTGCTGTGTGATTAGCATGATTTATTGGAAAAAGCATCTATTTTAAGTCTTTGGTCTTCAGACTTTTAGCTAGCTCTTTCTTTTTGCTTTGCTCCTTTGTGCTTCTAAATTGCAGGTTCACTTTACTAGTTGCTTTGAAGAAATTGCGTTGGAGAAATAATAGGTACTTCATAATCTGCTTTCATTTTCTGCTCATCCAAACGCAGTGGAAGACGCATGAATTTAGCATTTCTTGAAGTATAATCAGGCAATTGATCAGAATTCTCACTGGCCAAAGCAGTAAGTCTGAATATTGATTTTATTCCCATCCAAACGGTATGAATGATTCACAATCTTTGTTGAGATTTGAAATTTGTTAATTTCTTACATATCCTTTGAGAAATAGTTTGATTTGATCAACATGCAGTAAAGTATGTATACAGATATCATTAATACAGGCATATCTTCTTTAAAAGCATGTTTTATCATGTTCCACCACATTTATTGCATGATTGATTTAAACAATTACTGTGCTCTATTGTAGGTAGGGAATGGCCTCTTCTTCTTCCAATTATTCTCAATGAAAATATAATGCCTTCCTTAGCTCCGGAGGCGAAGATACTCGTCGCTGTTTTATCAGCCATTTGGAAAAGGCACTGAATGATAAAAAAAAAATTGCATTATTCATAAACGATAAGTTTAAGAAAGGAAAAGAAATATCACCTGCATTTATTACAACAATTGAAGAATCAGATATTTCTTTGATTGTATTTTCCAAACACTATGCTGATTCAGTATGGTGCTTAAGAGAACTTGAGAAGATAATAGACTGCAAGGAGAATAATGATGACTACACCATAGTACCTATCTTTTATGATTTTGATCCGGACTCGTCTAATTTACCCCAACCAAAAAAATGGGGTTCTTTAACCCCATCTTATGTGGCAAAATATTAACCGTTGTTTTATAATCTATGATAGAAAACTGTTTACTTGTAACCTTTACATTTGGTTTCTTGTTTTCTTGCAAGTGAACCCATATAATTATTTGAAATTATGAATTATGCCCAGAATCTTATAATTCCTTTCATTTTCATTTCTGACACTCGATTCCTGACTCTCCCTCTAACCCCATTTTGTTTTTCTGCTTGTTCATACCTTCCCATGATATAAATTGAGTTGTACTCAATTTTAAATATGTTTGACTGTTTTTTTAATTATTTTTGTAAATTTGTTTATATATTCTTAAAGTTAAATTACATGGTTGTTTAAATTTTAAATTATATAAACATTTTATTTTAGGCTAAAAGGGTTAGTATTTTAGACTAAAAATATTAACATTTTAGAGCTAAATAGATTATTTATATTATTTTTTTTATTAAAGGTTCTTCTAATACAAGGAAAGTCTTTTTGCATAATATTATAATATTTGAATTAGTTTTTTTTTTTTTTTTTTAAAAAAAGAAAGCATAAGCACCTTCTAAGAGAAGTTTTGTAATAGGATGCTTTTAAAAAAAATAGAAGTAAAAGCAAGTCTTAGTTTTCATTTTGAAAGAAAAATATCTTTAAAAGTTAAAATTGTTATTTTTAACTTCTATTTTTTACTTTTATACTTTAAAAGTACTTTTGTTAATGTCAATATAAACTACCTAAAAAATTTGTATCATATAGTGAGGTCAAATTTAGATTACACAAATATCATTTTATTTATAAAACAAAAAAAACTAATGAAATAAATTAGAAAATAGATTAATGACATGCTTAAATAAAAAATATCTAAAATTTTCATTACATTAATGACACCAACAAGAAGTTTCTATGATATACATTAAACCTATCCAAATACGAAAAGATGAAACTCTACTTGAATAATATTTTTCTATATGCTTTGCATTTGCAAATTACTGAGTTATGCAATAAAAGGTCATTGAGTAACATAAAAACACCAAAAATGTTATATTATCCATAATAAGTTGGGTATATGTAAAATGCTGCATTGTCTACATTCTATAATTAGCAAATAATAGTGCACACTTGAACATGATCTCATATCAAGCACATAGTCAATAATTAAGATACTAATCAAGATGAATACCTAATTATATTTTCCCTGACTTTATCTTTTCATTTTCCCCTATGGTATATTATTCAAACATTGTCTCTTTTTTTTTTTTTTTGATAATTCATATAGAGGACAAACAACAGAAGCTTTAATTGAGAATCAAACACAAAATGAGTAAATTTAGCTATCCCACAATGTGTTCATTTTCCTCTTTTACTTCCCTACCTTAAAGTCAAAAAATGTATTTTAAATAACTCATTAATACTAATAATAATATTTTAATAATTTGTAACTAATGGAAGGGAAGTGAAACACGAACGTCATATCTGATTGTGTTTCCTTACATAGATACTACCAATAAATTTTACCAAGTATTATTATAGGACAAACATAAAGTAATAGCAATATAAGATCATTTTTAAAAGTGAAGAGGAAAACAATTTATATTTTAGCTTTCAAGAACCTAATAATATAGAAGATAATTCTAATTTTATTAAAAAAATAATTTTAGACTTAGAAAGAGTTTATAATGATAATAAGTAAATCACGTTGCTCATTACTTAAAATATTTTTCAATTTATTAAGTTGCATTGACAAATAATACATCAATGACATGAATATAAATATATGTAGAACTTAATTAAAATCAACTAATTAGAATATAAAAAAATCTAAAACTTAATTAGTGCTAATTTTTTTATGGTTACTTAAAATAAAAATAAATGATTGAGAAAATGATATGTAAAGCTTTACAATTAAAAAAAACATAAAAAAGTACCAAACTTTAGTTTTAAGTGTATAAACTTGGATTTAAAAAAATGAATTAATTAGAAATTAGCACATGCTGCTAACGAATCTTTGTCATTTTGGTTTTAAGTGTAGTGCTATTGTCTTAGGTGAGAAACAAAAAAAAAAAAAAAAACTTTGAGTCAAAACAAAAAATGATGATTAGTGTTGTTAAGTTATGAGACTACTATTGAAGCACTCGTGCACCACCCATCATAGAAGACATGCGCAGTTAGTTAGTTAAATTTCCTATAGAATTAATGGCTCTTAAGTTTCCAAGATAATAAAGCTGATTGTAATGAAAGGAATGGGAGGGAAAACTCAGAATGCGAAAGGACATAGGAGGGATGAGAAAATAAAACTTTCAAAAATTAATGGGGTTAATTTATAATTAATCAAAATTATGTATAGCAGGTTAAATGAATAAGTGGGTCTAAATTTTAATCTAGTTGTCATAATTATATTTGTCCACATAAGATAGGGTAATTTGACCCAAACTTCACTTGGGGTCAGTTAGACTCCCCCTTTTGATCCATCAACCGTACGCCATCAAATAAGGGCCTATGGAGAAGCATTTGTTAAACATGAAACGCGCTTGGGGCATGATCCTTGCAAGTTAGAGAGTTGTAGAACTGCTTTGAAGAAGGTTTCCAGTTTATCTGGATTGGTTTCTTCAGATTTTAAGTGAGTTAATATATTAATTTATCCGTTGATTTTTTTTTTTGATAAGCTATATATTTGTTAATTTGATTCCTCAAAGTTACTGTAAAGTATATATTTGTCTCTGAGTAGGTCATATGTATTTTATTCTTGCCATAGAAAGCAGGAGCATATGTAATCATTTGAAATTATAGATGCAACGCCCCGTTGGGTGAGAGAGTCAGGGTGCATTGGGTTATATATGGAGGTTGTTGGGCCCGGGAGATGCCCAGATAACGGGGGATCATATTTCACTTCTGCTGAAGCTAACACACCAATACATAAACCTGTGAAAGAATATACTTCATAGACTTGACACCAACTTTCAACCTAAAGGCTTAAGCTTTTAAATGCATGGGTCTCTCTATTATATATATCTTTCACCTCTCTTTAATTTACCTGATGTGGGACATCACTCACACTTGAATTCCTAACAGAGGTTGCATGTTAAATCTGAATTGAAGAATAAGCTTATTTCCAAAGATAAAATAATTGTGAACCAAAAAGTAAAGTTTTTAAAAAATAAAGTAAGGGAGATACTAAAGTAAGAAAGTAGGTGTAAAAATAAGTGTAGATAAAAAAGGTGTATGTATAGCATTATTCCTTTGACAATAACCACTGCTTGTATGCATTTCTCATTTTGCAGGGAATAGAAGCAAGGCTGAAATAAATGAGGCATGGCACAGCTCGTTGAAAAGAAACAAGTGGTATGAGAAAAATCCTTTGTTGTGGAGAGTTGAGAATGTAGAACAGTGTTGTAAGCTTAATATGTGTGAGGACTATCTAAATACTTCAAGAATGTTAGTTTATTTATTTTTTCTTTTTTTGTCCTGGAAAAAGATATAATTTATGGTGTATTTGATGTTATGCATCACAGTGTGTTATTTCTTTGTTTACTTGGATTTTCCTGGAAAAAGATATAATTTATTTGTTTACTGTATTTGATGTTAGTTTACTTGCTTAATATATATATTGTTTGTAATCCAGGTCCTTTTCTTTACTGTCCAGCTAAAAGAAATGATGTGGTATCTTTTTTTCTTGGTGCAAGTATCCTTTTTTTCTTTGAGTACTATGTATTACATATTATTTTAATATTGAGATTTGTGTCATGAATTGCATGATGTTAGATTTCACATTCAAAACTTCTTTAATTTTTAATTTGAATTTCGAAATTCTAAGTTTGAATTTGATTTAATGAGTAGAATGTGATATAATTTTCATTTCTTTTATTGTATATGAATTATGATGATATTTTATACTTTATTAAAGAGATGTTATTTGATAATTTTACTATTTTATTTTTATTAATTACTTTTAAATTTTTTATTATTAATTTATCTCCCAATTCTTACACTTCTTTGTAAAGCCCTCTAGTTTGATGCCAACTTAAAGTGGTTAATAAACATGTATAATAGAAGATATATCATAGGCAGGCTAGCATCAGGAAATTAAATGCGTTAGGATCTCTTTTAATAGGAATAAGAGAGAAATCCTTCAAAATTCATGCGCCCTCTCTTCCAAGTAGGTTTGCAAAGTGTAAACATCCGTGGCCTCGTTGCTCTGATTATCAGACAAGATCTACCTTCATAGTAATCATTTGCTGCTTCAAATACGCTGTTTTCTTTTTCAATTCTCTGTCACTTCTTCCTTGAGATTTCAACAAATGGATAAGTGGACTTGAAATCTGTCCATGCTTCAAGCCGAATAGGCTTTGCATTCAAGAAAGATAGAGAGAGAGTGTGTGTTAAATATAAAATCATTTTGTCACTTTTAGCCGTTCAAATTGAATTAATTCTTAACACTAAGCAACAAGCCGAACTCTCCAACACCTACATCAAGTGGTTTAAAGTTAAAACCGCTTTTGCATACTGCTATAGCTAAAGAACTGGATTACTTTGTTTAAAATTTGATCCATGAAAAGATCTCAACTTTGTTTTGGAGATCCTTAGATAATATTAAACACTTGTAGCATGTGCAACCCCGATTTGGTTTGTGAAACATATTAACATCTCATAAATCAATGACCTTAATCATTTAATGCTGAGATAATAGATGATATTCCCCTCCTTGCTCCATGAGAAGATGTACTCATTCACTAAACGACCACATTCAAAGCAAGAAACGACAACCCCTTTAAATGATTCTTTAGAAGGTAAATAAAATCAAGCGATTGGCGTGCCGTGGTATAAGTGCAACCTAATTTCTCTAAGTATTCCTTGAGTGCCATCTCCAAACCGTTAAGGATGGAGCCCCAGCAAAAGGACAAGATCTAAGGAGTTAAAGCGAGAACATCTTCCTAGAAGATTGACCCCATGTTCCCTCCTTGAGGAGAAACCTTTTCTCTATCCCTTAAGAAAGACACGGTTAATCTTTTGACTTTGGTAATGGAAAATTTAGTTAAATTGACATTTTAACACATAGATAAGTGGGCTTGTAAAGCATGCAGGAGAGAGTAGATATAAAATCACTCAGCGTTCATCAAATACTTTAGCCTTTCCAGTTGACTTTACAAGGCTAATATTAAACTCTTATACACCCCTTACTAATGAAACACTATTGTCGTATTAACCAATGGTCTTAGTCATTCAATACTGAGCTAATGTAGGATATTCCCTTACTCCTTGCTACATAAGAAGAGGATTTCCTTTTCCATTAAACGACCTTCAGAAGAGCGAACGACAATCCCTTTCAATGATTCTTGAAATGGTAAAATCAAGTTATGGCAGTGCAGTGAAGCGCTTGGTAATTTCCCCAAGTATTCCTTGAGTGCCATCTCAAAACCCTTCGGCACAACATCATCTTCCCAGTACTTAAACCTCTCCAGTGCCCTAAGAATATTAGGTCCACTGTCCCTGGCCATTTCACCAACTCCTCCTCCACAGATCATTGCCCATCCCTCATCACCATCATAGTTAAGAAGATTGGTGAGTTCTCTCATGAATTCATCATTGTTTTCTGTTTTGTTTTGTTGCAACTTTGAGTACTGCATGCTTTCCAGTCTTGCCCAAAAGAGCCAAAGGGATGGGTTATTTGGCAAAAAGTAGCTCAAGTTTTCTTTAGCAATGGCTGCAGCCATTTTCTGTGTCTCCTCCTTCTCGTCGTGCTCCCCCACGTAGACCATCTTTAGCTTGATTTTAGCAGCCCTCGCAACAGATGTCATTGTCTTTGTGAATGTTCGAATCCACTCAAGATTTGAACCTCCGTAAAGGCATATATGGTTGTCTTCTGATATCTGGGTACAAAGGGAAACAAAGAAAGGACCATATATTGATGTCAAATAAAGGATTATTGCATAATTTTCAAAGATCCTCTTTAACAGACAATTGTGTGTGTGTGTATAAATATACTTGTTAGTCTAGGGTTAGTTGGTTACATTTAAATTCCAAATATATATGGAGTTCGGTATATATAAACGCACAAGTCCATACTTCTGTAAACTTGGAATTCCTTCCATATGTTGAAAAATAATCTAGTGACTCTAGTTGAATAAAGCAATTCGGAAAAAAGATAATGGCAATAGAACTGTGTAGGAAAACCAAAGAAATAAAAAAGAAACTTTGAATCTAGATTCACTATAGTTGATTTTTTATGTAGTCACTGTACTTGAGATGTGATGTAATAAAAGCCGTTTGATAAATGGATCGATGCATAGCCCTGCATTGTTGAATCCATCGAGCCATTCCTATCATGTTACGTTGTCAATTAGTTCACAAACTTGCTATTTTCTCACATACTAATAAATCTCTCATCGTAACATCTCATCTACAACGTTCTCCCTCTTACTTCTTCTCAACTATCTGACCACTTCAATCAAACAAACCAAGCCTACCAGCCAATACCAACACCATACCGTTATACTTTCTCAACAATATATTGATATCCAGACAAAGATAAGTTGCATATTGCATATTGCATATATATATGTGTGTGTGTCTATGTATGTATATATAAACTGTTGTTACCCATTCCAAAATGGTAGCATCAATGGGGTCGATGAGTGTTCTCAGGCTCCATATTTGATTGCTCCACAAGTCTTCCTCTCTCTCACGAGCGAATGGAAAAGCCAAGTTTCCCCAAATCCACATCAAGTGGATAACATTTGTGGAGGTCACCCTCCCTTGTGGATCCCTGACCAGCAGAATGGGCTTTCCTGTGAAATTCATTTTCTCTTTGATTTCAACAACACTTGCTGGGTCAATCACTGAATAGCGGACACTGTGCCATGGCATCATTGATTTCAATTCTCCAAACCTGCATTGATTTAAATAAGTCCACCTCCGTTTTTCGACAACCGGGATCCATACCATTTCATAGAGCCTCTCATCTGATTGCATTGCTTGCTGTTTATACAATTTATCTAGTACTTGTATTTCTTCATCTGAAATATTGTTAAGATCTGATATGAGCAGCAAGACATGCTTCTTCCTTTGGCTCTCCACATTAACCTGCTTGTTCAAATAGTTGAAAATCTTATTTAATTTGTTCCAGTTAAGATATTTACAAACTACAGAGGATTAGATTTTGGATCAAACCCTTGTTTCGTTTGAACCAATTGTATCTATCTCCAGATCTTCCTCGGAGTATCTTAGAGACTGGCGAATTATCTCCTCCCCTGCATTAATTTCCATAGAGTATGGAAAAGGGAATTTCACTTTTTCCCCATTAGAAACTTGAAAGCTCAATTTAGTAAGTTCATTAAAATAATTCATCAGGGAAGATTTTCCCAAGGGCTGTAGAGTAGTATTCATTAGAAAATTTCCCAAAATATTATGATCAGAAAATATCCCAAGGTAACATAAAATATTGAAGCCAAATTGTCACTTGGTCTTTCCTCACCTATATTTCGATAGCACTTATCCAATTGATCCTTGAGTTTTTGATGTATACTGTTGACCTCCGAAACCAAATTTGACAATTCCAAAGCCTCTCTACTTGGTGAAATGTACCTATAATCATTAATTATTGAGCGCATTGAATTGAATACTTTTTCATCATTAAATAGTTTTCAAGTGCTAATTTGGACACTTACAAAAGGCTATTTGCTGGTAGGTAGATTGATTATCTAAGTATAATTGAAGTAACAACGTACAAAATTAAATTACAGGCTAGAAGTGACAACTGAGAAATATTTCCAAAATAAAAGATATATTTTACTCTTGAATATTTAAAAGGGGTTACTATTACTTTAAAAAGTAATTGAGTTGATTTGGATCATGAGAAGGTAGGCTTACTCTTGTCTGAAGTTCATAATGCTAGCAATTTGCCGCGAACAACTCACAATACTTTTGATGGTCAAATAAGCAGCATTAGGAACAAGAGCACTATCAGACTCAGCTTGTTTGTCCTCAGAAATGTAGTAAAGTTGTAGATTCATGACTTCAGCCATGCATTTGGATACATCCAGTGCAGCTTTCACTAGTTTATTGAGTATATCCAATCGGCGTTTCAGAAAGGAGGATTTGTCTCCAATGTTTGGTAGTTTGATGAGGAGGGCTATTGACATGGAAAGTCTACTTGCAGGGCATGGTTGAACAAAATAACAAAATTCTCCAAAATTAATTGCAAACCCTGTCAACACTAAAACCACCTTTGCATGCCATTGATAGCTTGACCAAGCATTAAGTAACTCCATTGTTTTAGCATGTGCACATCGTCTTTTGTAGGAGGATAGCTGTCAATGTAGTCAAATAATGCTCATTTACAACTCTAGCCATGGTTAAGTTTTAGGGACAAAGAAGAATCATCATCATATGATGCAAAGAGACTGCGCACACAAGAAGATATTGTTCGATGATTATTGTCACTATGTTCTAGGGTCAAAGAAGATATGTGTGTGTATATATATATATATATATATCTGAAGAGTTCGAGGGTTAAGAATCATGCACAAGCTCATGACTTCAATCTTGATTAGAAATTCATTTTAATTGAGAAATTTGTGGGAATTTAAAAAATTTGATCTTTAACTCACTTCATCAAAGAATTTTAATATCATGTCAAAAACCATCTCACCTAAAAGTCTAAACTATTAGGTGAAGATTAGAAAATATTTTATATCTAATACAAATAAAATTGGTTCTTCCATGACAATAGAAAGATCTAGTAAATTAACAGTAAAAAATTACAAAGATTTAAGTGTAAAAATACCTCGCGGGACAACTTTTGTATCATTGATGTGACATTTCGGTCCAATTTAGTAGCCTTCTTGGATGTCTCTGATCTTTCTTCTTTTCCCTACGATGCAGTGACTACAAATTAGTGATGACAGACGAGTTAAATCCAATGTCCCATCAGATAGCAGTTATAAAGTGATTAGAGTTCTGACTATTCTTGGTTAGTTTCAAACTCTCTTGTTGCCATATGTTGAATGAAAAAAAGAAAAAGAAGACAGCATGCATGCAATGTTAAGATTAATGGATTCAATCCAAAAATTTAAGGGGGAGAAAGTTTAGAAATAGTTATTTATATATATAAATATATACAACTATGCCCTTCAATGCACAAAAACC
Organism: Bauhinia variegata; assembly: GCA_022379115.2. Classification (NCBI taxonomy): domain Eukaryota; kingdom Viridiplantae; phylum Streptophyta; class Magnoliopsida; order Fabales; family Fabaceae; genus Bauhinia; species Bauhinia variegata. Next base: position 7,847,936 of record CM039438.1, on the reverse strand, counting down.
TGGATTGAAGCCCAGAATACATGCTGAAATTTCAACTTGATAAGAAAGTGGGGTAGAAGAATTTGACTTTTGACCGCTCGGCCAAATAAACTATGCCAATAATCAACTTAACAAGTAGGTGAAAGCCAACAGATGACTTTATATCCAACAGATAAATGCAGTAAAAGTATAGCAGAAAAACCAAAATAGAAGAGAAGTGTAGTTTGGTCTAGTGGTGGTCTATCACTTTTCTCGAAAGGTTGTTGAAACTTTCTCTTCCAAGTTCGAATTCAAAAACAGCGAGTTACAACTCTCGTCTCATCTTACTCCCTTTCCTATCTACAACCAAAAAAACAAACATTAAAAAACAAGAAACTACATACATGAACATCACCAGTGCTGCAAGCAATGGCTTGAACCAAGATTTGATCGGTGATATCGATAAGCGGATCCACAACAATTTGCCGACCATGGGGGGCGTGGGTTGCCTGAACTTGGTTCATGATGGCACCGTCATCAGATGCTGTTAACTTATACATGGAAACAAAGCAGAACAGAAATTAGATTTGTCCTTTCTCTTTTATCTTAGTAATTGCATTGGGAATGTTGTTGTGACATTTACTGAGTCAGGAGTTCTATATATTGACAGCCAAGAGGAATTAAGGCTTAGTGAACAACTACCTTGCTTGCAATTGGGTGTAAAACAAAGTGACAAGAAACAGTGTTAGGATTACTTTACTGCACTTTCCACCATTAGATTGTATCATAAGATTCTTAATTAAGACCCTCTTATGGAATTAAAGGAATAATGTGTTCTTTTCTCTTGAATCTCTTAGCAAGCTAGCTAAGGGCTTGTTTTCTTTAGCTTTTTTCTGTTTTCATTTTCAGTTGAACATGAGAATAAGCCCTAAAAGAATATTTGGTTTAATAAACAAAAATGTTTAGAAAGCATTTCTTGAAATGAGCTTAAACTAAAAGTTGAAAAAGGTATTTTTACTATTTCTAAAAATAACCAGCGGTATATTTGTAATTTAATTGACTTATTTTAATTTTATTTTTATTTTTTAAGAGAAATGAATAATGAATCATTGAAATTTAATATGAATGTTGGTATTAAATGAATATCAAAATAAATGAAAATTAAAATTAAAATGAATGCAAACCAAATAGTTTTCAGAATGTGAAAATATAAAATTGATAATACAATTCAAGAAATAAAAATATGAAATAATGAACTACCTTGCTTGCAATAAAGCAAAGTTACAAGAAACAGTGTTCGGATTACTTCACTGAACTTTCCACCAATAGAAATGCATCTTAAGATTGTAAAGTAAGAGCCTTGTTATGGAACTAAGGGAATAATTTATTCTTTTCTCTCAAGCCTCTCAGTGAATCTAACTTTCTCTCATTAATTGTTCAACTATTTATTCCTTATATTTAAAATTCTTTGGGAAGCTTGGGAGATAGACCGTTATAAAACATGAAGTTCCAGTAATTCACTTTTATCTTTCATTGAATATTTCCTTTTAGGTGAAAATATCAAAGAATATTTCAGTTTTAATATTATGTAATGAGCAATATGTTCTTTAATAAACATAATGTCATGAAGTAATATATCAAAAAAGAGAGTATTACTTTTTACATGCTATTTATTTTCAAATCATTAACACAACTAGCAGATTCAAAATTAATCATTAATAGTGGACTATATCTTGCAAATTTGCAATTATCATATTTATCATGATACTAACTTATTTCAGATAAATGTATTTTTTATGCCATTTTTTTTTTTTTTTGGATGGCGTGAGGGTATCGATGTGGTAGTGCAAATGCTCCAATATTTGTCCAACTTGTCAGGTCCTCAATCATATATCTAATCACCTCATAGTTGATTTAACTTTGTAAAATCAACAGTTATATATATATATATATATATATAGGACTTCTGTGGTGTAGCCTAACTATGATGGATTGTACTTTCTTGTTTACTTAATTTATGCGTTGATCTTATTTGATTATTTAGTAACTTCAATCCTCGTGAGACAATAACAAGTTATTACTCGGTGGACAATAGCGAACACTTTCGCTCTATTTAAACTGAGTTTAAGTAACTCTCATGAACTATAAGTAAAAATGCGAGAAATGGTTCAGGAAAAGGAGGGAAAAAAAGGTCGAATTAAACAAATTTCATTGTTTACCAAAAAAAAAAAAATCCATTACCCCTTCTTGGAGCTATGTGATAGCTAGACTGATTTTGTTGTATGATTTTATTTATTCAATACACACCATTTTATTTCATACAAATGCCAACAATATACTCCTAAATAACCTTAATTACACGGGCAACATGGAAATTACTTCTTCACAAATCAAAGACCTTAATTATCTCATATGCTGAATCAATATAGGATACTCCCTTATACATCGTTGCAGCTAAGCACGAGGTACTTCTCCGTTGAACCACGACATATAGTTCACAAAGCCATGTTATGCAATTCTCCAATGCTCGAGGGAAAGTGGAGCTGAAATGAAAGTAAAGTCCCAGATTGATTCGAGGATTCGTTCATGTGATATCTCTGTATGTATTTCCAGAGTGCCGATTTGAAACCATCTTGTTTAACATCTTCCTTCCAGTTCTGAAACTCCTCCAACGCTTTCATAATTCTACTTCTACTGTCCACGACGAATAATTCATTTTCTCCTCCGAAGAATATTACCCATTCTTCATTGCTCCTATCAAAGCTAGCATAGGTAAGTAAAGACATGAGACACCACATGACCAGGTCATCTCAATAGTTTTTCTTTGCTTCATCTTGGAGACCAGCATGGCCTCCAGTCTTTCCCAGAAGAACCAAATGGAACCTTAATTAGGCAAAGAGTGACTTAATTTTTCTTCAGTAATGGTTGCAATTATGCTTTGAATCTGTTTTTAGGCTTTCTGGACTGATCTTGTTCTGCCTTTCCCCACATAAACCATCTATAAAGGGGATTTTAGCTGTTCTTGCTACAGATGACATAGTCTTAGTGGATTTTCGAATCCACTCGAGATTCTCATTTCCGGAGAGGCATATTTGTCTTCCTGCTTTCATCTTGGTACAAAGAAAAACAAAAACAAAAAAGAAATGAGTTAAATACTATTTTGTTCTTGAATTATTTCCCCAATATTACTTTGGTTCTTGAAAATAAGTAAACCGATTTTTTGTAGTCAATGATATGACATGACAGGATGCAATACATGTGATTACAAGAAAGCCGGGTCTTGTAAGAACATACCACCAAAAATGATCACCTAAGGAACTGATTAGATGGGCAAACATAGTGAAATATGGTAATGTCAAATATAGTGTGTTCTAGTGCAATGACCAGTTGAATATATGTGTGTTATAAAACAATTCATCCCAAAAATTTTAAGTAAAGAATTAATCTCCTGTTTATGAGGTCAAAGAGACTATGGTATTATGTCAATAATTAATTAATTTCAAAATTTTAAGTTATTATTAAAAAGTCCGTCAATAATTTTATATTATATTTCGGCAATATATATGTATATTGAGACATAGTTACCCAATCTAGAAGGGGAGGGTCAATGTGATCAACAACTGTCTCAAGGTTCCAAATCTGGGTTTTCCACAAGTCTTCCTCTCTCTCACTAGTGAATGGAAACTCTGAATTTCCCCAAATCCACATCATACGAATAGCACTTTTGGAGGACATTTTGCCTTGTGGGTCCTGGACTACAACAATGAGTCTGTCTGTGAAATTCTAGTCCTCTTTGATTTGATTACTGAGCTTTGAATCACTCAGAGAATGTTGAAAACTTTACCATGGCATTATTGACTTGAGTTTCTTAAATTTGCGTTGACCCAAAAAATTCGAGCTCGATTTGTCTTCAATTGGAACCCATACTATTTCATAGAGCCTTTCAGACCTCATTGCTTGATCTTTATACAATCTCTCAAGCACTTGCACTTCTTCTGAGATACTAATATCTGATATGATATGTTTCCTCCTTTGTATCCCCATATCGATCTCCATGTCCAAAGAAAAGTTTTTTTTTTTTTTTTTTTTCCAACTATGGTCAAGCAGTAGTTCATCGGATGCTGTTGACCTATACATGGAAACAAAGCAGAACAGATATTAGATTTGTCCTTTCTCTTTTATCTCAGTAATTGCGTTGGGAATCTTGTTGGACATTTGCTGAGTTAGGAATACTTATTATATTGTGAGTAGGACGAATAAAGGCTTAATGAACAACTACCTTACTTGCAATTGCTGGTAAAACAAAGTGACAAGAAATAGTGTCAGGATTACTTTACTCCACTTTCCACCATTAGTTTGTATCATAAGATTGTAAACTAAGACCCTTTTATGGAATTAAAGGAATAATTTCCTCTTTTCTCTCGAATCTCTTAGCAAGGCCTGTTTGTTTTAGCTGTTTTTTGTTTTCATTTTGAATAAATATTATAATAAGCCCTAAATACACATGTTTGGTTCAATACACAGGAAATGTTTTGAAATGAGCTAAAACTAAACATTTCTTGAAATGGCTGATGAATGAGTTAAAGCTAAAAACATAAAAAGCTGTTTCCAGTATTTCAAAAAATGATTTGGGGTAATTTATAATTTTATTTACTTATTTTATTTTCTTTTTAAAGAGAAATAATTAATGAATCAATAAATTCGACGTGATTGTTGGTACCAAATGAATATAAACTAAGTGAAAATAAATCAAAAAGACCAAATAGTTTTCAAAAAATGAAAACACAATTCAAGAAATAAAAATATTTAATGAACTACCTTGCTTGCAATTGGGTGTAAAGCAAAGTTACAAGAAACAATGTTTGGATTACTTCACTGAACTTTCCACCAATAGAAATGTATCTTAAGATTATAAAGTAAGGATCTTGTCATGGAATTAAAGGAGTAATTTATTCCTTTCTCTCAAGTACTTTCTTAGTATAACTTTCTTCTCAACTGTTCAACTATTTATTCGTTATATTTAAAATTATTTGGAAAGCTTGGAAGGTAAAGCATTATAAGAAATGAAGTTGCGCTAATTCACTTTTATCTTGCAATGAATAATTACTTTCAGGTGAAAATAGCAAAGAATATTAATTTGTTTTTCAATATTATGTAATGAATAATCGTTGTTCTTTAATAAACACAATAATGTCATGAAGTAATGTATCAAAAAAGAGAGTATTACTTTTTACAAGTATTTATTTTCATATCATTATAACACAACTAGCAGATTCAAAATTAATCATGAAGAGTGGACTATCTTGCAAATTTGCAATTATCATATTCACCATGATACTAACTTATTTCAGCAGAATGTCTTTTTTATGCCACACTTTTTTTTTTTTTTTGGAGGGGTTGGGGGTATGGATGTGATAGTGCAAATGCTAGCTCCAATGTCCCAACCTGTCAGGTCCTCAATCATATCGATTAATTGCAGGACAAGGTTGGGAAATGCTGCTGGCATCCTGAGTGACTTGTTCTTTTTTTCCTTTCGACTATGTCTAATTACCTCATAGTTGATTTTATCTTTATAAATATGAACAGTTTTTTTTAGGACTTCTATGATGTAGCCAAACTATGATGGGTTGTACTTTCTTATTTTACTTAATTTATGCATTGATCTAATTTCATTATTAAGTAACTCCAATCCTCGTGCGACATTAACACCTCATTACTTGTTAGACTATAGCGAACATTTTCCCTCTATTTAAACAAGTAACTCATGAACTATTAGCCAAAATGAGAGAAATGGTGCAGGAAAATAAGGAAAAAAAAAAGAGGTGGACGAATTAAACAAATTCCATTATTTACAAGGAAAAAAAAAAATCCATTACCCCTTCTTGGAGCTATGGTGATAGCTAAGCTGATTGTATTGTATGATTTTATTTATTCAATACACACCATTTTATTTCATACAAAGGCCAAAAATATAATCCTACATAACCTTAATTACATGGGCAACGTGAAAATTATTTCTTCACAAATCAATGACCTTAATTATCTCATATGCTGAACCAATATAGAATACCCCCTTACTCATCGTTGGAGCTAAGCACGAGGTACTTCTCCATTGAACTACGACATATAGTGCAGAAAGCCGAGTTATACAATTCTCCAATGCTCGAGGGAAAGTGGAGACGAAACGAATGTAAAGTACCAGATAGATCTGAGGATTCATTCATGTGATATCTCTGCATGTATTTCTCGAATGCCGATTCGAAACCATCTTGCTTAACATCTTCATTCCAGTTCTTAAACTCCTCCAACGCTTTCATAATTCTAGTTCCAATGTCCACGACGAATATTTCATTTTCTCCTCAAAGAATATTGCCCATTCTTCATTCCTCCTATCAAAGCTAGCATAGGTAAGTAAAGACATGAGACACCACGTGACCCGGTCATCTTCAGCAGTTTTTCTTTGCTTCAACTTTGAGACCAGCATGGCCTCCAGTCTTTCCCAGAAGAACCAAATGGAAGTGTAATTAGGCAAAGAGTGACTCAATTTTTCTTCAGCAATGGTTGCAATTATGCTTTGAATCTGCTTTTTGGTTTTCTGGATCGGTGTTGTTCTGCCTTTCCCCACATAGACCATCTTTAAGGGGATATTAGCTGTGCTTGCAACAGATGACATAGTCTTAGTGAATTTTCGAATCCACTCAAGATTGTCACTTCCGTAGAGGCATATATGTCTTCCTGCTTTCATCTTGGTATAGAGAAAAGCAAAAACAAAAAAGAAAAAAAGAGTTAAACACTATTTTGTTCTTGAATTATTTTCCCAATATTACTTTGGTTCAGGAAATTATGTAAACAGATTTTTTTGCAGTCAAGTAGTCAATGACATAGTACGACAGAATATAATATGTTTGACTATAGGAAATCTAAGTCTCATAACTACATACCACTAAAAATGATCACCTAAAGAACTTATTAGACAAGCAGATACCAGCTGAATATGTATATGTATGTGTGTGTGTGTATATATATATATCAAGAATTAATTCATTTCAAAAGCTTTAAGAAAAGGATTTAATCTCTCGTCTATAATGTCAAAGAGGCTTTGATATTATATCAAGAACTAATCTATTCTAAAAGGTTAAGCTATTAGAAGAGTCCATCAATTGGTTTTATATTATATTCAGAAATATATGTGTAAATTGAGATGTAGTTACCCAATCCAGAAGGCGAGGATCAATGTGATCAACAACTGTCTCAAGGTTCCAAATCTGGGTTGTCCACAAGTCTTCCTCTCTCTCACGAGAGAATGGGAATGCCGAATTTCCCCAAATCCACATCATATGAATAGCATTTTTGGAGGACACTTTGCCTTGTGGGTCCTGGACTACAACAATGAGTCTGTCTGTTAAATTCCAGTCCTCTTTGATTTGATTAGTGAGCTTTGGATCACTCAGAGGATGTTGAAAACTATACCATGGCATCATTGATTTGAGTTTCTTAAACTTGCATTGATCCGAAAAATTCAAGCTCAATTCGTCTTCAATTGGAACCCATACCATTTCATAGAGCCTTTCAGACCTCATTGCTTGATCTTTATACAACCTCTTAAGCACTTGCACTTCTTCTTCTGAGATACTAAGATCTGATATGAGCAACAACATATGTTTCCTCCTTTGTATCCTCATATCCATCTGCATGTCCAAAGAAAAGTTTTTTTCTTTTTTCTTTTTTTTCCAAATATGCTCAAGGTGTGATATTTAGATACTACTAAATTTCAGAATAAACATTTGTTTTGTTAGAACCACGTACATGATCCATGTGCAGATTATCTTCGCCGGAGAATGTCAGATACTGGTTAATTATCCTTTGCTCTGCAATAAGTTCAATTAACACTTTCAGTACCATAGTTATGCATGAGCTCCCTATGTATGTACTGAGCCTTAATTTCTTTACCTAAAAAAATACTGAAAGAATGTAATTCAGATTTTAATTATAATTAAGTTGGTCTGTGTGCTCACCAATATATTGATAGCACTTATCCAATTGGTTTTTTAGTTGCTCACGTATACTATCAACCGTCACAGCCACAGTTGATAACTCATTTGCCTCTGTGCTCGATGGAATGTACCTGTAGCCATCAATTATAGACTCAGTTTTTTCTTTGTCCTTTTAAACTATTTTTCAAATGTGGCTTGCACTTGAAACACAAAAACTAAAGAGTAAAATCTTATTTTCGCTGTTTACACTTAAAAACTAATCAATTTTATTTCTCGTATTTTAAATTTATCAATTTAGTATTTTATATTTCAAATCACCGCTAAATGTTTAAATAACCCTTAATATTGATAGGTTTAAAGTGTGATAGATAAAATTAAAGTTTTTCTAAAAAATAAATCAAGGTCTAAAGTGACATTTTAAAAATAATTTAGGGAGGAGTAGTTCGTATGAGTAATTAAAATGGAGGCTTACTCATTTCTCAATCTCTTAATGCTATCAATCTGAGAAGAAGAAGTCACAACGCTTTTGATTGTCCAATAAACAGCATCATGAATGAGAGCATTATTTTCATCGGATAGATCTGATTTATCTTCAGAAATGTAATGAAGTGATAGATTCCAGATTTCAGCAATGCACTTGGTTATGTCCAATGAAGCCCTCACAATTCTTTTGAGTTTATCAAAATGGCATTTCAGGGGGGAGAATAAGTCTCCAAGGTTAGGCAGTTCCCTGAGTTGGGCAAGAGACATGGAAAGTGCATCTGCAGGACTTGGTTGAACAGAGAGACAAAATTTTCCGAAGTTAACAGCAAACCCTGACAAGGCTAAAGCCACTTTTGCATGCCATGAATAACCTGACAGGATATTAAGTAATTCCATTGTCTTTTCATGTGCATATCCCTGTGCACATATTCCTGATAGCTGCCAATAAATATAGTCATGAAATATTGTAAGAAATTTTGGCCATGCTAATGTTCTAGGGACAAAGGAAGAAATGTTGCTTCTCAAGAGATAAATACCTCTTTTCGTTATCATTGAATTATTTTTAAAGTATAACGTTTTTTCTTGATATATTTTTGTGTCACTTTAGTATTTGAGTAATCTCCTTCTAAAATAATTATTAATTAATTTTTTTTATTAATGGATTTGACAGACAACATAAGCAAAAAAATAATTCAAGAATTTAAGTCTTGTTTAATTAATTGAAGAACGAAAATGATACTTAATTGTAAGATTATGTAGATTTACAATCGAACAAACCTCACGGGATAACCGAAGTATCATTACTGTGTCATTCACGTCCAATTCGGCCAAACCAGATGCCCTCTTTGTTGTTGGTGGCCATTCCTCTGTTCCCTAACATGCAATTATAATAAATTAGTGATCTCGGAAAGAGTTAAGCATGAAAAGCCGTAAAAGAAAGCTAGCTAGCTAAAGAGATATTCTAACCTTTTCCTATCAATCCTACCACTTTTTGAAGTTTAACTTATTTATATATACACACATTCTTACATTAGAGTGTAACACTAAAAGTAAAAGCAAATGCATGTCTAAAAACTAAAATACTTAATTTTCTTAAAAGTATGTATGAGTGTTTCTTAAAAAGTTAAAGCAAGAACAAAAATTGATCACTTTGTGAGTGGCCCTCTTCAATAACAAATTTGTCCTTAAGCAAAAGCATATTTTAAATATTATTAAGCAATCGTAAAATAACTTTTTTTATTGTCTGATTCTGTTTTTGCAACTTAAAATACTCTTTTTTAGAACAATTCTATCACACTAACCATCTAATCATATCATGCTTCAGTGGTAATAATAACAAATGTCTGATTTTTTGGAAATTGGAAATTCCTAAAATAGCAAAACAGAAATGGCATACAAGAACTGCACCGGTGCTGCACTCAATTGCTTCAATCAAGATTTGCTCAGTCAGATTGATAACCGGAAACACATCAAATTCACGAACATGGTCTGTATGGCTTGCCAGAACCTGCTTCAGGATAGCACGATCGGTGGTTGGTGTCAGCATCTGATCCTCTCTTCTTAGTTCCATCTTGCCAGCTAATGGCGTAGCCATGATCAAAATAATACAGAACAAACTTAGATTTTTTTTTTTTTTTTTTCTGTTTTATCTGCCTAATTGCTTTGGTAATGTGTTGTTCTTCATTTTATGAGATATATATTGAGAGCAGAAGGAATAAAGGTTTAATGAACAACTACCTTGCTTGCAATTGGGTAAATAAAAAAGAAAGTTGCAAGAACAAAGTGAGGTTTACTTTACTGCAGTTACAACCAATTTGAATCTACCTTTATCATCTACGAATCAGAACACATTGTTAAGGAATTAAAGTAATGATTTTATGTGCGTGTTGGGCAAAAGTACTAGCTTAGCTAAGTAATTCTTTTCTCTCAAACCTTCTTAGCGAATATATCTTTCTTGTCAATTGTCTAAACATTTGATTCAGCATTCTTACGAACAATATATTCTTTTTAATTCCATGGAAATAATAAAAAGTATTGATATCTAAAATTTGGCTTGTTATAAAAAGAACCATAAATTTTTAGTCACATTGTGTAAATAATAACACTTTGGTTTAATGTAACGAATTAGTGTATATGATAGTGAAAGAGAGTTGTACTTGCATACTATTCATTTTCACATCATTATGCGTTTGCAAAATTAGCAAATCCAATTCGTGAAGACTCTACTAAAATTAATTGTCATTTGACTGTAATTGATTCTTAAACTAGATTGCAATTATAATTTTTCAGCACAATATATATATTTCTTGTTACAATGAATTTTTTTATTACACTTCTGGCCCTAGCTCATTCTCAAGCAATGTTTGCCAGTGAAAATGCACAATATTTGTTGACTTACGGTTTAACCATGTCATAAATTGCATGGGTAAGTCCACGGACTCTAACTTTATACGTGAAAGCAGGCCTAAAAAGATTGAAGTGAAGGTGACAAAGGGGATAGGGGGCATTAAGGAAAAGGGCAAATAAACAAAATCTGTGAAGTATTTTGTGGTTAGTGCTTAAATGGACACAACCAAATTGATTGTTTCTTTTGTAAAAACAATAAGTGAAAAAAATTCAAACTATTTAAAGTATACAATAGGTAGAATCTCAGTTGAGGAGGATAATGTGCTTTCTCAATTGACATACGTGTTGTAGGATCTGCAACCCAGGGTTTGTAGGCTTCAATTTCAGGAAAGTCAATTTCTTCATGATTTTGATGCAAATTGGAATTCTTTCCAAAATTTTGGATCCTCTCTAATTCTATTGTTAGTTCTTTCTGCACCTTGCTGGATTTTACAGCGCCATGGCCCTAGATTGATGAGGCCGTGGTACCAGTTTATTACCCGAGATTTCTTGGACCCGTTTTCTCTACAACTTGTGTTTCTTGCCATTCCTTGTGCCTCTAAACTATTCAATTCATCTAGGGATTGATTCCTTTCGTACGAAATCTTTCAAAATCATCATTTCATGCTCACTTTTCTACCTTGCTTCTTTAAGTTCTTGGTTCTTACAAAATTAGCAATTAAAGTCAGAAGCACCCAATTATTTCTCAATTGAGAACTTAAATATAAAAGATTGAGGTATTAAAATATCTTTACGAAATGCACTCATCGCTTTCATAGTAGGCGGTTTCTTCCCATTCAAATTTATGAATCTTTTTGCAAGGACTGCAACCTCCATGTTATGTTCTTTCTCTCCCTCCTTTATTACTCTATCATCAACAATATCAAAGAGACAATCTTCTTCCATGCAAATAATGAAATTGGAAGCTAAAATTTTTTATTCCTCTTGTCTTAATGAAGATATTGATGTTTTTTTCCCGGTTAAGAGTTTAATGAGAACTACTCCAAAGCTATACACGTCACTTTTATCAGTGAATTGACTCTTGTGAAAATACTCAGGATGTAAGTAGTCAAAAGTTCATTTAACTAGTGTCATAAGATGAGTAGCTTCAATGGAGACCATTCTTGATGTTCCAAAATCTGCTTCTTTTGTCCAATACTTCTCATCCAAGAGTATGTTTGTTGACTTGATGTCTCTATGATAAAGGGGTTGAGAAGCAGCAGAGTACAAGTAGAACAAAGCTCCAGCAACTTCAGTGGCAATTCTTAGCCTCATATCCCATGTCATCGGCAAGTCTTCATTTTGTCGATGGAGGTATTGGTAAAGTGTACCATTAGGAATGAATTCATATACTAGTCAAGGAACTTCTGTCTCCAAACAACATCCCAACAACTTAACCACATTTATGTGATTAATTTATGACAGAATAACAACTTCGTTTATAAATTCTTCAACTTTCCCTTGGACCTTAAACATTTTAACAGCAACAGTTTTACCATCACTGAGCATGCCCTTGTAAACAATAACCTGTCCACCCTTTCCAAGCACTCTACTTACATTAAAGCGATCTGTTGCCTTCTCTAAGTCCTTTAAACTGAACAGTTTTGTCTTCTCAACATTGACTTCACCAGAAGATAGTTTTTGTTGCAACAACAACCCACCATTTTCTTTGAAGTTTTCCTCCCTTTTCTCAGTCATTCTTTTCTTTGCAAGTTTATACAACCACCATATACCAAGGAGCAAAAGGATGGACCCAAGGCTGGAGAAGACACCTGCACATTTTATCATCACAAGCTTAAATTTAAAAGGATAAAATTTTGTTAACAGCTAAATAGAACCAAAGTAATTTGGCAGGCTCTTCATCATATGCATTGACAAATTATGTATGGGGCGATCAAATTTATTTATTTTGGGAGGATGCATCAGAGAAATTGTCTTCTAAAAGAACATGGAGTAATTTTTACTTGTTTCCAATTTCTTTTTGAATTCCTTCTTTAACCTAGAAACAAAGAAAACAAAGAGTTTATGGTTTGGATTTGAGAAATATTGTGATGAGAATACAAAATCTCTTATATCCATGCTGGCAAAATATCTTATATCTAAAGCCGCTTGGTATGGTCTAACGGAAACTGTGAGGATTTTTAGATCAATTCTCTTATATTGCGCAAAAAAAAAAAAAAAAAAAAAAAAACTATATAATATCTCTTATTATAGATGTTCTGAATTCAAATATCTTTAATATATATGAAGTAAGATTATGTGCCGAAGAAAAACTATATAAAGTAATATTGTCTGGAAGAATATAAACTACTTTTGTTTATAATATTTCAAGTGAACTAACAAAACAATTAGGACAAAATTTCATCCAAGTAAATTCCTGAACACTGAGTTTATGTCTGGTCATTTATTATTATTATAATTGATAGTGATAGTTCACTGTGTCTAAAATTTTCTTAATAATCAGTCAAACATGGCTGCTATTAGCTACGAGAACTTCTAAATAAATTGTGGCAAGTATGCCCTTATAATTACAAGAATTGCATCGCTTTAATTGCAAATGAAAAAGAACTAGATAGCAGTAAACAAACTATAGCAAAATGGATATATCAGTTCATACGTACCTATTATGACCCAATTGACCCAAGATTTACTAGAGTAATCTCGAATAGCTGAAAAAGTCAACAATCAAACTAGTCAAGAAAAGAGAATTCGTGTGAATATATCCCTTCAATATTCTTTTTATGAAAAGTAATTATCGAAGGAATTCAATTGAATTTTCAGTATCTGGCCAAAACAAATTTGAATTTTCTGGAACAAACAAGTTGTTATAATGATATGTCATGACTATATATGGAATTCTAGTATTATTTATTCCAGCTATTAGGATCTAAACTTCTAGATCTATTTATTTTATGAAAAACAACTTTTGCTCTTAAGAGAATTGATTCATGGATATTTTTGTTCTAAATTTCGATCCTTGTACTATTAAGAGTAAAACTTTTTTCTGCCGTCTAAAATATTGACAAATTGAGCTTGAAACTTGTTTGAATTAACTTCTTCTTTTTTTTTTTTTTTTTTCTCTATCAAGAGTGTTTCTAGTATAAAAATAAAAAAAAATAAAAATACTTCTATGGAGCTTTTAGTATTTGAATTGCTTTTCAACAAAGATGAAACGCTGTTAGAATCTAAAATATTTACTTTTTTTTAGAAGCATATAAAATAATGTTTTTGAAAAATATAAATGAAAGTAATTTTCAAATTTGTCTCTACTCATGCCCTTTTTAGTGACAAAATTATTTTTAATTTTTTTTTAAAAGTAAAAATAAAAGCACTTTTTGAAAATTATATTTAAAACTATTTTAAACTTTATAAAATATTTCTTTGTCATAGATAGAAGAGAGAATAGGATAAGGAAGTAGTCGTGACTCATGGTCGAATTTGGGTAAGAAAGCTCCAAGAGCTCTTGGAGGAAGCCATAAACCACTAGATTAAACCCTACTTAGAACAAAAATGATTGTGTCTATACATTTTAGGAATACAAAACAAATTTTACCCTAATATTTACAACTAGAAATTTATAGCTTTGGGAAAATGATACGTGCATAATTGTTTATGCACACCATCTAGTATACTTTGTGTTTTGTAGTTATTTGTATGAATAAATCTGTAAACAGTAAAAAAATACAGAAATAAAAAGAAAAATGTAAAAAATGGATAATCATAAACGTGCATATAGTCTAGCTTTGTACCTGCACATCCTACAGAGATGTATCGATTTCCAACCAAAGCCATCATTGCACGGACATCTTCTATCTGTGCTTTTATTATTTGAAGATGTTGAATTTGTTTGATAGCAGTAGTTGTTGTGGTTTGGAAGTTGCAAACTAGAATCTGTAATCTCCCACTCATGATAAGCACTCGCATAACCGGAAAACGTTAGATCAGGAACAAGTCCATTATAAGTGTACGGAAGTTGAGAAAGAAACCTCTCAAACGCAATCAGAGCACAATTGCACTGATCATCACTCACAGTCAAAGCACTGTTAGGGTTAGGGTTATCTCCTAGGGTTTCAACTGTTGTGTTAAATTCTTTGAGATAATTTGGCAGTGAAGTCTCACAGCAATACCTACATGGCAACCATCGCTTGTTTCAAAGTTGGCTTCATCGTTGTTATCATCACAAACTGAGACACACCCACCAACTTTTGTGCCATTTGAGTTCAGAAGAACAAGGCTATTGCATCCAATGGCATAAAACTTGTTTAGTGTTTGTGAGTAAACGAAAGGGCTTCCTCGCAGGTCTACCGCGTTCCCTGTGGTTTTGTTCCAGCAGTTCCAACACTCGATTGGATTGTTAATCTCAATGATGCTTGCAGCAGCTGAGAAATAGGTGACCTCCATATATGCGAACTTCAGGAAGGGTTTTAAGATGCAGGAAACGTTTCGGCACTCGATTTCTAACCACTTATCTACATAGCAACTGCGATCTTTCATTCCAAAGGGATAAGGAATGGAAATTCCACAAGTTCCCTCTCAACCAGGTTTGGTTTCTAAGATGGATTGTGCAGATGCCAATGAAGACGTTGGCCATAGTGTAAAAATTATATAATAAATTGAAAATTAAATAACCATTCTCTAAATCTAGGAGTGGCTCTTTTGAAATTTTTTTTTTTTTTTTTTTTTTTTTTTTGTGTTTATGGAAAACCGTCAATACTAGAATGAAGAATTTTATTTAAAATTTTTTCTATTTTCCTACGAAATTTTCTACAAAATTTCTTGCGAATTTTACTTGCATAATTTGCTATGAACATTTACCTGCGAATTTTTACTAGTGAAATTTCTTGTAAATTTTTTTAGTTACAGGAGTTTTTATGAATTTTACTTGCAAAATTCAAGATTCGCAAGAACTTGAATTTGTACGAATTTTTATACTTATCAATTTTTTTCGTAGAAATTTTTTTTAGTGAATTTCAACTTAAAATTTGCAGGAAAATTCGTAGGTATATGGCAATTTTTTTGTAGTGTATCCATATATCTATATAAAGGATTCAAAGATGAGATGCAACGAGTCTTTTCTCCTGTGTGCTCGTCTAAATATTTGTTTAACTAAAATTAGAGATTGGTTCTAAACTTGGATTCTCTTACAAATATAATGCTATATATAGAGATCGGTTCTAAAGATTGTGTTTGACATGTCATTTAAGCTAGCCTAAAGGATATTTAACTATCTTATAGATTTATTCAACTAAAATAGAGGTGTTTAGTAAACAAGCTTATCTCATAGCTTATAGCGTTTTTTCATACGCTACCTGAGTAGCATATGAATTTAAGGCTTATATTTTATGGTGTTTAGTAAACAAGCTTATCTCATAGCTTATAGCGTTTTTTCATACGCTACTTGAGTAGCCTATGAATTTAAGGCTTATATTTTCTTATTTTTCTTTTATTTTTTACCCTTAATATTTAATACTCTCTTTTTCATTTATTCATATGTTGTCTATCTTTATATTTCTTGTACATACTATTTTTTTATGGTTTAGCATTCTCATTTCTTCTATCTCATTTTGTAGTCTTTTCAAAACCTAACATTCACTCCCATAAAGCATAGTTAGTCAAATAGCAGTATGAAAAAATTTTCTTTTAAGTTTGGGAGGTACTGTGACAAATAACTCCAAATTTCTTTTCCCGATATACCTTATATTTTTATGGCATGTATTTTCATTTTAGTTCCGACTTGACTCATTAAGACGTAGTAATTGTTGAAAGCAGCTTCCGCTTTTTCCCTTTTGTCATTATATCAGATGAATTACTTGGTTGCTAAGGTAAAACGTTTGTTTTTTTTTTTTATTTTACTGGGTTTGTGGGGTTTCAGAAGTATATATTATTCAGGTTTGGTATTATTACATCTGCATACCATATACAGTAATTAAACCGACATAAATCTATAATTAAATTTAAGAACTTTCAGTGTTTCCTATAAAACAATTGGTCTCTAGAAAATATGTGGTGGACAACTATGAATATGTTGATCATGCAATAGAGTGGAGACTATAAGTCTACAAAGATAGTTTGGTTCTAAAACCAGATTCCATGACAATGTCCATTATTTGAATGCGTTTTGAATTTTGCAGGCATGAATTGGAGCAAGGCTGAAATAAACATGGGGCATGACACAGTTCATTGAAGAGAAACAAGTGGTATCAAGAAATTCTTTGTCATGGAGAGTTGAGAATGTAGGATAGTGCTGTAAGCTTAATGTGCGAGGACTATCAAAATGCTTCAAGAATGTTAGTTTTTGCTATATGTCCTGAAAGGATACAATTTTATGGTCTATTTGGTGTTCTGTATCACAATGTGTTATTTCTAATTCTGGTTTACTTGGATTTTTCTGCCTGTGGCTGGAACTATAACAATATATGCTGTTTATATGTCTGTTGTGAAATAGAGGCAGATATGAATTTGACTTTGATACTGTCATTTGAATTAATGTTACTTTTTTTTTTCACTTTTTTATGTCGAAGAGGGCAAAAATCTGTGCTTTCTCTTCCACTGAAGCTGAGTATCACACCAATTCCTCCCCTGCAGATAAAATTTTGTGGCTTCAACAACTCCTTAATGAATTTGTCTCACATGAAGCACATTTTCGTTGATTCTTATTTTGCTTAGGATATCCTAGCTTGTAGTGCACTTAATGTCTCACAAATTCCATCAAGCCACCATCTGGCAAATGACCAAACCTCTTTTTGCACGGATCCGACTTCTCTATTGAGTACCTGTTAGGTAAGAGATGGATGACTTAGATTAAATAAGGGAGCTCAATCACTATACAAGGCATTTGTTGAGTAGGTGATGGATGGTTTAGATATGCTTAGCACCAACTTAACCCAGTAAAAAAATTAACTTGTTTCCAATCGATCAAATCCAAGACTTTCACAGCCTTGAGGGTCATAAAGGAGTACTGCTAGAACATGTGTCAAAGACTCTCATCAATAAGACATGCCCATGACTTATTAGCCTCTCAGCAATCTTATTAAACAAAAAAACTTATGTTCATAAAGTGTTCCCATGCCTTATTAATTACTAGTTGACATTTAATCATATCTCTATATATATATATGAAGAGTTCGAGGGTTAAGAATCATGCACAAGCTCATGACTTCAATCTTGATTAGAAATTCATTTTAATTGAGAAATTTGTGGGAATTTAAAAAATTTGATCTTCAACTCACTTCATCAAAGAATTTTAATATCATGTCAAAAAACCATCTCACCTAAGAGTCTAAACTATTAAGTGAAGATTAGAAAATATTTTATATCTAATACAAATAAAATTGGTTCTTCCATGACAATAGAAAGATCTAGTAAATTAACAGTAAAAAATTACAAAGATTTAAGTGTAAAAATACCTCGCGGGACAACTTTTGTATCATTGATGTGACATTTCGGTCCAATTTAGTAGCCTTCTTGGATGTCTCTGATCTTTCTTCTTTTCCCTACGATGCAGTGACTACAAATTAGTGATGACAGACGAGTTAAATCCAATGTCCCATCAGATAGCAGTTATAAAGTGATTAGAGTTCTGACTATTCTTGGTTAGTTTCAAACTCTCTTGTTGCCATATGTTGAATGAAAAAAAGAAAAAGAAGACAGCATGCATGCAATGTTAAGATTAATGGATTCAATCCAAAAATTTAAGGGGGAGAAAGTTTAGAAATAGTTATTTATATATATAAATATATACAACTATGCCCTTCAATGCACAAAAACCTGGATTGAAGCCCAGAATACATGCTGAAATTTCAACTTGAGAAGAAAGTGGGGTAGAAGAATTTCACTTTTGACCGCTCGGCCAAATAAACTATGCCAATAATCAACTTAACAAGTAGGTGAAAGCCAACAGATGACTTTATATCCAACAGATAAATGCAGTAAAAGTATAGCAGAAAAACCAAAATAGAAG
The DNA here is from genome assembly GCA_022379115.2 of Bauhinia variegata. Classification (NCBI taxonomy): domain Eukaryota; kingdom Viridiplantae; phylum Streptophyta; class Magnoliopsida; order Fabales; family Fabaceae; genus Bauhinia; species Bauhinia variegata. The sequence continues at coordinate 7,829,156 of CM039438.1, read as the reverse complement.
AGAAGTGTAGTTTGGTCTAGTGGTGTTCTATCACTTTTCTCGAAAGGTTGTTGAAACTTTCTCTTCCAAGTTCGAATTCAAAAACAGCGAGTTACAACTCTCGTCTCATCTTACTCCCTTTCCTATCTAGAACCAAAAAAAAAAACATTAAAAAACAATAAACTACATGCATGAACATCACCAGTGCTGCAAGCAATGGCTTGAACCAAGATTTGATCGGTGATATCGATAAGCGGATCCACAACAATTTGCCGACCATGGGGAGCGTGGGTTGCCTGAACTTGGTTCATGATGGCACCATCATCAGATGCTGTTAACTTATACATGGAAACAAAGCAGAACAGAAATTAGATTTGCCCTTTCTCTTTTATCTCAGTAATTGCATTGGGAATGTTGTTGTGACATTTACTGAGTCAGGAGTTCTATATATTGAGAGCCAAGGGGAATAAAGGCTTAGTGAACAACTACCTTGCTTGCAATTGGGTGTAAAACAAAGTGACAAGAAACAGTGTTAGGATTACTTTACTGCACTTTCCACCATTAGATTGTATCATAAGATTCTTAATTAAGACCCTCTTATGGAATTAAAGGAATAATGTGTTCTTTTCTCTTGAATCTCTTAGCAAGCTAGCTAAGGGCTTGTTTTCTTTAGCTTTTTTCTGTTTTCATTTTCAGTTGAACATGAGAATAAGCCCTAAAAAAATATTTGGTTTAATAAACAAAAATGTGTAGAAAGCATTTCTTGAAATGAGCTTAAACTAAGAGTTGAAAAAGTTATTTTTACTATTTCGAAAAATAACTAGCGGTATATTTGTAATTTAATTGACTTATTTTAATTTTATTTTTATTTTTTAAGAGAAATGAATAATGAATCATTGAAATTTAATATGAATGTTGGTATTAAATGAATATCAAAATAAATGAAAATTAAAATTAAAATGAATGCAAACCAAATAGTTTTCAGAATGTGAAAATATAAAATTGATAATACAATTCAAGAAATAAAAATATGAAATAATGAACTACCTTGCTTGCAATTGGGTGTAAAGCAAAGTTACAAGAAACAGTGTTCGGATTACTTCACTGAACTTTCCACCAATAGAAATGCATCTTAAGATTGTAAAGTAAGAGCCTTGTTATGGAACTAAGGGAATAATTTATTCTTTTCTCTCAAGCCTCTCAGTGAATCTAACTTTCTCTCATTAATTGTTCAACTATTTATTCCTTATATTTAAAATTCTTTGGGAAGCTTGGGAGATAGACCGTTATAAAACATGAAGTTCCAGTAATTCACTTTTATCTTTCATTGAATATTTCCTTTTAGGTGAAAATATCAAAGAATATTTCAGTTTTAATATTATGTAATGAGCAATATGTTCTTTAATAAACATAATGTCATGAAGTAATATATCAAAAAAGAGAGTATTACTTTTTACATGCTATTTATTTTCATATCATTAACACAACTAGCAGATTCAAAATTAATCATTAATAGTGGACTATATCTTACAAATTTGCAATTATCATATTTATCATGATACTAACTTATTTCAGATAAATGTATTTTTTATGCCATTTTTTTTTTTTTTTTGGATGGCGTGAGGGTATCGATGTGGTAGTGCAAATGCTCCAATATTTGTCCAACTTGTCAGGTCCTCAATCATATATCTAATCACCTCATAGTTGATTTAAACTTTGTAAAATCAACAGTTATATATATATATATATCTAGGACTTCTGTGGTGTAGCCTAACTATGATGGATTGTACTTTCTTGTTTACTTAATTTATGCGTTGATCTTATTTGATTATTTAGTAACTTCAATCCTCGTGAGACAATAACAAGTTATTACTCGGTGGACAATAGCGAACACTTTCGCTCTATTTAAACTGAGTTTAAGTAACTCTCATGAACTATAAGTAAAAATGCGAGAAATGGTTCAGGAAAAGGAGGGAAAAAAAGGTCGAATTAAACAAATTTCATTGTTTACCAAAATAAAATAAAAAAATCCATTACCCCTTCTTGCAGCTATGTGATAGCTAGACTGATTTTGTTGTATGATTTTATTTATTCAATACACACCATTTTATTTCATACAAATGCCAACAATATACTCTTAAATAACCTTAATTACACGGGCAACATGGAAATTACTTCTTCACAAATCAAAGACCTTAATTATCTCATATGCTGAATCAATATAGGATACTCCCTTATACATCATTGCAGCTAAGCACAAGGTACTTCTCCGTTGAACCACGACATATAGTTCACAAAGCCATGTTATGCAATTCTCCAATGCTCGAGGGAAAGTGGAGCTGAAATGAAAGTAAAGTCCCAGATTGATTCGAGGATTCGTTCATGTGATATCTCTGTATGTATTTCTAGAGTGCCGATTTGAAACCATCTTGTTTAACATCTTCCTTCCAGTTCTGAAACTCCTCCAACGCTTTCATAATTCTACTTCTACTGTCCACGACGAATAATTCATTTTCTCCTCCAAAGAATATTACCCATTCTTCATTGCTCCTATCAAAGCTAGCATATGTAAGTAAAGACATGAGACACCACATGACCAGGTCATCTCAATAGTTTTTCTTTGCTTCATCTTGGAGACCAGCATGGCCTCCAGTCTTTCCCAGAAGAACCAAATGGAACCTTCATTAGGCAAAGAGTGACTTAATTTTTCTTCAGTAATGGTTGCAATTATGCTTTGAATCTGTTTTTAGGCTTTCTGGACTGATCTTGTTCTGCCTTTCCCCACATAAACCATCTATAAAGGGGATTTTAGCTGTGCTTGCTACAGATAACATAGTCTTAGTGGATTTTCGAATCCACTCGAGATTCTCATTTCCGGAGAGGCATATTTGTCTTCCTGCTTTCATCTTGGTACAAAGAAAAGCAAAAACAAAAAAGAAATGAGTTAAATACTATTTTGTTCTTGAATTATTTCCCCAATATTACTTTGGTTCTTGAAAATAAGTAAACAGATTTTTTAAAATGGAGGGTTACTCATTTCTCAATCTCTTAATGCTATCAATTTGGGAAGAACAAGTCACAACGCTTTTGATTGTCCAATACACAGCATCATGAATGAGAGCATTATTTTCATTGGATAGATTTGATTTATCTTCAGAAATGTAATGAAGTGATAGATTCCAGATTTCAGCAATGCACTTGGTTATGTTCAACGAAGCCCTCACAATTCTTTTGAGTTTATCAAAATGGCATTTCAGAGGGAAGTATAATTCTCCAAGGTTAGGCAGTTCCCTGAGTTGGGCAAGAGACATGGAAAGTGCATCTGCAGCACTTGGTTGAACAGAGAGACAAAATTTTCCGAAGTTAACAGCAAACCCTGACAAGGCTAAAGCCACTTTTGCATGCCATGAATAACTTGACAGGATATTAAGTAATTCCATCGTCTTTTCATGTGCATATCCATGTGCACATATTCCTGATAGCTGCCAATAAATATAGTCATGAAATAGTGTAAGAAATTTTAGCCAAGCTAATGTTCTAGGGACAAAGGAAGAAATGTTGCTCCTCAAGAGCTAAATACCTCTTTTCGTTATCATTGAATTATTTTTAAAGCATAACGTTTTTTCTTGATATATTTTTGTGTCACTTTAGTATTTGAGTAATCTCCTTCTAAATTAATCGTTAATTAATTTTTTATTAACGGATTTGATGGACAACATAAGCAAGAAAATAAATCAAGAATTAAAGTCTTGTTTGGGTAATTGAAGAACGAAAATGATATTTAATTATAAGATTATTTAGATTTACAATCAAACAAACCTCGCGGGATAACCGAAGTATCATTACTGTGTCATTCACGTCCAATTCGGCCAAACCTGAAGCCCTCTTTGTTGTTTGTGGCCATTTCCCCTGTTCCCTAACATGTAATTATAATAAATTACTGATCTCAGAAAGAGTTAAGCATGAAAAGCCGTAAGAGAAAGCTAGCTAGCTTGAGAGATCTTTTAATCTTTTCCTATCAATCCAACCACTTTTTGAAGTTTAACTTATTTAAATATATACACATACATTCTTACATTAGAGTGTAACACTAAAAGTAAAAGCAAAAGCATGTCTAAATACTAAAATACTTAATTTTCTGAAAAGTATGTATGAGTGTTTCTTAAAAAGTTAAAGCAAAAACAAAAATTGATCATCTGTGACAGGCCCTCTTCAATGACAAATTTGTTCTTCAGCAAAAGCATATTTTAAATATTATTAATCAATCGTAAAATAACTTTTTTATTGTCTGATTCTGTATTTGCAACTTAAAATACTCTTTTTTAGAACAATTCTATCAAACTAACTATCTAATCATATCATGCTTCAGTGGTAATAATGACAAATGTCTGATTTTTTGGAAATTGGAAATTCCTAAAATAGCAAAACAGAAATGGCATACAAGAACTGCACCGGTGCTGCACTCAATTGCTTCAATCAAGATTTGCTCAGTCAGATTGATAACCAGAAACACATCAAATTCACGAACATGGTCTGTATGGCTTCCCAGAACCTGCTTCAGGATAGCACGATCGGTGGTTGGTGTCAGCATCTGACCCTCTCTTCTTAGTTCCATCTTGCCAGCTAATGGCGTAGCCATGATCAAAATAATACAGAACAAACTTAGATTTGTTCTTTTTTTTTTTCTTTTCTTTTTTATCTGCGTAATTGCTTTGGTAATGTGTTGTTCTTCATTTTATGAGATATATATTGAGAGCAGAAGGAATAAAGGTTTAATGAACAATTACCTTGCTTGCAATTGGGTAAATAAAAAAGAAAGTTGCAAGAACAAAGCGAGCTGTACTTTACTGCAGTTTCAATTTGAATCTACCTTTAACATCTACGAATCAGAACACATTGTTATGGAATTAAAGTAATGATTTATGTGCGTGATGGGCAAAAGTACTAGCTTAGCTAAGTAATTCTTTTCTCTCAAACCTTCTTAGCGAATATATCTTTCTTGTCAATTTTCTAAACATTTGATTCAGCATTCTTACAAACAATATATTCTTTTTAATTCCATGGAAATATTAAAAAGTATTGATATCTAAAATTCGGCTTGTTATAAAAAGAACCATAAAGTTTTAGCCACATTGTGTAAATAATAATACTTTAGTTTAATGTAACGAATTATTATATATGATCGTGAGAGAGAGTAGTACTTGCATGCTACTTATTTTCACATCATTATTTATTTGCAAAATTAGCAAAACCAATTAGCGAAGACTCTACTAAAATTAATTGTAATTTGACTGTAACTGATTCTTAAACTAGATTGCAATTATAATTTTTCAGCACTCTATATATATAGATTTCTTGTTACAATGAATTTTTTTATTACACTTTTGGCCCTAGCTCATTCTCAAGCAATGTTTGCCAGTGAACATGCACAATATTTGTTAACTTAAGGTTTAACTATGTCACAAATTGCATGGGTAAGTCCACGGACTCTGTAACTTTATACGTGAGAGTAGGCCTAAAAAGATTGAAGTGAAGGTGAGAAAGGGGATAGGGGGCATTAAGGAAAAGGGGAAATAAACAAAATCTGTGAAGTATTCTGTGGTTAGTGCTTAAATGGATACAACCAAATTGATTGTTTCTTTTGTAAAAACAATAAGTGAAAAAAATTCAAACTATTTAAAGTATACAATAGATAGAATCTCAGTTGAGGAGGATGTGCTTTCTCAATTGACATACTTGTTGTAGGATCTGCAACCCAAGCTCCTTCAATTTCAGGAAAGTCAATTTCTTCATGATTTTGATGCAAATTGGACTTCTTTCCCAAATTTTGGATCCTTTCTAATTCTATTGTTACTTCTTTCATAGTAGGCCGTTTCTTCCCATTCAAATTTATGCATCTTTTTACAAGGACTGCAACCTCCATGATATGTTCTTTCTCTCCCTCCTTAATTACTCAATCATCAACAATATCAAAGAGACAATCTTCTTCATGCAAATAATGAAATAGGAAGCTAAACTTTTCGCTTTCTCTTGTCTTAACGAAGATATTGGCTTTTTTCTTGTAAAGAGTTCATTAAGAACTATTTCAATGCTATACACATCACTCTTATTAATGAATTGACTCATGTGAAAATACTTTGGATCCAAGTAGCCAAAAGTTCCTTGAACTAATGTCAAGAGATGAGTAGCTCAATGGAGACAAGTTTTGATGTTCCAATATCTGCAACTTTTGCCCTATACTTCTCATCCAAAAGTACGTTTGTTGACTTGATGTCTCTATGATAAGTGGGTTGAGAAGCAGCAGAGTGCAAGTAGAACAAAGCTCCGCCAACTTCAGTGGCAATTCTTGCCTCATATCCAATGTCATCGACAAGTCTTCATTTTGTTGGAGGTATTGGTAAAGTGTACCATCGGGAATGAATTCATATACTAGTAAAGGAACTTCTGTCTCCAAACAACATCCTAACAACTTAACCACATTTCTGTGATTAATTTGTGAAAGAATAACAACTTCGCTTATAAATTCTTAAACTTTCCCTTGGACCTTCAACTTTTTAACAGCAACAATTTTACCATCACTAAGCATGCCCTTGTAAACAGTACCCTGTCCACCCTTTCCAAGCATTCTACTTACATTAAAGCGATCTGTTGCCTTCTCTAAGTCCATTAAACTGTAACAGTTTTGTCTTCTCAACATTGACTTCACCAGAAGATAGTTACAACACCCCACCATTTTCTTCGAAGTTTTTCTTCTTCCTTTTCTCAGTCATTCTTGTGAGTTTATACAACCACCATATACCAAGGAGCTAAAGGATGGACCCAAGGCTGGAGAAGACACCTGATATTTACCCTAATATTTACAACTAGAAATTTATAGCTTTGGAAAAATTACATGTGCACAATTGTTTATGCACACCACCTATTAAACCTTATGTTATGTAATTATTTGTATGAATAAATTTGTAAACAGAAAAGTAAAAACACTATAGAAAATAAAAAGAAAAAGCGTAAATAATAGATAAACACAAACGTGCATATAGTCTAGCTTTGTACCTGTACATCCTTCAGAGATGTATGTATTTCCACCAAAGCCATCATTGCACCGACATCTTCTACCGGTGTTTTTCTTATTTGAAGATGTTGAATTTGTTTTATAGCAGTAGTTGTTGCTGTTTGGAAGTTGCAAACTAGAATCTGTAATCTCCCACTCAAGATAAGCACTCGCAGAACCAGAAAACGTTAGATCATAAACAAGTCCATTATAAGTATATGGAAGTTGAGAAAGAAACCCCTCAAATGCAATCAGAGCACAATTGCACTGATCATCACTCACAGTCACAGTACTGTTAGGGTTAGGATTATCTCCTAGTATTTCAACTGTTGTGTTAAATTCTTTGAGATAATATGGCAGTGAAGTCTCACAGCAATAGCTACCATGGAAACCATCGCTTGTTTCAAAGTTGGCTTCATCGTTGTTATCATCACAAACTGAGACACACCCACCAACTTTTGTGCCATTTGAGTTCAGAAGAACAAGGCTATTGCATCCAATGGCATAAAACTTGTTTAGTGTTTGTGAGTAAACGAAAGGGCTTCCTCGCAGGTCTACCGCGTTCCCTGTGGTTTTGTTCCTGCAGTTCCAAGACTTGATTGGATTGTTAATCTCAGTGATGCTTGCAGAAGCTGAGAAACAGATGACCTCCATATCTGCGAACTTCAGGAAGGGTTTTAAGATGCCGGAATCATTTCAGCAATCGATTTCGAACCACTTGTCTGCATAGCAACTGGGATCTTTCATTCCAATGGGATAAGGAATGGAAATTCCACAAGTTCCATCACAACCAGGTTTGGTTTCTAGGATGGATTGTGCAGATGCCAATGAAGACATTGGCCATAGCATAAAAATTATATAATGAACTGAAAATTGAATAACCATTCTCTAAATCTAGGAGTGGCTCTTTTGAATCTTTTTTTTTTTTTTTTATTTAAATCCGTCAATTCTAGAATGAAGAATTTTATTTAAAATTTTTTCTATTTTCCTACGAAATTTTCTACAAAATTTCTTGCAAATTTTACTTGCATAATTTTCCATGAATATTTACCTGCGAAATTTTCTGTGATTTTTTACAAGTGAAATTTCTTGTAAATTTTTTACTTACAGGAGGTTTTGTGAATTTTACTTGCAAAAGACAAGATTTGCAAGAACTTGAATTTGTACGAATTTTATACTCGTAATTTTTTTTTGTAGGAAAAGAAATTTAGTGCATTTTAACTTAAAATTTGCAGGAAAATTTGTAGGTATATCACAATTTTTTTTTTTTTGTAGTGTATCTATATATCTATATAAAGGATTCAAAGCCCCCTCACATTTGGATGAGACGCAATGAGTCTTTTCTTGTGTGTGCTCCTCTAAAGATTTGCAGCGCGCGCCCTATAGCATCGTTACTATAGATTACGGTCAAATTAAAAATTACAAGTTCAAGTTTCAAACCAAGGTCGTGTTCTCAGAAAACTACTAGTACAGATTTCAATTAATTAGGCGAAATGGGAGGGGGTTTAAGCAATTCAACAATAAAAATAAATGCGATAAATAGTAAAATGGGAGTCAACATATGATGGAAATGCAATCAACCTATGAAACTATCAGACAACGGTGATTCTATCCTCGACCTAAAGATAAATTTAATTCCTGTTATGCCAATTAACTAGATTAACCCTGAAATCTCAAGATTAACCTACCTAATTAGTTAATATGGTTGAACCCTCACTAAGCCGATATCTCTGCACCTAGTTTGATAATTCCTACTACACAATTGCATAGATTATGGTCATTGGAACTAAATCTAACCCCAACCAACGTCGCAGCAAAGAATTAGAGCATCCAAGATCTAAATTCCGAATTTCTATCCAACCAAATCAAGTTCTACTCCATGGAAATTACTCCTAGGTTGATCAGGCCTAGAAATCCCACAAACCCATCCAGCAATCATACATAATAATCATCATACACAATCACAGAGAAAGAAATGAGGAGTAGAGAAGCATAACTATCATTAAATTCACAATACGGGTCTTAAGAATCAAACCAACAATCTTCCAGCTATCCTAGATTGACTACAAACGCACCTAGTCTTCCATTTTCATGGAAGTAGCCATAGGAGAAGAAGAAAATGAAGAAAACTTGAAAGAAATTGTTAATGGAGGCTGGGCTATTGTCTTGGCCGAAATTCATATGTCTAGGTTTAGAAAAATTATGAAATTGTCATTAATGAGCCCTATATTACATAATTGTCATTAATGAGGCTCAAATTACAAAATGCCCCTCTTTATGTTGTCAAAAGCCTATTTCGCCCTCTTTGAGTTGAGAAAATATCCTAGTGCCCTTGCTTCATGAATTTTGCTCCAATCCTAAGCTTGGACAAAAATTCCAACCCGGTTTGAGGCTTCTCAAGTCCAATCCTGAAATTAAAAGTCCCTAACAAGTAAAATTGGACCTTAAAATGAAAAAATTAATATGAAATATAATAAATTCAAATCAAGTCTCAATGATAAAAATAGATACTAATTACACAACTAAACGCAAGTTTGAAATGCTAGAAGTAAGTATAAGAGTATTTGTTTAACTAAAATTAGAGATTGGTTCTAAAGTTGGATTCTTTTACAAATATAATGCTATATATAGAAATTGGTTCTAAATAGTGTGTTTGACATGTCATTTAAGCTAACTTATAGCATATTTAACTATCTTATAAATTTATTTAACTAAAATAGAGGTGTTTATTAAACAAGCTTATCTCATAGCTTATAGCATTTTTTCATACGCTACTTGAGTAGCATATGAATTTAAGGCTTATATTTTCCTATTTTTCTTTTATTTTTCACCCTTAATATTTAATACTCTCTCTCTCATTTATTCATGTGTTATCTATCTTTATATTTCTTATACATTCTATCTTTTCATGGTTTAGCATTCTCATTTCTGCTATCTTATTTTCTGCTCATATTACTATTTTCAAAACCTAACATTCACTCCCATGAAGTATAGTTAGTCATATAGCAGTATGAAAAAATAGGTACTGTGACAAATAACACTAAATGCCTTTTCCCGATATACCTTATATTTTTATGGCATGTATTTTCATTTTAGTTCTGACTTGACTCATTAAGACGTAGTAATTGTTGAAAGCAGCTTCCGCGTTTTCCCTTTTGTCATTATATCAGATGAATTACTTGGTTGCTAAGGTAAATTTTTTTTTTTTTTACAGGGTTTGTGCCGTTTCAGAAGTATATATTATTCAGGTTTGGTATTATTACATCTGCAATACCATATACAGTAATTAAACCGACATAAATCTACAATTAAATTTAAGAACTTTCAGTGTTTCCTATAAAATAATTGGTCTCTAGAAAATATGTGGTGGACCACTATGAATATGTTGATCATGCAATAGAGTGGAGACTATATAAGTCTACAAAGATAGTTTGGTTCTAAAACCAGATTCCATGACAATGTCAATTATTTCAATGCGTTTTGAATTTTGCAGGCATGAATTGGAGCAAGGCTGAAACAAACATGGGGCATGACAAAGCTCATAGAAGAGAAACAAGTGGTATCAAGAAATTCTTTGTCATGAAGAGTTGAGAATGTAGGATAGTGCTGTAAGCTTAATGTGCGACTACTACCAAAATGCTTCAAGAATGTTAGTTTTTGCTATATGCCCTGAAAAGGAAACAATTTTATGGTCTATTTGGTGTTCTGTATCACAATGTGTTATTTCTAATTCTGGTTTACTTGGATTTTTCTGCCTGTGGCTGGAACTATAACAATATATACTGTTTGTATATGTCTGTTGTGAAATAGCGGCAGATATGAATTTGACTTTGATACTGTCATTTGAATTAATGTTCTTTTTCTTTTCAACTGTTTTTTGTCAAAGAAGCAAAAATCTGTTGCTTTCTCTTCCACTGAAGCTGAGTATCACACCAGTGCCTCCCTTGCAGCTAAAATTTTGTGGCTTCAACAACTCCTTAATGAATTTGTCTCACATGAAGCACATTTTGATTGATTCTTATTTTGCTTAGGATCTCCTAGCTTGCAATGCACTTAATGTCTCACAAATTCCATCAAGCCACCATATCGCAAATTTGTTGACCGAACCTCTTTTTGCATGGATCTGGCTTCTCTATTGAGTACCTGTTAGGTAAGAGATGGATGGTTTAGATTAAATAAGGGAGCTGATGCTCGCCTATAGTGTCACCACTATAAGTGGCAGCCAAATTATAAATTCCGAGTTTTGATTGTCAACACAGGTCATATTCATGGAGAACTACTAGTATGGGTCTTAGTTTTCTCGGTTGAAACTTGGGGGTTTTTAATAACAAGGAAATCAATTCAACAAGTAACACACTAACAAGTAAGCTGAAACTAACAATTAATGAAATGTAATCAACATAAGGACTTTCTAACTACTGTAACTCTATCCTCAACCTAGAATTTCATTTTAGCTTAATTAATGGAGATTAAACTGAGATTCACCTTATAGCCCGAGAGCAACCTCTAGGTTTCCTACTAAGACACCGCCTAGCGTATGGCTAAAGTGATTAAACCTATTTTACACAATAACCTGTGAGTAAATAGGTAATCAACAAGCTTAAATACCAAAACACACTCAATCGCAAAATTGTTCAACTATCCATGAACCCTACACACTCTAAAATCAAGCAATAACCCATCCATAATTATCACAACCATAAATCTACCATAAAACATTAATAACCCATTAGAAATATGGAAAAAATCATGGAGAAAAGAGAGCAACCAACAGCCACGAATTTCAATAATAAACTCATATATTCATTGAACTAAAATATCAAAAGAGTGCAATATTCGAGTTTCAAGGGTCACCCAATGGTCTTCAAGCTTCCCTAAGGTGATTACAAGAATTCTACCCTCTCTTGGGCATGGAGGCAGCCATGGAGAAGAAGAGAGAAAAGTTGAACCTAGATGAGAGAGAGGAGGGCGTGAATGAGAGGGAGAAGAGGGAAAAATCTGACCTAAAAGGGGGAAATGAGTTTTTGGGTAGATTTATAATTATACCCTTCACCAACTATGCCAAATTACAAGCTTACCCTTAAGGATGAATAAATTACAACTATGCCAGACTTCATAACTTCATGAATTTGTGTCTTTCTCCAATTAATTCTAAGCATAGAAGTTCACCCAATTGCATTGAGGTCAATTTGGTCTGGTCCTAAAAGCAAAAATTTCATAACAAGTAAATTTGACCTTAAAATAAGAAAATTAATTTGAAATATAGACAATTTCAATTAGACCTCAATAATATAAATATTAGTTAATAAAGTTTGGCTTGTTCTTGGTACATTGTGTGAGTAATTTAGTTTTTTTTAGGTTGTTTAGTTTCTTTTAAATAATATGTTTAGAATTGTAGTGTTAATTTATTGTTTCATCATTAGAAATGCTACAGTTTGTTAAAATTGGAATAAATCCTTGTCATTGAATTGTCTTACTTTCCCAGGCTTTAAAACAAGTCTAGAAATCCCAAGCCTGGTTTGCTGCTCGAGTTTTCTTATCAGTTTAGGTCACCGACTCATAAGATGCTAACATCAAGATAGAAAGTGACATGGAGGGGGAATCCAAGATGAATAGAGCTAGACTTGGAGGAAATGAAGATAATGATGACAGACTTAGTGACTTGCTCGACTCTATTCTTCTGCATATTGATAACAGCAACTGCCATCTCACATGCATCAACCTCTTTTACCATGGCCTAGCCCAAAAGTCTAGCTCTTTTTCAGCATAGCACACATGGGTCTGCTCAGCCCAAGGACCCCAATTCCTATTGTTAGTTCAGCCTAAATCTGGAGGAATTTGGACCATCAAGAGACACTTGGGAACTTTGACAAAAATTGGCGGAAATAGAAAAGAACGAGGAGTAGAAGCGAAGAGCAGAGAAAAGAGGGAAGAGCTGCGAATGGAGTTGCAAAACAGAGCTGCACAATAGGAGTGGAAATACGACAGAGGAAAGAACTCCCTAAGAATCAAGACTAGAAGCTTGGTTTGGGTTCTCAAAGTTCTTGAACATGACTACTGAGTTTGCCATTTTCTCTGCTGTTTTTATTTCTCTTGTAATGGATACTTGAACTCATTTAGCTAGCGCTTGATGTAGTTTGATTGTGATGAAGATTTAACTTAGATATTTGCTATCTTATGAACAATTTCTATCATTGAGTTGAAATTATTGTGCTTAATGCTTTGAATTTTTGGCCGCCATTCAATTGATTTTTCAGACCATTTTGCTGCTAGGAATAGTGCAATTTGAAGTTAATCTAGGAATAGATAACTAATTTGTGTGATTTTGCTATTAATTCCATTGAGCTTAATCACTTAGAGCTTATTAACTTCTATCAGGAATTAGGCAAGTTAGGGTAACTAGGTAAAATTGATTCACCAAGGATTTGGGTCTCAATTAATTTAAGGAATTTAACCATCAATATAAGAATTGGAATTAGAATAGTAATGTCTAAGGAGATTCAAAGGGTGATTTTTCTATGGGGTATCCTGTAACAAATTATTTTTACTCTTATATTTATGAAAAACTCCTTTCATTTGACTCAATTCAATAAGGCAAATACCAATTAGAAGTTTAAGTCTCAATTGGACAGCTTACTAGTTTAGACAGCTTGCTGCCCTATTTTCGTAAAATATGAAAAGATGATATATAAATATCAGAAAATCATGAAAATCTCCATATTACAATTTTAATGTGTCTAGAACATATGGTAAAAAGTTCATACAAAATCTCGTTGGTTTGGTGGGTTAATTAAGCAAAGTTTGTACACTGCCCTGTGTACTGCGAGAATACTATTTAGCTATTTTGGAAAATTATTTGGGCATGGATTGTGCTCCAATTGCCACGAAAATTGGTATGAATGAATTTCAATATGTCAAACACTTGTTGTAAAATTTTCAAGTTAAAAATCAGGGCTTAATGCACCTTACTTGATTCATCCTCTTAACTGCCAGAAAACCGATTTTAGGGTTATTGTACTTACTTGAGTAAAATTCTATTAATTCACCTCTTCCATCTATTCAGTTCATTTCTCATTTCTGAACATAACATTACATCCTTATACATCAAATATTCAACTTAAGCGAATAATTACACATTAATCATGTCATTTTACAATTTGAATCACAACCACACTCTATGTTAAGCTTGGCAGCCACCCTTGGTGTTTCTCTACCTGGAATTCATTGATATTTCCACAAAAATGGATATGAGACTTCAAATCTCAGTAGCTAATGAGTCAATTAGTAAACATACATGATTGGTACTAGTTACTAATCTCATTAAATGGCATATGAATGCAAAGGAAACACCATGAGGCATATAATAGCACAAACTCACTTAGAAATACCTCCTTGGCAGCTCTGAGCACCACGACATGATATTCCTCTTGAATATCACTTAAACACAGCAAGGAATATAGATAATAGCATACCACAATTGCTCACACCCATAGGCAATTATATAGCATGCAAGAAGAGATTAAGGGAGTCATTAGCTACCTCAAGCACTCCTAGCTTTGTTTCTCTTCTCCTTTCTTCTTTCTCTTCCTCCTTTCCTTTGCTGCAGCTCTTCTATTTCTTTCTTTGCTGCAGCTCTCTGCCTTGAGGTTGCCGACCTTCTCCCCCTCTTCCCCCTTTATTTATTTGCTTTTTGTCTATTTTATTTTCTATAATTATTTCCTTAAATTTATTAATATTAGGGGTAATTTATATTGTGGGCAAGTGTGGCTTGATGATTGGTTGTCTTCATTGAGTCACCACTTCCCCTAACTGACCTTCCCTTGTCTTCAGCTGCACAAGCCTTCTAATTCCCCTCCTTCATGCGCAAGTCTCCCCTTAATTATCTCTATTATTTGTCTCACAAAATATCACCAAAATATCATACAAAATATCATGAATGCCATTATCATACTATGGCATTTTGTCAAGCTATGATTGGTGGGAGTGTCCCCTCTTTAATTGCACAATTTCTAGAGGCTAAGACATGCAAGTGGCATGGGACTTGGGGGAAAGCCAGCTGCTGCCTTCATTTGGTCACATTCTAACCATCTCCCTAACTAGTACTTCACTTAGATAACCATGCCATTTAATCGCACTAGTTTATACCACATTTCTAACTCTTTAATTCCTTAATTAATTATTCAAGGTTCATTCCACTTAGTTCACTTCATTTTTATGATAATGAGAATCACAATTACATAAGCACATACAATAGAAAGCAACCAAGAGTTCACCATTCACTTTCAATCATATTTCATCAATTAAGATAGAAATTAAATTCCATGGTCCTTTAACATGTTATGAAATCACATTACAATCATGAATAAAATAGAGGGATGTTACATTTTCTTGGGCTAATATTCAACCATATAAATACATAACATCCATTTCCAAGCTATATGTGCATGTACACATAAATATCATCCTTAGTATTTTCATACTTCATATTTGTATTTAGCAAACATACTACTAATTAAATTATTCTAGTGTAGATTTATATTCTTCTCTTAGAAAATTTGGGATGTTACATATCCGGATTCATAATCAAATAAAGTCAAGACCCTAGCACTTTTATTATTGCATTACTTTTAAATTTTATAAGTTTAAAGTAATTTAGAAATTTTAGTTTTGGTATTTTAGTTATTGATAAGTGTAAATTATATAGACAAATGTACATGATTTCCCTTGCATTTTCGTTCCAATTTGAGGAAGATTTAGATACTTTTAATGCCAATTGTTGTTTTGCAGGACACAAGCATCAAAGGGAGCCAAAAGAGGAGCAAATAGCCTGCTGTCAAGAGTCTAGCACCGTGGCGCAAGGTGACTGGTGCCATGGCGCAACATTCCAAAATGCCCAAACCCTTCAACGTTGTGGCGCCCTTGAAACCTCACCGTGGCTCCCTAGAACACTTCATTAGCGAAATTGAAGACTTCCAAGCCAAGTGAACTTCTGGGAAGCCGTGTCATGCAAGGATTAGGACTCCCAAGCTAAGAAGACTCTCCTGAGTTCCTATTTGAGTAAAATTAGAGTCTTTGAAGCACAGAACTACTTGGAATCCTAGTTGAAGCAAGCTTAGGAATGATTTTGTAACTAGGATTATAATTAGATTTAGAGACCTAGTTTGAGGAGGACTAGGAATAGATGCATTATAAATAAGTAGGGAGGAGAACAGAACAAGAAGACACGACTTGGTAGCTTTGAAGAGGCGAGGAACAAGGCTTCACAAGACTTTCTTCTACTCCTTTTTATTTTCATTCATGTTTACATTCGCATTCATTATGTGTTTGAGTTGTGTCATGCGTAACTAATTTCTTTCTAGGGGATAAGATGTAGCCCAATTCTTTGTATAAACTTAAATGATGATTTTAAGAAATTTCATGTTTTATGCAATTGAGGTTTAATTCTCTGCATTTCATTCCTTGATTGATATGGATAATTAGTTGGAGAAATTGTGGGTTTTCTATGACTCGTGAGACAATTAGTTAATCTAGACCACAAGAGTTAAATCCATAGTGGAGCTTCCTCCACCTAGAAAGGAAAGAAATGAAGAGAGTAGAGAAAAACCATGTGAGAATTTGTCTAGCAATGAGGATGCATCCAATGAATCAAATGACAAGCAATTTCTTCATGGTATAGAATCAACACAAGAGTCATCATCTAAAGGCAAGAAGAAAGTTGAAATAGAAGAAAAGCCTTTTGCACCATCATCCTTCATTAAAGTTCCTTTTCCACAAAGACTTAGGAAGCAACAAGATGAGAAGCAATTCAGCAAATTCCTAGAGGTCTTTAAAAAACTTCACATCAATACACCCTTTTGTAGAAGCACTTGAAAAAATGCCATCATATGCAAAATTTATGAAGGAGCTTTTATCAAAGAAGAGGAGAATTGAAGATGATGAAAGAATCATGCTAACAGAGGAGTGTAGTGCTATTTTGCAAAAGAAATTACCTCCAAAGCTCAAAGATCCCGGGAGTTTTTCAATTCCATGTGCAATTGGTGATATGACTTTTGAGAAGGCTCTATGTGATCTTGGGGCTAGTGTTAGTCTAATGCCACTCTCCATATTCAAAAAGTTGGGAATTGGACAAGTAAAATCCACCATGGTGACACTTCAATTGGCAGACCAATCAGTCAAGCATCCTTATGGTGTGATAGAAGATATTTTAGTTAAAGTGGAAAAATTCATATTTCCGATTGATTTTGTTGTCTTAGACATGGATGAAGATGATGAAATACCACTCATTTTAGGAAGACCATTTCTTACCACTGGAAGAGTATTGATTGATGTAGTGGATGGGACATTAACCTTGAAAGTTCAAGATGAGGCAGTTACCTTTAATGTGTTTAAAGCAATGAAATATCCTATGGATCAAGAGCATTGTTTTAGGGGGGATATTCTTGATTCTCTCGTCTCTACAACATTTAGAGAGAGAATTCCATCCTCACATCTTGAGAAGGCCATAATGGAATCAAAAACTATGGGGGGGATAAAGAAGAAAATCCTTTGGTGATTAAATATGTACCAGTATTGGAAGTTGGGCCATCTTATTCTATATCTTTTCCACCAAAGAAGGAGAAATTACACAAAGAAGAAAATGTAGTTCAATCAGGAAAATTTGAGCTCAAACCATTACCATCAAATTTGAAATACTCTTTTCTTGATGAGCACAATTCTTTTCCCATTATCATTAGTTTCTAATTGTGAAAATTAGAGGAAGAAAACCTCTTACATGTGTTAAGAAATCATAAAAGAGCAATTGGATGGTCTATTGATGATCTTAAGGGGATAAACCCTTCCTTTTACATGCATAAAATCCTCATGGAAGATAATTATAAGGCGGTGGTGAAACCGCAAAGAAGATTGAACCCAATCATGAAAGAAGTGATTAGGAAGAAGGTGGTAAAGCTTCTAGATGCTGGCATTATTTACCCTATTTCGAATAGTCCTTGGGTTAGCTCGGTTCAAGTTGTACCTAAGAAAGGAGGGACAACAACAGTTATGAATGAAAATAATGAGTTGATACCTACTAGGACTGTCACAGGATGGCGAGTGTGCATTGATTATATAAAATTGAATAGTGCCACAAGAAAAGGTCATTTCCCTCTTCCTTTTATTGACCAAAGTTTGGAAAAGCTAGTTGGTCATGCTTACTATTGTTTCCTAGATGGCTACTCAGGTTATAATCAAATTACTATAGCTCCGAAGGACCAAGAAAAAACTGCCATCACATGGCCATATGGAGTAATCACATATTGAAGGATGCCATTCGGATTATGCAACACACCGGTTACTTTCCAAAGGTGTATGCTTTCCATTTTCTCTAATATGATTGATAAATTTATTGAAGTGTTCATGGATGATTTTTTTGTATTTGTTTCTTCTTTTGATAAATGTTTGCATAATCTATCTTTGGTGTTAAAAAGGTGTGAAGAAATTAATTTGGTTTTAAATTGGGAAAAATGTCGCTTCATGGTGAGAGAAGGAATTGTCTTAGGGCATCGTGTTTCTTCTAGGGGTATAGAAGTAGATCGGGCCAAAGTAGAAATAATTGAAAAACTTTCTTCTCCCACCAATGTGAAAGGAGTTCATAGTTTTCTAGGTCATGTAGGGTTTTATAGGAGGTTTATCAAGGATTTTTCAAAAATTGCTAAACCACTTTGCAACCTCCTTATGAAAAATGTACCTTTTGTGTTTAATGATGAATGTTTGGTTGCTTTTAATACATTGAAGTAAAAATTGATCATTGTGCCTATTATTGTTGCTCTAGATTGGAGTCTGCCTTTTGAAATTATGTGTGATGCTAGGCCAAAGAAAGAAAAAGTTGTTTCATGTGATTTATTATGCTAGTCATATTTAAGATTCTGCACAAAGTAATTATACTCCTACTGAAAAAAAAGCTTCTTCTTGTTATTTTTGCTTTTGACAAGTTTCACTCTTATTTGGTAGGTTCAAAGGTGACTGTCTACAAAACCATGCAGCCATTAAGCATCTATTTGCTAAGCAAGAATCTAAGCCTAGGCTTCTCCGTTGGGTTTTGTTAATGCAAGAGTTTGATCTTGAGATTAAAGAAAAGAAGGGAATGGAGAACTTGGTGGTAGATCATCTTTCAAGGCTTGAGCAAAGTGAGGATCAAGGTAAGCAACCACCTTCAATCAATGAAGAGTTTCCAGATGAGAAGTTATTTGTGGTGCAAAGTTTACCTTGGTATGCTGATCTTGCAAATTTCAAGGTAGCAAAAGTTCTTCCTCTAGATCTCAATGCACAATAATTGAGGCGATTTATTCATGAAGCTAAGTTTTATGTATGGGATGAACCTTTTTTGTTGAGAAGATGTGTTGATGGTTTATTGAGAAGATGTGTACCACAAGAAGAAGTTGAAAGTATTCTGTGGCATTGTCATGCTTCATGCTATGGTGGCCATTTTAGTGGAGATAAAATTGCTGCAGAGGTGCTACAGTCTGGTCTCTATTGGCCAGCAATTTTCAAAGATGCTCATGAGTATGTCAAGAGTTGTGATCATTGCCAAAGAACAGGAAACATCTCAAAAAGAAATAAATTGCCCTTGAACCCTATGTTGGAATTGAATTGTTTGATATTTGGGGCATAGATTTCTTGGGCCCCTTTCATCCTCTTACTCTAATTTGTATATTGTGGTGGCGGTGGATTATGTATCAAAATGGGTAGAAGCAGCAGCTGTGAAGACTAATGATGCAAAGGTGGTCATTAACTTTCTTAGAAAAAGACATCTTAAGATTTGGAGTCCCAAGAACTTTGATAAGTCATGGAGGAACACATTTTTGTAATAAGCAGTTGGAGTACTTGTTGAGTAAATATGGTGTGAAGCATCGTATTGCAACCCCATACCACCCACAAACAAGTGGGCAAGTGGAGGTATCCAATCGAGAATTGAAGAAAAATTTAGAGAAGACTGCCAACAGTTCAAGGAAAGATTGGGCGATGAAGCTAAATGATGCTCTTTGGGCCTATAGAACAGCTTTTAAGACCCCAATTGGCATGTCGCCTTATCAATTAGTATATGGGAAAGCATGTCATTTACCCGTTGAAATGGAACATAGAGCATTTTGGGCAACCAAATTCTTAAATTTCAACTTGAAAGCAGCTGGTGAAAAAAGAATTCTGCAACTTCATGAATTGGATGAATTCTGGAATCAAGCATATGAAAGTGCAAGAATCTACAAGGAGAAAACCAAACAATGGCATGATAAAAGGATTATTCAAAGAAACTTTGAAACTGGGCAGCAAGTATTGTTGTATAACTCAAGATTAAAGCTTTTTCCAAGCAAGTTGAAGTCTAAGTGGTCTGGCCCTTTTGTGATTAAAGAAGTCTTTCCTCATGGAGCTATTGTCATAGCTAATATGAATACAGGAAGAAGATTCAAAGGCAATGGGCAAAGGCTCAATCACTATTGGGGAGATGGTTTCACTCATCAAATCTCTTCAATATTCCTCTCTTCACCACCATGACACATGAGAAAGTCTTGCTAAAAGACTATAAATTTAGCGCTTCTTGGGAGGCAACCCAAGTTCTCTATCCCTTTCCTATTTTGCATTTACTTTGGTTTTAATAATTGTAGTTTTGGGTCTTTTGGTGCTGCTCTAATGTTCAACTTTTTAGGGGTGTTCAAAATGATTTGATCTTGGAAATCTCATTTTTTTTCTGCAGGAAAAAAATTGGACGACATGGAATTTTGTATGGAAGATGTGTTCATGGTATAAGTGGTACACTTCATGAATGGTAGAGCTTTAAAATTAAGACACCCAAGCACTGTAAGTAATTTCTTAAATATCCCATGCTGGGTCAAGGATGAAAAGAGGAATTCTTAGCTCTGTAAGAATTTTTTTTTTTTTCTTTCCAATGATGCTCTATTCGTTGAAAGATGCACCATGAACTGTTTGGCTATAATTTATTTCATTTTATTTTTTTTTATCATTTTGGAGGTGTTACTGCTATATTCATTGTTTGGTAAATAGTCTTGTGGTGATTTGGCTATGATTTAGGAATGGGCATGAGTTACTGATGCATTTTTGCTGTGATTTTGCTGCCATTTGCTATATTTACTGGTTTGTTGTTTTTTAAGGGTTCCTATGCTGTGAATCATCACTAGAGCATTACATTGAGTCGTAAATCACTATTGTTTGGAATTGACTATGTTTTGGTAGTTAGTGTTGTTTTGTAAGGACAAGCAAACTTTCTAAGTCTGGGGGAAAGGAAATTTCATGAGTAATTCTCAAATTCCATTCTCCCCTTACTTGAAAATATGATTCTTGTGCAAGCTCTTTTCAAAAAAAGAAAAAAATGAGAAAAGTGGTTAAGGTTGTATGGTTGATTGAATGAACTTTCACCATTTTAATTTTTTATGTTAAGTCAGGAATTCTTAGCAATTAGGACAAGTTTGGTGGGCACAAATAAATGAGATTTTGAGCCTTTACTTTAGAGTGGGAGCATTAAGCCACTCTTTACTCCTTCTTGTGAGCACTTCACGCTTGGACTTTGCCTTCCAGAACTTGTTGTGACTCTTTTTGACATCATTCACTTGTATGCATGCATAGATAGGATCAGGGCCATGTTTTTCTTGAATACTTAGAGACTAAATGGCCACCCATCATGTTTACCTTTGTTTTACCGCTTGAGCCTGAGTATCTTTCCATTCTTGTGCAACTCATTATTTAGCCATAAGTGAAAAACCATTAATTGACCCAACTAAAGGAACTTTAAGTGTAATGGAATGGTCTAGAATATGGCTCTTCGATGATTTCTTATCTTTTTGAGCAAGAAGGGGATGTGCTGTCATTTAATTTTTCTTTAAAAAAAAAAAAAGAAGAAAGGGGGAGGCACGTTGGCTGTATTCTTGATTTTCCACTTGTCTATATATATATAAAAGAGAGAGAGAGAGAGAGAGAAAAGAAAAAAAAAAAAAAACAAAAAAAATATTGAAAATGAAGAAAAAGATACATATATTCAGTGCCATGTGATTCTTGACACTGAGTTTGGTTTATGGATTAAAATTTTGAATGATTTTACCTCTTTCTTGAGGAACAAGTGCATGAGTCCATTCTTCCATTGCTCTTAAATTTCTTTGGTTTTAGAACTTGTTACTTTTCTTTTATCCAACCTTGTCCATAGCCCCAATACAACCCAAAATAAAAGCCCTTGTGATTTATGTTTGCATGCATGTTGGTGATGAATGTTAGAGTCCATACAAGCTTATGGTAAGATCTGTTTCAAGTTGTTGAAGGAGAGCAGACACTTTTGCCTGAACAGTTTTTAGAGATCGAGTTATATTCTAGTGAGAACTCAAATTACTTGTCCTTTTTGTTATCTTGAACTTACTTCATCTATGAAAATTTTGATGGTGAGAAAGATCTCATGAAAACTGTATTTTTTGAACTACTTTTAGAATTTTACAGCATTGCTTTAAGAAAAGTCATGGATCTTGAATTGCTCAAATTGTGTTTTGTTGTGATTTTCCCTTTTGCTTGCCCGGGACGTGAAAGAATTAAGTTTGGGGGAGTGATGTTTGTGTCAAACATGCTTATTTGAGATCATATCTTACATCTCTCTCTCCAAATTTAATAAAGTTTGACTTGTTCTTGGTACACTGTGTGAGTAATTTAGCTTTTTTTAGGTTGTTTAGTTTCTTTTAAATAATTTGTTTAGAATTATAGTATTAACTTATTATTGCATCATTAGAAATGCTACAGTTGTTGAAATTCAAACAATTTCCAACAGTTTGTTAAAATTGGAACAAATCCTTATCAAGCTTAATTGTCTTACTTTCCTAGGCTTTAAAACAAGTCTAGAAATCCCAAGTGTGGTTGGCTGCTCGAGTTTTCTCATCAGTTTAGGTCACCAACATATAAGATGCTGACATCAAGGTAGAAAGTGACATGGAGGGGGAATCCAAGATGAATAGAGCTAGACTTGGAGGAAATGAAGATAATGAAGACAGACTTAGTGACTTGCCCGACTCTATTATGCTGCATATTGAAAGCAGCAATTGCCATCTCACATGCATGAACCTCTTTTAATATGGCCAGCCCAAAAGTCCAGCTCTCTTCCAGCATAGCACACATGGGCCTACTCAGCCCAAGGATCCCAATTCCTATCGTTAGTTCAGCCTAAATCTGGATGAATTTGGACCATCGAGAGACAATTGGGAACTTTGACAAAAATTGGCAGAAATAGAAAAGAACGAGGAGCAGAAGCAAAGAGCAGAAAAAAGAGGGAAGAGCTGTGAAGGGAGTTGCAAAACAGAGATGCATGATTGATCCGTGAAAGTGTGTAAAATAAGTTAGAATTTAGTGCAAGCGTACACTATTAATGTAGTTGGCAAAGTATTCCAAAATTGTCGTACCCAAGGGACTGATATTGATTACCAGAGTACTGTAACTCCAATATTACTCAAGTGGTCGATATATGATGATAGAATCAAAATAATGTAAGGAAAGATAGCATAAAAGTAAATCAGAGTAAATAGTAAAGTGTGTAGAGAAAACAATAGATGAAAACCTAGAGATTCAGATTTCACCACAATTCCTATGTATAGACTCTCCTGATTCAGTTATGAATTCTAGTTTAATTAATTACTAGCCAGGACTCCTTAATCACATCAATCAGCCTTAGTGTGAGGTCAGATCAAATCTAACTACAATTACCAACCTTGATATATTCCTATGCGAGTTGTAGTAATTGCAATTGCTTTAAGTTCTGTGGACATCGTTTAGGGAGGTCTAGGGGAAGCTCCCTCGTTCCCATGCGGCTACACAGGGTCCTCGGTACATTCTTGTCCTAAGTGTAACATCCCGAATTTTCTAAGAGAAGAATATAAATCTACACTAGAATAATTTAATTAATGGTATGTTTGCTAAATGCAAATGTGAAGTATGAGAATATTAAAGATATGTATAAGGATGATATTTGTGTGTACATAAACATACAACTAGGAAATTGCTGTTATGTATTTATATGGTTATATATTAGCCCAAGTAAATGTAACATCCCTCTATTTTATTCATGATAGCCACATAGAAATTCTAATGTGATTTTATAACATGTTAAAGGACCATGGAATTTAATTTCTATCTTAATTGATGAAATATGATTGAAAGTGAATGGTGAACTCTTGGTTGCTTTCTATTGTATGTGCTTATGTAATTGTGATCCCCATTATCATAAAAATGAAGTAAACTAAGTGGAATGAACTTTGAATAATTGATTAAGGAATTAAAGAGTTAGAAATGTGGTATAAACTAGTGCAACTAAATGGCATGGTTATCTAAGTGAACTACTAGTTAGGGAGATGGTTAGAATGTGACCAAATTGGTCACACTTGGACCAAATGAAGGCAGCAGCTGGCTTCTCCCCAAGTCCCACGCCACTTGCATGTCTTAGCCTCTAGAAATTGTGCAATTAAAGAGGGGACACTCCCACCAATCATAGCTTGACAAAATGCCATAGTATGATAATGGCATTCATGGTATTTTGTATGATATTTTGGTGATATCTTAGTGGAGGCTGCACATGAAGGAGGGGAATGAAGACATGGGTAAGTTGGTTAGAAAGTGGTGAGTCAATGGAGACCACCAATCATCAAGCCACACTTGTCCCTACTACTATTAATTACCCATGATATCAATTAATTTAAGGAAATAATTATAGAAAATAGATTAGATAAAAAGCAAATAAATAAAGGAAAAGGAGAAGGGAGGAGGTCGGCAGAGAGCTGCAGCCAAAGAAGAGAAGAAGAGAAAGAGGAGAAGGTATTTACAAGAAGAGAAACAAAGTTAGGAGTTAAGGTAGCTAATGACTCCCTTAATCTCTTCTTGCATGCTATATAATTGCCTATGGGTGTGAACACTTTTGGTATGCTATTATCTATATTATTTGTTGTGTTCAAGTGATATTCAAGAGGAATATCATGTTGTGGTGCTCAGAGCTACCAAGGAGGTAGTTCTAAGTGAGTATGTGCTATTATATGCCTCATGGTGTTTCCTTTGCATTCATATGCCATTTAAATGAGATTAGTAACTAGTACCAATCATGTATGTATACTAATTGACTCATTAGCTACTGAGAATTGAAGTCTCATATCCATTTTTGTGGAAATATCAATGAATTCCAGGTGGAGAAACATGAAGGATGGCTGCCAAGCTTAACATAGAGTGTGGTTGTGAGTCAAATTGTAAAATGACATGATTACTATGTAATTACTTGCTTCAGTTAAATATTTGATGTATAAGGATGTAATGTTATGTTCATAAATGAGAAATGACCTGAATAGATGGAAGAGGTAAAATTAATAGAATTCTGCTCAAGTATGTACAATAACCCTAAAATCGGTTTTCTGGCAGTTAAGAGGATAAATCAAGTAAGATACTCTAAGCCCTGAGTTTTTACTTGAAAATTTTACAGCAACTATTTGGCATATTGAACTTCATCCATACCAATTTTCGTGGCAATTGGAATACAAATCCATGCCCAAATAATTTTCCAAAGTAGCTAAATAGTTTTCTCACAGTACACAAGGTAGTGTACAAACTTTACTTATTTGACCCATCAAACCAACGAGATTTTGTATGACATTTTTCACCACATGTTCTGGACACATTAAACTTGTAATCTGGAGCTTTTCATGATTTTTAGACATCTATACACCACGTTTTCATATTTTACAAGAACAGGGCAGCAAGCTATTTAAAACAGTAAGCTGTCCAATTGAGACTTAAACTTCTAGTTGGTATTTGCCTTATTGAATTGAGTCAAATGAAAGGTGTTTTCATGATATAAGAGTTAAAATAAGGTGTTACACTAAGCTCCACTATAGATTTAATTTCCATGGTCTAGATTAACTAATTATCTACCGAGTCATAGAAAACCCACAATTTTTCCCCAACTAATTGGCCAAATTAGTCAAGAGTGAACTGCAAAAAATTAAACCTCAATTGAATAAAACATGGAGATTTCATAACATCATCAGTTAAGGGAAATTTGTGGGTTTTCTATGACTCAAGAGATAATTAGTTAATCTAGATCATGAGAGTTAAATCCATAGTGGAGCTTAAGACAAAAATGTACCAAGGACCCTGTGTAGCCACATGGGAACTAGGGCGTTTCCCCTAGACCTCCTTAAGGGATATTCACAGAACTTAAAGCAATTGCAGTTACTACAACTCGCATAAGAATGATTGTAGTTAGATTCGATATGACCTCACACCAAGGCTGATTAATGTGATTAGGAGTCCTAGCTAGCAATTATGAAACTAGAATTCATAATTGAATCAGGAGAGTCTATACATAGGAATTGTGGTAAAATCTGAATCCCTAGGTTTTCATCTATTGTTTTCTCTACACAATCTTCTACTCTTATTTACTTTTATGCTATTTTTCTTTGCTTAATTTTACTTCCATCATTATATATTGACCGCTTTAGTAATACTGGAGTTATAGTACTCTGGTAATCAACACTAATCCCTTGGGTACGACAACTCCGGAATACTTGTTGGCTACATTGATAGTGTACGTGTTCTTATCTATTTCACATTCAATTACACGCACATCAAGTTTTTGGCGCCGTTGCTGGTGATTATGTAAATCAATATTATATGAATTAAGCAAAAAAAAAAAAAATTATTTTGTTTTTTCTTTTAGTATTTTAACCATTCATTATTCTTAGGTGAATTTTCTAGTGCATGAGAAGTACAAGAACTAACACTTTACTCCCTTTTGATCTAGAGATTGAAAAGACCCTTAAAAGGAATCTAAAAGCAAAGAGAGTAATCAGAAACTTACAGCCAAAATTAAAAAAAATGGCAGCACCTAACAATCAACACAATGAAGGGCATATACCTCTAAGGGAGTTTGCTGTCCCAAAAATTTAGAATGTCATATCTAGCATCCGAAGGCCAAACATGGAAGCAAACAACTTCGAGATCAAACCTACTGTGATTCAGATGGTGCAGAATAACCAATTTTCAAGAGCACCTAATGAAGACCCTAATTTTCATCTATCAACCTTCTTAGAAATATGTGACACATTCAAATACAATGGGGTATCAAATGAAGCAATCAAGCTCAGATTATTTCTTTTTCACTCAAAGATAGAGCAAAAAGGTGGCTGAATTCTTTGTCATTAGGTTCAGTTGATACATGGGACTCCCTAGCTTAGAAATTTTTTACGAAATACTTCCCTCCATCAAAGACAGTCAAATTGAGGACAGAAATTCTCAACTTTACACAATTTGACAGGGAATCCTTATATGATGCATAGGAGAGATTTAAAGAATTGCTAAGAAAGTGTCCACACCATGGAATGCAAGATTGGCTCATGATGCAAGTGTTTTATGGCGGATTGGGCTCTAATACAAAGACTGGTAGATGCAGTAGCTAGAGGAGCCTTCTTAAACAAAGATTATGTTGAAGCCTATGAGTTGCTTAAAGAGGTCACCACAAATGCCTCTGATTGGAACTCCATGAGAGACCAAGAGAAGAAAGTAGATGGTATTCATGAAGTAGATGAACTAGCTAAGTTATCAGTTAAGCTGGACTAGGTACTTTCATTCCCATCAATATTACTCAAAGGAAACTTTGGGGAAAGCATGGAATGAGGACTTAAAGAGGTGAACTATATGGGTAACAACCCATATTCTAAGACCTACAATCCGGGGAGGCAAAATCACCTAAACTTTTCTTGGAAGAATCAAGGTTAAGGGAATCCTCCATTTCAACAACAGTCACAACAACCACCTAAGATCAATCTAGAAGCAGCAATGACAAAGTTAGCAGCATCACAAGCAGATCTTACAGAAAGAACAAAACAATTCATGATCAACACAAATGCCTCCATAAAGCAACTGGAGAACCAGGCAGGACATATTTCTCAGCTATTAACCACAAGACAATCTAGTGCACTACCTAACACCACTGAAGTAAATCCAAGAGTGCATGTCCATGGCATCTTTTTAAGAAGTGGGAAGGTAGCTAAAATGGACTTGAAAGCGACCTCTACAGCTGAAAGGGAGAAAGAAAAAGAACCCACACCTGAAGAAGAAGCATAACAGCCTGAGCCTGAACCTAAAAAGACATCAGAAGTCATCCTAGAGAAAAGGCCAGAACCACAAAAGGAAAAGCCAAAATCTAAGTTTTTCCCAAACAATCCTTCACCATACAAGCTGCCTCTTCTATTCCCTCAGAGGTTCAGAAAGTAGAAGCTGGACAAACAATTTGCCAAGTTTCTAGAGGACTATGAGACAGTTGCACTTACTAAAGAGTACAGTGCAATCCTCCAAAAGAAGTTACCAGTAAAGGTGAAAGATATAGGGAAATTCACTGTACCTTGCAATATAGGTAACATGGATGTGGGTAGGGCACTGTGTGATCTTAGGGCTAGTGTGAATCTAATGCCTCTCTCTCTGTTCAAGAAATTGGGCATTGGGGAAGTAAAACCCGCCAAGATGATTCTAAAGTTTACTGATAGATCCTTTAAACACCCATATGGTTTGGTGGAGAACGTCCTAATCAAAGTAGGAAAATTCTTTTTCCTAGTGGATTTCGTAGTACTTGATATGAGGGAGGATACAGATATCCTCTTAATATTAGGAAGATCCTTCTTGGCAACTGGTAGAGCTATGATAGATCTGGCTACTTGAGAGTTAATAAAGACCATGCCAGCTTTAAACTCTTTGAAGATGCTGCCCACTGCAATACAATTGAAGAGCTCCAAGAAGAGCAAGTTGAAGTCAAACCTGTGAAACTAGTACCGCCTGTTGTCAAAGCCCCAAATGCAAAGAAAAAGAAGGGCAAGATGAAAAAGAAAGGCAAGGAAATTCAAAAGTGGTCCTGTTTAGGATGCCTAACTTGCCTTGAGAAGATTCTTAAGATAGTTGGCTGCCCAAGCAAGCAAGGAAAGGGAGTTGGCGAATTCATGATTTCTCCCTACAGCCCTCTCGATATGCCATGAAGAACTTGAGATAATCGGGCTGAGCACTATAAACTAAGTGCTTGTTAGAAGGTAACCCAACAATTTTTTATTCCTTTTTCTTTCTCTCTTTCTTTTGCATGTCGTTTCTTTCTTTAACATAGTATCTTCTATTATTCAAGGTCACTCAAATAATTATCTAGAGCTATGCAGGTTCTGGGCAAAATTCAGAGCAAGAATTTGAATATTCAAGCCAAAACGGAGTAGAGCACAAGTCCCAGGGCGCCATGGCCTAACTAATTCATTGAGATTCGGCCAATGGCAGCCACAGTGCAGGTTCTACCAAAACAAATAAAACAAAAATAAAAAATAAATCCATTCCCCTATTGGCCTCCACCACCACCTGCCGCCCAAGAACTGAAACATAAATCATCATCCTCCATGGACGACTTTGAGTAGGTTACTTCTATCAGGTTAAACCTTTCCTTTGCTTTTTTATTTTGCATTGAGGACACTGCAAATTTCAAGTGTGAGGGAGGGACACATGTGTTTAGTTAAATAATTAAGTAGCCTAGTATTAGAGTGTTTGAGTAGATTAGTAGTAGTTTTGTTTACATGATGTTTGCATGATTACATGATAATTTTTAGTTCTTGCATGATTGTGTTGTGGTGTGTTTTGCCTAAAAACCATGGCCAATGAGGAAAATTTGTGCTTAAATGGTAATCTTATGGGATAAGGAGACTTGGTTTGATATGAAAATCTATGCATGATTAATCATGTTATCTTCTTCCATTGATTATTGGAAAGCCTCTGGGAATTTTGAGCTAACCTTGATTATGTGTGAACTCACATTTATTGATAATTCCCATTGTGTGCATAATTACTTTGATAGTAGAATGAATGATGATGAATACTAGCCATTTATGAGCTTTTTAGCCATAAGAGCTACATATTTGAAGCTCTTATTTTAATTTTGAGTGTGTCAAGCATTTCTTGGTTTTTCTAGAACTTGCTCTATTATACATATTGAGACCATAGTGAAAAAGGTGATTAGGGCACCTAGGTTTAGCCATTTTATCCTTTCATAGCTCACCTTGCATAATTACTACTAGTTGACCCTTTTTCGAACCTTAACCTTCCCTTCTTTTAACCACATTCGAAGCCATGCACTCATTCTTTTGATTTATCCCTATTTTGAACCTAACACCTTGAAGGATTGTGTGAATTTAAGGCGTGGAAATGCTGACTAGTTAGTAACTAGGGAAGTGGAAAGAAAGAGCCTCAAAAGATCTGAAAATCTCCCAAGAAAAAGGCAAAGTGTAGAAAAAAAAAAAGATTTTGTAAAAAGAAAAAAATTTAGAAAAGAAAAATAGCAAGAAAAACAAAAGAATGAGAAAGAGGGAGAAAAAATATGCAAGTATGAGGCTTGGTAGTTGGAGAGTAAGTGAGCACAAAGGGTAGCTTTGAATTCACATAAGCTTTTCTTGGTGTAGTTTACCCCTGATTTCACTGCCATTAACTCTTTTCACCGTCCTAAAGCCCCATTACAACCCTTAAAAGACCCTTTGATTAGTGTTTGTGGTTTATTGTTTGGTGGTGGAAATTTGATATATGAGCAAGCCTATGGAGGAACCTTGAATTCCATTGACTTGAGTGTATGTTCAACCTTCTAAACACTAGAGAGATTAGAGTGTTTTTATCCGTGTGAGGGAATTCATCTTCCTACATTTAATTTCATTAAACTTAACGAGTTATTATGTACATGTGCACTTACTTTTATACCTTATACCTTTCCATGGCTTTCCATGATGACCCTTTCATATGATAACTTTTAATACCCACTTGAGTGAGAATTTGAGCCTAATCCATTTTTTATTTTGAGAGTTACCTTGGGGGCATAGGACTAATCCATCTTGTGATGAATACTCTTGCATTGTGATATGATGATTGATTTCCAATGAATCCCATGTGAATAATTCTGAGGCCAATATGGTTAGTAAGTCATGTCTGAAAGCCTAGCTGCCTTGCTTGTTTCTTTCTTTATAATTTTACTCGGGGACGAGCAAAATGATAAGTGTGGGAGAGTTTGATAAGTGTAAATTATATAGATATTTTGGTGTGATTTCCCTTGTATTCCAATCCCAAATTAAGGTAAAACATGATGCTTTTAATGCCAAATTGCTATTTTGCAGGACATGAGCGTCAGAAAGACCAAATTGAAGGAAAAATAGCATGCTGTCAAAAAGCCAGCGCCGTGGCGCCAGGAACTTTGTGCCATGGCACCCTATGCCAGAATGTTGCTGCCAACCAGCGCCATGGTGCCCTTGGATCTTGCCGTGGTGCCCTGGTGACCTTCCTGAGCGAAATTGAAAACTTCCGAGCTAAGTGAACTTCTGGGAAGCCGTGTCATACAAGTATTAGGACTCCCAAGTCGAGAAAACTCTTCGAAAGTCATGTTTAAGTAGAATTGGAGTCTTGGAAGCATGGGACTACTTGGATTCCTAGTTTGAGTGAAACCAAAAGAGATATGCAGCCATAGGAATCAAACTCTCAAGAGTCCTAGTGGGAGTGAAACTGAAGTTGACAAAGCAAATTAAACTCTCAATTATCTTAGTTTAAGTGGGATTGAAGTCTTTAAATCCTACTAGAAAGTTTGAGTAAAATTAGGAAGAAACATATTATAAATAGGTGTATAGGGCTAAAGCAATGCATCATTGGTAGCGTGGAATCATAGGCAGCTTGGAGACAACAAGGAGCAAGGAGTCACTATTTCTTCTTCCCCTTTCTATTCATGTTTTCTTTCTTTTACATTATGTGTAACTAATTTCTTTCTAGGGGCTAAGATGTAGCCCAATCCCTTGTACAGACTTGATTGAGGATTTTATGAAATCTCCATGTTTTATTAAATTGAGGTTTAATTTTTTGTACCTCACTCTTAACTAATATGGCCAATTAGTTGGAGGAAATTTGTGGGTTTTCTATGACTCGGGAGATGATTAGTTAATCTAGACCACGAGAGTTAAATCCATAGTGGAGCTTAGGACAGGAATGTACGGAGGACCCTGTATAGCCACATGAGAACTAGGGCGTTTCCCCTAAACCTCCCTAAGGGATATCCACATAACTTAAAGCAATTACAGTTACTACAACTCGCATAAGAATATAGCAGGGTTGGTGATTGTAGTTAGATTCGATCTGACCTCACACCAAGGATAATTAATGTGATTAGGGAGTCCTAGCTAGCAATTGATAAAACTAGAATTCATAACTGAATCAGGAGAGTCTATACATAGGAATTATGGTGAAATCTGATTCCCTAGGTTTTCATCTATTGTTTTCTCTACACTCATCACTGCACAATAGGAGCGGAAAATATGGCAGAGGAAAGAACTCCTTAAGAATCAAGATTAGAAGCTTGGCTTGGGTTCTCAAAGTTCTTGAACATAACTACTGAGTTTGCCATTTTCTCTCCTATTTTATTTCTCTTGTAATGGATACTTAAACTTATTTAGCTAGGGCTTGATGTAGTTTGATTCTGATGAAGTTTCAACTTAGATATTTGCTATCTTATGAACAATTTCTATCATTGAGTTGAATTTATTGTGCTTAATGCTTTGAATGTATGGCCTCCATTCAATTGATTTATTGGACCATTTTGCTGCTAGGAATAGTGTAATTTGGGGATGCCTGATGTAATTTCAACCATGAATGAAGTTAATCTAAGAATAAATAACTAACTTTTGTGGTTTTGCTATTAATTCTATTGAGCTTAATCACTTAGAACTCATTAACTTGTACTAAGGAATTAGGCAAGTTAGGGGAACTAAGTAAAATTGATTCACCAAGGAATTAGGTCTCAATTAATTTAGGGAATTTAACCATCAGTGTAAAAATTGAGATTAGAATAGTAATGTCTAAGGGAATTCAAAGGGTGCTTTGTCTATGGGGTATCCGGATTCATAATCAAATAAAGTCAAGACCCTAGCACTTTTATTATTGCATTACTTTTAAATTTTACAAGTTTAAAGTAATTTAGAAATTTTAGTTTTGGTATTTTAGTTATTTAATTATTTTCATCTAAACTTTAAGTCATCTTTTTAAGCTACCTTTAATCCAACTCATCATTCCATCCAAATAGAATTTTCTGTTAGTGAGATTAGTACTTGTTGAACATCTATGCCTGTGAACGATACTCTTTCTCATCACTTTATTACTTGAGAGACTCGGTACACTTACCGGTAGTCCATCAGTCAATTAAGCACAACAATAGGGCATAAGAGTAAAATATAAGAGTCAAATGATAAATACTAGAAAGTGTTTATCAGGGGCTCAATCACTATACAAGGCATATGCTAAGTAGGTGATGTATGGTCTGGATGTGCTTAGCACCAACCTAGCCCAGTAGAAAAATTAACTTCTTTCCAATCAGTCAAATCCAAGACTTTAACAGCCTTGAGGGTCATAAAGGAGTACTGTTAGAACATGTGTCATAGCCTTCCAAAAAACTTTCATCAATAAGACATGCCCATGCCTTATTAGCCTCTCAGCAATCATATTAAACAAAATACTTGTGTTCATAAAGTGTGCCCATGCCTTATCAATTACCAGTTGACATTTAATCATATCTCTACATATATTCTTTAAAACTGATCTTATCTTTGTAGATATTATTTTTACCTATTTTCAAATTATTCTAAAGAGTATTCTCCCATTGTACTTTTATATAAACACAACTCTTAACGAATATGTTGGAAATTAGTGAAGAGTCATGCACTTAGATTAATGAAGAGTTATTATATATTTAGATTAGTGAAGAGTTATGTATCTAGATAACTGAAGCATTATGCATCTCGGAAAGTAAAAGTTCATGACTTAATGTATAGTTCTAAGAGGTTCCATGTCTCACTATAAATTTGTAAGTCTCCAAATGAATAAAAGCAATTAGAGAATCATTTGAAACATAGAAATATCTTCTCCAAATATACTCTTCTTCTACTTCTGCATACTTTATAAATTGGTATCATAGCTGTAGATCCTACAACAAAGAGTTTGAGAGAAAAAGAGAGAGAAAGAGAGTAGCAGAAAATTGAAAGTGAAAAGTCATGGTTTCCTCTAGCAACCTTCCAAGAACCAATAGCATAATTTATAGCAGTGTTCAAGTTCCTTTGTTTGAAGGAGAAAACTATGATTTTTGGGCAGCAAAAACGGAGACTTTGTTCATCTTCTTGGATGTCTTGAAGCTAGTCAAAACTAGCTATGATAATCTTATTGCAGCAAAAGATGTTACAACTGAACAACTTGAAGAATTGAAGAGAAAAAGAATCATAGATGCTGGGGTTCTTAGGATGATTTAAAGAGGAGTCTCATGAGCCACATTTCCAAGAATTATGAGTGCAAGGACATTTAAGGAAGCATGGGAAACTCTACAACAAGAATTTGAAGGAGACTCAAAAGGTGAGAATAGTTAAACTTCAATCTCTCAAAAGAGATTTTGAGAATGAAAAGATCAAGGAGATGAAAGCTTGAATGATTTTTTAAAGAGACTATATAAATTAGTCAATCAAATGAAGTCTCACAGAGATAAAATTGATGATCAAAGAATTGTTGATAAAATTCTCATTAGCTTGTCTAAAAAATTTGATCATATGGTGGCTGTTACAGAAGAGACAAGATTTGTCAACCTTGACTGTCCAAGGATTGATGGATTCTCTAAGGTCATATGAGCAAAGATTGTTAAGGCACATTGAAAAATTTGTTAAGAGCACATTTTAATCTAAGCTCAACCTTGAGAACAAATCCTTAACTCAAAATAAAGCGAGTCTCCAAGAGGTGATAGATTTGTAAGAGGCAGAAGAAGAGGAAGAAACTTATAATGAGGAGAAAGAAGCACCTATGGCAGAAGAGGAAATGATGAAGGCTCAAATAAATGGTGTGAAATTTGCAAGAATGACACTTATGAAGAGAAAGATTACTGGAGTAAACCAAGTCACAATGTCATAATTGGAAGAAGTTCAGGCATATCTGAAAACATTGTTGCTTTGGCAATCAACAGCATGTTGGATTTGCAAAAGCAGAAAATAAAGAAGGGAACCTGTTATATGCTTTTCAAAAAGCAGTTGAAGAACACAAGAATGTGTGGTACCTTGACAATGGTTGTAGCAATCACATGATTGGAGATAAAGAAGCTTTTATTGATATGGATTCTTCAATTAGCTCAAAAGTTAAATTGCGCAATGGATAATACATTGAAGTGAAAGGCAAAGGGAGCATTGGCATTGCAACAAAGCAAGGAGGAATGACTATTCGTGACACTCTTTATATGCCAATACTAGCAGAAGATTTGTTGAGCATTGGACAACTTTTAGAGCATAACTATTCTCTTATATTTGAGAATAAGGAGTGCAAAATTTTTGACTCAAAAGGAGGACTTGTAGCTATCGTGAAAATGACTAAGAGTAGAAGTTTTTCACTCACTTTTAATTATGAGAAAAATTTCAACTTGATGGCCAAATAATACTCTTTTTTATGGCTTAAGAGACTTGGGCACCTGAATTTCAAGAGTTTCAAGTTGCTTTCACAAAAGAACATGGTGTATAGGTTACCAATAATTGAAGAAAATTTGAAGTTTGTGAAGGATGCATTCTAGGCAAACATCACTGCCAACAATTCCCAAAGGAAGGTGCATGGAGAGTCAAACAAGTGTTTGAGTTAGTGCACATGGATGTATGTGGTCCGGTGAGTACCTTGTCTCATGCTCAAAATAGGTATTTTATATTGTTCATTGATGATTTTACTCACATAGACATGGGCATATTTCATGAGGCAAAAATCAAAAGTATTTGGAGTGTTTGACAAATTCAAAGCACTTATTGAGAAATAAAGTGACAGAGTTATAAAAGTCTTGAGAAAAAATAGGGGGAAGGAGTACACCTCAAATGAATTTGACAAATTTTGTTAAGATGAAGGTGTGGAAAGGCAGCTAACTGTTGGGTATACACCCCAACAAAATGATGTATTCGAGAGGAAGAATCAAACTATGATGGAGATGGCCAAATCTATATTGTTTGAGAAAGGAATGCCTAAAACTTTTTGGCTTGAAACTATTAATACAACTGTGTACTTACTGAATAAATGTCCAACAAAAGCAGTTTGGGATATGAGTTCATTTGAAACATGGAGTGGGAGAAAACCTTTAGTGAACTACCTTAAAGTTTTTGGGTGTGTTTGCTATGCTCAAGTTCCCAAAGAGAAAAGATTAAGGCTGGAAGAAACAAGTTATAGATGTGTCTTTATTGGCTATAGTTCTATGTCAAATGGCTATAGTTTTCAACTTGAACACTATAAAGGTGATCATAAGCCAAGATGTTGTATTTGATGAGAAGGCTTCTTGGAATTGGCAAGAAGAGAAGAGGGAGGAGAAAAATTTTCCAGCAGTAATTATGCAGAAAAAAGCGACAGAAGAAAATGAAGAACCAACCCTATTTACACTAAATTCTCCATCTTAACAAAGTTTTAGTTCATCTTCTCCAAGCTCAACTCCAATCAAAATGACAAGTTTGAGTGATATTTATGCTAACTATTGTGCTTATAATTGTAGTATTACAGAACCAGAATGCTTTGAAGAAGTAGCCAAGGAGTATGCTTCAGTGAAGCCAATGGAAGAAGAAATTCAAATGATTGAGAAGAATCAAACATGGTAGCTTGTTGATAAGCCAAAGGACAAGACTGTGATTGATGTTAAATGGACTTACAAAACAAAATACAATCTAAATGGTTTTGGGCATAAGAACAAAGTTCTCAGAGTTACAGAAGCTTTGGCAAGAGACAGATTAAGATAAGCTCATGGAGTTAACTCACAAGCACATTAAGCTGGAGCATGTTGGTAATGTGCATGTAGTCATGCACCTAGATTAATGAAGAGTCATGCACCTAGATTAATAAAGAGTCATGTATTTAGATAATTAAAATGTTACGTATCTAAGAAAGTAAAATTTTATGACTTAATGTATTGTTCTAGGAAGTTCCATGTAAGTTTTATTTACCTGGGAAAATTAGGATGGAGCCCAGCAAAAGGAGCAAGATCTAACAAGATAAAGCTAGAAGATAATGAATATATCTAACAAGAGAAAGCTTTTCTTTATCACTTTAAAAGGACATGGTTTTTCTTTTGACTTTGGTAATTGAAATTTAGTTAATTTGACATTTTAACACATAGATAAGTGGGCTTGTACTTTGTTGAACAGAGAGTATATATAAAATCATTCGAGCCATTCATCTAATAGTTTAACCTTCTCTCTTGAATTTACAGGGCCAATAATAAACTCTTATTCACCCTTCACACATCTGAAGAGGAAGTGCTTTTCCATTAAAAGACCACATTCAGCACATCGAACGGCAATCCCTCTCAATGATTCTTCAAAAGGTAAAATAAGGCGATTACAATGTTCAATGCTTGGTAATTTCCCCAAGAATTCCATGAGTGCCGTCTCAAAACCCCTCAGCACATCATCCTCCCAGTAGACAAACAAATTTAGTGCTCTAAGAATATTAGGCCCATTGTCTTTAGCCATTTCACCTGCTTCCCCTCCGCAGATCATTGCCCATCCCTCATCACCATCATAGTTAAGCAGAGTGGTGAGTTCTCTCATGAATTCGTCATTGTCAGCTGTTTTGTTTTGTTGCAACTTTGAGTACTGCATGCTTTCCAGTCTTGCCCAAAAGAGCCAAAGGGATGAGTTATTTGGCAAAACGTAGCTCAAGTTTTCTTTAGCAATAGCCGCGGCCATTTTCTGTGTCTCCTCCTTCGTGTTGCACTCCCCCACGTAGACCATCTTTAGCTTAATATTAGCAGCCCTTGCAACCTCTGTCATAGCCTTTGTGAATGTTCGAATCCACTCAAGATTTGAACCACCGTAGAGGCATATATGGTTGTCTTCAGATATCTGGGTACAAAGGGAAACAAAGAAAGGACCATATGTTGATGTCAAATAAAGGAGTATTGCATAATTATCAAAAATCCTCTCTAACAGACAATTGCGTGTGTGTGTGTGTGTGTATATATATATCTTTGCTAGTCTAGGGTTAGTTGGTTACATTTAAATTGCAAATATCTATGGGGTTCAGTATGTATAAACACTTAAGTTTATACTTAATCTGTAAACTTGGAATACCTTCCATATGTTGAAAAATAATCTAGTAAAATCTTGTGACTTCTAGTTCAACAAAGCAATTCAGTAAAAGATAACGGCAATAGAAATGTGCAGGGAAACCAAAGCAATAAAAAAGTAACTTAGAATCTAGGTTCACTATAATCAATTTTTTTATGCGGTCACTGTACTTGAGATGTGGTGTAATAAAGGCCGTTTGATGGATTGATGCATAGCCCAGCATCATTGAATCCATCAACCGGTTTTATCATGTCATGTTGTCAATTGGTTGGCAAACTTGCTATTTTCTCACACACTAATATCTCTCTCCTCGTAACATCTCATCTACTACGTGATCTCTCTCTTACTTCATCTCCACTAACTGACCACTTCAATCAATCAAACCAAGCCTACCAGCCAATAGCAGCAATACCGTTATCCTTTCTCAACAAAATATTGTTATCAAGATCAATGATAAGTTGTATATCGTATGTATGTATGTATATATAAATTGCTGTTACCCATTCCATAGTTGTAGCATCAATGGGGTCGATGATTGTTCTAAGGCTCCAAATTTGGTTGCTCCACAAGTCTTCCTCTCTCTCACGAGTGAATGGAAAAGCCAAGTTTCCCCAAATCCACATCAAGTGGATAACATTTGTGGAGGTCACCCTCCCTTGTGGATCCCTGACCAGCAGAACAGGTTTTCCTGTGAAATTCAACTTCTCTTTGATTTGGATAATACGTGCAGGATCAATTAAAGAATAGCGGACACTGTGCCATGGCATTATTGATTTCAATTCTCCAAACTTTCTTTCATTTAAATAACTCCTGCTTCGTTTTTCGACAACCGGGATCCACACCATTTCATAGAGCTTCTCATCAGACTGCATTGCTTGTTCTTTATACAAGTTATCAAGTACTTTTATTTCTTCCTCTGAAATATTGTTCAGATCTGATATCAGCAGTAACACATGTTTCCTCCTTTGGCTCCCCATATTAACCTGCTAATTCAAATAGCTGAAAATTTTATTTAATTTGTTCATGTTAAGATATTTACAAACTGCAGAAGATTAGATTTTGTAACAAACCCTTGTTTCGTTTGAACCAATTGTGTCTATCTGCAGATCTTCATCGGAGTATGTCAGAAACTGGAGAATTATCTCTTTCCCTGCATCAATTTCGATTGAGTAATTTCATTATAATACTATGTCAGTGAAAATTTTCTCAAGGGCTGTAGAGTGTTAATTAGAAAATTTTCCAAAATGTTATGATTAGAAAATGATCATGCATGCTCACCATGGCCAAATTAGCACTCTATCTAAACTTTAATTTCTTCTACAAAGGTAACATAAAATATTGAAAGACGTATTCTCTGAATTCAGATTGGAATTGTAACTTGGTCTTTTTGCTCACCTATATCTTGGTAGCACGTATCCAATTGGTTCTTGAGTTGGTGATGTATACTGTTGACTTTCGAAACCAAATTTGACAATTCCAATGCCTCTCTACTTGGTGAAATGTACCTATAATAATTAATTAATGAGAGCATTGAGTTGAATATTTTTTGATCATTAAATATTTTTTCGAGTGCTAATTTGGACACTTACAAAAGGCTATTCCGTAGGTAGAATGATTATTTAAGTATTAAAGTAACAACGTACAAAATCAAATTACAGGTTAAAGTGACAACTGAGAAATATTTCAAAAATAAAAGCTATATTTTGCTCATGAATATTTAAAAAGGGTTACTATTACTTTAAAAAGTAATTGAGTTGATTTGGATCATGAGAAGGTAGGCTTACTCTTGTCTGAAGCTCATAATGCTAGCAATTTGCCACGAACAAGTCACAATGCTTTTGATGGTCAAATAAGCAGCATTAGGAACGAGAGTACTATCAATAGACTCAGCTAGTTTGTCCTCAGAAATATAGTAAAATTGTAGATTCATGATTTCAGCCATGCATTTGGTTACATCCAGTGCAGCCTTCACTAGTTTGTTGAGTACTTCCAATCGACGTTTCAGAAAGGAGGATTTGTCTCCAACGTTTGGTAGTTTGCTAAGGAGGGCAATTGACTTGGAAAGTGTATTTGCAGGGCATGGTTGAACAAAATAACACAATTCTCCAAAATTAATTGCAAACCCTGTCAACACTAAAACCACCTTTGCATGCCATTAATAGCTTGACAAAGCATTAAGTAACTCCATTGTTTTGGCATGTGCACATCGTCTTTTGTTGGAGGATAGCTGCCAAAATATTCAAATAATGCTCATTTGAACGTTAGCCTCGGTTCACTTTTAGGGACAAAGAAGCTTCATGATGATGAAAGAGACTCTACACACAAGAAGATACTGTTCGATGATTATCATGTATATTTAGGAGTTTGTAGGTTAGGAATGATTTTATATCTAACATATAGCTATTGAATATGAAAGCCTTTCCGGCTTGAAACATAGACTGCACAAGCTCATGACTTAAATCTTGTTTACAAATTCAATTTAATCGAGAAGAAAACATGAGGTAGTTCAAAAATTTGATCTCTGGCTATCTCACTTCATCAAGGTGCTCTGATATTATGTCACCAAATCATCAAAAAGTTTAAGCCATTAGATAAAGATTAGAGACCATTTTTATATCTAATACAAGTAAAATTGGTTCTTCCTTAACAATAGAAACATAAAGTAAAATAACTGTAAAAAGTTGCAAAGAATCCAAGGTAAAAATACCTCGCGGGACAATTTTTGTATCATTGATGTGTCATTTGTGTCCAATTCAGTAGCCTTCTTGGATGTCTCTGATTTTTCTCCTCTTCCCTACGATGGAATGACCACAAATTAGTGATGACAGACAAGATAAGTCCAACGTGCCATCAGATAGCAGCTATAAAGTGTTTAAAGCTCTGATTTTTCCTGGTTACTTTCAAACTTTCTTGTTGCTATATGTTGAATGAAAGAAAAGAAAAGGAAAAAAAAAAAAAAAAAACGACAGCATGCATTCAATGTTAAAACTGAATTCAATTCAAAAATTGAAGTTATTGTGAGAAAATTTAGAAATAATTATATATATATATTACACATCAAATATACCCTTGAATGCACGAAAACCCGGATTGAAAAGCTTAGAAAAAGTCCAGGCCTACTTGTTGAAATTTCAACTTAATGAGAACAGTTGGTTTAGAAAAAAATTGACCTTGAAAGGGACTATGTTAAGAATCAATTCAACTAGTAAATAAAATTTGTGAATGATTTTATATCGAACATGTAATTGCATTAAAAGTATAGTAGAAAGACCAAAATAGAAACTACATACATGCACATCACCAGTGCTGCAAGCAATGGCTTGAATCAAGATTTGTTCAGTGATATTGATAAGTGGATCCACAACAATTTCACGACCGTGGGGAGCATGGGTTGCCTGAACTTGGTTCATGATGGCACCATCATCAGATGCTGTTGACCTATACATGGAAACAAAACAGAACAGAAATTAGATATGTCCTTTCTCTATTATCTCAGTAATTGTGTTGGTTATCTTGTTGAACATTTACTGAGTTAGGAGTTATATATATTGAGAGCAGGAGGAATAAAGGCTTAATGAACAACTACCTTGCTTGCAATATGGTGTAAAACAAAGTGAGAATAAACAGTGTTAGGATTACTTTACTGCACTTTCCACCATTAGATTGTATCACAAGATTGTAAACTGAGACCCTTTTTGGAATTAAAGGAATAATGTATTCTTTTCTCTCGAATCTCCAAGGACTGTTTGCTTTAGCTTTTTTCTTCGAGTGAATAATAGAATAAGGCCTAAATACATGTTTGGTTCAGTAAACAAGAAATCTTTTGAACTTAACTAAAACTAAAAACGGTTCTTGAAATGGCTAATGAATGAGCTAAAACTAAAAACATAAAAAGTTATGTTTAGTATTTTAAAAAATGACTAGTAGTAATTTTATAATTTTATTGAATTATTTTTTTTTAAAAGAAATGACTAATGAATCAATAAAATTCAATCTGATTATTGATACTAAATGAATATAAAATGAGTGAAAATAAAATTAAAAACAGACCAAATAGTTTTTAGAAAATGAAAACATAATTCAAGAAATAAAAATTGAAAATATTTAATCAACTACCTTGCTTGCAATTGGGTGTAAAGCAAAGTTACAAGAAACAGTGTTTGGATTACTTCACTGAACATTCCACCAATAGAAATATATCTTAAGATTGTAAAGTGAGAACTTTGTTATGGAATTAAGAGAATAATTTATTCTTCTCTCAAGCCTCTTAGTGAACATAACTTTCTTCTCAATTGTCCAATTATTTGTTCCTTGATATTTAAAATTCTTTGGAAAGCTTGGGAGGTAAAGCATTATAAGACATGAAGTTGCACTAATTCACTTTTATCTTTCAATGAATATTTCCTTTCAGGTGAAAATAGCAAAGAATATTTCTTTTCATATTATGTAATGAATAATCTTGTTCTTTAATAAACATAATGTCATGAAGTAATATATCAAAGAAGAGATTATCACTTTTTACATGCTATTTATTTTGATATCATTATAGCACAACTAGTAGATTCAAAATTAATCATTAAGAGTGGACTATCTTGCAAATTTGCAATTATCATATTCAGCATGTAACTTATTTCAGTAGAATGTCTTTTCTATGCCCTTTTTTTTTTGGACGGCGTGGGGGTATGGATGTGGTAGTGCAAATGCTCCAATGCTTGTCCAACTTGTATCATATGGATTAATTTCATGGCAAGGTTGGGAAATGCTGCTCGCATCGTAGTGTCTTGTTCTTTTTTCCTTTCGCCTATGTCTAATTACTTTATAGTTGATTTTATCTTTGTAAATATGAACAGTTTTTTTTTTTTTTTTTTTATATAGGACTTCTATGATGTAGCGTAACAATGATGGATTATACTTTCTTGTTTACTTAATTTAATTTATTTATGCATTGATCTTATTTCATTATTTTGTAACTCCAGTCCTGGTGAGACAATAACACTTTATTACCCGTTAGACAATAGTGAACACTTTCGCTCTATTTAAACTAAGTAACTCATGAACGATTAACAAAATTGAGAGAAATGGTTGAGAAAAAAGGAGAAAGAAAAAGGTTAAATTAAACAAATTCCAGTGTTTACAAAAGAAAAAAAAAAAAAATTTCCTTTACCCCTTCTTGGAGCTATGGTGATAGCTAGGCTGATTGTATTGTATGATTTTATTTATTCAATACACACCATTTTATTTCATAAAAAGGCCAAAAATATACTCTTAAATAATTAACCTTAATTACACGGGCAACATGAAAATTACTTCTTCACAAATGAAAGACCTGAATTGCATTGAAACATGATGTACTTCTCCATTGAACCGCGACATATAGTGCACGAAGCCATGTCATACAATTCTCCAATGGTCGGGGGAGGCACAAAAATATGTGAAGTATCAGATTGATCAGAGGATTCGTTCATGGGATATCTCTGCATGTATTTCTCAAGTGCCGATTCGAAACCATCTTGCTTAACATCTTCCTTCCAGTTCTTAAACTCTCCCAATGCTTTCATAATTCTAGTTCCACTGTCCATGACGAACATTTCATTTTCTCCTCCAAAGAATATTGCCCATTCTTCAAATTTCGTAGCAAATCTAGCATAGTTGTGTAAAGATATGAGACACCACAAGACGTGGTCATCTTCAGCAGTTTTTCTTTGCTTCAACTTTGAGACCAGCATGGCCTCCAGTCTTTCCCTGAAGAACCAAATGGAAGTGTAATTAGGCAAAGAGTGACTCAACTTTTCTTCAGCAATGGTTGCAATTACGCTTTGAATATGCCTTTTGGCTTTCTCGGTTGAACTTGGTTTGCGTTCCCCCACATAAACCATCTTTAAGGGGATATTAGCTGTGCTTGCAACAGATGACATAGTCTTTGTGAAATTTCGAATCCACTCGAGATTCTCACTTCCGTAAAGGCATATATGTCTTCCTGCTTTCATCTTGGTACAAAGAAAAGCGAAAACAAAAAATTAAAAAAAAAAAAAAAAAAAAAAAAAAGAGTTAAGTAATATTTTGTTCTTGAATTATTTCCCTAATATTTTTTGGTTCTTGAAATTAAGCAAACAGATTTCTTGCAGTCAAGTAGTCAATGACATGATAAGACGGGATGCAGTGAAAATCCAAGTCTTGTAAGTACATACCACCAAAATTGATCACCTCAAGGACTGATTAGATGGGCAGAATATAGCGAAATATGGCAATGTCAAATATAGTGTGTTCAAGTGCAATGACCAATTGAATATGTATGTTGTGTGTGTGTGTATATATATATATGTCGAGCATGATTCATCTCAAAAGCTTAAACAAAGGATTTAATCTCTAATCTATTATGTTAAAAAAAGTTCTGATACCATATCAAAAACCAATTTATTCTAAAAGCTTAAGTTATTAATTAGGAGAAGAGCCTATCAATAGATTTTATATTATATTTAGAAATATATGTGTAAATTGAAATGTAGTTACCTAATCTAGGAGGTGAGGATCAATGTGCTCAATAACTGTCTCAAGGTTCCAAATCTGGGTTTTCCACAAGTCTTCCTCTCTCTCACGAGTGAATGGGAACGCCGAATTTCCCCAAATCCACATCATATGGATAGCATTTTTGGAGGACACTTTGCGTTGTGGATCTTGGACTACTACAATGAGTCTGTCTTTGAAATTCCAATCCTCTTTGATTTGATTAGTGAGCTTTGGATCACTCAGAGGATGTTGAAAACTATACCATGGCATCATTGACTTCAGTTTCTTA
This sequence comes from Bauhinia variegata, assembly GCA_022379115.2. Lineage (NCBI taxonomy): Eukaryota > Viridiplantae > Streptophyta > Magnoliopsida > Fabales > Fabaceae > Bauhinia > Bauhinia variegata. The sequence continues at coordinate 7,784,185 of CM039438.1, read as the reverse complement.
AACTTGCGTTGGCCCGAATAATTCGAGCATGATTTACCTTCAATTGGAACCCATACCATTTCATAGAGCCCTTCAGACCTCATTGTTTGATCTTTATACAACCTCTCAAGCACTTGCACTTCTTCTTCTGAGATACTAAGATCTGATATGAGCAATAACATATGTTTCCTCCTTTGTATCCCCATATCAATCTGCATGTTAAAAGAAAAGATTTTTTTATTTTTTTTTATTTTCCAAATAAGCTCAAGTTGTGATATTTAGATACTATTAAATTTCATAATAAACACTTGTTTTGTTAGAACCACATACATGATCTATGGGCAGATTATCTTCGCCGGAGAATGTCAAATACTGGTTAATTATCTTCTGCTCTGCAATAAGTTCAATTAACAATTTAAGTACCATAGCTCTGCATGGGCTCCCAATGTATGTATTAAGCCTTAATTTTTTTTCCTAACAAAATACTTAAAGAAGTAACGTAATACAGATTTTAATTATAATTAAGTTGGCCTGTGTGCTCACCAATATATTCATAGCATTTATCCAATTGGTTTTTGAGTTGCTCACGTATACTATCGACCGTCACAGCCACAGTTGATAACTCACTTGCCTCCGTGCTCGATGGAATGTACCTGTAGCCATTAATTAGAGTCAGATTTTTTTATCTTTTTAAATTATTTTTCAAATGTGGCTTGCACTTGAAACACAAAAACTAAAGAGTAAAGCCTCATTTTCGTTTTTTACACTTGAAGAATTAATCAATTTCATTTTTTACATTTTAAATTTATCTATTTAGTTATTCATATTTTAAATCACTACTAAACTTTTAAATAACCATTAATATTCATAAGTTTAAAGTGTGAAAAATGAAATTAATTAAAAGTTCAAGTTTTTAGAGATGAAATTAGGGTTTTTCTAAAAAATAAATCAAGGTCTAAAGTGACATTTTTGAAATAATTTAGGGAAGAGTAGTTCATTTGAGTAATTAAAATAGAGGCTTACTCATTTCTCAATCTCTTGATGCTATCAATCTGGGAAGAACAAGTCACAACGCTTTTGATTGTCCAATAAACAGCATCAGGAATGAGAGCATTATTTTCATCGAATAGATCTGATTTATCTTCAGAAATGTAATGGAGTGATAGATTCCAGATTTCAGCAATGCACTTGGTTATGTCCAACGAAGCCCTCACAAGTCTTTTGAGTTTATCAAAATGGCATTTCAGAGGGGAGAATAAGCCTCCAAGGTGAGGCATTTTCCTGAGTTGGGCAAGAGACTTGGAAAGTGCATCTGCTGGACTTGGTTGAACAGAGAGACAAAATTTTCCGAAGTTAAGAGCAAACCCTGACAAGGCTAAAGCCACCTTTGCATGCCATGAATAACTTGACAGGATATTAAGTAATTCAATCGCCTTTTCATCTGCATATCCATGTGCACATATTCCTGATAGCTGCCAATAAATATAGTCATGAAATAGTGTAAGAAATTTTAGCCATGCTAATGTTCTAGGGACAAAGGAAGAAATGTTGCTTCTCAAGAGATAAATACCTCTTTTCGTTATCATTAATTATTTTAAAGTATCACCTTTCTTCTTGAGATATTTTTGTGCCAATTTAGTATTTGAGTATCTCCTTCTAAATTAGTCATTAATTGATTTTTTATTAACGAATTTAACAGATAACATAAGCAATGATATTTAACTGTAAAATTATGTAGATTTACAATTAAACAAACCTCGCGGGATAACCGATGTATCATTACTGTGTCATTCACGTCCAATTCGGCCAAACCAGAAGCCCTCTTTGTTGTTTGTGGCCATTCCTCCGCTCCCTAACATGCAATTATAATAAATTAGTGATCTCTGAAAGAGTTAAGTATGAAAATCCGTAAGAGAAAGCTAGCTAGCTAGAGAGAAGATCTTTTAACCTTTTCCTATCAATCCAACCACTGTTTGAAGTTTAACTTATTTTAATATATATATATATATATACACGCAATACGCACACATTCTTACATTAGAGTGTAGCACTAAAAGTAAAAGGAAAGTACATCTAAAAACTAAAATACTTATGAGTGTTTATAAAAAATTAAAGCAAAAACAAAAATTGATCATTCTTTGTGACTGGCACTCTTCAATAACAAAATTGTCCTTAAGCAAAAGCATACTTTAAATATTATTAATCAATCATAAAATAACTTATTTTATTGTCTGATTCTGTTTTTGCAACATAAAATACTCTTTTCGAATAATTTTATCACACTAACCATCTAATCATATCATATTTCAGTGGTAATAATGACAAAAGTCTGATTTTTTGGAAATTGAAAACTCCTAATATGGCAAAACAGAAATGGCATACAAGAACTGCACCAGTGCTGCACTCAATTGCTTGAATCAAGATTTGCTCAGTCAAATTGATAACCGGAAACACATCAAATTCACAAACATGGTCTGTATGGCTTGCCAGAACCTGCTTCAGGATAGCACTGTCGGTGGTTGGTGTCAGCATCTGACCCTCTCTTCTTAGTTCCATCTTGCCAGCTAATGGCGTAGAAATGATCAAAATAATATAGAACAAACTTAGATTATTTTTTTTTTTTTTTCTGTTTATCTGCGTAATTGCTTTGGTAATGTGTTGTTCTTCATTTTATGAGATATATATTGAGAGCAGAAGGAATAAAGGTTTAATGAACAACTACCTTGCTTGCAATTGGGTAAAGAGAAAAGAAAGTTGCAAGAACAAAGTGAGGTTTACTTTACTGCAGTTTCAACCAATTTGAATCTACCTTTAACATCTACGAATCAGAACACATTGTTAAGGAATTAAAGTAATGATTTATGTGCGTGATGGGCAAAAGTACTAGCTCAGCTAAGTAATTCGTTTCTCTCAAACCTTCTTAGCGAATATATCTTTCTTGTCAATTGTCTAAACATTTGATTCAGCATTCTGACAAACAATATATTCTTTTTAATTCCATGAAAATAATAATAAGTATCCATATCTAAATTTTGACTTGTTATAAAAAGAACCATAAATTTTTAGTCACTTTGTGTAAATATTAATACTTTAGTTTAATGTAACGAATTAGTGTATATGATCATGAAAGAAAGTAGTATTTGCATTCTATTTATTTTCACATCATTATGCATTTGCAAAATTAGCAAATCCAATTAGTGAAGACTCTACTAAAATTAATTGTAATTTGACTGTAATTGATTCTTAAACTAGATTGCGATTATAATTTTTCAGCACAATATATATTTCTTGTCACAATGAATTTTTTTTATTTCACTTTTGGCCCTAGCTCATTCTCAAGGAAAGTTTTGCCAGTGAACATGCACAATATTTGTTAACCTACGGTTTAACCATGTCATCAATTGCATGGGTAAGTCCACGGACTCTGTACCTTTATACGTAAGAGTAGGCCTAAAAAGATTGAAGTAAAGGTGAGAAAGGGGGTAGGGGGCATTAAGAAAAAGGGGAAATAAACAAAATCTGTGAAGTATTTTGTGGTTAGTGCTTAAATGGACACAACCAAATTGATTGTTTCTTTTGTAAAAACAATAAGTGAAAAAAATTCAAACTATTTAAAGTATACAATAGGTAGAATCTCAGTTGAGGAGGATGATGTACTGTTCTCAATTGACATACTTGCCGTAGGATCTGCAACCCAAGGTTTGTAGGCTTCATTTTCAGGAAAGTCAATTTCTTCATGATTTTAATGCAAATTGGACTTCTTTCCCAAATTTTGGATCCTTTCTAATTCTGTTGTTACTTCTTTCATAGTAGGCCGTTTCTTCCCATTCAAATTTATGCATCTTTTTCCAAGGACTGCAACCTCCATGATATGTTCTTTCTCTTCCTCCGTCGTTACTCTATCATCAACAGTATCAAAGAGACAATCTTCTTCCATGCAAATAATGAAATAGGAAGCTAAACTTTTCACTTCCTCGTCTCAACGAAGATATTAGCTTTTTTCCCCGTTAAGAGTTCATTGAAAATTACTTCAAAACTATACACATCACTCTTATCAATGAATTGACTTGTGTGAAAATATTCAAAATTTAAATAGCCAAAAATCCCTTGAACTAGTGTCATGAAGATGAGTAACTTCAATGGAGACCATTTTTGATATTCTAAAATCTGCGACTTTTGCCTTATACTTCTCATCCAAAAGTATGTTTTTTGACTTGATTGATATCTCCATGATAAATAGGTGGAGAAGCAGCTCAATGTAAGCAGAACAAAGCTCCAACGACTTCATGGCAATTCTTAGCCTCATATCCCATGACATTGTTAAGTCTTTGCTTTGTTCATAGAGGTATTGGTAAAGTGTACCATTAGGAATGAATTCATATACTAACAAAGAAACTTCTGTCTCCAAACAACATCCCAACAACTTAACCACATTTCTGTGATTAATTCGTGAAAGAACAACAACTTCATTTATAAATTCCTCTACTTTCCTTGGACCTTAAACTTTTTAACAGCAACAATTTTACCATCACTGAGCATGCCCTTATAAACTATCCCTGTCCACCCTTTCCAAGCACCCTGCTTACATTAAATCGATCTGTTGTCTTCTCTAATTCCTTTAAGTTGAATAATTTTGTTTTCTCAACATCGAATTCACCAGAAGAAAATTTTTGTTGTAGCAACAACCCACCATTTTCTTTGATGTTTTTCGCCTTCCTTTTCTCTATCATTATTTTATTTGCAAGTTTGTACAACCACCATATACCAAGGAGCAAAAGGCCGGATCCAAGGCTTGAGAAAACTCCTATACATTTGCAACAACAATGATGACTACTTTATTAATATAAGCTTCAAATTCAAAAAAAGTGACGCAACGTAGGGACTAATTCACATTTCATGGGCATGCAAGAAGTATTTGGGCATGCTCTTCATGACATGTGTGGGGGCAAAAAAACGCTACTACAAAGAATGAAACAATTTTATTTTAAGAAAAATTGATTCTGGAGTCGCCACCAATTGTTTAAAAATTAAGGTACAATTGAAAACTTTATTTATTTTAAAATTTATGTATTTATTTATATTTTTCAAAAAAGCACCGGAATGCAAACCAAAGATGAGTTCGGAAGTTAATTATATGTGAGGAAGGTGTTAGGCGCCTCACAACATCCGTCAAAAACAATTACCCAAATTGATAACGCAAAATAAGATATGATCCAAAACTGTATCTTATTTATCGTCAAAATAATATTAAATCTTTAAAGCAATGGTAGAAAGATAAACATACATGCATGAATTTTCTAAATGAACCTAGGGCCCTTCCATCCTTCAAGACAGATAAACTGACCCTCCAGCGCTTATTCTCACCTAGGTTAGATATTGTAAGCTCAGTCTTATAAAAGACTGGACTACCCACCCTTCCATGATAAGTGAAGAACCTTGAAATCCTAAAAATTCAAATGCGTCCTAAAGTGTGTGCATGTTAATTACAATTTAGAGTTGGGAGCAGGATACATCAAAAATTACATGGGAAAAATGGCATGAAATAAAATTACTATTATGTGCAGCGTATGATTTCAACTAGATTCACTCCATACAAATAACTAGGACCACAAGCCTATGATTGAACCCCAAAGATGAAATTCAATTTAGAGATGAAAATACTCCTCACACTAGAATATACATTTCAAATAAGAATGTAGATCATCACACCTGTATAAATCATGCCACAACATCATTATGTTCCACTAAGGCAGCAAAACAGAACAAACAATTTCCACTGTTATACCCATGCCACATTATTCAATTTTCTCAATTTAGTAATGCACTCGTGAAATCAATTTTGTAAGGCAGGAATCATCTAACAATGTATATTATTGATTTTTCTGACATTTACATCTAATGAAAGATGTTTCAATAGAGATTTGTCCCCATTACATAGACTGCCTTCTTTCCAAAAAAAGATCTCAGCACAGTACTTTGGGCTGTTACTAATCTTTCAACAACAACATCAATTGCAGAATCCTTAATCTTTCTATACTAGTTGATTGTCACTTCCATCACTAAGACAAATTATATAGAACAGTCCCTGAACCTTCCTCCTAACCAAATGGACGAATAATGCTGAGATGTGTTGAAAAGCATAATTCAAAATCTCAAAGAACTAGATTCCATTGATTTTTTTATTTTAATTTTTTTTTTTTTGTAATTTTCCCCTGGACAGTGTGATACAGCTATAGAATGAATTCAAAGCAAGGTAAATCAGATTTCAAAGCTTCCCAGTTGTTGACACAGCAATGAATTTGTTAAACTGAAGCTTGATTAATCTTTTTAAGCTTCAAACAATTCCTTCCAGCAATTTCTTATTCGACAGATCCAATGATTTTAGGTTACAATTTCTTAGTTCAATAATCATGGGTAAGACTAGTATGCAGAATTTTCTAAGTCAACCACAAGAAGACTGAATATCTAATATCTGCCATAACAAAAGTCAAGGAAGTTTAAGCTAAGATCAAGAAGGAACAATTTATGTACACTATTCCCTAACCCAACCATGAACAAGAATAGAGCAGAAGCTCACCTCAGTAATCCAGAATTTGATCAACATTATAACAAGAAAACTAGCTAATAAAACTCATTAAGAACCCAGGAAAAATCAATTGCTCAGTAACTTCCTCACCCAAAACAAACGTAGATGGGATTTAAAAACATCAATCAACCATATTAATTATTGCTTTGAAACAGAAAACACCAACTCAAGAAGTAACTCACAACTAGCTGCTAGAAACTTTACTCAAATAAACCCAGGCATAGAATGAACTTAAAACCAGTGATAACAGAGAGGCCAAATAATTGATTAAAAGCTAGAAGTGCTGAATGGCAGATTATTCATATAGAATGTAATGAAAAGACAGGGAAATCATCTTAATCACTCCGATTCAATATCCTCCAAGAATGAACCAGGGAAATATATCAAAAATCTCAAACAGATTTACCGATTAAGAAGTACATCACCAAGAAGAGATTGAAGACTATCAAAATTCCATAAGCTCAGAAAATTTTAACCCATTTACACGTGAACAAATGACCTTTAACTAGAAAATAAGATCAGGAAATTCATATAATCTGCCAACAAAAAGATAAGAGAATCCATGGCAAATCAAGTGATCATCGTTCGATTCAAAGAAGAGAGCTAAAGGAATTATACCTCAACAGAGCAGATTAACACTCCGAAAACCTCTTAATCAGAAACTCTCAAAAGTTTATCCCTCAATTCGCAGAACCTCCTCCAATTTTCTCTCTATCTCCTTTTATCCCCTTTCACGCTATTCCCAAAAGTGCGCTCGCTTGCCTTCGCGATACTTCTTTTCCCCTATCGCTCACGTTTTCTTTCGTTTCTCTCTTCTACTCTCGCTCTCTGCCTCTCCGCCCAATCCGCCTACTTTCCACTTGCTCTCAACGAACTTCCGTTGCCCCCTTTCTCCACTCTTCCCTCCGTTGCTTCTCTTTCGCGATTCTTCTCCTTTCTTTTTTCCCTTTTTGTTTCTTTTCTCTTTTTGCCGCTATTTCCCTTCTTTTCTTTCTCCTGTTTTCTTTTTTTCCTTTTTCCCGTTGCTATTTCCTTTTTCTTTTTCTTTCTTCTTTTCTCGCTGATCTCCTTTCCTGCTTTTCTTTTTTCTTCTTTTTTTCTTTTTTAAAATCTATTTATTATTTATTTATTTATTATTCTTTATTTTTACTTATATATATATATATATATATATATATATATATATATATATATATATATATATATATATATATATATATATATATATTTTTTTTCTTCTTTCTTTTAGTCTCTGTTTTCTTTTTTTCCGCTATTTTCTTTCTTTTTCTTTTCTTTCTTTTTTCCTCGTTTATTTCTTCACGGTCTTTTCCTATTTTATATATTTTTTTTTTACTGCTGTTGCTTTTTCTTTCTTTTCTTCCGTTGCTACTACGTTTCCCTTTTTTTTTACTTTGCCGTCTCTTTTCTCTTTTCCTTCTTTTTCTTTTTTTTTTTTTCTTTTTTCTTTTTTAATTAATATAAGATGTAAAAGGAAATTAATTCATTTCTTCTTTTTCTTTTTTTTTTTCAAAAAAAATAACAAAATAAAATACAAAGAAATAAAAATAAATATAAATATAAAAATAAAGATAAAAAAAAAAAATTATGAACAAAATACACTGTATACAACATGTGTTGATAAATTATGTTAGGGATGAATGAATCCATTTAGCAGGAGGAAATTAATTGCTAAAAGCAGTTGAAATTAAGAACAGAAAGTTCATGTAAAAAAAGAGGAAAAAAAAAAAAAGATCAAGAACATGAAGTAATTTTTATTTGTCTCCAATTTAGGGTTTCCAATTTTCGTTTTAGTGCTGATTTTAATTTTTTGGCAATTAAAAAGTTTGAGTTATATCTTGAAAGCTTATTAGTGTAATCTCCCACCCAAGCGCAGCACTCAAAGAATTCAAATCCACTATATGATTGAGAGCCCCTTAAAAGTGTATGAGAATCGACAAGGGAATTCTTCAACTGCAATGACAGCATATAAGTTAAGAAAAGCATTGGAGATAGATATGGTGTTTCTTCAAATAAAATGGTTTTGGATTTCTCTGCTTTCAAATTTGACTAGAGTAGTTGGGAAACCTGAGGTGGCCGGCTTGGACGAAATAAATTGGCACTTTTTAAAAAGCTGAACTTCTAAGACTATGTTCTGGAGATGACAGGGAAAGAAAAAGAATGATACAAGAGGAAAGGGATGGAAAGGAAACCAAGGAAAATGGAGGAACTTTTTCTTCCTGAAGGGAGTGTAAATCAATTATTTTATATTAAATCCGAATCTAAGGATGAGTTAATGATAAGTATTTTCTGTAATGCCCAATTAGCAATCTATTAGAGATAACCATTGATAGGTAAGTCAAGCCCATTAATTTATTAGGGTTACATAATGAAACACATATCAAGTATTGAGGGCATAATACTCACCTGGGCACAAGTTTTGTGCTCTCTATTTCTCCTCAATTCTTGATTCTACTTCTATAGTAAATATAGATTCTTGTGCAACTCCAGGTAATTCTAAACATGATCTCTATATATATGCCACAGAAAAACCACCAATCCTGTGTTTACATTTGGTTTAGTGTCCTTCAATCGGTATTAGAGCCTGTTGTGATTGCTCTATGGATGTATGAGGATAAAGCCAAATTTACTTGTACCTACTTATGTATTTTATGGTTGTATATAAGTGGGTTGGTTGATCTATATTTTACCCGTTATTGTTTTATGTGATTTTATGTTCTTAACATGTATTTAGTTAGGAATCTCTTTTGATTCAATATATCAAAATAATCACATGATTATTCTATGGGTAGATTTGGATTGGATAAGAGTTTATGTTTTGTTGTTAATTTTCACATATTCACAAGAAATTTGGTGAAATTCCTGATAATCCTCCATAAACCCTTGCCTTAGAGAGGTTTTAGTTTTTCTAATATGTTGATTAATTGAGGAAATTATTTTGGGTATGTTAGGGCTCGGAATCCATATTTTATTGTTAATCTTGATAATTTCACATTTTATTTGGTTGAATTTCCACAAAACCAATATGAACCCTAGTCTTAGAAACTTTTAAATCCTCGTTAGTTCACAAAATTAACATGCGACTTTTGTTGGATAGATGATATAGAGTAGAAATAATGTTTTTTACACCTTAAAATCATGTAAAATAAATTTAAAGGCATAGATCAGATAATGCATTTTTTTGGGTTCAAGAAGTGGGTATGTGCAATGTAAATGTGTTTGGATCCGGTCAAACCCAGTCAACGCAGCCAGGGTAACCATATTTTTATTGTAGAGCCACGCCCACTGGTACCGTAGGAGAATGAGTCTTTTCTTTACTCTCATAGAGTTTTGGACTGAAATTTATCTATATTATTTTGAATCTCCTATTTATTGAAATTTTTTTTCTGGAATTGTAATTATGTAATTAATTTTATACAACAAGTTGTTTTCCAATTAATTTCATGCACAACTATGCACTTAAAAATAACATCATTGGCCTCTTTTTAATTTTTCTGTCACTTCTTTCTTTCTTAATTATATCGAGAATTCAACATGAATAAATGGGTTTGAAATAATTTACCCAAAGGGCTAAATATAAAACCATGCATGCTTGAACCATTTATCTAACATTTAAGCCTTTTAGTTTGAATTAGTTATTAATACCGAGCAACAAGCCCCCAAATTCTAAGACCAACATCAAAGGCTGCTAATTGAGGTTAAAGCCACTTTTGGATACCCGAAAGATCTCAATTTTTTCTAAGAGGTCCTTAGATAATATTGAACTCTTATTATACATGAGAAAGATATTATATGTCACATAAATCAATGGCCCTAGTCATTTAATGCTGTGTAGGATATTCCTTGTTGCATGAGAAGACGACATACTTTTTCATTTTGCAACCACATTCCGAACACACAACAACATAAGCGTCAAGTCCTTCTAGATGAGGTATCATCAAGCGATTATCGTGCTGTGGAGTGCTTGGAAGTTTCTCCAAGTATTTCTGGAGTGCCGTCTCAAAACCGTTTAGAACAACATCTTCCTCCCAGTTCTTAAACATCTCCAGTGCTCTAAGAATATCGGGTCCATTGTCTCCGGTAAATCTATCTGCTTCTCCTCTGAAGATCATTGCCCATTCCTCATTGTCACAATCATCACAAAGCAGAGTGGTGAGTTCATTGATGAATTCGTGGTTCTCAACAGCTTTGCAGTGTTCCGACTTGGAGTACAACCGCATGCTTTCCAATCTTTCCCAAAAGAGCCAAAAAGATGTGTAATTTGGTAAAACGTAGCTCAAATTTTCCTTAGCAATGGCTGTAGCCATTCTCTGTGTCTCCTCCTTTGCGTCAAACTTTCCCACATAGACCATCTTTAACTGGATATTAGCAGCACTAGCAACAGATGTCATTGTCTTTGTGAATGTTCAAATCCACTCAAGATTTGCACCTCCGTAGAGGCATATGTGGTTGTCTTCTGATATCTGGGTACACAGAGAAACAAAGAAATAAGGACCATTTGTTGATATCAATAAAGGAGTATTGGCAATTTAGCATGGCATGGTTTTCAAAGATCCTTCTGAACAAATAGTTGTATGTTTATCTAGGATTAGCTATCACTGTACCACATGCACGTTTATAACACATCCTTATACTTTCTTAACAAAGTTGTTAGGAAGTGGATTTTATGCACTTAAAAAGAAAAAACAAGGCTCTTGATTTGGTGCTTGGATTGATCATATAGTTCACTTGATTCAACCAATGATTGACATTATGTCACATTAGCAACTGCAATGAATATTTATGCGTGGATTTTTATTTTTACGTAGGTTAATTAAGATCCAAAGTTGGATATATATATATAAATAAATAAATAAATAAAACATTCTTACCCATTCCAGAATGGTAGCATCAATGGGCTCGATAATTGTTCTAAGGCTCCAAACTCGGGCGCTCCATAACTCTTCCTCTCTCTCCAAAGTGAATGGAAAAGACAAATTTCCCCAAATCCATATCATGGGAATAGCATTTATGGAGGTCACCATCCCATTTGGATCCCTAACCAGAACAATGGGTTTTTCGCTGAAATTCAACTTATTTTTTATTTGCTTAATAAGTGCAGGATTAATCACAGAATAGTGGATACTGCGCCATGGCATCATTGACTTCAATTCTCCAAACTTGAGATGATTTGAACGGTTCCTGCTCCATTCGTCCACAACTGGGATCCATACCATTTCATAAAGCCTCTCAGATTTCATTGCTTGTTCTTTATACAAATTACCAAGTACTTGTATTTCCTCCTTTGAAATATTAAGATCTGACATGAGCAGTAACACATGTTTCTTCTTTTGGATCTCCATATCAATCTACTTGTTCAAAGAGCTGAAAATGTTATTTAATTTGTTCAAGGTAAGATACTAACAGATGATAGAGGATAGATTTCGGAACAAACCGTTGTTTCGCTTGAACCAATTATGTCTGTCTGTGCATCTTCGTCGGAGTTTGTCAGAGACACCTGAATTATCTCCAGCCCTGCATTCATTTAGTAGAGAAATTGGATTTTAATTTTTTTTTTTTCCCATAAGAAGCTCGAATGACCAATATAATAAGTTCATTATCATAATTCATTAGTGGAAACTTTCCCAAAGGCTGTAGATCAGTGTTCATTAGAATGTTTTCTAAAATGCTCACCAAAAAACCCGAAAAAGAAAATCCAAAGTATAATCATATCAGAAAATGGTTGTGCATACCAGCCACGAAACCATTGCCAAATTAGCTCGCTATCTTAAGCCTTAGTTTCTACAAGGTAACCCAAATTATTGGAAGAAGTATTCTGAATTCAGATTTTAATTATAACTTGGTCATTGTGCTCACCTATATTTTGATAGCACCTATCCAATTGTTTCTTGAGTTGCCCATGTATACTCTTGACCGTCGAAGCCAAAGTTGACAATTCCGAAGCCTCAGTACTGGGTGAAATGTACCTAACATCAATATTCATTCATGAATTATCAAAAGGAGTTACCCTTGTTTTAAAAAGTAATTGAGTAGATTTGAATTATCAAAAGGGTGGCTTACTCATTTTTCCAGCTCATAAAGCTAGCAATTTGGAACGAACAAGTCACAATACTTTTGATTGTCCAATAAGCAGCACTAGGAATCAGATCAAATTCAGTTCACACAGCAAGTTGGCCCTCAGAAATATAGTAAAACTGCAGAATATTCATGACTTCGGCCATGCATTTTGTTACATCCAGTATAACCTTCACTAGATGACAAAGCATATCCAGTTTCAGAACGAAGGATTTGTCTCCAACGTTTGGCAGTATGCTAAGGAGGGCTATTGACTTAGAAAGTGTATTAGCAGGGCATGGTTGAACATAGTACGAAAATTCTCCAAAATTATTTGCAAATCCTGTCAACGCTAAAACCACCTTTGCATGCCATTGATAGCTAGACAAGGTAATAAGTAACTACATCGTTTTTGCATGTGCTTAGAATCCTTAGCCTTGCTTATGTTCCAGAGACAAAGAAGAGGCTTCATGACGATGAAAAAAAAAACATGATTGCTAAAAGGAACCTTGATAGACAATAATATGTCTATGTTCTAGGGACAAAGAAGTAGCTTTATCATATTCGTACGTGTAGAGTTTGTGGGTTAAAATGATTTTATATCTAGTCCATTCTTAAATATGAATGCTTTCGAGCTTCAAACATGGACAAAGCCCAAGATCCTGTCTTATATATTGTTTTGATATTCAAATTACTTGAGAAAATGGGAGTTTAAGAATTTGATCTCTACGGTTAAATTTATGGAGAAAATACAAAAAAAAGAAAAAAAAAAAGTTTTCAATGGCACTTTTGGCCTAAAATTTAGTGGAAAGCACCACCTTATTTAATATTTTTCACTTGAATTTTAGGACAAAAGTGATAAGTCAAATGTTGCCCTCCTAATAAGATTTTTTTAAAAAAAATGTGGCTTACTTTTATATATTTTTCCCTTCTCACTCTATTTCCCCTCATTTAAGTAATTTCTGTATAGTTTTAAGTTATGAGTCAAATTTCACCCGCCTTATTGGGAAATTTCACCCAACTTACTGGGATTTCGAAAATGATCGGTATAATTGAGCTATGTCCAATTAAGCTAAGACTTGGCAGTGTTTTACATTTTAACTCAAAGATCAATTAGATGCCATTTGTTTAGTAGGGTGTCAAAATGTGATCGTTTGACCACTTTTCTATTTTTTGAATATTTTATTTCATTTTTATTCACATGACTGTCTTTGTGGTGGTTTTATAATTTTTAAAAATTATTTGATAGATTTATGGTAGTTATTTGTGAGTTTTTAATATTTTCTATATGTGTTTTGGAAGGTCGTCTCGTACATTTTTTGGAAGGTTAAGTTGCTAAGTATATTTGGAAGGGTCAAGTTCCAAAATCTTTGAAAGGTCAAGTTGTTAATTACATCTAGAATTCACTTGTCATCCTTGAGCCAACAATAATAGGGTTCCACAGTAACCAAATTCCAAATAACTCACTATTTTCACACAATTTTTTTTTTTTTTTAAAAAAAATCATTTGGAGGACGCATTCAACCTAACACTTGTGGCCTAAAATTCAAGTGGAAAAATGCCTCCTTATTTGGCGCTTTCCACGTGAATTTTAAATCAAAAGTGACATTTAAAATGATATTTTTTAATTTTTTTTAAAATGTGCAATAATTTTGTATTAGTGGTATTCTATTAAATATTTTATTTTATTGTTTTAGTATTTTTTGAGTAATTTTATCATCTCGTTAAAGAAAATTTGATACTATGTCACCAAAGACTTGTGTTATTAGGTAAAAATTAAAAATAATTTTATATTTATCATGTGTTAAATTAATGAAAAATACTAATTACACATCTTTTTATGTATATTTTACTGTATATTTATTTTATAATTATTTGCATGTTCAAATATAAAAAAAAATAAGCGTAAAAAATAGTATACACTATATACATAACATAACTCAATTATTTCTTCCTTGACAATAGAAATATTACGTCAACTGTAAAATGCTATGTAGAATTCAACATAAAAATACCTTGCGGGAAATTTTTTGTATGATTAATGTGTCATTTGTGTCCAATTGAGTAGCCTTCGTGGACGTTTCTGGTCTTTCTCCAGGTTCCTACGCAAGGACTATAAATAAGTGATGACAGAAAAGTTAAATCCACAGTGCCATAAGATGGCAGCTGCAAAGTGACTAAAGCTCTGACTTTTCCATGTTAGTTTCAAACACTCTTGTATCATATGTTGAAGGAAAAAGCAACAGAAACATATTTTATCCTTGACATTTGAAGTTTGCCAAATAAGACCTTCACACAACAATATCTACCATTATCAACCATGTGTTCATGTCCATTTATTGCTATTAACAAACTTTGATGATGTGGTTGTTTAGTAATGAATTGTACTGTTAATTGTTTATGTGGCCATCCAGCTAGTAAATAACGTAAACCTACATGCTGAAATCTCAATTTGATTAAGAAACTTAGGTAGAATAATTTGACTTTTAAAGAGACCTTTGGATCATGTCAGGAATTAATTTAATTCAAAAATTATGATGTAAAAGCCATAGAATGATACATGTAAAGGTAGTAAAAGTATATTATGAAAACCAAAATAGAAACTACATACATGAACATCACCAGTGCTGCAAGCAATGGCTTGGATCAAGATTTCATCAGTGATACTGATAAGCGGATCCACAGCAACTTCACGGACATGGTGAGCATGGGTTGCTCGAACTTGCGAGATGAGGGCATCATCACGTGCTCCTGACGTAGACATGAAACAGAACAGAACAGAGCTTTTATGTCTTTTCTCTTTTATCTTCGTAACTGCGTTAGGAAGCACGTTGCTCATTTACTGAGTTAGAAGTTACATATATTGAAAGGGGGAGGAATAAAGGATCAAATATTAACGAATAACCCACCTTTCTTGCAATTCATTGTAAAACAAAGTTACAAGAAATAGTGGTATTTGACTTCTCTATTAGACTAGGCTTGTGCTAGGCACATCCTGGCCTTTCATTTAAGGTACTTACAAATAATATCTTCTAATACTGCTTTCTTTAAATAATTTAGGTCATACATCTATTACTCAACAAAGGCACAATAAAGGGAACCCATTAGTCAAACCGAATCTGAAACAGTGATAGGATTACATTATTGCATTTAATTTCCCCCAATAGAAATGTATCTAAAGATTGTAAACTAAGAACCTTGTTATGGAATTAAAGGAATAATATATATTCTATTTTCTCAAATCTCTTAGCAAGCTAGCTAAGTAATCAATTCTTTTCCCCCAAATCTCTTAGTGAATATATAACTTTCTTCTCAGCTGTCCAACTATTTGTTCCCTGAAATTCAAAATTCTTTGGAAAGCTAGGGAGGTAAAGCATTATAAGATGTGTAGTTGCATTCACATTCGTGTAATGAATATTTCTTTTCAGATGAAAATAGCAAAGAATATATTCTTCGGACAGAAAACTAATTTATTCTTTAAAATACATAATGTTATGAACTAAGATCATATATAACATAATTAGCACATTCAAATTAATTTCAATGCGAGTATTAATCAATTATGCCATTTATTTTTATATAATTATACATTATATCACAAGTAGCACATTCAAATTAATTATTAATTACGATTGTACTAGCTTGCAATTTGATGGGTGTTGAAGCATAAAGCAATTAGGATTGTGTTCCGCATGGATTGGAGAATTAAATCTGAACTCAAATAAAAATAAAATGGAAGGGGGGATTTGAAATTCTAGAAAATTGCAGAAATAAGATAACAAAAGAATAAATTTGTAAAGAAAAATATCAATAAATCAAGCTCTAGCCAAGGTACGCTTCCATATTGATTGAACAATACTGATCATTGAGCACCAAGGATAGAGGTTCTCCTTTCAAGTAAATTGGCACGAATGTCAGCCTTTCCTTATGAATACTTAGTCGTGGAACATCCTACGATTAAGCCTTGTTCACTAACCAACCCCAAAGGTGCTCATGGGATTTAAGTGTGAGTAGCACTAAGTTCTAGAAAGGTTCTAGAAAGGTGGGAGCAGTTCATTTAAAATAGGTTGAATACTTTTATCAATTCCCTTTAAAGATTACTGCAATGAGAGAATTGAGTTGTTACTTTGTTGGGTTATGCAAACAATTAAGAATTAACAAACCCAACTAGTAGTAGTCTATTGACTAAAGTAGGGCTTTTATCAATGGAATTAAAATGAAGAAAGTAGAATTCATTCAAATACTTGATGAGAAATCCATGCGAGAATCAAGTCTTAAAGTATGTCTACAATCAAGATTTCAGCTACCTTGACTAGATTAAAGCGAGATAGAAACTAATAGTTGAACTACAGAAATTCTGAAGTCTAAAAGTAGAAGAAGATGAAGATCCCCTCTCTAATGCTCCTCATCCCTTCGTATAGATAAAAGGAAAGTAGGAAGAGAGGTTCTCAAAAAGACATTCCTAATTTTTAGAGTAAACAAAATAAAATAAAAAAGATCCCAACAAACTTTGACTCTTGACTCTGAGTAATTTCTAGACAGCTAAAGTTAGCTATAGGCACGGCTAAAAAATAAAACTCTTTAGCCAGAATTTTGTGCATGGTTTAGCTGCTAAGTGTGGGCACATCCAATGAAACAAATGTTTTTGCCAATATTTCTCCTGAAATCTGAAAACCACTCTGAGAATCCAAGATTTAACAAATCTTATCTCTAACAGATTTTCAAAATCAAAGTTGATATCATGCATCTTGAGAAATACAAAAATATATCTTTAGAGATCAAATTTATCAAGATTTTATCATTTTAACAAAATTTCCTCCAATAAATCAATTAAGATTCATTTTTGACTCATCAAATCCCAAGATAATTACAAAAATTAGGTAGTTAACTACCAAAAAAGGTAGAAATTAAAGCTTATCACAATCATCATTTTTCACAATGATATTTATTTTCATCATAATGCCCTTTTATTTCTATTTTTTGTTGGGTCTCGTTCATCCTCAAAGGGAGGTGTGGATGTGCTGGTGCAAATGCTCAATGTTTTGTCCTACATATCAAGTCGTCAATCGTATGGCTTATTCCATAGTACTCCGCACCTTTTGTGTAGAGTATGCAAAGTGTATAAATGTGAATTAAAGTCACAAATTAGAAGATTAATTTAATGTATATGAGAGATAGAAAAATGAAAAAGACTCATTAACCTAACACACTTTGGTATGTGATGTTGAATAAGTTATAGAAATGATTTTTAGTGTGTTATTGTGTTGTCTTCTCCATAAAACATAGAAATAACTCCTGCGACTCTTGTCTGCTCATTAATGGTGGCATTCTTGGACTGGGGTCCTCCATTGGATGGGGGACTTCTTGATCTGGATCTGTATCATTTATGCATTGATGCAATTTCAATACTTAGTAAGTCCAGTCCTCGTAAAACAATCCTTAACTCAGACAATAGTGAACACTTGCGCTCTATTTTAGATACCGTTGAGGGCATGGGAAAAATATAAAACAAATGTTAGACAATAAGCATTAAACTTGTTGGTGGAAATGAGTTTTGAAGTAAAGAGAAGGAAGAAAATTATCCGTATGTCTTTAAAGCGTGAGCAATACTTTCTTTAAGCTTGATTCACCTCCACAAATTCCAAACTGTTGGGTGCAAATTAAGTTTAATGGTTAATCTCCTTTTAAGATAATAAAGACATTTAAGTATAGTTTGCACTCCCATAACTCAAGTCAAGACAATAATAGCTTTTACAAAGTGATAATTTGCTTTTTATCTTGTGTTCAAAGGCAAGTAATTTGTGAATACTTAAATTTTCTGCATTCCCAAGTCCAAAACTCATCTCTAAAAAAATCTGTCTAAATGCTGGTGAAAGTTATCTATTTATAACCATGAATGAATACTTTACAAATGGATACAACTCTTCAATAAAAAAAATTTTAAAAAAAAAAATCAAGTTGTATTATTTCATGAAGAGATATTCGTCTGACAACCATGACTCTCCATTAAAGAGATATTACCTTTCTAATGAAAATGCTTTATCAACCAACACAATCATTCAACCAATATAACTATTTCACAAAGAGTTGTAGATTTTGATTGTGTAGAATTTTCATGAGTCAACACAATATTTCACCAATAACCTTTTATAAAGGTATTATAATCATCTTTGTCTTTTAACTTAACTAATCAACTTTGGTGACTTTCTATATTGTATCATTTAAAAAGTTCTAATAACTTCTTATATGGTGCCTTTAATTTAAAAGACATGAAAAGTGATGTTTTTCTTCATTTTGAAAATCTACCTACAACAAATTGCGTTAATTAACCCGTGGTTGGTGCTATAGTGGAAGAAATAGGTCAACGAAAGAAAAACACTGTTGGTTCCCTAGTTATCAAATTCGTCATTTTTCTGACAAATCGCAAATTGATTTGTACTACTGATTTACAATATTGGGACCCTCGATTCACCTTTATTAGTATACCGGATTCACATAAACAAGCCAATCAAGGATGACGAAAGGAGTTATTAGTTAGTTCACATCTTTCTTCAATCCTTTTCAACCTTATGTAGACTTATGGTCTTATTTGTACCAAGTTTTCTATTTCCTATAGAGCTATCACTAAGATAAAGAAAAGATAGAGAAAATGAAAAATAAGTGGAGCAAAAGTTTACATAAAAATATTACAAAATAATACGAATCATAACATATTCAAGTGTACTGATATCCTAGTGTACGGAAGAAGACTACTCCTAAATGAATCCTATTTTTTAAATCTTGAATTGTGTACTCATTCCGATCTTACATACCAAAACTAATCGTGAATATAGTAACTATGGTTGGTCCTCCCTGGAAGGGCTTTCAACCAAGGAATTATGGAACTGGGCATGACTATAATTCCTACAATGTTTCATTCAACTAGTCGATCTGTTTATTTTTTCCATAGATAAGGCTAGGATTTCTAACAAGAGATGTGGCACCTAGGGATTAAACCTTAGACAAATTGTGTTGTATATGCATGTATCACTCTTTCTTTAAATGTTGCAAATGATCCTCAATTATTACATGAATGCTACAGTTTGGATTAGGTGTTACATAGCTAGGACGGTATCTGTTCACTCTAGCATAGATTAATGGATGATTCTATTTATCTTTTGTTCTTTTTTGTTACATGAAAATAGGAGGGAAGTATATGGTAAGAATAAAATCATTAATATCTTGTTAGTTTAAATTGTTTGAGTCATTTTATTGAGAGAAATATAACAGCTATTGTTCTCATCCTAATTAAACAGAAACTCGTCTTATAGAAAACTAAAGGGTATGAAAACAGTATAAACCAAATAAAAATCTTTAATATCTTAAATTCAAACTTCAAAGGCTGTTTGTATTGTATGATTAATTTAATTGTTCATTATACACCATTTTATTTCACACAAGGCTTAACATTGAACTCACCTTAATTGGTATACATTACTTTCACAGAACTCAATGACATCATAATCATTGCAGCAAAACACGTTGTGCCTCTTCATTGAACTGCCACATTTAGCGCATAGAACCGTTTTGGATTGTTTTCCAATGTTCCTGGGAAAGATGGCATGAGCCTTGTGTGGAGTGTTAGAATGATCAAAGAATTTGTAGAAGCTGAATCTCTGCATGTATTTCCATAGTGCTGATTCGAAACCACCTTCCTTAGCATTTTCCTCCCAATTATTAAACTCCTCCAACGCTCTCATAATTCTAGGTCCATGATAAACACTTCTTAGTGTTTATATGTGTACTCTTATACTTCTAGCATTTCCAATTTACATTTAATTTTTTAATTAGCATCTATTTTTATCATTGAGGCCTAATTAGAATTTATTGTATTTCATATTAATTTTTCTACTTTAAGGTTCAATTTTACTTGTTAGGAATTTTTAATTTCAGGACTAGACCTATGACGTCTCAAAACCTGTTGGATTTTTGTCCGAGCTTGGGATTAGAGTAATAATTTTCATTAATTCATGAAGCAAGGGCATAAAGGATATTTTCTTAACTCAAGAATGGCGAAATAGGTTTTGGCAACATAAGGAGGGGCATTTTTGTAATTTAGGTTTTATTAATGGCAAACTTTTAATTTTCTTGCACTAGACCTAGGGAAATTCGGCCAAGCCTTCTCCTTCACCATTCCTAGCCGCCACTTTCATCTTCTCCCTAGTTTTCTTCATTTTTCTCCTTGTCCCATGGCTGCTTCCATGAAAATAGAAGGCTAGGCACATCTGTAGTCAATCTGGGATGACTTGAAGATTGTTGGTTTGATTCTTGAGACCTGTATTGTGTTTATTTTGAATTTAATGATAGTTATGCTTCTCTACTCCTCATTTCTTTCTTTGTGATTATGTATGATGATTTTTATGCATGATTGCTGGATGGGTTTGTCGGATTTCTAGGCCTGATCACCCTAGGAGTAATTTCCACGGAGTAGAACTTGATTTAGTTGGATAGAAATTCAGAATCTAGGTCTTGGGTGATCTAATCCCTTGCTGCGATGTTGGTTAGGGATAGATTTGGTTCCAATGACCATAATCTATGCAATTGTGTAGTAAGAATTATAGAGCTAGGTGCAGGGATACCGGCTTAGTGAGGGTTCAACCAAATTAATTAATTAGGTAGGTTAATATTGAGATTTAGGGGTTAATCTAGTTAATTGGCATAACTGGAATTAAATTTATCTTTAGGTTGAGGATAGAATCACTGTTGTCTGATAGTTCCCCAGGTTGATTGCATTTCCGTCATCCTATTTTACTGTTTATCGCATTTATTCACAGTTGAATTGCTGAAACCCTCCCCCCATTTCGCCTAATTGACTGAAACATGTACTAGTGGTTCTCTGAGAACACGACACTAGTTTGAAACTTGAACTTAAAATTTTTAGTTTGACCATAACCTATAGTAACAACGCTATAAGGTGCACGTCAACACTTGGCGCCGTTGCCGGGGAACTACTTGGGTTTTTGGCTATTTTAGGTGCATTTTTGTATATATTGAGATTGTGTATATATTGTTTCTTGCTTCTGTTATTCTGGGTATTCTATGATTTCGATATTTTCCTACAGGCCCCACGAAAAACGTGCAGTGTCCGGTTGTCCCGAAACTTGGTCAGGTTGTAGTTTTTGACTCCGTGATCAATTTTGACTCCTTTATTTACAGGGCGTCAGTTTCAATTTTTTTTTAGCCAAATTCCACTTCCTTGACCACTTTTCTATTTTTTGAAGATTTTTATTCCTTTTTTCAGCTTTTGGGGTTATCTGGATTGAAGTTGTGCTGGTCCCAAAATTTTTAAAAATCATTTGATAGGTTACTTTTACTTATTTTGTGATTTTTCAGTTGGTAGTTTAGTGTTTTAGTGCTATTTCTTATGTATATATTTCTATGGCTTTGCTGTTTGTGTATGATGTGGTGCTAGCTATTAGTGCATGACTAGATCTTCTTCTGTGCCTGACCTTTTTACATTAGATCCTGAGATTGAAAAAAATTTTAGGTTTAGGAGACGTCGTCATTGTGCTAATAGTGCTGCAAGTACCTTTGTAGTGGATAGTAATAGTAATAATTCTTTTATTCTTGTTGGTGGTTCCATTCACATTGATCTTTTTGCTCCTATTTTTCATATTCCTGTGGATACTGCTACTGTTGATATTGATTCCACTATTGTTATTCCTGCTGATAATCCTATAGTTGATAATCTTGTTGTTGATACTTCTGTTGATATTCCGGCTGATAATTCTGTTGCTAGTAATTATGTCATTATGGCTGATAGAACTTTAAAAGAGCTTGTTACTCCTGATGTTACTTACCAGCCCTTGTGTATTCAATATCCTCATCTTACTGCTGATTTTGAGCTTAAATCTAGATTGATACACTTGCTTCTTAGATTTCATGGTTTATCAGGTGAAGATCCTCATAGGCACCTTCAAGAATTTCATGTTGTCTGTTCTACAATGAAACCACAGTTTTCATCTTCTCCCTAGCCGCCACTTTCATCTTCTCCCTAGTTTTCTTCATTTTTCTCCTTCTCCCATGGCTGTCTCCATGAAATGGAAGGCTAGGCGCATCTGTAGTCAATTTGGGATGACTTGAAGACTGTCAGTTTGATTCTTAAGACCTGTATTGTGTTTATTTTGAATTTAATGATAGTTATGCTTCTCTACTCCTTATTTCTTTCTCTGTGATTGTGTATGATGATTTTTATTCATGATTGCTGGATGGGTTTGTGAGATTTCTAGGCCTGATCACCCTAGTAGTAATTGCCACAGAGCAGAACTTGATTTGGTTGGATAAAAATTCAGAATCTTGGTCTTGAGTGCTCTAATCCCTTGTTGCGATGTTGGTTAGGGTTAGATTTGGTTCCAATGACCATAATCTATGCGATTGTGTAGTAGGAATTGCCGAGCTAGGTGCAAGGATACCGACTTAGTGAGGATTCAACCAAATTAATTAATTAGGTAAGTTAATCTTGAGATTTCGGGGTTAATCTAGTTAATTGGCATAACCGAAATTAAATTTATCTTTAGGTCGAGGATAGAATCACCGTTGTCTGATAGTTCCCTAGGTTGATTGCATTTCCATTATCCTATTTTACTATTTATCGCATTTATTCACAGTTGAATTGTTGAACCCCCCCCTTTTGCCTAATTGACTGAAACATGTACTAGTGGTTCTCTGAGAACACAACCTTAGTTTGAAACTTGAACTTGAAATTTTTAATTTGACTGCAACCTATAGTAATGACGCTATAGGACGTGCGTCAACCCATCACCTAGAACAGAATGTGCTCCTCCAAAGAACGTTGCCCATCCATCATCGCTCCGATGAAAGCTAGCACGGGCAAGTAAAGTCACGATAACCGAGATGATCATGTGATTTTCAAGAATTTCTTTTTTCTTCGAGACCAGCATGGTGTCAAGTCTTTCCCAAAAGAACCAAATGGAAGAGTAATCAGGCCAAAAGGAACTCAAATATTCTTTAGCAATGGTTGCAATCATGCTTTTCATCTTCATTTTGGCAGTTTGAAGGGATCCTATTCTGGCATTCCCCACATAGACCATGTCTAACGAGATATGATCAGCTTTTGCAACAGATCTCGTAGTTCGTGTGAATTTTTGAATCCATTCAAGATTCTCACTTCCGTAGAGGCATAAATGTCCTCCTCCTTTCATCTTGATACAAAGAAAACCCAAAGAAACAAAAGAATTAAATAATTTTTTAATTATTTCTCAAATGTTAATTTAGTTATTGAATAATCACATTGTCCATCAAAATCAGTCCCATATACCACAAAAAGTGGTTGCTTAAAGGATTGATTTGGTGGACAAATATTAATATCAAATATAATGTTCAACATACCAACAAAACGCTAGTTTAGTAAAAAATAAGCTGACACTTAAAATGTTTTAAGATAAAGTCGTGAGTTTGAAATCATAAATATATACTTATTGAAAAGGATTGTCATTTACCTACTCAAAACTAGCATGTAAAGATACCATGAGTATAAGCCATATATGTATATGTATATATATATTGTTACCCATTCTAGACGGTGAGGATCAATGTCACCAATAGCTGTCTTAAGATCCCAAATGTGGGTGTTCCACAAGTCTGTCTCTCTCTAAGCAGTGAATGGGAACGCCAAATTTCCCCAAACCACAGTTTACGAATAACATCTGTGGAGGACAGCTTGCCTTGTGGATCCTGGACAACTACAACGGGTCTGTCTTCGAAATGCCAATTCTTTCTCATTAGCTCAATGAGCTTTTGGTTACTCAGAGGTTGTTGAAAACTATACCATGGCGTCGTTGATTTCAATTTCTTAAACTTGCGTTGATTTGAACGGTTCCAGCTTGATTCACTTACAACTGGGACCCATACCATTTCATAGAGCCTTTCAGACCTCATTGCTTGATCTCTATACAGCCTATCAAGTAATTGTATTTCATCTTCTAACATATCAAGGTCTGATACGAGCAGCAACATATGTTTTCTTCTTTGTTTCCCCATATCAACCTGCATGTTCAAAGAAAGGAATTTCCTTAAATATGCTCAAGGAGTGATATTTACATACCATTAAATTTCTGAATAATACTTGTTTTGTTTGAAACCACGTACATGTATGCGTAGATTATCTTCATTGGGGAATGTTAGATGGAGAATTATCTTCTGCTCTGCATTGAGATCAATTAATAATTTCAATATCATAACTCTGATGTAAATGATCATAATTTCTTTTTTCTTTTCCTAAGAATTGCACAGTAGTCAGTAGAAATTAATTATGTTATGCCAAATTATTATGACCAAAAAATAGTTATGCATAGCAGCCATTGCTGAAGTGATTCTTATTAGTTATTTCTTTACTAGGTAACCTAGAAATACTGAAAGAACTATTGGGAATAATTCAGATTTTAATTATAACTTGGCCTATGCACTCACCTATATATTTATAGCAGACATCCAATTTGTTCATGAGTTGCTCATGTATACTGTTGACCTTAAAAGCCAAAGTTGATAATTCACTTGCCTCTGTGCTTGATGGAATGTACCTGTGGTCATTAAAAATAGAGTCAAATATTTTTTTGTTTCTAAATTATTTTTCGAATTGTTGCTTTATTTTTTGATTTATTTTCGGTGTTACTTGAATCCTTGAATGATCATACTACACACTCCAAAACTAATTGCTCGAAGGATTGATTTAGCAAAGAGAGTGATTATCCAAGGACCAAAATACATAACACAATGATAAATAAATCAATCAATCAAGAACTAAAATGACATTTTAGAAATAATTTAGAGAGGAATGGTTTACTTGAGTTGTTAAATTAGAGACTTACTCATTTCTCAATCTCATAATGCTATCAATCTGTGAGGAACAAGTGACAATGCTTTTGATGGTCCAATAGACAGCATCAGTAATGGGAGCATTGACATCAGATATAACAGATTGGTCTTCAGAAATGTAATGAAATGATAGATTCCAGACTTCAGCAATGCACTTTGTTACATCCAGTGAAGCCCTCACTAGTTTTCTGAGTTTATCATAATGGCATTTCAGAGGAGAGACTATGTCTCCAAGGTTGGGCAGTTTCCTAAGGCGGGCAAGAGACTTGGAAAGTGCATCAGCAGGGCATGGTTGAACAGAGAGGCAAAATTTTCGGAAGTTAACAGCAAAACCTGCCAAGACTAAAACCACTTTTGCATGCCATGAATAACTTGACAGGATGTTAAGTAACTCCATGGCTTTTGCCTGGGCATATCCATGTGCACATGCCCTTTTCTTAAGGGCATAAATATGTATTTAGAGATACATACCATTTATTTAGTCTTTGAATTATTTTGAAAATATCACATTTATTCTTGATTTATCTTTTTACATGTATTCTTGATTTATTTTTAGTGTCGCTTTAGTGTCTCACTAATCTCTTTACTCCTTAAATTAATCATTTAATTGATCATCGATAATTTTTAATTATAAAAGAACATATCTTATGGGTAATAAAAACGACAAGTATATCAAGAATTAAAGTCTTGTTTGAGTAATTAGAGGATGAAAAAGATATTTAACAGTAAAATTGTGTAGATTTGCAACTAAACAAACCTCGCGGGATATTCGTTGTATCATTGCTGTATTATAGGTGTCCAATTCGGCCAAACCAGAAAGCTTCTTTGTTGTCTGTGGTCTCTCTTCTTTTTCCTAACATGAGTAACAATAAATTAGTGATCACTGAAGAGTTTAAGGATGCAATCCCATAAGAAAGCTAACCAGAGAAAATAATTTTAGAAATTGAACTTACATATATGTTTGCATGAGTCTGTGTGCACACGTGTGTATATTCATATGGAAAGAGGCATTCTTATATAAAAGGGTAAGACTTGAAAATTTACTTCTTTCTTAACATTTTTTTTTGCCTTGACTACCGGTATTCATAAGAACGAACCTATTACTAATTCCTCAACTTATAACTAATTCAATTTGAGCCGAATAAAATCCTATAGGCAGCAAAGCTCTCCTATGCATTCTTGGGACTCCAACCCGAAACCTCTGATAACTCTATGCTAATTGATTTACTTACTCAGTGATTTTATTAACATTTTTTAAAAGAACTTTATCAATCTAATCATTTAATCATGTTATACTTCAGTTTTAATTTCACATGTCTAATCTAATGGAAATTGAAAATTACTAAAAGAAAACATATAGAAATAACATACAAGAACACCACCGGTGCTGCAAACAATTGCTTGAATCAAGATTTGCTCAGTGAGATTGATAACCGGACCCACATCAAATTCTCGAAGATGGTCAGTGTGGCTTGCCAGAACTTGCTTCAGGATAGCACTATCTATGATTTTTATCAGCATGTGACCCTCTCTACTTAGTTCCATCTCCCTACCTATTGACGTTGACATCAAAAGAATACTCAATAGAACTTAGAAAAAAAAAAAAAAATTCCTCTTTTATCAGCGTAACTGCGTTGGGAATTTTGTTCTACATTTACAGAGTTTTGAGATTATATTGAGAGAGGAAGGAATAAATGTTAATGAACTACTACCTTGCTTGCAATTGGGTGCAAAAGAAACTTAAAAACTCAAAAAAAAAAAAAATTACTTTACTCCACTTTCCACCAATTTAAATCTACCTTAACATTTTAAAATCAGAATATTGCTATGGAGTTAAAGTATAATCTATTTACGTGATGAGCTAATATACTAGTTAGGTAAGTAATTCTTTTCTCTCAAACCTCTTAGCGAGTATATGATATATCACATTTTTATATATATATTTAGCACTTACACATAGCTATTGCATACTCTTTTTGGCCTAATTTGATAACTTAGATAATGTTTATTAGTTAGGCATCCTTTTGAAAAATTAATGTTTTATGCAACTCTATTTTAATTTGACTATGGTTCAGTATTTCTAGCATATCTTGAGTTGTAGATCTCTAAAAATTATGATTCTTATTCATAGGAAAACTAAGAAGGAGATCTACAACTTTACTGAAAATGCCGAAACCCAGTTCTCAAGTCTAATGGGAGAATTATGCTTGCAAAAGCAAGGCAGGAAGTCTATTCCAGAAATCTGACCTTGCGGCACTTATCAGACCATAGCTTGATAAAAACAACCCATAATTGAGTGAAACAAGTTTCATTGGAAAGCTAAGACGCTACAACTTTTATGAAGACGACTTTCTCAATTGAAGTCTTTTTGATGACGCCCCGAGCCTTGGAAATTCAGATTCGGATTCTGGACGGGAAAAAGTATGATGACTAGGGAATATTCCCTGGAATATTCCCAAGCGGTGGCAAAGTTGTAAATAAGCCAGGAACGTGAGAGGAGAGGGAAGAGGTTCTTTTAGCCGAAAGTTGAGAAGAGTAAAGCAGATTCTGCATAACAGAAATGCGAAGGACGGCCAGCCCTCACCCAGCTCTGCTAGGGCACGATTTTCTTCACAATTTGGAGCTTAGAATCGGTTTTCATGGAGGGGTAGGCTTCTTTGTAACTGAACTATACATTTTGGAATGGATTGGTGAGGTTTTGAGACCTTGTAACTCATTATTCTGAATTTAATGAAGTTTGTGTTATTCATGCTTTTGCCTTGAGTTCTTTCTGATTATTGGAGATTTTTGGTTGATGTTTGGATTCAATGCATGAGTTAGATGTTTAGAATGATATTTCTTAACTCTATTATGAATATATATGAATATGCTAGTTGATATTGGGACTTTGAGATTGGATAGCTTGTATGTTCTATGTGATTGCTAGAAATGTATGATGCGTGTGCCAATCCATATGTTGGATGATAATTCAATAGGATTACTAATTGTAATTGGAGATTTCTGTTATAACTAGAATCAAGTGGCAACTCATTAATTCATATGACCATTAATGGTCTATGATTAACCAAACCAATCCAAGAAAGAAGTATAGTTCGGTTATGCTTTCTCACTGTAAGTAATCTCACTTTTATACTCATTTAATTCATAGATAACCCCCAATTTTATTGGTTTATGAAATAACAATTGGATCACACATTCCTTGGGAGATGACTCGGGCGACCCTATATTGCACTAAAACAAGGGGTGTTCGACTAATTTTATGAGATAGCGACGTTCTCATCAAATTTTGGCGCCATTGCCATTGCCCGGGAATGTGTGCATTATTTGTTGCTTTCATAGACCTTGTACATATTTTGGACATTTGAACATGAATTTAGCTTTTTTTGTGCATACTTGTTGTGTTTTGTACATATTGTGATATATGCTATTGGTACATTACTCGGTCATCCTCTGTGCCTTACCTTTTTGCATTGGATCCTGAGATTGAACAAACTTTTAGGCTTAAGAGTAGGCATTGTCATAGTGTTGATAGTATCCTTGTAACTGTTGGTAGTGATAGTCTTGGTGGTTCTATTTACATTGATCTTAGTCTACCCGCTGTTAACATTCCCGTTAATAACCTTATTAACTTCCCTATTAATAATAATTTGAATATGGATGCTAATAGAGCTGAGAGAACTTTAAAAGAACTTGTTGCACCTGATGTTACTTATTAGCCATCGTGTATTCAATATCCTACACTTAATGTTGATTTTGAACTTAAATCTGGATTGATACACTTGCTTCCAAGATTTCATGGTCTTACAGGTGAAGATCCTCATAGACATCTTCAGGAATTTCATGTTGTTTGTTCCACCATGAAGCCACAAGAGATTTTTGAAGAGCATATCAAGCTCAGGGCTTTTCCATTCTCTCTTGATGGTATGGCAAAGGATTGGCTCTATTATTTACCTACTGGATCCATCACTTGCTGGAATGATATGAAGCAATTTTTTTTGGAAAAATTCTTTCCTACATCTAGAGCCGCAACAATCAGAAAAGACATTTGTGGCAGCAAACAACTGACAGGGGAAACATTATATGAGTACTTTGAGAGATTCAAGAAGTTGTGTGCTAGTTGTCCTCACCATCAGATCTCTGACCAACTTCTCACCAGTATTTCTATAAGGGCCTCATTCTTATGGATCGGGGTATGATTGATGCTGCTAGTGGAGGGGCCTTAGTTGACAAGACTCCAATAGCTGCTAGAGAATTGATTGCAAACATGGCTGCTAATTCCCAACAATTTGGGACTAGAGGTGCACTTACTCGTCCTGTTAATGAGATGCAGAGTTCAAGCAGTTATCAATCTGTGCATAACTAGCTAGATGAGCTTACATCTCTAGTCCGTCAATTAGTAGTAACACCAGCACCAGACATCTATCCAGCAGCCACCTATCAAAGCTTGTGGAATTTGTGCTTTTATGTCTCATGCCACTGATGCTTGCCCTACTATGCAAGAAGATCCTGTTGCCTTTCAACCAGTAGCAACAATTGGTGTATTTCCTAATAAGCCACAATATCAACAGCCCCACCATGACCTATACAGCAACACATACAATCCTAGTTGGAGAGATCATTCGAATTTCAGATATGGTAATACATAACAACAGCAGAATTATCAGAATTACCAAAGACCACCAGGGTTCCAAGCAGGGAATAGACCACCATTCCAACAACAGTCCAAGCCACAAAAACAGCAAGCCAGTACTTCTAGCAATTCACCTTCTCTGGAAGATTTGGTCAAGCAATTGGCTGCCAATAACATTCAGTTCCAGCAAAGCACTTCAGCAACTATTCAGAATTTGGAAAATCAAATTGGGCAGTTGGCTTCCTCTATTAGCTAATTGCAATCTCAAGGTTCTGGACAACTCCCTTCCCAAACAGTGCAAAATCCAAAGGGAAATGTGACTGTCATTACTCTTAGAAGTGGAAAAACAACACAGATGCCAGCTCCTACCACTCCCTCCATAGAGAGAACAAATTCTGAGATGCATATTAGTAGTAGTGGTGGTGATTAATAGAAAAATAATGAGATAGTGCAACAGCAGTAGAAAAATCATCCATCAGCACCTTTACCATTCCCTCCAATATCTAGTCAAGCAAAGAAGTCTGATGAGAAAGAAAAAGAAATCTTGGAGACATTTAGTAGAGTGGAGGTGAATATTCCACTACAAGAGGCGATAAGGCAAATTCCTAAATATGCAAAGTTTCTGAAAGAATTATGTACCCACAAGAGGATATTAAAGGGCACAGAGAAAATTTCTATGGGGCGAAATGTTTCAGCTCTCATCCAGCCGTTACCTCCCAAGTGTAATGATCCAGGAACTTTTAGCATACCTTGCATAATTGGGAATCAAAAATTTGAAGATGCTATGCTAGATCTTGGGGCCTCAATTAATGTCATGCCTAAGGCAATATTCCAATCACTTGGCCTTGGCTCCTTGCAACCAACAGGAGTGGTGATCCAATTAGCAAATAGAAGTAATGCATTCCCTGCCGGAGTGATTGAAGATGTGCTAGTGAGAGTAAATGAGCTTATCTTCCCTGCTGACTTTTATGTTTTGGATATGGAGGGAGAGACATCATCTAGCAAAATCCCAATAATTCTCGAGCGACCCTTCCTCAAAATAGCCAGAACAAAGATAGATGTGTATGCAGGGACACTCTCCATGGAATTCAATGATAATATCGTGCAATTTAATATTTTTGATGCTATGAAGTATCCTGTTGAAAATTATTCTATGTTTTGCATTGATATTATTGATGAATTATGTGATGAGTTATATTATGAGCTGCATGATGAATTGTCATCTCAATTACCAGATTTTATGCTAGCAGATAACTCAATATGCCATGATTGTAACAATGATGTCTTGTGTTCTGCTTGTTCTGAAATTAATGCTTTTTTAGGACAAGATAGTTCTTCTATGCATGAGGCATTTGAGTTAGAAAATTCTGCTTGTGCTATTAATGCTTTTGGGGATGTGGAATTTTGCATGTTGGATGTACCACCATTATTGTTGCCTTCCATAGTGCAGCCACCAAAGTTGGAGCTGAAACCTCTTCCAGAACACTTAAAATATATGTATCTAGAAGGTGATGACCAACTGCAGTGATAATAGCAAAGAACCTTTAACCAAAACAAGAAAGTAGGCTGTTGGAGATCTTGAGGCAGCATAAGAAGGCCATTGGATGGACACTTGCAGACATTCTTGAAATTAGCCCATCCACATGCATATATAGAATCTTGCTAGAGGATGAGTCCAAAACTATTAGACAACTGCAGAGAAGACTCAATCCTTTGATCTTAGATGTGATGAAAAAAGAAGTTACCAAACTTCTTCAAGCAGGTATAATTTATCCTATTTCTGATAGTGAGTGGGTTAGTCCAGTGCAGGTGGTCCCAAAGAAGTCTGGAATGACTGTGGTGGCAAATGAAAATAATGAGCTTATTCCAACAAAAATCCAAAATAGTTGGAGGGTGTGCATTGATTATTGGAGATTGAATCAAGCCACCTAGAAAGACCATTACCCCTTGCCATTCATTGATCAAATGCTTGAGAGGCTTGCAAGCAAGTCCCACTACTGCTTTCTTGATGGGTATATAGGATATTTCCAAATCCACATAGCCCCGGAAGACCAAGAGAAGACAACTTTCACATGCCCCTTTGGCACATTTGCATACAAAAGAATGCCCTTTGGACTTTGCAATGCTCCAGGCACTTTCCAACGTTGTATGGTTAGTATCCTTTTTGAATTTATGGAAAATTATATGGAAGTGTTTATGAATGATTTTACTGTTTACGGGTGCTCTTTTGATGCATGTTTAGATAGTTTGTCTAGAGTTTTACATAGATGCATTGAGACTAACCTTGTTTTAAATTTTGAAAAATGTCACTTTATGGTAGAACAAGGAATAGTCTTAGGGCATGTAGTCTCTAGCAAGGGGATAGAGGTAGACATAGCCAAGATTACTGTGATTTCTTCTTTGCCTTACCCCGCATGCGTGCGGGAAGTTCGTTCATTTCTTGGCCATGCAGGTTTCTACCGGTGCTTCATTAAAGATTTTAGCAATATTGCCCTTCCATTATCCAACTTCCTTCAAAAGGATGTGGACTTTATCTTCAATCAAAAGTGTAAAGATGCATTTGACCATCTTAAGAGGGCTCTTACATCCGCACCCATCATTCAACCCCCAAATTGGAACCTCTCATTCGAGCTTATGTGTGATGCATCAAACCATGTTGTGGGAGTAGTTCTAGCTCAAAGGGTGGAGAAGGCTCCACATGTCATCTACTATGCCTCAAGAACACTTGATGCTGCACAAGCTAACTACACTACCACAGAAAAAGAGCTTTTGGCAATTGTATTTGCTTTAGACAAATTTAGATCTTATTTGCTTTGCTCTCATGTGGTGGTTTTTTCTAATCATGCAGCTCTAAAATTTTTATTGAAGAAACCTGAGGCTAAGCCAAGGCTAATTAGGTAGATGCTACTTCTCCAAGAATTTGATTTGGAAATCAAGGATAGGAGCGGAGCTGAAAATGTAGTGGTTGACCATTTAAGCAGACTGGAGAGAGCTTATGAGCCACTTCCCATACATGACTCCTTTCCGGATGAACAACTTTTGCAACTACAAAGTGAGTACCCATGGTATGCGGATTTAGTGAATTATTTGGTTGCTCATGTTTTACCTTCACACCTCACACGAGCACAAGTGAATAAATTGAAAAGTGAGGCTAAATACTATGTTTGGGATGATCCTTATTTGTGGAGGTATTGTAGTGACCAATTGATTAGACGATGCATACCCAATCATGAGTTTCCATCTGTGCTTTCCTTTTGTCATTCACATGCATGTGGAGGCCATTTTGGCCCCCAAAGAACTGCTAGGAAGGTATTAAATTCTAGATTATATTGGCCTACCCTTTTTCGTGATGCTTATGAATTTTGCAAATCTTGTGAGAGATGTCAAAGGGTAGGAAACATTAGCAAGAGAAATAAAATGCCTCAACAACCTTTGTTGTTTTGTGAAGTTTTTTATGTTTGGGGCATTGATTTTATGAGTCCATTTCCTGTTTAATTTAGCTTTGTTTACATTCTATTGGCTGTTGATTATGTTTCAAAGTGGGTTGAGGCAATCCCCACCAGGACTGACGACTCTCATGTTGTAGTGGATTTTGTTAGATCACACATATTTTGCAGGTTTGGCATTCCAAGAGCAATAATCAATGATCAAGGATCCCACTTCTATAATCGGAGCATGAAGTCATTGCTTAGCAAGTATGGGGTTGCTCACAAGACCTCAACAGCCTACCACCCTCAAACAAATGGCCAAGCCAAAATATCCAATTGAGAGGTCAAGGGGATCCTAGAAAAAACAGTTAGACCGGATCGCAAGGATTGGAGCAAGGGGCTTGACGATGCTCTATGGGCTTATCGGACTGCCTACAAGACACCTATAGGGATGTCTCCTTATAGGATTATATTTGGTAAGGCATGTCATTTACCCGTGGAATTAGAGCATCGGGCTTATTGGGCGGTCAAAGAGTGCAACATGAACATGAGGTTAGCTAGAATGGAAAGAAAATTGCAGTTGCAAGAACTTGAAGAGATTCGTCTTGAAGCATATGAGAGCTCAAGAATCTACAAAGACAAAACCAAGGCATTTCACGACAAGTTTATTCTAAGAAAAGATTTCCAAGTGGGAGAGAAAGTCCTCCTCTACAATGCACGCCTTAAGTTGAGATCCCGTTGGGAAGGTCCTTTCATTGTCACTAACATTTTTTTCTTATGGTGCAGTGGAAATTCAAGAGGTGACATCGGGACGGACCTTTAAAGTCAAT
The DNA here is from genome assembly GCA_022379115.2 of Bauhinia variegata. Taxonomy (NCBI): domain Eukaryota; kingdom Viridiplantae; phylum Streptophyta; class Magnoliopsida; order Fabales; family Fabaceae; genus Bauhinia; species Bauhinia variegata. The sequence goes on along the minus strand of CM039438.1, from coordinate 7,749,787 downwards.
GAACATCGACTCAAGAAATTTTATGAGGAGACTCAAGACAACACTTTGGTGGAAGAGGTGGCATTGGGTGAAGCCACCTACTCACCTTAAGACCCAAGAGCCAGAGCAAATATGGAGGGAGTAGAACAATTGAAAGAGGCTACTTGCCCTTCTTAAGGAAGTTTCTTTCTATCCTCTTTCTTCAATAAAATGCTTTTAAACAAAAAAAAAATCTGCACGTACTGCACATTTAAATTTTCTGCACACTTTTGGGTGATACTTTTGACCATATATGTATATATTCTAGCTACTTTTTGAGAGTTGTGATACTTTTGTAAAGAGAGGTTTTGAATCCACTTTGATTGCCATAACCCTTTTATATCTTGGATTAATTCCTTTGGTGAATCATTTTGCTTATGTGCATTGAGTTGGTAATCTTCAAACCCTTGTGAGCTTTGAGCCTAAGTGAGCATACCTTGGCACTATACTTGCTCATTCTTTCATGTGTGAATTTTCACTCTTGAACTTGTCACTCTAGAACTTGCATTCATTCTTTTTGAGACTACATTATAATATGCATGCATGAATATGATCTAGGCCATGTTTCTTTTCTTTAGCCAACTAGCCAATTTTTCCTTCCACCACTATTTCTTCCTCTTGAACCTCCTATTGTTCCAAGACAAATTTCAACCAAAGCCTCAATACTTTTCCCATGCTTTTAGTGAGCTTGAGAGCATTGGTATGATTCTAGAGTTCTTACCAATTCTTGCTTTGTCCGGGACGGCTAAATATAAAGTGTGGGGGGAGACACATATGTTTATGTTTATTTCTACAAGTGTTGGTATGTTCTTGCATTCTTAGATGGAAAAAAAAAATGATGAAGAAAAGGAAAAAAAAATAGTCCAAAAAGAGTTGGGGTTAAATTTTTGTTTGGAGGAAGTCAAAATAGAAAGAGAGTCTTGCATGGTATTTGGCATTTATAGGGTTTAAAATTTGCAATTGCATGCTTGAACTCAATTCTCATAACCTAATGCTCTCTTGCTCTTTTGAATTTTTACCTTGTTCTATCTATTTGATCCCTCCTTTTTCCCTTAGCCCTATTACAACCTTGAGCAAGTCCTTTTGATTTATGTATGCATATGTTTTGAGTAGTGGAGATTAGAATTCTTGCAAGCCTATGGTAGTGCAATTCTCTTGAGTGGATTTGAGCGAAACACCTACCAACACAAACACTTGAAGAGTGGAGTGCCTTAATTACCTTGTGAGGTGGTTATCACTCTTGATGCATCTTTTTAATTTGAGTCACCTTCTCAATTAATCCAGGATATGCAAAAAGAAGCTTTGGCATGATTGATTGGATTCTTTTGAATTTACTTCTTCAAGATCTTGTTGCAAACTCTATTTCACACTCACAGACTTTTCAGTCACCACACTTTTTGAATATTTCCTTAGGTAGTCTTTTCGTTACCTCTCCTTGTCATCACTTTTTCTTTAAATTTGTGCAAATTCAGTTTGCCCGAGTCGTGCAAAGGTTAAGTGTGGGGGGATTTGATATATCACATTTTTATATATATATTTAGCACTTACACATAGCTATTGCACACTCTTTTTGGCCTAATTTGATAACTTAGATAATGTTTATAAGTTAGGCATCCTTTTGGAAAATTAATGTTTTATGCGACTCTATTCTAATTTGACTATGGTTCAATATTTCTAGCATATCTTGAGTTGTAGATTTCTAAAAATTATGATTCTTAATTCGTAGGAAATATAAGAAGGAGATCTACAACTTTACTGAAAAGGCTGAAACCCATTTCTCAAGTATAATGGGAGAATTATGCTTGCAAAATCAAGGCAGGAAGTCTGTTCTAGAAATCTGACCTTGCGGCACTTATCAGACCATAACTTGATAAAAACAATCCATAATTGAGTGATTCAAGTTTCATTGGAAAGCTAAGACAAAGGGCTAAAACTTTTATGAGACAACTTTCTCAATTGAAGTCGTTTTGATAACTTCCCGAGCCTTGGAATTTCAGATTGGGATTCTGGACGGGAAAAAGTATGATGACTGAATATTCCCAAGTGGTGGCAAAGTTGTAAATAAGCCAGGAACGTGAGAGGAGAGGGAAGAGGTTCTTTTAGCCGAAAGTTGAGAAGAGTAAAGCAGATTCTGCAGAACAGAAGCGCGAAGGACGGCCGGCCCTCACCCAGCTTTGTCAGGGCAAGATTTTCTTCACATTTTGGAGCTTGGAATCGGTTTTCATGGAGGGGTAGGCTTCTTTGTAACTGAACTATACATTTTGGAATGGATTGGTGAGGTTTTGAGACCTTGTAACTCATTATTCCGAATTTAATGAAGTTTGTGTTATTCATGCTTTTGCCTTGAGTTCTTTCTGATTATTGGAGATTTTTGGTTGATGTTTAGATTCAATGCATGAGTTAGATGTTTAGAATGATATTTCTTAACTCTATTATGAATATATATGAATATGCTAGTTGATATTGGGACTTTGAGATTGGATAGCTTGTATGTTCTATGCGATTGCTAGAAATGTATGATGCGTGTGCCAACCATATGTTGGATGATAATTCAATAGGAATACTAGTTGTAATTGGAGATTTCTGTTATAACTAGAATCAAGTGACAACTCATTAATTTGCATCACCATTAATGGTCTATGATTAACCAAACCAATCCAGGAAAGAAGTATAGTTCGGTTACGCTTTATCACGGTAAGTAATATCACTTTTATACTCATTTAATTCATAGACAACCCCCAATTTTATTGGTTTATGAAATGACAATTGGATGACACATTCCTTGGGAGATGACTCGGGCGACCCTATATTGCACTAAAATAAGGGGTGTTTGACTAATTTTATGAGATAGCGACGTTCTCATCAGTATACCTTTCTTCTCAATTGTCTAACTATTTGTTCTGTCAAATTCAAAACTCTTTGGGAAGCTAGCGATTTAAATTAGGTGATATATGGCATATGGTTGCTTGACTTCAGCATTCTTAAAAAGTATATTCTTTTTAATTCGGTGAAAATAATAAAAAATATTCAAATCTAAAATTTGACTTGTTCCAAACAGAACCATAAAATTTTAGTCACTTGTGTAAATAATAACTCATCTTTAGTATTAATGTAATGAATTAGTGTATATCATAATGAAATGGTACTTGCATAGTATTTATTTTCACATCATTATATATTTGCAAAATTAGCAAATCCAATTAGTTAAGACTCTACTAAAATTAATTGTAGTTTTAGAATTATTGATTCTTAAACTAGATTGCAATTACAATTTTTTCACCACAACATATATTTCTTGTCACAACGGCTTTTTTTGTTTCACTTTTGGCCATGGTTGTTCCTCAAGCAAAGTTATGGTGGTGAACATGTACAATATTTGTGCAGCTTCTATCTGAGCGGTTTAACTATGTCATAAATTGCAAAGGTAAGTCCACGGACTTTGTACCTTTATCTATAGGTTAAAGGGATAAATTTTTTTGTCTAATTCTTTATCTCAAACCCTATTCTATAAGATTAAAATTAGTCAAAAATAATAAAATAATACTATAAGTTGATTAATTAAATTTTTTGAAGGATTTAGTCTCAAGAGAAAGTCTAAAAAGGAAAGATCGACGGGAAGGTGAGAAAGGATGGGGGATTAAGAAAAATGAGAAAATTTATTTAAAAAGAAATGGGAAGTCGTGGTTTTACACTTGAAACCTATGTATTTTACATGAGTGGGCTTTAGCTTTCAGAATTTGAGGAAAGTTGGTGCTACAATGGATATAACCAAATTGATTATGTATTTTGTAAAAACAATAAGTGAAAAAAAAAATTCAAACTATTTAAAGTATACAATAGGTAGAATCTCAGTTGAGGAGGATGATGTGCTGTTCTCAATTGACATACTTGTAGGATCTGCAACCCAAGGTTTATAGGCTTCAATTTCAGGAAAGTCAATTTCTTCATGATTTTGATGCAAATTGGACCTCTTTCCCAAATTTTGGATCCTTTCTAATTCTATTGTTACTTCTTTCATAGTAGGCCGTTTCTTCCCATTCAAATTTATGCATCTTTTTGCAAGGACTGCAACCTCCATGATATGTTCTTTCTCTCCATCCTTCATTACTCTATCATCAACAATATCAAAAAGGCAATCTTCTTCCATGCAAATAATGAAATAGGAAGCTAAACTTTTCGCTTCCTCTTGTCTTAATGAAGATATTGGCTTTTGTCCCGTTAAGAGTTCAATGAGAACTACTCCAAAACTATACACATCACTCTTGTCAGTGAACTGACTCGTGTGAAAATACTCAGGATCTAAGTAGCCAAAAGTTCTTTGTACTAGTGTCGTGAGATGAGTAGCTTCAATGGAAACCACTCTTGATGTTCCAAAATCTGCGACTTTTGCCCTATACTTCTCATCCAAAAGTATGTTTGTTGACTTGATGTCTCTATGATAAATGGGTTGAGAAGCAGCGGAGTGCAAGTAGAACAAAGCTCCAGCAACTTCAGTGGCAATTCTTAGCCTCATATCCCATGTCATCGGCAAGTCTTCATTTTGTTGATGGAGGTATTGGTAAAGTGTACCATTAGGAATGAATTCATATACTAGCAAAGGAACTTCTGTCTCCAAACAACATCCCAACAACTTAACCACATTTCTGTGATTAATTTGTGATAGAATAACAACTTCGTTTATAAATTCTTCAACTTTCCCTTGGACCTTAAACTTTTTAACAGCAACAATTTTACCATCACTGAGCATGCCCTTGTAAACAGTACCCTGTCCACCCTTACCAAGCACCCTACTTACATTAAAGCGATCTGTTGCCTTCTCCAAGTCCTTTAAACTGAACAGTTTTGTCTTCTCAACATTGACTTCACCAGAAGTTAGTTTTTGTTGCAACAACAATCCACCATTTTCTTTGAAGTTTTTCTCCTTCCTTTTCTCAGTCATTCTTTTCTTTGCAAGTTTATACAACCACCATATACCAAGGAGCAAAAGGATGGACCCAAGGCTGGAGAAAACACCTGCACATTTACAGCAATGGAAGAAAGGTGATTATTTTATCAACACAAGCTTAAATTTAAGAGGATGAAATTTTGTTAATAGCTAGCTAGGAGCCAATTCACGTTGCATGAGTAGCTGTGCATGTTAATAGAACCAAAGTAATTTGGCATGCTCTTCATCATGCATTGACAAATTATGTATGGGATGATCACATTTATTTATTTTGGGAGGATGCATCAGAGAAATTGTCTGCTAAAAGAACATGAAGTAATTTTTATTTGTTCCCAATTTCTTTATGAATTCCTTCTTTAACCTAGAAACAAAGAAAACAAAGAGTTTGTGGTTTAGATTTGATAGTCAAAAAAAAAAATTAAAAAAAAATATTATAGCAATTGTGTTAAAAGATTTAGGATTTATAATTTTGGTTTGTTGAAAGTAGTAATTTTGGTTTAGGGTTTTATGTTCAATAATGAAAAATATTGTGATGAGAATTCAAAATCTCTTATGTCCATGCTGGCAAAATATCTTATATTAAAGCCACTTGGTATGGTCTAACAGAGAGGGTTTTGAGATCGATTCTCTTATATAGCAAAAAAAAAAAAAAAAAGAAAAAACTATATAATATCTCTTATTATAGATGTTTTAAATTCAAATGTGAGATTATGTGCCGAAAAAAGTAAAATAAGATTGTCTAGGAGAATATAAACTACTTTTTTTTTTTATAATATTTCAAGTGAACTAACTAACAAAACAATTAGGACAAAATTTCATCCAAGTAAATTCCTGAACACTGAGTATATATCTAGTCATTTATATTATTATTATTATTGATAGTGATAGTTCACCGTGTCTAAAATTTTCTTAATAATCAGTCAAACATGGCTGCTACAAGCTAGACTAGAACTTCTAAATGAATTGTGGCAAGTATGCCCTTATAATTACAAGAATTGCATCGCTTTAATTGCAAATGTAAAAGAACTAGATAGCAATAAACAAACTAAAGCAAAATGGATATATCAGTTCATACGTACCTACTATGACCCACTTGACCCAAGATTTACTAGAGTAATCTCGAAAAGCTGAAAAAGTCAACAATCAAACTAGTCAAGAAAAGAGAATTCGTATGAATATATCTATTCAATATTCTGTTTTGAAAAGTAATTATCGGAAGAACTCAATTGAATTTTCAGCATCTGGCCAAACAAATTTGAATTTTCTGAAACAAACAAGTGGTTATAATGATATGTAATGACTATATATGGAATTGTAGTATTATTTATTCCTGCTATTACGATCTAAACTTCTAGATCTATTTATTTTATGAAAAACAACTTTTGCTCTTAAATTGATCCATGGATATTTTTGTTCTAAATTTGGATCCTCATACTAATTAAGAGTAAAACCTTTTTCTACCCTCTAAAACATTGACAAATTGAGTTTAAAATTTGTTTGAATTAATTTTTTTCTTTTCTATCCAAAGCGTTTCTAATACAGAAAAAATAAAAACACTTCTATATAGCTCTTAATATTTGAATTGACTCTTCAAAAAAAGATGAAATACTGTTAGAATCTAAAATATTTACTTTTTTTAGAAGCATATAAAATAATGTTTCTGAAAAATATAAGTGAAAGTGATTTTCAAATTTGTCTCTACTCATGCCCTTTTTAGTGACAAAATTATTTTTAATTTCTTTTTTAAAAGTAAAAGCACTTTTTGAAAATTACATTTAAATATATAATAACTTCTTCCATTATTGGCTTTCGTTTTCACATCTTGCGAAGCACTCCTTTTTAAAACTAATTTAAAGTTTATAAGATATTTTTTTGTCATAGATGAAAGAGAGAGTTTATGAGATATTTTTTTTTGTCATAAATAGAAGAGAGAGCAGAATGAGAAAAGAGTTGTAACCTATGGTGGAACTTGGGTAAAAAAGCTTTAAGAGCTCTTGGACAAAGTAGTAAATCACTAAATTAAACCCTATTTCATAAGACAAAAATAATTGTGTCTATACATTTTAGGAATACAAAATAAATTTTACCCTAATATTTACAAGTAGAAATTTATAGTTTTGGAAAAATGCTATGTGCACAATTGTTAATGCATACCACCTAGTATACCTTATGTTTTGTAATTATTTGTATGAATAAATTTGTAAACAGAAAAGTAAAAAAATAAAAATAAAAAAAGTGTAAAAAATGATAAATACATACGTACATATAGTCTAGCTTTGTACCTGTACATCCTCCAGATATGTATGGATTTCCACCAAAGCCATCATTGCACCGACATCTTCTACCTGTGCTTTTATTATTTGAAGATGTTGAATTTGTTTGATAGCAGTAGTTGTTTCTGTTTGGAAGTTGCAAACTAGAATCTGTAATCTCCCACTCAAGATAAGCACTTGCATAACCGGAAAACGTTAGATCATGAACAAGTCTATTATAAGTGTATGGACGTTGAAAAAGAAACCCCTCAGACACAATCAGAGCACAATTGCACTGATCATCACTCACAGTCACAGTACTGTTAGGGTTAGGGTTATCCCCTAGGGTTTCAACTGTTGTGTTAAATTCTTTGAGATAATTTGGCAGTGAAGTCTCACAGCAATACCTACCATGGCAACCATCGCTTGTTTCAAAGTTGGCTTCATCGTTGTTATCATCACAAACTGAGACACATCCACCAACTTTTGTGCCATTTGAGTTCAGAAGAACAAGGCTATTGCATCCAATGGCATAAAACTTGTTTAGTGTTTGTGAGTAAACGAAAGGGCTTCCTCGCAGGTCTACCGCGTTTCCTGTGGTTTTGTTCCTGCAGTTCCAACACTTGATTGGATTGTTAATCTCAATGAGGTTTGCAGCAGCTGAGAAATAGGTGACCTCCATATCTGCGAACTTCAGGAAGGGTTTTAAGATGCCGGAAACGTTTCGGCAATCGATTTCGAACCACTTGTCTGCATAGCAATTGGGATCTTTCATTCCAAAGGGATAAGGAATGGAAATTCCACAAGTTCCATCACAACCAGGTTTGGTTTCTACGATGGATTGTGCAGATGCCAATGAAGACATTGGCCATAGTATAAAAATTATATAATAAACTGAAAATTGAATAACCATTCTCTTAATCTAGGAGTGGCTCTTTTGAAGAGAGGGTTCATGTAAGAAAGGAAAAGGCTTTGGAGATATATATATATATATATATGTGTGTGTGTGTGTGTGTGTGTGTGTGTATGGTGTTACTTCAAATAAAATGGCTTAATTAGACATTTCTCTACTTTCAAAAATTTGACTAGTGTTTGTGTGACTGCGGCGGCTTGAACCAACTGAATTGGCACGTTCTAAATACGGTAAACTTCTAAGATATTTGGGAGTTGAAGGGGAGAGGAAAAGGAATGATATAAGAGGAAAGGGAGGGAAAAGAAACAAAGAAAATAGGAGGGGTTTTCCCTTTCCTCCTGGGAGAGAAAATTTAAGTTTTAATCATGCATGTACAATTTTGGGGAAATGAAATCTCCCAAACAAGGGAGATGAATCCTCTCCTCTCCTTGCCTTTTCTAGTACTTTAAAATCCCAAAGAGACTCAAAAGAGTTCTATAAGAAAACTTTTTAAATTCAGAAAACAGAGAAAAAGTATAGTGAGTTAGCTAGACTTTAATGAAAATTTCTGCAAAACCCTGTCCAAATAATTTGCCAAATAAAATGATAGAAGTTGAGGCCTAACTTTTCTAGTGCGTTTCCAACATTAGATGAATAACTTTTGGACATTGACTAATCGGGTATTACCTAAGGTAAGACCATATAAAATTACTAAATTTTAATACAATTATATTTTCAAAACTCAAAATCAAACCTTTTTGTAATATTAACGTGATGTGTGTGTGTATATATATATATATATTTATTTATTTATTTATTTATTTAAATATCAAGAAAATTATACCTGTCATTGGCTTCTAGTCGGTAAAGATAAGTGGCTGTTATTTTCAGTCTCACCTAGGTGGTCCAAATACTGGGTTAGTTTTAGTTTTTTTTTTTTTTTTTTTTCTCTTTGCTGTCCACGTTTCAATATGATCAGTCTTATCTACAAGGTGACAAACAGATCTAGCTTCTTTATTTAGTACTTTTTATTGAGTTTCTGCTAAATAAAAATAGATAACTCAAATTAAATAAAGAGGATTAAATTATTACATATTGCTTTTATTAAGTAAGTGATAAATAATTTAGATGTACTCAATACCAAACTCAACTTTTGACCAGAAGCATGTATGCTTCAAACATTGCCTGGAAAAGTCTTTGCTTGTGCTTTTGTTGCTCACAGATTTCTTAGCTTATAGACGGCGCCTCATAAATTGACAATTAATAGTAAACGGGGACTGGTTGACCCTATAACAAAGAAAATCTTGGAAGGACCCATGGAGAATTGTTTTATTTATTTTTTATTTTTAACCGATGAAAATGAGACAAAAAAATAAAATAGATAATAAAATAGAGGATACTTTAGGTTAAAATATTAAAAAGAAATACTTTTTCAAAAGAAAATTACCATAATACTATAACCTTTAAACATTTTACTAAAATATTGTTTTTATAATTTTCAGTGCAAAGAACGCCAGTTTGACAGGCACTCTTCACACATTAAGGATGCTACTTGAAGTGGCAATCTTTAAACAGGAAGAATGCTTGTCAAACTGAGGTTCTTTACACTGAAAATCGAAAAAAAAAAAAAAATTACACTCGATGAAATCTTAGGCATACTCTGTGTTTCGTTTCTTTCTTATTCCAAAGTTGTGACCAGATTTGGATTATAATTAAAAATAAATAAATTAGTGAGTTATGATATTTTCTGGTTATATTATATTATAAATTTAAAAATAAATAGATAACATCATTATCTTCTAATATTATATAGGTGTTTTTTGTTTATGCCAAAGTTATTATCAGATCTGGATTATGGTAAAAAACTATTGAATTATGATATTTTCAAGTTACAAAATATTACAAATTTAAAGATAAATAAATAATATGATCATCTCCTAATATTATGTAGGTGTTTCATGATTATCCTAAAGTTGTTACCAAATTTGGATTTGGATGAAAAGTTAGTGAGTTATGGCAAATAGGAATTTTAGATTAAGAAATGCCAGTTTAACTAGCATTCTTTACATGTAAAAACTGGCGTTCTTTATACTGAAAATTTAAAAAAAAAATTGATAAAATGTTTGAATATGATATATTTTGGTAATTTTTTTAAAAAAAATTCTGGTATTTTAGCCGATATTTTTATGTATAAATTTGACATATCTAGATGAATAATGCTACATGTATAATGCTATTTCTGTAGGATTATGTTATTAGATTTATATACGATGCTTACTTTGTAAATGATTGGAAGTGGATATAAAGGATTGTTTTACAGGCCGGTGATAACTTGGACAAGAATATGATGATTGGTGTGATAATATGCACAACATTGCGAGTATATAAACTTTTTAATATTAGTTCATGCGTTTGAAGAGTGGAGCAGTTTATTGCTATGTTTTTGCTTAATTCATTCTCAAATTATACACAGATATGTGAAGCCTATTTACAGAATTTTACAATATTATGATACTTTCCTAGTATTTATTTTATTTTGTGACTTTTGCCTAGATATTTCTAGAGTTTATAATTGTTATACTAATTATAATAGATATTTCTACATAATTTATTATCATGCACTTATTTTTTTATGGACTCAATTTTCTAGGCTCTTCAACAATTCTCTAGACATTTTAGAGTAATTTTCAATTCAGTCCCCCTTTATCCAGAAAAGTCTAGTAATCCAAGCATGATGATTTTTCTCTGTTGAGATCGGCTTGGTGAAAACATCTTCTAGCTAATCGTAGCTCTTGAAAGACTTTATCTTAATCTCTTCATGCACAATTTGCAATATTTCTTAATATATCATTGCTCCCATGCTTTTCTCTCTCTTGCACGATTTGTAAATGCTCCTTCACTTTTTTGAGGAATTTTTACTGTGGGTTTTTTTTTTCTTATCTCCATCATTTTTCACTATTTTACATGCACTCAATTTCCTAAACTGTTCTAGATTAATTTTCAACAATTTCCAACTCATTTAATGAGATGAAAATTTAAGAGTGAAATTTTCAGTCGTTTATGTAGATTGACATTTTATTTTAGGTTGCTAATCACAAATGAAATATTAAAACTGTCTTTAATTAAAATTTATGAATTTGTATTTAAACCTTGAGTGGTAGCCAAAAGAAAAGGAATAATATATTTTGAACAGACCTAGTTGGGTTGAATCAAGTGTAGGTACATGTTAATAATAGCAAATTACTTGTCTAAAGCAAATGAATGGCAGATAGTTTTAGTCGCACTATTGTTTATGCTGACAAAACACTGGATAAGTTTGTTTACTTCTTCGTCAGAAAAATTTCAAATTGATTAAAAGTCTTATTGTTAATGCTATCTTTGAAAATTGACTATTATACTGTTATGATTGGTAAAAAAAAAAAATTAATAAGTTATTACTATTTTTAATATTATTTTATAATTTTTTACTAATTACAATAATATAATATAGGGTTTGGAATTATTAACTTGGTATGTTTCCAAACATAGACTTCAAGCGCTTGGACTATAGATTGTGAGGTTAATTGGAAAGTAATAACCATTATTCTTTTGTTCCTTTTAATTGCACATATATATCTTAACTAGCAAACAAAATAAGGTTATCGTAATAGATTTACGATATACTTGTGTTGAAGAATGTAAACGATGATCAAACAAATTAAGCACAGATCTTATTCCAATGGATTAATTCCTCAAATTTAGAAAACAAATATTTGATAAATTAAGGTCCCAAGACCACTTAAAACTCATAACAAACAACATACTCTCCTAATGCAAGACCAAACCAAACAATTCAATCAACAAGCCTCTTCAGAAACTCTTTTCACATGCTTAATTGCTTGCCTAGAACTTAGACTGCAGATAATCAACAACTTTTTTATCCAGTTGGAAAGCCTTGGCAAGAACCTGATCAGCAATGTCGGGTTTAGACCCAAACACTGCATTAGCAATGGTAATGACTCCTGGGTTTTGGCTACTAAGTGCAGCAACAGCAACAGCATTGCCATATCCCACATTTCTTTGGTAGTGAATAAGGCCAATTGGGAACGCAAACACATCGCCCTTGTTGAGTACTTTCCAAATGTGACGGTTTTCGGGGTTTGAAGTGACAAATCCAACCTCCAATTTTCCTTCAAGAACTGTTAGAACTTCAGTGGCACGAGGGTGTGTATGAGGAGGGTTGACACCCCATGGTGCAAAGTCAACACGTGCAAGGGAGATGCCCAAAGTGTTCAGTCCTGGTATCTGAGATACAGCAATTGGAGTCACTCTAGACCCAACTGCATTTGATGTGTTTCCTGATTGGTGAAGACCACTAAAGAAGAAGTCATTTGCTTCAACAAGTTTGGGATCCTTGCATACCACACCATTCACTAACACTGTAATACATAGGTTGAGGTACAAACATACGGACATTAGAATCTCAACATTCGCTAAAAGAACAATAACTTATTTCTTTCTGAGCATTAAGTAAACTTTTAGTACCAGCAATGGATCTAAAAATCAATTAAGGATACCAATAGAAAATACTCAAGAAAAATAAATGGGTGAAGTCTAATTATCAAAAGAATTTTACAATATAAAAGTTATAAAAAAAATTTACCTATCTTTTGACCAATTTTATAATAACTTCACATGTTGGGAATAGCAAGAATTGCAGGTAATTAAGTACATAAGTACTGTGAAAGAAGATATTGAGGATTGTGTTGCAATATCTATACCTTGGCTATTTGGATTTGCCACACAGAAATCCTGGAGAGCACTGTTATCAACTGCCAAGACAACAGAGAATGAGAAAGCTAAGAGTCCCAGGAACAATAAAGCATTGGCCATTTGACTAGAATGCAATGTAAAATGAGAATTTGTAGTAAGAATTAGTAAAGCTTGTGTTTGATGGAGACGCTAGATGAAATTGGCTCTCCTTATATAGAAGAAATCTATAGAAGCAATGTAAGAAACCTCAAATATGCCGCCCTAGAAACTGAAATGGTCATCTTTTGAACACGTAAAGATAGAATAGCTTATTCTCTTTGCTCATGCAGACGTGTACAAGATAGTACAGAACTTGGAACATAGCCGGCCAACAGCATTTGGCTTATATTGCTAATAACGGAATCTTAATTGATTGATTATGTTGAAGCACTTGACTTTTCCTTTGCCTGAGAAAGAATAAAAGAAATGTGGGTCAACACTTAAAATAAGTGTTCGTAGGTTTGGCATTAAGTGGATGACAAATGTATCCAATAATGATTTATGGAATATTAATTGATTAATTAAGTTGATGCATTCAACTTTTCCTCTGGTGGATACTGGATGTTACAAATGTAGATTAATTGAATGCTAAATAACCAATATTTAATTTGAAGCGTTGAACTTTTCCTTTGGTTTATTAAGAATGGATTAAACTAATGTGGATGAGTAATAAAATAAGAGTGGTTTGGAATTATGAATTGGATCTGGTGTCTGGATTCATGAGGGAATGCATAAACTGGGAATTAAAAATCATATCTTCGACATTAATCGCTATATATATGTATGCTTTTTTTAGGGTTTTTATTTGGTATGTGGAAAGCAAGAGAGGATGAAATTTTAAGATTTAGTTTTAGAATGGTAAACCAAACTTGTATAAACAAGTTAATCTTTCAAATAAATACCTTTTAATATACATCATTTTGATTAAAATTCATGATCACAAAATCTAAAAATTTAATAGATTTTCATTCTTCATCAAATGAAATTAATTAGGTATGATAACACCAATACACTACAAGGATAACTTTTTCATATAAAATAGTAACAAATAAATTATTTTTTATATAAAAACAAGGTGATTTTTCATTGTTTGGCTTTTTTCTACTTGAATTGAACAGACCCTAACTGAAGCATAGTGGAAACAACAAACCTGTAGCTAGATATAAATCTATTCATTTTGATTTCTTAATTAAATAAAAATTTCAACCGATAATATAAAATGATTCTCCTAAATATCTATTATTTACCTCGAGAAAGGTGGGGGAATCCAGATACTTTACAGTAAAAAATTAATGCATTTATTGTAGTTTTTAGTTCATGGAGCATGAACGGTTGAATGAACCAGTACTTGTTACAATTTAGGATCCATTTTTGATGATGAGGTGTAGTCAAGTCATGGGTGACACGAATCTAATCTCTATAAAAGCACAAGTGAAATGTTATGTTGATTGGGCCAATCAGACCATCCTGTTGTTAGTGAAGCCTTCCCATATATGGGCTCGTAATACCCATAAAATTCTCATGGGCTGGAGCGCTCCACCATATAAGATAGGGGATAAATTATTGCACCCCCCAAAATGGGAATTAATTCTTGCACCGCTCTAATTTAATATTTGCACCATTTTCTATGGGGAATGGGTATTTTAAGAGTTGTACTATATGTATAATCACTTTTACACAATTATTTTCTATTTCTTTTTATATCTCTTTTATTTTTATTTTTTATAATTTATTCTTATAATATAACTAAAAACAAAAAATATATACAAACATTTATAAAAGTAGATATAAAACCATCGTTTTTAATAAATACATGGCCAAGTTCAAGCTTAGAGATGGAGCTATCGGAGATGAGGAGCTAGAGTGGGAATTTCACATCATACCTGCCCCACTACCATTCCTATTTTTGGGAGGTAGGAAGTGCACGTGGAAAGGCTAATTTTGGAAGAAGAAATTGAAAACAAATGGATGGAGTGCGGAAATTAAAAATGGGGGTGCGAAAATTAACCCCATAAAATAGACAAAAAAATAACAGGAAATCTAACATATTATCAAGCAATAGCCCCACTTCTTAATGGGGATTCTTTTTCATACCTCTATTTTTTCTTTTGCATCCACCCACCTCTATGTTTTCTTGCTTTTTTTTTTTTTTTTTTTACTTATTTACCCCCATGGCACAGAGACGGTTGCGTCGCACTTTTTGCTCATCGCAAGAACATTTCATTTGAAAAGGAGAGTGGTTGAAGTCTAAAACCTAAAACCCAAAACCCATGAACACTTTCGAGTCTCTATTAAAATTCTCAAACCATCTACCCATCACTTTCTCAGGTTCAAAGAGAATAGTTACAAGAAATTGAAGCTGTTGAATACGGTGAAGAAACAAAAGCAATAGAAGAGAAGAAGACGACGACAATTTTTCATGTCCATTATCCACCATGTTTGTTGCTGCATAGAAGTGTTTCCAAAGCTTAAATTTTTCAAAATTTTATTCAAATAGAAATATTTTTCTGCAGGTTCTCCTTGGAATAGAAAATCAATAAACTCCTCAAACTCTTATATCATCTATTATAACCCTAAACCTGAAGAGAGTGGGTGGGTATGAACAGAAAAATGCAGGTATAAAAAGAAATCCCCCTTCTTAATCAGCCTAAACGAGCAAAACCAAACTGGCCCATTTGAAAAGGCAAAAGCCACTAAGTGGGAATTTCTTAGAGATTCCATAAATACTAATATCGCCCTTGATTATAATAGAAAAAGATTGTCATAAAGTTGATGGAAGCAAAAAAGTCTCTGCACCAGAAGCATATGCTAAGAAGATCCTTTCCTCTCTGCTTTCCTTTCATCACCTACAAAGCCCACTATGTCCTACATGTTTCCGTCACGAGAGCACTATCAACCCAACAGCGACTTTCACTTTTCATCAGCTCTCCCCAGCTATCACCAGCAAGCATTATCCACTTCTTGCTTCTAGCAGCAGTTCATCGAAATGAGATTCAAGTTCAGATTCCTGGCCGGAGTTCACGGCAGCAGCACCACAGTGGCGAAAGGGAGTATGGCGCTTTGCCATGCTTGTCCTACTAGTTAGGACATAGTTGTGAGCTCAAACCCTATTACAAAAAGGGCAACCATGATCCTTTGGCAATGAATATATCTTATGTCAGATATATGTGGAGTAATAAGCACTTTCTATGTAAGCAATCTTGAAAACTATATCATTTTGCTATTTTGCTTCATGCTTACATATATTAGTCGCTTGAATATTGTTTCAGTAGTTTGTAATATATTGTTTTTGCAGTTAATTTTGACCTTTTCTGCCTGTTGGTCAATAATGCGTTTGGAGTTCATCTATTAATTTTGGTTCTAAATGGTTATATGTGTCAAGTGGTAATTTGTTTCTTTTCATCAACTCTAGTTTAATTTTGATTGTGTTTCAATGGTGTTTGGCTTTCATTTAAATTCAAATGTTCTTTTTGGTTTAAAACTTAGGCACGAAACTAATCTCTATGTTAAGCAGTAACAAACAAATCTTTCCTATAAAGTGGAGTCTAATTGGTAGAAGAATTCATTTTTGAATCTTAAGATTCAAGAATTATAAGAAATTAATATGAATCTTAATATTTATGAACCATGATATTCTTAAAATGTACTTAGTTAATTTCAAACATTTATGAGAAACTCTCTTTTAAAAATATTTTTTAAGAAGTCAAGAAATTAGAATTTCATCCCTTCTATAGAATTTTTTTAAAAGGAATTTCATTAAAAAAAGAATTCTAGAAAATATGTTTCTTAAGATCATATTTAAAAAAAAAATTAAACTAAACACAAAAAATAAGTAATCTTAAGTTAAGATTCTTGAAATTTAAAGAAGAATTTATTTACCAAATGCTCCCTAAGAGTTTGAACTTACGACCTTAGAGTAGAACTATCCTTTTCATTAGATAAAAGTTCAAATAAAAAATATAGAATATCATTTCCAACATTTCAATTGGAATGAGGGCTATGATGTGTTGTAGTCCACTTAACAAAATATTTAACTAAATGCGGAAGGGAATCTATAGTTAATAATTAATTCCTTAGATGAGTACACCTTGAATAAAATATGTTAACAAAAGCATGCAAATTAAATTCGTGTTTAGTTTTAAATCCAGAACATTTGTCGTGGGTTTCTTTTCTTTTCTTATTTAGTTTTAAAAGACAATGTACTATTATCAATCCCATTTGCATTTATCAAACCCATTCAATAAGAAATAAGTCATCTGACAATTGCTGTAAAGGGGGAAAAACAAGAGAAGAAAAAGGGGAGGAAAATATTAGGAAAGTTAATTTCGATATATTTAACTTCTTTAATAAACATTTGAAACGAACATAAAGGCTTTATTATTGCAATATTATTATTTGGATGGATTAAAAGTTAATGGAATCGTAATAGAAACATGGATAGTAATGGAATGTAATGACATTCCATAATTTGGTAGACATGATTAAAATAAAGTAAAGTATAGTTAAAAAGGGTATATTGGAAAAAGAATGAAGTGTTGAAAGCATGAAATGACATTCCTACCTCACAAACAATAAGGAGTTTATATTAGGATAGGTTGAAATGAGTCTAAATCACCCTCATTCAATTGAAATTTTATTTTTAATAGAATATAATAGGGAGTATATATATTATAACATTGAAAATGCACTTTAGACTCATTTCAATCTTGAAGCAAAAAATAGCAATTTTATCATGTTTCCTATCTTTGGCATTTACAAATAAGATATTTTACTTTTATTATAGTTCTTGCAATTTTGTTTTTAGTGTTCAAAAACCGGCTCTAGCTAGCTAACTTGTTTATTTAATGCTAGGAAGAGCTTTTAAAATAAACAGATTGAATTTTTTGTCGATGGTGGATGTTGACTAACGATTTATGCATTTTTTGACATCATAGTAGAATTATCACTTTTTGAGTAAAAAGGTCTCTAAGTGTATTGGATGTCAGAAAAATTTTCAGCTACACTTTATTGGTTTCTAGATCTGTCTTTTGTTTAGAAGTTAAATTTTTTAAAAGATTTGACTAAATTAATCATAGCACTATTTGTAAGTTTAGTTAAAATGAATGTAATTTGGTGTATATCAAATTTAGACATAAAAAATGTGTGACATTTAGCAAATTAGGTGTGTAGTAACAGCTCCCTTAAAATTAAGAAATTAATCTTTGATCCTTTGATTTTATCTGTTGTAAAAGGCATGGATTTTCCTTGACTTTTGATCATTCCATCCTTGCATATTGCATGAGTTTTCCTTGAAAAATCTAGTTGTAATTCAGAGAGTTCTGGAAGAAAAGAATCAAATAGCCACTTTTTCTCCTTTTCCTTACTCATACGAGAGAGAGAGAGAGAGAGGAAAATTCCCTATTCTGTTCTTGCAACTTCGAATCCAATCCTAGGGAACTTTATAATCTAAGAAACATAATCGAGGAAGCATGAGAAGAAGAAGAAAGTCCTGATTCCCTCTTAAGATATACGTTAGAACCATAAAACACTAGACAATTAGAGTGGGGAATTTCATTTTCTTACCATTTCAGATTTTTAAGGAAAAACAAAAAGACATAGAGAGAAATTGTTTCATTTCTTTTCAAAGTTAAATTGTTTGTTAATCTGATATCCAATTTCCTATCCACCCAATCACTTCAGTTGCCCTCAAAACAATACAATTATAGGATATATATATATATATAATACAAAAATCTCTATGTTGCTTGATCTATGTCAACTATAAGTATAATTACTCCGTGTTTATAAAGATATAGAGTTACCCTTGTGTAAAACTCTACAAAGTAATAACACAAAATTACCTTGTGTGATTATCCATGTGTCATCCAAGAGAGAAGTTAATTAAACAAAGAGATTGTGCAATTTAATATTGCTGTCAACTATTTATAGACGTGCATATAAAATATATATATATATATAGAAATCAATGCGCCTACAGTACTATTTATGGTTCTTTGTTGACTAAATTATCTCAAGATGTGAAATTAATTTTCATTTTCAGTTGCCTTTCTTCCTAGCTACACTTTCTATTTGCATGTTATATTTCTAGAGTTCTTTCTTTTTGCTGTTTTTCATTTTGACCTAATATTACAGTAAATCACATTACCTATGCGATAATGGAAGTTGTCTTGACAGAGATGTCGTTTGTCTGGTTGATGCATGGTAGCGTCCCTCACCAAAATTGATGCTTTTAATAAAGGATTGGAGCCTTCAGCTGCTTCTTTCTGTATGAATAATAATGGTTTTTGTTGTTTTGTGGGGAGATGACATGTACCTAATTCTACAAGATTTGCTAGTTGCTACACCTTATTTACTAGCTATTAATTAATATAAATAACACAAAAAAATTGTCGAACAAACTGACAGAATTGTTATATATTGTCAAAATCATTAAATTGTGAAACCTCTGGCTACAAAGATAATCAAAGTATTTTTTTTTTTTTTTGTTATACGAAAAAATCAAACCTGAATCTAAAATAATTAGTTTGGTCTACTTAGACCAACTTTGCAACTTTTCATTTTAAAACAAATAATTTATCTAATTTTTTATCATGAGTTTTCACTAATTGCCTTTCCCCAATGAAAATAGTATTTACCATTCAATTTTATTTTTTTTTATGTAATTTAGTATTATAAGAAAAAGCACTACCAAACAAGAAACTGTCACTATTAGTTCATTATAAATTAGATAAAGTTGTCAATATAGTCTATTACTAATCTAGTTAAATATTTCACCCACAAGATATGAATTTTGTCTTGGTTTGAGCAATCTGGCCGAATAGTATAATGTGAAGAAAAAAAGAACAATGATCATAACGAGTAAAATTGCTACTTACATGTAATTCTCTGCTTTGTTAAGATTCATGTGTGTAAGTACCTTGTTGAGAACATCAAATGAGTATATTAATTAATTAATTCTCGAGTATAAGTTTTTGAAATGTAACTTTGTTAAAATTTAATAAGGATAGATTTGTCACACTTCATACTTGTGGTCGGACACAACTTAAATTAAATTATTCAATGTTTAACATGATATCATAATTGGATGGATTTTACTAAAAAACTACCTTGTCTTAGCATGTACATAATGGATGGATTTTACTAAAAAATAGTACCTTGCCAAGAATCGACAGTCTCAATGATAAATATAGTGATGACCGATAATATTTGCCAACTGCCAACTAATAGAAAATTATATGTTTTAACTAACAATGTGTTTGGCTTAGTGCAAACAAATTAAGCCCTAACATGTTCCATGCTAAAATTCTTTATCTTGAAAATTTAAAATGGCTTTTATTAGAAGGGATTTACTTGTTATTATTCCTGTTATGAATAGGGATTAGTCTTGTGTAAAGGCTCCTGGGCATAAAAAAAAAATGATATACGCTTGGATCTGATATTTACATATTTGCTCGTACTTCCAAGACCACCTTGTCCCATTCTAATTTCTATAAAACAGTACTAGGACTAAAGAAACTTCAAAACAAACACACCAGAACCAATGGCAAAATCTAATCCTTTGGCCATTCGTTCATTCCTTTCTACTTTTGTTCTTCTTTTTGTCCTTCAGTTTCATGTATCTGTCTCATTAGAATCCCCAACAACAGAGTCAGTCTATGTCCCTTTCCTTCAGTGCCTAATAAACCAAACCAATTCAGTAGATGAAGTCTCAAACATAGTCTATGCTCAAACCAATGCTTCCTATACCTCTGTTCTTCGAGCCTATATTCGCAATGCCGCGTTCAACACTACTTCTACGCCAAAACCCTTAATCATTGTCACCCCTCTCAAAGAATTCCACGTCCAAGCCTCTGTGATTTGCGCAAAGAGCATTGGAATCCAGATAAAAATCCGAAGTGGTGGCCATGATTTTGCTGGTATTTCTTATATCTCTGATGAACCCTTTATCATTCTTGACATGTTTAATCTCAGGAACATCACTGTGGACATTGAAAACGAGACAGCTTTCATTCAAGCCGGTGCTACACTTGGAGAATTGTATTATAGGATTTGGGAAAAGAGCAAAGTTCATGCCTTTCCTGCTGGGGTTTGTCCCACTGTAGGTGTTGGTGGCCATATTGGTGGTGGAGGTTATGGTAATATGATGCGAAAATATGGGCTTGCAAGTGATCATATCATTGATGTGCAAATTGTTGATGTAAATGGAAGGCTTCTAAGCAAAGAATCTATGGAGGAAGATCTGTTTTGGGCCATTAGAGGAGGGGAAAGAGCAAGTTTTGGAGTCATAGTGTCATATACAGTTCGATTAGTTCCGGTACCGGAAAAAGTCACCGTTTTTATGGTTCAGAGGTTTCTGGAAGATAATGCCACTGATTTTGTTTTTCAGTGGCAGCAGGCTGCACCACGAACTGATGACCGGCTATTCATGAGGTTACAATTGCAGCCTGTGAATTCAAAGGTCAATAGAGGGCAGTTAACAATTAGGGCTTATATTTTGGCATTGTTTCTAGGAGGTGCTGATGAACTTGTGTCACTTTTGGGGAAGGAGTTTCCTTTATTAGGTCTAACAAAGGAAAATTGCACAGAAATGAGTTGGATTGATTCTGTGCTTTGGTGGGCTAGTTTTCCCAATGGCACCTCACCAGAAGCCTTGCTAGATAGACATCTTAACTCAGCAAAGTTTCTCAGAAGGAAATCTGATTATGTGCAGTATCCAATTTCCAAAGATGGGTTTGAATGGATATGGAAGAAGATGATTGAATTGGAAATAATAGATCTTGCTCTCAATCCTTATGGTGGGAGAATGAATGAGATTCCAGCAGATTCCACGGCGTTTCCCCACCGCGCCGGGAATCTGTTCATGATCCACTACTCTGCGAATTGGCATGATCCAAGTGCTGATGCAGACAAAATCTATACAACACAAATTAGAAGGTTGTACAGTTACATGACCCTGTTTGTGTCTAAGAATCCAAGAAGTGCTTTCTTGAATTATAGAGACCTAGATATTGGTATCAACGATTTTGGGAACAATAGCTATGAACAAGGGGAGGTTTATGGAGTCAAGTATTTCAATGACAACTTTTACAGGTTGGTGAAGGTTAAGACTGCAGTTGATCCTGAAAACTTTTTCAGGAATGAGCAGAGTATACCAATCTTTCCAAACAAGGAATAGGGGCTTAGCTTAGGGAGCTGTGAGCACACTTTTTTGCACACACATTATCGTTTACCTAATAATTTTAGTTTATTTGTAATAGTAAAACTATAAAAATAAAAGACGTATAAAAGAAAAAAAAGAAAAAAAAAACGAAGTGTAAACTTATGTATGAATATATAGATGTGCATATGTAACACATCTCCTTAGTTTATTAGTTTGGTTACTATGTGATTATTCTCATAATTCCCTAGATTATTTTGGTAAATAGTTAGTTTTTCTCAAGATAGAATTTGAATGCCCGAATTTTTCTGTCTTTGTTATCATTTTCCTTATTGTTTTCTTTTTTTCTACGTACTGATGATTGGTAGAAGTCTATATAAGCTAACATAGAAGCATAAATTTGAGAACACAGTTAATTACTAGGTTCACATCCCCTATGATGTCTCTTGCGTTTGAAAACGTAACCCCTAAATCTACTTTTACAGGGATGGTTATCTTACAATTGTTATTCTTTGAATAATATCTTTTGTCTTAAGTTATGTCTCATTTTTAATTTTAAAAAATTTTGACCTATGACTTTATTTAAATGTAAAACCAACAAATCAATTAAAAAATTTAAAATTAAAATATGATAGAGTATGAAACAAAAGATGTTGTCGCTTATGTCTCTTTGTATACAATTATTGACTATGCCTCTTGTTTTTAATATATATGTTTTTTTAAAAACTAGCAAAACCATTGTCTAACACAATGACAATTCTACCAAAAACAAGATAGAGTGACATAGTTGTTATCGTCAGAATCATTAAATTGTGAAAACCTTGGGCAAAGAAGACTATTAAAGTATTAGTTTGGTCGACAAATTAAGACCAACTTGCAATTTTTCATTGTTAAACAAATATATCTTAATATTTACCATGACTTCTCACTAACTGCATATCCACAAATATATTTAATATTTAATTGCAAGCACCAAAAGCTAGCAACTCTCATAGGATGGGTTTTGCCAACGTCGTTATCAAGAACTCTTTTTTTTTTTTCTTTCTTTTATTGGAGTGATCTAGAATTTATTAATGCAAAAACAATGTAAGGATGCATAAACTACACTTGTAAGTTTTTCCTAGTCTTTGTAATTAAAGAGATATTTTGTCATGTTGTAAATAGTTTAATCATATGATATGCCCAGCTTATCTTTACTTGAAAAGAAAATCATATTTTCAAAAAAAAAAAAAAAGAAGAAGAAGAAAGAGACATCATGTTATCTTTGAATCTCATATTATTTGTGAGAGTGCAGATTTTAATAACTATAATTAATAATTCATATTCTATCATTAAGGATGGATTATACACTTGGCTTTTTGTATGCTTTGTCCGAATTATTGCCAGGTGTATCCATGTAAGCATTTTACTACAATTTCTGAAGATGTGCAAATAGTATGCCTAGAGAAAATAAATGTTTAAAATATTGAATTTAAAATTTTAAAATCACACTTATTAAGAAGAATTATTGTTTATTGTTTTCTATCTTGAACAAATAGCATGAGTATTGAAATATTGGTATTTGCCGAATACTAACTCACTATGTCAAAAATAAGAAAAAAAGAAAAAGAAAAAGAAAAATGTCTGGAACAATTATTTACACGCCCTTCTAGTACCTCCCACACCACTTTGTCCCTTTCTATAAAACCATATACTTGACCTACACGAAATTTCAAAAGAAACATACCAGAACCCAAATGGCAAAATCAAATCCTTTCGCCTTTCTTTCATTCCTTTCTAATTTTGTTCTTCTTGTTGTTCTTCAATTTCATGTATCTATCTCATTAGAATCCCCAACAACAGAGTCAGTTTATGTCCCTTTCCTTCGGTGCCTAATAAACCAAACCAATTCTGCAGATGAAGTCTCAAACATAGTCTATTCTCAGACCAATTCTTCCTACACCTCTGTTCTTCAAGCCTACATTCGCAATTCCCGGTTCAATACCACTTCTACGCCAAAACCCTTAATCATTATCACCCCTCTGGAAGAATTCCATGTCCAAGCCTCTGTGATTTGTGCCAAAAGCATTGGAATCCAGATCAAAATCAGAAGTGGAGGCCATGATTATGAGGGTCTTTCTTATTTCTCTAATGAACCCTTTATCATCCTTGACATCTTTAATCTCAGGAAGATCACTGTGGATATCGAAAACGAGACAGCTTTCATTCAAGCTGGTGCTATTCTTGGAGAAGTATATTATAGGATTTGGGAAAAGAGCAAAGTTCATGGCTTCCCTGCAGGGGTTTGTCCCACTGTAGGCGTTGGTGGCCATATTGGTGGTGGAGGTTATGGTAACATGTTGCGAAAATATGGGCTTGCTCTTGATCATATCATTGATGTGCAAATTGTTGATGTAAACGGAAGGCTTCTCAACAAGGAATCTATGGGGGAAGACTTATTTTGGGCCATTAGAGGAGGTGATAGGGCAAGTTTTGGAGTCATAGTGTCATACACAGTTCGATTAGTGCCGGTACCGGAGAAAGTCACCGTTTTTAGGGTTCAGAAGTTTCTCGAAGATAATCTCACTGATCTTGTTGTTCAGTGGCAGCAGGTTGCACCGCGAACCGATGACCGCCTATTCATGAGGTTAATATTGCAGCCTGTGGATTCAAAGGTGAATAAAGGGCAGTTAACAATTAGGGCTTCAGTTGTGGCTTTGTTTCTTGGGGATGCTGATGAACTTGTGTCACTTTTGAGGAAGGAGTTTCCTCTATTAAGTCTAACTAAGGAAAACTGTACAGAAATGAGTTGGATTGATTCTGTGATGTTTTGGACTAATTGGCCTAATGGTACCTTACCAGAAGCCTTGCTAAACAGAGAGCACTCAGCAAATTTCCTAAAGAGGAAATCTGATTATGTGCAGCATCCAATTTCCAAAGAAGGGTTTGAATGGATATGGAAGAAGATGATTGAATTGGGAGGACCAGGTTTTATTTTCAATCCTTACGGTGGAAGAATGAATGAGATTCCGGCAGATTCCACGGCGTTTCCCCACCGTGCCGGGAATCTGTTCAAGATGCAGTACACTGCAAATTGGGATGATCCAAGTGTTGATGCAGACAAAATCCATATAACACAGATTAGAAGGTTGTACAGTTACATGACCCCGTTTGTGTCCAAGAATCCAAGAAGTGCTTTTTTGAATTACAGGGATGTTGATATTGGTACCAATGATTTTGGGAACAATAGCTATAAGCAAGGGGAGGTTTATGGGCTCAAGTATTTCAATGACAACTTTTACAGGTTGGTGAAGGTTAAGACTGCAGTTGATCCAGAAAACTTTTTCAGGAATGAGCAAAGTATACCAGTCTTTCCAAACAAGGAATAATGGCCTCAGCTTGTTGATTTAGTTACTATGTGACTGCTTATTCTTATAATTCCAACTATATTTATCAACTCATATGTACAATGCAAAAAAAAATAAAAATAAAAAGGACCAAAAACAAAAATGGCCATATTTCTTTAGTTTCTATAAAGACAAACTGAAAAATCAAATACCAAATTGATTAGAAACCCAAATAATTTATACTGGTCCCCATTTTGAAACTTCCAACTCTATGATAAACAATTTATTTTTTTTGATAAAAATTCTATTACTACCTTTAATTCTAAACTGGGGATGAAAACAACAATTGGTGGATCAAATTAATTTATGTTCAATAAGGTGCTCGATGATTCTTCCCTCAACACTATATGATTGTTTAGTTTATACTTAAATATAACACTCATAATATACACATCAACTATTTATTTAACATTATATGTGCTGAGAGATCAAGTTAATGAAAACTATGAGCATGCATTTGAAAAAGGATGGACATCGAGAATTTATCGTTTATTTTTTTAAAAAAAAATTAGTTTCGTACCCAAATATTTGATGTAAAGCAAAAATAAATTGTGGGTATTGACGATGTCTGTGTGATCCCTAATTATTTCGCCTCTAGTCAAATGGCACTCGTGATGTGCCTTCCTTTACAGTGCCTCATGTGTTTTATCTGTAAATGCAAAATCTTAGTTTTCTTTATTCCTTTCACATGGCCAATGCTTATTTAAAAATGTGAAAGAGACCAGATGCTTCTTAGTTGTATTTTTTCACATGCAAAGAATTGCCTTGTCGTGTTGATAAAAGCAAATTTGTATATCTATATACATGTGTATAGTTTTTTTTGTCTCTAGATATTTTGGACGAGCATCAAAAGGGATGAAAAAGTTAGCAAGGTTAAGGGACGATAATTGTTAAATCAATTTCACTCTTCATGTGTGTAGTTTATTATAATTTTAATTCTGATTGCAATATGGATTTTTCAGATTGGTTTTGTCTATTTGACTAAAAAACATGAGAGAATTATTTTAATTCCGAGAGTGCTAAAAGAATCATGGCTTGAGTGAAATAGAGGAGGTAGTGACTTGTGTAATGTGATCCAACAATCCATTGTTATATCTTATGGATCCCACAATTTAAATATCACTTCACGGCTTAAATTTGATAAATTAAATTATTATATTTTAAATTAAAAATAAAAGAGAATCTTTAGTATAAATTCTTATTTTTATTTTTAATTTAAAATGTGAGAATTTAATTTGTTTAATTTAAAACATAAATTCTTTTAAAAAAAATTTGTGATTGTGTAAGAAAGTAAAATGAGATTTTTCTCAATATTAAGAGTTAGTTTAAAAGATTAAATCTTTCTATGATTAACTTATTTCTTCTATTTTTATAAAGCTCAAGTAGTTCTTAATTTTTAAGTCATGAATAACTTATGTTATATAATTCTCACTATCCAGAGTTATTTTATTAAAAAATTGATCTATTTCTAACATACCAAATGAAACCAATTATAAAATAAAAAGTTTAAACTCAAAGCTTAAAATTTAACTTATATTGTTGTCTAGCTGCATAAAAAGTATACTACCAAAAGAAAAAAATGGTTAGAACCTAAATCAAAATCTACCCAACTCATAACACTAAGTAAAAAATTAAGTACTTCTTATACTCTGTCTTAGAACTACAAAAAAGAACAAATTTGGTCTTGAATGAAGCCAAATCTTAATCGAACATATTTGATAATAGCGCAAAAGAATACTCCAAATCTAAAATGATTTTAGTACACATTACCTATGTATAGTTGTTGAGTCCATAATTACACACATGTAAGCAACTTCCTGTATTGCCCCTCTATTTAACATCCAGCACAGAAGACTCCACCGTAAAATAATTATTTGATTTGCGAAATTACACATAAATATTATTATTTTTTGCCAGAAAACATTTCTAGAAAAAGAAAATTCAACCCATAGAATATAGATTTTAAGGAAACCTCTGGACTAGTTTTGTTGTAAATAAATAAGTGAAAAGGACTTGCCTTTTCTTTTTCTGGCTCTACTGGAACTGGGCCAACACACCCCTGCGACGACTCTGTATAAGAAGCCCTGTCTCCCCCTTCACAAAATCAAAATTAGCCACAGACACAATGGGAAAATCAACTTCTTTGTCTCCATTCTATCTTTATCTCATTCTGATTATTCTTTCTCAAGTTTCTTCCTTTTTGGCAGCAGATGACTCAGTTTATGGCTCCTTCTTTCACTGTCTAACTAACCACACCAATTCTTCAGATCAAACTTCTAACATAGTCTTCGCTCAAACTAATTCTTCTTTTTCCTCTGTTCTCAGAAGCTACATTCGCAATGCTCGATTCAACACAACCTCAACTCCTAAACCCTTAATCATTGTGACCCCTTTGCAGGAATCCCATGTCCAGGGCACTGTAATTTGCGCGAAAACCATTGGAATCCAGATGAAAATTCGCAGCGGCGGCCATGATTACGAGGGTATTTCTTATATCTCCGACGAACCCTTTATCATTCTCGACATGTTTAATCTCAGGAAAATCACAGTGGATGTTCAGAACGAGGTTGCTGTGATTCAAGCTGGTGCCACGCTTGGAGAAGTTTATTATAGCATTTGGGAGAAGAGTAAAGTTCATGGCTTTCCGGCCGGGGTTTGCCCGACGGTTGGTGTCGGCGGCCATTTGAGCGGTGGAGGCTATGGTAATATGCTTCGCAAACACGGCCTCTCTGTTGATCACGTTATCGATGCCCAAATTGTTGATGTAAATGGTCGATTACTTGACAAGGAATCTATGGGGGAAGATCTATTTTGGGCCATTAGAGGTGGAGGAGGAGCAAGTTTTGGGGTTATAGTTTCATATACAGTTAAATTAGTGCCTGTTCCTGAAACTGTCACTGTTTTTCGAGTTGGGAAAACGTTGGAAGAGAATGCTACTGATCTTGTTCTTCAATGGCAGCAGGTTGCCCCTCACACAGATGACAGGCTCTTCATGAGATTGCTCTTGCAGCCGGTGACTTCTAAGGTGAAGAAGGGACAGAAAACTGTTAGAGCTTCTGTTGTGGCTTTGTTTCTTGGTGGGGCTGATGAAGTGGTCACAATTTTAGAAAAGGAGTTTCCTTTATTGGGATTAAAGAAGGAAACTTGCATTGAATCTAGTTGGATTGAATCAGTGATTTGGTGGGGTGATTTTGATAATGGAACCAGGCCAAATGCCTTGCTTGACAGAAATTATTCAGCAAAATTCCTCAAGAGGAAATCTGATTATGTGCAGAACCCAATTTCCAGAGATGGGTTGGAGGGGATATGGAAGAAGATGATTGAATTGGGAAAAACTGGGTTTGTCTTCAACCCTTATGGTGGGAAAATGTGGGAGATTCCGGCGGATACGACGCCGTTCCCCCACCGTGCCGGAAACTTGTTTAAGATTCAGTACTCGGTGAATTGGGATGACCCAAGTGCTGAGGCAACCAAGAATTTCACCACTCAAGCTAGCAGCTTGTACAGCTACATGACCCCATTTGTGTCCAAGAATCCAAGGAGTTCTTACTTGAATTACAGGGACCTTGACATTGGAATCAATGATTTTGCGAAGAATAGCTATGAACAAGGGGAGGTTTATGGGGCTAAGTATTTCAACAGCAATTTTGACAGATTGGTGAAGATTAAGACTGCAGTTGATCCAGAAAACTTCTTCAGGAATGAACAGAGCATCCCTGTATCACCAAGTAAGGCTTAAGGAATCAAAAAGTGTGACAGAACATCCCTATTGTTTCTTGTCCTTTTGATTTAAGATTGTCTTGTTCTGTTGTTGTCTCTTTTCTGGTTTTATCAGTAGGCAGTTTTGGTTTGGTCCACTAATACCATGATCCATTATTTGTTTTATATGGTAATTTCCCAAGTGATTTATAGCTAACCCAATTGATTCAAGCACTAAAGTACCACGTTTCTGTCATCAACCTTCACCCAGGAAGCTTCCTGAACCGTGTTTGTTCTGCGTTCTGTTCTTTGGTTTTTGCATTCCACCTGTTTGATTATAGTCCCCAACCAAAAATTATCAATAAAAATCCCTCTTTTTTGATTTTCTCTCTTTCCCCATGTGCCACATTTTGGTTTTCTGATATACTGTGCTTCATTTCCTTCGTTGTTTACTCTTTGATTGATGAATTGCAGGATTGCAGTCTGCAGCAGAAAACCTGTTACAATCCAGCCTATTTCAGAAACTAGTGCTATCTCTGACATGCTTGCTCGCGTTTCTTAACAACGCCATGCTATACTCATAGTGAGTGAACTCTGCTGGAGTGGCTGTGTTCTTAGTTTTGAATTTGAATGCATACTGCAGACAAGTAGATGAAATTTGTAGTCAGAGACTCAGAAACCTTTTTCTTTTTTTATTTGAATTTAGTAATTTTGTAATAAAAAAATATTTAAACTATTAATTTTAAATTTAATTATCTAAATTTTTTCACATTTACTTTTTTAAAAAAATTATCATAAAATCTAAATCATTAAATTTAAAATCAATATCTTAGATTAAAAATTAACAACTTTTATCATCACAAAACCTTAATCCACACTTCTTTTCTTGTCAATTAATTGTTTTTCTAAAAAAGATTTTGACTTGAGAATTTTTGTTTCAAAATTGTTGGTAACATTAAATTTTAATTTCTACATATAAATTTAAGGAAATAAAAATGCTGTAAATTTAGTTTCTCTCATATACTAAGAACTAACATGTAAATAAGAGTAATTTTAAGATTTCACATCAAAAATTTTAAAATACTATACATATTTTATTTCATTTTTTTGTTCATTTATATATGAGATAAAATTTACTATTTTAAAAGATATTTTATAACTTGTCTTAAAACATATGATAAAATATTTTGGTAAAATGTGAGACTCTTTTTGGATAGTAAATTTCCATCCCATTCTTTTTGGCACTCTTACTTCTAACACCCTCCTAATTAAGTATCAACCTAATTTGAATGATGGAGTTTGGATATCATCAACTTGGTTCCTATTTAAAGCTTGCAACTTTATATGACATCCTTAAACTATAATTCAATACCAACATAGTTTCAATTAAGTAGAAAGTAAGTTGAATTTTAAGGTGTTTCAAATAAAAACTTTTAAATTTAAAATTTTTGAGTCATTTTTATTCGAAAAAATTTATTATTTATTATTTATGATCACAAATAAAAATTAGTTTTATATTCAAAATAATGTTACCATATCTAGATGTGATCGAAAAATATCTGAATTCTACTCTACATCTAGTATCTAACCTCACATGAACACTAGCATTATCTAATGTATTGCGAACGAGAGTAGAATATTACTTTTTTTGTTAGGTAAAAATTCTTTAATATTTGATATAATATTAGATATCAATTAATCTAAATTAAATTAGATAGAGTCATAAAAACAACAAATCCTTTAAAAGAGAATATTATTGTGTCTCTTTTAAGCATGTTTACATTTTATAGGCCATTTATGTTAGGCAAAAACTCTTTCATCCTTTTACTTTTTTTTAAAATTTTTTAATTACCTTTTTTACACATACTAAGTTTCAACATAGAACATCTTACAAACTACATTGAGCTCTGAAGACTAGCTTATTCCTATTACCTTTTAATTAGTCAAGAAATTATAAAAATAATAATATAAATATTATATTAAATTATTAAAAATAATTTTTAACCAATAAAAAAAAAGAATGAGACTGGAACAACACTGCTGAGTTTTCAAGAAGCATAGACAGATTTTGCTTTGAATCTTCCAGATGCTCCATTTCTCTGAAGACAGACACAAGAGATCATCAATGGGGAAGAGATTGAATCCATCTCATCTTGGTTCAGTTCTCAGGCTGCAAACCCTATTCTGCAAAATTAATGGCATTCAGGTCGCTGTTCAAGTGAGGGCTATTTATTTTCGCACCCCACTACTTTTTGTTGCATGTGAGGGGTGTGAAAAGAAAAACAAGAAGTGAACTGGGTAGTTTGGGCTTATTAATCTAGGCCATGGGTTTCGTCCAACCCATACCTAATAAGCTGAGCAGTTTTAGGCTTATCAACGTAAGCCTTGGGCTTCAAAAGCAGTTCAAATTTCTAAATCTTCCACTAACTAATGTATTTGAAAGTTCTACAATATTTATGGTTTTTTTCTCTGATTTATGGAGAATTTTTTAAAAAAGATAATAAATATATTAAAGTATTCCAATGATATCATGTTTTAAAATTTTTGTTGGAATTTCTCAAAATTCAGTTTTGTTGGAATTACCTTTTGGAATTTCTAAAATTTTCCAATGAAAGTCTTATTTCTATTGAAAAACAAATTTATTTTATTTTCTCAAATGCACTTGAAAATATTTTAGCTATACATATTCAACTTGTTATCATATATCTGCATAAATACTTAAAAGTATCTTCACAATTCACTTTGTGTCCTTTGCAAGCACATCCACATCTTTTAAGTTAAGTGTTATAGTTACAGTAACAATAATAATAAGAGTTGAGTCTAATAAAAAAGATAATTTTCATAAAATGATAAATCTCGGTTTAGATTTCTATGAGAAAAAAATATTATCTTTATTTTAGTGTCTGATTATATCTTGAGTAGAACTCCTAAAAAAATACAAGTTAACATGACATTTCAACGGTGATAAAAAGAAATCAAGAAAATTAAAAGGTGTTCTAACCAATGCAATATAAGGACTAAACACCAACTATAAAAAGATTATGATATGCCATACCACATGCTCCTCCCCAAAGGATAAGGGCCATAGGACCTATGTATAAGGGCTAAACAAAAACATAGTCCAAGACAAAAAAAAAAAAAAATCAGATGTGTACAACTTTGGTAACCTAATTTTGGACACGAGGTCCCCCGTTGGCCACACAACTTTATGTACCAAAATGGCATGTATTTAATAACACATGGCATGTTGGTTTCTTATTTTTATTTCTTCAGCAGCATTTGAGTCATATTATGTCACGAAGGTCAAGTCTTATCCTTACTTTTGTCAGAGCTTCTTTGGCTTTTGTTTATTTGGCCCCTTTAGTGGTTGCCTATCTGCTAGCTTCAACAACCACTGCCCCCTATCATATTTGGCCACCCATATTTTTTATGCTTTTAATCAAAGACAAATGGGTGTGAAAGCTATATCCTCTATCTAAAATAACCATATATAGATGTATAAATCAAATATATATTTATATGTACTTTCTTAAATGAATCTAAGATGATTATTATAAAGAATTCAAATATATAGAAAGGATTTGAAATGAATTCTATATATTGTTATATTTTGTTTCATTTTACTTATTACTTTTTTTTATAATATATCAGACGAATTTACAAAATTTTTAATACTAGTTTAAGTGATTGATGAGAGAGTAAGTTTAAACTTAAAATATAATAATGTTAGAGTTTTATTTATAAAGATTGATTTATTATATCAAACTACTTTTTTATTTTAACTTTTTTGTTTTATTTATGAATCCTTAATATTATAGATATTCTTCATCCACTAAGCTCAGTTTGTTTATTAACTAAGCTAGAACTTGCTCGTTTTTACTTATTGAACAATGATTATTTGAAATTTAATATGCATTATCATATGTGCACATACGTGGCATGCTAAACTTCAAATACATAATGACTCTTTCTATTTAGCATTAATGTTATGATATAAGAGTTATCCTATTGTGAATGTGAACACTTGATTACTACAGCCAAAAACAAACAAAAATTAGGCCATTATGAGGGTTAGGATTTATGAAAAAAGATAGCCTATATTTGATTTATCTAAAGCAGGCACTATTGGATTCATTCTTTTTTCTTCTTTTATGTGAGTGCCATAGTTTTCGATGCATACTTTATGCTATTGGAGCAAACTTAAGATCCTTTTAATCTTTTAAATTTTGTAGTAAAAACTATTTAAACCACTATTTTTTTTTTTTTTTGGTGTTCACGTGAATCCCTAAAAGTTTTAAAACTCGATCAAAAACTATCACTTGCATTCTTGAAAACGATCATTTTGATTTTTTTTTTCTAAATTTCAAAATTTGAATATTACTCCAAAAAAAAAAAAATCTTTGTGAAATCCTAGTGATTTTCATAATATGTTTTGAGAACTAAAATAACCTTTTTCGTGCAAGAAGATCGAGTACAAGAAGATTTTCTAATTTATTTTTACATACTACTTAAATCTTTTATCACTAAATCATGTTTAATGACAAAAGAGAAATAAGCTTTTATTCTTATGCTAGAGTTCTAGACATATAGACATAATAATTTAAGTGCCTAATCAAAGGTTTGGCCCATCTTAAATTTTACTTCTTGACTTACATGCATACTACATTTCTAGAAACAAATTATTCTGTATTTGTAATTATGATGTTCAACGTTAAATGATTGAAAAGAAGATTTTCCTTTACATGATTAAGAACCATTTGTCTTGGTGTGCAAATCGTGTCCTTTCATTTTTTTTCCCCATCAATAATTATACTTCCTTGCCATGCTGTTTGATATTGAGTTTGCAGCAGAAAGGTATACGTGAAGACTTCTCATGATTTACTTGTAAGAATGAGTTTGAGAGTTTAATTACGCAAGAGCATGTATTTAACCACGCAAAGCAGAAGCAGTATTCTCTTCAACATGAAATAATGAAGATATAGAATAGAAATATTTATTACCAAGTGTAAACTTCAGCCAAATAACATACGCAATTCCAACTTTTGAAGATGATTGTTCTATCCGAGAAGGATTTATGGATTATTGTTTTCGTCTTGAACAAGAATATGATATCACATTTTAAGAGTATAATTACGATGTAAAACCCCAAGAAAATTTGAAGAGGAATAATTCATTCATAAAAATATTGGTTTCTTTTTTATATAATATGAATGTGAAAAGTTGAAAAAAAAATGGTAAATGGATAGCATTGGTACACCTATGTAGGAAAGGAAACTTACACTAATAATTTGTTTAATAACCCTATAAATACATCATAGGATATATATTGAAAGGTGAAACTTGTTATCCTATGTTCTCCAATGAAAATTATCCCTAATTTTAATATCATTAGAATTTTTTTTTTTTTTAAAAGTGATTTAGGTGAATTAGGCATAAGCCAAGTAGATCTTAGAACTTAAAAAACATTTATAAAGATATTAATAAATTACTCATTGACGAGTTCCTCATTTCAGCAACAAAACTTAATCTCTCACCCTTGTAATATACAATTATGATTCTTATAAGCTAAATCAATTTTACCGGCTAATTTTAAATTTAATCATATTAAACTCACATTCACGCTCAATTTAAGACAACTCTTTTTTTTTTGTATTTGATGAATAATAATAATAAAAAAAAGGAACATGGGTTCCAACAAGAGCTAGATATTTAGAATATGATCATTAGATACCAACCCCACTTGGTATTATGCCAATTAAACTTGTTTATTAATTCTTGTATTCTACTTGATAACATAAGCATGCATTCACCCATATTCTTGCTCTATGTAAGTGCAGTCTTACTTGGCAAGCTATCACTTAAAATGCTACAATATTCATCCACTTATGCATTATGGTATGGTATGGTATAAATAATATCTTGGCTTCTCCAAACTTGTGGCCATTGTTTAAAGAAGCTGCATTTTAAGTTATTGTTTAAAAATAATCTTTGAAAATTTTAAGAGTAAAGTATACATGACACAGTTTAAGAGATGTTTTTGAAACTTCTAAAAAAAAATTTGATAAAAAAAAAAAGGAAAAGAAGAATTTATTAAAATAGATCTTTTGGCTTTAGTATTTTTTTTTTCTTTTTTTATTTATGATTTTGCTATTTTAAAAACATTGGAACCTCAACCTTATAAGATATCATCTTCGCCAATTATATTATATTACTCTTTATATATATATATATATATATATATATAATTAAGTTACAACAAGTTTTTAATGCAACTATAAATTTTAGAGTTCGAAACGCCAAACCTCTTAATCCCATATTAGTGAAATGATTTATTACATTATATTACATACATATTGAGTTATTGTATGTTTTATTTGGTAATTCGATATGAGATATTTTAATTCAAAAGTTAAATATATAATGTTCACATTTTATAAAAGGGTTACAAGAGGAATAAATTAAAATAAAAGACTTATTTTTAGAGTTAATGGATCCGTCTCTATATATATAATTAGAATACTAGATTATTTTAATTAAAATAATTAGAATAAAGACAATAATCTATTTCACCAAAAATTAGTAGTACACTTTTTTATGTGAAATTAGTAGTACATATTGAATCAAAAGTAACTAATTTTCCAAATAAATTTTTGAATTTTTTCTACATCAAATTAATTAATATATAACCAGAATTTGGACTCTTACATAAATCAATCCGGTAATTCAAAGAACTTTAATGATAAAGTGTCTTTCAAAACATATTAAAAAAAAAAAAAAATTTTAAGAATGTACGTATAATATCTTCACAAAATTTTTAGATCCTCTACCACATAAAATCTTATAAAAACGAAAGCATAGAAAAATTGATCGCTTAGTGGATTCTAAAGTGGTACACGAAGCCATACCTAGAGGCCAAACTTTGTGGCTGTTTGAATAGATATATACCATTAAATGGTCCATTTCAAAGATTTCAAGAAAAGTTTGTCTGTGTTGGGTTAGGTATGTGATTTGAGTTGAAAAACAGACCCCAGAAAAAGCTATGTAGTTCATAGTCTATCAAGTTGAAAGTGATATTTTTTTTTTCTTTGCTTTGGACCACTGTTATGAGTATTATGCAGAAGAACTTATGGCGCAAATTGAGCTTTGGGTATGAAAGAAGAAGAAACAGGATTCAGTCTTGCGCATTAAGCGGCAGCAAACACAGGCTACTGATTGAAACTTTGCAGTTCCAAGTTTTTAGTAAAAGCTCCAATCTAAAGTTGCTGGTGAGAAAATCTGATTCGATCAAAAGCTTAAATTGTTTGGTAAAAGCTCTTAATAATTTTATATTATATATAACACTCTTGCAAATTAGAGTCATTTGAATTTAAAGTGTGAATAAAGTACAAAAGAATTTGATATCTTGACATTTATGTTAAGGAATCTGATATTGTATTAAGCAGTTTTCACACAAAGCTTCAGCTGTCGGTGTTTTGATAATGAGAGCCTAAAGCATTTGTTGTCCATCCATTTGTACACTTAATGTTATTGTAATTATTTGAAGTGATAAAACTATAAACACAAAAAATAGGTATACACAAACAAATATACATGTAACATCACCCACTTCAATTTATTACATCCAAAGGTTGGGTTTAGCCCCAGTTCCCAGGTCAAATGATGCAACTTGAAGATTTTAATGATTTGTTACATTGAATTCAGATTAAACCTGTCGTGTTTATAAGTCTTTTTTCTGTTGCAACACAGTTCCACTGTTGTGGGATCCATTTTCTGGTTTCACATTTTATTTGTTTTTGAAGATCAGATTTTGCAGTGTTTGATTGTCAAAACCATGTTGGTAAATAGCAAAGGTCTATTAACACATGGTAGTTCTGATTTTACGGAGTACATATACAGATAACCCAAATCATACGCTGCTTTACTTATACGTCAAATTAGGGCTATGATTTTGACTCATAATTGTTAGTAGCTTTGAATAGACTAATTCGTTAATGGATTTAACAAATAATTAGTCACTCAATTTTATTGTGAATTTCACATTTTGAATCATAAAAAAAGTAAGTTTTTTTTTTTTTTTTTTTGGGTCTTGAATTGAGGTAAAAGGGTGCTAGAACTAGCTAACACACTTTAAAAGGTTGCAGTTTATCAAGACCATTTATGGAATCTGAGTCTTAAAATAATGAACTCAATCCCTTATTTTTAATTTTGCTATTGGAGGCTTAGATTGTGTCAATATTTGTTTAGGTATGGACACGGAACAAATGGTTTGCAACACAATGATGAGTTCATCTTAGATTTAATAATATTTACTATGAGATTTCGAAAAGATTATGGCATTTAAAAATGAAAGTGTAACCAATAAGGTATTGGCTCAATAGTAACCAGATTGAATTTTAAGGCATTTTAAGTCAAAAGTCATGAATTCAAAACCTTAGAATATCTCATTAGTTGGGAAGGATTCACTATTTGTTACGTTCTAACTCTTTTTATCTCAAAATAGGATTAATTTCGTACTTAAATGAAATAAAGATATGAAATATATATATATATATATATATATATATATATATATATATATATGTGTGTGTGTGTGTGTGTGTGTGTGTGTGTGTGTGAGTTGAATTGAATGTTTTATACAAAGTATAGAGGTTTGATCTTCATCTAGATCATTAATCCGAAAATCAACTTTTGTAAAGACCTTGGTTGGAAGGTAGCTAGCCAGATATATATAGCTTTTCTAAAGCTTGTAATTGTTTACTTTAAATGACCATACGCAATAATTATGCCACACTTCTCAAATCACGTAGAAAAGACTGCAACCAATACATGGCATTGTTGTCGCATTGCATATATACTCCGCCCCCCTCCATTCTCCCCACCTTCTTTCTCATCTTGCTCTATTTAATTAATAATGTTATATTGAGCAAATCACGAAAAGAATAATAATAATTAAGTTGACAAACCTTTAATCAATTTGGGATCCACATAATTATAATTTAGTATGAGAATATTAGACTCGTGGTCTTCCCTTCATAAAAAAGATATTAGGGAATTGCATCAACCATCGAGGTGAAGTTTAGATTGTCTTTTGAAAAGTTAAAGTAAAGCCGAGTGGGTTCCATGCATGTGGAATAAGTGGGAGAGCATAAGAAAGAAAGAAAGAATTTACTGTTTATGGCTTTCTTTTCCAAACAGAGATTAATTTTATATGTGAAGTTCCAAGTCTAGATTGCCTTTTATAAAGTCTTAGTAAAGTCGAGTGGGTTCCATGCATGTCGGATAGGTAGGAGAGTAGAAAAAGAAAAGTCTTAAGAGTTGCATATCTCGAGTAGAATTTACCGTTTATTAATGTTCTCTATTACAAATAGAGATTGATTCCATGCCAAATGTAAGTCTAAATTATCTTTTAGAAAGTCGTAGTAAAGCCAAGTGAGTTCCACGCATTTTGAATAAGTAGGAGGTCAAGGGAAAAAAAAAAAAAAAAAAAGAAAAGAAAAGAGGAAAGCTTTAACGTTGCAATTGTTAGGAATAACTTGTCATTTATTGTTGTTCATTCTTAACAAAGATTAATTTGATATCCACTTTTTACTTCTTTTTTTTTTTTGTGTGTTTATTTCTCTTTACAACTTTAGCTAAATTTATGGGAGAGGTTCCTTGCTAGTTGCCATCTCTTATGGTGTATTATTGTAGTACCATTTGTAAGGTGAGGTCATGTGTTCACTGAAATTCCCTAGCCTATTTCCCCCTCCTTTGCTATTTGGATTATTAAGTATGGGTAACCAATAATGCCCAAATACCAAAAAATAAAAATACAAACAAATATTAAAATGGAAAATTCTTTTCCTGCCCAAAACTGAAGATTTGATTAATTAGAAGAGCATTACAAAAGATTGACGTAGTGCTTGTATAATCAAGTCTCTGGTCTATTTCTATTTTCACCTTTTCCATGTAGACAGACAGCATGTCGTGAAAGAAATTGTCCCATACATAAAAGATAAAATTTTTGGCATGAAATTAGATCGAATCAAATTCAATTGTTGTAGTCGATCGATGTAGACGAGACACAAGGAGCCATCAGAGTCTCTGTTTTAAGAAAGGAGAAAGTGAAAGATGTAACAAAGCTACATTATAGTTTGCATTATTTGATGTGTCATGTTTGCAATTAGCCAACTTTAATTTTGTTCTTTATATTGTTTTCTATTCTTTAATTCTTATAGGTTTCAACTCAAACTTCTTTTCATAGTTCATGCCAAAGTAGTCAATTTCCACTAAACCTACTGATTATACACTGCAGATTCACAGATTTTTTACTTTGAAAATGTCTTGCATAGAAAATCAGGACATAAACGTGTTGATATATATATAAAAAATAGACTAGTCATTTATTTTGGTATACCCTCATATATTCTCGTGCCTTTTAACCTGTACAATATTAATTCTTATTTAAGTATTTTTTTAACAAACAAGATTTTAAAGTTTTAAATATAAAACATTTTTATTGTATCTTGTATCCAACATACCATGAAGACGGTCACAATCATTATATCAAAGTTTATTAGCTTGCAATTTTCATGTCATAATTTCATTTTGATATCAAAGTAAAAGTTCATTTTCAGAGAAGGATTGAGGACCAACATATTAAATTCATATAGAAATTAATAGAAAACTTTGGGAAGATTGTTTTAAGGTTTGTGAAAGAGTGAGAGAAGGAGAGAATGGTAATACTAAGCAAAAAGGTGAAAGGAAAAAATACAAAGAAGGTAAACAAAATGAAAAATTGGAAAATAGTTGAAAAGTTAAAACACTATTATATAGTGAAGAGAGTACAGTGATTTTTAAATAGCTCTAATTAATCAATTAATATAGGGCTTATTGATATGATAGTTCAATTTAAATTTCATTGATCAAGGACATTGTCTTCACTATAATTCTTTTAAGGTTGTGGCAAAAAGGTAAGCAATGGACATAGTATAAGATCATCCATTTTCAATAAATTGACTTATTTATTAAATATTATACATTTATTAGTGGGCAATTTTTGTGAATATTATTAAAATGGTAGATATTTTATTTTAAATTAATAAGACATGCTCTCACACGTTTGTTTCTCATTTTTTTTTTCCTATTGCATATGAAAACAAAGATGTTTAAACTTGATCTCTTAAAATTACCAAATCTTCTTACTATTAGATTACTCTTAATGATTTATAAGAACTCGTGTTTATTAATTAATTTTGTATAAGAAATTATAAGAAACATAGAGCAGGTCTCATAATATTAATTGTGCAAAGATTACATATGTCATCTTTTACATAATCTATACATCAACCTTAATTTCCTATTTGTCTCTTTCTTTCACATGTAACTTTTTCACATGAATAGAAAATATTCACTCACTTTCCCCCTTTATTCCATAACAATATTATTTAATCATTCATAAGTACATTTAACTTTTTTTTTTTTTTTTATCAAATTAGAACTATGCTTGAGACATTGCTATCAAATTAATAATATTATGGAATAATAACTTTATTCCATAATTTTATTTAACATTAAGTAAATATAAGTGGACCAAAATAACAAATATTTTGTAACCATTTCATGTATTATCATACTAACATTCGCCAAATAAGATCATGACGTATAACCAAATTGTTTTTTGATTTGCTAACCAAAACTAAAATTTGTATCTTGTCATATAAGCTTCCCCCTCCTGGTTTGTGGCAACAATAAATAAATTTAACTAGTCTAAGTTTACTTTGACAATATGGCCTCCCCTCTCTAACCTAAGCATTAAATATTTTATATGTCTTCCTGCTCTTTCTATTTTATATTCTTTTCCTCCATTTTCATGTTTCTTCCTTGATTCTTTATACTTGGAAAAGAGCTTCATGAAACCAATTTATCATCTGTATTCTTTTTATATATATATATTAAAGAAATTCCTTCAAGAGATTAATGTTAGGAGATATGACTAGTAGTTCATCTAGCTTTTCAGGTACTTGTAAAATTTTAAAAATATATCCTTAGTGTGTTTTATTTTGTTGTTATTAAGTTAAATGTATAGTTTTTTTATTTTTGTTTAAATTTAATTTTTTAGTAGAATTTGACTAGTTTATGATATTAGATAGTTTTCACAAAAATAAAAAATATTTAATATTTAATACCATATTAGATATTATTTAATTTAAATTAAAGTTAGGCAACACTATAAGAATGAGAAAACCTGAACTTTTGAATAAAGAGATTAACATCTTTAAAGTAATAGTTGGGGTAAACAATTAAAAAGTCCTACTTTAAAACTTTTTAGGTCGTAAGAATCAAGTTTGAATATTTTTGTAAGCAATATTTTTTAGTAGGCAATTTATAAATATTATTATAATTCCTCTTGATAGACAATCTAAGATTTGGGGTATGCCTAACCTTAAAATATGATAATATTTTCTCACTCTAAACTTTTCCCAATAAAAAAAAAAATTCACATTAAAAATGTATAATATGCCAGCATCCATGGTCCTCAACTTTAAT
This sequence comes from Bauhinia variegata, assembly GCA_022379115.2. Lineage (NCBI taxonomy): Eukaryota > Viridiplantae > Streptophyta > Magnoliopsida > Fabales > Fabaceae > Bauhinia > Bauhinia variegata. The sequence goes on along the minus strand of CM039438.1, from coordinate 7,708,119 downwards.
CTATACCAAAAAATTACACTTAATTTTCTTTTTTTTTCTTTGGTTCAATTTTCTAATAGATATTTCCTCTATATTGCTATGCACTACTAGACTTTCCAATTGAACAGAATCTTCCATTTTCCTTGAATGAAAAGGGAGAACCACACATTAATTTCTTAGTGGTTGGGAATGCTATTTCAAACAAATCAGCTGCCTCATTCCATTCTTCACGAATTCCCCTTCTCCATTGCTTTGCCTCTTGCGTAACGACATAGATTCCTTTTTTTTCTTTCATCTTTAAATGCAAGCATAGAAAAAAGAAAATAAAAGAAATTTCACACATTTGTTTAAGAGTTTCATGTTTTACATTGAGAAATTACTTTGCAGCTTAAATTCAAGGAGTTCTAACATAAAATTTAGCCAAAGTAACCCAAAAAAAAAAAAAAAGTATTTGAAGCACACAAGCATGGGCAAATAAACTTTACGCAGCACAATCAATTAAACTAACAATTGTCCCATTTGATAAGTCATGTGGACCAACAGATCATTACCACTAGAAAGCCACGAGATGAGTTGAGTTGTTAGATTAAAGTTTCATATATATTATTGATAAGGTGTTAGTTTACTAACAGCAGGTTAAGCTATAAGGCATTATAAATTAAGAATCTTTGATTTAAAATGAAATTAGATTTGCACATGTGGGGGTGCCATTATGACTGTCGTGTTAGCACCATTGACATTGACATGAGTAGAGAAGAGTTAGTGATAATCTGATCATATAGAATGAAGTTCATCACCGTAAGATCAACATATTAAGATTTCACTTAAAATAGAGCATAAATAACCTCAAATTGAGGACGGCACAAATGAATCACATATGAGACAAATGATGTATGATTATTGGGTAGTCATTTGTATTTTGTTTTAGGCGAAATTTTAATATGTTGTTCTAAAAATGGTGAGCTTCATCCTATATAGTCAAATCTATCATTTGATATTTTCTGCTCATGTTGGTGATACCAACTTCAGCAAATCCAATTCCATTCAAAACCTTAGACTCTCCCTTGTTAAGACAAAGTGATTAGCCTATTACTACTCTTATTTCAATTTAGGATCAGTCTCAAACCTAAAAATTATAAGGATACCATGGTATTAAAAAAACAGTTTAAATTATGCATACGAGGATGATTAATGTTCTCCTTTTAGAAGTTTTATTCCAACTTAGTGATGAAACTCTTAACCACTTAATTAATCCGAGTTGTAATTCTAATACAATTAATCTCGTGATGCAACGCATGTGAGTGTTAGTTAGTGGCCTAAGTAGCATCTGCTTTAGATTTATTATCTTAGATAAGATAAGGAATCTAGACAATACAAGGAACCTTTATTAGTTGCATGACCATATAGTGCTGCTAGAATGCAAACATATTTATCTCTTATTCTCTAGAAACATTTTTTAGTTGTGGGGCCAATATTCTTTTGCTTTACACATGACTTAGGGTCACAAGTCATAACCTTTCTTTAAGGGAGATGTAACACACAAAAACCCCGTAAGATTATTTTAGACGCCAAAGCAGTTCAAGATCTTGGAATCAAGGTAAAATTAATAGATGATATTATATGTGATAACATCTTCTGTCCCATATGAATTTGAATATGTTGTAGTTATTGCACTGCAGTAGTATTTTTTATGATGTTGGATGAAGCTACAATTGCACAGTCACTGTAATAGTTGAAAATATAACATATTCTATCTCATACTCTATTTTATATATTTTTAATCCCAAAGCTTCTGATTGATTAGATTGTTATATTTAAACAAAATGATTTATCAAAAAAATTTGAACAGAAAATAAAACAGAATGTGAAATAAAAGATACGTTGTCTTCATAGTCTACATTGTTATAATTGCAATTAGACCATTGACCCTTTAAGATAAATCCAATGCTCATCACATGTATGACGTTTGTCTTAGCTCAAGTACACGCACGTTATTGCAGCAAATTATCACCGTAGTTCAAGTGTGTGTGTATATATAGATGAACTGAGCCCCCCTTATTGGGCATAAAACAGAGGCAACCAAGACCTGAGAACACAGAAACCATGTCCCCTCTGAGATCATTCTTAGCAATTTTACCTCTTCTGCTATCAATTTCATTGTCAACTTCAGCTTCAATCCAAGAAAGTTTTATTCAATGTCTCAGTTTCCATTCTGATAAAGGATACTCATTCAATGATTCAATATACACTCCAAATAGTGCTTCATTCACCTCCATCCTTGATTCCACAGCACAGAATCTAAGGTGTTTGCTGCCTTCAGCTCCGAAACCCGAATTCATCTTCACTCCCCTGACTGATTCCCATGTCCAAGTTGCTGTAACTTGCTCAAAGCAGCTGGGGATTCATCTCCGAGTTCGAAGTGGAGGCCATGACTATGAAGGCCTCTCTTATGTTTCACAGATTGAAACACCCTTCATAGTTGTGGACTTGGTCAAGCTTCGCGGTGCCAACGTTGATATACAGGACAACACTGCTTGGATTCAAGCTGGTGCCACAATTGGAGAAGTTTATTACAGAATCTATGAGAAAAGTGCTGTCCATGGCTTCCCTGCTGGCCTCTGCTCAAGCCTTGGTGTTGGCGGGCACATCACAGGAGGAGCCTATGGTTCCATGATGAGAAAATATGGGCTTGGTGCTGACAATGTCCTTGATGCAAAAATTGTTGATGCCAATGGCAATATCCTTGACAGAAAAGCCATGGGAGAAGACTTGTTTTGGGCAATAAGAGGTGGTGGAGGTGCAAGCTTTGGCATCATTCTGTGGTGGAAAATAAAGCTTGTTCCTGTGCCAAAAACTGTGACAGTTTTTACAGTTACCAAGACCTTAGAGCAAGGAGCTACAAAGCTTCTTCACAGATGGCAAGAAGTGGCTCCTTTCATTGATAATGATCTCTTTATCCGCGTCATCATTCAACCGGATGCTAATCCTGCTAAGAAAGGTGCAAGAACCATCTCAACTTCTTACAATGCTCTTTTCCTTGGTGATGCTGAGAGATTGCTCCAAGTTGCAAAGCAAAGTTTCCCAGAACTGGGTTTGACAAGAAAAGATGTTCAAGAAAAAAGTTGGATCAAATCTGTGCTTTACATTGCTGGGTATCCAAATGACACACCCCCAGAAGTTCTGCTGCAAGGGAAATCAACATTCAAGAACTACTTCAAGGCAAAATCAGATTTTGTCAGAGAGCCGATTCCAGAATCCGGGCTCGAAGGGTTATGGCAAAGGATGCTAGAAGAAGAAAGCCCTTTGATGATCTGGAATCCTTATGGTGGAAAAATGAGTGAATTCTCAGAATCTGATATTCCATTCCCTCACAGGAATGGAACCCTTTACAAGATTCAGTATGTGAGTCTCTGGCAAGATGGGGAAAAGAGTGCAGAAAAGCACATTGATTGGATCAGAAAGCTCTATAACTACATGACCCCTTATGTGTCAAAGTTTCCCAGAGAAGCATATGTGAATTACAGAGATCTTGATCTGGGTATGAACAAGAAGAACAGCACCAATTATATTCAAGCAAGTTCGTGGGGGAACATGTATTTCAAAGATAACTTCAGCAGATTGGTGAAGATAAAGACTAAGGTTGATCCAGAGAATGTGTTTAGGCATGAGCAGAGCATTCCACCACTGCCTGTTTCAGCCAAGAGAACCAAATGCAGCAAATGCAATAAATGGGAGGTTTAAGGCACTTGAAGGGTTCGTGGTTTCTGCAGATTAGATGAATAATAAGGAGATATTTTAAGTTATGATATTTTTTCTTTTTAGTTTTTCAAATGTTGGAAAACGCTTTGTGGTGAGGTGATGTTGAAGCATTGTTGTGTTGTGTTGTGTTGGAGTATGTGACAAGTAGAGATGACATAAGCGTGTCTCATTAGCAACACTCAAATCAAATGTTCTATAGTAAAATGGTTGTTTCGAGCGTATGATTAGTGGGTTTAGTGTTATTTTCTCTAGTCATTAAAATAAGTGAAGTGATTAAGATTGTGGGTTTAGTGATTAATGTACTCTTTTATAAAAAGAAATAATAATTCAAGAAGTGGACTCATTGAAGTATTATATTCACTTATTAAGAGCAATAACAGATTATATAACCACTAGTTTTAGTTCTAAATTTTCTCTTTTAACAAACTAAAAATATTGATATGATAAAATGCATTTTCATATATTAAGTTAATTAAAAGTCAAAGGCTCCATGATGATAGAGTTGCAAACAATCTTAGCAACAAAAAAGATATTCAGGCATTGGAAAATCCAAAGATTTAAATAGATTATTTTATAACAATTTTCGTTGTTTATAATACTTGAAGTTAATTTATTAGATACATTACATTAGATTGTTTAGCAAGGGACTTGAAGATTAGAGATTCAAACTTTCTACTTCAATTGTTTTGGGAGTTCTAAAAAGGTACAAACACAAGTTTGTAAAGTTTAACAAAGGTATGACAAATTCATGTATAAACTCTTGTGTATAAATCTCCTTAGAAGTGTCCCTAAACCAAGTTAACAAGTATTGATTTCTGACAATGCATGTGAAAAAATAAATTAGAAAAGATGTATTCATTTTAATGATCTTCTTATCTTAAAAGAGAGGGATTAGTCATTGATAGTTGAATGAAAAATACCCTTAGTGCATAAAAAAAAAAAAAAAAATCTCTAAAAACTAAGTCACCAAATACCAGTCGAACATCTAAACAACAATTGAAGAGACATGAAACAAGTGATGTTTAAAGTTCCTAAAATGAAGGAAAAATATGGTCGGTGAAGGGACATGAAATTGACCAATCAATAAAAGATTAGTCGATTGAAGTAACAGCTAAAATCGTTAAATAGCAGCTTCCCGAAAATGAAGTTACAAGCGAACATAAGCGAGAAATGCACAATCCCAATTGCTTTAGTCACTTTGGTAAAATTTGTAACTCTTGAACCTATATTTAATTATATTCCATCTTCCTTCACGATGTGGGACTTCATTTTCCAACATAGCCATGGAGTATCATGATCTGTTACTGCTAAAATTCAATAAATGTAATTTGGCATCCCAGAACACAGCAATGGTTACATGTTATTATTATTCCAAAAATATAGCAAGAAAGTTTACTAATATCAATGTTCTCATATTTAATAGAATAAAGGTTCTCTTTTTTGATAACTCAGTACCACAAGTCCCATAGTGTAAGTATCCACTACCAACCTTATATGGAAGAGTGCATTGAGAACCTCCCCTTTTATCCAAAAAAGGCCTAGAACACACAACTTTCCTTGCAGAGAAAGCATCATGGCAATCTTACCTACAACCAAGAATGCACCCTAAGCAACTTCCAAGAGCTGCTTGGCAATGATTTCATTAAACCGTGCAACAACCTTAATGACAAATGATTGTAAGTGAGCAAAGAAATGCAATCAACTAGAAAATATTCAAAATCACAATACATTTTTGCACTAGGGAAAATAAGGGATTTGGATTCAGTGACTTTGTGGCAAGAAAGTTATTTGATTTTGGGTAAATTTGGGACAATAATTTTAAATTTAATAGCTTAGATTTTATCTGTGTGATATATACTTATTTTCTTAAAAAAATTATCCTAAACACGTAATAAAATATAAGCCATTGAGTTTGAAATAAATATGTTACATTCATGCCACAAAGTTAGGGAATCCGGATCCGAAAAGAAGTGCTTGTTTAGTCCTGTATGAACTGTCCAAACTAGATCTTGATTGTGAAAAGTCAAAAGCTCCCTTAATCTGGTTTGGATAGTTCCACCACCAAGTCAAACAAGCTCTAAATGAATTTGATCATCCTACATCAAAAGGGTGGCTTCATTTGTTTTTCCCATGTGTTTCCCTCCTAAGCGTCAGTCTCAGGCATGAATTTGAGCATCCTGGTGACCATGATAAGTTCTAGTAGCAGTACCATCTTACATCTTCACAATGGCTCTGCAAAGGTCAAGACCTCTGTTATGACAGAACAAAAGACCAAAGAGTTCAAAGTCTACAATGAGATAAATTGATGATAGTATCAACAAAGAAAGATCATGTACAGACATTGGCACATCAGCACAAGGCATTCAGAGAGCCCAGAATATGTCAAAAAAGTCCTAAATTACTAGCTTGTGTATCAGTATTCAGAATATATATATATATATATATATATATATATATATTCTGATTGACAATTCAAGTAACACCACAATTCCTAAATAAGGGTTATCATATTTAGATCAACAAACATGCAGTTGAAGATACGGAAATGTGGTGTCAGTTTGGAATATGCACCTTTCGTAAACCTTCAATTTGAAGGTGAACTGACTTTCCCTATGATAAACACTCAATGGAGAAGCAAACATTCATGTTAGATGAATCATGCTGTATGCTGGAATCTTCTGAACTCCAGCCTCCTCCATTTCTTTCCGCAAATCAGCAGCAAGATCCCACTTTTCTATTTCAGCATTAATACTGGACAATAGCACATATTGGTTACATTTCTGTGGCTTCATTTCAACAAGCTTCCTTCCTATTTCTTCCGCAAGCTCAATAGCTCCATGAATTTTACAGGCACCCAAAAGTGCCCCCAGAACAGTTGCATCAGGCTGGAAAGGCATATTCCTTAGGATATCAGCTGCTTCCTCCAAGTGCCCTGCTCTACCTAAAAGATCAATCATGCACCCGTAGTGCTCCATTACTGGTACTATTCCAAAGTCATTCGTCATTGAATGAAACAAATCCAATCCTAACTTAAAGAATTTTAAACGAGCACAGGCTGTAAGAACTACAACAAAGGTAATGCTATTGGGTTGCATGCCTTCAACCTTCATCATCTCAAACATGTCTATTGCCTCCTTCTCTCTACCATTTGTTGCAAGTGAAGAAATCATTGCATTCCAAGTGCAGACCTCTTTGGAAACCATCAGGTTGAAGACATTCACAGCATAGTTTAGAAAACCCATCTTCCCATAAAGATCTATCAATGCCGTTCCTATAAAAGCCCCTAAGTTTACTTGATTTGTTACAATATAACCGTGTACTTGCTTTCCAAAGTTAAGAGCTCCTTTACCATCTAAATGTGCACAACAGGAGAGTACAGTAACGTATGTAGCTTCATTTGGCTTAACAAAACAATCCATGACTTCTCTATGAATCATCATCTTTCTGAAAAGCTGAATTGCCTTACTATGGCATCCATTCGCTGCAAAACCATTCATAATGGTTGTCCACGAAATAACATCTCGCTTGGGCATGCATTCAAAAAGAGAAACAGCAGACTCCATTTTCCCGTTTGTGCAGAATGCATGAAGCATTGCATTACACGCAACAATACATAACAGGGAAATTTCCTCAAACATCTTACATGCATCACCTAGATTATTATTTCTTGCATAGAGAACAACAAAAGTTGTCTGTATAAATGGATCAGAAAGAACGCCACGTTTGATTACTTGGGCATGAAGGGCTCTGCCCAAAGAAGAAGAGGAAGTTGCAACTTTAATGAGCGGGGGAAAGGTATGGCTGTTGGGTAGAGCTTGGTTGGCAAGCATTTGGTTGAAAAGAACAAGGGCCTTGTAAGTTAGTCCAGCAGTGTGATGAGCTCGGATCAATGTGTTGTAGAGAAGGGTTCTCATCCATTTTAGATGTGATGGGGTATTTGGATTATAAAGGAGGAGACCATGTGTGATCAGGGAAGTGTGGATTTGTTTGATTTGTTTAGGGTGCTTGATGAAGCATTGTAGCAGTTGGAGCAAATACTCAGGTGAATGATTCATAACAGCCACTTTGCATTCTGCAAGCACCGATTTTATTTACAGATCGATAACATTAATAGAATTCTGTTTTTAAGAAAGCAAAGACAGCAGCTATAACCATATTGACTACCAAGAACATTGCAACATCAAATTCTGACATTTGCAACAGAAACTTCACTGGACATACTAACAAATTGAACAACACAAAGTCCTAATGCAAATAGAACCACTGGAAAGCATTTTAGAGAAACCAACTAAATATTTTTTACAAACATTACAGAAATAGTAACAGAAACTCAAATTAAGAACACCCCTGATTAAAAGCTTGGAACTTTCATTAATTTCTGATACAAACAAACAATTTGCAACAGAAAATAATATCAAGGAAACAGTTTCAGACAAACGGAATGGAAAACCCATTGAAACTCAAATTAAGAACAGCCTGATTGAAAGCTAGAAACTTTGACTAAATTCAGGGATAGTTAACAATTCGCAACAGGGAAATAGAAAGGAGTAGATGCACCTGTTCAGCGTTCCATGAGCGAGTAAGTTAGAGACTCATTGGGAGCTGATTTCATCTGAAATTCTCAAGGAGAGACGCTGGAGTTGGCATCGAAGGGTGCTCGGGGCAATGCTACTGGGTATGGATTCAGTTTCCCAGTTCCGCTTCAGTCGTTCTTCTCGGCAGCGATGCTATTTATTTTTTCAGGATTTGTGCCTTAAATTTCAAAACGCGTAGGTTACTTTTCCACACTGGGTCGTTTTAATTTTAGAAGTAAATTACTTAATTTTAGTGTATTAAAAATAAGACTAATTTAAGAAATAAAACACTTATAATTAACTCTTTTACATGTATTTTTTTTACAATTTTAAATACTTAACATTGTAAAGATTTTTTAAATTATTATCTTAATTTACTTATTTAGTCACATTTTTTTATAAAAACAACTAAATTACATTATTCTTAATAAAAATATAATTTTTTTGCTTTCTCACATTTTAAAAACACATTTATTATATTAAGTTTAATGATTTAGTTGTGAGAAGTTTTAATAATACTTAAAAAGTTTAAAATTTAATTCTTTTGTGTAACTAAAAAAAATATTATATTAACATTGAGTTAACTTGATTAACATTTCACTTGTAGTTTAACCAAGTCAAGAAATGATTAATTCACTGGTTTCTCTGAACCTACTTTAAACAAACTGCTTCTGTAAAATTAAATCAAAAGTTCATCAAATCAAATGAAGAAGCTTGGTAATTCAAAGTAAAAAAGATTAAATTAACTAATTGTTTACACCAAACAGCTCTGAATAAGGTTACAGAATATAGAAACTCACAAAAAAAAAAAAAAAAATCCCCAAAAATTGGTAAACAAACCTAAACTACATGAGCAACTAAACTTCTTAGTTCTTGAGAATGGAAACTTTAATCACATCAGTGCTAAGCCAATTGAAGAGGCAAACATCACCAACTTCTAGATCATTTTCTCCCACAAATGCTGACCAACCTGCAGAAAAATAACTTGCAGACATCTTGGAAGGACGGATCAACTTAATCTTCCATGATTTTTCTCGAACTTGCATAGTAGCAATGATTTCTTGACCAGGCTTGATAAACCCTTTCACAAAACTCGCTGGTACACTCTACATAAGATGATGCATTTTTTCCAGTCAATATTTGATCAAAGATACAATTTTGTTAGGAATATTAATTTGATAGAGGTGAAAGTGGGGAAAAATGAGAATTGATGGATTGAAATTTTGGAATGCAAAGCATTTTATGTTAATTAGTATAGTTGATGTTTTGGTATCATCACGAAGATCTTGAATAGTTGAGTTAATTTGTTTAGACTAATAGTTCTTGCATACATTGAGTGACTCAGTTTTCTTAGATCTTCAAAATGGTACCAAAATCAAAAGTTTGTTCTACTCTAAACTTTGGGTGAGATAAGCTACTAGTTAAATCTATATTCAATAACTTTGTGACAAAAAAGTCACATGACTTTAGGTGAATTTAGTAAATCTAAATATTAATTTCAAATTCAATTACCTAAACTTTATCATGTTTTTAAGATAATTTTTTTTAAAAATAAATCCATCTAAAAAAATGTCGCGTGAATAAAATTTAAGCCATTAAATTTAAAACTAATGTTTAATATTTACGCAAAGCCACGTGATTTTCTCACAACAAAATCACTAAATCCAAATCTTATAGGAGCCTCTAAAAATAACATGCAGCTTATATTCATTCTTCAGAGTAATTAAAAGAAATAGTTTATTTAAGAACATACCATGGACCACCTATGTAAATGTCTTGATCTCATAATTTTTCTGAAGATAGGATAGTTCATGTTGGATTTGCCAAATGCTTCACAAACTCCAGAATCACTCAAAGACAACTAAATGAAGTCGACTATAATAGTCTCAAAAACATGTGTTAAAATACTCACTGGGTTCAAATCTAAGCTTCTCTGAGTAGCAGTGAAATTTCTCAGCCATGAACTGGTCATGTAGAGAAGTTTAAAATTCCCTATGGCCAGAACATGATTTTGGAGAAGACAGCAGAAGAACTTGCAATATATGCAAGTGATTGATTTTAAAACTAAAACATCAATTTTACCTTGTGAGAAACGATGGTTTAGACTATCAGAGTCTCGGAAGATCGAAACCCTAAAGGCAATTTCAGTCTTGTTTATGAGCTCAAAGACGCAAACATCACCTAAATTCAAGTTATTGGCCCTTGCAAATGCCTTCCACCCGTTAGAGAGTTCAAACTTTGGTCTTCTGCCATTGATTCTTATGACGAAAGTAATAGACCATTCTCTTCCATCTAACACCTGAAGAGTGACAATCCCCCTCTTCTTTTCCAAGTCAAGGTACTTACTAACAAAATCAACTGGTATGTTCTGCAAAAGAATCAGTTATTATTTTTTAAGACAAAAGAAAAATTCATGTCTCAGAGTTTACTTGCAAAGGAAGCAACTCAAAACAGAGACAAAGAAACGTTGTGAATCCTTAGAAACATACCAGTGGACCGTAAGAATCGACGTATGATGGTTTCATGACAACAATGAAGGATGGAAATTGAGATCTGAAAGCATTAGCTTTCTCAAGAGCTCTACTTCTTTTGCTTAAGGTCATTCTTTGCTCCTGCAAGCTCCCAACCTTCTTTTGTTTCCTGATCTTAGAAGTAGACGCGCCATGATTATGTTCTCCTAGATTAGAACTTCGAGAGTCAGATATATATGCAAGAAAAGGAATGAAAGTTATTAACTTTCTGTGCAAGTTTCATATGGTTTATTACACTAACATGTCGTGCAGGACAAGAAATATAAATATATATATATATACACACACACATATAAGAAAATAGAACAAAGGATAAACATGCCTTTGCACTCTCTGCTGATATGATGCAAGGCTTCATTTGGAAAATTGGACTTGTTTTCATCAACTTTAACATCTTCTTTAGCTCTTGTCTTCTTACATAGTTGAAGAAATGATGGTGGTGAGTTATCCCTTCTTTTTCGGCACGGTGCATCTTCTTTCAAAATATCAATCTCCAGAGCTTAAAATTCTTGATCTTTGGCTACCCCATTTCCCTCTTTTTCATTCAAAAGGTAGTCTATCTCCAAGCCACACTTGGCCAAAATGAGTACCTCAAAACAAGAAGTTCCTCCATAGCTAAAAACCAAGAAATGTCCATGGCCTAGAGAGTGAGACTCAGCAAATTCTTTCCAACCCTTTTCAAACCAAACTTGATCACCGCGTTTTGCCACATTGATTTCCCATTCTGCGCCATTAGGAAGCTTAAGAAATACTGTGTTTGGTAAAACTTCTCCATATTCCCTCACAAACGTGCTTGGAATCATCTGTCAAGTACCCCAAGTTAATATGGAAAATGAAACTTGGAAAGGGATGATATATAAGTATAATCAAGGCTAATTAATATTTTAGCAATATAATCTATCATCATATAGTTAGGTTTGACCTATGAGATTTTTCTGCTAATGTTTAGCTAGGAAGTTATATTTATTTTCTAATGTTAAAAATTCTGATACAGTTTGCAGCTTTAGAGGCAAGGTTATGATGATGTAAGTATGCCAAGGAATACAAGCATTGGTTGCTATCCATACATCTCTAATAGATAAAATTTTCACAAGAATTATGAACCTAGAGAAAGCAAATTCTGATACAGTTTGAAGATGCATTCTAGCAATGCTGAAAGAGAATCAAGAAAGCAACAGTTGGAGACAAGAAGAAATCTGACAAGGGGCAAGATTGTGAGTGTAGCAATAATGGTGCAGATAGAAAGCAGAAAAGATTAATCATGCATGTTCCTAAAATGTTTGCCAACAATATCAAAGTCCCTAACTACATCTCACTTGAAATCATTAACCATGCATCTTTGATTGAACTTCAAATGGCCAATGATTTATTCTGCCTAAATCAGATTGCAACCTTAAAGTTCATTGAGCAAGAATGCTTGAATATCCCAAACAGAAAGCAAACAAACATGAAAGCAACCAAACAAAAGGCTTCTATTTTCTTCAGAAAAACCAAACACAAAGCAAAAGAAGATTAAACTGCTGATTCTACAACAGTGAGAATATAAGAAAGAGAACTGAATATACTTACTAGTTTTCCTTCCAAAAGGGTTCGAGTAAGTATGACCTTGAAGAAATGGACAGGCAGCTTGATCATGTGCTGATGTTTAGAGGCCATGGCTACAGTTTTTCAAAGCTTTAGATAGACTAAACTGAGCGTGAGTTTGTATATAAATATATATGTACTTGTAGTGCAGCTAGAGTTAAAGCAAGGGATTCTGATTGGCTGTTACATAACAATGCCATTAAATGATTTACCAACACTCATGATGCAAGCATTTCAGTTCCTTTTTCTAACACAAGTCTTTCTATTAATTAGAATTGGATGTTTCTTCGTCTTTCTCTTATCTGTGTACTGAACTCGAGAACATTTTCTTCTCTCTTGCATTAGATTAAATGATTGACAATTAACTACATATTACAACTGAATCCAACAAATCCAATTTAAAATAAGAAGAAACAGGCCACCTAACACTAACATATCTGTGGCTCAAAAGCCTAAGAATACACCATTTTATTTTGGTTGAAAAACGAAGAGAAACCAAAATAATAAAAAATGGAAGTCTGAGCTAGGTATATCCACTTAGAGCCCATTAGCTGCAGGGTGAACATGAATTCCTTCAGTGGGAGAGCTCAGAAAGTCAACCTTTTCTCTTTATGCAAGCTATGAGCCAATCAGCATGCAAGCTAATCAAATTGGCTTTTTTAAAAAAAAAAAAATATGGTGCTTTTAGGTACAGAACTAAAACAAAAGTTAAAAATATCTTATTTAGTTTTTAGAGGTTTTTTCTATGAAAATTATATCCTGATTTTGCTTTTGCTTTTTAAAAAAAAAAAAAAAATTCATGTTTCCATTAAAAATCACTTTTTTTTTTGGCTTCCAAAGATATTCTCTTAATTTTTTAAAAGTTAGTCGAGTAGTCTAAAATTGTATAAACATACCTTTTTCTCACAAAAACACTTTAACAAAAAAAAATGTAATCCAAATAAATTTTTAGTGTCTCACTTTATCATTTTATTAATTTTGATTAGTCGTAGAATAATATTATGTCACATGTTGTGTACACAAACTATTTAGCTGCACTACAAGTACTTGTATATAAATAGGACTACTGCAGATTTTGTCTGGCATGCATATTACCCATTTTTTATTACTTGGAATGTGTCTATTAGAGAAGAGGCAAGCCTGTGCATATATAAAGCAAGCTGCAATCTTTCAATGTCAACACAGATTGATTTATTGTAGTTGTTGTGATTTCAGGGCAATAAATAGGAATGGTCCCAATCACGGACTTAGCTAATGTGACTCGTCCTTCAAAAGATTGAAATTTAGCTTTCCATCCTTCTAGTCTTTGCCTCACTTTATCAAAAGGCATTGGTAAGTTGTTTTGTTCAACTCACCATGAATCAAAGGCATGTCCAGAAATTTCCTCAAATTATTGATTCGGAAAACCCGTCAGGCTAAAAAATGAGCTCTCTATCTTCGTTCTACACATTTATGGAGAAGAAGATTTAAGTTTTAACTTCAAAGCAAGCACTTACGATTCTCTTCTAAATTCTCATAAAATGTGAATACCCATTGCATTCGTTACTGTACAATGACCAAAGGTTGCATTCTCTTCTAAATTATCATGCCACACGTACCAGGATATTACTTTTATGTCCTTGTATTAGACTATAAATAGTATTATGTATATATGTATTTATGTATATCAATTTTTTATACATTCATTTAACATTTTGTTTATTTTTTATTTGAATAATACCTTTTATTTTATTATTTGTCGAGAATTTATTTTATAAATTTGAGATTAATCAAAAATAATAAAATAATATTATAAATGAGTTATAAGTCCCAACCTAAATATTATCTCAATTTTACCCTTATAAATATCTAATAAAAAATGTACAAAAAGAATGTGTTGGAATAAGTGTGGAGGCTTAGTATTTCCTAGACTATTAGGTATGTGCAGTCTTTGGTGGGCCCACAGATAGGAAACTTTGTTTCATTGACTTGTTTCATTAACGTGCAGCTGATTTCCACGATGGTTAGGTAATACGGCGTTGATCTTGTGTGGAAAAAAACAGATGCTCAATCCATCACAAGCTTAGAAAATCATCAAGCTTCTCTCACATGAGCCGGCTTGAGGACATAATCTAATGGTGTTTCACTTGAAATAATAGCATTTGGATTAATTTAATTGACTAACCATCTAACAGTCATTTATAATATTTAAATTTTCAAATAAACCCTTCCACTAAGTGGTTATTGTTAATTTATTTATTAATTGATAACCACCGAGTATGTAAATCATTTAATAAAAGTTATTTTAGTTTAATAAAAAATCTTAAATTTAAACTTTAAAAATGTAATTGTATTAAAATTTATAAAAAATAACTTTACTAATATGCTTGCACTAAAAAGTTTGTTAGTTGGCAACTTTTTCTTTTTATGAAATATGTTAGTTGGCAATTTGAGTAGTTTTTGTTTTTTTTATAGATATTTAGATGTCTTTTGCTTGTTGATAAAAAAAAAGGTACTATTTTTGTTACTTCTTTCTTTGTAATTGTGATGTCACAGTTAAAATTGTGACTTGATGTAGGTTAAAGAGATGCGTAAAACAATAAAATATCTAGAGAAAACACTTTTCTAAAAAAGTCAAAAAAAGATTAAGAGTAAATGAGAAAGAAATGAAGTGGGACAGTCAATGGGAAAAGAAATGTTATCCTATCCTGAACTTGAATTATTGAGAATTGCTCGTGATCACTACCTAACATTATTTCATACTGTCATAATTTTAACTTAAACCAATGACTAAACAATAAATAAATACCTTCAAGATGACGTTTTCTTTGATCAAATTATACGTATATTGCCAAAGGAAAGTAGCTTTACGCATACTATATTAACAAAGCACCAAAGAAAGATGAAGTCCAAACCCAGGAAGCACAAAGAGAAAGAGAGGAAAGTAAAATGATCACGCTTTCTCCGAGGCTATTCATAGCAAGTTTTGTTCTTCTGTTATCAGTTTCATTATGCAGTTCGGTTCTGAATCAAGAAAGCTTTAAGCAATGTTTGACACGAAATTCCCAGGTTCCAATTTCATTCACCATAGCATTTTACTCTCCTAATAATGCTTCTTCATTCACCTCAGTGCTTGAGTCAACTGCTCAAAATCTAAGGTACTTGGTGCCTTCAATGCCCAAACCTGATTTCATATTCACTCCAACTCATGAATCTCAAGTCCAAGCTGCAGTTATCTGTGCAAAAAAGCAAGGAATTCACCTGAGAGTACGCAGTGGAGGCCATGATTATGAAGGGCTTTCTTATGTTTCTCTTATAGAGAAGCCCTTTATGGTCTTAGATCTGGCCAAGCTTCGTGCTGTCAATGTTGACATCAGACACAACACGGCGTGGATTCAGGCCGGTGCCACCATTGGCGAAGTCTATTATAGAATTTCTGAGAAAAGTGCCTTTCATGGCTTCCCTGCTGGCCTTTGCACAACCCTAGGCATTGGTGGGCATATCACAGGGGGTGCTTATGGTTCTATGATGAGAAAGTATGGGTTGGGAGCTGATAATGTTCTCGATGCTCGAATTGTTGATGTTAATGGGAAAATTCTTGACAGGGCAGCCATGGGGGAAGACCTATTTTGGGCCATCAGAGGAGGCGGAGGTGGAAGCTTTGGTGTCATTCTTTGGTGGAAGATAAAGCTTGTTCCAGTGCCTAAAACTGTCACAGTTTTTACAGTTAGTAGGAGCTTAGAGCAAAATGGAACCAAGCTTCTATATAGATGGCAGCAAGTGGCACCAAAAATTGATGAGAATCTCTTTATTAGAGTCCTCATTCAACCTGGGAATTCTAGTGTTGCTGGCAAGAGAACTGTGATAACTTCTTACAATGCCCTCTTTCTTGGTGGGGCTGATAGGCTTCTTCAAGTTATGAAGAGGAGTTTCCCTGAATTAGGGTTAACAAGAAAAGACTGTTTGGAAACCAGTTGGATCAAATCTATTCTCTATATTGCTGGTTAT
Source organism: Bauhinia variegata (assembly GCA_022379115.2). Lineage (NCBI taxonomy): Eukaryota > Viridiplantae > Streptophyta > Magnoliopsida > Fabales > Fabaceae > Bauhinia > Bauhinia variegata. The sequence continues at coordinate 7,691,705 of CM039438.1, read as the reverse complement.
CCAAATGGGACACCTCCAGATGTTCTTCTACAAGGGAAATCCACATCCAAGGCTTACTTTAAGAGCAAGTCAGATTTTGTGAGAAAATTAGTACCTGAAATCGCGCTAGAAGGGCTATGGAAGAGGTTTCTTCTTGAAGATGGACCTTTGATGATTTGGAACCCTTATGGTGGAATGATGAGCAGAATTCCAGAGTCTTCAATTCCATTCCCTCACAGAAAAGGGACTCTTTACAAGATTCAATATGTAACTGGGTGGATAGATGGGGAAAAGAATACAGAAAAGCATTTGCAGTGGATGAAGAGGTTTTACAATTACATGGCTCCTTATGTCTCTATGTTTCCAAGGGAAGCATATGTGAATTATAGAGATCTTGATTTGGGAATGAACCAAAGGAATAAGACAAGCTTTTCAAGGGCTTGGAATTGGGGTTCTAGGTATTTCAAGGACAACTTCAGAAGATTGGTGCTGGTGAAGACTAAGGTAGATCCGGAAAATTTCTTCAGGCATGAGCAAAGCATCCCACCGTTACCAATTAGGAAAGATTAGATGCAGAAAATAGAAGAATCTGCCACTCTGTTATTGGCTGATCTATTTGGCAAGCTAAGCTTAATCATGTTAACTTAAGAGGAAAAAAAAAAAATCAGATAAAACATATAACTCTGTTGTCTTTTGAGAAATAATGTTATGCATACTCTTCTTTCTAATTGTTTTGTGGATTTGCTGTTGCCTTGGCTGTAAAAAATTGGGTCATTTTCATTTCCTGCAACTTTAAAGGTTATATTTTTGTATGACACAGTGTATTTTGAAAATTCATTATAGAGAGATGAGAGTTATTCAAGAGGTGTGCATGGACAAAAATATTATAATATTTTCGGGTCTATTTAGCTACGATTTGGGATTTGAACACAGAACCTATGAATTATAAGAATGAACTAAATATCAATCACTTAACCATTTAAAAAGACTAATTTTTAGCAATATATCTATCAAACTCATCATATAGCTACTGTTGAGATATGAGATTTTTCTGCTAATGCAAAGCAAGGAAGTTATAACAATCTTTTTATGTTAAAGATTTTGACAAGGTTTGCAGATTTAGAGGTAAGGTTATGATGTTGTAGGTATGCAGAAAATCTATAGTAAGTCTCAAGGTTTAGTTTAGTTTTGTAATGACCCTTATTTTGCAGCAACTTTTGCAGTAAGCAGAAGTTGCTGAGAACCAAGAGAAAGATTAAGAGACAACTTTTGCAGCAACAACATTGCAGTAAGCAGAAGTGACAATATATTCATTGTTCAAACCAGATGTCTCATTATCTGAGTCAATGTAGAATGTTTGATGGAAGCTATAATTCTAAATTTAATGTTCTATATGTGTTTGACATTAGTCAAAATCTACTAAGTATTCCTCGATTTGAAAATAAAGCTCGTAGAATATGTCATTTGAGTTGTTATGAGTTGATAATTGTTAAAACGAAAACTAAGAGCTTTTTAATTAAGTAGAATAGTGATAGTAACAATGCTATGAAGAAATACTTGCCAATAACAACTTGCAGCAACAGAAAATGAAGAAATAGATAGCTTAGATGCTTTTCCTGTCAAAGGAACCAAAACTCTTGATGAAAATCAAGAGAAATGCAATGTCGTGTTGCTGATATTCATAGGATATGACCAAACAAACATGGCAAGAAAGCTTCATTAATTAAAGATGCAAGATGTGAAGCCTCAATCCACAACTAAAGCTGGGCATATTTCAGCAGCATAGTGTTTAATTGAACTTCAAATCACCAGTAAAGTATTTTAAGTCAGTTTTCAAGCTTAAATTAAAGTTCAACTGGCTAATAAAAGAAATCAAGATCATTGAGCAAGAATGCGTGAATCATATTCAATTTTGATTTCTCTCATTTGATTTTCCCTTAATTTTGTTTCCCAAACAGAAAGCAAAAATGCATGCAACCAAACACGAGGCTTCTATTTTCTTCCCAGAAAACCTGAAGAACAACCAAAAGCCAAAGAGGATGATAAACTGCTGATTTTACAGTATTGAGTGTATAGAAAAGACAAACGAATGCTTACTAGTTTTTCTTGCCAAAGGATATGAGCAAGTATAGAACAGGCTTTTTTACTAGGTTGGGTTAGTGCTGAGCTCATTTAAGCCATCAATCACCTGCCCAGTTGATGCCTTATATAATGATTGAGCCTCTTATTTAATCTAAGCCATCCATCTTTTGCTTAGTAGAGAAATCAGATCCGAACAAGTATGACTTTGAGAGGATGGACAAGCCTCATCAGCTGCTGATATTTAGACGCAATGGCTAGTGTTCCAAAGCTTTGGTGACGCAACTGTTTAAGGGAAAAACTATTTGTACACCCAAAGTTTTACACGATTTTTTTAAAAAGTATAGTACAAGAATAAAATTATAAAAAAAAAAAAAAAAAAAACAGAGGTAAAAATTAAAAAGTGACTGTAAAGCCCGGAGTCCACTCAGAGCACGCCTTAGGTTAATGGGCAATGCAAGGCTTTTCGTTAAGTCTAACATTGTCAAACGGGCCATGCCGAAAGTAGACGAGCCTTAACCGAGCTAGGCCATTTAAAGATGCAGTTTTAAGGCCATTTCTTTTAACACCCCAAATAATTCTATTCTAACCCCATTCTCATATTTTTTTTAACTTGATATTACAAAATTACCCTTCCCATCTGAAAAAAAAAAAAAAAGGAAAAAACTAAACCCGCCCCCCTCTCTTCTCAGTACCCACTTGCAAAATCTCACCCCATAACTGTTAACTATTTGATTAATTTTCTTCCCATATCTGTGGTAGATTTTTTATATATAGAATATCTACCCTCGTCTCAACTTCATCTTTCATTGGTTCTTCATCCAACTTTGTGTTTTTTTTTTTTTTTTTTAAAAAAAAAAGATTTTATAGGCTTTCAAATTATTCATATAATCTGTAATAATTTATTTTGTAATATTACGAATTATTTATGATTCACAACTTTATAAGATTATGTATTGAGCTTTCTAAATATTACTAATATACTTTCAACATATAAGAGAGTTCGTGATGGCTGTAGGTGGTGGCACACGAATTGAACAATAAGTGAATATTTCCCTTAGTGTATGTATTTACATTGTACTTTAGATATGTTTAAAAAAATTGTTAAAGTAAACAGTTATTTGATGTTGTGAATAACATAATGTGTGGAAATTTATATTCATAGTCCTTCATTTCTTTTGGAGGTTATAACTCTCAAATGTTTTATGTTTTATTATCTCTCATAAGTTATGATGCATATATAAACTTTTTTTTTCACCTTTTCATGACTTCCAAATAATTATGTAATAAAATTGAAGGTGTATTATTTCTATTTATAAAAATGTTATATGAAGTTATAAGCTTATGTGCATATAAATATTCATTCCATTTTTTAGATAGATGCAATGAAAAAACTATTCTCTTAATTCTATATTATTTTTAATTTACATTATTTTGATAATATGTTATCAATAAGAAACTCTAATCATAGGCTTGCAAGTTGCCTTGGCAACACTTCGTTGTGATGAAGAAATCGCAAACTATGACAGAACAACAAACTATTATTGCATTCATATCAACTTCACCATCCATCCTCATTTTCATACAAGACTTGACCTACCTACGCATAGAATTTTTTTAAAATAAAAAAAAATAAACATCATCATATCTACCCTACTTCAAGCAAGATTTATCAAATCAACCCAGAAGTCTAATTCAAGCATACTTACAGAATCCTTTGCCAACTAAGAAGATACAATATATACATTACCAAATCTGCCAAATTGATTTACCCAAAAAAAAAAAAAAAACTGCCAAATTCTAGCATATTATATATAAGTCAATTATAAAATAAAATTATCAATCAAAAACTTTTTGTTTTTACATTTAAAGTGTTATTTTTATTCGAGATAAATTTGAGACAAAATATAAGATAAAAATTGCTTTAATTATTGCATACATTGACTTGAGTCATTAACGTGTATCTGATTTGTTTTTTAATGAATCACTTTGGTGGCTGATACTAAAGACATGATTTTTTTTTTTTTTTCACTTCTTTCCTTATTTTTGTTTTTAATTTTGAAGTCTAGGCCAAAGAGATCGATGCTTAAACCATTAAAATATTTATGAGAAAGCATTCTTGTTTTCTTTGCAAAATATTCTCCAAATATTTATCAAGGAAGAGTCAAAATAGACGGAGAGGAGATTAATAATTTATTTTCACATTCTGCTGGATATGCATGAATTATTGAGTATTGCTTGGAATCACTACCTAACATTATTCCACACTGTCATAATTTTAATTAACTTGTACCATTGACAAAATAATATCAAACACCTTCAAGATGACGTTTTTCTTAGATCAATTACACGTATATTGCCACTGCAAAGTAGCATCACACTTGGTATTATATTAACAAAGCACCACAGAATAAACAAATTCAAAGCCAAAGAAGCACAAACAGATCAAACAGAAGAAACTATAATCATGCTTTCTCTGATGAGTCTATGCTTAGCAAGTTTTGTTCTTCTGTTATCAGTTTCATTAAGCAATTCGGCTCTGAATCCAGAAAGCTTTAAACAATGTTTGACACTCAATTCTAAGGCTTCAATTTCATTTACCACAGCATTTTACACTCCTAGCAATGCTTCTTCATTCACCTCAGTCCTTGCGTCCACTGCTCAAAATCTGAGGTACTTGGTGCCTTCAGCACCCAAACCTGACTTCATATTCACTCCAACTGATGAATCTCAAGTCCAAGCTGCAGTTATTTGCACGAAAAAGCAAGGAATTCACCTGAGAGTGCGCAGCGGAGGCCATGATTATGAAGGGCTGTCTTATGTTTCTCAAATAGAGAAGCCTTTCATGATCTTAGATCTAGCCAAGCTTCGAGCTGTCAATGTTGATATCCAGCACAGGATGGCGTGGGTTCAAGCCGGTGCCACCATTGGCGAAGTCTACTATAGAATTGCTGAGAAAAGTGCCTTTCATGGCTTCCCTGCTGGCCTTTGCACAACCCTAGGCATTGGAGGGCATATCACAGGAGGTGCTTATGGTTCTATGATGAGAAAATATGGGTTAGGAGCTGATAATGTTCTCGATGCTCGAATTGTTGATGTTAATGGGAAAATTCTTAACAGGGCAGCCATGGGGGAAGACCTATTTTGGGCCATTAGAGGAGGTGGTGGTGGAAGCTTTGGTGTTATTCTTTCTTGGAAGATAAAGCTTGTTCCTGTGCCTAAAACTGTGACAGTTTTTACAGTTAGTAGGAGCTTAGAGCAAAATGGAACCAAGCTTCTCTATAGATGGCAGCAAGTGGCTCCCAACATTGATGAAAATCTCTTCATTAGAGTCCTCATTCAACCTGGGAATTCTAGTGTTGCTGGTAAGAGAACTGTGATAACTTCTTACAATGCCCTATTTCTTGGTGGGGCTGATAGGCTTCTCCTAGTTATGAGGAGAAGCTTCCCTGAATTAGGGTTAACAAGAAATGACTGCTTGGAAACAAGTTGGATCAAATCTATTCTCTATATTGCTGGTTATCCAAATGGGACACCTCCAGAGGTTCTTCTTCAAGGGAATTCCCAACCCAAAGTTTTCTTCAAGAGCAAGTCAGATTTTGTGAGAGAAGTAGTACCCGAAATCGCACTAGAAGGGCTATGGAAGAGGTTTCTTCTTGAAGATGGACCCCTCATGATTTGGAACCCTTATGGTGGATTAATGAGCAGAGTTCCGGAGTCTTCAATTCCTTTCCCTCATAGGAATGGGACTCTTTACAAGATTCAATACCTAACTGTTTGGATAGATGGGGAAAAGAATACAGGAAAGCATTTGCAGTGGATGAAGAAGATCTACAGCTACATGGCTCCTTATGTTTCTTTGTTTCCAAGAGAAGCATATGTGAATTATAGAGATCTTGATTTGGGAATGAATCAATGGAATAAGACAAGTTTTGAAGTGGCTTGGCACTGGGGTTCTAGGTATTTCAAGGACAATTTCAGAAGGTTGGTGCTGGTTAAGACTAAGGTAGATCCAGAAAATTTCTTCAGGCATGAGCAGAGCATCCCACCATTACCGATTAGGAAAGGTTAGAAGCAAGAGAGAAGTATCCCACACTATTTAGGATTTACATTTTCTATCTTATTCTGTGTCTAACTTTCTTTTGATTGATCAAAAAATATAAAATAATATCGCGTGTATCATTAAGTTATTAAAAATATATTTTTTGATCAATCAAAAAGATGAAACAAGAAATGAGATGGAAGATTTTATGGGCAGATCTATTTGGCAGGCTATGTTTAATCTTTGTTAGGCTAGGTTGAAAAGCTAATATCAGATAAAATATAACTCTCTGTTTTCTTTTAAGAAATAATGTACTCTTTATATCATTAGTTTCTCTGAATTTCAAAGAGTGCATGTGATTAGTAATACATTAATTTTGTGGATCAGCTGTTGCCTTGGCTACATTTTTATTTCTTGCAACATAAAAAATTATATTTAAAGAGATAATATCTTTTGTTTTATTCCTTCTCAATAAAAAAATTATTTTCAATAACATGAAAATATTTGGAGTATCGAAGAGATGTGAGCAAGGATATGACAATTTTTTTAGGGTGGATTTCAGATTTAAACATATAGAATTTACATATTTTCAGAATGACCTAACTATATCCATATCACTCACTCATAAATCATTTGATAAAGACCTCACAAGAGTCAAAGGTTTTAGTTGTAATCGTTGAGTAATAATTAAGTGCCACTTACAGTATGTCTCTGTTTATATGCCAAATTAAATGGTTGTTATTGGCCACCCACCATTGGAACTGGCCAGTGGTAATGTTGTCATTAGCCATCCTTTCTTATATCTAATTGATTTTTGTTTTACAGGTATATGTTCTTGACTTGTGTAACATGCTTTTTGATCTAAAAATATAAATATAAACACAAGCCATAGATATATATACATCACAAACGATTATTGTACATATGAGGTCATGTCTGAAAGATATGAGCTACAAAATGAAAGTTGAACTGAGCTTAATTCGATATATGTGGAGTGTTCCTAATGATAGAATTGATCTTTATTATCTCTTCCCCTAATTTAAATTCCCTCATTACAATTGCAGTCACTATTTATCTATAAGACAAGGAGAAGAATGTCTATTTACATATTTTGGCAGTTTATATTTAGAATATACATACTACATCTTTTCAATGTGAGATTATTTTTCATCCCGAACAAAACTAAGAACTAATAAATCCTTTTTAACTAAGGCAATTCTAAAGTTTAAACTCATCGTAACTTGATATATGTCTTAAGATTGGACTTACTTTTATTAAGTAAACATCTTTGATAATATATCTATTCTTTTATTGAATTTGACTTATTAGAATTTAAGCAAGTCTCCGAGGCTCAAAGAACACTTACAAAAGTATTTATAAAATATTTATCAAAAAATTTTGGACAGAAACAGTGAAACTAAATTCATGTCCTTCTAAGAAACTATTTTGGTCCTTACCAACTAGATCAATCTTAGTTAAGTATACATGTTTATGGTATATAAAATATTAAGTAATAATTTGAACGCATATAATTAATCACTCTAAGATCTTCTTAATGAAACTTGCAACAAAGTTCTCCAATGAATAAGTTGCCGCCCTACCATCCAACTGCTAAGTTTCTCCATGGTGAAAACCTGTTTCAGTCTGCCACATCACTATTTCATTAACCCGTTAAGGGTTTTGTGGATTACACAAATTAGAATGGCATAGGTTCATAATGATATATTAATTATAGAACCGCCAAACTTCTTGTTTTTTCTACAAAATTTAAAATTTACCAACGCACTTATGTGGCATAATGAACGTGTAACAAGAACTTCTTTCATAAGATCAATAGATAGCTAGCTAGGGATTTGCTACTCTTGAGACATTGACCCAATTAAGTACCGAATAAGTTTGCACATCATTCCACATTATTTACTACTAATATTTTAACAAAATACCTCATGCAGAAACTACATAAAATTGATGTGGAACACTAATAATATATTATCAATGGGCATTAATTCTAGTGCTCAAGTGTATGGGGAGGGGGTCAAGTTTGATCTGAGAGTATGAGGGTACTAAAGTTTTATCTCACGAGGTTACGCCACTTTGTCAAACCACTCTCTCATTAAAGGCACACTTCACTTGTTAGACTTACAATTTCTCTAATTTAGTGTGTGATATATAACTATAAAGTTAAATATCATTTTGGTTCTTCACATTTCAAAATTTGATATCTTATATTTCAAATTTATTAATTTTGTCCTTTAAACTTATGATTATTAGTGGTCATTTATAGATTTATCAACAATTTAAACTTCCAAAAAATATTAGAGGGATGAACTAATAAGAATTTTGATATATGAGAGACTAAATTAATTAAAGTTTAGTACGAAAAACTAAAATAATATTTAACTCTATAACTATATATCACAATAAACACTCACTAAAACACATATCATGTAGGTAAGGTGTTAGCTCAGTATGGGCAAACTTCAGACTTGATCAATTTAAAACCTTGAAGTCATTTTTAATGAGAAAGACTTACCAGTTATTATAAACTTGCAACGAGAAACGTTCTATTGTCATAATCTTGCTATGAGGTAATATTCCATTATTGTAAGCCTTATAAACTTAAAACAAAAAGATAATAAATTTTAGAAGATAAATATGGGCACCTCCCTACTTATTTATACTTTGGCTAATAACTATGTGAAATGAATCTTGATATGTAGTTTCCACTTAATCCATATAATATCAAAAGCGGAAGCACTACCCTCTTGACTCAAGTCGGTTTTAGCATGTCCACACTTCTCCATCACGCATGCACCATATCCATTTTCTCCATTTTTACCTTTCTTATTATTAAGTTTGACAATTTTTCAACCACTGAGACGACCTTCTAGAATTTTAAATTTTCTTATTTCTCACTAAAAAAATTGTATTTCCTATATTACTTATCCTTTGGTATCTTAATTCTTTTCTATACAATTCTTTTTGGGGTTAATTGCACTTTTAGTTTCCTATTCTAACAAAATGAACGTTTTGATCTTTTTATTTTAAAAATGAACTGCTTAATCCCAAGCATATCTAATCAGCTGATGAGACACTAATAATATTGTTTTATTCTGAAACCTTCATTATTAACCTTTCATATGGCAAGTTAAATCATTAATCAAATCCTAATTTTCAGTCAGGGAGATTGAAAAAACTCTCATGCTTTGAAAAATTAAAAATGATTAAGATTGTTTTAGCTATTTAAAAAGGTGGCAATGAGACTGTTAATAGAAGTATATTCGATTCACTAATTCATTATCTAGTATCATGTGCATGTCACATGACCAGCTCATGAAAGGTTTAGACTAAAACTTGATTTTCTTAGTATCATTAGAAGCTAATCTTTGCGAGGTTTAGATGGAGTTGGATACTTGATCTAATCTGTTTATTTTGAACAATCACAGGTAAATATTGTGTAGACCAACACTGCAATTATACATCTTATTGTTTGAACTCTTACCTCCTTTAATTTAAAGTAATGAATAATTCAACCCTACATTTGAAAACTATATAAAATACCCCAAGCATATATTTAAAAAATATATGTAAAAATAGACTTTTAAAATGTCCCATCAAAAAATGAAAATTGTCATGTGTACCACACATTCCCAACGTCCATACTATGCTCTCGAGCTTTACTTTTTTCCTATCATATATATAGATATTGGTGTTATAAAGTTTAAGTGATTTGATTTTTGAAACATGTCAAGATAAATGTATTTCTTAAGATTTAAAAAATATTATGAAAGTACTTATAAATTATTTATCAACAAATTACTCAGATTAACAACAAAATTCGAACATTTATTCTTTTAAGATACTATTTCAGTTTTTATTAACTAAACCAACCATTTTTTATATATGTGTAATTCATTATACTTTTGTCAAAAGGGATGGGGGATGTCTATTTGGAGTTAATCATATCAATTATACACCATCATGCTTTTCTTAAGTGTACACTTCTTCCATTATCTCAGTGGAGCTATTTTCGAAAACATGTGCTTTCCAAGTGGTGGTAAATGGATTCTTTATGGGTTTTGAATCCATTTCTGGGAACAATATGTTTGTAGGTGTCCTGTCTACTGTTGGATTTAGTTGGTGTTCCACTCTAAATTCATCTTCATAATGTCCAAAGCATGACTTATTAATCCAACTCATTTTCATTGCTGCTTTTTGATAAGTATTAGAAATCTTATTTCACACTTGTTCCCCTCGACTAATGGTGTTAAACTGAGTTGGTTAGGTTGGCACGAAAGTTCAAATGAAGAAATGATTCAAGAGCATAGCTAGCATCACCCTTGCTCAAAAAACCGTGTTAGAATAGTTTCGATATAATAAATAAAGAGTTTATAGTCTTACTCAATTCCAATCAACATATATTATTATAAACAGTAATAGTGTTGTCCCATCTCCACTGACCCACAAGAATTTTTTATAAGTAAAAATATATTATATTTTGAGTATTTTTAATATTAAATATAAATAAGTGTTTAAAAATTATAATTTAAATTAATAAATTATTTTAATTTTAAATTAATTTTTTAAAAATTATATGGATCCTCTTATATTATATAAATTATTTATAAATTAAATTATTAGACTTTTCAAGAATATATCCTCTCATGAGAAGAGTTAATCTTTTTTTAAGTTGCTAAAGGTGTTTTAGACTTTTCAAGAATATGGGTGTGTTCCTACAGAAAAGGGGGTGTACCAAAAGAAAGGACCAATGATTTTTGAGTTATTAAAATAATGGCCCAGTCTAGTCCTACTAATTAGTGACATCAAGTTGACCCAACATTTTTGACTGGCCAAGCTGGGCCCAACCCGAATTATTTCAATATCTAATTTATGGGGCCCATCTTTTGCCCTAAAAATGAGTTAGGGCAATGTGTAGACCCAACTAGGTAACCCATCAAACTCATTCACTTTAGTAAACATTGCAGTTTTCCTTAGGATCTGTAAATGGGAATATGATATGATTATTGATTATAATTAAAAAGTGAGTCTTAATTACTCTTTGCAACAAAAAAAATATATATATATTGTAGGAAAATTTGGCTGGTATTTCACTACTTAGAGAAAAATCTCATTTTGTCACTAATACGGAAAACAACTCACAATTTTAAGTAAATAAAATAAACTCTCATATTTTATGTTAAGAATAAAATTAAATCTTTTGTATAAACCAAAAGTACTTTAATAAAGTTTGTTTTTGTATTTAATTTAAAATATGAGAGTTTATTTTATTTAATTTAAAATGTAAGAATTTATTTTAAAATTAATAATAATGTAAAAAGATAAAATGAGATGTTTCTCAAAACATTGACTAATGGTCTTACAACTTCTTGTTCATACCTAAATTAAGGGTGTTTTGCCGTGTAAAAGCATTTACCTAAGTCCTTCATAATCAAAATAAGTTCTTGACAAACATAGTAGAATAATCAACTACAATCTGACAAGATGCTTAATGGATAGACCTTTTCCGGCATTAAAGGTAATTTACTTTCCATGCAATTTAGATTTCGAAAAGATAATTAATTTGTAACTTTTCGTGTAATTATTGTACGGATTATATATGAATTATTGGGGACAACCAAATTATTTTGATACACTGATGCGACATTTGTATTAACATTAGAGTATTATTTTTTGGGTTTTACCAAATACCATCCCCTACTTTAACAAATATCACCCCCTTTAATTTTTTTTTGCAAAAATACCTAAAATACCCTTATTATTAACACTCATGCAGCCCCCTTATTTTACATGAAACGCTTCTCCATAAGCGTTTTGATATTAAAAACGCTCATGTACAAGCGTTTTAAGGCAAAAATGCTTAAACACCACCCCCTTGTATGTTGTATTTTTGTTTTGAATCAAAAAAAATTTTTTAGTGCGTCAAACGCTCTTATACAGGCAATAATAGCTCCAAAACGCCCCTACACAAGCGTTTATATCTCAAACGCTTATGTAAAAGTGTTATCATCTCAAAAACGCTCGTGAAGGAGCGTGAAATGAAAAAAAATATATATATATATATATATATATATATATATATATATATATTTAAAATTAAATATGTAATAATTAATAATATTTTTAAAATTATATATATTTTTAATAAATTAATATAATTTTTTATCATACAATAATTATAAATTATTAATTATTAATATAAATTATAAATATATATATATTTTTTACTAATAACGTGAAATATATATACGTATTACTTATTCTTCAACGCCTCTTGAGAGGCGTTGAGGAATAAGTAACATGCGTTGAGGAATAAATAATATATATATATTTTAAAAAATATATATTTAATTTAAAAAAATTATAAAAATATATAATTATTTTTAAAAATATATATAATGAATTTTAAAAATATTATAAATTATTAAATATTTAATTTTAAAAATATAAATATATTTTTTAAATATAAATAATGTATTTTAATTTAACATAATATATATATATATATATATATATATTTCACTATAACGCCTCTTTAGAGGCGTTGATCACCGCGTCTGGCGTTTATATATATATATATTTATAAAATATATATTTAATGTAAAAAAATTATAAAAATATATAATTAATTTTAAAAGTATACATAATAAATTTTAAAAATATTATAAATTATTAAATGTTTAATTTTAAAAATATATATATATTTCTTTAAGTATAAGTAATGTATTTAAATTTAATAATATATATATATTCATATTTCACTCAACGCCTCCTCAGAGGCGTTGATTATCCTCAACGCTTCTGAAGAGGCGTTTATATAATAACGCTTATGCATAGGTATTTTTTAGCTATTAATGTTTGTGTATGAGCGTTTTTAGCCATAAAGTGGGGGTGGGGGAAAGGACACAAGTGGTATTTTTTTAGCCTATAATGGTATTATGGTCATTTCACGCGGAGGGGGGTGGTGTTTGTTAAAGTAGGGGTGGTATTTGGTAAAACCCTTATTTTTCTTTGGCGTTGGTACATATTGATGTGACATTTGAAAACAAAATGTCAGTTTCATTAAGGTGAGGCGGGGCACAGTAAAAAAAAGAAAGATAATGTCAACTTAGATTTATATAGAAAATCATATTTACTCCAAACCGTTATGTACAATATTATGTCTGTGTTAAATGCAAACCCTATTAATAAATAAGGTCAAATCATTGTTCCCATAGCCATCCCTTTGTGCATCTATTCATGGAGGACAGTGAGCAAAGGCAACCACTTCTCCCATCAACACTCACAAACGCTCACCACAACAACCGCCATGACGGCGCCGTTTTCACCGCCGGAGTAAATGATATCCCTCCCATCACCGGCCTCAGAGATTTCTGCAGAGAATTCTCATTCGAAAGCAAGAAGCTATGGTACCTTTGTGGTCCTGCCATCTTCACCTCACTAGCACAGTTCTCCCTCGGCGCCATCACCCAGACCTTGGCTGGCCACCTCAGCACCATCGATCTCGCCGCCGTTTCCGTCGAGAACTCAGTCATCGCCGGCTTGTCTTTCGGTATCATGGTAATTACTTAGAAATTTCACCCAACAAGTTCATTTGGATAGTGAAGTTATCTTTAAAAGTATTTCACTTCATGAAAGTAAAGGGGAAAAAACTATTTTCTAGCTTTAATAATTTTTTGGACAAGTATTAGAATGTTTATCTTTTGGTGAGAAAATAGAAGTTTAGATGAGCTTTTCAATACTTACAAAATATTAAGCTAAAATTGTGGATTTTTTGAGAGAAGTACTTTTTTGAAAATTTGAATAAGAAGAAATCCATATGCAAGATAAGAAATGGTCATAGAGCTGGGAAGGAAACAGTTCCCTACTCCTCGAAGTGGTAAAATCGTGTTTGGATTTACTAAATTTAAATATGTTATATAATATAAATTATTGAATAAATCTGATAAAACAATATAATTATTTGTTTAACAATTTATATCAGATTGTATCATTCAATTGTGGTGAATTTGGTCTATTAAGATTTATCTCTTTCTTTGTCCTCAAGTTTTTCCTAAAGTGCTAGAATGTCTATCTAAATTTCAGTGTAAAAAATCTTTAAAAATTACTTTATTGAGCTAAAAGTAACGCAATTATTTCTGGGTATTAATTGATGTCCAAAAAAAGTAGAATCATTTCTTCAATGAACTTTAAAAAATGAATATAAAATGTGGATTTGATTTTGGATTTGCAGCTTGGAATGGGAAGTGCTTTAGAAACGCTGTGTGGCCAAGCCTATGGAGCTGGACAGTTAAACATGTTAGGCATATACATGCAAAGATCATGGTTCATTCTCATCTCCACCGCGTTGCTTATGAGTCTTCTCTACATTTTCGCCGGAGCCTTTCTAAAAGTGATCGGACAAACGCCGGCAATATCTCACGCGGCTGGAATGTTCTCCATTTGGATGATTCCACAGCTCGTCGCTTACGCATTGAACTTCCCAATTGAGAAGTTCTTGCAGGCCCAGAGCAAGATCATGGTCATGGCGTGGATTGCGGCTGCGGCGTTGGTTCTGCACACGGTGTTTAGTTGGTTGTTGATGTTGAAGCTGGGATGGGGCCTCGTCGGAGCTGCGGTGGTGCTGAACTCGTCGTGGTGGTTCATAGTTTTGGCTCGGCTGGGATATATTTTTAGTGGAACTTGTGGCCAAGCATGGACTGGGTTCTCTTGGAAAGCTTTTCAGCATTTATGGGGTTTTGTACGTCTTTCCCTTGCCTCAGCTGTCATGATGTGGTTAGTCATAAATTTTATCATTCTTATGAGTTTGACACAAATAACATAATTTAAATTTTCTAGGTTACACTTTAAAAATCTCTTTAGGTGAATTTAGTAATTTTTTTAATAAAATTGATATCATCATAACATTGACTAATATATATCAAATTAAATATGATCATAAAAACAGTTTTTCATATTAAATTTTAATATAATTATATTTTTTAAGAATTTAACCCATTTTTAGTTAGAACTTGAGTGAATAGAGAATGAAACTTAAAAAATTGATGACCTTTTTCTAGAAATACATTTAACTAATTATATAATATGGATTAAGGGATATTTTATGTGATACTAGATATTAAATGAGTTTTATAAAAAAATTATATAATGTGCATTTACCTTAATCACACATTTATTTATTTCCATATTCGTCAACTTCTTGTTTTGGTTTTGTACTTAGTATGTTTAACAATTTGTGGATGAAATGTACTCATTCCTATTTATCATGAGAACAGTCTATAGTAAATATCAACTTAAAATATTTTATCTATTAAGAAATTTGTGTAAATTAATTGACAAAAATTGTTCTTACTTAATTATATGTTTTAGTTTTGAATCTTAAAAATATAATTATATTAAAAATTTAATAAAAATAATTTTATTATACTTATAATCTTACACAACTCAAATTAAATTAATTATAAAATAAAGCGTTCATGTCAACTTCATTTGGATTGATGCAATATTTTTATTTCTACCATCAAATAAATAAAACTTGATCTGTTAAGTGGGATTTGAACCTTTAAAATATTTTATTTAGACTAAAATCTATTAGATCTGACATTGTCACCTAACGGTATAAATTATCAAAATGAATACTACTCCCTTGAATAAGACATGATTACGTGATTCATGTGTGCATTGTCTTCTAATAGTATAAATTATTATATGTATGCTCGATGGTTAATACTAAACTGCATATTGGAGTCGACTATACTAAAGTAAATTCAGTTTCATAAATATACAGTATCTGCATTTATTTGACCTAGCTCCACTAAACATTAATTATAATATTTAATTGCTACAGAAGATTGAATAATTAATTTGAAGCTTCATTTCTATCTTCTGACGAGAGCCATGTGCAGTTTGGAGGTGTGGTATTTTATGGCTTTGATTCTCTTTGCTGGATATCTGAAGAATGCAGAAGTATCGGTGGATGCCATGTCTATTTGGTACGTGAACATTAATTTGATGGGGACAGAGCTTCTATGAAATTAATCTCATCGACCAAGAACAATCTTATTATTAACCACTAATTAAATAATAAATAGTAGGATTTTTAAATTAATATAAATAAACAAATTTGTCCTTTTCTTAATAAATGCATGCTTCATGCAAGACTTTCAGTAATTATAACATATTGAAAAAGTTTTTTTTTTTTTTTATGTGAAAGTCTTTTTTAGTTATTAGCACATTTAACAAGATTTATTTTTAAATAAAATTAATTTTTAATTTATTCAGATATTAATTTAGCAAAATGGCCATTATGCTAAGTATATCATAATAATATAATTTAAAACTAAAACAGTAAAAAAAATTCTATTTGTATGACTAAACACCCTAAATGAAAATTTTAGTAGAACAATATCGAAAAAAAAAAAAAAAAAGGATTTGTCTTTTGTTTTGGTTTTGTATATAATAGAATTTATTATGCTTTTTCCCCTCTTTGTTTTTCTGTTTAATTTCTCGTCAACCATCAGTTTATTTCAATGTATATTTGCTTAATTGTCTGGAATTGAATTTGAATGCAGCATGAACGTATTAGGGTGGACCATCATGATTTCCTTCGGGATGAACGCAGCAGTAAGGTTTGTCACAGATAAAATTCTTTAATTCAATGTGCAACTGTTGAATTTCATAGTTGCTTAATTAAAAGATTTCATAGGTAGACTATCTTGATCATAAAAATTTATAAAAATTTAGAAATTGGTGGATATTTCATCATATAATCTAATTATATAATCTAATTTTAACAAATAAGAATTAGATTTTAAATTACAAGTCTTCACATGTGTTAGATATTTAAGAATTTTAAATTTATAAAAAATTTAACAAGGATTATCAATATCACAAACGTGATTTAACACAATTAGATAAAAAAAAAAAAAAATTTTAAATAAAATTATTAAAGAGAGTAAACATGAAAGACTTATTCTTAAAGTAGTTGAATCTCTTATGATCAACGTTACGACATGACATTATTCTATAGCATTTATACACCATTATGATATCAACCAAATGACTTGTAGTACTGAGGTTGGCTTATGCATTTTGTATTTGTGGATCATAAAATGTGTGTCAAAATCAGTTTAACCTAAATGCTTAAGCTTTATTAAGAGATTATCGATTTTATATTATATCCAATGAGATGTATTACTCGTTTTGATTAAGATTGAATCTAAATCTTTGCAGTGTGAGAGTGTCAAATGAACTAGGAGCTGCTCACCCAAGAACAGCAAAATTCTCTCTAGTGGTTGCTGTAATGACCTCGTTTCTCATTGGTCTCTTCCTCTCCATTCTTTTACTCATCTTTCGCAAACAGTATCCTTCATTATTTTCCAACGACTCCAGAGTAAAAGATCTGGTCATCGATCTCACACCAATGCTGGCCATTTCCATTGTCATCGATAGTGTTCAGCCTGTTCTTTCAGGTAATTACACTATTGAATGTATATTATTTTTATGACCAACAAGGAGTCTTGGGATAAACTATGGCACAGAGTTTGAAATAACAGATTTTGTTCTAATTGTGTAACTATTTCTCTTTCTTATACATATATATTTGCTACATAACGGTATGGAGATTGAGTTAAATATCATTTTCATCCCTTATATTTATAACCTTAATTAATTTTATACATCACACTTAAGCTTATCAATTTCGCCTCTTACATTTCAAAATTATCAATATTATTTCTTACACTTTGAAAACACAAGATTAACCCACGGTTGATGAGTTTAGTGGCAGTATAAACTACCCGAAAATCATATTTGATAAAATTGATTAGGATTATAAGTGTGAAAAACAAAAATAATATTTAAGATTTGAACCTATGATATTTACACCAATTATGTATAGTCTTATTACTATCTTTTTTTTTTTTTTTTTTACTTATAAATGTATATTTGCAGGTGTTGCCATTGGAGCAGGATGGCAAACTGCAGTAGCTTATGTAAACGTTACATGTTACTACCTAGTTGGTATTCCATTGGGTCTTCTCTTGGGTTACAAGCTTAACTTTGGGGTGTTGGTGAGCTCTTCTCATCTTCTTACCCTGATTTTTTCTTTTTTCCTTTTAGTAAATTAAATACAATTTTGGTTCTCAAAAAATTCCCTGTCTATCACTTTAATTAGACACCAAACCATCATCTTTTTGGAGGACTGAATTGGCAAACAGATGAGTATTTCAAAGACTAAAATGGCACCAGATATAAACTATGGACTAAAGTGGTAATTTAGCATTTTTCAATCGTGTGATCATAATGGCAGTGAATAATAATGAAGAGTGCTCGTTTTTGTGGATGATGATTTTTCAGGGCATCTGGATTGGAATGCTGGGAGGGACCATTCTGCAAACCTGTGTTCTTATTTTCATGGTTTATAGAACTAATTGGAATACAGAGGTAAGGTTTTATATATATCCAAAACTAACATTAAGGTTAGAAGCATGCAATAAGATTTAACGTGAGAATGTGAAAATTAGGGCTAACATGGTGTAAATGCCATATATGCAGGCATCTCTTGCACAAGACAGGATAAAGATATGGGGTGGCCACAACAAAGATTCTCAAGTGAAAGAAATATCAGAAACTTGAAGAATAAGGCTAAATCTTTCTTGATTAATGCCACTCCTTTCAAATTCAGATAAAATTATTTATCTCATTTGATGTGTTAAACTATGTTTCATAAGATTGTGATTGGTCAAATTTAAAAATAATATTATGAAATGTCATAAATAACCTATTTAACTAATTACAATATTATAAGACAGAAAATTTTGTTCGCTCTTAAACCATGAGTGGTCTATTACCAATTTGCAACTATATTTTAAATGGCAACAGGCCACTCATGCTTTAAGAAGAGTTGGTGGTCATCAAGGAAGTTTTTAATGTCAATTGTGTGTTAGTGCTGATCAAGTTATTTTAAAGAATCACTTTTTGTGATCCTTGAATTCAATCGCAGTGACTCTTTCACACTTTTAGAAATTATATTGTAGGCTACGATTTATTAAGATTTGGAAGAAAGTTCCCAACCCTTGACAAAACAAATTATATAAGCTTTTTATTGTGAGCAATGGACTGCTTTACATATAACTACATATATATATATATATATATATATATATATATATATATATCGAGCTTTATTGTAAGAAGTGATGAAGAAGTCATGCCAGAACTCCATTACATAAACAACTTATATAATACTTGTTTATTTTGCTTCATTCTCTCATATCTTCTGAATTTAAACTGTAATCAGTGTAATAATAAAAGTATTATGAGTTACAAATGTATCTCTACTAAAAAACTAAACTATAATAACAAAATAGTCTTATAAAGTAAATACCTATGCATTGTATTTTATAAAACATTTCATTAAATACAACATTTGTGATTGTGTTATTTGTGTCACTATTTTGTCCTGTTACACATACCTTTAGGCCACTGCAACTTTTAATTAGAGAGAATGCGACATATAATTGGCCATAACTAAATATAAGATGCAATAGATATACATTAACATGAGATAGTGATTGGCCTTGGCTTTTATTAATTATCATTAATGCAAAACAAACTTGCACTGAGAATTGCCTTTGCTTCAACTCAAAGGGCATTCTTTCATCTGAAGAAGTCAACTTCATCCTTGGCAAAAATACCTTTTTTCCAACTTTAATACCTGATATAATTTTTCCTTCAAGTACATGATTTTCAAATTGTGTGATGAGTAGCCTTGTCCCATTACATAGGCTATTCTTTTTATCTATATTCCTCAGTAACATAACTGGAACGCCAACCTTCAATGTTAATTTATGAGCAAGAAGACTAGATGGTGTTACACCATTCAAGAATTCAGGGGTATGGATGTTATCAATCGCATTACCAAATGACTTACATATATTGTCTAAGTTAAGGTATGTTTTCTCTTGACCTGGCATTAAAGAAATATTGTAATCATTTATTCTCTTTACAAAATCTATCTTTGAAGTAAATATTGCCCTTTCTTGAAAATAATTTGGGTCATCAATCTTTAAAAAATGAAAGATTACATGATTATGTATTGTATAATCTTAGTAAATCTCTAAGGCTTCTATCAAGTGCCTCAAAGCAATATTTATGGACCATGAGTGCCTCATCCCATATGATGAATTTTGTAGCAACTAACAACTCAGCTAAGTGATTTTTTGGATTAATATTGCAATATGTTTCTTCATTCACATTAAGAAGTATACAAAATCTTGGATGTGCAGTTCTATCACTAAGAAGTAGAAGAGAAGCAATACCACTTGATGTCATTGCTAGCACTATATCTCCTTGGACCGTATTTCAACAGATAATGTTCTATATATATAAGATGTTATATATAACTTTTTATATGTACATCAAAATATTTATGAACAATTCCCCTAATCTTTAAAAAGTGCTACAACTCTCATAATAATAAAACAATGTTCAGATCAAAAAAAAATTAAAAAAGAAATAAAAGAATAAAAGAAGGCTACAACTTAGTTTAATCAATTAGGTCATACTGAGAGAAAAAATGTTCAGCTTTTTCCAATCAAAGGAGTAAATTTTTTTAAGAAAAAAGATCCGGTGGTATCTTGCGGATCGGGAGTTTTGAACCCGACGTGAATCGAACACGCAACCTTCTGATCTGGAGTCAGACGCGCTACCATTGCGCCACGGATCCGAAGATGTCATTTCGTCTATTCTAATTTATCATAACACTTTAATGAGCTTTTACTCAAGTTCACCCTTTTGGGCCCAACATTGATCCATTACCGTTCTCTAATTGAAGCCGTTTAAAAATCTATAGTTGTCTTTTCCTGTTATTGTATCCACTGCTGAGCAAAATTTAACTAGTCAAACCAAACCAACCAAACAGAAAACAAATTCATTTAATTGGTTAGTTATGATTTTATAATTTTAAAAATTGATTTTTGTCCATCAATTTTGGTTTTATATCTTTCTTAATTGATGAAAACCAAACTAACTAACTAAAGTATTATGAACTTTAATTTTTTTTTTATATATTATGTTATTTAATGATTGAGTTATTTTATTTATTGACTCAGTTATTCAAATATTATGTCATCTTAATGTAAGAAGACAATCAATATTGCTAATTGTTATATGTTTTAATCTTGTGTAAGTATGGTTACTCAAAACAATAGTTTTTTCTAGTAAAGAAATTTAAAAAGTGATACTTTTGCTATGTATTGTATTAATTTTTGTTAATTTTTCCCTCCAAGCTTTTGCACATATGTTTGGAACCGAAGAAAGACAACTTCTATAAATATCTTTATATATTTTAAGCTTGTTATCTATGTATTCCTGTTTTACTTATGTGATTCTTAATAAGATGTCATAGATACTCTAAAAAAATAACTCATTTTAACATATCCAATAATAACATTTTTAGTTTGTATTAAACCGACAAGAAGAATTGTCATTGTCAATGAACTATTAATTGACCATTTAACTAGTTAAAATCAAATCGTCAATTTTAAAATATAATCAATTGATTATCGGTTTGATAAAATTACACGTTCGGTTAATGTCAATCAATTAAAAACATGCTCAGCCCTAATCCCCAATGATCTCGATTTCAGTGTCTGGTGATGGAAGAATTTATAATTATTCTTATGGAAGAACAGTGAGTGCTAAGGAACCCCATTTTTATTGATTCAACTAGTTAAGAAGCTAAAATTGAAACAAAAGAAAAAAAAAACTAATTTCACGAAACCATAGCCATATGATACAAGAATAGCTAACTCAGTCACTTGATCACAGCTCTTACTTTTCTTGATCAAATTATATATCAACAGGCAAAAGATACAATTTCAGTTTTTGGTAATGGCCACTAGTTCTTTGCTAAACTGAGGTTTGAAAGGACTGCAAAAAAAAGAAAAAAAGAAAATCTCAGTTTTCTAATGGAAAAAGTTAATGCTTTTTTTCTTTTGGAATTTTTAAAAGAAATTTCAAAGGAATTCTCTTCTGTTGGAAAATTTACTTGCATGCACATATTTAGAAGGGGAGGAGAATTGATTATGGCACGTTGCTTAAGTGAGTGATGCTAAGTATTTTGCAACGGGCTCAATTAATTTCCATTGCAAAATTTTGCAACAGCCTTAGGGTTTGCAAGAGAGCATTGAAACTTTGAAATTAAATTAGAGCAAGAACATTTTCATTGCAAATTTTACCAAAGGTTTGACTATTTGTCTTGGGTAGAAATCTCTGCGTGGATATTCAAGAACACCACCAATAACAAATACCATATATACAGTAAACTTTCACCATTTCATTTCTCTACTAACTTCAGAGCCATTATAATGATAATGTGTTCCTAAAGTGCATATGTTATTGTTTTACCTATCAATAGATTCTGTTTGATTTTATTCCTTACATAATGTGAAAATAAAACTAGTAGTGATCATATGCATACGATAATTAACAAGAGCAAAAGGAGAAGATATAGAAATGGCCAAAAACAACGTCTTCTATCTCATGTCGTATTTAATTTCCTTTTTATCGGTAAAAAAAGAGAAAAGGAATGGAATGGGGCATATACATAAGATGTTTACCCAAGTAAGTGATAAGATCAATACATATATTAAAGTAAAGATCTCTTAAAATTTATATAAATTCCTCATTACAAAATGATTTGATAGAAAGTTTTGTCACCTTGTAGTGTTGCTTGGCTCAAACCGAATTAATCAATACTCAATGTGATACTGAATATCATTGGTATACCAAAAAAAAAAAAAGAGTGCTTTTCTGGCTTTCCTTTTATGTAAACACGAAGGGACTAATAAAGGAGAGGAATACTCTGCTCATTCCTAAAGAAATTATCTGGATCAACCTTTGTCTTGATTTGAGCCAATCTCTTGAAGTTGCCCTTAAAGTATTTCTTGCCCCATGCACTTGCTTCTGAGAAGCTTGTGTTACTTCCCTTATTGGTACCTAAATCAAGATCCCTATAATTGATATAGGCAGCTCTTGGAGATTTGGAAACATAAGGAGTCATATACTTGTAAAGTTTTCTTATTGAATGAAGATTCCTTTTGAAAGCCTCAGCACCACTCTCTTCCCATGGCAAGTAATATTGTATGTTATATAAATTACCCTTTCTGTGAGGAAACGCAGTCTCAGTTTCCAAAATCTGAGCCATTTTTCCACCAAAGGGTTCTAATATCACCATCAGTTTCGTCTCCTCTTCCAGGAAAATTTTCCAAACCCCTTCAAGCCCAGTTTCTGGCATGGGATCCATTACAAAATCAGACTTTGCCTTGAAGAAAATCTTGGGACTAACAATTCTGTTCAGCAAAACTTCAAGAGGGTCATCTTTTTTGAGATTAGCAAAATATAACACAGAGCGAATCCAGCTCATTTCAATGCAGTCTTCTGCACTTAATCCCAATTCTGGAAAGCTCTCTTTCATTGTTGTGATAAACCTTTCTTTTTTCCCAAGGAAGATAGAGTTAAAGCTTGCTTCAACTGTTTTGGGTTCACCACTGCTCCCTCCACCAACACTGTGAGCATAGATTCTGATGTAAAGATCTTCATTCAGCTCATGTGCTAGATGCTGCCATCTATGAACAAGCTTGGTGGCTCCTTCTTCTAGTGTTCTACGAATTGTGAACCCGGTCACAACGCTTGGAACTCGAACAAGCTTGATCTTCCAAGCAAGAATAACTCCAAAGCCGGTGCTGCCACCTCCTCTAATGGCCCAAAACAGATCCTCTCCCATTGTTTTTCTGTCAAGAACTTTCCCATTTGCATCAATTAGGTAAGCATTGATGATCTTATCCGCGGCAAGGCCATGTTTTCTGACCATGTTGCCAAAGCCTCCACCGCTGAAGTGCCCGCCAACTCCAACACTAGGGCAGACTCCTGCAGGGAATCCATGGATTTTACTTGCCTTGAAAATTTCATAGTAAAGCTCACCTAATGTTGCCCCAGCTTCAACCCAAGCTGTTTCATCTTCAAGGTTGATTTCAATTGAACGAAGGTTGATTAGGTCAATGAGGATAAATGGGGTATCACAAAGATAAGATAGGCCTTCATAGTCATGGCCACCACTTCTGATTCTGATCTGCAGCCCTTGTTTTCTGCTGCAAACAATGGCTGCTTGAATTTCAGAAGCTTGAATTGGTGTTATGATGAGAAGTGGCTTATGGGAAGAATTCAACCATCTAGGGTTTTGTTGAGAGAATTCTAAGATATTTGAATAACTTGGGCTACTTGGGGTGTAGATTGTTTCCAAGAATTCAGAGTGATTGCTATGAAACATGCATTCCATGAAAGCTTCTTCTATTAGAGTAGAAGCTGCCCATGGAGATGCAAGAACAAGAATCAAAAACAGTTGAAGATAATCCATATTACTTCTAGGGATTGTTTGCCTCAAATCGCTTGAGCTAGAGAACTTGTTGAATGAATCCATTATATATCTGCATTGCTTTTCTGGTAAACCAGTCATTGTTTCTTAATCAAGTGACCATGAGAAAATTCTTAGAAAAGTGACACTATAACTGCATCCAATTCAATGCAATTAATATACCTAATAATTTAAGCGAGCTTGCTTAAATTATTTTGGTATGATTAAATAAATTTATGTACCACTAGCTGGCATACATTAGTCAACATTTCAGCCTAATAGGCTCTTTTATAAGATCATTGCTGAGTTAGTGAACAACCTTAATGAGCTGTTTTGTGTGAGCCAAGCTTGAATCTAAAAATTTAACTTAGTTCAAACACAAATTGAGCTGTAAACTTGATAAAAAAATATAGTTTTTATGTAATCTGAATGCAGGACCTTATCATAGCGATCACAGTACCACTGGATTAATTGTTTGGTTGTGATCAGCATAATAAAATATTATTGTGAACTAAACTTTTAAGTTTTACTCATCTCTTGTCATACTTTATTGTTTAACATTTGTTTATAGTTTCCCGTGTTCCTCAGGGATCGCAGCCCACGTATCCAAGATTTCCTATGTCTGTGGTTGCAATTTATTTTTATTTTTTTAATTCAGCAAAACCGCAGCCCATGTGTCTAATTTTTTTTTTTTTTTAAAATAAAATTCAATATTAAAAATGATTACATGAATAAAACCATCTCATATTTAAATGTTTAACAAGTGTTGAGCAAATTTCTATACAGAAATTTAGTTATATACTTGCGTGCACTCTATTACTGAATGAGAGTCCAAGGCTGCCAACTTGTGTACCAAAAGTTCAGGGTAAACCATGAGCATAAGCAATTTCTAATGCTGCAGTTCATGGTAATTGATTTTTAGTGCTATATCACAAACTTCTAGTGGTTCTAATATGAGATGGATTTAGTGGAAGAAACCTATATTGTAAACTTTTGAATTAATGATTATTGGAACCAACAAAATTTCTAGCACCTACAAATTTAAGTAAATTTAATTAATAATTTCCAATTTTGATATGTTGTAGTTTTATCTGTCTACATGTTTGTCGCTGGCTTGCATAAAGGATAATAGATATGGATCTCCTGTAGTTGTTACCTAATAGAAGCAGCCTCTCAATTGTCAAATGAAATTGTTATTGTTGTGATAACTTCATTCAATAGCTGAGAAGTTACTACTATTGGATAATAACTGTAGAAGAATCAGGTCTAAGGATAATGCAGAATATTTCAACTTTCTTTGTCATTGCCTTTAAGGACAATGTAAACATCTCAAGTCATAATTTGCAGAAATGAGAAAATTTATTTTCTTGTTCGTTAATGAAACCATGAAAACTATGATAGTTGGGGAATTTGAGAATCAAGTAAGGACGATTTTGTACATTAACCTGGCCCTTGATCTTCATTAACCTTGCAAAGTTTCCTTTGAAGTAATTTTCTCCCCATTGCTTTGCTTTTTTATACCCTCCATTTCCGTTCACACCTAAGTTGGATTCTTTGAAACAAAAGGTGGACATGTGGCAAGTCCCACTAGGCTAAGAAGTTAACCTAGTTGGACTTGAGGAGGAGTGTTGAAGAGGAAGTTCTACACAGATGGAAAAAAGAAGAAAACAAAGGGGATATAAATCGAAGTGAGCACATGTCCAAATGTCTAAGGGCATTTGGACATAGTGGCTTCTCTTGCTTTATTCCACTACAGATTTCAACAGTTTCTATACATCTAACAAACCTCTATGCTTTTTTGTTACCATATGAGGAAAGATTAATGGATTCACAAACATCTTATATAAACAAGTTGAAGTGGCTCAATTGCTCTTGTAAAAACTTCTTTTGATTGATGGGCCCACACACATCGGTTTGAACAAGTTAAAGTGGCTCAAATGCTCTTGTAGAAGCTTCTTTTAGAAAGTTCTTTCTTGCATGTTTGTCAATAAAACACTCATCACACAATTGGTCAAGATGGTTGATTGAAGGCATCTCTTTCACTATCTTCTTTTCTCCCAGAGCATTGAGTGCTTCAAAATTTAAGTGATCAAATCTCATGTGCCAACATCATGCTTCATCTTGCACGTTAGCTTTCAAATATTTTTCTTCAATAGTGTTAAGGTTCAACACAAACATTCTATTTTTAGCCATAAATAGCTTAAGCATCTCTCTTATTGGATAGCAGTCATCAAAGACTACAGAAGATTCTATCCAACTCAATTCTTTCTAGTCTTCTTGCCCCTAACAATGATTGTCTTTTGGCCTTTAAGATTCTTAGTGGCTGAAATATTTATTTGCTCTTATGAACAAATTTTCATCCAAAAAAAGGTGATATTTGCTACAACTTATGAATCAATCTTGTTGTTCCTCGTTCCAGTCTCTAAGCAACATTAAACATATTCGCCTTGGTTAGAACAGGAACCAACTCTATTGTCCCTTCAACAACAATACCAAAACTGCCACACCCCACCAAAGTCCTCACCCATTGTTCTTCTGTTAACAATTTCACAAGAGTAAGACTGGAATAGAGAGTTATAAAAAGACAACTATGAGCAAAGTGAGAGTGTGCTTATGTGAATAGAAGAGATCACGAGAATAAATTCATAAAGAAATAGAAAATATATAGAATAGAGGAAGAAGCAAAGAGCAAATCAAGAAAATGACAAAAAAAGAATAAAAGGGTAGGTGAGAAAAAAGAGTAACAATAATAAAAGCAGAGGAGAAAGGGGGTGATACGTGTGTAAGTGGATAATATATTGAGAAGGAAAAAAGAGGGAGAAAAGTGAGAGAGAAGAAATAAAGAAGGCAAAAAGAGATAGAGAGAGCAACCACAGAATATATAGAAAAGCAAATAAACATAGGAGACAAGAAGAGAAATAGTTGGAGAGTGAGAAACTTAACTTGAAAAAGGACTACGTCTTACTCTTGATAGGCGAGGCACCCAAGTCAAACGTGGATATTTCTTACTTTCTAGCATTTTATTTTATTAGTACAGCTTGTAAATATTTTTGGCATTATTATATTGCTGGTCATAACAAGTTAGCAAATTTAATTTTTTAGTAATCATTTCTCTCTTGTGACCTAAAGGTTTAGAGAGAAGGGAGGCTATCTCATTCTAAAGGCTAATATACTACAAATCCTAACAAAAAATTATAAAAATACTTAAAAATTGTCTACTAAAAGGAGAATGCTTGCAATAGGATTTCAACCTAAGAATTACAAGCAAAGTAGCTGAACCAACTCCTAATGGCTTCTAGTAACCATCTTTCACACAGGTAGTTTAATTGGAGTAGTGCTCATCACCTTTCTGACTCAATTCTTCTCTAGCTTACAAACCAATATTTTAAATTCAAAAGGCATTTCCAGTCCCCATTTTCTTAGCACAATTGGTGAGTCCGCATTCTTTCAGATACATTGTGACAAGAACAAATAATTTTATTTTAAATGTATAATCTGTGGAGAAACTATAAATTTATGTTATTGTCACTCAATATATAAGTTAGTTTAGTAGTATTAACAACAACAAATCTTATCCTATTAGATAAGGTTAACTATTTAAATTACATAACGCTATTATATTTTGTTAGAAACCAGATTTTGTTTAGCAACATCAAGGATTGAAAATATAAATTATGACGAATTGAGGTGGGCAAAGCTTGAAAGTTCAATAGAATCATATTTTATCATCTAAGCTGTGAGCTCCACTCCAAGTGTGCTAAATTCCCAGGCTCAAGCTTGACTTACACCAAAAAGTTGTTTAAGCTCACTCATTAATATACTCAAATCAATGAACTGAAAGAGCCTTTTAGGCTCAAATGACTCATTGCCAGATAACGTCATCTAAATTTAATTAATTATTCCTAAACAATTTAAGCATTCATACTAATATTATTTGATTGATTGCATATAATACGGTTGGTTGCATTTATACTTTCTATTTCAATAAAATCTCTTACAACTTCATCTTGATTGTTTAGGAAAAACAGTGACATGTTACCAGAAAACCAGTCTATACCAAGAAAGGAATAAAGACAAATTAAGTGGCACATATATGATGTACTCGTCCTCACCAACTCAACAAGTTCCATAGCTCAAGAGAAGTGAGGCGAAGTATTATTCCTAGAAACTAGATGGGTTATCTTCAACTACTTTTGATTCTGGTTCTTTCGTCTCCATGGGCAGCTTCTACTTTAGAAGAAGAAGCTTTCATGGACTGCATATCAACCCAGTTTGAAGGTAACCAGATCTTGGAAACAATCTACACCTCAGATAACCCAAGTTATTCAAATATCTTAGAATTCTCTCAACAAAACCCTAGATGGTTGAATTCCCCACATAAGCCACTTCTGATCATAACACCAATTCAAGCTTCTGAAATTCAAGCAGCCATTGATTGCAGCAGAAAACAAGGGCTGCAGATCAGAATCAGAAGTGGTGGCCATGACTATGAAGGCCTATCTTATCTTTGTGACACCCCATTTATCATCATTGCCTCATCAGCCTTCGTTCCATTGAGATTAACCTTGAAGATGAAACAGCTTGGGTTGAAACTGGGGTAACATGAGGTGAGCTTTACTATGAAATTTCCAAGACAAGTGAAATTCATGGATTCCCTGCAGGAACCTGGCCCAGTGTTGGCGTTGGCGGGCACTTCAGTGGTGGAGGCTTTGGCACAATGGTGAGAACATATGGCCTTGCAGCAGATAATGTCATTGATGCTTACCTGATAGATGCAAATGGGGAAGTTCTTCACAGAGAAACAATGGGGGAGGATCTGTTTTGGGCCATTAGAGGAGGTGGCAGCGTGGGCTTTGGAGTCATTCTTGCTTGGAAGATTAATCCAGTTCGAGTTCCAAGTGTTGTGACCGGGTTTACAATTCGTAGAACACTAGAAGAAGGAGCCACCAAACTCATTCATAAATGGCAACTCATAGCACATGAGCTGCATGAAGATCTTTTCATCAGAAGCTTTGCTCAACATATTGGTGGAGCAAGCAGTGCTGAACTCAACACAATTGAAGAAACCTTCATCTCCCTCTTCCTTGGAAGAAAAGATAAACTTATATCTTTATTGAATGAGAGCTTTCCTGAATTGGGATTGCAGGACAAAGACTGCAGTGAAATGAGTTGGATTCAATCCGTGTTATATTTTGCTAATTTCCAAGAAGATGACCCTCTTGAAGTATTACTCGACAGAACTGTCAACCCCAAGGTCTTCTTCAAGGCAAAGTCTGATTTTGTAATGGACCCCATACCAGAAACTGGGCTTGAAGGGGTATGGGAAATACTAATGGAAGAGGAAAGTAAACTGATGGTGATCTTGGAACCCTTTGGTGCAAAAATGGATGAGATTTCAGAAACTGAAATTGCCTTTCCTCACAGAAAGGGAAATTTATACAACATACAGTATTTGGTGCAGTGGGAAGAGATTGGTGATGAAGCATCCAAAAGGAATGTTGATTGGATAAGAGAACTTTACAATTACATGACTCCATATGTTCCCCAATCTCCAAGAGCTGCTTACATCAATTATAGGGATCTTGATTTGGGTACCAACAAGGGAATTAACACAAGCTACTCAGAAGCAAGTGCATGGGGCAAGAAGTACTTTAAGGGCAACTTCAAGAGATTGGCACAAATCAAGACAAGGGTTGATCCAGAAAATTTCTTTAGGAATGAGCAGAGTGTTCCTCTCCTTTGTCCACTTGTGTCACCATGAATATAGGGTTGGAAAGGTCCTTTGAAAAGCCACTATGTGGTAAGGGCCTTAGGTAGTTTTCTATAGATATTACCTACTACTTGAATAATGCAAAGTACAATAATAGTTTAGATTTATTCAAAATTAATAACTTTTTTCCAACAAAATTACAGTCAAAATCTTCTCATTTGTAAATGACCCAAAAGTCTACACTTGTACATTTACTTTCATATTTTTTTATTTTTTCGTTTATAATTTTATCTTTTTTATTTTTTTTATAATTTTATTCTTACAAAATAATTACAAAACAAAGAGTAGAAAAAAATAGTGCACACTAAGTGTACTCTTGCCATTTTCCTTTATAAACAGCCTGTTGGGACCAGACAGACATCTATCTCAAATGTTGTGGCACACATTTGGGAGACAATACATTATGACCATTCGCTATAACATACATAAAAGTTAGAACTTGGTTTGAATCTGGAAGCACAAAAGAAAATAAATAAATAATGAAGTGATAGGAATACGTTGCGGCAGAATTTTCATCCTTCGAACAAAGCAAATTAAATCAAATGGCAGATATACAATATTTGCTCAAATGATAAATAGAGATGTACAAAAAAGCATATATATAAATTTTCAGAACTACAACAGCAGTGGCAAAACAAAATGTTAAGGCCCTCAACTATAGATTAGATCTAATGCCATCTGATTCCCCAAAATCGCAGAAACTTTTCACCGGATGAAGCGAAAGAAAGAATGACATCATGAATCTTACTCTAAATTCATGATAAAACTACAAAATTTCATTTCTTGTATACGTTAGCACTTTTAAGAATGTTATATAGCAAGTCCCTCTCATCGCTACCAACCCCAGAAAACCACTTCTTCAAATTTTCAGCACAGCCAGAAACAGATTCAGTAGAATATCCTTGAAGACTGAAGTTACTCTGAACAAAGGTTTCAAGATCAAGAGGAAGAAGGCCTAAGAGAGAAGTAGCAGTGGCAATTTGAAGAGGAAGGCTTGCTTTTATGGAAGAGTCTTGACACAAATAAGAGGACAAGTGAAGTCTCAACTGCTCGACACCTCTATCTTCATATCCACCAACATCAACTCCAAGCCTGAAATCACAACATAGTCCGCATTGTTAGCCAGGAAATAAATAATTTGTGGCCAATTTACATTGGAAAATGAGAGCAACTTGAATATGCAATTCCTGATTGGTGCATGTGTTTACAGCTTGTTTACATCTATGTGGATCACATGAAAAAGAAACAGCTGCAGAATTTAATAGAAGTAAATCATACTCCAAATAATTTGGACCATTTAATTAAAGTAAATCACATTTCTACAACCTAAATTTTGAATCACAGCATAGGCGCAACTTGGACAACTCAGTCAGATTTTTTACCAGTTATTCATTCTACTCCTTAAAATGCTTCAGATTTTGTTTCTTAGGGAATCAAAGATGCATCAATAGCAGTTGAAAACAATGCCAATGTTTGTGTAAGTCTGTGCACCAATTCAATAAATGTCAATATCAAACAGAAATCAACTTACCTCCCAAGTTGACCAAGAAGAACAACAACAGGAATAGCAAAGCTCTCGACTACACATGAACCCAGCATACTCAGCAGCGGAGGGACAAGTTTAATGTCTGTCCAGTGCCAGCTCTGCATTTGAAGAAGAAACAATGTAGTCAAGTTTGAGTACTAGGGAAAAATAAATAGATAAGTTTTACCATAAATATTAAAAGAGCAAACATTTCCAACCATAACAGAAATACACATATGGTTCCATCTAAGTAAAAGATAAGTTAATGACACAGTTTTCAACATTAAGAAGGCTGTCAGAACTATAGGACAGCTCTGCTCAATAATAGCAAATTCAGTTCCCATTGCTTATGTTCTCTTAGACTTATTGTACACTAAGTAGATCAACGTAATCCACAATAATAGCACGAAGATATCATCCATATAAATTATCATTATGGAAAAAATATATCATTTAATAGGACAGCGTCTTTTAATAATATATTATTTATGGAAAAAATATATCATTTAATAGGACAGCGTCTTTTTATAATATATTATTTATGGAAAAAATACACCTATTTAAATATTAATATTATCAAGCTTGATACATTATACGATTTTTGGAGACAAACTGATCAAAAGAAAAATCATAACAGTCTCACTACCTGTGTGTTTACAAGTGAAAATCTATTTAATATGCGCCATCACTTTGTATGATTGAAATAATGTTCAATTTCATTCTGTAATATTTTTATTGATTCCAATAAAAGTTATGTGTTCTTAAAATATAAAAAGACCACAACTTGCCTTAGAACATGTGAAACACCAATCTTACACTTCATAACGTAAAAGATTGAACATGCCAAAGAAAAAAAATTCCTAAAACAGGACAAAAGTAACTTGAAAAAGATGAAAGCAGTACCATCTTGTGTGCAACCAGCTCCACCAGTGATAGGACATCACTAAGGTGACACATGGTGACATTGTCAAGAGCATCTGGTTGAGAAGTAGAAATCATGTACTTTTTCAAACAACAGGACATGTCACAATCCATGTCATTGGCACACTGAACTGATCCTACTCCTTGAAGAAGACAGTTCTTGATCTTCTCTATAAGCAACAACGCAACATTGTCAACAGATTCAGCACCATCCAAGAATGGGCACTTACCAAAACTACATGATCCAGAATGCAGCTGATTTACTTCTAGAAGACAAGAAGTTGTAGCAACTGATTGATTCCCACCCTCAATGACTAATGATTTCAAAACTGCCATCATTAAACCATAATTGCCTGAACTGAAATATTCTTCTCCACCCAGATAAGCAAAAGCGTGAAGTATAGTCAGCACCATAAAAGAATCCCATTTGCACAGTCTAAGAATATTGTATGAAGCCTCATATAAAAATCCAACATAATCTGCTGCAGCACAAACTGACGCTAATAGAATACTTCCTGCCACCAACTGTTCATTTGAAGCCACTTCAGAAGACAATGTTAAATTTACCCCATCAAGAAAAATATTGGTTTTTGAATCACATTGTGACAAAGCCTCAGGGGGTATTGGATTAATGACAATAATTCCTCCTCCTATCAGAAACTCTTCGGTGAGGGAAAGCAGCTCACGTAAATAATTTTGTAAAAATAGGATTCTTGTCTCTGCATCAGACATAACTGTCCAAAAAGAAGAAGGGAAAAAAGGTTCTAAGTTCAATGCAGTAATGCACAAACTGTACATGAAGACCAAATTATTTTTATGATCCACCAAAACACATTATCCGAATCAGCAGATAAAGAATTTAATTATGAAATTAACAAACCTGAGCGCATGTGTTCAGCATAAGAATTCAAGCAGAAGATCAAATTCCCATCCAAAAGTTTCCCAAATTTCCTTGAAGTGGTCCTGGTAAAGTTGAACAGCAACAGTGAAAGCAACACGTAAATCTTCTCCCTGAAAGAAATTCAAATTAATACAATCATATGTCTTCATAATCATAATATCTTTATTATCAACGGATTAGGAAGATATGCCAGAACACACAATACTAAAATGAACACAAAATACGTAAGAGGGCTAGACAGCCTGGTTTATCATATTCAGTAGCACGAGTTACTTACTTTTGTAAGAGCTTTTCTTCCATTTTAAGTGCAGTCAGAATGCTACTGACAGTCCACTCAGTTTCAGTGACCAAACTGCACCGAGCTATACAATTTTTAGTTGCAGAAATTACCCTTGATATACCATCGTTGTCCGCAACATTATGAAAGATAACAAAAATCTCATGAAGTTGATTATGAGCAGATCCAATAAACCCAGTCCTCGCTGAAGAATGAACTTGTGATACGTTGGCAACCTCAGTTTTCCTAGCCTGTGTAGACTTACCCTGTGAATTGAAAGAATATCCAGAAACATCAAACCTTTCATTGGAACTGATCTCAATATTGATGACATCAAACCTAGGTGAAGGGAGCAGGTTCCCTATTGGACTCAACAAGTCTTCATGGAGTGCTTCCTCAAGAAAGGGCTTCAAATTATTGGTATCAAATATTTCAACATCATGTAACTCAACCTCAGGAATAGATGGTGACAAGGGAGCATTCATTGCTCTTTTGTAACGTTCCTCATCAGCAGCATCTTCTAATTCTAACAACCTCAAATAATTGCCATCAGAAGCTTCAACAAAACTAAAAATGCAATCAAAATCATTTGTAGCATGATATATCCTCTCCCCGCAGGCTGGGTGAAGAGCATGTCCGCAGACATCAGTACCCTGCTCAGCTTTGGCCTGTCCTGCACTCTTCTTATTTTTGTTTGACCCAGGTACTGCATCCACTTTTGCTCGATGAGCTTTCTTTCTCTTTTTAGGAGTCCTGCCATCCTCTCCTTGTAAATTATCTTCCAGACCAGGAACCATCTTTCCTCCTTTTTCAAAGGATGTGTCCACATTTCTATACAATACACTGTGCAAATCCGAAAGACCCTTTTCTACTTGCATGCAAAACTTATTATGCTTGGAAGACAAATTTGCAAAATCTTCAACAGTATTGGGTATTCGCTTTCTCTTCCTTTTGTGCTCTTTAACTTCTCTGTCACCACCAATATCCAGTGGACCTTTTATAATATTGTCACACATAGTAACATTTTCATGGTATCTTGATTTGGGCACTTTATCTGATGGATTAGACATCCTTTCTCTTGCATTAAGGTTTTCCTGTGCCAATTTTGCAGATGCAATAACTGGGAAAGCACCCCCTTCCTGTGAGCCCATCAACTGTCCATCAGAAAACAATGCTGTACTGGAATTTATAGCAGAACTCTGTAACTTTGTTCTTTTGGAGCCTCCAGCAAGAGGTTCCAATTTAGAATCAATACCTGTGATGGATTCAGCATAACTTCCTCCAGATAGAGCAAGTGGCATATGCTGCATGGCTTTCCTTGAAGAATTATGTCCATCCACAGTTGTGCAGCAAGGACTTGGATGCTCATTTTCCCATTGGCTGTGCATATGAGATGGCTCTAAACTGCAGAGCTTTCTCATGGCATTTGATTTCTGCATGTTTAGTGCATCCCCTGACTGCAAAGAAATCAAGCAGCAAAGAACAATGAATAAATGAATTCAGAAGTATGATAAACATGAAACAAACCAACCAAAGAAACTTTAGGAAAAAATCTTCCTAATCTGGAGAATTCTAAGACAAAAGTCATCCAAGACACAGTAGTATGGACTGCTACTAAACAAACACTAAAAGCTTTAAGCTAAGCCCAAAAAAAAAAAGAAGAATAAATAACTATCATAAATTACCAAGGCTAAATAATCCGACAAACAAAACATGATGACAACCAAAAAAACCATAAATGGTCAATCTCTAACAACAACAAGCAGCCTTATCCCACTAGGTAAGCTCAGCTACATAGATTGCATAACACCATTGTGCTCTATCAGAAACAAAATTTGGGCACACCCCAGAACCACACCAAGAAGCCATAATGTTTTACCTAGTTCAATTCTTTGATCTGCACATCAGGATAATAAGCCAACCATAAATTACTCATACCAAAATATAAGACCAATATGCTATATTTTAATAGTAGCTTCAAGAAACAATATCACGGGACAATGACAAACACTATTCCATATTTACATGTAACTGCAAAAAGTTCAGTAATGAAACTGACCTTAGTTGGGTCATCTATACTTCCAGCAACAGGTGAAAAAGATGCATCCAGCATATCTAAACGATGGAAAACTTGAACGAGAACAAGCTTTAAGTGACCTAATTCTTGTTGTAAAAATTTGCGTTGATTTGCTTCCAACTTAACATTTTCCCTCATACGCTTTGTTCGCAGCTTTTCAAGTTTCAGACGGCTTTCCAAAAGCTTTACTTTAGTACTTTCACCATTTACATTGATATCAGAAGAGAAACCAGACATTTTAACTGTTTTCCTTGAGGATGAAAGTTCATGCATCTTCTGCTTCAAATACTCAATTGTCTGCTTAGTTTCTTCTAACTGCTGAGACTTCTGATCAGCAAGTTGTTTTTCTTCTATTGCTTTCTTCCAGTTATCTTCTGCAAGTTTCTTCTGCTCCTCCACTTTAACCATCTCTGCATCAGCACGCCTCTTTTCCCTAGTTGCCTTCTGTTTTTCAACCTCTAATTTTTCCTGAGCTTTTGCCATCTCTGATTCAGTATGTTTTTTCTCTGCTAATAGCTTGCGTTTTTCAGCTTCAAACCTCTTCGTTGCCTCCTTAAACTTTGACATCTCTGATGCTAATTTTAGCTTAGCTTCTTTCTCCAAGCTACCTAGCTGAACCCTATGAGCTTGAGATTTATCTGCTTCAATTTTGTCAATCTGAATTTCCCTTTCATGTATCTTATTCTTTTCTGCTTCCAATAATTTCCAAGCTTCAACAGCTTTCTTCTTTTCCTTCTCAGCATTTTTCCTCAGAGAGTCAGCCCTTATCTTCTCTTTCTCCAAAAGCTCCTTCAACTCATTGATTTCGTTTTCCCTCTCAGATATACAGGCTTGAAGATCCTTTTTGTCATCTTTCCCATCCTGGCCAGAGCTAAACTTTTGCTGTAATGTAGTTATCTCAGATTTTAAGCTACACACTTCATTCTCTAAAGAGACTCTAGCATTGAATTCTCTCAGTTTTTCCTCTCTTTCTATTTTTGCTTGTACTCGTTCTTTCTCATATACTGCAACAAAAATACAATACAAAATAGGAAGAGATAAGCCTCATATAGAAAACGAATACATTCTATCAGGGTCCCTCAAAAAATAAGCATTCTCCCTCTAATATATTCAAATAGTTACTACTTTGGATATCATGTACAGGTTCACATGAACTAATTCATATTAAGAGATATAAAAAATATCAAAGTATCCATGGACAATTCATATATAAGTATCAGAGAAAACAGCAAAATGTATCACGTAACAATCTGGAAAGCCCCGTCTTCCTTCATTTCTTTGATTTTAATCATTTTTTTTTTCATCTTTCAAACGTTTAAACAAGATAACATTGTGAGGCCTCTTCCTATAAATAAATGGGTCAAGTCATACAATACCATGTTGGCAGAACACAGATCATCCAGTATTTATGAATGCAGAGGCAATCATATCCTGAGAGCAAGCACTCTAATGGGACAGGGTAAGGGTGTATTAAACAAGGCAAAATTATGTTATGTGATAGGTATACAACATTAGCATAGGTAACATGGAGTACCACTCAATTAGAAAATGAGACGTGCATACAACTAAAAGAAGACTCAACTGCCATGTTATAAAGAAATGCATTCACGTTTGTTCCTCCATCATTCATGTAGCCCATAGTGACTTGGAATCAATCTTGTTCATTTGTTTTTAACAAGCGCTTCGCATGTTCAAAAAAAATTTTAAAATACAGATAAATCTATGTTTTTCTGTTGAAACTTAGGTAGTTTTCACAAGAGATCTGCTTTTTATATACCTCTACTGTAATAATTTCTCTAACCTTGTCTGGCATCTCAACAGTTTTGTAATCAACACCTGTCATCATCAAGTGGCAAAGAATGAAACGAAGCAAAAAAGAAATCATTTAAATCAAAGTATTTTAACAAAATCTCCCCTTTAACCGGATCAATGCCAAAGAAGGATATGATCAAGTGCAAAAGTTCAAGCACCAAAACTTGATTTGTTAAATTAAAAGATATTTCGGTTAATCACATGGAAACTTTTTTTTTCCAAACTCATCTTCTCAGTAGAAATTTTATACATCTCAATCTTTAATTTTTCATCGTTCAAAAACAGCATCATGTTAACAGTTTAGTTTCCATCTAAACTCACCCTTTTCATTTTTAAACAACACACGCATTATGCTTTTGATTGAATGGTACTCCATGTCACCTATGCTGATGAGACATGCTCATTACGTAAGATAATTTCTCATGAAACAAGAATATCATGGATCAACAGAACTTTATACAATATCAACGTGTTCACCAAATACTTGTAACACAATCCAAGCCCACAGCCAGAGCACAAACAGTTAATTAAACACTACCAGAATAGACATGTAACAAATGCAAGACCATCAAGCAAGCAGGGGCCTAAGCACTAAAAATCATCGTAGAAAACAAACAATATGCTTCGTTAAATACCCCACCTTTCTTGAGGTTCACATTCTCAGCTTCAATTTCGTTCAGTTTTTGTTCAAGAACCTTCACAGCCTGCCGCAGAGCATTCCGCGATTCCTGTAGCTTCCCACATTTCTTCTTCCACTGCGTACAAGATGAAATAATTGTTAAAAAAAAAATTATTCAATGATAATTTCACAAGGAAAATTGAGAACTGATATCCAAACGAGAGCGCAAATGATCAACATGCAGAATGGGGGACGAAAAAAAAAAGGCATACCTCTGCACAGCATATATCCGTGGACTCAGATTTCAAAACTTGATCAGCTGCCATATCTGCAATTAGAGGAAAAAATAAATAAATAAACTTTAACAAGTGACGGTGTAACAATGGGGAAGAAAATACAACAGAACGAAGCAAGCTACTAGTTTGAGAGTTCGATTGAGAAGTCCTAGATTCCCTGCATCCAAACAGCGAATCTGGAATCGTAATTTAGAGATAGAGAGCGAGAAAAGACTTACCACTGCTAGAGGGCACTGGTGTGCTCCCCCATTAACTTCGAAGGAGGAAATGACGAAAATAAAAAGAGAAAAAGGAACAAAAGAATCAGACTGAAAAAGAAAAACCCTAAACCCTGTTCTCTCAAATCTTAAACATGGAGAAGGCGCCCTTCTACGACTAAAAAAACCGACAAACAGTAGTGTGCTCCAGAGAATAACCCTAACCGGGTTGTTCTGGACCCGTTTAAGCCGACCGTTCCGATTATTTTGTTTCGGGTTTTATTTATAAAAGGCTTTTTAAAAAAAAAAAACAAATTATCTGGTATTTAGCTACACTTTCTGTCCCATTTTGTTTTTTATCATGTTTTAATGAGTTTTAATTGGCTAAAATTATTAAAAAAAATAGTACTAAAAATATTATTATATCGGTTTTCAAAGGAGATAGATATTCAAAGGTAATTTTTCTTCAGATTTGGATCAATCAACTGAAATATTTTGAAAAACTGATTGGCAATTTGAGAAGATGTTAAAACTAAATTGATTTGAAGGAAAACTTAACAATAGAATACAAGAATTTAGGAAATGAAGCATCTTTATCTATGTTGCATGTAAAATTATGTACATGATAAAAAAAAATTACTATATTACTCTTAATTGATGAGTTGAAGGTATATCTTCAGTTTAATTTATACAAGGGATCAAATCATTTCAATCATGAAGTGAATCTTATGATTTCTAGTATAATCACTAATATTCGGTACTAACTAATTTAGTTTAAGTCAAATAAAATTATAAAAATAATAATTTTTTTTATTAAATTTAATGCAATTATATTTTTAAAGTTTAAATATGAGATCTTTAGTTAACGTAGATAAATTAAAAAAAAAATGTTATTGGTTTCCCACAATAACATCTATCTGCATAACCCTATATTAGCTGACCAAACATTCTATAACGGTGCTCACATTTGATATGATTTAGGGATAAAAATTAATGGTGTAACAATTAGGGAGGTTAATTAAAATGTAATATTAAAGAAAATTATTTTTAGCACAATAAAACAACCGTTAGAAATAAGACTCTAATATTTCTATATTCTTAGATCAAATCCAACTTTTATCCTAAATACTTGAGCTTTAATACTCTTATACTCTCGTAGGAGTTATCTAAAAAAATTAGGATGTAATATTAACATACAATCATGAATGGCAATGGTTGCTTCGTTGAGAGGCTATCTATTGTAATTTGTGCAACCAAACATACATTTAAAAAAAAAAAGGGTAAAATTTGCTCACTTTTATTATCTTGTCCACTAAATTTATTTAAATTTGTTAAAAATCATATAAAAATACTTCATTTTAAAGTCATAATATGTTATTATCGATGTCTTACAACAGTAATTATAAATTCTTGCAATTTGAGCAGTAAACATCTCTCAATTTCCAGGAAATTAACTCTAAGAAAGCCATAACATATAGCCAAAACTGACTTCAGTGGAAAAAAAGCACTATAAACAAGCATCATTTTTTTTTTTCACCATAAATCTGGGAATCTCAGAGTAAATATCATCTTTACATCAATATAGGCACCATAAAATTGACGGTGGATGGCACACTAACCCTCAAAAATCAATTGTGGGGCAACATAAAAATGCAAGCAAGAATTTCTGAACATAAATCTGAAACCCCAGAAGAAATTTAATATTACTTCAACCAATGAACAAATGCTACCCTTGACAGTAATTTATCTACTTTTTGCATCAGATTTTGTTGAAGGAAGCGTTCCGAAGACCCTATCCCACAGTGATGAAGTGATTCCAAAGCCTTTATCCTGGATCCGAAAGTGATGATTCAGGTGGTACTTCTGCAGAATCATTAACAATGGAAAATGGTTTACCAGATTGAAATAACTTGCTAATATATGCAAATATAAAGAGGTATAAAAGAAATGAATATGAATGGGAGGGAAGGAATGAAGCTTAGGCTGTGAAACCGAACTAACAGTTTGAGTATATTTGGAACTGATTCAAACCACCTTTAATTGGTTTTGGTTGGTTTCAGTGCAGTTTGATTCAGTTA
The DNA here is from genome assembly GCA_022379115.2 of Bauhinia variegata. Classification (NCBI taxonomy): domain Eukaryota; kingdom Viridiplantae; phylum Streptophyta; class Magnoliopsida; order Fabales; family Fabaceae; genus Bauhinia; species Bauhinia variegata. The sequence continues at coordinate 7,650,699 of CM039438.1, read as the reverse complement.
GTCGGTTTGGTGCAATTTGGGACGAATTGTGAACACCCCAGGATAAAAGGGAATAATACTTCAAGAGGAACTTTTGATCAGCTAAATGCAACAGGTAATCTAAGAAACGTTTTCCCTTAAGATGCAAGTATGGTCATGGTGATCTAATAAAATTAAGGCAGGAAGCGCTATTACCTTGAGATTTCGGGGCACTCCAATCTTTGGCTGACCATGGTGCAGGTAGTAATGGGTACAATCATACATCACATAACCCAATAAACCACCACCAAATAGAGCAGGAGTAGTTGAAGGAGTGGACAATAGCCTCAGCAAGTTCCAGAACTGGAAATGGCAGACAACTAAAAATATCAATTGACAGGACATTTTATAGTAATCACTACATGAAAGTCCTAGCCAAATCTTCAAAACCCAACGAACATTGGTGCGTAAATCCAGCAAATCCATACATCACTTTATAAATGAAAGGAGATGTTTAGGACTTTATTCCTCTAGAAGAAAGCCTTTTTTTTTATTTAAAAAAAAAAAAAGCTGGTGCTTCTGTTAATCTGCTGTAATTCTAACTTCCACAAAACATTCCAGAAGCAGCCCTGTTTTGGTTTTCTAAGCTCCTATCATGAGATGATGAGGGTAAAATCATGTACTTGAAGTTTGTTCTAACGAACTTAAAATTATCTCTTCAAAATTTCTAACACTCCTTCAGATATCAACAACAAAATTCTTAAGTTTCTATCCATGACCCTTATAACTCGGGAAGGGGTTCTGAAAACCATTAAATTACATGACTAGATAAAGATGAACTAATTGCCACCAATGCACCAGAACAGCCCATACAGAACATATTGAGGCCTTTTCTCCTATCATTCGACCCTGGAAATTAATTCTGTTTAATTTCAGAACACAACAAAAACAAAAGATAATAGAACATACACCAACTATCTTAAAAAGGAGCTGAGAAGAGTTTCAAAAAATCCACAACTCAGTCATGTGTAAGAGATAATAGATACTGGAGAAGAGGAGACAGTCCCGAGAATCTCTTTCACACTGATTAAACTTGAGTAAATTTAAGTTGGCTTATGAAGCAGGGAAGTTCTTTCCCGGTAGACCAAAACCAAATTTAAATCCTGATATTCTTCTTTAACTTTGATGTATGGATATGCATTATATATATGGCAGAATAGACATACCGGAATCAATATTATAGCTGTTGCAGCTGGGGGAAAAACAAGTCTCAAGCCATCCATAGGGTGCTTATGGTGGCAACCATGAAGGAGATAATGTACGGTATTTCCCCTAAAGCAAACATTCAAGCCCAAAAAAGAAAAAAAGGATTTTTTTTCAGCATTTTTCAAACCAATAAGTAGTTAACAAATGAAGACATGCTGGCAAAAAAATAGAAGTTAATATCTCGTTTCCACACAACAGGGAGAGAGAACTAACCAGTAGCTCTTTGTCTTAATATGGAAAAGGAAACGGTGTAATGTATATTCAAGCAATGTCCAGACAAAAATGCCAAAGCCCACCATTAGAGCTACATCTGGACATGAATGACCCATCCGTACAGAGATAGAGACGTTGTAACATACAACCGGCAACCAAATAACTGGAATTGCCCACCAGACGGTGCGAGTCAAGAACTGTTCCAAATAGAACAAGTCAATTAAACAGCTTTAGTTTGAAGTTTCAATGATTTTCCTGTGTAGTTATTTTACCTCCAAAATATCATTTTCAAAAAAACGGGGGCCTTCCTTGCTAACAATAGGCTGGTGAACCCACTCTTCATAAGCTTCACCAAGGTGTCCAACCTATAAAAAAAATTAAATTAAATTGCTCATCTTCAATCGCAAGACGTAAGCAAATCCACCCATTTTTACATACAAAAAAATAAAAACAATTTTAACAATTGAGATTTACCGCAAGACAGAAGATTTAGAACAAATTCAGCATAAGAAGTTTGGACATTGTCTGTACCTGGAAGACGAGGGGCTTATTCAAATCAACGACAAAATTCTGTGCAACCATCTTTGGACTGGAGATGAGAAAAGAAAGAAATATATTAGAAAGCAAACATTGCTGATGATGAAAATGATATTTAGAAGATCTATAATAAAAATTTCAATAGTATTTGTTAGTTAAATTAGGAAAATTCAACCAAAGTTAATTTCTTTCACCTATCCAGTGGTATTGACTTTGGCCTTTGTTATAAGTGAAAAGCCAAAAAGAACAAAAAAAAAAAAAAATCCACCATTGTTAATGGTCTTGGATTTTCAATACAATATTCCAAACAAATATGCTTTAATTTAATTTTGAATTTGTAACTTCTGATCAGTAGCTTTAGCTGTTAATTAGGATACTGCTATAGAAAAAATATATTAGGACTGTCAATCAACTATTTGACATTACATCAATTTTATAGAACAAAAAGAAAATAGTGTACAAGCTGAGCTGATTATTCTGCTCTTCAGTTACTGACACAACTAGTATATCTTTACTCTAATCATAGTTGCAAGCTACGCATTTATAAGCCAAAATAAACTAACAGTATCTCTAAAACAATTAAAATTCAGATTATCAATTGCCTCCCATTAAAATACCCAAATATCTAGCTGAGCAACAGATTGAAATGGCGGGAATACGAAGAACCCAATTGAATTTCTTCCACGCATCTCTCCAATTCATTCATAGCAAACTTATCCAGCACTCAGAAACGGACTCTACAGGATTTCTTTCTTCCAATGCGCCTCAAAACTCAACAAAATTCCAGGAAACCCATAACTTTGAAAGAAAAAACCTTTGAAACTTGAAAGAAAACCAAAGCCAGATCTAGAAAATGCAAGCAAAACACCAATAATTGAAGAAAATGAGCAAGAATTTGATCACTTACCGAGCAGCAAGGTAATGTGGTGAGATCCAAATCAAATCAAAAATGGCTTTATCTCTCTTCCCCTGAAGAGCTCAAACAGCCACACCACCGCTCCTCCCTTTCTGTCTCTCCTAGAGGAGGAGGAGAAGAAGAAGGATTCTGATTCTGATTGTTGGAGATATTCGTGAGACAAATTTAGAGAGCTTTCGGGGGGAAATCTGGACCGTTCATTAAAACGGCATCAACGGATCAACCAGGGTATCATCGCGTTGGATTCTAACGGTTAACAGGCTGGCACTTCATTAACACATCGAATGAGGGAGGCGGAATCTGCTACATGAAAGCTCAGGGGACGATGGAATGTTCTGAGATTTTTCAATGAGGTGGCGGAATGTAATTAGAGTCAACGGTCAACGTTACTGGAATTAGGGTTCCGTCAGATATGGTTGGATCTTGATTTTGTGACTGACATGCAATTCCCTCCAGTCAGCGCCAGCAGATATAGAGTGTTGTGTACATGTAGTGTTTGGTTAGAAGAAAAAATAGGGAGAAAGTTTTAATATGGACCCCACATGATTAACGTAGAATGGCTAACGTCACGTGATAGGCTCTTTTTGGCGGGCCATGCGAATCTCAAATTAAAATAATTTAAATAAGTTTAGAGTAATTTTAAATCGTTTGAAAATAAAATTTTACAATATTACATAATTTAGTTTGGAATAATTTAAAAATTTTACGAACCAATGTATCAAACAACACTAACAATTGAAAAATATTTAAAATTAATTCAAATCAATTTTAATCAATTTTGGCTTGTTTTAATATACTACAATCGGTTCAATGCAATTTGAGTCGTTTTATTAATACTCCTATGTCTAATTAACTCTTGCTCTACGTATATCCGTATTTTTTTTGAATTTAACACTGACAAATACAGAAGCCATTAAAGCAACCACGGCACAGTTACGACACATGTTTCGACAGTCTTGAGGAACAGAGCATCTGACTTGTCCATGGCAACCACAGAGACAGTTTCCTGTTATGCATTTGTTTTCTTGGCAGCCACCGCACACATTGCCACACTCACCACTAACGCTGCAATCAGAATTACAAATATATCCACTAATTAGGGTTACAGATATAGAACTAAACCCATTTTATATATAGGCCAATGATAATGTCATCACTTCAAAAAGTTTATATATTCTATCTTGGATCCAGAAGATAAGTAAAAAACTGGAGATAGTGTGATGAAACTGAATTTTTTACAATTAAAAATGGTACAAGACAAGAAAAGGAAGATGAATAAGAGTTTATATAAAAATATTATAAAATAATTTAACTCATAATATATCTAAATCGTATCATATTGTAATATATTAAAAAAGACTATTTCTTAAATGAATCCTATTTTACAAATTGTATGGATGTTCCTATCCCATGTAACAGCGGAATCGAATGAAGATATCTTAACTTATAAAATGAAACTAGTTTTAATCTTCCCAAATAAAGAAAAATAAATGAACATAATCTTCATGTGCCTTATATCATACTCTATCATGGTATCATAATATTATACTTTTGATAAACATAGAAAAATAACATCAAAAAGTTTGATTAGTGACCTTCTACATATAGATAATACACTTTTCATTTTGATGAAAGGACACATCTTCCAAAAAAAAGTGAGAAAAAAAGATAAGAAAAGAACGTGTATACCAACTCAGTATTGGTTTAACCTATGGTCACCACCAAACACGTAAAACAACTAGCATAAATTATTCTAACGTAATTAGAATTTTAGTTTGAATCTTAAAAATGTAATTATATTAAAATTTAATAGAGTTATTTTTATCATTATAGTCTTACCTAACTCGAACCAAATTTGTGCCCCATCATAGATACCGGTAAAAAAGATTAAAAAAATCCATGGTCTAACTCTACTCGTTTCTCTTGCTTTTTAGTTTAAACTTTTAAAATACAACTACATTAAAATTTGGTATAATTTTATTATCCTTATCTACTTAACTTAAATTGAATTAATTATGGTCTAACCCTGCTTGTTTCTCTTGGTTGCTAAAGGTTCCTTCAATGTACTTTTAGTCAGCTTATAATCCGCTATAAGAATTTCAAACAAACATCTTGCTTAAGAGTAGCATTTAATTACTTTTATAAATGTACCGATATATTGATAGAGACCTATTACTTCTTGTCTTGACATGAACATTTTGTACAACTTAAGATAAATAAGTAATGTATTAATTGATGGTACACAAATAATATATCAAAGAAATAGTAAGTACTTGCTTTCTTTGTCCCCTTGCTAATTTCTACATTTTAACTTAAAATTAAATATAGAGCATGTTGAAAAACGTTGAAGAAATTTCATATAAGCCTTACCACAAACTCAATTTTATTTATTAAAATGCATTAAAAAAAGTTAAAATGAGGTTATTAGTTATATCTAATATTGCAAATTCTAGAGTTATATATATTTGGGAATAACGTGACTTTTTATTGAAGAGTTGACAAAAAAAAAATTACATTCAATGCATTCACTAATATGTTACATTGTGATATAAATTTGAATTAATAAGCTAACTTTTATATTTAAGCTCAACTCAATAAGTAATTCAAGAAGGTTTTTCTTATTGTATAAAAACTCACACTACAGTTAAAAAAAATTAAAAAAGAAATTCTAATATTCATAAATATTTACTCAATTTAGATCAAACATTGATTAGTAAACAATTATGTATCATTCAATGGCTATATATATATATATATATAGTAGAGAGAGAAGGGAGAAATTTACAAAAGGCAACAACCATCATAAGAACCAGAAGTTGAGCCTCTTTAGCCATTTTCCTGTGAAAATATTCTGCAGTGCTCCTTTTTGGAAGGCTTGTACAAGGTTTGAAGATAATGCTCCGGGAGGGTGTTATTTATACTCACAGTGTGATCATAATCAACGGCCAAGATTATCCCTTGATTGTAGAAATTTACCAAACATAATCATAATCATAATGAATTTGATTTAATTATATTTTGAAATTTCAGAAAATTCAGAAGAAATTATTGATTCGCTTGATTGAGATTAGATTAAGTTAAAGATTTTATTACATACTTACAAAAAGTAGAGAATTTTATTGTTTTTATAATCTTACTTGACTCGAATTAAATTTGTTGTGGTTGAGAGAACTAATAATAAATTCGTGCCTTATAGATAAAACTAAAAAACATTAAAAAAAAAAAAAAAAAACCTGGACTAATGGTTGTAAAGGTTTCTTCAAATTTTTTTGGTCAAAGTATAATCAGCTGTAAGAATTTCAAACAAATAAATCTTGCTTAATAGCATTTAATTACCTTTATAAATGTGACTTTTATAAATGCTTCCGTTATATTTATTTGGGAATAATGAAACTTTTATTGAAGAGTTAACAGAAAAAAAAAAAAAAAAAAGAAGTAGAAATGTTACCACATTTATAAGTTAATAACTAATGAGAGAGGGTTTTATTTTTGATATAAAGTTAAAAGATTACACAATTGAGTGGTAACTTACAAAATTTATAATCCTCTCCGATAGTTTCATATAACCCTAGTTCCAATAACGATAAAGATTTTAACAGAGACAAACACAGACGCCATTGAAACAACCACTAGAACAGTAACGACACATATCCCCACAGTCTTGAGGAACAGAGCATTTGACTGGTCCATGGCAGCCACAGAGACATTTGCCTCTCATGCAATGGTTCTCTTGGCACCCCCCACACACTTTCTCGCAGTCACCACTAATGGTGCACTCTGACGCTGTTGTTTCATTCTGCGAGCCTGCAAATCAAGATTAGGGTTAGAGATATGACATATATATATACATATACAGAGAGAGAGAGAGAAGGGAGAAACTTACAGAAGGCAACAACCATCATAAGAACCAGAAGTTGAGCCGCTTTAGCCATTTTCTTGTGAAAATATTCTGCAGTGCTCCTTTTTGAAAGGCTTGTACAAGGTGAGAAGATGATGCTCTGGATGGTGTTATTTATACTAGAGTGATCATAATTAACGGCCAAGATTATTACGTTATTGTAGAAAATTTACCAAAAAAATCATAACCATAATCAATTTGGTTTAATTAGAATATGATATGAACCGAGGTTAAGCAATCAGTCCAATAGGAATTCAAGGTAAAATTACGAAAAAGTTATTCTTTCTAAGTAACTATAAATAAAACATATCATTTTAAATGGGGTAAATAATTTGACATATTTTTTAAGAATTTTACGCAATTTAAAATACTGACTTTGGCGTCGACGGTGTTGCACCCAACTCAACGCTTTTTTTGTTTGCAAAAGAACACGAGACTTAACTTGATTTGTAACCTAAAAATTTACATCGACCCATGTACACCCAACTTCAAGAATCTGAACAGAATCATATTTCAAAATTTTAGAAAATTCAGTAGAAATTTCAGATCATGTTGACTCATTTTATTGAGATGAGATCAAGTTAAAGATTATATTAAATAATTGCAAAAAATTGAGGCCGTCAGTTTTGGTTTAATTGGAATTGCCATTTCGAAATTTCATAAAGTTCAGAAGTAATTCTAGATATGTTGAGTTGTTTGATTGAGATTGGATTAAGTCAAAGATTATATTGGATAAAAAATAAATAAAATTCTTTCGCAAGTATATATTAGGATTACATTATAATATTTCTGAATTACAATAATTGTAGAATTATTAAAAACAGAATTAGATAATAAATTAAATTAAATAAATATATTTTCTAAATAAAAATGCTCAACTTAAATCAACTAAAAAGAAAAAAATATATGCTAAACACGGACAAAAGAGAATAAATAAATAAATAAATTACTCCCTAAGGAAGCAAACATGAACAACATCCCGACTGTTGCTTTCTTCAAATCATAATATAGTAATTAAAATTTCTTATGTTAATTTGGAAAAAAGAATTTTTTTTTTGTTTTTTATTTTTAAAAAAAACCCAGAAAAAAGCTATTCTTTTCATGTACGTAGATTATATCTTCTTCTTTTGTATTATCTCGGAGAAAAACAATATAAAGTTGATTCCTATAGTAAATATAGAAATCTTCCAGTTTATAAGTACCATGATGAGTAGTTATCTTGTGGCTGTGGAAGAAAAAAGGGCGATCGATTTATTTATTTTCTAGTCATATTTATATTTAGACTATTTATTAATGTTGGTAAAGCAAACAAAGCATATTAATAAATAATAAATGACTCAAAATAAAATATATGGTCATATTAGTAACAAAAATACGAGCTAATTCGGTCCAAGAAAATAAAAAATAGCTAAAATTAGGAGGAAATGCACAATTATACACGCTTCACTTTGATGGCAGAACCACACAAATTTCAAAAAAGAGAGAAAAGAAGACCAGAAAACAATGTGTATAACGAATGAGGTATTGATTTAGTAAAAAAAAAACATGTTGAATTTTGCAAAAAATAATGTGTATATTACATGTGGATCTCACTTTTTGTTATATCCGTTTGTTATTACACTAAATTTTTAATTCAGGAGATCCAGATTATGTCATTAAAGAGAAATAGCTTTGTATTTCTCTATTTCATGAGAAAAGGAGCCTAAGTAAAATAAGAGGGGCCAAGTCTCATAGTAAAGAATTTTATGCATCATAATTTTTTTAAAAAAAAAAAAAAACTTGAAATTTTTCCTATCATAATTTGAAAAAAAAATAAAAAATTAAGAGAGGGTCATGGCTCATGCCTGCCCTTTTGTATTTGTCTCTGTTCAAGCTTTTATATGCTATTGGAAAGAATTGTTCTTTATTATTTCATTAGTCTTATATTTTTTTTAAAAAAAAAGTGTAAAAAAACTCTAATGTAAAAATAAGAAAAATTATTGCGCATGAAGTATTCTCAGCCAATACAGCATATATTATATTACCACCCTAATTTTTTTTATGTAAAATTTATTGTCAAGGTCATAAAGTTTTCAATTTTTAATCTTAGACCCCATTTATCTAAAATTGTCTCAAAAGATGAAAGCTCACAACACATAAATTGGTTAATCTTGTTTTTCATTATTTTACACAATTATATTAACTAGTATATATAAGTTGGTTTAATTGAGTCCACAGATAATTCACAGACTTGATCTTAGACATTAGTGTTAGTGGTAAGAAGCTAACAATGCTTAAATATGTTAACCTGAGTTTGAATTCATATATATACAGAAAACGTCTTTGGAAGAGTTCTATTCCTATTTGAGTCTTTCAGTCAACTTCAACCAGATTAGTTGTGGGTTGAAGGACTATATAATAAGTTCATGTTCTACAATGATCAAACTTGATCAAAACTAGTGTCCTCATTCTATTCATAACAAAAAAAAAAAAAAAAATAGAATTTGTGTAACACAAGATAGGCATATTAATTGATAAATATCTGCAGAATTATTTGGTTTGGTACAAATCTGTGTTTTTCTTTCACAACCACAAATACCTCTCTCTCCACGAAGCAACACAACTAAAATATCTGAAGCTTTATCTTCCTCTTCAAACATGCTAAAGTGGCTCTATACTGGAATCTTTTTCCATTTATGATGAGCATAGTGTGTGCTTATGTGCTTTCTGATAGTCCATTTCAAATAAAGTTCATCGATCGCTTGTCAATGCTTGCGAATGTGCTTTTATGGCATATAATATTGGTTCTGATACTATTTGTCTCCTTGTGCCAAAAATTTTAGTTGATGGCTTGATTTAAATATTCAATAATTTATTTAATTTTTAGAATTTTGATCAATCAAAATTTTTTATACAAATAGTGATATAACAAATGGTGTGCCACTTTCATAGTGTCCACCACTAACTAAATCAAAAAAAAAAAAAAAATGGATAAGGGGACAAAATTTAACATAGGCATAAGAATTTGAAAGAAAGAATAAATGCATAAGATAAATAAATATATAAATATTTGAAACATGGGTAAATATATAAGATAAATAATAACCTTCAAGCTCATAACCTAAGTCCATACTAATTCTCACTATATTTAAGTTTTTTTTTTTTAAAAAAGAAAATCATCTAATATTTGGTAGATTATATTAGGTATTTATTAGATAAAATTACAAAAACGATAAAATATTCTCTATTAAATTTTAATACAACTTCATTCTTAAAATTTAAACTTAATATTTTTAATTAAATTAAAATATTTATGTTAGTTAATTTACATAATTGGTGGTAAAGAGGTTTTGGCATACATGCATAGAAGCAAGCAATAATAGATGGCTTTGTTTGGGTGACTCTTTAATGTTTGCTTGCCTTTGGTGAGGCAACGATACAAGTAATCTCATGATCAATGCTATGAACTTGTTTCTTCCATGGCAAGCAATGAAACAATATATTTCATTTTATGTGTGGTTGCTGTTGAAAAATTAAACCTTTTATTGCTTGTTCGATGAATTTGAAGGGTTACTTTTTGCATGGATGTGGACTGTAGAAGCTTTATAAACCAATCAAAATAAATGTAAGGATTTTAACGAAGAAGCATTTAAGATTGACAAGTTTCCTTCACATACAAGCAACCAAAATGACACTTCTAAAAAACGTACACACTTTTACATACATAGTCAAAACTTCTTCAAGTTGGACACAACCAATTTCAATTGGTCAAAAGGTTATGTTTGTGAATTAGAGCTATCATATTAGACAATACTAAAAAGCTTTAGTGAAATCGGCTATTAGATTACACGATGCAATTTAACTTTATTAGAAATTAGATATTCAAAAAAAATTTACAGTGTTGTGTAGACTTATCATGTTGTATAGAGAGGAATATATGTCACATGTCTTCATGAGATTTTATTGTGTTATTTAGGTATTGTCTAATAAGAAAAGAATTGGTTTATATTAAAAATTAGAATTCAAATTTATTACATAAAATATCGATCTTTAATAATTAAATCAATTATGTATATTATTTTTTAATGTCGGTATTATTTATAATTAATCTAATTTGAACAAATTTAAAAACACAAGTAAAGACAAAACCTTCTCACATCAAATCAAATATATATCACATGTGTATGTATATATTTGCTTTCAATGAGGGATCTAGAAATTTAAGGGTACGAGGCAACGCGCACATATAAATTTTTAACATAAAAGATATAACAAAATACAATTAGAAGTTTGAATGTACATTAAAATTGTTGTTTATGTGTTTTCATATTTTGTAAAACATTAAATAATTTTGTCATTTTTAATATTATAAGAAATTTCTATTAATTAAAAATTCATTCAACTATTTATTACCTATACGATTTCATATTTAATTCTTGTTGATAGAGTAGAGAAAACTTTCAATTATTGGAGTAGCCATGATAATGTCAAATATCAAGATTAACTCTAAAAGCATATACAATAATGATTATACAACATGCTTCCTATTCTCTATAAATTTATTGAAATAATTTCCCTTAATTCCAAAAAAAAAATTTAATTAATTATTTATTGTCAAAAATTATAAAAGAAAATTATGAATATGAAAATTTTCTTTTAAAGTTTAAAGATTTCTAGTGTATCTTATTTAATTTTTTATAACTCTTATTTATTTTTTATTAACATTATTATAAAAAATTTAAGCACCTAATGTAAGATGGAAAATTCAAATAACATTTAAAAAAATAAAACTTTATTAATAATAACTTTAATTATATACATAGTATTAATTTTTAATACAATAATAATACAAAACTACATTTATAAAATATTTCATGATATAATAGAGTCAAGGTAAATAATAAATGTAATAACATAGCTGCAGAAGCCCATAAATATGTTAGTCAGTGTCACATAAAGTAAAAGGAGATTTCATAACCATACGAAACTTATATAGAGTAGTTATCTTATCTATATCTATATATATATATATAGAGAGAGAGAGAGAGAGAGAGAGAGAGGAATTTAAAATTTAAATAAATGAAATATATAGTAAATAAAATAATTATAAACTTTATAAATACTAATTATATAATTAAGAATTTCTCTCGCTTAAAAAAAAAATTATATAAAGAATTTATCTAATATCATAATTAATTTTGTATCTATACATTTTTTACATTCAGAAACGCAACACATCAAGTTGGGTTCCCAACAAATGGTTGGAACTTGGAATTGGTATGAATCTGGAAGAAAATTTACAACAAGATCATATCAATGAATAGAAAATTAAGGAAAATTGCGCAATTTTTAATTTATAACTTTCCTTCACTAAACATCGTCAAATGTTCTTCCAACTTTCCCGGAAATTGGAACAGAAGATCTGACCAAAGGCAAATTCACTGACATCCCTCCATTTTTAACGATCTTCAGCATGAAAATCCATGCCACTGTTAGCAGCAATGCCAGAAATCGACCCACTACAAGCCCACCAAGAACAATCAAGAACAACACTACGTACCCAGAATTAGAATTTCCAACTCTATGTACCCTCTTCTCTCCTTTCAGCAATGGAGATTCACTGGAACAAGAAATTCCATTGTCAGATTCATCGTCTTCTACACACTTTAGCCGCTTTCTCAGAAGCAACACTGGCGGTCCATTGCCATTTTCATGCTCCTCTTCTATTTCTGATCTTCTTGAGCTGACACTTTCTTCTGTGGTGCTTGAAATTTCACTGTTTGACAGTGAGGATTCTTCTTCCCTTAGTTTGATTTTCTTTTCCCTATTTGATCTTCTCAGCTTTTTTGGCACAAGTTTCTTGACGAGCTTGGATTTTAGTTTACCGCTGCGTTTGTAATCGTCGTTACCTCTGCGATAATCGCATTCCTTCTCCAGAATCTCCATAATCGTCAACTTGATTTGCTCCTCTCTAATGGGATCAAGTTCTGCAGGTTGAATTTCTTCCCGTGGAATTGGAATTCCCTTCTCGTTCTCCCTCTCTGTTTCAATTTCTTCGATGCTAGTTGGAGAGTAGCTCGATTCAACTCGAAGAACTAAGTGTTCTTCTTCATCAACAGATGGAGATACTGAACTCTCTGAATCTGAACTCTTTCCTTGCTTGAACGCCATAAGATTTTGGACCCAGATGGAATTGGAAACACTTTGGGCCAAAGATTTGAGATTTTTGTTTGCGTTCGGACAAGGTTTCAACCAGCAAAATGCCCATTTTCCGATGAATTCTAGAAACAACAGAACAAGCGCCGACATTGTGATGCCGACGGCGAGCTTGTTCATAGACAGAGTTAAAACCACCACCACAGACATCTTCGAAACTGCTGCAATAACCATATTTGAATCCGACCCACCATCAGATTCACGAACCGGATCGCAGCCCTGACCCGAAACCGCCACCTCCTCGTCCCAATCAACATCTTGTCCAACTCGCCGCCTCAAAACCGGACCCTCTGCGAATAACGTTCTATCGCTCAAATTCGACGTCTCCAGCGGAGACGGTGGCCGGGGAGTCAATCCTGCCGCCTGAGTTTCCCATAACGGATCAGAGACTTCTACCTGAAACCGTTTCTTGGTCTTGGGCTTCCTGAAGCGAACCTTGTTTTTCACGAAGAGGTCGACGAGGGAAGTGGGGAACCCAGTTTCGACGACAAGAGAACCACCGTGTTTCGGCGACGGAAGACCGGTGATAATCTGGGAAATACTCTTGACCCTGTTCTTCTTCCACGGAAACGGCATGATTACTCAGCAAGAAAAATCAAAGAGCTAAATTGAGATTAAGCTAGCTGAGGATTGAATTCCAGTTTCACCAGGGATTATATATAGCAAATGGATAAACTGGAACAAGAACAAATTCGAGTGAAGAAAATAATGAACGCGTGAAGAAGAAGAAGAAGACGCGTGTGAGCTCGTGTTGATGAATGGGGACCATCCACTGTGGAAAACAAACGCCGAATCGAGTTGGTTCTGCAGTTCTCTGATGATGGAATTATAAGGGATTCACTGTTTTTTTTTTTTGTTGCAAAAGTAGTTTAGGTAAACTTTATGAAAGAGAAAGAAGACACCTAATCAACAATGTTTGAAAACGTTTTCAATTTGCTAATTGAGTTTGTTAAAAAGAATTTGTGGTGGACAATATGTGGGAGCTAATTTTGGTTAATTCTAAGTGGGATTTGGTTGTTATTTTTTGAGATTGTTAATTTCCATGACTTACTTTAATAACAACTCAAATCCATTATTATTATTTTTTGTTAAATTTAGATTTAATGTAGTTATTTAATACAATAATAGTTTTTTAGTTATTAAATTAAGATGTAATTATAGTGTAACGCTAATTTAACAGTTAAGAAACTATTATTAAATTATAATAATTATAGCATATATGAATATTTTTTGTTAATTATTATTTTTTTATTTATGAATATTCTTACTTTATATTATAAATGAGTCTGATTTCGTTTGGATAAACTTAAAATCTTAACATTACAAATACACTTCAATTATTGAGTTAAGTATGCTCATCAACTTAGTCACATCTTATTAGTATGTTTTTAATAAGTACATTTTAAATATGACACTAATTTTTATTTAAAGCAAGAATAATAATTAATAAATACCTTTCAAGAATCATAATTTTTTCTTAGAATTAGAATGGAGCATATTTTTACTAAACTAATACTTAGTATAACTTTAATACAACTTATTCACTAATTAGTGTTTCTTACCGAGGATGAAGATAGTACTTTAGGAAATATGAAACTATCCCATGCACAATAACATATCCAAAAATAGATCATTTTCCCAACCTTAAAATTTAGCACACAAAAATGATTTTATTGAGCATAGATGCATTTTTAGTTGCTATGATTTGCTAGAACTTATAAGTAAGTCCCTCAAAACCCTCAATTTCCGAATTTTTTTTTCCAATCAATGTCCAATTAAATGTATCAAATCCATATTCACATGAATTGATCTCCAAAGTTTTTTGATTTTTCTAACTTCAAATTCAATAGTGCAATTACTTTAAAACCTGATAGTGACCCCCCTGTTGCATTATGCTACTACCTAATCAAGCCCTGCTTATATATATAGACACCAATTTTTTTCAGTCCCCTCAACCCTAATTGGTCACAATTATAAGGAAATTGAGATTCCAAATAACTTAAAAAAGAAAAACAAAGGTAATGTGGGGGCACTAGAAATCATATGTATGGCAAAAGTGTGCCACTTGTGCAGCTCTAAATTAGTGACAAGTACACTTATGCTTTGTTTCAATTTCTTATCTTAATCAAGCCGCTCTCTATTTTACAGATTGACTCTTATAATTTGCCCCACTACTACACATTCAACACAAGGTGTTGCCCTAATAATTGGTTCAAGCAAGATATAATAACTTAAATGGGACCCAATTCCCACTTTGTCAAACTAATGCAATGACTTTATCTTCATGCTTTGGGAGAAAGATCCATAAAAAGGGCAACCTTTTGGAGGGCCAAAAAGAGAGCAAGGAGCCAAAGAAAAAAAGTTAAAGGTTTAAGCATTAAATATCTCTATGATTACTTGATTCATCTCTTGTGAAAGTGTCATTTATTGTTGGAAAAGAGTAGTTATACACTTATTTTTATACATTTTTATATATATTTATTTAATTTTAGTTATATTGTAAGGATAAAATTATGAATAAAAAAATAAATACAAAAAATAATATGTAAAAAGTGAATTTGCTAAAGAAGATGTGCACATAGCATTAGTCTTTTTATGTTCTACTCTATTTCTATTTTGTCATAGATAAGTGAGGAATATGATGTGTATTAAGAAGAGGTTAGATTTGAATTCGAGACGATAAGAATGTATAACAGCTTAGAGTACTCACTTGAGCTAATATTATTTTTCGATTCTATTCTCTTTTGATTTGTTAAAAAAAAAATTCTTTAAATATCTTAATAATATTTGTAGTATTTTATAATTTTTTTCTAATTAAAGAGATGTAGAACAAGAAATGGAATGAAAAATGAATTAATTTTTTTTTTCCTATTGTAGACATAGATATATAGCGTGAAGTTTACATCTTCTATCTCGTTAGAACATGATCTACTTATATCGAAAGCAAGAATATAATGGTCATGTTTAGATCAAGACTTTGTGTTATTCTATATGGTCCTTACATAATGTGTTGAGGTGTATATATAATAGTTGATGAATAATTTAAATCTGAACATAACTATCATTAATTTGATATTAACTAAGGTGAGTAATGTCAAGTGAGTGAAAGCCCGGTAGAGTAGAGAAAAAGAAGAGTGGGGAAATGTATAGCAGGCATGCAGGGAGTGTTTCATTGAAGAAGGAATCAATGATGAGTTATCAATCACTTTTTAAATTAAGAAGCACGTGAAATCATATGTCGTTTGACTCAGTCTGCTCTCAGGCTCAGAAAGTGCTTCCTTATCTACTGCCTTCATCATTTGTTTTTTCTTTGACATTTTTCTAACTATGTTTTCTGTCTTGAAAGTTAGTGTATGCAGCAGTTGAAAGATCAAATTCTCTTCCACCACTTTTTTTTACTTGAATTGGTTTTTAAGACAAGTAAAATATGTTATGGGTTCTAGTAATTTGTGGCCATCTAGAGATAGAAATTTCTTCCGGTTGAGTGGAGATTTGGCATAGATTACCTATTTGAGGTGGGGATTGAAGAAAAAATTTCCCTATAAAAATGAGGATGGAAGAGAACTTTTTCTCAAAAAATTGAGAATGAAAATAAAGATTTTATTTCATGTTTTCCAGAAATTCCCGTATTAACGAAAATATTAAAATATTTTTAATTTTAAAATAAAATAAGAATATTTTTATAATTTTATAAATTATTTTATATTAAATTAGGTGTTAATTTCTTTTTTGTTTTGTTTTCGGGTGAGAAGAATTAGGCTTTAGTTACTGGTTTTAATGCTTACAAATAATATGATTCATTGATTCTGCTCACCAAGTGCAAAATGAGTTTTTTCCTCTCTAGAGAAGATCCATGTATGTTTGATCTCCAAACCGTAGCACAAGGGCCATATGGCATGTTGCAGTGTCAGAAGAACTTTTTTCTGAGAATGATAACCATGCCATTTGGTTGATAATCTGTAATTGTTTCAAACCATTCATCAAAAAAGTTAAAAACTATTTTTGGACCAATGCAATTTCTTTGAACAACTCATATCAGCATAACACTTTACAAGAACATACTCACTCTTACAAATAAAAATAAAGGCTTTTCTAAGAAAAGTAAAAGAACAAACTATGACTGGTGCAATGGTCACTGTTTCCTTGTCAGCTTTATCTGACATCAACAGCCATTGTCTTCTCTTCTGCAAATGGACTCCTCATTTGAGCAGCAGCAATAGAGTCTACTTCCATGGCAGAAGCTCTGGGTGGTGATGGTGGCTGCAGTTCCACATCTGGGTATGCGGCCTTAAACCTTGCTCGCAGCCCTTCATCCACCAACCTCACTCCCTGTAATTGATTACCAAGTGACATCCATCTGAGGAGAAAAGGGGCAACAGAATCAGGAATTGAAATGCCAAACCACAGAATGAGTTCTGAAAATCCTATTGAAATGCCATGGGAATCATGTTCTTTTAGTCTAGAAGTCATAATAATCCCATGAAGAGAAGCATTATGCAGATATGGCCTTGAACGTTAAAAATGTCAAAACTATTTCAAATCCAGGAGAATCAAACTATTGGGAAGAAACCAAGAAACAAACTAGTGAAGAATACCAACCCTGCATGGGTATTGTGCATACGGGCAAACAATTCCAGCTTTCTTGTTCTCGGACTTATCCTCTCCAGCAAAGGATACATCTGCAAATTAATATTGAAAACAATGAAATGAATAAGCGTATGAATGATCTCAAATCATTCAAAAACTAGAATGAATATCTTCCACAAACCTCATCTGGTTTGCGGCTTGTTTCCCGGACCTCAGCCACAATAACATCGGTGTCAATATTCCTGTTTACTTCGGGATTTCCCTTTATTCCAACAAGGCAATGTTCCTTACTATGGTTAAGCCAGTGGCCTGTACGTCCAGTTCTGATTATTCTTTGAAGTTGATTTGTTTTCACCCAGATGATCTCCTCGACACGTTTGTATCCCCACAGTTCTAAACTGCAGAAGGATTATGACATAAATGTGAGCAGAATGAATAATATATAACCCCAATCTCTTCTTATGTGACCACATGAAAGCACATACCATTCACGGCCAAGCTCCATTGCACGTCCAGTCACCCAAAGGAATATTAGACCATCAGTCTGCAAAGCGGGAACGTTGAGATTGCGCATTTCATCATCAGCCATTGTTCCATAGGGTAATTCCATGTGAATGTCCCATGGTGGATCAGCCATTATTACTCCAAATTGTCCTAGTATGTCCATTCTAAAGTTACGTATATCACAGTTGATCCATTGCGGCTCACCAAGTTCCACTTCAGAACAATATTCAGCGCGCTGTGGCTTTATTGGCTTGGGAGGTGGCAGAGCACCAGCACCCATCATCATTGGTGACACGTCAGGTGTAGGGTCATACTCATAATGAACGTACTTGCATGTCTATCAAAGGATGAAAGAATTAGAATAACGCCAACTTGATATCAAGGATTCTAAAGAATTAGAATAAACATAAATGAAAAAATATTCAAAGAATTCTATCCAAAGTAAAAGTTATACCTTCATGTGCCGGCAAGTATCAAGAAAAGAACAGTCTCCCAAATTGATATCAGTATGCGGGGCAATTATCCGCCTAAAATGAACCTTTCAAGATAAAGATCACTAGTATAAGCCACAAAAAGGTAAAGTGAAGTAAAAGAAACACACATGCACACATATATATACATATAAAGAATCTGACTGGCATGAACTCTTCTTATTCACAAGAGTTCAGTCAAATCATTCCAGTTTCCCAAGCAACAAACTGCAGATGAATGACCACGTTTTCTCAGGAAATACTTTATCACTTGTCTCTCATTTTTTACATGCAAATGGTCTTCTTTCCCCAAATAACTAGCAGGATAAAAAAACTTAAGTTCATTGTAGACAATAAACTGGTAGATAAAACAGTAATATTCTGTCATTGTCACCAACCTTATCACATGCTATGAACGAACCAGATTGTCGTCGGCAATCCTCCTTCGTCAGGGCTGAACAATAAACCTTCAGCTGTGTTGGTCCTTTTGTTTTGAACTGTATAAAGACACCATAAACAAGCATAATTAGCTATCACAATAAATATTCACAATGTTGGAGTGCAATAAAAACTTATAGCAAACATAAGGTGGAAGAATAGGAAAGACAACCCTTTTAATATAGAGCAAATTATAGCCATAAATGGAAGTATTGAGTTATAACGTGTAAATTTTTATTTACCAATCCATCATATAGTCCATTTTACATCACTTGTGAATTAAAACAACGAAAAACTCTAACACATATCAGAATAAAACCTTGCTCAGAATTTTCCTTTAATCCCAAAGACCAAAACAAAGCTGTCTAAAAAACTTTGAATCAATCTCAATGCTCTTCACCATTAATGGCTGAATGGGTGCACAAAGTTGTCTACATGCAAAAGTCAGGAATATATTGAAAAGATACTTGTGAAAATTCACACAAAGATGCATACAAATTGGATATCGTGCATCAATGTTGCTTCTAACTCTTCTCCTAGTCTCCTTTAGATTTTTTCTTCTTTTCATTTTATCATGTATTTATTTTAAAACAGCTGAATTCGCTTTCATGGTTCTCCAGATGATGTGATTTCTGCTACTAAATGGAACATGGCTTGAGGGGTGGTGAATTTCTAGTTAGCAACTCATAATGCCAAGGCAAGAAAATTCGAATTTAGCGATTCAATACAACAGAGGAGAAGGAAATGAATATAAAGCATAAGATATTATAGGAGTAGAAAGGTAAGCATCACGGACCTTGGCAGCTACAGCAGTTTCCTTTGCAGTTGGCCGGTGAATTAGGTCCAAAAGCTCCTCACCAGTTTTAGATTTCTGTAACTCCATAAATGATTTCTTGCTCAACAGAGCTTCAACATCCTTCATTTCATCCTCTTCAGATGTCGGTTTCTGTGGCATCGCGTTATTCCCACCCGATGGAATATTTGGCCCCAAGGGGGGTCTATGCAAGGGAGGAATAGCTATCCCTCTAGGAGGTATCCCCATCATGCCCATTACTCTAGGCGTTCCTCTTTGTCCCATCATTGTAGCAGAAGGTCCTCCCCCTGGGAATAACGTATGAGGGTCTCCAGGCACCATCCACATATCATTCATAGGCCTTGCAAGTGGGCCTCCAATCCCAAACACCCCATTACCATTCACATTATCAGCAGCACTGGTAGCAGCAATTTGCTGACTTTGATTTCGATTCATATTACCATCTCCAGAACTCGACTCAGACTGCTGATATTGAGCACTTTCCGGAAATTCCCGGAGAAGCCGAGTCCGGTCTATACTCACAACCATGATCCTGGAAGTGCCACTGAGCACAAATTCCTCTATCTCAACACCACCATTCTCCTCTTTGATAGATCTCAATGCCATTTCAACTGCGAGAATCGACCCCGAATCCCCTCCAACTTTAAGAAGCGCAGCCTTCTCCGGTGGGGTAAGCGTGTCATCATTCTCCAATTTCCTCAACACAGTGGAAGAATCAATTGGCGAAAATGGCACCCGACCCAGAAGACAAACAGCCACCATTGAACGAACCAAACGTAAAGGGGTTTCGAATTGACTAAGAGGATTTGATTTTGAGTCCGGAGATTGAGAAAGTTCAGAGTTTTGGTTAGTGGGGTTTGAGGGGGCCAAGGGGTGAGTGAGTTGCTCAACAGAAGTTGATATTTTGGGCTTGATTTTGGGTTCAGGAAGGGAAGGAGTGGGAGTAAAAGGACGTTGATTGAAACAAGACAGAACCTTGAGAGAGAGATCGAGGGACGAGACGATATTGGGGATTATAGAAGATGCTTGTATAGAAGATAGAAGCTCTAGCTGGGTCTTGTGCTGCGATTCTATACGAGTTTCAAGCTGTTGCCGTATCAATTTGATGGAAGCTATGGAATTATCTTGATAGCGATTACCATCTGATTGGGTCTCCATGCCTTCCTCTTCCTCTGCGGTTCGTTTCAATTCCAGAGATTAACAATGACACTGTCTAGACCCAACAAGTGCTGTGCTGTTTAGAAAGTTCGAGTTCGAAATGTTGAAACCTAATTCAGAATTTGACAGAGATTTATGGCTACTCAGAGGAAGAAGTCGCGCCGCAAGGTAGTAGTACGAAGAAGATGGTAGATGGAGATTGTAGTGTGTCGTGGACTTCGCGGTGAGTTCAGACTTCAGAGGGCGGCGGAGCTAGTAGTTTTCTCACATCTCGGATTTCATTATTGTTTTTTAATGGCAGATTTCTTTAATTTAAATTTAGGGGTTACACTTTTTTTTTTTTAAAAAATAAGATTTTCCTTTTTTTTTTTTCTTAAATATCCAATATTCAACTGTGCATATACATCAACTAATCAATCTTCAAATTAAATAGAAGTACTCTTTTTATTAAATTTTAATATAATTATATTCTTAAACATAAAATAAAAATTTAATTTTTTTTGTTAAATTAAAATAACTAATATTACTTTATTTACTATCACTTTAAGTTTTTGAAGAAATATAAAAAAGTTTCCACATTTTAATTTTTTTGTCCTCGTGAGGTGAAATAGGATAGAACTTACCTTAACTGTAATAATAAAAGGGTGACAAAAAATATGCCAAGTGACACCAACTTTGGTAATAGAAAGTTATAAGAAACAAGGATTTTCTTTTACATGTATTGTAATTCTTTGTAACAAAAAAAAAAAAGAAATAGAAATTGTTTGAGGAGTTTTAAAATCTTTGTAAGACTAAAGGATGTAGTTTTACCCTTGAGTGTGATTAGGTTAGAAATTCTTTGTCTTATATCAAATAAGAAATTGATGATATTTAGGGTGCCTCATTATTTATAATAAATATTGAAAGTGAAGAGAGGAAAACCTTTATTAATTATCTTACATGGATTATTTTTGTCACTACCATCTACAATAGGATGAATTTTGGTGTCAAATATAATTGGCAGCAACAATAGTTTAGAAACATATATAAGATATCAAAATAACAAGCTTTTTATTGTATTAACATATTAGTTTACAAGGATGCATTGAATATATATATATATATATATATATATATATATATATATATATATATATATATATATATATATATATATATATATATATATATATTGATTTTTACAAGCTGTAAGTAGAGCAGCAACACTTTGATCCATGATCTCTTTTTTTTCATTCCCATGCATTAAACCTCCATCATCATTCACCATCTAAGCTTTTTAGGGAAATACTGCAATGACAAGCTCCCATTTAGAAATTCTACAGAAAGATGCATGAAACTGAAAAGGATTGAATTAATTGTGATTTATCAAATTCAACTTTACCTTGTCAATGAGAGAGACATAGTATGGCTTAACTTTTTCAACATCTACTAGAACTTTGCTCTTGCTGTAGAGATCATATTTGCTGTGCATAATTTTTGGAAGTTAATAAGAATCAGAAAGATAAAGCCATGAAAATTTGTGTGCAATGGAAAATCATAAATGGATTAATTTTAGATAATGGGGGAAGAGGGGGAATTGATTACTTGAATATATGAAACCACTTTAGATTCTCAACATCCTCGTCATTCATAAAGTGTTTACATGCTCCTTCTTTGTGCAGAGCTGCAAGGACATAGATTGGTTCGTGATATTAATTTAACAAATATATATATATATATATATATATATATATATATCACTCTCCACTCAGATAAAGATTTTAGGAAAAATACTTCAACATTACAAAAAAAAAAAACAGTTGATTTCTCACTTGAACAATTGTGTAAAAAATAAGTAAAATTCTACAAGAAATTCCTCCTTTGCTTCTTTCTATGAGAAATTTCGTGAAAATTTTGCTTATGTGAACTCTGCAAAAAGAACATGTTTAATGTATCTATGAGAATAATACTTCTAGCACAAGAATATGATGAAAATACTTATGATAAAATGAATGGTATCGGACAATGAACAAAGCAGGTGGAGGTAAAGTTGTGTTATTTTTCTTGGCAACCTGCAAAATAGATGGGCGCTTGCATCCCTGCTTGCTCTTTTACTAGAGCTGTGCTTATGGCCTGGTCGCAGGCTGAGAGATAAATGTAGAGCGTGTCCTCGAGCTGGGGTGTCGATAGAGTTGGCGGGGTCGCCATATATTTTTTTAGCTGTTCGAAAGAGACTTGGCAGTCCTCCGTCCATCGGAATTCTTTGGCTTTTTTGAGCTCCGTGAAGAATGGTAAGAATTTTTAGGCCGACTATGATACAAAACGGGCTAACGCTACTATCCTTCTAGTCAACTTCTGGACCTCGTTTATTGTTCTAGGTAGGTTCATCTCGCAGATGGCTTGGCACTTTTCTAGGTTAACCTCTATTCCCTTTTGTGTCAACATGAATCTTAGAAATTTTCCTGCCGGGGCCCCGAATGTGCATTTATCCTGGTTTATTTTCATGTCATAATTTCTTAGGACGGCGAAGGTCTCTTTAAGGTCTTCCATGTGCTGTTCAAAGCTTTCCGACTTCGCAAGAATGTCGTCCACGAAAACGGCTAAGTTCCTCCCCAACTGCTCCTTAAACATCTTATTCATGAGTCTTTGATACGTGGCCTAGGCATTCTTTAAATCAAATGGCATAACCCTGTAACAAAAATATCCATCCTCAGTAATAAATGTTGTCTTGTCTTCGTCTTCCATATCCATCCTTATTTAGTTATACCCGGAGTATGCATCCATAAAGCTCAATAATTTATACTCTGTTGTTTGGTTGACTAGCCGATCTATGTTGGGTAAAGGGTATGGATCCTTTGGACATGCCTTGTTTAGATCGGTAAAATCGGTGCACATTCTCCACTTCCCATTTGCCTTTTTAACCATCACCATGTTGGATATCCAAGAAGCATAATCTACCTCCCTTATAAACCCCACTCTAAGCAACTTTTGAACTTATATTTTTAATTGCGGCCTGTCTTTTCGGACCAAATAATCTCTTTTTCTATGCGATGGGTCGGGTATTAGATTTAATGCATAATTTATAAGAGATAACGTTAGGGTTTATACCTGGCATGTCGGCCGCCGTCCAAGCGAAAACTCTTGTGTTATCCTTCAACAGCTCCTGTAACCATTCCTGTTGCTCGTCCGGGAAGTGAGTGGATATCTGCAAGTTCTGTCCCTGCTCTCCTATCTGCACCAGTTTAACTTCTCTTACGGGTATCAGCCTCTCTCCTATGTCTGATCTAACGTCAAGCTATGCCGCCTTGATCTCCTCTCCCTCATTCTTGATTGTCTTCTTTCTTGCCATCGGTGTGACCGTCAAGCTCCTCTGGTACAACTTCCTAGCAGCCATTTAGTTACCCTTGATCGTTCTTACTCTCCCGTCTGTGGTAGGGTATTTCACCGCTAGGTGCCTGGTTGACACTATGGCTTTGAGTTTGTTGAGGGTCGGTCTTCCCAAGATGACATTGTATGGTGATAGACAATCGACCACCAAGAATTCAGTTATCTTGGTTACTTGGTCTGGGCTTTTTCTGAATGTTGCTTGTAGACTGACCGTCCCTGCTACTGGTGCCTCTACTCCGGAAAATCCTATCAGAGACCCTTGATAATCTCAGAGTTCTGTTCTAACAATGGCCATCTGCTCAAACGCCCTTAAAAATAATATGTCCGCTAAGCTACCATGATTTACCAGGATCTTCTTCACTTGGAAATTTGCTATCATCGCCTCAATCACCACTGGGTCATTATGTTCTCGTTGGATTTCACCGTAGTCCTCGTCCATGAAAGTGATTGGTGGGTTGGGCTTCTCTCCTCGAACCCTCTGATTCCTCTCGACCTCATTGACTTGGTGGTAGTGTCTCTTCCTTGCCCTATAGTGTTGCTTTTGCTCGCCGCTTGAGACCTCACCGGATGCGAATCCTCCCGAGATGGTGTTTATTACTCCAGATACTCTTCCCTACTGATCGCTCTAGTCTCATGCACTCCTATTTATAGTTGTCCTTTTGGGCCGCCTGTCTAGTTGGCGTTCCCTTGGTCTATACTGGAATCCTCTGGTTTCTTACTTTGTCCTGTCTGGAGTCTGAAGTGTCTAAAGTGCCCCTTCTTCAAGAGACTTTCTATTAGGTCCTTTAACGCCTGGCACTCTTCGGTGTCGTGTACCGCTTCGCGGTGGTATTCGCAGTATGTGCGAATTAAGGTTGCGAGTCTCGTCTTGATTGGTGGGGGTAAATGGGCTAGACCCATTTGGCAGATTTCATGTAACACTGCCGATCTAGACCTGTTTAGGAGGGTGTAGTGCGCATGATAGGGTCGAGATCTCCCTTCCTTTTCTCTGATTGGCTCTATATGTCTGATCGGCCTCGGTGCTGATCTTTTTTACCTCCTCCAAGTTAATGTACCTCCTCGCTAGTTGGAGCAATTCCTACAAAGAGGTTGGGGGTTTAACATAATACTCTCCCTGAACCTCTCGCGTCGCAGCTCCGCCATGAACATGTGTACAACAACTTCGTCCTTCAAATCCTTTATTTGTAAGGACAAGCTGTAAACCTCTATATGTAAGCTCTCAAGGGCTCACCCTCGTCCTGCCTAAGTGTGGCTAGTACCGTTGATGTCTTCTGTGGAGCTATGCTGGTGGAGAAACGTGCCAAAAACTGTTATGCCAATTGGTCGAAGTTGACAATGGATCTTGGTGGGAGGTTGTTGTACCATTGTAGGGCAGCTCTTCTGAGGGAGGTCAGGAAGGTGCAACATTTGATCTTGTCCTCCACTCTGGATATCAACATGACATTTTTAAAGCTGCAAATATGCTCCACGGGGTCCGTGGATCGGTCGTATGGATCCAAGGCTGGTTGTTTGAAGTGGTTTGGTAGTGGAAAGGCCATGATTTCTGGCGTAAAAGGATGTTTGGGCTGTTTCGTGGGTGTGACCTGGGGAGATCGGTGGGTACTACCGGTGGACAAGAGCTCAGTTGGTAAGGCGTTTCCCCTTTCATTGGGACTATTTGCTGCAAGTGAATGTGCTATTTCCTCTTGCTCTGTCGGTGTGTAGGTTTCATCCCAATCCACTTGGAGCCTTTGGATTTCTAGCCTGTCACTATCCTTCTGTTCTTTGAGGTCATGGATTTCTCTCCTTATTTCCTCTAAGTGAGCAAGAAGGGTAGCAAGCAAAGCTGAATTTTGGTCTGACGAGCCCGCTTGGGCAACAGTGGTTGTTAATTGCGCAGGAGTTCCCAGAACGGGGACCGCCATGCTAGAACCAACTTTCTGCGGGGTGTCACGATTTTGCTCAGCCATTTCAAACTGAATGTTTGAAGTCCACACTCACCGCACCAAATGTTTGAAAGGGTTTTCATAGTTTTCTTCCCATTAAGGGTTCTCCCCGTATTTATAGCCTCCTTCTGTTGTTGCTTTGGCGGGTGTCCATAAGATGGGCCGTGTAAGGCCAGTTTGTCTATTCCAGGGTGGGACTTGGCCTTGTGGGCCTTGCAGGGCCCAATCATAAATTAATTTGGGTTTGGGTTACTAGATGCCAGATGTTTGGGTAATAGGTCGCGTTAGGCCCATCTATGCGATGCTAGTAATGGCCCATAACAGAACACAAATATGAAAATTTTTCGACCTGAAGGTGCAGCCAAAGGCATTAATTTCTAGGGCCAGAAATACATTTTGTGATTCCAATTCTCCCTCAAAAGCTATATAACCAAATTAAAAGAAAAAAGAAAATTTTAAATCTATTCATGTTCATGAATTTCTTTGAACTTAATGCCCAGAAAATGAAAACCATGCACAGAGGAAAAAGAACAAACATACTTTGAACTGTCTTAGGTTTAACAACGAGGGTAGTCATGTTGTCACATAAGGTATTGTCTAAGAAAACAGAAATTAATCCCTAACACATTAACTGTAGCATTCTGACAATGGCAAAGGTCATGCATATATATAGCTTTCAAATGGGCAATTCCATTTGAGAAAATTTTGAAACTTGGAGCCCTAAGGTGAAAAAAAAAATCTAAGCATATCTGTTTTTGAATAGGTCAAAAATAGAGCTATAACTAAATTTAGAATTCTTAGATGGTAGATGGAGGTTGTAATGTGTTGTGGACCTCATGGGGAGTTTAGACTCCAAAGAGAGCGGAGTTACTAGGGCATGTTTGCTCCATGGAATTAGGTAATTTTAGAATGGTTTATTTCTATATCTTACATATTTGGTTTCTCTTATTATGGGAATTGAGCATTCTAAGAGGGATTATATCTACTGTCTCATATAATGTCCTATACACTGTCCTATTGTAACAGATTGGCCAAAACATATGGGTAAGTATTAGAACAACATTAGTTTATTTATTTTCAATCAATCATGAGGAGTGGAACAGGAAATGAGATAGGGAAATAGGACAACAGATTTTAATCCATTATAAGAATGTTTTATTCCTCAAATTTAAGGAAAGCACCAATACCAAATAATTGGTTGTATTAAGTCATTGTCCACATAAAAATACCATTGTTGTCAAAAATACATTCTCAAATAATTAGGTGAGATTTGATGAAGGTTGTATTGGTTATTTTGTTAAAAATCTCATTTCATTCTTTACATACCAAACAGATTATTCATTTTACTATTCATTTTTACATTGGACTATTCCATAAATCAAATGTGCTCTAGTTTTCTCATATTTTGGATTTCTTTATTTTTTTAATGACAGATTTCATTAATTTAAATTTAGGGGGTGCATATTTTTTTTTTCTAAAAAAATAAGATTTTTTTTTAAATATCTAGTATTCAACACTATAATATACACACACTACCAAGTGCATAGATTAACTGATACAAAGTTGTTTTAGTTTAATTATAGGTCTCAGGTTCGAGTATTAAGAATGTAGTTGCGTTAAAATTTAGTAAGAATAGTTTTGTCACCCTTGTAGTCCTACTTGGCTCGAACCTAATTAATTGTGGGATGAGGGACTTAATAATTCAAGTTAGATAGAAGAAAAGCATAATAATACTCTTTTTACTAAATATTAATACAATCACATTCTTAAAATTTAAATAAAAATATAAAAGTTGTTAAATTTGAACAACTCATATTACTTTATTTACTTATCACTTTAAAATTTTTAAGGAGATATAAAAAAATTTGCACATTTTATTTTATTTTTTCCTCAAAGGTGAAATAAGATAAAGGGTGACAAAAAGTATGCAAGTGACACCAACTTTGGTAATAGAAAGTTATATGACACAAGGATTTTTTTATCCTACATGTATTGTAATTCTTTGTAACCAAAAAAAGTTAGAAAATGTCGGGGGAGTTTTAAAAATCTTTGTAAAACTAATCGATGTAGTTTTACACTTGAGTTTCATCGAGTTAGAAATTCTCTATCTCATGTCACATAAGATGAACACATTATTATCTACTGCGCTATATTATTCATAGCAAATGTTCAAGATGAAGAAAGAGGAAAATCCTTTATTAATTATTTTAAGGAAAGTGTTTAATACACTCTCTTATTTTTTCTACACACTATCTTAGTAGCGTGTTAGTTTTAAACATACACTCCCTGTTTTGAAGTGTTTTAAGTACTCACCATTTGCAGTAGGATGATTTTTGGATTCAAATATAACTGGCACCAACAATAGTATAGAAACAGATGTAAGATATCACAATAACAAGCTTTTTATTATACTATCATATTTGTTTACAAGGATGCTTTGAATCGCTACACATTTTTTTAGTTACATGACGACAAGGAGGTTCAAATCTTTGACCTCGTACATATATACAACACAATCCCTTTTACGTTAGATTACACTTAGTGGCTTAAGATGGTTGCAAGCAAAGCAGCAACACTTTGATATCTATGATCTCGTTTCTTTGATCCCTATGCATTGAACCTCCATCATTCACCATCTAAGCTTTTTAGGGAAATACTGCAATGACAAGCTCCCATTTAGAAATTCAACAGAAAGATATGAAACTGAAAAGGATTGAATCAATTGTGATTTATCAAATTGAACTTTACCTTGTCAATAAGAGAGATATAGTATGGCTTAACTTTTTCAACATCAACCAGAACTTTACTCTTGCTGTAGAGATCATATTTGCTGTGCATAAATTTTGGAAGTGAAACAGAATCAGAATGATAAAGCCATGAAAATTTGTGTGTAATGGAAAATCATGAATGGATTAATTTTAGATAATGGGGGAAGAGGAGAATTGATTACTTGAATATATGAAGCCACTTTAGATTCTCAACATCCTCATCATTCATAAAGTGTTTGTATGCTCCGTGTTTGTGAAGAGCTGCAAGGACATGGAATGGTTAATGATATTAATTTGACAAATATATAATTATCACTCACCATTTAGATTAAGATATTAGGAAAATTGCATTCCACTTCAAGAAAATTGTCAATTTTTCGCTTCAATAATTATGTAAAAATAAGTAAAATTTTACGAGGAATTTCTCCTTTGCTTCTTTTCGTGAGAATTTTGCTAATGTGAAAAATAAGAAAAGTTCTAAATAGCAAGTAAACTCCATGAAGATAACATGTTTTATGTATCTACCAAAATAATACTTATAGGACACGTAAGTATTTTTATTGATTCTTGGGTAAGAATCTGATGAAAGTACTTACGATAAAATGAATGGTATCGGACAACGAACAAAGCAGGTGGAGGTAAAGTTGTGTTATTTTTCTTGGCAACCTGCAAAATTTGATGCAGCAAGTTAGTTAGAATATGGTTCATAAAGTTGTTTCATTAGAATCTAGGGTTTTGATGCATTCAGCAAGTTAATTACCATGTACATATAGTCATCATGTCCCCATGAGATGACCAAATTGTCTAGGCCACATTTCTCCTTGTAGATCCCATTTTTACTGGCAAAAGCAGGGTTTTTGTAATCTGGGTTCTCCTTAAAATACTGAAATAACACTCAAACTATATTATTCAGATTGCTGAGTATTGGAATTAACGGAATATATTCGAAACACTTTCAGTGTATAATTATAACTCATTCTTTTGGAAGAATTAACCACCTTGTGATGAACATTTGCTTCATCAAAAGCACATCCAAGAGGAAATGTGTCTCCTGCAAAAGAGTGATTAACATGTTTGGTTAAATGCTCTTCAGATGCCAAACAGGTCATAAGATCAAATAAATGAAAAGAGTGATCAAGAAAATTGAAATGTTTTTCTCACCAACAACAGCCCATTGAGGAAGCCCTCCAAATTTGGGAAGCAGAAGAATCTTTCCCAGATCTGAAATCAATTAGAAATTATGTCAAATTTTGCACGACATCAAGAAAAATATTCTGCTTCTTAAATAGTTTTAGGTTTTTTTTTTTTTTCATAACCTTGATGACGTGTTGAATCATATTAGAGTTTTTTTTTTTTATTAAATTTTCATAAGAACTAATATTTAAAAAAGAAAGTTTTATTAACTGGACATTCTAAGGGATTCTAAGACTGATCTAATATTAATTAGAGTGATAAATACCATGTATAAGAGCCGCCAAGTGCAGCCAATCTTCATTAGGATAATCTTTTCTAATTGCTTCTGCTGATTGGAGTAAGTGTTGGATTTGAGGCTCATCCAAGTCAGGGTCACTTTCATCAACTACCTCGTTCAGCAGCTCACAACATTCCCAGATGCTCATTTCAGCTTTGTCCAATTTCTCATACTCCGCTCTCATCTTCTTCACCTGCAGCAGCAACATCATCCAATTCAAGTTTTAATCAAGAATATTCAATATTTTCAGTTATGAAGGTGTGCAATGCATCGGGGAAAGGAAATGGGCACAGGTAATATGTCATGAGACAATATTTTTTATTTCACATTTGTCTCATTTCTTTGTTTCACAGCTTTTGATTAATCAAAAAATTAACAAATCAAAATCTTTTACGATAGAGAATTATCATGACATGACTTAAGACAAAATATGTAATCCTATATGACACTGAGGAATATAACCCATACCCATGACATCCTCAAATCTTACAATTCTAAGGCTCAACATTGTCTTTTGAGTTTCCCTTCATACCGTGTATTATACATGTAATTGGTTAAGAAATTATAGTTTCACTTCAAACCACGTATTGTATATGTGATTGGTTAATAAATTATATAATAATACATCTCCAACAAAAGAGGGGACTAGTAATGAAACTAAAATGTGAGACAGACACGTAAGAATGTATCTACTTACAAAGTCATATGTTTGGTTAATGTGTTGTTTTTTGTAGAACTCTTCCACACCTTTCTGCCTTTCACTTTCGGCATCGTAGTCTCTGTGCAGCAAATGCAAATTCATCAACCCTGTTGCTTATCATTTTAGAGAAAACCATTTCTATCAAAACATTCAAGAAAATTGAACACAAAAATGAAAATTTTTCTACCTGAAGGCGCGGCCGAAGGCATTAATTTCTGGGGCCAGAAATACATTCTGTGATTCCAATTTTCCCTCAGAAGCTACAAAACCAAATTAAGAGAAAAAAGAAAATTTTAAATTGTTCATGTTCATGAATTTCTTCAAACTTATTGCCCAGAAGCTGAAAACCATGCAAAGAGGAAAAATAACAAAACATACTTTGAACTGTCTTAGGTTTATCAACGAGGGTAGTCATGTTGTCACAGAAGGTATTGTCTAAGAAAACAGAAATTATTCCCTAACACATTAAGTATGGCATCTGACAATTGCAAAGGCTATGCATATATATAGCTTTCAAACAGGCAATCCCATTTGAGAAAATTTTGAAACTTGGAGCCCTGAAGTGAAAAAAAAAATAAAAAAAAATCTAAGCATATCTATTTTTGAATAGGTCAAAAATAGAGCTATAACTAAATTTAGAATTCTTAGATGGTAGATGGAGGTTGTAATGTGTCGTGGACCTCGTGGGGAGTTCAGAGTCCAGAGGGACCGGAGCTATTAGGGCATGTTTGCTTCATGGAATTGGGCAATTTTGGAATGGTCAATTTTTATATCTTACATGTTTGGTTACTCTTATTATGGGAAGAGAGTATTGTAATAGATTGGCCAAAACACATGGAGAAGTGTGAGAGTAGCATTAGTTTATTTTTTTTAATCAATTATGAGGAGTGGGACAAAAAATAAAATAAGAAAATAGGGCAACAGATTTTAATCTATTTTAGGACTGTTTTATTCCTCATATTTAAGGAAAGCACCAATACCAAATAATTAGTGGTATTGAGTTATTTTCCACATAAAAATACCATTGTTGTCAAAAATACATTCTCAAATAATTAGGTGATATTTGACGAAGTTTATATTGGTTATTTTATTTAAAATCTCATTTCATTCTTTATATACTAAATAAAGTATTCATCTATTCCCATTATATACTAAACATAATAATAGAACTTTCCATTCCCCTTCCATTCTACTATTCATTTCTATATTACACCATTCTATAAATCAAAAGCGCTCTAGTTTTCTCATATTTTGGATTTCATTATTTGTTTAATGGCAGATTTCATTAATTTAAATTTAGGGGGTTGCATTTTTTTAAAAAAGATAATATTTTTCTTTTTATTTTTTAATGTCCAATATTCAACACTATAACATACACACACCACCAAGCAACTAGTACAGGGTTGCTTTAGTTTAACTAAAGGTTTTAGATTCAAAACCTTTGAATTTAACTACATTAAAACTTACAAGGGAGAAGTTTGCTGCTCTTATGGTCCTATCCAGGTTGAACCTAATTAATTGTGAGTTGAGAGATTTAATAATAAGTTTGTGCCCATAGATACTAATGGTTAAGACAAAAAAAAAAAAAAAAACACTATAACATACACACGATCTAATCAATCTTTAAGTTAGATAAATGAAAATCATAATAATACTCTATTTACTAAATTTTAATACAATCATATTCTTAAAATTTGAAAAAAATTCTAAAAATTGTTCATAAATTTGATCAACTCATATTACTTTTATTTTATTATTACTTTAAAGTTTTTGAGGTGATATAAAATAGATTTGCACATTTTAATTTTTCTTTTCCTCAAAGGTGAAATAAGATAAAGGGTGACAAAAATATGCCAAGTGACACCAACTTTGGTAATAGAAAGTTATAAGACACAAGGATTGTTTTTCTTAGATGTATTGTAATTCTTTTAACAAAAAAAGTTAGAAATTGTTTTTCTTAGATGTATTGTAATTCTTTTAACCAAAAAAAGTTAGAAAATGTGGGGGGAGTTTTAAAAGTCTTTGTAAGACTAATGGATACACTTGAGTGTTTATACGGACCATATTCCCCAACTCCTTAAATGGGCCATTAACGGCCCACACCCCAAAAGCTAGCATAGCGACATATGGGCTTTGACCGTGATCTGCAAGAGGGCTTCAACCCAGCCCATCCTAACATAAGGATAGGTCATTGAGTTGGAGAGAGAAAAACTTATAAAGGAGAGAAACTCGAACATTCAAGGACACGTTGGAGAAAATACTAACCAACAAGTGTCATTGAGTTGAAGTTTCTTCGTCTCTTGTTACGTAAGAAATTGATGAACACATTACATTATTCATAACAAATGTTTAAGAAGAGGAGAGAGAAAAACTCATTATTAATTATTTTAAGAAAAGTGCTTAATATTCTCTTTTTTTTTTACACACTTTTTCAATACGGGAAGTGTATTAAGTTCTCCGGGTTTTATTTTTGTAACTACCATTTGCAGTAGGATGAATTTTATTTTCAAATATAACTGGCAGCAACAATACTTTAGAAACAGATATAAGATATCACAATAACATACTTTTATCGTATTTGTTTACAAGGATGCTATGAATCACCATACATATTTTTTTAGTTATGCGACGGCAAGGAAAATCAAATCTTTGACTTCCTGCATATATACAACTCAATCTCTTTATCATTAGACTACACTTAGTGGCTTAAGATGGTTGCAAATAAAGCAGCAACACTCTGATATCTATGATCTCTTTCCTTTCATCCCCATGCATTGAACCTCTATCATTCACCATCTAAGCTTTTTAGGGAAATACTGCAATGACCAGCTCCCATTTAGAAATTCAACAGAAAGATATGAAAATGAAAAAGATTGAATAAATTGTGATTTATCAAATTGAACTTTACCTTGTCAATAAGAGAGATATAGTATGGCTTAACTTTCAACATCTACTAGAACTTTGCTCTTGCTGTAGAGATCATATTTGCTATGCATAAATTTTGGAAGTGAAACAGAATCAGAATGATAAAGCCATGAAAATTTGTGTGTAATGGAAAATCATGAATGGATTAATTTTAGATAATGGGGGAAGAGGAGAATTGATTACCTGAATATATGAAGCGACTTTAGATTCTCAACATCCTCATCATTCATAAAGTGTATGTATGCTCCGTGTCTGTGAAGAGCTGCAAGGACATGTAATGGTTAATCATATTAATTTGACAGATATATAATTATGACTCTCCATTAAGATGAAGATTTTAGGAAAAATACATTCCACTTCAAGAAAATTGTGAATTTTTTGCTTCAATAATTATGTGAAAAATAAGAAAGTTCTAAATAGCAAGTGAACTCCATGAAGATAGCATGTTTTATGTATCTACGAAAATAATACTTATAGGACACATAGGTATTTTTATTGATTCTTGGGTAAGAATCTGATGAAAGTACTTACGATAAAATGAATGGTATCTGACAATGAACAAAGCAGGTGGAGGTAAAGTTGTTATTTTTCTTGGCAACCTGCAAAATTTGATGCAGCAAGTTAGTTAGAATATGGTTCATAAAGTTGCTTCAATTGACTGTACGGTTTTGTTGCATGCAGCAAGTTAATTACCATGTACATATAGTCATCATGTCCCCATGAGATGACCAAATTGTCTAGGCCACATTTCTCCTTGTAGATCCCATTTTTACTAGCATAAGCAGGGTTTTTGTAATCTGGGTTCTCCTTAAAATACTGAAATAAAACTCAAATATATTGTTCAGATAGCTGAGTATTTGAATTAATGGAATATATCGAAAACACTGTCACCATATAATTAATTATAACTGAAAATTAACCATCTTGTGATGAACATTTGCTTCATCAAAAGCACATCCAAGAGGAAATGTGTCTCCTGCAAAATGGCGATTAAATATTTGTTAAATTATCTTCAAATGCCCAAAAAAAAAGGAATAATAATAGATCAAATAAAGGAAGAGAATGATCAAGAAAATTAAAATGTATTTCTCACCAACAACAGCCCATTGAGGCAGCCCTCCAAATTTTGGAAGGAGAAGAATCTTTCCCAAATCTAAAATAAATGAGAAATGAGGTTAAATTTAGTGTGATCTCAAAAGGTAAACATTTTACTTCTTAAATAATTTTAAGGTTTTCATATCTTACATTACCTCGGTTTAGAATCACATTAAATGATTTGTACAATTTTTTTTTTATCCAAATCATGTATATAAATTTTATAAAATTTCATAAGATCTATAGGGATTCTAAGAATGATCTAATATTCATTAGAGTGATAAATACCATGTATAAGAGCAGCCAAGTGCAGCCAATCTTCATTAGGATAATCTTTTCTAATTGCTTCTGCTAATTGGAGTAAATGTTGGATCTGAGGCTCATCCAAGTCAGGGTCACTTTCATCAACCACCTGGTTCAGCAGCTCACATCATTCCCAGATGCTCATTTCAGCTTTGTCCAATTTCTCATACTCCGCTCTCATCTTCTTCACCTGCAGGCAGCAGCAACATCATCCAATTCAAGTTTTAATCAAGAATATTCAATATTTTTGGTTATGGAGGAATGCAATGCGTCGGGGAAAGGAAACGGCAGAGGTATAGGTCCTGGGGTGATATATTTTGTTTCACATTCGTCTCGTTTCCTTGTTTCATAGCTTCTGATTAATCAAAAACTTAACAAATTAGAATCTTTCGTAATAGAGAATATCATGACATAGTTTGAAACAAAATATGTAATCTCATATGGCACCGAGGAATATAACCCTCATCCTCAAACCTTACAATTCTAAGGCTCAACGTGTCTTTTGAGTTTCACTTCATATCACGTATTGTATATGTGATTGCTTAATAAATTATAAAATAATACATCTTCAACAAAAGACGGGACTGGTAATGAAACAAAAAAATGAGACAGAGACACGTAAGAATGTATTTACTTACAAAGTCATATGTTTGGTGAATATGTTGTTTTTTGTAGAACTCTTCCACACCTTTCTGCCTTTCACTTTCGGCATCTTAGTCTCTGTGCAGCAAATGCAAATTCATCAACCGTGTTGCATATCATTTTAAAGAAAACTATTTCTATCAAAACAAACAAAACATTCAAGAAAATTGAACACAAATATGAGAATTTTTCGACCTGGAGGGGCGGACGAAGGCATTTATTTGTGGGGCCAGAAATATATTCTGTGATTCCAATTTTCCCTCAGAAGCTACAAAACCAAATTAAGAGAAAAAAGAAAATTTTAAATATGTTCATGTTCATGAATTTCTTCAACTTAATGTAGAGAAGCTGAAAACCATTCACAGAGGAAAAGAACAAGACATACTTTGAACTGTCTTACGTTTAACAACGAGGTAGTCATGTTGTCACAGAAGGTATTGTCTAAGAAAACAGAAATTATTCCCTAACACATTAACTGTGGCATCTGACAATGGCAAAGGCCATGCATATATATAGCTTTCAAACAGGTAATCCCATTTGAGAAAATTTTGAAACTTGGAGCCCTAAAGTGAATAATAATAATAATAATAATAATAATAATAAGCATATCTATTTTTGAAGAGGTCAAAAATAGAGCTATAACTAAATTTAGAATTGACTAAATTAAGATTTTGATTTTCTAAAGTGAGGAGTTTAATTTGTTTTATAAGTTTATGGAACATTAATTTACGTATTTTAGATGTTAAGTTATATGAGAATAATGTTGATGACAAATCAACAATTGTTACAATTCTAAATTTGACAAAGTTTTTATATCCAGTTGATGATTTCAAAGCAAGTAGTTTATGGTTGAGAGATATCTTAGGGGCTTACGAATTTCATGTTTGAATTTGAAGTCGAAATAAAAATATATTTACAACTCAAATGACGATAGACTTATTTTTATACAGGAAATTATGTATTAAAAATATTATATTAAACTGTTAATTATTTATTTACAAATATCAAGTTTTGCTATCAATTTTATCATAGTAAATGTAATAAAATTGTTTTGTAGTATTTTCTTAATAAAAATAAATCTGAGGAATTATTTAGTTAAACTGATAATTCAAATAAAATATGTTATTAATCATAAATAAAATATTATTTATATTATTTTTTTGACATAATTATTTTTCTTATTCTTTATCTTTTGTGATCTTTTTGACCTGTTCCTATCTAATTGTATGATCATTAGATAGACCATCTTAATTGCATATTTGGATAGGCAATAATATTTTGTTGATAATTAAGTAATATTAGCCCTAATTAACAGAAAATAAAACAAAATTAATCTTAGAAAAATAAATAAAAACTCATAATCTCCTTCTCAGCTCTATTAGACTATTATACAAATAGAGCTTGTTCGGCGGAGATTATAAGAAAAAATAGAATATGATACCAATAGAAGAGGATAAGTGATTTTATATCATTGTTACATAATGTTAATTTGATGAATTAAGATGATTATTCCTAAGCAGGTCTAAATATGTTTTAATTTTTTTGGTAAAAATTTGTTTGAATAACATAAGATAAATATTTTTATTTTTTATTTATTATAATAATAATTTTATTTATTCCATCCCCTCCCTACCCTTACCCTTCCCTCCATAAGACCAAACACTCCCTCAATATTGGAAAAAGGAAAATGCCAAAATTACCCAATTATTACCACATTTCAACACGAGGAAAGAGAAAAAGGAAGAAAAATGATTGGAAACATTGATGTATATAACCATCTACCTATTACAAACATCAAGATTGATCTCAAAAGTAGAGGCATTGTGAACATCAACAAAACCCATCTTATACAAAGGACCCACAATCCATACAACAGCATACACAAGTCAATCTATAATTTGACAGATCCACAATTTTTAAACTTTACCACTCAAAGCCAACCCATACTCAAATTTTTCTCAGACAATCTTGAGAAAATCTTGAAGGCACCTAACCAGCAAGATCCTCTTCTTCCTCCTCATACTCTTCCTCGTCGGCCGTAGCATCCTGGTATTGCTGGTACTCAGCCACCAGATCGTTCATGTTGCTCTCGGCCTCGGTGAACTCCATTTCATCCATTCCCTCTCCGGTGTACCAGTGCAAGAAAGCTTTGCGCCTGAACATAGCAGTGAACTGCTCACTAACTCTCCTGAACATCTCCTGAATGGAAGTAGAGTTTCCAATGAAGGTTGATGCCATTTTAAGACCCGTAGGTGGGATGTCACAGACACTAGACTTGACATTGTTAGGAATCCACTCGACGAAGTAAGAAGAGTTCTTGTTTTGTATATTGATCATCTGTTCATCCACCTCCTTGGTGCTCATCTTACCACGGAACATGGCTGAAGCTGTCAAGTAACGACCATGTCGTGGGTCTGCAGCACACATCATGTTCTTGGCATCCCACATTTGCTGAGTCAATTCTGGGACAGTCAACGCTCTGTATTGCTGTGACCCTCTTGATGTTAAAGGTGCAAACCCAACCATAAAGAAGTGGAGACGAGGGAATGGGATAAGATTGACAGCAAGTTTTCGAAGATCAGAGTTCAGCTGCCCAGGGAATCTTAGACAACAAGTAACTCCACTCATGGTAACAGAAATCAGGTGGTTAAGGTCACCAACTGTAATAAAAAAGAAAAGAAAAGAAAAAACTGTTATGATCTTCCAACTGTTATGGCAATGATTAAACAAAAAAAAAAAAAAGAAGCTTTTTTCATATACAGAAGGAGACCAATAACCAAATGATTACAAACATTCAACAACCATAACCACCAGCTTTGAATGAGACACACGACCTAAAACCATTTCAGATCTCCTACCAGTATAATAATGACATCTAATCTTCAATATTTATAGTAAACCATAACAACACCACCATCATCAGTAATGATGTTGATGATGATGATATTAACAATAGGAAGAAGAAAAAGAAGAGTAAAGGA
This sequence comes from Bauhinia variegata, assembly GCA_022379115.2. Lineage (NCBI taxonomy): Eukaryota > Viridiplantae > Streptophyta > Magnoliopsida > Fabales > Fabaceae > Bauhinia > Bauhinia variegata. The sequence goes on along the minus strand of CM039438.1, from coordinate 7,611,569 downwards.
ACCATTTAACTTACAAGATGGGTTGGCAAGCTTCAAAGTACGGAAGCAAATGTCATATAACGCCTCATTGTCCAAGACCATGCACTCATCAGCGTTTTCAACAAGCTGATGCACTGAAAGTGTGGCATTGTATGGTTCTACAACTGTGTCAGATACCTTAGGAGAAGGAAAGACAGAAAATGTCAACATCATACGGTCTGGATACTCCTCCCTGATCTTCGAAATTAGAAGTGTTCCCATGCCAGAGCCGGTGCCTCCACCCAAAGAATGACAGACCTGAAATCCTGTTCATAATATAACAAGATTAAGTATAAATGCCATCCAATTACCTTCAACAGTTGCAAACAAAAGTTTCCAATAGGTTGACTCACAGTCAAATCCGCAGAAAAACATTGCAGAATTCACAAATAACTATCCTGCCTTAATCCAAAAATATGTAATCTAACACAGCCAAAGAACAAAAGTACATGCAAAAGCACAAGCATCAACCTAAAACAGAAGTATCAAACCTGTAACACCTAAAAAAAATTGTACTTTACAATTCTCTCATCTAAAAAATCAAAACCGCAAAAATTAGGCTATCAAATTTATACAAAGAAATAAATCAATAATCCTCATTCAAAGAAATACAAAACGAACAGCGAAATTCAGATCCCAAATGAGAAATTAACGAAGGAAATGAATTTTTCATTACCCTGCAAGCAATCACAATTCTCAGCCTCCTTCCTCACAACATCCAACACCGAATCAATGAGCTCAGCTCCCTCAGTGTAATGGCCCTTAGCCCAGTTGTTACCGGCACCGGACTGCCCAAAAACGAAGTTATCGGGGCGGAAGATCTGACCGAAGGGACCGGATCTAACGGAATCCATGGTCCCAGGCTCCAGATCCATGAGGACGGCGCGTGGAACGTACCTGCCTCCACTGGCCTCATTGTAATACACATTGATTCGCTCAAGCTGGAGCTCGGAATCGCCGCTGTACTTGCCGGTGTGGTCAATGCCATGCTCGTCGCAAATCACCTCCCAGAATTTGGCACCGATTTGGTTGCCGCATTGACCGCCCTGGATGTGGAGGATTTCTCTCATTTTCTAGGAAAAATTCGCAGAGAAAGAGAGGGAAATGGAGAAGGGATCTGAGAGAGAGAAGGCGCGATAGAGGATAAAGGAGCTGGATAGTCCGATGTTATTTGAGTACGGAAGGAAATGAAGCTAGAGGACAGTGGAGAGTATTTAACGTGAGGTTCGATTTGTAATTATGAGGAAATTTCAGGGTTATTTGGAAAGGACTAGAACCAATGGTTGTTGTTTTGCGGTTTTATTTAAAGTCTTGTGCTGCTGAGTTGTAAGAGTATTCGAGAACCACCTGATCTGAGCCAATATCGGCTGTCTCTTTTTACCCTTTGAATTTTGAGGTTTTTTTATTCTCTAAAAATATAAATAATTCATGTTTTTTAAAATAAGAAAAAATGTATATTTCGAAAAATAAAATAAAAATAGAAAGGATCAGGTCAACCAGAGATCCTAACTACACTATCCATTGAATTTGAGAGTTTTTTTTTTTCTTAAAAATATATTTAACATAAGTTTTTTTTTAAAAAAAGAAAATTAAAAATGTCTACTTCTAAATATTAAAGAAAAATAGAAGAATAAAAAGTTCAGGTCAACTAAAATCTAACTGCACTTAGGGGTGGGCATGGATAATCTAACTGCACTTAGGGGTGGGCATGGATGGAACGGCCGGTGTTTTGTCTCGACTCGACAGATTCGAGACAATTTTGAGACAGGATAATTTGGGATTTGAGATGGGACCGAAACGTAATTTTGTGTCTCGATAAATTTTCGAGACGGGACCAGGACAAACAAAATTTTATCTCAGTCCCGTCCCAAATTTTATATAAATATATCTACTCAGTTTATTACTTTTTACACCCCCTATTTTAACTATTCACACCCCACTTTTTGTATACTTCCAATACCCTTCTTATTACTTTATATATCTATTTTATTTTATTTTTTTAAAATTTAACCGAGACTAGACGAGACGAATGGATTAGGATGGGAATCGGGACGAGATTGGGACAAGACTATATAAAATCGAGACGGGACAAAAAAAATATTCTTTTTTAGGACGGGACTGGAACGGCCAAATTCCAGATCTGTCCCGGCCCATGCCCACCCCTAACTGCACTATTTTGAGAAAATAGTTAAGATTGGAAAGTTGCAAACTAATGGGTTTTTTTCTTTTCTTTTTTTTTTGTGTTCATTAGTTTGATATCTTTAATAAGTTAAGGTTCCATTTATATTAGGCACTTCTTTATGCATATTTTTTTATATACTCATTTTATTTCACGTATGTTATAATGATAAGTTTATAAAAAATAAAAGAGATATAAAAAAGACATGTACAAATCGAGTGTGAACTTTGTATGTGTTTAAATAATTTTTATTATGCTTAAAGGAAACTTAAGAGACTTCAAAAGTTGTAAATTGTGGAAATATGAACAAGTTCAATAGCTTGTCGATGAAAGTTTGATGAAGGGACCAAATTTGCATCTATTTTGTAGATAGGGAGGCCAAATAATTTAAATTTACATAGGAAGCACTAAAATTCATTTCTTTTGAAATAAAGAGACCAATTTTGCAACAATAAATATTTAAAATGAGTAAAATTAAAGAGAACTATTTTAAGGTTTTAAATTTTAACTACTTATTTGAATTGATTTTCTTAAAAAAAAATATTTTAAGGCGAAAAAATAGATGTAAATATCAAAAATAACTTTCTGATTTATAGAAGTAATTTTTTGTTAAGAAGTAAAAGTAAAAAATAACAAGATTCTAGAATCCAAGTAAAAGTGAAGTTAGATATACCTTGCAAATTCCTATTTATAGGCCTTTAACCTTTTACCATCTTGTTTTAAGTGGAATAAGATATGTTATTTTACTATTTATGCCACGTGTTGTTGTGTGAACAAATTATATTAATTATCTTTATTTAAATATTCAATAATTTAATAATTTAGTATATTTATCTTCTATTTTCTTAACATTAGTATAAATATAGTTAAGTAAGATTTAGTTGAGTTGGCATCACTCCAATATTGTAGCTTTGTCACTTGTATTCAATCAAACAAATATGAACCAGCTACCAAGTCATTTTAATTTATAAGTACCAACATTTAATGCAAAATTTCCATAATTGGATTCTAGCTCAATAAAATATGCTTCAAATAATAATAAGTAATGCTAGTATTACATCCTACCCAAAAATCTTTACAACAAGTAAGTTACAAGTCATATTCTAAAACTTCTTAGAACTTTTTAGATATTTTTAAAACTTTCTAGGTTACTCTAGATGTCTTTAAAGAATTTAAAAGACACCAAAATTCTCTAGAAATTTTTAGAATATACTCGAACTATCTAGAATTCTCTAGAACTTTGTGAAAGACACATGACTACTTTAAAATGTTCAAAAAGCTCATAGAACATTATGAAAACTTGTACATATGTGTAGACATACCTATACCATTGTAGAGTATTTTAGAAGATCCTAGTAAGATGCATGAAAATATTTAGATATTTAAGCTAGAAGCCTTTAGACCAAACAATTGTAGCCACACATTTGAGAGGACAAACAAGTATAAATAGGCTATCATTCTCATTTGTAAAGCAACCTTGAGTAAGTGGAGTTCTCAAGTGTCATTTCCAAACTCTCGTGTTCTTTGCTCTCTAAGTTCCTTGCCACAACTTTGCTTCTAAGTGCTAACCATCCTTGTCCCAAACACAAATAGGGTTACTTAGCATCTCCCATTGTGAGATTGTCTAAGTGCCATGTAAGTTGAAGAATAACTCCGTGACAAGTGGTATTAGAGCCACCAACTTGATCCTTTTGGTGTGGCCTATTGTGAGAAGGAAGAGCACTATGGCATCAGAGGAAGGAGATGTTGCTGCTGTTGTGGAGTTGCAACAAGAGCAACCTCGTGGAAGGAAAGAACAAACTCGCACACAAACTAAGCCTTGTAAGTCAAAGGCTCCAGCAAGTGAGTCCCTTGAACTTCAAGTTGCTAACCTATAATCTCACATGGAATGTGTGAGAACTAGTGTAGGTGAGCTTTCCAATCAAATTGAAAATCTCATTCTAGAGAATGGGGAAATTTCACATGCTATCAACACAATAATCAAGGAACTTAGCTGCACATTTAAGGGAGAACTACGCTCTTTGACTCAAGACCTCTGATCTACAAAAGTTCATAGAAGGGGACTTACATAACTTGCATGCAGAAAATGGATGAGATCTACCACAAATGGCAATCTCATCGTTGCAGTAGTGACCCTGCTAGCACAAGCACTGCCACTGCTGCTATGCAAGGGTTAAAGGTGCCCAAACCAACCATGTATAATGACACTCGCAATGCCACTATTGTGGAGAATTTCATATTTGGCTTAGAGCAATACTTTGAGGCCATGATGGTAGTTGATGAGCAATACTCGTAGAGCAATGCCACTATGCTTCAACATTCTTTTGAGATATTGCCCAACTATGGTGGCGAAGGAAGCATGCGGAAAGGGAGAAAAGCATATGCATCATCAACACATGGGAGCAATTCAAGGCCGAATTGCACAAACACTTTGTGCCTCACAATGCTAACACAAAAGCAAGGGGCAAGTTGAGGAGGCTAAGGCAAAGTGGTAGGAGTCGTAACTTAGGGCTAGAGAAGATATAAACCTAATGAAAAGAAACAGGAGACCTTGTTAGGAGTGATAAACCATTGAACTAAATCACTATATTTTACCAACAAAGCTCGATACAGTTAGCAAATAACTGAGTCCTTTAAGTATATGGTTCAATCCTTTGCAGTGTGTATGGAAAAACCTTTGTTGAGAGAGGTATACCCACTTTTTATGATCTCAATGTTTTTAAAAAGGATCAGCTTTTAATCATTAAACCTTGATGCAACCAATATATATATACACACACACACTAACATATCTATAAAACTCATAAAAGAGTTGAGCCAAGCCTACCTACTATTTATAATTTTCTAAGAATAATTCTTATTCATAATTCTATAAACTCAAGTAAAAAGAATACAAAAAATTGGCATAAAAGGAAATAGAACCCCATCTTAACTAAACCCCCTTGCGTGTCCCTAATTATTATTATTATAAACAACGAGTTTAATAATTTTCTTTTGATTTTTTGAAAAACAATAACGGAAAAATAGCATTGTGAATGCTAAGGCGGTTATAGACAGTTAAGTAAAAAAGTATTTTTATATTGAATTAATCAAAATCAATTATACATGGCTGCATGCTGTAACGGTGATAAAAGAAAAGAAAAAGAAGAAAAGCTGTAACTGTTTCACTTCACTAATAAATCAATTTTATTACATATTGTCTCTCTCTAACAAATCAATTACCACTACTTATTTTCAATAAATGCACTCTTAAAATTCCATTAAAAAAAAATGCACTCCCAAAATTTATCTGCATACGTTTTCACATTCTGCTCTGTTTCTTCATTCTCATTTTTCACATTCATTACTTTCAAAATTCCCACTTAAACGCACAATCTCAATCATTATGCATTATTTTTCCATTTGAAACCGCTCTGGGCCACCTTTTTCATCTTCCCTGCTATCCGTTTTTCAATCTCAGAATAGTGCTCTGCTTCAGTGCTGGTGCTATACCTGTTTCTGCAGAAAAGATTGAACATTTCAAGTACTGGATCTGATTTCTTTTACTTGTTTGTGCCTGTTTGGTTCCTTGGAAAATTCATTCTCAATGTGATGACAAAGCGTCATTTTTCTCAATACCCTTTTATAATAGCTTTCTGATGGATCAAATGGTGCTTTGATTTTCATAGATTTTGAGGATTTTCCTTGATTTCTGCTTGTTTGGTTCCCTGGAAAATTCCCTGTAATATTAGGATCTGTTTGAGATAACTTTTGAGTATATTCAATCTATTTTTTGGTTAACTTTTGCAGACTAAGACAATGGCAAATCCAAACCAAAACCAGAATCAAAATCAACAGAAGACAGAAGTGGATTTCTCTCTGAAAGAGACTTCTCCAAACATCAGTGCTGGGAGAGTGATCAGTGGTGACAGGCTTCCAACAACATTTGACCTTGTAGAAAAAATGCACTTTCTCTTTGTAAGGGTAGTGAGGGCCAGGAACTTGTGTGCTTCCTCCAACCTCTATGTGGCAGTGAAGCTTGGAAGCTTCAAGGGAACAACCCGGTTCTTGGAGTACAACCCGAACCCGGAATGGAATCAAGTCTTTGCCTTTGCCAAAGAGAGAATTCAAGTACCAGTTTTGGAGATCATGGTGATGGACAAGACTGGTTATGGTGATGTTTATGGTGGTAAAATCACGGGTCGGGTCGCCTTCAGCATCTCGGATATCCCAATGCGCGTCCCACCCGATAGCCCGTTGGCTCCACAATGGTACAAATTGGAAGATGACAATAGAGTGAAGCAGGAAAAAGAGTTGATGCTATCTGTTTGGATGGGAACACAAGCAGATGAGGCTTTTCCTGAAGCTTGGCATTCTGATGCAGGAGCAGCCAGCGGTGATAATGCTGCAGCAATTGCCTATACACGTTCAAAAGTTTATCTTTCTCCAAGGCTTTGGTATCTTAGAGTTAATGTGATTCAAGCCCAAGATTTGTTGCCCAGAAGCAACAAATGTGGTGGAAACTCAGAAATTTTCATCCAAGCTTTTTCTGGGAATCTGATTCTAAGAAGTCGACCTGTAAAATTTAATCCAAACCCATTGTGGAATGAGGATCTGATGTTTGTTGCTGCTGAACCCTTTGATGAATCTTTGCTTTTCAGAATTGAGCAAGGAAATCCAATCAAGCATGAAAGCTTGGGAAGCTGTGTGGTTCCATTGAACGATGTGAAACAGAGAACAAATGCTGCTATACCAGATAGTAAATGGTATAACCTTGAGAAACCAAAGGCTTGCGAAGGTGGACAAGAGGGTAAACAACAACAGCAGCAGCAGCAACAACAACAAATCTTATCCAAACAAGAGGTTAATTATCCAGAGAAAGAGGTTAAATTTGCTGGTAAGCTTAACATGAGGATCTGTTTGGAAGGAGGGTACCATGTTCTTGATGAGGCCACTCAATATAGCAGCGATTTCCGACCAGCATCGAAAATGTTATGGAAACCCAGCATTGGGGTTCTGGAATTGGGGATCCTGAATGCTGTGGGGCTCTCTCCAATGAAGAAGAACAACAGAACTGATGCCTATTGTGTTGCAAAGTATGGACCAAAATGGGTGAGGACAAGAACTATTGTTGGTTGCCTTTCCCCAAAATGGAATGAGCAATACACTTGGGAAGTCTATGATCCTTGCACTGTCATCACAATTGTAGTGTTTGATAATGGTCACCTGCATAATAAAGGAGCAACTTCTGGTCTTGCAGCAGATAAGAGAATTGGCAAGATTCGAATTCGGCTCTCCATGCTAGAAATTGATAGGATTTACACTCATTCTTACCCACTGATAAACTTGGAGCCTCAAGGGGCAAAGAAGATGGGGGATATTCAATTGGCTGTGAGGTTTTCTTGCCCTTCAATGCTCAATGTGTTGCAGACTTATGCAGAACCTTTGCTGCCCACAATGCATTATGCCAGCCCACTGTCTAGATTTCAGCTTGACAGTTTAAGGAACCAAGCTGCTTTGATCACTCTAATGAGGTTCAGCAGGGCTGAGCCACCGCTGAGGAAGGAGGTGGTGGAATACATGCTAGATGTGAGAGCAAATGTGTGGAGCATGAGGAGAGGAAGAGCTCATTTTCAGAGGATTGTTGGCATTGTGAATGGTCTAGTTGCCATTTGCAAACTGTTTGATAACATTCAAGCTTGGAAGAACTCGGCGATGACAGTGATCATTTACTTCATTTTTCTCAGTGTGATTTTCTGTCCAGGACTTGTTCTGCCAACAATCTTTTTCTCCCTTCTCTTTGTTGGGATTTGGCGCTATAGAACCCGGCCAAGGTATCCTTCTCACATGGATATCAAGCTGTCTCATGCTGACACAGCCACCATTGAAGAATTAGAAGAAGAATTCGATACCTTTCCTTCTAAAATTTGTGGTGAGAATCTTAAAAGGAAATATGACAGATTGAGAGGCATTGCAGGGAGGGTGCTGGCAGTGATGGGCGATTTAGCAACTCAAGGAGAAAGGGTGCAGTCTCTGCTCAGCTGGAGAGACCCTAGAGCTACAGCACTATTTGTGATTTTCTGTTTGGTTGCTGGGATTGTCACTTTCCTCACTCCTGTTCGGATTATCATTGTCGTTTTGATTACTTACTGGTTGAGACCTCCGAGGTTGCGTTTTAACATTCCTGCAATCCCTCAGAACTTCCTCAGGAGAATGCCTGCAAAGTCAGATGGCATGCTATGACAGTCTATGTCTCTTTTTAAATTTTAGTATATCAAATTTTATGTTTCTTTTTAAAGCTCAGGCGGTTTAGAACTTTTTTATGATTTGGAGAAAAACTCTTTATGTAATTACGTGTGTCTTGAATGGGATGACAGTCTTATAATGCCCAAAAATGAAAACCACAGGTTTTTATGTAATTACGTGTGTCTTGAATGGACAAAACTGTAAAAGAGCACAAGTTACCGTTGAACTTGAAACCCCAATTGCCCGTTGCCGCTTAAAAAGGTAACGGCTCGTAAAACTGGTTTTACAGTATTTTTGCAAGGTCAGAAAATCTGAGAGGGAAAGTGAAAGAAAAGTCTGAGCAAAAGCGGGAAAGATCAACAAGGAAGCAAGAAATAATCTCCTCTCCTGAAATTGTAAGTTCCCATTCTTTTTTTCCTCAAATTCTGAACTCTATTTTACATATGTGCATCTGTATGAGTTAATTTTCGGTTTTCTTCTCTGTTTCGTTGATGAGAATTTTTAGAGGTTTGCGAAATTCGGTATTGAATTTTAGGGTTTTTTAGTTCTGAAATTTCAAACGGAAAAGGAAAATTAATTTTGTTCAGTCAACTTCGATGATGCAAACAATGAATTTCTGGACTGCGAATCTGGGGTTCTTTTTTTCTTTCGGCGAATTTGTACGGAAGAATTGAATGTTGAATGGGATTTTTGGGAAAGGGAGTGTATTTATTGAGGGGATGAATCTTTTTTTGTTTACTTCCCGTGATATTGAGAATCTGAAAAGTTTTTAAGATTCGCCCAATTGAAAATTACTGTTCAATATCGAGAGAAAGTGTGCAAATGATTTTACCTGGAAGGGATTTCTACTGGTAGATTCTCCTGTAATTCATGTTTTACAACTTCTGGTAGCTTTTTTTGTTTGTCTGAAGTTCTGGTATAAGAAATTCTACTAGACCATTGTGTGTTCCCTTAATATTCATATAATCTACTATATATGCAGGTCTCTGATTTGAAACTTGGTCACAGAAGAAGAAATGGCAGCACAAACTGGTTGCTTGATTCAAGATCAGAAGTTCAATGTCCATTTAAATGGTACCTTTCTAGTTTTGGTTTAGTTTGTCAATAATATAATTATTAATTGTCTTTGTCAAATCATTTTTAGGCTAATATCTTTTGGAATGTTTCATGAGCAGCCAGTTTGGGGAAGGAAGATTTTGTGGAACAGAAGAAGAAAGTAGGAAGGGCTGGTGGTGGAAGGAAACCACTTGGAGATTTGTCCAACTCAATGAAGCCCTCTTTTGAACAAGCTGGAAGAAGAAAAACACTAGATAAAGTTAAGTCTAAGAACTTTACTATTGTTGATGAAGAAGGTGCTCATGCTGGTACTGCTAAAGTAAAAAATTCTGGAAGAACTAAAGGAACTGTCTCCAAAGCCTCCAAAATATCACAAACTGGCAACAGGAAAGCACTGACTGATATTTCAAATTCAAGGATTAGAAATAGCATCAGGCCAAGTGATTCTGCAAGGCAGCCCCTTTATCCTAGTGCTATTGCTGAAGAAAGATTTCTGCATAACCATCAAGAATGTGTTAAGTCACAGTGCAAGGATATGGATGTGGGTGAATTTTTGAAGATTGTTGGACATGACAGTGGTAATTGAAGTTTATGTTTCTGATTGCTCATTACAAGTTTTTTGAATCTGGACTTTGAAACTAGACTTCCAGCAGTCAAAAAATGGCACAGTTGATGTAGCACATCATAGACTGTTGGATGGATCGATCTATGCATAACTGCACCATCTAAGAGCATGCATTACATTACATCAACGAAAGTGAAATAAGGTTCAATTTTTTTTTTTTTTTTAAATATTGACATTTGAGTTACTGATTTTTTTCATGTATATCTTGTTTAAATGCAGTGACTCACTTGGGAACTTCTCTTGAGCTGGTCTCTGAATCTGTTAAACTGAAGGTTAGTTTTGCATTGTCTCCCATTTCTACAGGTTTGTTTTTCTCTGATTTGATTTTCTCATTGAGTAGTTTGTATCTTTTCAGCCTGAGAGTCACCTGAAACACTGGGAATTGGATGAGAATGAGACACCAGAGCCATTAATTGAAGTCCAGTCTTCATGGAAACAGAAGTTATACAACCAGCATGGTGGCTCCCCAACGCCTTGTAAGACTCCAAAATCAATTTGGAAAAGCTGTGATGTCAATTTCAAGTTGATGGAGACACCACAGCATTGAATTTTCTGGCGTTTAATGTAAAGGATTTGTTGTAGGAAGTAGTTTTTGTGTGCCATTGAAGTGATCAGTGAGGGATCTATGAACAAGGGTGTGCCCTAACCCCACAACATGAAATAATATTCAATGGTTATACATCATCTCTTTCTATTCCTATTGCCTAATATATAATATTTATTTTTTGAGTTTACTCTCGGGTTACATTATTAGAAAATGAGACTAATTCATATTTAAGGTTTAGGTTTAGTAACTAATTCATATTTGCTCTATATGCCTAATAATATACTTTTGTGGATCTGGCCGGCACTGGCCACTTCCTAGGCTGCGCTGCACTGGCCGGCAAAACTTGTTTCTTCTGCTTAAACTTGATTGTCTATATATAGAGCAAAGCAACCCATAGATTGCATTATCTTCCTTTCTTTTCTCTTGAAAATTGATTCAGACTATTAAAATGGCCACTCCTTCACACTTCTTTGCCCTTCTGGCTCTCACATTCTTCTCACTTGCATTGGCAATTGGTAATAATCCTCTTCAAGATTTCTGTGTTGCTGACCCCAACAGTTAAAGATACCAATATGATCAAACACTTATATTTTTGTGTCACTTTAGTTGTTTAAAGATAACTTTGTCTATTAGAATAATCATCAATCTAGTTTCTATTAGTGATGAGAATTGATATATAACTTTTCACATGGCATATTAAATACTAATGTGGCAAGCTCGATGGACATGTCTTCGATGAATAGGGATAAAATCTTTTGTTTTACTACTTTTTGATTGATCAAAAAATTTATTTTTAATAACTTAACAATACTTATAGTATTATTTATAATTTTTGACCAATTTGAGATGAATGAGATAGAAAATATGGTTCTATCGTGATAGACAAAATTATCTTTCTATAACTATCATTATAAATCTTAATTTTAAGGATTACGAGCCGGTTTGAGTTGTTTATTTAGTCAGAAGTAAAATACACTCGTATAACTTTTAACTATTCGGATTTATTTGAAAAAAAAAAAGAAAAAACACTTATAGAAGTAGAAAAATTTGTTCTTGGTAGAAGTATATGAGGATGCCTAAAAAACATAGAAAGTAAATGCTGTTTATAAACAAAAAAAAAAAAAGACACTCTGGAAGCTCTTAAAAAATTACTTTTTATTTTTATTTTTGTTTCTATACTTTAAAAGTATTTTTTTAAAAGTCAATTTAAACGGATTAGGCATCAAAAATGGCTTTTGCTCAAAACTTGTAGCTCAACTATTTCAGCCTTTAACATACATCTTTTACTATATGACAGTGTTAGTGAATGGTTTTGCTTGCAAAGACCCCAAACTTGTAGATGCCAATGACTTCTTCTTCAGTGGGCTTCACCTAGCAGGCAACACATCCAACACAGTTGGATCCATTATCACACCAGTCACTGTCACAGAATTGCCAGGACTCAACGCCCTGGGAATATGCCTTGGTCGCATTGATTTTGCACCAAAGGGCATCCAACCTCCTCACACACCCTCGTGCCACCGAAATCGTCACTGCGATTGAAGGAACTCTTGAAGTTGGATTTGTGACCACGAATCCGGAGAACCGGCACATAAGCAAAGTGCTGCAGAAGGGTGATGTGTTTGTGTTCCCAGAGGGGTTTGTGCATTATCAGAGGAATGGGGGTTATGGTAGTGCTGCTGCCATTGCAGCTCTTCCTAGCCAAAACCCAGGAATTAATTTTTTGCCCAATACAATATTTGGGGCTGTGCCTGAAATTTCTAGTGATGTTCTTGCCAAGGCTTTCCAATTGGACAAGAAAGTTGTCATGGATTTGCAGAAGAAATTCTAAGGCAAGGAAAGGAAGTGATCATTTGAAACGTTTTTATCTGCACTCTCTTTTTGTGAACTTTGTTTCGCCGACAACTAAAAATTAATCTCTTTTAAAATACAAAGATCAGTAGTGAACGTAAACAGACAAATCTCTTCTAAATAAAACATTTTCCATCTTTTTTATTAAGATTTGTTTGTTTTGGTGTTACCTAATTCTGTCCATTCACTAATGAGATTTTCTTTTTAAAAATTCTTTTCTCATTACTAGTTGTTTAGGTTTTTTTTTTTTTTTTTTTTTTCAGGATTAATTTTTAATAAATTTCTACATGATAAAGAACAAACATAAGCTCCCATGATAACTATTAGGCGTAACTCAATTAGCACACTGAGTGTTAGGTACTAGCTGGTATGAATAATCAAAATATAGAGTTATTGTCAAGTGTTCAATCATGTCACAATGATATCACGACTAAGCAAACACCACAAAATTTGATTTAATTTGGTTTCATTAAGAACTTTTAAAAATAATATATATTTTTTTAACAAGAACAACTCTAAGATGTCATACATTCTAGGGTATTAAACTTATTTTTCCACTTAGACAATATGTTGTTGATAGTTTGTATACAAATTAATAAGTAGAATAACAAATTAATATGTACTTAACTCACCCTTAAAAGAGTTAATATGTGGTTATAAAGAATGTTGCATGAACTATATTTGTGACATAGCATACCATTCCCTCCATTTCTGTGTGACAATATACTCTATTTAAAATATTATTTAACTAAGCAAATTTTGTTAGCTCAAAGGTTAATCATCCCTAAGGTTTTAATTATTCTTAAAATTCTAAATCTCTTGTGTGAATAATCTTCATATAAAAAAAAATTTTAATAATATAGTGTATCCTTGTATGTTGTATAAATTTATGAGACACTTGTGTTTATTTGAGTTTTATGTGTGTTTATTTTATCTTGCATGATAATTGTCATTTGAAAATAAAAGACAATGAGAATAAGACAAACTTTTTTATAATCATTTTTTTTTTTTTTTTGTTAGAGGTAGGATTGAGATGTTAAACTATTTTTTAATTACTAACTTAAGTATATGAAGTAGAAGGACATGCTCGAATTTAAAAATGTGAGAAATCTAAAGCCTTTGCTCTAGGGGTCACCACTACAACATATCCATTCCTCCATCAACTTGTTTTTTTTTTTTAAAAAAAAAACTCTTTTTAATTCATATTCCCTTAATGTAAATAATCCTCGTATAGCAAAATTAATTAATAATATATAGTGTGTGCACGTATGTTCTATTATTTATGATACATTTGTGCTTATTTTAGTTTCATACGTATCTATTTTATCTTGCATGATAATTTTTATTAGGACAAGACAATGAGGATAAGTCAAAACTCTTTTTAATCGAACTTAAAATATTTTCTTATTGCATATGGCTTCCTCGTATAATGCATGACGATAAGGACTTTGTGTTTTATTTGGAATATTTTTTTATCCAACGCATATAGTTAAACTATGTTTTGTTATATGTGGCCATACATGTGAAAACAAACCCAATCAATGACTATGAGGGTCTTGTTTGTCATACATCTCTTCTCTTACTATAGTCGTTGGATGATGATTGTCCAATGGTTATCTCTTCTCTTATTGGATCAACATTTTTTATTTTGTTTGTTTTTTTAGTTTAATCTCTTTTGATTTGGTTGAAAAATTAAAATAAATGTTGCAAGTATTATTCTGTTATTATATGCAAATTTAGTGAGATAGAGAATTGTTATCCTATATTATTTAGATATAAGATTGATCTTATTTAAAATGATGAATAATATACAGTAAATTTTTTAAAATATAGGCCACTCTAATGTTTTGAATCTTTCATCCACTCAAATAATATAATGTTGATAGTTTGTATACAAGTATTGGCTGCATGTCGCACCGTATTTTATGATTATTTTAGAAATAGTAAAACTTTATTTTAGTCTCTTATTTAAAATTTCAATTAATTTAATTTTTAAAATTTAAAATTTAAAATTTATTAATTTAGTCTCTCATAATTTAAAATTTATATCAATTTTGTCATTGAGAGTATTTTTTAATAGTTTAAATAACTACTAAACCTATAAATAAATGTTATCATTGATAAATTTAAAGAACAAAATTAATAAGTTTAAAATATAGAGATAAAATTGATAAAAATTTTAATGTAAAAATTAAATTAATAAATTTAAAATGTAAGGATTGGATTATATAAAATTTTAAATGTAAAAGATATAAAAAAGAAGAAGAGGGTTTTACTCTTTTAAAAATGGGGTCATCTCTTCTGGTACACAGGTTGCGCTCATGAGATGAGTCTAAACTCCTAAAACCTAGACACGTGTGTGTGTGTGTAAACACAAATGGGATTTGCCATAAGAAATAACTTAGAGAATGGAGTTCTGTTAGCTGGGTATGTGAACTATGAAAGAAGCTTTGAAGAGTCCATGTCTCTGTTTAAGGCCAAGGCATGGATTAGGAGTCCACGTCAATTCGGTTTAGTTTGGGGCGGTTTGTAAATTTTTTAAATCAACAAATTGAACCAAATCAACAGTTTGAAAATATTTGAAGTTGATTTAAATTGCTTTTAGTCGATTTCGGCGTAATTTGGGTCAATTTGTGAACATTCTTAATATGGATCTATTTAGGGTGTGTTTACGAGTTTTAAATATGAGAGAAAAAGATATTAGATAAAGGTTTAGATGAACTTTCCCTTTGTTTGGGAGTTCCAATTTTAGGAAAGGAGAAATTTAGAGAATTTTCCTAGTTTCTCCAAATTCTTCCTCAAGTCAATTTTAAGGTTCTTTCAAATTGGGGGTTTTAAAAGAAAAATTAAAAAATTTATTCATATATCCTCGTATATACACACACATATATATATATAGCATTTTTTTAATAGTTATAAGAAACAGTTAATATTTTAAGGATAAATTTATTTATATGTATTATAATCCTCTCATTTCTCTCCTATTACAAAATTTATGTTCCCAAACAAGGGGAGGATAAATCTTCAATACTCCTTCCTTCCCTTCCCCTTACTTCCCATTTAATTTCCTCCCCTTCCTTGCCTTTTCAAACTCGCAAACATAGCCTTAATAGTTGGTCATGAACACGAGGATTTTGGGGTTAACGCTAGGCGTTCTTCTGCTTAAACTTGTGATGAATAGAAAATTGACTTTATAATCTATCTAGTAATATTACTTGGGATCTCCATGGCATCGTTAGAGGAAATGTGCCTAATAAAAAGTTTTAAGACAAGCTATAAAACATAGTTTAGGACAATAGGTTTTATCTCTCGTGGAAGCCTCTGCAAGTTGAGCTTAGATGGAAGTTCTCTAGCGAATACCAAGATATGATAAGAGATGAGCCAAGAAGATGGTGTGGCTTACATGGGATACGTGGGCATCATTTATGTGGAGTTAGAAGCGTTACCGTATGGTCTTGTTCTTGCATGGCAGCATGGGATCAGAAGTTAATGTTGATTGTCAGGATATCGTCTCTACGAACATGGAGTGGTCATTGGAGATATCGTTGCCCTTATGGGATGGGATTCGGTTGTCAAACCTAGCCATGCTTTATAGAGACTCAAATCAATGTGCTGCAAAAGAATGTGACTCACTGGTAGAACTCAAGGAACCACCATATGGTTTTTCTCTCTTGCACCAAAAATGAAGAAAATAAATTGGCCCATGACCATGGTTTCACTTTTTAAGAATCCTTGTCTTATTATATTAAGGTCTATAGAACATTTTAAAAGGACTTATAAAGGTGATGTTGTCACTTAAGATCTACACATGGCACCCTCACCCATGTCTTACGGCTGAGGGTTAATATTCTCATCTCTTTTTGTTTGTGATTTACTAGATTCGTTTTGCCCATGGACTCATAAGGGGAGTGGCCTAACTCTCGCCCAATGATTGAGACACACACTCAACTCTTAACCGCTGAAGCACTCTCTACTATTGAACAGAAGTAGAATCAAGTGAACCTTACAATAACACACAATTGTCCACTACACTTGTCCTCTTCACTTATGGACTGTGACATTTTCCTACCACTGCATTCAATGCATCCAAGGTATGATTATTTTTTTCCAGCTCGACACATGTGAAATCCAAAGTAATTTTTAGATAATCTGGCACTTAAGATAAAATTTTTTAAAAAGTACTTAAATAAGGCCTTCATATCAACATCAATACTTAAAACCAAGGTCTTTGTATAGTGTAGTTTAACCTATTAGACTAATTTTTATTAATGGATTAAAATTTATTGTCTCACTTTTTTATTTCATTTATTGTTTCAGATGGTTGGTTAAAAAAAATATAAACTAATGTTATTATTATTTTTTTATATTTTTTGATTAATATGTTGTAATAAGATAATATTATGAAATAATAAATTTGTTCTCTCATTAACCTATATTACTATTAGTATTTATTTTTTTAATTTTTTTATATAATTAAAATACAATTAAATTTTTATTTTATATTCGAATTATGAAAATTATAAAGTCAGTAGTATTCCCTACAAACCGTTTACTACAATAAATAAAATTTAATTGACGATAAAGAAAATACAATTAACTTGTACACTAAATTCACACTGTGAAAGGAGTGTTACATATTGTGAGAGACGATAGACACAGTAAGCATTAAATCAAGAGAAGTGATACGTCCGCGGTCTTCGGCCTTCAACTGTTAACCAGTAGCAGTGGCTTTCTTAACTACACCCCAACACCCACCTACTCTCATTTATTTTATATTTATTAAATTGCTAACAACTCTGATCTCAGCCGTCAATCTGTGTCGATCTTATTGACCTGGTTGACCGCCATCCCACCGTCCATTTATTTATTTCCTTTGTGCAATTGCAAACGCAACCTTAAAATGAGAATTAGTTCATTTAAGCTGGTAAAACAAACATTTATTTGTACAATTTTGATTATTTTTTGAAAGATTTCTGCAACTATTTAAATTACAGAGAGATAATTTTTTTGTTATTTAGCTCCTTAAGGGAAAATAGATAGAATTTTCTACGTGGTATATAAAATATTGAGTATAAGGCTAGATAATAGTAATTAATAATCAGACGAAGATGATTTTTATGATAAAATTATCTACTAAAATCTATAAGCAATACTAAAAAAAAATTTGAAAAACTAAAATTAAACATGCATGTATTTTTTTAAGTATACCAAAAAAAAAAAAAATTAACCAGAAAGATTTTTACATTCTAAGAAAGTTTAAGTGTATATAGCTCTAAGCCTAATTAAATTTATGTATAATAATCAAATCATATTTGTAATAATTTAACTTTATGTTTTTTTTTTAAATAACATAAATTCAATATGGTAGCAATAACTGATAAGAAATTGTAATTCCAAACTCCAAAGTACAATACAAACTACTGCTTTACTAAAACCATTTAATCCAAAGTAGTATATCTAAAAATATATTAAATATCAACTAATTTGATTCAAGTCGGTTAAGATTATGAGATTAATAAAATTATGCGAGTTGATTTATAAATTTGGGCAAAAACTATGAAATAACTTTACTGGAGAAATTATATATATGAAAGTATTAGGAGTGGACCAATTATGAAAACATTAATTGCCCAACACAAGCATTCAATGAAGACCGCCATTCCAACTTTCCCCTCATCTGTATCTATCTATCTCTCCACTTTATAGCCTCAAACCATTTCCCATTCTCATCAAAAACTCATTCAGAAACCCAACAACAACAATGAAAAATCATCAGATGGGAACTCAGCTCTTCTGCTTCTTCGTCTTCGTCTTCTTAACCCTATTTGGCTCCGTTCACGGAGACAAATTCGCAGACAAGTGCGCCAACGATGTTCCAAAAGTGCTTCCTTGTCTGAACTTCGCCAAGGGAGAAGCAGCAACTCCCACAAAGGAATGTTGTGAAGCTGCCACAGGGATAAGGAATAGCGAACCAGAGTGCTTGTGTTACATTATTCAGCAGACACATAAAGGAAGCTCTCAGAGCAAGAGCTTGGGTATAAAGGAGGAAAAGCTTCTTCAGCTCCCTTCTGCTTGTAACATGAAAAACGCCACCATCAGTGACTGTCCTAGTAAGTCCCTACTTGAACCCTAATTTTCTGAATTTTTTTTTTTTTTGAGCCTGTTAATAAGTTTGCCTCTGAAGTAAGTTAATTTTGTCAACTGGGTTTAATTTTATTGCAGTTTGTAGAAAATTGGTTTTGGTTTAATTGTGAAAGGTTGATCTGAAATCAGCAGTGATAGATCTTAGTTGGGCAATTTTTTATTTTTTTTTTATTTTTTTTAAATTCAGAGTATCCTCACCCTCATATTAAAAGTAAGACTAATTTTGTTTAAAAATAAAGAACAATTACAATTAATTTTCTTCTAACATATTTTTTTTGTGTGTTTGAATCTTTAATATTATAAAAGCCTCTCAAAGTTATTGAATTTAGTTTGCTCACCAACTGAGTTACATCTTAGTAGTTTTTAATTGGACAATTTTGAGATCTAAGATTTACTTGTTTGAGTATCTTTATAAGACTATGGTTGGACAATTTAAGTGGTATTTTTTTTTTATATATAAAATTTAAGTGGTATTCTTATAATCATATATTTGAGATTTTACTTTTTGAACACGTAAATTCTTAGATATAGTATTAAAATATTCTTATTATTATTGTTCCTTTCCCTGATAGTTAGGATTTTAGGTTTCACTAGTTTTTAATGTGGTTAAGTTTGTTTCACCTAATATTTGGAAGATTGAATTTTTCTGAAGTTATTTTTTCATTAAATTAAAATTTCAATACATGGTAGGAATATTAAATTTATGTTTTACTCGCACTTTAAGTCTGTACAAAATTGTGTTATATCAAACCCTGATGTATATAATATAAAACCCTTCCTAGTGTTATGCCTTTATTTCTATGACATATACTCATTTTATTTTATTTTTTTTCTCCATAAAAATATCATTAACTAAGCAAATTCTCTTGTTGAATGTGGACAGAGCTTCTGGAGCTACCTGCCGGCTCCCCCGACGCTGCTATCTTCAATTCGTCGTCGTCGGCAACTCCATCTTCATCTTCAAGCACCGGAACTAATTCGTCCACACAGAGCCAAAACGACTCGCATGGAAGCAGGCCTAGATCCCACCTCACTGACATTTTTGCTGTGGCTTTATCCTCTGTTTTGGTAGTAGTTCCAATTGGGTTCACTTTCTGAATCTAATCAAACACAAGGTACACTTATCACACACACAATGTCAATTTTTAGATTGTCTCAAGAAAATAAGTTAGTTAATCCAAGTGCTCTAGTTTGAGTCTATGAGTGTGTAATTAAAGTTACTATGTACACCAAAGATGTAACTTGTGATGATGGTTGGTCGTTTTGATTTGTTGGGATATTTGATTTTTACGACTTGTCGTTTACTTTAGACTTGGCTTTCCCATTGTTCTACTTAATTAATTTCTTCTTCTTTGTGCACTTGCTTGTTTCCTACTTTAGGTAATAGTCGATTTGGGTGGAAAAGGAGATATGTAAGGTAATGCAATGGTTTTTGAAGGATTAATCATCTAGCTAGCCATTTTTAACTCTTTATAAGACTTAACTTTCTTCCTTTAACCCAATTCTACATTTGAAGACACTAGTACATAAATAGGATTTAAGAACAAGATTTTACATTGTTACAGTCTAACTGATTTTTTTTTTTAAAGAAAAATGCAGTAACATTTTTAAAATTATATGCAAATTTTTTATATCAGGTAAGTTTTAACCAATGTCAAAACATTGTCAGTAACCATTATAAAAACTAGCTAGTTATAAATTAGGGTTTTTTTGATCTGATAAAAACTTTTAACATCGGTTAAAAGATATCAAATTATAAAAAATATCCCTAAGAAAGTATTTTCTGTTAATTCTTCATTTTTTATTATGTTGTCGCTTTCTTTTGGTGACAATTTTAGAGAATTCTCTGTTTCATATATTATCCCCCGTTTTCTATTTCATGCCTTTGATTACAAGTAATGTTATTTTTACAAATGATTTACTCCTCAAGAGGCAGCTTAATGATTAAGCATTCCGTATTTCAAAAAAAATGATTTACCAAGACAATGAAAGATTTTGACTTTTGTTTCAGGAAAATACAATGTCACTATCATCGATTCAATCATTCATCAGTAGCAATGGGAAATTTAGAAAAACTGTAGAGGCATTATTGAGAGAAATAATGAACGTAACCAGAAGA
Organism: Bauhinia variegata; assembly: GCA_022379115.2. Taxonomy (NCBI): domain Eukaryota; kingdom Viridiplantae; phylum Streptophyta; class Magnoliopsida; order Fabales; family Fabaceae; genus Bauhinia; species Bauhinia variegata. The sequence goes on along the minus strand of CM039438.1, from coordinate 7,590,805 downwards.
CTTGGTAAGATTTGTTTACTACGACGAACGTCTCATCGCCTATTAATTGGGGTTTCTTTATCATAAAGAAATTGATGAGAAGAGCTGAGAAGTATTTTAATAGGAACACCTCAAGAACTTGTATAGTGTAAAGAGATTAAGGTTGGTTGGTGCTTTATTCTAAATTAACTTCTCATTTAAATGGAACATAATAAAACATAAATTAATTTAATATTATATATGAGAATTATGACATTAATATCTATTCAAGACAGTAAATTCGTTTTAATAAAAATAATTTTAAAATTTTAAACTTAAAACCTTTGTTTTAAAATATCTTAAAGTTTAACTTACTTTATAATTTTTTTAAGATGAAATATAAAAAAATTTCATTAGAATACTGTACGCAATTACACAAAGAGGAGGGTTTCATTCATAAGCCACCTTCCAGGAAGGGTTCTTACCAAAGCAACCTCAAAAAGAAAAGATACCAATTAACATGGACCCAAGAACCTTATCAATCTACAAAGTAGTCAATTAGTTCTTTCTCTACTAATATCAAAGCATTCCTTAAGGAATTTCTCCTTTACTCTAGTCAATTTGCTTTTACAATATTTTTCCACTCTGAATCCCACTTCCCATTTGATCAATTGGAAAATAGCCTTAGCACATCTAACTTCATTCTTGAAAATTCTATGATTTCTTTCTTGCCAAATGTGATAAATTGTAGCAGCTATTACTGAGAAAAGAGATAATCTTCTACATTCACTCTGCTTTTAGAAGTAGAGTAATTTTGTCATCCACCTTCTCCCATTAATTTGACATTTTCTTATTCCCATCTACTCCATTGCCATCTTCACAATAGTGACAGAAAATTGACATTCAAAGAACAAGTGTTGGATGGTTTTAGTTTCAAATTTACATAAGTCACACTTCATATTATCCACTATATAGTGAAGTTGTTGTATTCTTTGTTTTGTGAGTAAGCGGCTCTTACATACCAACCAACAGGTGAATGAGTGTGTTGGGCATGTTGTATCTCCCCCCAAATAAAGCTAGATATGGGATTTTTTTTTTATCATTATTCTGGATCTACTTATAACTTGAAGCTACATTGTATTTCCCAGCTTTGCTCACTTTCCAAGTATCACCATCAAAGCCATTCTTGAATTTGTCTAAAATCTTCATTATTTTTTTCTAATGCCAATTGGTATTTGTCTTTATTCTGTACTCTCAAAGATTCTCCTTCTTAAGATAAATTTCATGGATCCATTTCACCCACAAGTTGTCTTCTTTGGAAGCAACAGCCCAGATTTGCTTAGTCAGGGCACTTTCATTCTTCTTGTAGCAATTTTTAATATTTAATCCTTCATTTGACTTCTTACTGTAGCGTTTCTCCCAACTTACAAGAGGAATAGATCTCTCACAGTCTTTAATTCCCCATAAATAGTCTCTGCATATTTTCTCCACCTGCTTTATATCACTTTTGGGAAGAAAAAAGATATTTGCTTAGTAAGAATGAATTGCCATCAAAATTGAATCGACAAGTTAAAGTCTTCCAACAGAAGATAAGTGTCTTGATGACCAACACTTGATTCTAGCAGTTATTTTCTCTATTATGTTCATACAGTCCAATTTGCTCCATTTTGTGGGTGAAAGAGACATTCCCAAGTATTTCATTGGGAAGGTTCCTTTTTCTAACTCAGAAATATGTAGCAAATCACTTTTTAGAGTTTCAGAAATACCTCCGAAGAATGCTTGAGATTTGGAGGTTTGCTTGCATTCCTAAGGCTTTAGAAAACTCATCAAAGCCTTTGAAAAGAGTTTGGATTGAATCTTTATCAACTCTACAAAACATAATAAGATCATCAACAAAACATAGGTTAATGATTTTCAACTTGCCACACTTAGGGTGCAGTTTGAATTTATGTTTTGTAGTTGCCATTTTTAGCTTGTTTGTGAAATATTCCATTACTAGCACAAACAACAAAGGGGAAATTGGGCCCACTTGTCTTAAACCTCTTGCTCCTAGGAAAAAGCCTGATATACCATCATTGATACTTAGGGAGAACTGATTTGTTGTGACACATTCCATAATCTAGTTAATGAATTTGGGAGGAAAGTTATAACCTGTTAAAATCTCCTGCAAAAACCTTCAATCTACAAAGTCATAGACTTTTTTCATGTCAATCTTCATCATGCATTTGGGAGAGATTTTTTTTGCAGTTGTTCAACCTAATGAGATCTCGATTGGGAAGAACATTATGAATAACTGATCCGCCTGAAATGAAAGTACCCTGGTTACAATCCACTATATCAAGCAAGACACTTTTCATTCTTGTGTACTTCAATTTAGAGGTGCATTTGTAAACTATATTACAACAAGAGATAGGTGTATACTCACTTACATTTTTAAGATTTTCATTTTTTGGGATAAGAGCTATAATAGTAGAATTTATCTGTTTCAATAATTTCCCACTAGATAAAAAATCCAACGTTGCTTTAGAAACTTCCTCTCCTATCATATCCATGAGGGCCAGGGCTCTTGTTAAAGTGAATTTCAAACATGGCTTTTTTAACATCCTCCTTAATAAAAGATTGGATTAATTCAACTGTTGGTAATTCACTGTTGATTGTGTCAATAGAATCATTGTATGATAATATTTTAAGAGATTTAAGGGAATTGGAGTTTGTTGAAATTGTAAATTCTAATTGTCCTTTCATTATTATAGCTAGTAGTTGTAACGAGACAAAATTTTAGTTTGGTAAATAAATATGGAGAGAGAAAATTAAAAACCTATCTATACTTGTAGTATACATAATGCATACGAGAGAGAAGAAACTAAAACAACCAACCTATGTGACATTAATTATTCACTCATCCAACGTAGTTTGGTTTAATTATGAAAGGTACTTAAAACGGGAAAGGGTGGCCATTAATTATTCATTCATACAACTTAGTTTGGTTTAATTATGAAAGGTACTTATAACGGAAAAGGGCCCCATTATACTTTTACTCTCTCTAGTCTTAAATACAAGGCAAATTTGACTAATTTATGTATATTAAAAAAATTTCTTTTATGTTTAGTTTTATAAAGGACACCATATATTTCTAATTTTATCCTTATTTGTTACAATAATTAAAAAATTTATTTTAATCTCTTTCTACCAATCAGAATTAACTGAGGCACCATATTACATATTCTTCATACTCCAATGTGTCTATTCTCTATATGCAACAATTAATACAAAAGGGCAAATATAATTTTTTTTTCATTCTTCTAACACACCATTTTATAAAATGAACTAAAATTTTATTTTAGAAACCGTCTTATATTTAGGACTGCAGGGAGTAGCTATTATGGTTGTATCAACAACCACAACAAAAAATGAGAAAGTGGTTTGGTGCATAGGTGCAACTGTAGAAATAAAGTTCTGATACTCTCATATCCTAGATCAAATCTGGCCCTCCCCAATATTTAAGTTAATATTAAAAATCTTGCATTCTTATATTATCTATAACAAAAAAAAAAAAAAAAACAAAAACAAAAAAACAACCGCCACAAAGAGAGCCTAGAGGAATGGGTTGATGAAAGATCACAAGGTGGGGAGATTGAGGTACTTAGATCTCCTGTATATACACTTGCTGCAATCTTAATGTGGTGGATTATGGACTGTTATATAATGAAAACTCTGCAGTGATTGATTCATCTAACATCCTTAATTCATCTTGTCAATGATTACATTGACTATAACAACAAGTTTTATTTTACTAGGTGATGTCGACTATATGGATTACATGATGCCATTATGCTCTGTTAGAAATTATATCTTTTAAAATATTATTAACTGTGAGATCCTTTTCTTAACTTCTTAAAGTGTCTTTTTATGTTTCCTTTTACACTTTTTTCTAGAGCTAAATATCAAATGGTCAACTTTCCTCACTGGTGCCTTTAGCGGACTCCTCTGTATATGTCCAAACCATTTTAATTAATTTTCTATCATCTTCTTAATAAGTGTCACTGCAATGTCTTCTCTTATATAATTATTTCATATCCTATCCTTTTTTGTTCATCCATATATCTATCTTAGCATTCTCATTTCTACTACTCACACTTGCTCTTGGTGTCCTTTTAAAGCCCAACACTTAATTTTATAAAGCATAACTGGTTGAATGTTAGTATGATAAAAGTTCCCTTTAAGCTTGGTAGATACTTTACAATTATAAATAATTCCAAAAGTCTTTCTTCATTTAAACCATTAAGCTTGTATCCTATGTGTTCATAGCTAGTCCCCAGCCTAAGTAAAGGAGGAGGGTTATGTTAAGCCTTCGACAATCACCGTAAAACCTTGTCGAAACCTTAAGCATGGATTGTTGAAAACGATTGCACCGTCTACACGATGAATTAACCTCAAGAAATCTATTTTCATGTATTGAAAGGATAATTTCAGTGTTAGGTGCATTGAATAACAAGTGCCTTAAGAGAGCTGAAATTACTTCTACCTTGAGTATTGACTTTGATCTTTCTTGTGGCTTGTTGAGTCAAATGCAACTCAATTTCTTGCAATGCATTTTTCATATATAAATTATTATATGTATATTACGAATATTATAGCTACGTTAGGTGATATGTTGTATCATCGTTTAACCACTGAAGCAAAATGAAAGTTTGGACTCGAGGTACACTAGCCAGTCAAAGTATAAAAAGATGGAGAAAGCAAAGAAAGCTTCCAGAAGTGGTGAAAAGTGAAGGAAAAATAGATTTGTGGCAACTGATTAATCCATGGCTTGTGACCGAGCACTACTGAGGTTGTTCGTAGAGTGGAACAAGGGCTGTGGGACAAAATGGGCGCTGGGTCGGATTGACCCGTTTCTAATCAAACTAACATTCTTGAAACCCGGCCCGTTTCTAATTGAACAACTTATATACATAAAGTACTAAATAAAGTTAAAATGAAGAATCAGATATATGTATTAAAAAATGCATGTAAGTATCACAACTTCTAACTTAGTTAATAAATAAATTAAGTTTCTAGATTAAGGAGTTCTCAAAAGATTTGAGTTCATAAAAAAAATATAATAAAAGAAGAAACAATTGTAATTTTTTTTTTTTTTTTTGTATTAGTGAATACTCCCTCAATTCCAATTTGTCACTTAAAAAAAAAAAATTTGTTCCAAATTATTTGTCATTTTAGAAGTTTTAAATAATATTAATAATTATTTTTCTAAATATATTTTTATTCTCACAAACTTTAATTAATTCACATGCCATTATAAAATTAGGTAATACTATAATAAATAAAGATATATTAAGAATTTTTTTTAAAAAAATTAATACATCAATTGTATTTCTTAATGTATGTGTAGTTACCTTAAACAACATATAATTTGAAATGAATAGAGTAATTTTTAAGTACTATTATAAATGCTCTAACTGAGCTTACTATTAAGCAACAGGTATTGCACGAGTTTAAGATTTTTGTCCTTATTAGAAGAATTTATTTTTTGCTCTCCTTTTCTGAACTAGCATTAGTACTCTCGTCACAAAAAGGTTTGAGGATGCTATGGGTATAAATAAAAAAAGAAAAAGAAAAAATCATTTTTCCATTCCAAAATTGTATTAGTTTCTTTATGATTTGACTGCTTAGTCGAAGTACTCCTACATATATCAAAGAATCAATTTATATTAGCTGTAATTTTTTGAGCATACAACAATTCAACATGTAAAGAAATTTCTTTTTCTTTTTTCGAAAAAAAAAAAAAAAAAACTTAGTAGCTCACCTTAACCAGGTGATTTCCTCCAAACTAATTAAGAAAAGCATAAATTTTTTTTTTCTTTCATTGGAATGATCATGAATACATAACCCATACTCATCACATTATGATTCCCAAATAAATGATACTTTCACAATACACTTTATTACAAGAAATGTAGAAAAAGATGAAAACATATAAAGGTAATTGTAGCCGTTTCATATATATATATATATATATATATATATATATATATATATATATATATATCCACATAATAAACTTATTGCATGCCATGCAGAAGAAAGAGCCTATCTCTTGCACACAACTCCTTGTCCATCAATTCCACTAGCACAGCTCAAGCTGGGAAGTTCCAAATTCCCCATAGTAACTTCATTGTCAAATCCAACAAAGCGAGCAACAGAACAATCTGCAGCAAACAAACTTGTAGTTTCAAACTCCTTGTTTCCTCCCATTACAGGCATTTTTGCCCTAAGGTCAACGCGGCTCACATAGTCTGGTCTATAAGTTTGCCCCAACACACCACTAACTTCATTGCTCAAAGAGAAGAACTTGAAGCTTAGATCAAGATGAGCAAAACAATCCTCTTTTGTAATTCCATAGTTATGAATTCTCGAATCTTCCTCGGTTATAGGGACAACCTTGGCTGTTATCCTTAATCTTCCTTGAATTTCAATGATGGCACTGTTTGTGTCGGCATCCCTGACAATGGAGACACTTGGAGCACCGGTGGACTGCCACCTCGACCCTTCGGATGCCGGTAGGGTGACTGGAGCGCCGTTGAAGGCTATGGCAAGGCGGTCGACTGAGTCATCCCATGTGGTGGTTTTTTGGGCACCAATGAAAACTTGATGGTTGCCAAGGAGAATGGCAATGGATTGGACCCATGTGAAGTCCCTCTTCATGTTATGGTTTCTTTTGCCAATGAAATGTGCATTGATGTGGAGGTTGGGATCGGAGACAAGACAGAAGTTGCTGTCTTTCTTGCCATGGAAATAAAAGGTGATACCATCACCACCAATGAAACGAGGGTCTTGGCAAACAGCTCCAGGTCTGTCACACTCTGCCATTTTATAAAATATAAAAAGAGTTAAAATAGAAGATAACTTGCTCTATATTGATTTTAGGGTTACTATTCAACGAAATTATTAAATTTTGGCAAAGCATTTTTGGCGATCTTGTGCAGAAAATTTTTATTTATAGTTATTTTGCAGTAATTTGAGACTCAGTAAGTAGATCAAACTGTTCAAGTTTAGTAATCTTAATAGAACCATTTTTTTTTCTTTTTCTATTTAATTAATGATTAGATGCATAATCTTTCCCTGTAAGTATATTTTTAGATATAATTTTATTCAAATACTAATAATTAAAAGGTTAAACAAAAGATATGAACTGAGTTATTAATGATCACATATGTAAGTACTATTCCTAAAAATAAATTTTAATTGTTCTAACAAAACAAAACTAAAACAAACATTAATCTTAAACTAGCTAGATTTTATTATTTTGAATCAGTCCATCATAAAAATGAGTTTTAAATTAAATGCATGATTCAAATAAAATGATGAACGTGCAACATGATAAATCTAAATCCATCGGTTACAGATCTTTTAAATATCAACAAAAATTTGATGATTATTACAGAATCCCAAGAAATAAAATTTACTTTAATATATATTATATATTTAGCGAAATTAACATGTATTAGAAATAGACTTACTGCAAACTGGTTTGCACATGACACAGTCAACCTCACAGCCTACGGGGCAAGCCTTGGGACAAACATGTTCCATATTATAACACTGCGGGTAGTTTTTGTTTCTACATCTTGCTCTCGAGGATCCAGAAGATCCACTAGATCTGGGAGGTGGAGATGAAGGAGTGGGAGTGCTGGGTGATGAAGGTGTTGGTGTTGATGGGGATGATGGAGTGCTGGGCAGTGGTGTTGATGGAGATGATGGAGTGCTTGGTGGCGGAGAAGATGCCGGTGTTGACGGAGTTGAGGGAGTGGTGGGTGGTGGATAACGTGTTGGTGTTGATGGGGATGATGGACTGGTGGGTGGTGGATAAGGTGTTGGTGTTGCCGGAGTTGAGGGAGTACTGGGTGGTGGAGAAGGTTTTGGTGCTGCCGGAGATGATGGAGGGGGGGGGGGGGTGGCGGAGAAAGTGTTGGTGTTGATGGAGATGATGGAGTGATCGGTGGTGGAGAAGGTGTCGGCGTTGATGGAGTTGAGGGAATGGTGGGTGGTGGAGAAGGTGTTGGTGTTGCCGGAGACGATGGAGTGCTTGGTGGTGGAGAAGGTTTTGGTGTTGAGGGAGGGGTGGGTGGTGTAGAAGGTTTTGGCGTTGCCGGAGTGGTGGGTGGCGGATAAGGTGTCGGTGTTGCCGGAGTCGGCGGAAGTGGTGGGTTTTCAGCCCCACCACCACCACATATAGGTTTACAAGAGGCACACTCCACAGTGCATGAATCAGGGCAAAACTTGGGGCAAACATGCACCAAATTGTAGCAATGCTTATACTTCTTTATCTTGCATGTTGCATGGCTAGGGTTTTTGGCTATTCCAGGGGGAGTTTTCCCTACTGTCACACCCATTAGTGCCACAAGAATTAGCAACAAAACTTGAACTTTAGATTGAGCCATTGAAGATAAACAAATTGAGAGTTCTTAACTGTGTAATATTTCTGACTGTTTACATTCTACACGGAATGGTCCTTTTATAGGTACGGAGAAGAGCATGCACCAAAAGGTTCCATCCCTAGAATTTTGGCTGTGTTATAATTTTTTATATCTTGTATTCAATGCCAAAATCATTTCACATGGTTGCTTGCCAAATTATATCAATTGAATCACTTTTGGTTCTATATATTGTTTTTAGGTTACCAATTTGGTGAAGCAAAGGTATACATGGTTTAGAATTTATATAATATAATTGTTGGTGTAGATTTAATTAGTAAATACACTTGGTATAAATTAATTATTTACTAGGAGTAATATTATAAATAAAAAACAAGAGAAATAAAAATAAGTAAGATATTTAATCGATTTCCAAAATGAGAATTTATGTGAGTTGTGTTAAATTGTACACTTTAACCTACATTTTATTTGCTGAGTGAATACGTGACACTTGTCATGACATCTCACTTAAATTAACTGGTACATTTTGTCTCGCACTTGCTTTTGTTTATACGTGACATTTATACAACGTTATATATGGGGCAAATGTTTTATTTTTTGTAACATGGGTGAAACTAGTTTGTTATGTTCAATCAAATATTATTTTGTATATAAGATGAGTTTAAAACTTTAGTAAAGGAAAAAAAAAAGTGTAGAAGTATGTGTAAATAAATAGATATTCATATAAATTTATAAGGGCTTCTCCATCAATTTTTTTTAAAAAGTTTTTATTATGTATAATTTTCTAATAACTTCAATTTTTATATATAAATTTTTAATAATTAGATTTCGACTCCAACTTTATTCTTTTAAATAACTTTTCAGCCCCATCTTAAGTTCAATTCTAGATACATCCTGCATATAGAATTAATATAATTTGAGTTGTGTTAAACCCATCATTACTTTTCTAACAATTATTTAGTTATTATTGATTTCGATTATTATATTTTATTTTTATGTATGCATTACAAACTCAATTAAATTTACTTTGGTTTAATTATAGTTTTAACCTCATAGTTTTACACAAAATTTAAAAAGATTTTTATAATTTAAAATGTTAAAAATAAGTCTTCATATTTTACAAATATTTATAAATTAGTTCTTGTTATTTAATTTTGTCGGTTAACTCTATATTATTAGTTTTTATAGTTTTATACAAAATTTTAAAAGGTCCTTAATAGTTGAAATTTTGTTAAAATTTATCTATGAATTATACAAATATTTATAAAATAGTCTTTATTAATAATAAACATTTATAAATTATAGACTATTAATAAGGGTTAAGTCTAGTGAAATGTGCTAATCTCTCACAATATGATGAGCCCAAATTTAAATCCCTTTTAAATTTTAAAATATGCCTTTATCTTAAGAAATTTTTAAGAACTAACTCACTTAACTTGATAATACAATTTTGTCTACATATGACAAACTAAAACTTTGGTGATCTGTCCCTCATTTGCTTTTCTTTTTCTTTTCAATCACTAATTTATATTCCTTTTTTGTGGGAAGAACAGGAATTCAATCAAAGTCCTCTAGTTCCTAAAGAAAGCAAAGGTGTTCCTAATAATTTAATATAAAGTGAATGAAACTCAACCATATATATATATATATATATTTGAGTCAAAGCTAGGGAAGCATATTAGTTAATTCAACATATATTTAATCCTACAATTATTTGAATTTTGATTCTCCTTTAGAAAATGTTAATCAGCAATAAAAAATTTCATCTATAAACCTTTACAATTCATTCCTTCCTTGTGAGAAGAAAAGGAATTCGATTAATTACATCACAAGAGTGATAGACAGTATATTAGTATAGTATATAATTATTGTTTGGGATTCTTCGGTGGAGATGGGCAGCTGTGGTGGCAGTGCCTGGGGTGGTGCATGTAGCCCTGTTTTCTGTTTTGCTTTGGGCGGTTTACATTAATTAGGTTTAATGTGAGTTTAGCGTTTACTTGAAGATATACCATGTTCTCATAAAATTATTAAGCTATATCAAATAACTTGTGATATTAAGAATTTGCAGTAGAATGGTATTAAAATTGTCTTCTTTTTTTTGAGGTTTCAAGTTCAAGCTTTAAAAACACAATTAATTTAAAATTTGATAGAAAAAATTTTATTATCCATTGAATTCTCACTGGATTAGTCAATATTTATTATGATGTCAGATATTAGTGATTTGTAACAAAAAAATAAAATTGTTTCTTGATTAACTCGTTAAAACCCATGATATATTTTGACCTTGAAATGATATAATCTTCCTTCAACTTAATAATATTAAAAATCTGTTAAGATTGTGAATTTCATGTTTCACATCTTTTGGACTGATCGTTTAATCTATTATTTTTCCTTGAAGTTTTCTGTGAAAAATAAAGATATGTTGGAGTTATAAATGACTGCACCAAACATCAGAAATTTTTTTAAGTATAACAGTTACAAAACAATAGTTAAAGAATGAATTAAGGTAGAAAAGCTGGCAACTATTGTTCAAAACACTACATGACATGAAACATTTACATATATCAGTATCAGCATAAAATTGCAAGTCATAGCAAATCCACCAACTCAGTTTAATCAAGCAAAATGGACTTGAGAGCTGTTAGATGGGGCTACAACTGTAGTATCTCATTCAATGGCTCCCAACAGCAACTACATGCACTAGACGATTTTAGGTCTCTCTGAATCATTAAGCAATGGAGTGCTCGTGGAGAAGTTCCCATTTGTTTGGTTGGTTAGAATAAATGGATCAACTTTCACCACCTTAGACATGATTATGGAGAAGTATCATCGATAAATCTAAATAAGAAAACATATGTACATATATTTCTTATACATTGGGTTTGCAGGCCGAATCATGAAGAATCTTATTTCCTTGTTGCTGATTATGGTAAGAGAAACAGGCATACAGAGTCGAAGAACTCGAGAAACAACAAAATTGGTATCTTTATAAAGAAGTGGAAAAGAATCTTAAGAAAAACAGATTAAGAAAGTAACTGAATCCCATATGCAGTTTTTCCTTGAACACAATTCTTCAGTACTTCCAGCTTCTTTTGACTTAGAATTTGGCATCCTCTTTCTTAACAAATATTCCGTTGCCTATCACTGAATCCACTCTAGTATGCTTTGAGCTATCAGCCAGACAATACATGAAGTGAAGCAGCTAACTCTTGCAATTGTTTCTGAGGAAGATTTGATACAAGATCCATTGAAATGAAATGTTTTGGTACATTTGTGAAATCTTCTTCCTTGAAAGTATATGTTGATTTAAGTTTCTCAGCTTCGAGCTCTGCTGCTTTGGCTTCTAAAAGCAGGAGATTAGCTTCTTCCACATCGCCCATCTCCAGCGCAGAAGTTTGTTCAGCTCTAGAAGTACCAGCTATCAAAAGTAGCCTCTCAAATCTAGCCATTGCCAGCTCTTTTTCCTTCAATAAAATCATTTCCTCAGCCTCCTGCAATTTATTTGGGGTATCTTTGATCTCGACCTCGAGCTTCTCAAGATTTTTAATGGCTGTATCCATTTCTATCTGAATGCCCTCTTTTTCGGTATTCAGTGACTTGACCTCGGCAGCTATGCGCGCAGCCTCCTTGAAATTTCTTGCAGCAGTAGCAACTTTCTTGTCTGCTTCAAGCTCCGGTACTCTTTTGTCTATGAAAATAATCCTTTGCTTGAGGGATGCTATCTCTTGCTGGTTGATAGATTTTCTTGAAGATAGTTCCTAGAAGCACAGCAATGAAATACACCAATAGAATGTTTCTCAGTATGAAAAGTACATAAATGAATGGTCAAATCAAAGGATCAAAAACAATAATTGAAGATATCATTCATTTGACTATGAGTGATTCATTATGATGTTCATCTCTCAATCAAATTAAACATCAAACAGTTTAGCCTGTACAATAGCTTTAGGGGGTCATTTGGTAGGTAGCTTCGTTTCATATTACATAGGAAAAATGAGTCCTAGGAAACATGAATTCTGAGATCTATGAATCATGAGATTGCTTAAAATCTACTTGGTTATTCTTAAACATTCATGAGAAACATTTTAAAAAATATTTTAAATGGAGCCAGGAAACTAAAATCCCACCCCTGTGAGATTATTTTTAGAGGAAAATTCATTAAAAAATAATTAAAGGAAATATATTCCTTGAGATTCTATTTTTTAAAACATTCATACCAAACATGAAACGAGGAATCTTGAGTTAGGATTTCTAAAATTCAAAAAAGAATTGGTCCACCAAACACTCTTAAAAGAAAGATTATTTGCATAACAAGGTGCCTGGCATGGGGCAGGGAATCTAGGTGGTTAAGAAAATTTATTATATTTGATCCATATGAACAAGTCAAAATGCATAAAAGATCAGCATAAGAGTTAACCTGCAAAGAAGCTCTTGCAGTAGAAGCCTCCAGTTGGAGCAATTTGACATTTTCAGAAAGCTTTTCGTCATTGTTTGCAAGTGTCACTTTATCTTCCCTGGACTTCAATGCAGACAACATTAGTCTTTTTCTTAGCCCAACTACTTCCTGGTATCCTTTTGCTTCCTCCTCAGAAATCCTAGAAAGTTCCTTCAGCTTTGCCGCTGTTTCTTCTTCCTGAATGAGAAAGTTATCAATTTCCTCCTTTTCCAGAGACAATGTTTTGCTCTCTAAGTTCACCTGAGAAAGAACCGATTGCATGTTATCGTACTTCAAATCAATGCTTGACTGAATCTCCTCAAATCCAGAGACCACATTAGCTATCTTGTTCTCAACAGCTTTGATATTCGCGTCATTATCCGCTATCTCATTTTCTTTCTGTTTTACTAAAACAAGTAGTTTTTCCAGTTCTTCCATCAACACGTCCTTTCTTTTACAAAGAATCTCTTTTTCTCTTTTGTCATCTTGAATTGATTTCTCAATTGTGCTATCCAACTCCCCACGAGATTCGCTGATACAATGTGATTCAATCTCCAACTCCATCTTCTTAACTTCCACAGCTTCAGACAATGATAGCCAATTGTCCATTTCATTTGAATATGTTAATGCAGCATTTTTCAAAGTGCAATCTGCATTACTTGCAGCATTCTATAAAACAAAAATATAAACACTTTAGAAATTCTAGACTTGATTGAGAAACCTAAAATACAGAGATGTGAATAATTGTACAAACAGACAATGCGAAATCCTTTGCAAAACAATGAACCAAGATTCATTATTAACAAACTAGTATGAAAAAAGGTCATCCAGTCATAGTAGCAGAACTATGGATACCAGAACTGAACTAAATAAGAGTAATGTTTCTACTAGTTAAAGATAATATGAAGGATGGCTACACTGATATGAAGGTCACCCAAAAATACATATAATGCGCGCGCAGCACAGGAGTCACTACAAGTTAATGAGTTACAAAAGTGATTAACTTTAAGGTGGATCTAGTTTGTGAACATTGTCTGCAGTCTGGATAATTTTTGGGTAGAAAATTGAAATTTATAAGAAAATTTATTGATGGTTTGAACTCTTACACCCATCTAAAAGGAAAATATATTGGGCTATGCGGATCATTTTGAAAAATCTGAGCTACTAGGGTCACATATAGAAACAAATATTGCAATCACAGAATTACAATATATAATATATAATTGACTTCTAAATTTTGGGATTGCGTAAAACACATTATACGAAGAAATTGCAAACGGTTTAGTTTTACAATAGATATTAGTTATTAGATAGAGATGCTATCCTAGTATCCTCAGTATATTTCAGACAGGAACATCATCACATTTTCAATTTACAAGATTACCTTTTAAATGGATAAGTAATAAACAATCAAATATGCTGAATTCCTAATTTTCTTCATATTAGCTGCCTCTGTCAGGTCTTGTTGGGGTAGAAATGTGATTGAAATTGAAGAGTTTGGAGGTATTTGTGTTGCATCAGAGGTTAAGCTAGTCAAAGTTTTACTAGACGTTATAAATGGATCAGGGGAAGGAACGCTTCTAAGCTCAACCTGGTCTGGATTCACTGAGACTGAAACCACCTGCACCTATGCAAGTCACTTATTAGTTAACTTGTCACTTTTCTCTATCTGTCTTTCATATTATCTCACAGGCTTTCACAACCCAACAAATACCCCTAATTTTCCTTAAATTACTTCTATCATTACTGGTGCATCAATGAAATTCAGCAAAATTAAATGCAGGCACGCTGCCTCTGATGCCTCTAAATAAATTAGACTTTCAAATTTCATGAAAACGCCTCCAAAATTCTAGTTCTAACTTGTTCTTAAAATGACAGAAACTTGATGGTGACTTAGGTGGGTATAGATTAGAGACTTGAAACAATGGTAGACAAACAAAGGTGTTAAAGACCTTAGGATCACAAAGTGCCACTTTTTAAACCTCAAGAGGACTTCCATACAGACCTATGCTACAACTCTCCTTAAAGTGTAAAAATAGATGGTTGCTACTCCACAAACTCCGACAAAAGATACACACATCTAGACAAAGGGGCTTGCAGGATCTTTGAATATGTTAAAGATCATCTGTACAAGTTTTATAGAAAACTGATGTCAAAACAAAAGCGTTTGTCTTGGGGTGAGATTAATTTCCAAAGGAATTAGTGAAAGAAAGGCTTTAATCATTTGGATTTTTGATGGAGTTCTGGAAGAAAAAATTGTAGGACCTTTTGTGAAGCAATGTGGAGCAAGGGTGCAAGTAACAGGACAAATCCTAGGCCTACCATCATTTAGGTTCTGGATAGGTGAAATTTGATGAGTAAAATAGGAAAAGAAGGCGCTCCTTGCAACAGTTATCCCAAGACCAAATACAGAAACCATCACTCGCATATTTAAGAGACATGTGAAATGAATTTCCAGGGACTCACGTGGGAGATATAGTCTATAGAACCGCAATTTGAGCATCCCAACCAGTCTGTTAAGAACCATAATGTGTGCCAAAAAAAGGTTGTATCTAAGGGAGACAGCCACAGCAACTTACCCACCGAGGCAGCAGCCAAATTACAAAGACCCAGCCGCTGGCAAACCTCCCAAATAACTCGTGTGATCTCTCATATAAATCCCCAATGTGTGACCAAAGAAAATTTTATTAAGTTCGTCAATTTTTACTGCAACTGCCACGTGGATTACCAGAACAAAGAAAGCTAGAGCAAGGAATTCAGTACAAAAAATGGCTGAACTGAGTGAAGCTTCCCCGTAAAGCACGTCCAACTATGTAGCATCTTATCAACTGTGCAGGATGACATTGTGCATCATCTTTTTATTCAATACTAGAACAGTAATCTTACCAATTAGCAGAAAATAAGTTACTCGCTTTCTCTAGACATTCTAACTCCCTGACTCAGCTTATGGATAATGTCATGGAAGAATATAAATTATGCAAAAGAAATTATAAACAAAGTTCTTAATAAGACAAATAGAAAGAAAGGATAATCGTGCGTGAATGTCATAGCAAAGAGATCATCACACTGATAAACTAGCACTATTGTGAAGAATAATGTCAATCTCATTGTACTAACCGTTGCAAAATGCTCTAATAGTTTGGCACATTCTTCTTGAGCAGCAATCTGAGATTCGAGTGCCTGCTGCATCTTCAAATCTAGAGCATCAATCAAGGCATCCGCCTCTCTCAATATATTCATGAAAGCTTGTTTCTCCTTCTCAGCGGCAGAAAGATTTTCACTGATCCTTTCTGCCCTCTGAAAATCTTCAGCTTCACAGGCTTCTTCCAATTGCATTTCAAGCTCCGAGTGGTTGAGAGAAGCTCGATTCACATTCTCATAGGCTTGTCTTCTATTCCTGATTGCATTTTTCCGTTCAGCGGAAACAGATGCTACCACTTCACGTGCACCGTCAAGCTTGTCATATATCTGGGACTTTATTTCCAACAACTCTTTCTCAGAAAAGGAAGAAGCTTTAGCACTTTCTGTACCATCACTATCATCATTCTTGGTGATATCTTCGTATTTCCCATTAACTTCATTCTCCTTTATCTTAGACGTGTTGCTCCCAAATCCACTAGAAGGTGCAGGTGCTGTGCTAACCGATGGAAGTGTGTCACCGGTCCTAACTCCATCGCCAATAGAATCAACATCCGAAAGGGTCTCTCTTTCTCCAACGTCATCGCTAATTGAATCAACCACAGAAAGGGTTTCAGAAGAAGTTGGAAATGCAGGAGGAGAAGAAGGGGGAGGCAGATCATCGGGATGAAGGGGTTCTCTACCGTACCCAATTCTCAACCCAGCCCGCTTTTTCTTTCTAGTGGAGGATTGTCTAGCGGGAGTAGGGGTTATGGACGCATTTTCACTAACAGATTGAAATTGAGATTGAGGGTCAAGCTCAGCTGGTGCTGCTACTTCTGGGTTTTGAAGGGGAGTGACAAGAGTGAGATCAGAGAAGAGATTCTCGTCAAGGGGCTGGGAAGAGGTAGAAAAAGTTGACGTTATTGTTGTTGTCGTTGTTGCTGCTGCTGCTGTTGATATTGTGGGCACAGGTACATCAATTTGATTACTAGTACTAGGATCGTGTTGTTGATTATCTGGTTGAATTTGGATTTGGGAGGGGTGGAAGAGAACCATGCCCTCAAACAGCGAATCCACGTCTTCAGCGGATGCCATAATTGGATGTACAAGTTCCAAACTTACAGAAAATCTAACCAAGCTTTATTCTCTTCTTTCAGTCTGAGTGTCTGTGTAGATGTCTCCTCAAAGTCGACGATTTGAGAGAGAACTGTTAAATTGGAACAGGCCATGATTTGAAGCGAAATGAGATTAGAGACACCAAAGCAGAGTAGAAGCTTCCCTTTTTTACATTTTTGTTTTTACTTTTATCAAAAATGATTTTTTTTCTTTTAAAAAAAATTATCAAAAATTGTTTTTATATATATTTGCCCGAGGAAATAGGGTTTATTTGAAAACATGTTTTTTCTATTGTCTCTTTTACAAAATTTTACAATTATACAAGACTAATTTCATATTTTTTTTATATAAACGGAAAATAATTCTAATTTTATTTATAAATGACAACCATTTAATCCCAATTTTTGTAAAAAATGAAGTTTCAATTAATAAGAGCTAGAACAAATTTTGTAACTTTTCATGTGTGGCTCTTTAAAATTTATTATCACAAAAATTGTCCTTTTAGGATTGGAATCATTGAGGGGAAAACAAAGGAAAAGAAAATGGAGAAGACCATATGGTTGGTTTACAGTACAGAAGTATTATTCACAACCTCAGTTTACTAATGATGTGGAAATTAGGGAACCTCTCAAATAGTAACTAGAAACAAACTCGTTCAAATATTGCAGGAGATTGTAAAATAGCATACTTGCAGAAGAGAACTATACTCACTACAAAAATTTGGCTTTCAATTCAACTTTTCAAGCTCACAATTGAATATGAATCTACTCTCAAGTTACAACAGATCAAAGAATGAATGCACCAGGAATGCATTCACCTAAAAGCCGACCGTGAAAACCTCACGTTACTCGGTAATTCTATGAATCTGGTTTGCTAACTGCTGAAAAAACCAGGACCAGCCCGGGAAAGAAGCTCCTTGCCAGCATCTTTACCCATCTTGATCATATCATCATAAGCATATGGACCTACCCTGGACGTCTCAAGCACTGGACCAAAATAAACGGCAATGTTAATGAATTGTTACCAATAAGGAAGGACTAGAAGCAAATGCACCAATAAGCGTTGGTCTTAGTGGTAAGGAGCTAAGGTCACTTAAGTATGTTAACATAGGTTCAAGTTCATATGTATACAGAAAACGTTTTTGGGTGAGCTCTAACCCTATATGGGTCCTCCAGTTAGCTCAAACCGAATTAGTTGTGGGATGAGAGATCTAACAAGTTTGTATCCTACAGATGCTGATGGTCAAGACCAAAAAGAAGCAAATGCAATCACCAAAGAGCTTGTGGCTGAATGGTACTAAGCTCGTCCTCGGCATTTGTGAGTTTTGTAATCGAATCCAAAATTATGAAAACAAAAGAAGAAAAGGAGATGCATGCAATCACCAAACAGCTTGTGGTTGAATGGTACTAAGCTCGTCCTCATCACTTGTGACTTTTTAATTTGAATCCAAAATTACGAAAACAAAAGAAGAAAAGGAGATGCAATCCATTTGAATAATCTATGACTGATAATTTCATACCTCGGGTTCCATCAGGAGAAGCCACTAATCCTCTAAACAAGCAATTGCCATCCTCATTTCTACAAGCATAGCCAGCAATTGGAGTCCGACATGATCCATCCAAGGTCTCAAGAAAGGCCCTTTCACAAGAAACTGCAAGTCTTGTTTCTTCATGATTAAGCGAAGCGAGGTACTCCGCCTGCAAGTTAGCCAACCAAATAAAAGTGCATACTTTGTCATTAATTGAGTCTCATGGAGAAATTTCTACTTCAACAAACAAGGTGTTTCATAATAGCTTGTGGCCACAGACATCAAGTGTACTCAAAAGGTATGATACGCCGGCCACCAAATTGATATAATAAAACCTCCTAACAACTCTATCAAGAATATGGAATATAATTAGCAACTAACCATTTTATCATCGTCGCTTCTACAGGCTATTCCAATTGCACCTTGGGCAACAGCTGGAAGCATATCGTCAATTGACAGGGTAGAAGTCACATTTTCTGTCATGTTCAACCGTTTCAGTCCAGCTAATGCCAGTAGTGTAGCTAGGACAACTCCCTCGCTTAGTTTTCTCAATCGTGTTTGGACATTGCCACGGAAATTCTCCTGCACCTGTAGTTGAAATTATAGGGTTATATTCAGAATCTCAAAGACTTCAGTGGTCTGGAGAACTACTACAACATTGCAAACGAAGAAAATATAAGCACAATTAAATAATTGGGACAGAAAAGAACAAAGATGACTCAAGATGGCCAATGGAATTCTCCAGTTTCTTTTCAACCATGGTTTGGATTCCTTATGAGTCTGCAAATTAAGTGTCCAACCTCATGTTCACATGGGAGAAAGGATGAGTAATGTTTTGGATATTGCTAGATTAGGTAAAACAGTTCAAACAGCTTCCTTTCCCAGACAGCATAAGACTTTTGGTTCACAAGGAGAATAAGGAACGTTTGCTATTTTAACAGGAAACAACCATGTCCAATAGGTGTAGTGATGCAAGTAGTAAGAGCAGTTCAAGATTTTCAAGCTGCAAATCAGCCAAACAACTCTCAAGTTCAACTACCATAGCAAATTACCCAAGCTAATCATTGACGACCCCCACAATCCCTAGCTGTGCTCAAGGTGAATTTAGATGATTCTTTCAAGGGAAGCCGAGTTAATATCCGAGATACTCATGGAAAGCTGGTGCATGGCATGGCAAAGCAATGTGCAGAAGGTCAAGCCTTGCTTATGAAATCAAGTAAGAAAAAGCTTGGCCTTACTTATAAAACATTGTGGAATCAGATTAAAAGGAATTAATAGAAGCATGAACATCAGCCCCAGTTCTTGACTTCTTTCCACCTTTCACGTTTCAAAACTGATATACATTTAGTTATTAGCATATGCATTATGCAATATAACAATGAGAAAAACACAAAATATATAAAAACGTTCGCATACAAGAAGGGAGGAAACAATAGAATGTGGGAGTTCCAAAACCAATTCATGATTTGACATAATGAAAACTCCCATCACATCCTCTTGACCAGTTGAGGAAATACATTCGTTAGGTTCTGTAGTGTTGACAAATTAAAGAAGAGCCAAGAGAAAATCATTGTCTTTAACTCAAAGTACTGAGTGTAGTATGACTAAAGAACATTGTAGGGTGGGAAAAGGCACAATGGCACCAACTTACATTAAGAGATGGATATCTGTGGAGAATCTGTGACTTTCGTCTAAGCGAAGCAGTACCCACAACACTTCCAGGGGGGAGATCAGCTAGTGAAGCTGCACTCAAGGAAATAAATGCATCTCTGACGTCCTCACGTGGAAGGTTGCAAGGTAGAATAGTTTTATCAGGTAAGTAGGTGGGGACATCTTTCATTGAATGGACAGCGATATCAATGTCACAGTTTAAGAGCGCCTCATCTATTTCTTTGGTGAACAAGCCCTTCCCACCTATGTCTGCAAGTGGCTGTGATAGTATTTTGTCACCTGTTGTTTTTATTATTACAATCTGAATAGCACCCTCTTCGGCTAGCTCTGGATGTGTTGCCATAAGCTTGTCTCTGGTCTCATATGCCTGAGCAAGGGCTAGTGGACTGCTCTACATATAAACAAAATATGAATAATCCAAGAGACAGTACAGATCCAAAACCATATATCAAGTTAACTATGGAAGTATGCACAATAACCTACAAAGTAATAGTCTAGTAAAAAGACCATATAACTCAATTTCATTATAGAAAAAGAGATACATTTGATTGGTCTTTAGCAATTAATTAAATTCCAAACCAAGAAATATCTCTAAAAGGGTACGAAGTCAATCAAAATTCTTAAACCAAGCGTATTAGAAGCATTACATCCACTAAATTCATTTGTTCTCTTTCAGCTTTTCCTTTTCTGAAGGGTGGAGAGTAATAGGGAGATTTGCAATAGTAATATGCAATAGATAGAACACGCAGGCGGCATATTACAATCAAATGTCAGCTCTAGTATATATTTTTATGGAAATCTAAATTAGAACTAACATCTTTCATAACATGAAAAGGAAGAGAAAGACAATAACACAGTAATAGGAGAATAACAAAATCCTCCTAAATAATTAATACACAGAAAAAGTAAAACAGATTGATGGAGTAACGCCTTTCAATCTCTACAAATAGATATTTTTAGAAACCTCAAAAGGCACCGTTAGCACAACCCAGGAAAGCAATTTTACCTCAAAATTTTCCCTATTCCTTAAAAAATTATGGCACTGAACTGAGAGCCAAAGACACGAAAAAAACTGCAAATGTCACTGAACATCTTCAAAATGTACTCTTCCAAAAGTAGAAAACTAAAAGATGAGCTGAAATATCAACTCTACGAGCTCCTAGAGATCCCACCAGTTTAAATTGAAACTTCATTAACATATATTTTCTTGTTTTCACAGCTAAACTACCTGTTATTAGCACATTACAGTCATTAATAGTGCTAGATCGCAATTAAAAGAATTTCAAACCAAAAATAGATGAACCACTGAGCCGTGCAGCCAATCTAAATATACCTTTATACTAGTAAGCTAACAAAGCCCTCAAGCCATTTGAGAATTTTGAGGAAAAGATCTTATGACCTTCATACATTTAAGGCTATCCAGAGGAATAATCTCACAGAAACAAGACCAACAAAGTTAAAATCTCTAACTCGAAAATTTGACGAATCCCATTTCAAATTAACACTCAAAAAGACCAAAACGTTACACAATTAAGCAAAAGTTGAAGCAGTTATGCAGTTATGAACAAACCCAGATGGGCAAAATAGCAGAAATACAGGGAAAAAGAATACCTTCCTCTAGTACCAATTCTGAGGAGTGCGACCTTAGTCTCCTGGGCATGTTGCTCAACAGCAATAGAAGCTTTTGTGATCCCAACGCCAAGTTTTCTACGACAATTGGGGAAAGCTGCAGAAGTGTTTAGTGATGGCAAAGATGACCCGAGAAGTGAAATCGACCCTCTCTTCCAGAGGTTAGAGGGAGCAGAAGGACTAGGAAGGAGGGCCATGTTGGTGAATGCAGAGCAGGATAGGATCGCTCTAGAGCAGAGAGACTTAAGTGCTGAAACCAAGTCCGATGATATGATATAATCTCCAAGATAATAACGTAATCCTTATATACATACGTTGTTTGTCTGTTGTTCGTCTAAAGGATAAAACTCGGATTCTTTGAGGGAGGGTTTGGTTGAATGTTACGGAGGGGAGAAATTTTAGTAGAGAGAAAATTTTTATATTCGTTTTGTTTGCAAGTGAAGGGAAAGAAAAAGAAGATTTACTATTATAATTTTATAAGTGAGAAAGAAAAATAAAATATAAAAATATTTTTGTTAAAATTAGGTAAACAATTCACTCCTCTCTAAAACTCTCTAATTCTAGAGGTTAAAAATGGAGAGAAAGGGAAGAAAAAATAAAATAAAATTCCTTCTCTTCTCCTTCACTCCCCCCAAATCTTCCCAACCGTACACTACATTAGGATTGACTGTTTTAACTTTGATGATCCAACGGCCAACGTAAGAACAATAGTATTTTTTTTTTTTTTATATCGTTATGAATAGTATTTGGTTTTTTTAATGACCGAGGTTATTTTTTTCTTTATGGAAGACCAATATTACTTTTTAAGGACCAGGATTAATTAATTTTCATATTTTTTATGATGATAATTTTCATAACTTTTTTGGGGTACAATATAAAAATTGAGTTATTCCTAAATTATAGTTCTTGTTAAGTACATGATACGAGATGAAAATAAATTGAGTTAGAATGATTTCAAGTTTATTTGTATAAAATTTAGTAAATTCAAACTCAATTTTGTTAACAAACCAAAATTTTTCAACTTAAACTCCACTTATATAAAAATTTTAAAATTTGAGTTAATTCACGAATTGAATCAATAAAACAAAATAAATATTAATAAAAACTAATCATATCCATTTACTGATAAAGCTTAACACAATTTGGTATATTATTAAGTTTTTTAAATATATTGATAAAGATTTAATATTTAACCGTGTGAATGAAAAATATCTTGTTAAAATATGTGAGTCAACTTTAATAATTGTGCCTTAAAAAAAAATTAATATTTGACTGCAGTCAAAAATATTTAATGTAATGAACTAATCACATCTATTTAACAAAATAAATAAAATGGCATTCTAAGCTATCAAAAATAAACACAAATTGCCCACGTAAATGCCAAGGCAAACAGCTTGCATGTTAGCTGCTCTTTTGGCATATACATGGGTGAAAAATATAAGAGCAAGTTTACTACATTAAAAAGTATAGTGTGTTAAAGATATATTTTTTCATCAAAATATGTATGCCATTCTTTAGAAACTCATTGATTTAAAGGTTAGTAGTAATTAATTTTCGTATTAATGGATCATACTATCACCTTAAAAACTCATAATCTATCAGAACAATGTCATATATATCTATAATCAAATAATCCACGCTTAGGTATTATTTTTTTTCTTTTTTTGCTAATAGGGTTATGATTGGTTTAGCACAAAATTAATTACTCCTTTCAAAATAAGAAAAAAGGCAATCTTATATAAAGAAAAAAGGAAAGTTGGGAGAGAGAGGGAGAGAGAGAGAGGAGTGATCTTCTGAGGTAAACCAAAATATGCACTAAATATTTGGTAGATATAAAACTTATGACTAATCAACAATGGAACAATGAAGTCAAATATATATTTTTTTTTATTGGAAATACAACTTGATATTAATCCATATCAGGGGAACATATCAAATACTAGTACAAAATATAATTCATAAAACAGTAAAACACAAACCAATCTATTTATAATTGATTGCTATAATTGAGTTATTCTCAAAGTTTGTAGATTCTATTCTTATCTAAAGTTGTAACAATAAGTTAAAATAAAAAAGATACAAGATGTGATTATTTAATTTATTTCAGAAGCAACATCATCATACATCATTTTCATTTGATTATATCTCCCTTTGGTTCAACCTTCGAATCCAAAGTAACAGCTAGAAAGACCAAAAGAAAAAAACACTACCAAGATCATATGTATGATAATTTTATATAATTTCTCAAGCCCCAAAGTTACTGGCATCGATCATACTTTCCCTCAGGAAAATAGATTTTAATCCATTTACAGAGCTGCCTTGAAACTCCATGAAATAATGTCGTGTGTTTCAACCAACTGACCGGTAGCACAGAGAACCCAACACTTACCCATTCAGGCAAAACTGACCTCAAGTCGACAACTTGTGACATGACAAGATAGTTTGTAGAATTATTTTCGGAGAGCGCAGACACACTTAACATTTTACTGTTGCTGTCATAGTGTATGTTTGCATATACTATTCCTTTATCAAGTTCCGGCCACGACGAGGAAATAGAGTTGATGTCAAATCCTATATGATTAGAAACCGGGGGATCCCATTCATTCACATAGGTATCAAATTCAATAGCCACGATTTGATTCAAGTTGGTGTTGTTAATGGCAGTTTGAGGATTGAAAAGGCCAAGATATCCTCCAGTTGAGTTCACCGGGATCGTGGAGTAGGCCGGTGCAAGAAAGAAGGCAAACCCATCAGCATGAAGTGCTGCACCTTTTGGATCAATAAGAAAGGTGAATTTGGTGCAGAAGTTTGCTAGTTTTCCAGTTGTTTTGTCCCAGAGGTGCACTGGTTCCTTGTATTGTGCTCGCCCGATGCTGTATTGGGTAGGGTTTCCGAGGTTGTCTGTTTTGGTTAAGTGTAAAATACCACGTGCAATGGAGGCGTCACCCATTAAAGATAGGTATTTGGAGTCCTCTGGCAGGAAAACGGGGAAATTGAAGCTCATTGTGTCCGGTGATGGTTGTGGGGACGGTGCCGGTGCCGGTGATCCTAATAGGGATCCCACCGGTGGGAAATATGATTGTGAGTTTACATTGTTAAGTAGCAAGAGGGAAAAGATGAAGATCATGAGAAGAGGAGAAATGTTGTTTTGAGTTTGAAGGAGAAGATGTTTTGAGTTGGAGGAAGCCATAGCTAGCTTTGATTCATATAGATAAGGGATAAATTAAAATTAAGGTTATTTATAGGGTTGTAAAGAACGGCTGTGAAAATAAACCTCAACACAAACAACTTGCATGGGTGAAATAAACAAGGGAAAGTTTACTACATTTAAAAAGAAAATATTATAGGGTGCAGTCATAAAGATACTTTGTTTTTTTGTTAATGCATATGTCATTCTTTAGAAACTTATAAATCATGCCTGATAGTCTATTAGTAATCATCGGGACCAAATCCCACAAAAAAATGCGAATTTGATTCTCACAATTGATGGAGATTTTGTTTGGAGGATAATTTGTAAATATTTATGGAAATGTTCTTTATTTGATTTTAGAAAACCCCAAAGATTCAATTAAGTTTGGAAGTTAATCAAATTGATCGTGAAATAATTCTAACGTGTATAAAAAAAAAAGGGAAAATATTGTTTCACACACTATCTTAAATCTTATTGAATAACTTTATAATTAGTTAAAATATAATAAAATTGCATTAATTAAATATTTTTTGACCTATTACAATACCACAAAATGTACATTGGATAGATGATATTCTTCCCCTATGATAGACATATTTTAGGCTTAATTACTCAATTTGATACAAGGCAAAAGATGCTTTTAACTTTGCATTATAGTCCAAAGATATAGATCTCTGAAGTTGGAAGCTACACCTACTCACCAATGAAGGAGAATCATATAAGGCATTATTCCATTCTGCATGGACACAAATTGTTAATTTTTTATACAAAATTAGTTAATTCATTCTATATGATATGGACCAGAATCGGGAGCTTAGCCTAAATAGCAAACGATATGGACTAGAATCAAGTGTCCAGCCCAAACAGCAAGATTAGGATCAAATTATGAGATGATTCATGTGCTAGAGACAATAAAAATAAACTACGATACTATTAATGAGATAAGCAGTCATACAAGTATTTTACAAATCTTACTTAATTTGATATACTAACTTGAACAGCATAGACGTTGCATCTAACTCAACATTTCTCTTATTTGTAGGAACACTTGAGACTTAAACTAATCAGAAAGCTATTTCGATCCAAAGACCCAACTTGTCCAACATTGAACCCAACTTCAAGAATTTGCCAACACTATACATATACAAGTTGAAGGATTCATGGTTCCTTTTAAAAATAGAGGGCCTAAACATTATATTAATACAAACATAAAGACCATGCAATTAAACATAAAAAATATGTTTTGTGAAAAAAATTAAAAAAAAATAAAACGGGGTTTGTACAGAAGAATATCCAATTTTTCTCTCACTGCCGGCTTGCTCACGAAAGCTTGTGCAGCATTCGCAACAACAGTTCCCCTAAGTTCCCAAGCCGCAATCCCGATACACGCATGACCCAAATTGGAGCTCCATCTCTCATCCGACCCGACCCATCTCACATCCAATTCCTCCCATCCTCACAAGTCAAATGAAGTACTACTCAGCTTAGAAGCTGTCTCTGTACCATAGTTTTCAATAACTTAATAATTTTAACATCATAGTGTTATAACTTTTTTACCAATAAAAATACTATAGACAAAGAATGAAACAAATTATTGGACAATAAATTTTATCTCATGTAAAAATAAAAAATTAAAAAAAGATTAATGAGAATAAACAAGCTCTCCATATTTTTTGTTTGTTACACAAGATAATTAAACTCCTAACCTTTTAAACGCTGCCGTAACCTTTCACCATTAGCTCACATATAATAGCTCACAAGTAATAACTTGGAGCTCTTTGCAATTAAACATAATGGGATAATTGTTTGCAGAAAAAAAAATATAAAATAAAAAGGTGTATGTGGAAAATCCTATGTTTCCCTCTTGCTGCTGGCACGTGCGAGGAAGCTCAGAAAGGTCAGCATTATAATTAGCAACAAATAATTGTCCCGAAACAAAATTTTTAACCCAAATCGGAGCTCCATCTCTCCCCATACTGACCATACCCAATCCGTCTCACCTCCATCCCTATTCTCACAAGTTAAAAAGTGCTGAGAGCTTCTGTGTATCTGTTCCCTCATTTGCAGCAATCCATGTTGGAGATAATATATATAGTAAGGAGGATGGAGTACCCCACCCAATTGAATCAACATTTCTCCAAATATGTTATGACATTTTTTTTTTTTTTGCCAAGAAAGTGTCGACTTAATGGAAAGTGAGTTGAGTTCCAAGGCATTAACTAGGGATAGAAATAAATCTAATTAGTTCATGAGCTAAACTAGCTTGGTTTGTTAACGGTTCAATAAAAATTTTAATTAATCATGAGCTAATGAGCCGACATTAAACCCAAAATTTTGGCTCCTTTATGAAATAAGCTAAGCTAAGCTTGAGTTTTTATAAATACACCTCAATACCTCAATAGTTCATAAGCTAATTTGCTTATATGTGTGTGCGTGTGTGACTATGTTTTGATTATATATATGATTGGACATAGTCTGACATTTTTATTACACTCTTTTATAATGTTTATAGAGATTTTATTACTATATACTTTATTATTTCCTATAGCCTATGGTTAAGTATTTAACCTCTTTGCTTTGTTAATATTATTAGCAAGAACTTGATAAATGCTAATGGATTAGTATTTTGCTTTTTAATAGTTTTGAGTGCTATTTTGTTTATTTCATTAAATAAATGTGATTTCAGACAATTTTAACTCAACTCATCAAGCTTATTTAGTACATATGAGTTTATATAATTTAATTTAGCTTGTTTAATTGAGCTTACCCTAAATTACATAATTTGTTTATTTGGGCTCGGCTTGCAAGTTTAGAGTGATTTAACTTGCTAATTAAATGAGTCAAGCTAAGCTTAACTTAATTTAACTTAACTCAACTGATATTGATTATAACCAAAAGTTATGAGTGAGACTTATTAGAAGAGAGGTTACCCTTTATTACCTATCTAAGAGGTATGAATATTTAGAAGTATTTGATTGATACGTGCTATATGAGAATATATCATAACCAAGGGTATAAAAGTATTTAATTTCAGACATTGCACGGTTAAATTAATAAATTTTATATCAAACATGCTAATATCATTAAGTCCCCTGAACTCATGGATTTGCATCCTACGTTAGCATAGGCATAACACTATAATAGAGTAATGATATTTGGTTAATTCATGTCTATGATAAAGTAATTTGTAACTCAGAATTATTAAGGTTGTGTTTATTAGAACTTATTCAAATTCAAAGTACTCAAAGAACGAAACACTCAAACATAAGATAGCCTCCTTTGAGGAGTTGCTTTATTGATTGATGTTGTTAAGGGCAGTTTAAGGAGCGAAAAGACCAAGGTACCCTCCTTCTGAATTTGTTGGGGTCATAGAATCAATTGGTGTAAGAAACAACACAAACCCAACGTTAAGCTTTGAACCTTTTGGATTCACATAAAAAGTAAGTGGTGAAGTCTATGAGATTTCTAATTATTCTATTCCAAAGATGGACCGATACCCTGTGTTATACTCTCCCAACATTGTTTTTTGTAGAGTTACCAAGAGTGTCCTTTTTAGTTAGTTGTAAAACACCACTTATTAAGGAGGCCTCGCCTCGTAAAATTATGGCTGAGTACTTTATCTGTGGCCCAGAAAAGGAGAACTTGAAGTTAGATTTTGTTTTTTTGAATTTTTAAGAGGTGGAATCAGAGATTGTGGTTACCATGAGGGAGAGGATAATGGTGTTCCCAATCAAAATTATGATGCTGAAGGATATGATTGTGTGCTTGCAATGCTAAATAAATAAGATTGAAGTATTACCAGTTCTGTTTGTTTGTGCTAAAAGAGGCGCAAATGATTTTTGTGACACCATTACTACGATGCATCACATACTCAGCTCCTTAATGATAATAATTACTCACAACACTTATTGGTATGAAATAAAATATTTTGACAAAAAATAATATTTAATTTCCTCCAATATTTTACTATTTTTGAAGTATTATAATCCATCAATTTAATCATCATATATATATATATATATATAAATTGGTTCCTCACATTAGAACTAATGCACCATCCATAAAAAGAATGCATTAAATATGAAATGAATGATTAAAGCATATATTTTTTATGACATAGAAGTTCTTTATGTGTGAGTACATAGCTCATGAAACTTGACAACAACAATACATGCATGTATTTTATATTTTGAAAATGATACAGGGGAAAAAAGGAATTAGATGATTGACAACCATATAATTCAAACCTCGTGAATATCTTACATCCTGATAGGGTTGAACTTCCACAATGTTAAAAAAAATACTATTAAAATTATTGAACTAGTGCTTGTGTATGTAAGAACTAATTGCATAATGGTGGTTTACAGAGGCAAATGTAGAAATTTGCTAATTATAAATACCAGCCATTGTGGAAAAGTCTGACTAGAAATTGCAAAAATATAAACCTATTTTTGACAAATTTTTTTCCAGTAATAAAAGTGATAGTAAGGCTAATTTTCTCTAATACCATGGGTGCTGGAAATGGAAGATTGAGAACCACCCAGAGGATTACGCACCTTTCAGGCCTTCACAAGAAGTTACATATTTGGTTATCATCATTCAATTAATATCTATTAATGTGTGTGTATTCTTCACAGAAATCTTACAATAGAATAATACACTTAAACATGATTAATATTTTATTATAGTTTGATATACAAAAGCTAAAGTAGAATTGTTTTCTGATTAGAAATATAGGTCATCATGGAAGATCTTGTCGAAAAATGGCATAAACAATTAAAAAAAAAAAACATTATTAGACTATTTGAAATAATTTTATTAAAGTTTCTTCAAAATAATTAGATGAAACACAAATATATATGTAGCTGTTATTATGAACATAAAGGGAGAAGAAGAAGAAGAAGAAGAGTAATTATATAAGAAGTTTGTATTTTATGTTTAAACCATGAGTAATAATCAAAGTAACAAAATAAGAGGAATGAGCGGACAACAAGAATAGTTGGTCAATTGGTTTAATAGAGAGCAGAATGAGCCTCAAATGTGTTTTGAGCCAATTTGAATAAGCACTTTTCTTTTTTAATGACTTTTAAAGTATAACCTGTTTTTTTTTTTTTTTAATAATGGTATTGTAAAAAAGAAGCTATTATACGATTTGAATACGATACAATAAAAGCACTTTATATTAAAATTTTCATTTGGATGTAAAATTATAAAAGTACTTCAGACAATTTAAAATTATCAAAAGGGAAATGAAAAAGTATGCCATTGTGCTTCTTAGTGTTGAGAAAACAAAATCTACTCCTTGAGGATACTATTCCTTTAAATC
Source organism: Bauhinia variegata (assembly GCA_022379115.2). Lineage (NCBI taxonomy): Eukaryota > Viridiplantae > Streptophyta > Magnoliopsida > Fabales > Fabaceae > Bauhinia > Bauhinia variegata. The sequence goes on along the minus strand of CM039438.1, from coordinate 7,560,400 downwards.
AAGCTCCGGCCATTGTGAGACCTCGGTTGAACGAATAGAGTTCACATCAATTCCAATATGACTATCTTCTATTGAGATAGGATCCAATTTTTTCAAATGGGTATCAAATTCAATGGCCAAAATCTGGTTGTTGTTGGTGTTCTTAACGGCAGTTTAGGGACTGAACACGCCAAGATCCACTGGTTGAATTTGCTGGGACATGGAGTTGACTGGTGAAATAAAGAAGGCAAACACATCACTATGAAGTTTTGAACCTTTTGGATTCACAAGAAAGGTGAAGGAAGAGGAGAAGTCTGCGAGACTTCCAATTGTTTTGTCCCAAAGGTGCATTGGTACCCTACATCATGCTTGCCCAACACTGTTTTGAATAGGGTTTCAAAGGTTACTTTTTTGGTTAGTTGTAAAGCACCACCTGCAATGGAGGCATCACCTCCTAAAGCTATGCCAGAAAAGTCCCATGGCTCAGAAAAGGAGAAGCTGAAGCTCACTATTTCTGGTGACTGTGACGGTGAGTGTGGAGGATTTGATTGTGACTTTATTGTGATGTAGCAAGAGGGAAGAGATGAAGATCATAACAAGATGAGAAGCATGATTTTGAGTTTGAAGGAGAAGACAAGGTTTAGAGTTGGAGAAAGCCATGGCTTAGATGCGTAGAGAATGAATGAACTAAGTAGGGTTATTAATAGGGTTGTCAAGAAACAAGAACGGTTGTAAAAATAAAATAGAATTAATTGCTTAAACACCAAGGCAAACGACTTGCATGCTAGCTGTTTTTTGTCAATATATATGCTATTCTTTGGAAAGTTCAAAATTTAATATCTAAATGAATGAGAAAGCTGAGTTTGAGATGGGTTATTTCATATTATGTGAAGCATATCTACTCATTAGCCCAAGAATATTATGACCATTGTTAGGGCTTCTTAGTTTAATGTTGGAACCTAGAGTTCCAATTAAAATATAAAATAATAATAATCTAATCTGATCATAATCACACTGTTTCCCAGTCAAGTTTGAAAATTGAATTGACAAGCATCATAGATGAAACGAACACCTTAAGTACTCTATTATATTTTCAGAAAACTTTCTATGGTTTCTAGTACTTTTACAAGTACATCTTATGTTATACACTTGATGCTTTTGCTTATAATAATAGCATTGCAATTATCTTTAGGATCTGGTAGAGAGATCTAGAATGGCCTGTTTAATCCTAGAGAATATTCACCTCAATTGTTATTGGAAGTGGTGAAATAGTCCCAAAGAACATTGTAAGTACTTAGGCTACTGCTCAGAAACTCCTTCACCCGGCAACATCCTCTACTAGCAATGGGAACAATAGAAATAATTAGATTTGAAAATCTATATTCAAAGTAATTGGCAGTGATTAAACAAATAAATAAACAAATAAATAAAGGAAAAACTAAATAAAAATCCATGCACAGAGCCAACGACACCATTCTACAAAGATGATTGAATCAAACATAAAAATTGATGAGAATGATATTAGATTTACGCAAGAAACAAAAATTGTTCAAACAAAATTACCTGATCCTGGATTTGAAATAAAATCAGAAACCCATTTTACTCAAATCAAAGCCAAAAACAAAAACAAGAAAAACTCAACTTAAAGGAGAGGAAGATTTCTACTTTTGCTTGTAAGCTCTCTTCTTTCATGTTAAGGACTTGAGGCTGAACGCATGCTTTAGGGGAGGACCACAACCTACAGCCAGATGGCGAGCGGAGCCGTGGACCAGTGCGAGGCGACGTGGGTGGAGCTGCCGGAGTTTGTTGGAGGAGGGAGTGATTCAAGCAGTGAGTTAGAGTTTTTGTTTTGAAATGAATCGTGAAATCCAAATGGAATAAGTAAAACCGAAGTACTAGAACGTTTTTATTTTATAACTTATTGAGATTGTATTTGAATCGAAAGTTGAAACAGAAAAATACAAAATAAATAAATAAAACACAAGATGTAATATTATTTATTTGATTTCTCAAGCAACAACATAACTTTTACTTATGAAAAAATATGCAGTGGCTTATAGATATATAAAGCTTTAGCACACTCTCATATCATATATATGACAAAAAAAATATTATTTTTAATTTTAGCTCAGTACTATATTCAAATACTAATACAACTTAATAATCCATAGCAGCAAAACATATTGCGAAGCTCAGTACAACTGAGGTTGTACTTATTAGAACTATTCGAATTCAAAGTAACAGAGCAACGATACACTCAAACATAAGATATGATTGTTCAAGCCACAACATTAATTTCCTACAAGTCTGCATAGAAACTCCAGTTGAAAACGTCATGTGTTTCAACCAACTGGCCAGTAGAAGCAGAAAATCCAACTCGAACCCATTCGGGCAAAACAGTCCTCAAGTCAACAACATCCGAGACAAGAAAAGTCTTGTCCGGAAAAGTCCTGGAAGATAAAGACACACTTAACCTTTTGCTCTCACTGTTATAGTTTATGTTCGCATATACTATTCCTTGATCAAGTTCCAGCCATGGAGAAACAACGGCCGAATGAATAGAGTTGACGCCAATTCCTATATGGTTATCATTTGTTGAGATGGGATCCCATTCATTCATATGGGTATCAAATTCAATGGCCACAACCTGGTTGGTGTTGGTGTTGTTTATAGCAGTTTGGGGACTGAAAAGGCCAAAATGTCCCCCAGTTGAATTTGCCGGGATCATGGAATCCGTCCCCATGAAGCCTTGAACCATTTGGATTCACAAGAAAGGTGAAGGAAGACCTGAAGTCTGCGAGATTTCCAGTTGTTTTATCCCAAAGATGCACTGGTTTTCTGTATTGTGCTCGTCCAACATTATCTTTGATAGGGTTTCCTTGGTTATCTTTTTTGGTTAGCTGTAAAGCACCACCAGCAATAGAGGCATCGCCTTCTAAAACTATGGCTGAAAAGTCCTTTGGCTTAGAAAAGGAGAAGCCGAAGCCAACTGTTTCAGGAAACGGTATCCGTGATGGTGATGGTGATTGGGAGCTCACATTGTTAAGTAGCATGAGGGAAAATATGAAGAGGAGAAGAGGTTTTGAGTTGGAGAATTCCATGGCCGTGGTGTATAGCGAAGATGATAGATTATGTTATTTATAGGGTTGTCAAGCATCATGGCTGTATAAATAAAATAGAGTAAATTGTGTAAAAGCCAAGGAAAACAGCTTGCGTGTTGACTGTCCTTTTGGGCATATACATGGGTGAGAAATACGAGGTAAAATTTACTATATAAAAATGTATATAGTGTGTGAGATAAAGATATCATTTCGTCAATATATATGACATTCTTTAGAAATTTCAAAATTTTTGTCTAAGTGAATGACAAAGCTGAGCTTGTCGTATGATGTATAAAGCAAAATCTAGTCTTTAAATGGGGTATGTAGCAGAGGAACACTAAAATCGTTCTGAAGGTTTGTGAGTTTCGTGTTTGATTTTAAATTCAAAACCCAAATACCCAAAAAAAGCATAGTTTAACCATAATCACATTGTTGGCCAATCACTTTTGAAAATTAATCAAGCTAAAACTTAAATCACATGCCAAACACACTCTAATCTACTACCCAATGCATGAGAATCACAAGGCTTTATTCCATTATGTAGTGTGTACTTGCTTGAATGCAGATTGTTAATTTTGTTTTGCAGATTGTTAATTTTGTTTACTTTCTTGAAACACTAAAGACAATTATACTAGCAAGTGGACACCACAGCAACTCAAAACCATCCAACATTTGAAAAATGGGTATTTTATCTCTCACAGATCTTGCTTTCTTTTAATATAGGACTTCTTTTTATTCCAACTCCACTTATATCTAAAAATCAATGTGTTGTTAGGCCCACAAAGTGTGTCCTCACATTAGTCTGGTTTGTTGCACAGTGGTTCTCCAATTACTTTCATACTCACAAGTCATACAAGTTGAATTACTGAGCTTAGAAGCTATGTGTCTCTGTTCCTTCATTCACAGCAAACCATGATGGAAATCATAAAGCTAAACAAATAATGAAGCAAATCATGTTGATGGTTTTTCACAAATATGAAAGGTATGTGATATTTATATCACTAGTTGAGGCATGGACCCATAAGTGAGCATCGTGTGATATCTCAAATTCATGTCTAGGCTTGAGATTTTTTTTTTTTTCCCTTTCTTTTACCTCTCAAAAGTAAAAGGTAAACTTATGCCAAGAAAGAAAAAAAAGGCTAAAGTTATTGTGTGGGGCAAACCAAAATATACACTAAATATGATCATTAGATACAAAACTTACACTTAGTCAACAATGGATCAATCAAGTGAAATATTATTAATAGGATGAATATATATAGCTAGGTAATCCATAAACGGGGAAACATATCAGATGCTAATACACAAGACAATCCCATAGCACAACTAAAGGAACAAACCAAATAGTTTGCACCTTACCTAGTGCCTCTTAGATTAATCCTTATTCCTTATGACTTGTACGTAGAGTTTGTGTTCCAATCCAAAGTAAAAACAAAAACTAACAAAAGAACAAAACATTCAAACACCACATATGATTGTTTATTTTATTTCTCAAGCCACATCACTTGCGTTGATCATATCTCCCCTTTCCCATGTTGGTCTAGAGAGCTGCCTCGAAACTCCATGTAAGAATGTCATGGGTTTCAACTAACAGACCTGTAGCAGCAGAGAAACCAACATGGACCCATTCTGGCAAAACCGTCCTCAAATCGACAACATGCGAGATGAGAGTAGTCCTGTTAGGATAAACTTTTGAAGTTACAAACACACTTAGGGTTTTGTCCTCACTGTTATAGTTTATGCTGGCAGATGCTACTCCATTATCAAGTTCTGGCCATGGTGCAGAAAGTGCTGAGCGAATAGAGTTGACGTCAATTCCTATATGGTTATCATTTTCTGTTGAGGTGGGATCCCATTCGTTAACATAAGTATCAAATTCAATGGCCACGATCTGGTTCCACCAGCTGGTGTTGTCGAGAGCAGTTTGGGGACTGAAAAGGCCAAGATATCCACCAGTTGAATTTGTTGGGATCGTGGAGTAGACTGGTGCAAGAAAGAAGGCAAACCCATCAGCATTTAGTGGTGGATTTTTTGGATTCACAGCAAAGGTGAAGGCGGTGGAGAAGTCTGCGAGATTTCCAGTTGTTTTATCCCAGAGGTGCACAGGTTTCCTGTACTGTGCTCGCCCAATACTGTTTTGGGTAGGGTTTCCGAGGTTGTCTTTCTTCGTTAGCTGTAAAGATCCACCGGCTATGGAGGCATGGCCTTGTAAAGCTATGGATGCATAGTCCTGTGGCAAGAAAGAGGAGAAACCGAAGTTCACTTTTTCCGGTGATGGTGATGGTGATGGTGACGGTGAAAAAAGTGATTGTGAGCTTACATTGTCAAGTAGCACAAGAGAAATGATGAAGATCATGAGAAGAGGAGAAATATGGTTTTGAGTTTGAAGGAGAAGAGGTTTTGAGTTGGAGAGAACCATGGCTGTTATGTGCACATAGAGAAAGGAATGATTGGAGTTATTTAAAGGGTTGTCAAGAACGGCTATGAGAATAAATGCCAATCAATTAAAACAAACAAATTGTATATATGTTAGCTGTTTTTGTATTTGGCTACATATGAAAATTACAAATTGAGCTTCCAAATTGTGTGGTAATTATACACAAGAGAATCATTGAATCTTTTGTGCCATTCTACGTGGGTGGAAAAAACAAGGGAAAGTTGACTAATAAGAAAAGTACATGGTGTGGTAAATATATCATTATTCGTGAATACATATGCCATTCTTTAGAAACTTCAAAAATTGTGTCTATATGACTGACAAATTAAGCTGAGTTTGAGATTGGTTACACCAACGATGTAAACAGTATGTGACAGAGAGAAGCGCATTTTCAGTTTCACTTTTGAATTTTATATCATATCTCATTTTTATTTATTAGTTAAAAAATTATAAAATAATATTAAAAATGAATAATTTTATAATTTTTACCCATCATTAAATATGAGATAAAATATGGTACAAAATGAGACACAAAATTTAAACCCAAGAATAAACAGACTATTCATTCCCAGCATAGTGATATCTCGAATTCATGTCCATGTTTCAGTATTTTTTTTAATTTTCCTTTTTTTTTTTTACCTCTCAAATTAAGAGAAGGTATTCTCGAAAATAGATGAGAGTCAAAAGTGATAGAGAAGGGCAACTCAAAACATACACTAAGGGTGCGTTTGATACACAGTACAGAACAGTACAAACAAAACAATACAGTACAAGTAGCTAAGTTATAAGACAACTTCTAGTCCTATTTACTGTTTGTTAATTAATTCACAGGATAAAAAAATTTGTACTGTTTACTGTTTGATTAACATAAGTACTGGACAAAATAATATGAAATTTACTGTAATACTCTCTGTGTTATAAAATATTTGTTATTTTAAAGAAAAAAAGTATTGGACCAGATTTTGACATATAAAAAGTTCTTATTTTTGGATTTTACAAAATTAGAATTATAAAAGAAAAAAAAAAAAAAAACTACTCCAAATATTGCATAGGTTCATTTTGTACAATAAAAAAAATAAAATAGAAGTTGTCATGTACCTCAGAATGTTAAATTTGTCTTTTTAAGTTTTTGTACTGTGGACAAAATTTTTGTCCCCTGGTTTTTTTAGGGACAAAAGATAGAAGATTTGTCCAGTACCTCAGAATGTTTTTATCCAGTACCATTATCTTTTTTAAAATCAAACAGAGTACAAAATTTTTTGTCCAGCTTAGTCCATCATTTTAAAGCGAATCAAACGGATCATAAATATGAGTTAGATACAAAACTTAATAATTAATCAATGATAAATCAATTTAAGTAAGATAATATTATTAATAGAATGAATACAACTTGATATTCCAAGTCATATCAAATACTAGTAAACAAGCAATCCAAAAAACACTAAACCAAAAACCAAATAACTTGTAGTTTAGCACTACAGTGGTTGTCCTGATTAGAACTTATTCTAAGAAAGTTCAAATTCGAAATAGTAGCCAAAAGTACAAGAAGAGCAAATAATCAGAACATGAGATGTGATTGTTTCTCACGGTGGTTTAGAGAGCTGCCTCGAAACTCCACGTAAGAATGTCATGTGTTTCAGCCAACTCGCCTGTAGCAGCAGAAAAGCCAATGTTTACCCATTCTGGCAAAACTGTCCTCAAATCAACTAAGTGTGAGATGAGAGTAGTCCTGTTAGGATAAGCTTTGGATGTTACAAATACACTTAGTGTTTTGTCCTTACTGTTATATTTTATGTTGGCATATCCTATCCCATTATCAAGATCTGGCAATGGTGAGGAAAGCGCCGAGCGAATAGAGTTGACATCAATTCCTATATGATTATTATTTTCAGTTGAGATAGGATCCCATTCATTAACAAAGGTGTCGAATTCAACGGCCACGATCTGGTTCCAGTTGGTGTTGTTAATAGCATACTGAGGATTGAAAAGGCCAAGATATCCACCGGTAGAGTTTGTTGGGATTGAAGGGTAGTAGATTGGTGCAAGAAAGAAGGCAAACCCATCACCGTGAAGTGTTGAACCTTTCGGATTAATGAGAAAGGTGAATTTGGTGGAGAAGTCTGCGAGATTTCCAGTTGCTTTATCCCAAATGTGGACTGGTGTCCTCTATTGGATTCGCCCAATGCTATTTTTGGTAGGGTTTCCGAGGTAGTCTCCTTTGGTTAGTTGTAGAGCAGCATCTGCTATGGAGGCGTCCCCTCTTAAAGATAAGACTGAATAGTCTTGTGGCTGGAAAAAGGGGAAGCTGAAGCTCACTGTTTCTGGTGACAGCCAGCGTGTTGATGGTTTTGGTGAGGGTGATGGTGATCGGAATTGTGATGGTGAAGAATATGATTGTGAGCTTACACTGTTAAGTAGTAAGAGGGAAAAGATGAAGATCATGAAAAGATATTTTGAGTTGGAGAAAGCCATGGTTGTGATGCAAAGTCATGGAATAGATTAGGGTTATTTATAGGGTTGTAAATAATGCTTATGTAGATATCATTCAATAAATTGCGGAAATATCAAGGCAAACAGCTTGCATGTAATGTAGATTATTTTATATAAGTTGATGGGTTCAATAGTTCCTTGAAGGCCGGAACATTTACAATGCTAACAAGGTTAATGCTATATGCATAGGAACATGCCAAGTGTTACCACTCTTTCCATACATCTTCTTGTATACACAGATATTTTCTAGTTATTTATAAAAATTAAAAATGTAAATAAAAAGTAAAAAATATTAAAAATAAAAAAGATAATAATAATATTTAAAAAGTAAATTTACACAAATAATCATACACATAACATTACTCATACTTATGCTTCTTTATTTTTATATATTTTTATACTTATTTTTTCTTGTCTCATCATTTATTTGTTTTTTTTATTTATAGTTTTATATCTACAAATAATTAATAAACATTGAAGGTACAAATTACGTGTACACCTACTAATAATTAAAACACATTGATGCACTTTTAGTGAAAGCCTAATATCTATTAACATGAAAATCCATAATATTAATAATATTTTTTTTAACAGACTCTAGTATTTAAAACTTAAAATCATTAGTTTGGAAAGGTAATATTACCTCTCAACAAGTGACTATTTTGGATTTAAAATCTTTGCTCGAAAATATTTCTTCCCAATACATTGTTGTTAAAAAAAAATGCAATTAAAACAATAGAATAATATGTCTTGAGTAAAAATAAATAAATAAATAAATAAGGGATTTGTGCGGAAAATCCTATATATGTTTCTCTCTTTAGCTGCCGGCTCGGGTTGAGAGCTCAGAACAACAGTTGTGCTTGAGTTTCCGAACAGGACACTTCTTGACCCAAATTGGAGCTTCATCTGTCACCAACTTGCTTCGAATTTGTCCCATCCTCACAAGTCAAAGTGCTGAGACTTTTGAAGCTGCCTGTCTCTTGTTGGAATATATGTTTACATATGCTATGTGTATTGGTGTTTGTATACATTCATTTTTATATTTTTATTTTATTTATCATTTTACCAACAATAATAATAAACTTTATTTTAATAGATAAAATCAACTGCATAAATTACATAATATTATTGTGCTTTATCAAAAATTATATTTTTTAAAATATTATTAATTAAGATATCATTTTTTATAACTTCTGTAACTGTTTTTTTAAGTTCCTCTCTACACCTTTTCACTGGCTAAACACCATAATACCAATTTTTCTCAATGGTGCCTTTGGCAACTTCATTTGTGCATATCCAAACCATCTTAACTAATTTTCTGTAATTTTCTCCTCAATGGGTACTACCATAATGTCTCATGTCATGCAACCATTTCCTATCATATCATTTCTTGTATAGTTATATATTTATCTTAGCATTCTCCTTTCTACTACCCTCACTTTGTGCTCTCGTTGTCCTTTCAAGCCTAGCATCCACTATCATAGAGCATAATTGGTTGAATAACAGTACGATAAAACTTCTCTTTAAATTTGATAATTATTTTATGATCACAAATAACTCTAAAAGCTTTTCTCCATTTTAACCATTTAACTTGTATCTTATGATATTCTCATCAATAATGAAGATCATGAGAAGAGGACAAATATGGTTTTGAGTTTGAAGGAGAAGATGTTTTGAATTGGAGAAAGCCATGGCTGTGATATGCACATAGAGAGGGGATGGATTGGAGTTATTTAGAAGGTTTTCAAGAACGGCTATGAGAATAAATGCCAATCAATTAAAACAAACAAATTGCATATATGTTTGCTGTTTTTATATTTGGCTACATATGAAAATTACAAATTGAGCTTCTGTTGCGTGGTAAATATACACAAGAGAATCATTGAATCTTTTATGCCATTCTATGTGGGTGAAAAAAACACAGGAAAGTTGACTAATAAGAAAAGTAGATGGTGTGGTAAATATATTATTATATATATATGCCATTCTTTAGAAACTTCAAAATTGTGTCTAAATGACTGACTAATTAAGCTGAATTTGAGATGGGTTATTCCAATGATGTAAACGGTATGTGATTGAGAGTAACACATCTTCGGTCTCACTTTTGAGTGTTTTATCTTGTCTCATTTTTATTGATTGGTCAAAAAATTAATAATATTAAAAATATATAATTTTATAGTTTTTACTAATCATTGAAGATGAGATAAAATATGGTACAAAAAATGGGACATAGAATTTGAACCATGATAGAAAGACGCTAGAATTATTTTAAAGGCTTATGAGTTTCATTTTTGAAATTAAATTCAAAACCAAAATGCCCAAAGAAAGCATAACTTAGTCATAACCATATTGTTGGCCAATCATGTTTGAAAATTAATCAAATGACGAGTTGTAATGTGATTCTAGGATGAATACATCTTGATAATCCAAAACAGGGAATCATACCAAATACTAGTAAACGATGCAATCCAAAAAAACACTAAAACAAAACCAAACAACTTGTAGTTTAGCACTACAGTGTTTGTCCTCATTAGAACTTATTCTAAGTAAGTTCAAATTCGAAATAGTAGCCAAAAGTACCAGAAGAGCAAATAATCAAGACATGAGATGTGATTCTTTCTCGTGGTGGTTTAGAGAGCTGCCTCGAAACTCCACGTAAGAATGTCATGTGTTTCAACCAACTCGCCTGTAGCAGCAGAAAAGCCAACGTTTACCCGTTCTGGCAAAACTGTCCTCAAATCGACTACGTGTGAGATGAGAGTGGTCCTGTTAGGATAAGCTTTGGATGTTACAAATGCACTTAGTGTTTTGTCCTTACTGTTATATTTTATGTTGGCATATCCTATCCCATCATCAAGATCTGGCAATGGTGCAGAAAGCGCTGATCGAACAGAGTTGACATCAATTCCTATATGATTATTATTTTCAGTTGAGATAGGATCCCATTCATTAACAAAGGTGTCGAATTCAACGGCCACGATCTGGTTCCAGTTGGTGTTGTTAATAGCATACTGAGGATTGAAAAGGCCAAGATATCCACCGGTAGAGTTTGTTGGGATTGAAGGGTAGTAGATTGGTGCAAGAAAGAAGGCAAACCCATCACCGTGAAGTGTTGAACCTTTCGGATTAATGAGAAAGGTGAATTTGGTGGAGAAGTCTGCGAGATTTCCAGTTGCTTTATCCCAGAGGTGGACTGGTGTCCTGTATTGCACTCGCCCAATGCTATTTTGGGTAGGGTTTCCGAGGTAGTCTCCTTTGGTTAGTTGTAGAGCACCACCTGCTATGGAGGCGTCCCCTCTCAAAGATAAGACTGAATAGTCTTGTGGCTGGAAAAAGGGGAAGCTGAAGCTCACTGTTTCTGGTGACAGCCAGCGTGATGATGGTTTTGGTGAGGGTGATGGTGATCGGAATTGTGATGGTGAAGAATATGATTGTGAGATTACATTGTTAAGTCGTAAGAGGGAAAAGATGAAGATCATGAAAAGATATTTTGAGTTGGAGAAAGCCATGGTTGTGATGCAAAGTGATGGAATAGATTAGGGCTATTTATAGGGTTGTAAATAATGGTTAAGTAAATATAATTCAATAAATTGCGGAAATATCAAGGCAAACAGCTTGCATGTAATGTAGATTATTTTATATAAGTTGTTGGGTTCAATAGTTACTTGAAGGCCGGAGCATTTACAATGCTAACAAGGTTAATGCTATGTGTATAGGAAAATGCTAAGTTTTACCACTCTTTCCATACACCTTCTTCTATACATAGATATTTTATATTTATTTATAAAATTAAAAATGTAAATAAAAGTAAAAGATATAAAAAAATAAAAGAGATAAAAAAAATGATATTTAGAAGTAAGTATAGACAAATAATTAAACACATAATATTACTCATAGATATGCTTCTTTATTTTTACATATTCTTATAGCTTTATTTTCTTGTCTCATCTTTTATTTTTTTTATTTAAAATTTTATATCTACAAATAATTAATAAGCATTGAAGTTTCAAATTAGGTGTACACCTACTAATAATTAAAATACATTGATATACTTCTAGTGAAAGCCTAATCTCTCTTCAACATGAAAAGCAATGATATTAATAATATTTTCTGTTAACAAGCATTATTCTAATATTTAAAATTTAAAATTATTAGTTTGTAAAGGTAATATTGCCTCTCAACAAGTGTGACTATTTTGGACTTAAAGTCTTTGCTTGAAAATATTTCTTCCCAATACATTGTCTGTAAAATTAAATGCAATTAAAACTAAAGAATAATATGTCTTGAGTATAAATAAATAAATAAAAGGAAAATCGGGGTTGTGCGGAAAATCCTATATATGTTTCTCTCTTTAGCTGCCGGCTCGCGTTGAGAGCTCAGAACAACAACAGTTCTGCTGAGTTTCCGAACAGGACACTTCTTGACCCAAATTGGAGCATCATCTGTCGCCGTCTTACCTCGAATTTGTCCCATCCTCGCAAGTCAAAGTGCTGAGACTTTTGAAGCTGTCTGTCTCTTGTTGGAATATATGAGGACATATGCTATGTGTATCGATATGTTTGTATACATTCATTTCTACATTTTTTTATTTCTCTTATTTTTATTTATTGTTTTACCAAAAATAACAACAAACTTTATTTTAGTAGATGAAATCAGTTATATGAATTACATAATGTTATAATATTTTATCAAAAATTATATTTTTTAAAATATTATTAATCTCAAAATTTCTTTTTATGACATACGCTATTGTGCTTTTAAGTTCTTCTCTATACCTTTTCAAGGGTTAAACACTATAACATCAATTTTTCTCAATGGTGCCTTCGACAGCTTCCTCTATACATGTCAAACCATCTTAACCGATTTTCTATAATTTTCTCCTCAATAGGTGCTATAATAATGTCTCTTCTTATGCAATCATTTTGTATTATATTCTTTTTTGTGCAACCACACATTCATTTTAATATTCTCATTTCTACTACCCCACTTTGTGTTCTTCTTGTCATTTCAAAGCCTAACATCCATTATCATTGAGCATAACTGGTTGAATAGTAGTATAGTCAAACTTTTCTTTAAATTTGATAGGTACTTTACAATCACAAATAACTCTCAAAGTTTTTCTCCATTTTAACTATTGGCCAGCTTGTGTCTTATGTGTGATATCCTTATCAATATCTCTAAAATAAAGTGTGTGTACCAAGGAGTACCAAAATAAGTATACAAGTAGTATCTCCTATATTTGTTTGTAGACTAACATTGATTTACCTACGACAAAAACCTAGGTTTAATGTTAAGTTAATTATGAGATTTTTGTTTATAAAACCAAATATGTCTGTAATTATCATTTTATTTATTTTGTTGAACCTACGTTCGGTGGGATAAGTATTTTTCTTTACTGATTTTTTCTTTTGCCTCCCAAAATAAGAAAAGGTAATCTTATAGAAAGAGTTGAATAAAATAACTGAGATGCAAAAGTAATAGTGTGGGCCATACCAAAATAAACACTAAACATGAAATAAGATATTAAACTCATAGTTAATTAATCAATTAAGAGAAATATATTTATTAAGATGAGTAGACTTGATATCCCATCACAGAGAAACATATCAAATATTACTCGGACAAAATGCAATCCACAAAACAACTAGATGACACAAACCTAACAGTTTGTGCCACTGTGATTGTCTAAGACTTGTACGTAGATTATTTGTTCCTCAAATCCAAAGAAGGAAACAATCAAACATGATTTTTATTTGTTTTTCAAGCCATCACTTTCTCGCGGTGGTCTAAAGAGCTGCCTCGAAACTCCATCTGAGAATCTCATTTGTTTCAACCAACTGGCCAGTAGCAGCAGAAAAGCCAACGTTGACCCATTCTGGCAAAACTGTCCTCAAATCAACCATGTGTAAAATTTCAGTACTCCTATTAGGATAAGCTTTGGAAGTTACAAGGGCACTTAGCGTTTTGGCCTTACTATTATATTTTATGCTTGCATATGCAATTCCATTGTCAAGTTCTGGCAATGGTGCAGAAAGAGCTGAGCGAATAGAGTTGACGTCAATTCCTATATGATCACCATTTTCTGATGAGATGAGATCCCATTCGTTAACATAGGTATCGAATTCAACTGCCACGATCTGGTTCCAGTTGGTGTTGTTAATAGCATTTTGGGGATTGAAAAGGCCAAGATATCCACCAGTTGAGTTCGTTGGGAATGCAGAGTAGACTGGTGCAAGAAAGAAGGCAAATCCATCACCGCGAAGCGTTGAACCTTTCGGATTAACAAGAAATGTGAATTTGGTGGAGAAGTCTGCAAGATTTCCAGTTGTTTTATCCCAGAGGTGAACTGGTGTCATGTATTGTGCTCGCCCAATGCTATTTATGGTAGGGTTTCCGAGGTTGTCTCTTTTGTTTAGCTGTAGAGCGCCACCTGATATGGAGGCGTCGCCTCTTAAAGATATGGCTGAATAGTGCTGTGGCTGGAAAAAGGGGAAGCTGAAGCTCACTGTTTCTGGTGACCATGATAGGAATTGTGACGGTGAATAATATGATTGTGAGCATACTTGGTTAAGTAGCAAGAGGGAAAAGATGATGATCAGGAGAGTAGGAGAAACTTGGTACTTTTGAGCTTGAGGCTTAGAGTTAGAGAAAGCCATAGCTGTGTGGTGCAAAGGGAAGGAATAGGTTAGGGCTATTTATAGGGTTGTCAAGAACGGCTGTATAAATAAAACATAATGTATTACGTAAAAACCAAGGCAAACAGCTTGCATGTAATTGAGATTATCTTTTATATAAGTTGGAGGATTCAATAATTCCTACAAGGCCGAAACATTTATATCGTTAAAAAATATGCTTACACTATAAGTATAAATCTTTATTTACATTTTTTTATCACTTTAACTATTTTGTTTAAACTTATACTTTTTTTTAAAAAAAATATATATATATATATATATATATATATATATATATATATATATATATATATATATATACTTTAGTGCAAGACTAATATTTCATACAACAAGTGTGACTTTGAAATTGTGAACATATAATCATTGATTTAGAAAGAGGCAATATTTCCTCTCAACAAGTATTACTTTAGAGTTTTGATCTTCAAATTTTTTATATGAAAGGAAGCTAATAAATGAGTTAAAATCTTTGATATAAAAGATCATAGGTTCAGTATGTTTTCTTTTTCGGTTCGAGCTACATAGGACTATAAGAGTGGCTTTGTTTTGACATTGCATTTTCAGGACTTGAACTTAAAACTTTTAATTAAGTTACAACAATTTTGTACCAATTGATCTATGCACTAAGTTCGATATGTTTTTTATTGAGTTAAACTTTATTTTTCTTTTGTAAAAAAATGCTGTTAATTCAACATGAATGTATAAAATGAGGTATGTGCGGAACATCCTATGTTTCTCTTTAGCTGCCGGCTCGCGCCATAGAGCTTAAAACAACACAAGTTCTCGTTGAGTTTCCCGAACAGAACACTTCTTCACCCAAATTGGAGCTTCGTCTGTCACCATCTTACCTCGATTCGTTCCATCCTCACAAGTCAAAGTGCTAAGACTTTTGAAGCTGTGGGTCTCTTGTCATTGAAATATTTATTTGTTTGTAGACTAACATATTGATAATTTATTTATAACAAAACGTAGATTTAATGTTAAGTTAATTACAAAAGTTTTGATTATAACCCAATTATACGATTAATGATTTTGTTTATTGTGCTGTTCTAACTTTGGGTGGATTGAGTTTATTTTGGTGCAAACTACCAGTATTCAACACTATATTGAATATTGAATAATCTGGTTCAAACTAAGACATAAGAGTGACAAATCTTTCTCTCTACTAAATTTTAATGAAACTATATTTTTAAGTCTCAAACTCAATAACAATCCATTAGAATCACATATAGGGAGCCCGTGATCGCTGTTATTAATATGTGTTAATGCCTCATTAGGTTAATGCATTATGGCCAAAAGGGAGATCACCAAGCATAGTCTTCAACCATGAACATGGATCTCTCTCTTGCTTTAGGTATTTCTGAACCCTATATTCTTAATACATGCCATAAATTTACTCACAGATCTGGTGTTTAAATATTGTTTTAACTTCTCTTCTTTTGCTGCAAACCATGTTGGAAATAGAAAGAAAAGATTAAGGAAGACGGAGCACTCCACAATTGAATCAAACATTTGTAGCAATATTTTATGAAATATTTTACCAACAAAATGTTGGTTTAATGCAAAGTAGGCCAAGTCCCCAAGCTATTTTCGTATTGGTCAAAGATTCTAAATTTAAAACCTTACAACGACATTTGTTGGGAGAGGTTATATGTCATTTTTCTCATATTAAACAAAGATTAATCTCATAACAAAAATGAATATCAAAAAATTGATACTTGATTGACAGGGGCCATTTGTCACTAATATAACCAATGCTATAAAAGGAGTAATGCTACATTTAAAAGTGTACACTCAATTTTTGTACTTTTTTTTTTTTGCTTTTATGTTTATAATTTTACTCTTACAAACAATTAAAAAATAAATAGTGTGAAAAATGGTATACACATATTATTTTCCATATAAAAGCATTTAATCTCAGACATTTTAGGGTCAACGTAAATTAATTTTTAGGGTATACATATATCTAGAAGGAAGTAATTCTTTTCTATAAATATGATTCTAAGGTTTTGTAATTAAAATCTATGTAGTAAAAGGTATTAGGATTTAGTATGTTTTCAATTGACCTAACACTGCGGTTGTAAAACAAACGAAATTCAACGTGAAAGAATAATATGCCTTGATGACTAAAAAGCATGTTAAATAAAACGGGATTTATGCGGAAAATCATATGTTTCTCTTCAGCTGCCGGCTGGCGCCATAGAGCTCAGAACAACAGTTGTGGCTGAGTTCCCCGAAAAGGACATTTCTTCACCCAAATTGGAGCTTCATCTGTCACCATACCCAATCCATCTTATCTCGAATTCATCCCATAATCCTCACAAGTCAAAGTGCTGAGACTTTTGAAGAGCTGTGTGTCTTGTTGGAACAATTGTTTGTAAACTAACACATTGATTTATTTATATCAAAACCTAGGTTTGATGTTAAGTTCATTATGAGAATTTTGTTTATAACTCGAATTAATATGTATGTAATAATTTTATCTATTGTCCTTGAGTGGACTAAGTTTACTGAGTCTTGTATATATTGAGTTGACCATTGATGAGTTGATTAAACGCAATAACCTATTAAAATTACATATTCAGAGGCTGCTGGTCTTTACCATAAATACGTGTTATTGCCCCATTATGTTAACGTAGTTGTCAAATAAATATTTTGGCTAAGAGAGATCACTAAGCAGAGTCTTCAACCATGAACATGGATCCTTCTGTTGCTTCAGGTGATTCTAAACCCTATATTCTTACCACATGCCATAAATACTTGATTAGTCATGGAGCAAGAGTACTACCCTAAATAGGGCT
This sequence comes from Bauhinia variegata, assembly GCA_022379115.2. Lineage (NCBI taxonomy): Eukaryota > Viridiplantae > Streptophyta > Magnoliopsida > Fabales > Fabaceae > Bauhinia > Bauhinia variegata. The sequence continues at coordinate 7,542,900 of CM039438.1, read as the reverse complement.
AGATTTATGTCAGTTTTCATAATGTAATAACAACTTTAAAATAGCCAGATAGGTTGATTTAGCTAACAAAAATTGAGTTATTTCACTTATAAAGTTTATATATGTTCAAATTTTACATAAACCTTTTTGGTCGGCAATTTGGTAATATCATTCTGATCTTACCGAGGTTCAGGGCCTACCCTAGTCGGGATCGATAGAAGTAGAAATCAATTAAAGGCGAAGAAAATACTTAAGTAAATAAGGGGCCAAATCTAACTAAAAAAGTTAACATTATACCAAAAAAAGTTAATCCTTTCCTTCTTAAGTTCAGAAAAGTAATCTTATACATGTTGTGTTTAACTAGTCATATCAGCTAACTTATAGCTTAATAATTTATTAGCATATATAAGCATGTTTAAGGTGAGCTTATATCATTAGCTTATTAGTTGTTATTTTATATGTCACTTTGAGGCAAAGCTTATTATTATGTTCTATTTTTATCCTCGATATTTTTATAAAGTTTCTCTTTTATCCCCTCTTAACTTAGAAAAAAACACTCTCCCTCACCTTCAAAATACGGACCTCTCTCTCTAGAACTGTGGAGAGAGAATTTTGGAGCATCTATAAAGGAATTTTACTGGCCGCCCTAGAACTGTAAATAGGGGAAATCATCAGTCTCATTCCCTCAATGTTGTCAATGCTGTAAAAGATGAAAATCTAAATATTTCTCTCCTTTGGAGTCCTTTGATTACTGTATGTAGGGAGCGGAAATTGATTTCCACCATTTTGTATCTATTTAGGGTCACATGCCCATGAGGCAGCGGATATGTATGATGTACTGGACCTCTTTGTACTTTAATATATTCCAGTTTCTACCAAAAAAAAAAAAATGCAGACCTCTCTCCAAGCCTCTATTGTACCCTCCTACACATTATACATCCTTCTCTATTTGGGTTTTTTTTTAATATTATAATTTTATGTTAATTATTACACTGTTTATACTTCTTAATTTAAATTTTTATGAAAAAATTTCATTTTTACAAAGTTAAGAGTTGAAAATTAACTGAAAGTCTAAAACTATGACCTCAATATATATTTTTTTATATATAATAAAAATAGAATTTACATAAAAAAATAAAAAAAATGTGTTTTATGTCATTTTATATTTATTTATTTATTAGCTAGTTAAATAAGTAATTTTACAAAACATTACTAATTTCTTAAGCTAGTATAAGAACTTTTAACTAAAAATAATTTTTCAGCTTTTAACTGACTAATTGATTTTTTTTGCAAATAGAATTTAAATTAGTTAAATGCATAACTTATAATTAATCATCAATAGATCAATTAAGTGAACTATTTTTAATAGGGATGAGGACAACTAGATAGCCCAAAATAGAAAAACACATCAAATATTATTCGTACAAAATACAATCCATAAAACAACTAAAGCACAAACCTAACAATTTGTAGTTTAGTCAGTGCTATTGCGGTTGTCTAAGACTTTTACTTAGATTCTTTATTCCTCGAATCTAAAGTAGTATCAGAAAAGTAACAAAAGAACAAAACACTCAAACATAAGATGTGATTGTTTATTTTATTTCTCAAGCCATCACTTTCTCATGATGGTCTAGAGAGCTGCCTCGAAACTCCATGTGAGAATTTCATGTGTTTCAACCAACTGGCCTGTAGCAGCAGAGAAGCCAACATAGACCCATTCTGGCAAAACTGTCCTCAAATCGACTATGTGTAAAATTTCAGTACTCCTATTAGGATAAGCTTTGGAAGTTACAAGGGCACTTAGCGTTTTGGCCTTACTGTTATAGTTTATGCTGGCATGTGCTATTCCATCATCAAGATCTGGCAATGGTGCAGAAAGCGCTGAGCGTATAGAGTTGACATCAATTCCTATATGATTATCATTTTCTGTTGAGATGGGATCCCATTCGTTAACATAGGTATCGAATTCAACGGCCACGATCTGGTTCCAGTAGGTGTTGTTAATAGCGTTTTGGGGATTGAAAAGGCCAAGATATCCACCGGTGGAGTTTATTGGGATTGCAGAGTAGATTGGTGCAAGAAAGAAGGCAAATCCATCAGCATTCAGCGATGATCCTTTTCGATTAACGAGAAAGGTGAATTTGGAGGAAAAGTCTGCGAGATTTCCAGTTGCTCTATCCCAAAGGTGGATTGGTGTCCGATGTTGTGCTCGCCCTATACTATTTTGGGTAGGGTTTCCGAGGTTGTCTCTTCCAGTTAGGGTTAAAGCACCACCTGCTATGGAGGCGTCGCCTCTAAGGGATATGACTGAATAGTCTTGTGTCTGGAAAAAGGGGAAGCTGAAGCTCACTGTTTCGGGTGATGGTTTTGGTGAGGGTGAGGGTGATGGTGATGATGATGGGAATCGTGAAGGCGGATAATATGATTGTGAGCTTACATTGTTTAGTAAGAGGGAAAAGATGAATATCATGAGAAAAGGAGAAACGTGGTTTTGAGTTTGAAGGAGGAGAGGCTTTGAGTTAGAGAAAGCCATGGCTGTGTGATGCAAAGGGAAGGAATCTGTTACGGTTATTTATAGGGTTGTAAAGAACGGCGGTTTAAATAAAATAGAATAAATTGTGTAAAAGCCAAGGCAAACAGCTTGCATGTAATTGAGATTGTCGTATATAGGGTGAAGGATTCAATAGTTCTTTGAAGGCCGGAACATCTATATTGCTAAAAAATAAATGCAATTTGCAAATTTCTTTGTTTTCTCCCACATGCCAAAGAAAGCGACAAATAGTTTCAATCGAAATGCTGTAACATTTCAAACTTAAAAATCTGATATAAGAATTATTTTAATGCAAAAGCTTATGCTGTTTAAAAAAGGTTTAAGAATAGGTTTATAGTGTATTATCACCTCCATAAACAAAAGTTCTTTGGATCTGAATAGTCAACAAAGCATACTATGTTGAAATTATAATTTAATTAAATTTTTATGCTCTAACTCAAAAACTAAGTCATTGGAAAAAAGCTCATAAATAGTTTTATGATATTATCCAACAAAATCATTAGCCTAAACAGTACTATTTTTAGAATGCCGTATTTTTCCTTAACAAATATAATTATAAAATTTTGAACTTAAAATCTTTAACACAAAAGGTGTTAAGACTTAACATTTTTTTACAAAGCTAACATCTTAGTAAAATAAATGCAATAAAATATATAAAAGAATAATATATCTTCAGTAGAAAACATGTTAAATATAACGGACTTTGTGCGGAAAATCCTATGTTTCTCTTTAGCTGCCAGCTTAACAACAACAGTTGTGGCTGAGTTCCTTGGGCAGGACACTTCTCCAGCATCTTACCTTGAATTCCTCCTGTCCTCACAAGTCAAAGAGCTGAGAGTTTTGAAGCTGCGTGTCTTTGTTTCTTAGTAAACTGAACTCTATAATATTTTAGGACAAATTTTTTGACTTAGAATTAGATAAAATTATTATTTATTTTTTTATGCTCCAAACAATGACTAGTCTCATATCCAAAATTTATAAATATCTAGAAATTGATACTTAATATAACCAATAATATAAAAGCATTTAATCTCAGACATTTAACGTCAATGTTAATTTTTTTATCAGGCAACAGTTCTATAACTGTGTGATGATATCTGGAATTCATGTCCCAGCTTAAGTTTTCTTTTCTTTTTTCTTTTCTTTTTTTTTTGCTTTTTTTTTAACTCTCAAAATAAGAAAAGTTAATCTTATACAAAAAGAGTTGAATAAAATAACTGAGACACAAAAGTCATTGCGTGGGTCAAACCAAAATAAACACTAAACGTAACGTGAATTACATTGTCAACTTATAACTAGTTAACAATGGATCAATTAAGTGTAAACATTATTAATATATAGGATGAACACAACTTGATAATCCGGGAAACATATCAAATTCTAGTACAAAACCCAATCCATAAAACACAAACACAAATCGAACCATTTGTAGTTCAATATTCTACTAAGGTTGTCCTCATTGGAACTTATTCCACGTTGGAATTCAAAGTCGTAGCCAAAGGCACCAAAACAACAAACAGTACTCAAACATAAAGGTGTGATTGTTCAAGTCCAACAACATTAGTTTCCTACAAGTCTGCATCGAAATTCCAGTTGAAAATTTCGTGTGTTTCAACCAACTGGCCTGTAGTAGCAGAAAATCCAACCCCAACCCATTCGGGCAAAACAGTCCTCAAGTCGATGAAATGTGAGATGAGAATAGACCTGTTAGGATAAGTGATGGAAGATACAGACACACCTAAATATTTACTCTCACCGTCATAGTTTATGCTCACAGAAACTTTTCCATCATCAAGTTCTGGAAATTGTGCAGATACCACCGAGCGAATGGAGTTGATGTTAATTCCCACATGATTATTTTCATAAACTGTTGAAACAGGATCCCATTCATTATGATAGGTGTCAAATTCAATGGCCACAATTTGGTTGCAGTTGGTGTTGTTAAGGGCGTTTTGGGGATTGAAAAGACCAAGATACCCTCCTTCTGAGTTTGTTGGAATTGTGGAATCGACCGGTGCAAGAAAGAAGGCAAACCCATCCCCGTGAAGTGTTGAACCTTTCGGATTCACCGAAAAAGTGAAGCCAGTGGTGAAGTCTGCGAGATTTCCAGTTGCTTTATCCCAGAGTTGGACTGGTGTCCGATATTGTGCTCGCCCTATACTGTTTTGTATAGGGTTATCAAGGTTGTCTCTTCCAGTTAGGCTTAAAGCACCGCCTGCTATGGAGGCGTCGCCTCTAACAGATATGACCGAATAGTCTTGTGTCTGGAAAAAGGGGAAGCTGAAGCGCCCTGGCAACGGTGGTGATGGTTTTGGTGACGGTGAGGGTGATGGTGATGGTGATTGGAATCGTGAAGGCAAATAATATGATTGTGAGCTTACATTGTTAATTAGCAAGAGAGAAAACATGAAGATAATAAGAAGAGGATTTGAGTTGGAGAAAGCCATGGTTGTGATACATGTAGAGAAGGGATACATTAGGGTTAATTATATAGGGTTGTCAAGAACGGCTGAGAATAAAAGCCAAGACAAACAAGTTTGCATGTTAGCTGTTTCTTATTTGGCATATACATTGGTGAAAAATACAAGGGAAAGTTGACTACATTAGCAAAGTATATGGTGTGAGATAAATATATGATTTTTTTGTTAATATCTATGATTTGCCGCCCTTTAGAAACTTTAAAATTTAATATCTAAATGTGTAACAAATGTCATTTTTATATAGATTATTCTTTAGAATTAATGTAAGACATAATTTAGTTAACTAAAATACTATTTTAGTACCTTTTAGATGAAGTTATTACAAAATGATCCCTCTTAGATTGGTTATTACAAAATAATCCTTATTAAATATAAATTTGTTACAAAATAGTTCATTCATTATTACACTGTTAAAAAGTTACTTGCATGGCATTATATTTTTATACGTTGTTTATTCCAAAAAAGAATTTTAATGAGGTGCATTATGATTGTGCATATTGAGTTTGTTTCCTTTCTATCCATAATCTCTCTTATTTTATGACTTTACTCTATTGCAAAATTCTTTCATAACTCAAAATTTATCTCAATTCTCATCCAAAAAAGAAAATTCTCTTCTCACTATTTTCTACGCCATATTTTTTTTTTTTATTGGTAGAAAATGGAATGCATTAACAGAGAGCAAATACAAGCATAGTCTAGGAGTACAGATTATAGCGTCTAGGGAAAGAAATTCCCCTTAAGTCAGCAAAATACAAAAGGGAGGCATAACATTCAAAAGGACTAAATTTTGTGGTTCCAAACAAGCTGCTTTAGCCAAACCATCTGCAAGTTGATTTCCTTCTCTAAAGGAATGCTGGAGAATCACTTCCTTCCATGTATGCATCTCTAACCTGAAATCATAATGAATAGTACTCCATGGATGAGTCCCAATACAGTCATTCAATAAGAAATCAATAGCCACTTTAGAATTTGACTCTATAATGAGCCTATCCTAATTAAACCACTTTGCTAGCTTGATACCCTGGTAAATGCACCAAACTTTTGACTGAGCCTATCCCCATGTTACCCTGGTATCCCATAATCCATATACCTGAAGAGTCTCTAAGAACTCCCCCAAAACCTATCTCACCCGGTTTATGTTTCCCTGAAGCATCACTATTCAGCTTAACCCATCCCTGAGGAGGAGGAACCCATCCAACATCAATATCGTTCTTAACTCTATTATGCTCAGAATTATTTCCCAGATGGAAAAATTCTGCAGCTTCTCCAAGAATGTGATAATTTGGTTTAAGGGACTTGGTCAACCCTCTAAATCTACTATGGTTTCTATCATTCCAAATAGAGAATTGCTTCTTTTAATCTCCATAATTTGTTCAAGAGAGGCCGCTAGATTATGATCAACAGAAGGAGAAAACCACAACTTTGATTTACTAAGGTTAACATTCAAACCTGATACTTCACTATAAAGGTTTATAACACTCTGATTGCTCTTAAGTTCTTTTGGTCTGCTTTAGCAAAGAGAAGAACATCATCAGCAAATAGAAGATGTGAAAGCTTAGGGCCTCTAACAAACTTAAAAGGGGTCCAGTTCTTTGAGTAAACTTTATTTTCAATAAGAGAGGATAAATAATCCATAGCAAGAATAAATAGATAAAGGGATAGAGGGTTCCCTTATCTAAGACCTCTCTCTAGAGTAAATTCATTTGAACGCCTTAGCATTAACAAGAACCGAGTAAGTAACAGAGAATATACAGCTCCCAATTAGAGCTGTCAAATTTGGTGAGAAATTTAAATTCCTTAGCATATCTTTTAAAAAAGACCAACTAATTTTATCATACGCCTTTTCTAAATTAAGATTGAGAACCACCCATTTCCTCTTGGTTCTATTCTTACTCATGCAGTGAACTACCTGTTGAGCAGCCGTAACATTATCTGTGCTTCTTCTCCCTTTTATGAAAGCTCCTTGGAAAGGAGAAATGATATTAGGGATAATCGTCTTTAACCGATTGACAATGACTTTGCTAAGGATTTTATAAACGAGTGTTGCACAAAGAAATGGGTCGATAATGAGAAATATAACTAGTAGCTTGAAATTTTGGAATTAGACATATAAAGCACTCATTAATGGCCTTTACAATACTAGACAACCCCTTGACCTCCCAGCATTTATTGAAGAAACCTGGATGGAAACCATCAATGCCAGGTGATTTAATATCTTTCATACTAAATAAAGCTTCTCTAATTTCAGCATATGAAGGACACATATTCCAGAAACACAAGGTTCTCAACAGGGATGCATCTCTGAACTAGGTTGACCAACTGAGGATAAGGGCTGACCGAAATGGCCTTATAGCAACTGGTGAAGTAATTCTGAATATAGTCATGGAGAACCTAAGCATTCTGAATTACATTATCATCAGAGATCTTAAGGAAGAAAATCCTATTTCTCCTTCTTTTAGCAAGAGTAGTCACATGCAAAAAATGAGTGCTAGCATCTCCTTTCATAAGCCAATCTATTCTAGCCTTAAGACTTCCAAAAGATTTCCTCTTGCAGAAGAATATCAAGATACTCCTTAGAAAGGGATTGTTCTAATATCTCAAGAGCATGACTAGTAGTAGTATTAAGAGCTCTTTGGATAACCATTAATTCTTGCCAGAAGTCTTTTCTTTCTAACGAAGATATTACCAAAAATCTCTTCATTTTAAACTTCGATATTATTCACGAATTTGGAACAGAGAAAATCCACTTCTTCATTAGAGTTAGACCAAACTCTACAAACTTCATCCTTAAACTTAGGATAGGTTCCAACCGAAAAGGTTTGACACCTCTTGGGATGAAAGGACTAGAATCAACCAAAATAGGGTTATGATCCGATTTAATTTTAGGCAAACAAATACCCTTGAATTAGGAAACTTTTGTAACCAAGCTGGGTTAGCCATTGCCCTATCTAGTCTAGCTCTAACTATTCTATCCCTGCTAGTTTTACCAGTCTAAGTAAATTTGTTACCTAAGGATCCTAAATCTAAGAGATGGCAATAATCTAAACAATCTCTAAGTAAATCCGCTCTATGTCTGTTCACATCCCTCACCCCTAGCTTCTCATCCAAACTAAAGACTTCGTTAAGGTCACCAACACCAAGCCACGGTAACACGAGTATTGGAGAAATTTTTAAGCCAGCTCCACAACTCAACTAAATTGATAAAGATGGGCTTGCATAAATAGCAGAAACTATGAAGATAAACCTTGGAACGACGTGGCTAGGAAAGAAATATCCAGTTATGCTTGCTAAACTATGGCTGTTTTCATTCCAAGATGATTCATCAAAATCACTATCACTTGAATGTGTGTAAAGACGTGCAAACATGTATAAGTGACTCACATAAGCAAAATAACTAAATAGTAATAATAATAATACTAATAATAAAAGTCAAGAATTTGTGATCTAACTTTCTTATCCTCTTCTCTCGTTTTTATAAGTTCACACAACCCACAAATATTTTAGAAAAGAAAAAAAAAATTCAAGAGTAGAATGTAAGGAGAGTATAAAGTTAATTACAATTGCATTATAAAAGTCTCTTCTATATAAAATAGTTTATAAGATGAGGTTCATTTTGAGGAAACAAGATATGTAGTTACATTAAATTTATATTTAATGTGATTTTACCATTATCACTCGAAAACTCCTGAATATTGTTAAGAAAAAGTGACCTAGGTTAGTTTTATTTGAAATAATAAATATATGTTTACACGGATCGAGCCCACAATACATTAGGTTAGGACTTGTGTGTTTGATGTTAAAATCGAGAATCTCAGCAAAAACGAGAAAAAAAAAAAAAAAAACATATTTTAATCATAATCACATCGTTGCCCATTCAAGTTTGAAAGTCTATTAAATTAATCGCCACTGTCAACTCTACCTTCCTGATTCTCTTAGCTTGGTGAAAGGCGTAATTCCTGTGAATTTTCCAGTGAACTACTGATATCTGCTACAAAAATTTATATACATCTTGCCAATCATTATGCTTTTTTAATATTATCGAGAAAACCCTAATTTTTATTAATTTTTGTAGATTTCTTAATCTGTTTTTTCTTTATTTGTCTTATGAGTAGGTCTCTCAAACAAATTTCTTCTTTCACAGGATATGATTGAAAATGTGTTAGAAATAAGAGACACTCGTGTCAAAGTGGTTATGACGCCTCTTGTGGATGTTGTTGCAACTAGTGCAAGTGCAAGCCTGGATCATTTTCATCACTTTTAGACACTCATCTCTACTCAAGGTATACAACTTCATAATCCATAACAGTGAAACATATAAAATCAAATGCACTAATTATAAAACACAAACCAAACAATTTGTAGCATAGTATACCACTTTGGTTGTTCTTATTATTAGAACTTATTCTATGTTCGAATTTTGGGAAATTATTATTATGGGTAGTTAATTAGCTACCTAAAAGTCAAAGTAGAAACCAAAAGTAAGAAATAAACGATAGGATTGCTTCATTATCTCTTCCCTTTCCCACAAGTCTGCAATGAAACCCCAGGTAAATATGTCGTGTGTTTCAACCAACTGACCAGTAGCAGCAGAGAAGCCAACTCTAACCCATTCTGGCAAAAACAGTTCTCAAATCGATAATATGCGAAATGAGAATATTTCCGTTAGGGTAAGTTGAGAATAAACGCCAAGACAAGCAATTTGCATTTTGGCTATTTCTATTTGGCATATATGGGTGAAAAATACAAGGGAAAGTAATTTACTACATAGGAGGTGTGCGGATATGGTGTGATAAATATATGATTTTTCGTTAATATATATGATTGCCGTTCATTACAAAATTTAATGTCTAATCATTGACAAAGCTGAGTTTGAGACAGTTGTTCTTTAGAATTTAAATCATAATTTAGTAATAAAACAGTTTGTGGTTATCAAGAAATTTTGATGTGTTCTTAGGACTGGTGCCTATAATTAAGTAATATTTATAAGGATAAATCCATTTACTTTAAGAGTAAGATTTATCATGTTTATTCCTTTAATATTTTATAGAATATGAATTTTATAGATTTTACCTTTAAATTAAACTATAGTACTATAGATTATATTTATAAAATTTTATAAATTTTAGAATTAATTAATAATCCATCATATCGTCATATGAAATTATTTTGATGTAAGAAAAGATTTTAAATTGTAAGTAAAAGTCATCACCTCTATTAAGTACTACAATATTTTATTTTTAAGAAAATTGACATGAATTAATAAAAATCATATTCCATAAAAAGTTATTTAAGGGAGAGAATGATCAAGTCTTACTTTTAAAATAAGTAGATCTCTCCTCAATTTATTTTTTTTTTATAATTAGTGATATTAAGAATGATTTTAGGACTTACACGTTTTGTATTTGAATCTAGAGTAGCTAAAAGTTTTTTATAAGAAAAATAAAATAAAATAAAAGACTAATTAGTTATGTATAATTTAAAATAAATAATGTACTTTGATTCAATAGAAAGACACATCGCAAGGATAGATGATAGGCAGTGACAGATCTAGAACTGAATTAAAGGGGACAAAAACTTTAAGAGCTAAAGGTAAGCTCTTAATATTAAAAATTTTATATACAAAAAGTGAAGTTATTAAAAATTGTACATAAAAAAAAAAAAAAAAAAAAATGGTGGGTAGCCAAGGCACCTTTTGCTATCCATCCCTACTCACAGCTCATACAATTATGCAAGATATATAGTAGAGTACTCAACTCTTCATGTGCTAGCCCACTGCCCACAGGCACAGGAAGTTTGGTTTGTGGCCAAATTCAGTATCAGATCAAACAGCATAACTGCAGGATCCTTCGGCCAGTGGTAGAAAATTTTGTAGGAGCTGCTGAAAGAGGAACCTAACAACAACATCCTTATTTCTTTAGTCTTTTCCACACTTTTGAGAATGAGAAAAGTCATTTGCACACTTAATATTATACACCCTAAATGTACATCAACTTTTTTAGTTATATTACAAAAGTAAAATTATAAAAAAAAAAAAGATATATAAAAATAAAAAAGTGTAAAATAAGTGTGAAGATGGCATGCCTTTGGGAGAATTTGGAAGAGAAGAAATGATTGTGTTTTTAATGGGGTAAGCAGTTTTTTTTTATATGTTTAATTAAGTGGTATTTTTGTCATTTTAATTATACAAACTTCCCTCTTCTCCATTTTATTCTCATGCTAAATATTGCAGTACCAAAATAAGAAGAAGAAAAAATTCGTGACATATCAAACAAAGTACATGGATTTTCATAACAGTGAAACACATCAAATGCACTAAAATACAAAGAAACTTATTCTACATTGGAATTCAAAGAAACTATTATTATGGGCAGCTAATTAGCTACCTGAAAGTCAAAGTAAAAGCCAAAAGTAAGAACAGAACATTCAAACACGTTTAAGATATGATTGCTTCATTATATTTCCCTTTCCTACAAGTCTGCAATGAAACTCCAGGTAAAGATATCGTGCGTTTCAACCAACTGACTAGTAGCCACAGAGAAGCCAACCCTGACCCATTCTGGCAAAACTGTCCTCAAATCGATAATATGCGAAATCAGAATATTTCTGTTAGGATAAGTTAAGGAAGTTACAGACACACTTAATCTTTTGATCTCACTGTTATAATTTATGCTGGCAAATGCACTTGAGCCCAATTGCATTCTTGCCTTGAGGAAGGTCAACTAACTCCCATGTGTCATTCTTCTTGATACAATTAATTTCTTCAATCATTGCATTTTGCCAAACTTGCTCCTTTTCTGCATCTGTATAAGACATAGGATCTGAAACAAAAAGAGCATAATTACAAGTTTCATAAATTTCTCTCAAAGATCGAAACTTTCGAGGAGTTTCACTTGAATTGCTAGAAGGTGAACTTGCTGGTGAGGATGTAATTCTGTCTGCAGTAGAAGGTGATGAATAAGGAGTTTGTGAGTTGCTGCCATCAGATGAAGTTGACTCCAACCTTGCTGGTTCTATTTCAAAATTTCCTGCTTCAACACCTATTGAACAGGAGACAGATTTTCCATCTACTATGCTACTCCATTTCCAACTAGCTTCTTCATTAAATATAACATCCCTACTGATAATAATCTTGCCACTAATTGGATTATACAGCCTATAAGCTTTGGATTGTATACTATAACCAACAAAGATACATTTTTCAGATTTTTCATCAGGTTTTTGACAAGATGATTTTACCAAAGCATAGGCTATACAACCAAAAACTTTTAAGTGGCTTACCCGGGGCTTTACACCTCTCCATGCTTCATAAGGTGTCATATTGGGAACTGCTTTTGTAGGAGAAAGATGAAGAAGATACACTGCTGTAGTTACTGCTTCTGCCCAAAACTGATTTGGAAGCTCTCTTGCCTTCATCATGCTTCTGGCCATTTCCACCACAGTTTGATTATTTCGTTCAGCAATGCCATTTTGCTCTGGTGTATGTGGTGAAGTGAGCTCCCTGTGAATACCATTCTCCTCACAAAAAATAGCAAATTCATTGGAGCAAAACTCACCTCCTCTATCTGTACGCAATACCTTTATGCACTTATCACTTTGCTTTTCTACAAGAGCTTTAAATTTCTTGAAATTGTCAAATGTTTCAGATTTTAATTTCAAGAAATAAACCCAACTCATTCTGCTGTAATCATCAGTAAACAACAAAAAATATTGACTTCCATGTAAAGACTCAGTATTCATTGGCCCACATAAGTCTACATGCACTAACTCAAGACATTGAGAAGCTCTCCAAGACTTTCCTACAGGAAATGATTTTTTGCTTTGCTTTCCCAAAACACATCCTTCACAGAAATTAATAGCATCAATATTTGGCAACCCAAAAACCATATCCTTTCTACTCAACAATTGCAGTCCATTAAGATGCAAATGACCATATCGTAAATGCCACATATCAGAATTACTAACTTCTTTAACAACCATGGCCTTTTTATCAACAGAAGAAATGTCAAGAGGAAACATTCTATTTTTAGTCATAGGAACTTTTGCAACTAGTGCACCAGACTTCTTATCATAAATAACACAATGATAATCATCAAATATGACTGAAAAGCCATTTTCCATCATTTGTCCCACACTTAGTAGATTATTAGCTAAGTTAGGCACAAGCAAAACATCATTCAAAAATTTCTTTTTACCATCATCATTGTGGACAGCAATCATACCTCTACCTCTGACTTGAACTTGCTTATCATCTCCAAGTCGAACATCAGATTTATGTGATGCATCCAGTTCTTCAAACAATGAATGTGAACTGGTCATATGATTGGAACATCCGCTGTCAATGTACCAAACATTTTTTGAGGATTGACTGTCAGGAAGATGTGCCACAAACACTGATTTAGCTTCTGTTTTAGCTTCTAATTTTGTGTAAGCCATAAACAAAGTTTCTGCCTCTTCTGCCTCTGTAAAGCCATCATGATTTGTTTCACCTCTCTGCTTTGCCCAACAATATGCTTCCTTATGCCCAAATTTCTTACAATGATGGCATTTAAGGGAGTATCTTTGAAAATTGGATTGCTTCTGCTCATTATATTGACCGCGGCCTCTTCCATCTCCACGGCCTCTGCCTCTGCCTCCATCACCATAGCCTTTGCCTCTGCCTCTTCCACGTAATCCACTTTTACCATTTCCTCTTCCGGTGGAGTTTGTCATGTTGAAAGACTCCCCCTTCACCTGAAATGCCTGTTCTTCATGTTTTTCTTGGGACTGATTCATCCTGTCCTCATGAGCTTGCAGCGAACTCATTAGTTCATCAAAAGAATATTTAGACATATCATGAGCCTCCTCAATTGCAGCAACAACAAAGTTAAACCGAGGAGTGAGAGTACGCAAAATTTTTGCAACAATAGTTTCATCAGTAATTTTCTCCCCATAAGACTTCATTTTATTAACCATAGAACTAGCTCGAGACAAGTAATCTTGTACAGATTCAGACTTTTGCATTCGAAGATTCTCAAATTCACGACGAAGTGATTGGAGTTTTACAGAGATTACCTTGTCAGAGCCCTGAAACTCAGTCCTCAAAATCTGCCATGCCTCTTTAGAAGTTGCAGCGGAAGCAATTCTGGAGAAGAGGTTGTCATGCACTGCTTGCTGAAGGAAAAATAGAGCCTTTGCATCTCTCTTCTTGTTCTCCTTCAGACGTTGTTGGTCTGTATCTGGGTCTGCAAAACCATCCTCAACGAGATCCCATAGGTCTTGAGAACGAAAGAGGGTCTTCATTTTGATAGACCAGAACTCATACTTATCTCCATTAAAAATAGGAATCAAAGGTTGTGATGCTGTAGAGGTGCCTGCAGAAGCACCGTTGCTTGCCATAAGGGAAGTGTAATATGGCCCTGTTCAAAATCGAACCTGTCTCTCTGATACCAGAATTGTTGGGAGAAAAAAATGTATGAACAGATTTGGAGGAAATAGTTAATTGACTTCTACTTCTTATTCATCATATATGCCAAATATATAGGCATACACCAATAACTGAAAATACAAAAAAAATAGGAACTAAATAAATAGTGGGTATCTGACTCAACTGAAAAATAAAAAATAAACCCACTACTCCTAAAATAATGAAAACAGTACCCACACTGCTAAACGTGGGAACATGACTTTGAACAGTACCCACACTGCTAAACGTGGGAACATGGCTTTGAAGCATCATTCAACAAATACTTTTCCATTATCAAATTCTGGGAATTCTGCTGATATCACTGACCAAATAGAGTTGATGTTGATTCCCACATGGTTATTTTGCTCAAATGTTGGGATGCGATCCCATTCGTTCAGAGAAGTATCAAATTCAACTGCCACAATTTGGTTGTTGTTGGTGTTGTTGAGAGCGGTTTGTGGACTGAAAAGACCAAGATACCCTCCTTCTGAATTTGCTGGGATCATGGACTCAACTGGTGCAAGAAAGAAGGCAAGGCCATCCACATGAAGTGTTGAACCTTTTCTATCCAATGAAAAAGTGAAGCCAATGGTGAAGTCAGCAAGATTTCCCTTTGTTTTATCCCAAAGATGAATTGGTACCCTATATTGTGCTCTCCCAACGCTATTTTTGATAGGGTTACCTAGGTTGTCTTTTTTGGTTAGTTGTATAACGCCACCGGCTATGGAGGCGTCACCATGCAAAGCTATGGGTGAAAACTCCGGCTGTGGCCCGAAACAGGAAAAGCCGAAGTCCACTCTTTCGGTGTTTGACGGTGGCAATGGTAGTCGTGGTCGTGGTAATTTCGGCGGTGACGGTGATGATGATGGTGAATATGATTCTGTGCTGTCATTGTTGGAGCTAACATTGTTAAGCAGAAATAACAGGGGAAAGATTAAAATCATTTGAAGGAGAAGGGGTTTTAAGTTGGAGAAAGCCATTGCTGTGATGCAATATAAAGAAGGGAAAGATTAGGTTTATTTATAGGGTTTTCGAGTGAGTTTGTGAGAGCAAACACCAAGACAAGCACGTCGCATGTTGGCTGTTTCCATTTGTCATATACGTGGTGGGTGAAAATGCAAGGGAAAGTAATTTATTACATAGGAAGAGTACGGATATGGTGTGACAAATTTATGATTTTTCTTTAATACATATGATTGCCGTTCTTTACAAAATTTAATGTCTAATCATTGACAAAGCTGGGTTTGAGACAGTTGTTCTTTAGAAAGTAAATCATAATTTAGTCACAAAACAGTTTGTGGTGATCAAGAAATTTTGATGCGTTCTTAGGAGTTGTGCTTATATGAAGATAGATCTACTTACTTTAAGAGTAAGATTTATCATATTTACTTCTTTAATATTTCCTTCTTCTTTTTTATAGAAACGGTCTTAGTTGCTGATAAGCTATGATTAATTCTTTTGAAAATTTCCGATCATTCTTTTGTATAGCGTAGCTTGATTGTTATTTATAAGGCTTCCAATTCATATCAATGCATACTTATCTTTGGCAGAAAAAAAAATAAAATTTTATAAAAATGTTACCATAAATAAAATATATGCACTATAATGTATATTTACATAAAAAACTTTCGCATGAAAAAGTACATACATTTAGAATGGTATTCGAAGTTCTAATGATTGAGATGTCCTTGCTTGGATAAATTATAACATTTACCCAATAAGTTATAACCAGGTTGATTGATTAACAATCCTTTGGCATTTATATATTTTGAAATGTCTTGTGATGTCATCAGAAAATTGTGGGATAGACTGAACATCTTTATTTTCTTGGGATAGACTGAGAGCTTAAGTTACTCGTATCTCAATAATGCTAGGCTGAGTGTTTGTCAAAATTACAGACAAGGTCTGTTTCTATTAGCATGTGGAATTAAATTGTGGAAAGTTTGTTCTTTATTTTTTTTCTATACATTGAGCTCCTCATGTCATATTAGTAATCCTGAAATTAAAATAATGTCATGATTTGCTTTATCCATTCAGTTTATTTTCCACTATGTTCAGACTCAAAGAAGCTACCAGATAACCTTATTATAGGGAGAATTTATGATTACCATATATATGATCTTGTGGAAGTTGGGGTTGAAAACTTTACGTCCATGAAGTCATTTACTTGTGATAAAAAATTAGCTCCACTCCAAGGGTCAAAGCCTTTCATTATTTTCACTGGAAAAAGATTTGAGACTGATGGGGAACTAAAATATTTTAAGGAAGTTTTTCTCGATCTTCTACAGGGAGAGGTACATCTTTGCATCTCGTAGTGTTGGATATAATATAATAATTATTTTTGGGCCTTTTACTAACAAAGTTTTAGGTTGAATTAGATTTTGACATAGTATTTAGTTGACCTTTCTTAGTACCATGTGTATGTATGTAGTACTGTATCACCTAAAAACTTTAACTAAGAAGCCAAAGAATAGGTAAGTGAAATATCTTACCTCAACTTCCTACTTTCCTCGTCAATGTCAAATTGATTTATATGTTTAATATTCTTTTTAATTTCTTTGTTTTTTGCAGGAGAATAATGTTAAAAAGGATGTACTGCAGGGAAAGATTGGAGATAATATATATATATATATATATTCCGGATCAAAAGGTAAGAAAGAATTAAAGATATTCATTGTTCATTGACTAATTCTTTTCCTGTTACATGTCACTAAAAGAACGCATCCTCTATTTGTAAAAATATTTGTTCAAACATGTTTCATGAACATAATAAACACGTTCAAACAGAATGCGGAAGCAGATCAAAAGAATCTACCTCCAGCCATTGCAAGTACGCCCTTCTTCCTTCTCTGTTTTAGCTCTTCCAAGGCTTTCACTCCCTTAACCCGATGGTGCTATTTTTTGAAGTCAGGAGCAAGCTTGGGGACCAACAAAGAGTTGCACGCCTTTTATACTCCTCTGCCCATCATGGAGGAGTGGTAACGCGTGCAGGAAATCAACAATGCATTCACAAGATTATAACTCGCATGTGAGCGTTGCTGGAATGCTACTAGAAGTGGGATGAACTTGGTCACAATATGGACCACTTTTTGAAGGAATTCCAACGGAAATATTGAAACCGAAGACAAAGCATTGATCTCTGTTTAACACCAATATTCCAACGTAAATCCAATGTAAAAATTCCTACATTCTCCCACTTAGTCCATATAATTCAACATTCACAATATAGAAAAACAAAACATATGAATCATGGCAATAAGTCCTCTTATAGTGAGTATTATCTTCCATGTATTACAATACATAAAGTCTTTCAACACTAGCCCTCAAACTTAATGAATAAACCATATGTTTATTCTAGGTCCAAACCAAATGATATTTCTCAAAATAAATAAGTCAATATGTGCACAAAACCGAAATGAGAAAACATCACAAATAGAGTTTCATTAAAACAACATTGTTCTTACAATGAAATTACATCATGGACCCAAGTCCCATTCATACTACATGATCCTTAAAATTTCTGGGTGGCATACCTTTAGTCAAAGGATCAACAATCATCAACTCAGTGCTAACGTGCTCAATGACCACTTTCTTTTCCTTAACACATTCTCTTATGACTAAATACTTGATGTTAATATGCTTACTTAGACTACTGCTTTTGTTGTTTTTAGCCATAAATACCACAATTGAGTTATCACATTACAATTTCAATGGCTTAGAAATAGAGTCCACAACTCTAAGCCCATATATGAAACTCTTCAACCATACACCATGCGAGGTAGCCTCAAAACAAGATACGAACTCAGCCTCCATAGTGGAAGTGACAGTCAAGGTCTGCTTTGCACTTCTCCAAGATATAGCTCCACCAGCTAGCATGAAAATATAACCAAATGTTGATTTCCGTGAATCTATGCAGCCAGCAAAGTCTGAATTGGAGTAGCCAATCACTTCCAGATTATTAGTCTGTCTGTACATAAGCATGTAATCTTTTGTCCCTTGGAGATATCTCATCACTTTCTTTGCAACTCTCCAATGGTCTATACTTGGATTACTCTGATATCTTCCTAACACTCCAACAGCAAAAGCGTGTATACCTGAGCATACATCATGCTTCCAACAGCTGAAGCATAAGGAATGTTCTTCATTTATTCCCGCTCAAGATCATTCTTTGGGCATTGGTTCAAATTAAACTTGTCATCCTTCACAATGGGTGCTACACTCGGTGAGCAATCCTTCATCCGAAATCTCTCTAAAACTTTGTTGACATAGGTCTCTTGAGACAAACCTAAAATGCTCCGAGATCTTTCTCTATGGATCTTAATGCCAATGACATAAGATGCCTTACCCATATCCTTCATATCAAAGTTCCTTGAGAGGAATTGTTTCACCTCATATAGCAAACCCTTATCATTCGTTGCAAGTAAAATATCATCCACATATAGCACAAGGAAATAGATCTTACTCCCACTGACCTTCTGGTATATATACTAATCCATGATGTTCTCTTCAAAACCAAATGAAGTGATGACTTCATGGAATTTCAAATACCATTGGCAAGAGGCCTGTTTCAATCCATATATGGATTTATTAAGCTTGTAGACCAAGTGCTCACCATCACTAGAGGAGAATCCTTCTGGTTGTTTCATGTAAACCTCTTCCTTTAGGTCACCATTGAGGAACGTCGTTTTCACATCCATTTGATGTAACTCAAAGTCAAAATGGGCTACCAATGCCATAATTACTCGGAGAGAATCTTTCTTAGATACAGGAGAAAATGTCTCGATGTAGTCGATTCCTTCCTGTTGAGTGAACCATTTGGCAACGAGTCTTGCTTTATGTCTCTCAATGTTACCTCATGAGTCTTTCTTTATTTTAAAGAACCACTTACATCCAACGGCTTTTACACCATTAGGCAACTCGATGAAATCTTATACCTTGTTAGAAGCTATAGAATCCATCTCATCTTTCATGGCATTGTACCATAAGTCCGATTCTTTAGAACTCAAGGCCTGTGAAAACGTTTCAGGATCATTTTCGGCTCCAATGTTGTAGTCCAATTCTTGCATATACACTACATAATCACTAGGAATAGCCAATTTCCTAACCCTAGTAGATATCCTTAATGTCATTTCAACATCTTCTTGAGGAACTTGTTGTTCAACCGGTTGCTCAATTGGTTGTTCAACGTTATCTTGTTCCTCAACAACAACTTGATCTATAGGATCAATATCAACAGCTTGTGGAACCTCAGCAACTAGTTGTCTAACACCCATTTAAACTTGAGGGGTGTGAATGACAATCATTCTATCACTTAAACCAGAGGGTTGAGCTTCATAGTGATCTCATAACTGATCACTCCCACTGAACAAGTCATTCTCAAGAAATTTTGCATTTCTTAACTCTATAATCCTAGTGCTATGAGATGGACAATAGAGTCTATACCCTTTGGACCTCTCATCATATCCAATGAAATACCCACTTATGGTTCTTGGGTCTAGCTTCTTTTCTTGTGGGTTATAAATTCTTACTTCACACGAGCATCCCCAAATGTGTATATGTCGCAAACTCGGTTTCCAACCTTTGAATAACTCAAAAGGCGCCTTTGGAACAGCCTTGGTTTGAACTCAGTTTAATATATACACAGTCGTCTTTAAAGCTTCAGTCCACAAGAATTCTTGGAGTTTTGTGTTACTCAGCATGTTTCTCACCGTGTCCATTAAGGTTCGGTTTCTTCTTTCTGCTACACCATTCTAATCCAGAGAACCAGACATAGTATATTGGGCAACAATCCCTTGTTCTTGAAGAAACTTAGCAAATGGACCATGTGCTTGTCCACTCTTGGTGTATCTACCATAGTACTCTCCACCTTTATCTGATCTCCCGATCTTAATTTACTTTCTACATTGATTCTCCACTTCAACCTTAAAAACCTTAAAGGCATCCAAAGCTTCGTCCTTATAACGAAGTAAGTAGAGATATATGTATCGTGAATAATCATCTATAAAGGTGATAAAATATTTCAGATTATTTGAGTCCATGTTTGGACAGCAAATATCTGTATGTATGATCTCTAATAGGTTTGTGTTCCTCTTTGCACCTCTTTTAGACTTGTTGGTTTGCTTACCTTTAATGTAATCAATACAAGTCTCAAAATCAGCAAAATCCAGAGTACCAAGTACTCCTTCATTTAGTAATCTTTTAATTCTCTCAATGGAGATGTGTCTTAATCTCTAGTGCCACAACATAAAGGATTCCTTATTCACAACACATCGTTTAACCCAGCAGTAACGTGCATAGAATTATAAGCAGCATTATTTTGTAATTAAATATAATAAGACCATCAGACAAAAGTACCATAACCAATAACTTCAGATTTATTGGATAAACTAAAACCAAAATCTGAAAAGTTATAAGAAAAGCCCAAAGGTACAAGTCTTGAAACATAAATCAAATTTCTAGAGAAATTTGGAACATAAAGGTCTTTTCTAGAAGCAAAAATGAAATCGCTACTTAAAACCAAACAGCACGTGCCAATAGCTTCTACACGTGAACTCATCTTGCTGCTTGAATAGATGTATTGTTCACTTCTCACTTGTTTCCTTAGGTTTTGCATACCCTGCAAGGTATTAGAAACATGGATTGTAGAACCAGAATCAATCCACCATGTGTCATGATTAACACTAACCATGTTAAATTCATAACAAACAAATGAAAGTTGAGTACCTTTTTTCTCAAGCCAGATCTTAAACTTTGCACAGTCTTTCTTTATGTACCCCTTCTTCTTGCAGAATAAGCACTTTGACTCTTTCTTTATGTCTGGCTGAGGAGGAATCTTGCCATTTCCCTTATATTTGGCTTAATCCTTTCTTTTCTTTCCCTGAGTAGTCAAGTTCACCCTTTCACCCTCTTCCATTACCAACCTCTCTTCTTCTTGAACACATATGGTCATAAGTTCATTAATTGACCACTTATCTTTATGTGTTGTAAGATATTTTGAAGGGACTATATTGTTGGGGCAGAGAGTTCAGGATGAAATGAACAAGGAAAGATTCCGGCATCTTAACTTCCAAAGTTTCTAGTTGAGCCGTCATGTTCCTTATACGCATAATATGATCACGCACAACTCTAATCCCGATGAGCTTCATGGATGAAAATTGCATAATTAAGGTGCTGGCAAGAGCCTTATCAGATGTTGTAAATTGCTCATCGATGGCTTTCAGAAGGTCTTTGACCTTATCATGTTGTTCGACAGAACCACAGATGCCATCTGATATCTTAGTCTTTATGAACATAACTGAGAGGCGATTAAATTGCTCCCATTTTTCATAAAGATCAACAGCATCTGGAGTGCTAGTTATAGTGATGGCAAGTGGTTCATCTTTTCTTATAGCATAATCAACATCCATCCATCCCAAATGGAGCAAAACTCTCTCTTTCCACACCTTATAGTTATCACCCCTTAATTTGGGAATGTCACACTTAATATCAGAAATGTTCACAGGTTGAATAACTGTAAATTTTTAAACATACGTGCTTATTAACTAAAATTTGAGGCCGTAAAATAAAATGTCATGTTTTACCAATGTAAAACATGCTTTAATCCATGAATCTAGTGACATAAAACTTGCTTGTGGGCCAAAGTTCTACTCACTTAGATTCATCTCACAACTTTATGATAAAACTATCAAATTATGTTCCTTTTCTTAATTCCTGTGAGTAGATTAAGAAATATAATTTAATATTTTATCCTAACTAATCATACTAATATAACAAAATTCCTGTGGGTAGATTTCATTATATCACATATGATTAATTACAAGTAATGTTTTAACGTGATCTTTAACCTTAATATGTAATTCTAATTAATTAAAGATGCTATGGCTACTCCCTAATTAATTAAAATTATATTAATCACCTAACATTAATCCTCAATAAAGAGTTCCATATATGCATAAAAGCATAAACTTCAATGGGCATAAATTATTTAATTTAAATTGTATGCTTAAATAAACACAAAAATAAAACATAAATTCAATAAAATAAATAAATAAATAATTTAAACACATAAATCTGGAAAAACAAATAGCATTTAACTTATGCAAATAAATAAACTAAATTCGGTAACTTAAATAAAATTCACCAAAAAATTAGTAAACTTAAGGCTGTAAATCGAATTCCATACACATCAGGATGCTGTGTTTCAGTGGCAAAAGGTCTACATTGTGGCCATGGAGACCTGGGTTCGAATCCCAGCAGCCACACAACTAAAAATTTTAATTTCGCAGGCCCAAAACGACATGTCGTTTATATAGCAACAAAAACGATAAGTCGTTTCACTTATGAGCATGGGAGCTTACTTAATGAAAACGACATGTCGTTTTTCGGCATCACCCAAAATGACTTGTAGCTTGTGTTGTCTTGTCGACCCGCGGACACAAACGGAGACCCGATGGTTTCCGGCCATTTTTTACGTCAAATTGGATGTTTTATAGCCCAGAATGAATACAAATCCCATTTACTATCAATTTCTAACCTTTAAAGTGATTAAAAACATCAAACCCTTAGTGCCCATTATGGAATTTCAAACCGGTGATGGAAAACCCAATGGCAGACAACATCAGCAACATGTTTCAGGCCATAGACATGTTCGAAATCAGATTTTCTAATGATTTCTAAACGCTTTTTAAGCAAGATATATCCAAAAGTAAAAATCACATAAATGGGCATATGAAAACCAAAACGAAAAATGCAAGACAGAGGCATATGCAGGCTCTGATACCAAATGTAAAAATAGTTGTTCAAACATGTTTCATGAACATAATAAACACGTTCAAACAGAATGCGGAAGCGGAACAAAAGAGCCTACCTCCAGCCATTGCAAGTACGCCCTTCTTCCTTCTCTGTTTTAGCTCTTCCAAGGCTTTCACTCCCTCAACCCGATGATGCTGTTTTCTAAAGTCAGGAGCAAGCTTGGGAACCAATAGAGAGTTGCACGCCTTTTATACTTCTCTGCCCATCATGGAGGAGTGGTAACTCGAATAGGAAATCAACAATGCATTCACGAGATCATAACTCGCACGTGAGCGTTGCCGGAATGCTGCTGGAAGTGGGATGAACTTGGTCACAATATGGACCACTTTCTGAAGCAATTCCAACGGCAATATTGAAACGGGAAGACAGAGCATTGATCTCTGTTTAACACCAATATTCCAACGTAATTCCAACGTAAATCCAACATAAAAATTCCTACACTATTATGTCTCTGTCTGGTATAAAATTTCATCTTCCATCAAAGAATTCTTTTTCTTTTGAATATCTGTTATTCTCTCCCAGCTCCTTATTGACATGGTCTCCATGTTTTTGGCCATTGAGTTTCTTATAAACAGCTTTCCTTGTTCACTTCGGTAAAAGGGTATCTAACCAGTTTCTTAAAGAGGGAGCGCTGAGAAGTTAAAATGAAAAACAAAAGGGCGATGACCATGCAGCAAAAAGGAAGAAGGAAGAATATCAGTAGATATACACTGTAATGAGAATATGTGGATTACCACAATTTAATGCTGAAATCATCTGGAATTTATTCAATAATATATATTCAAATTTTCCAGCATATACACAGTATTTGAGGGCAAAAATATTAATAGAAAGTAAGCACTGATAAAACAACTCCTTCAGTCATCTTTATAACTTGATGAGACATGATGGTTTCCATAGAAGTTTGAATGATTTGAGAGTTCTCAAGTTCTAAGCTGAAGCACAATTTGTGAGGTTTTCAGAAGTTAACTATCTATTCTAAAGTTCAATACAGCAGATGCTAAGTACAGGGGTGTCATGAACATGGATTTATGAAGCAACAAAAGACACTTGAGTACCCAAAAAGAATGATTAAGGTAAATCAATCAACAGTATGCCTTAAAATAATGCTAACTATGGCCCTGTGTGTCTATATTGAACTAAGATACTCAAGTATTCTCCCTTGACACTGCTGCAACATAAGCTTATGGGCTTCCAGAACCAAGAGTAATCTCCTGAAAAACCTGTAACCTTTTTCTTCTTGTTTTCTTCTTCCCCCCAGTCACTGTCTCCTGATCCTTTTCCAGCATTCTGTGGTCTTCAAATTTTGAAGCCTTCTTTGGTGATGTTGCAGAGAAGTGATCTGCTGATTCTGGTGTCAGCTTCTGATTGAAACAGAGCGAACGCCTCACAGTTGGATTCCTTGACAAAACGGAATTCCCCCATGAATTATATCCATCTTTCAGCTCAAATGCTTCAATCTTTTGGCTTAAATATTCAGTCTGTCTCTGCAAACATGGACTTTGAAAGATTATGTTTGAGTTCACATTTTCATCATTAAACTCTTCTTCCTCCACCATGTCTGCCCAGCTCTTCTTTTCTGTCGCACTTTCATCTGCTGGCTTGAATTCATGGAGACCAATCAAATTCTCATTCATCATGTTATTGCTAAAATATTGGTTCACGTCAGAATTTGAAAGTGAGATATCAGAAATCTGACTCTGTGTGTCAATGTGAGGCAGTGAATCAAAACTCACTGCTGTGTCTTCATGCTTCACTAGGGAAGAATTTCCTTGTATCCTTTCCCTCCTCGAGTTGCCATTGGCTGGCAAAGGCAAATCAGTTTCCGAATTTTGCAGCACAAATTCAAACTTGTCATGGAGAGACCTAGAATTATGATTTGAATTGCTATCTCCCCAACTTTCACTTCTTTGATATCCATTATTGAAGCCCCATAAATTCCTCTTTGATCCTGTATATGAAACATTCATATCCTTTCTTGCATGAGAATCATAACTTACTTCAACTTCAGATGTCAAAGGCCAGTTTTCTTTCCTGGTTTTAACTAGATCAGACCTATTTCCACATGGGTTTTCGACAAAATAACGTTTCTTCAATTCATCAGCAGACCTTGTTTGTGGAGAGCACATCTGCGTACTCCTTGCAGCAAGCATGCTATCCTTATTCTCAAAGGAGTACAGTGACTCTTTCTCAGCCAGCATCTCAGAGGCGTGTTCAAAGGATTTGGCAAAAGAATCATCCATCTTTCGGTTTTTACAAGAAGCCCTTACTGCCTGAAGTAGAAATTTTGCTTCTGTGGTCCTGTTCATAAGCATCAAGCAGATTGCCAAATTGCACTGCTTGTTCTTATCAGGCTCAAAAGACAACGCTTTTCTGGAGAAAAGAAAATGAAAAATTGTTTACGTTCTCATTAAGGAAACATAGAAATTATGAAATCAAGTTTAAATCTATCTAAACACTCTCACCTATAATGTTCTTCAGCAGTATCATAATCACCCTTTTGTAAGTAAGCCCAAGCCAAGTTCCCCAGTATCCTACATTGATAGATAGAACCAACGTTATGCAAGTGTCAAAGGTTATTTGAACAGATTAAAGTTCCTCAGTTTCTACCTTGATATCTCTTGTTCAATAGTTATTTGAACCTTTTTCCCTAGAGATCTTCCTTGTCTTGTCCTCTTTCCAACAAAAGTTCCACCATCTTCAATTTGCTTTAATTTATGCTCAAGCATGGCAATCTCTTCATCAATCCTACCGGATCGCTAGAATAACATAAGGGTATTGTTAAATTTCTATTAAAGAATCCCATGGCAGTTAATTAAGAACAATCTTCTAATACTACTAACTAGAAGTAACATGAAGTATTTTCTGAATAAGGAAATGGTAACAAAGGGGCAAGAATTAGAAAATGTTTCTGGGCAAGAATTAGAAAATGTTTCTGCTTTACCTTGTAGAGTTCAACTAAGATGTTGTCCAGAGATTCCTGGGAATCAGAAGGGCAGAGATGACGAAAAGATTTGATAGCTTCAATCGCTTCATCAGACCGATCCAATTGTTTCATGACTAATGCCATGTCCTTCAAGGCACTTTCAACACGATCCCCAGCATTGATTGCAGCCCAGAACATGGAAATTGCTTTCCCTGGATTCTTGTCCACCAACTGTAATAGAAGAATTAAGAGTCACAACAATGGCATTATAACCCATGAAAGAAGAGAAATTGATTCAAAGCAGTCCAAAGTTGGGTAATTTAGAACCAACCCATATTCAAAATGATAATCAAACTCATAAGTTTTATTGCGAAATAGTGTAAGCATCATACTTCAATTCAAACACTATCATCTTTTCCATTTGGTTGAATTTAAGTTTAATCAGAACCCATCACAGAAATGAAGTGCTTCTGTAAAGATGATTCTTTCCCAGGAAAGAAAATTCAAGACCAGCAAAACAAACTCCGT
Organism: Bauhinia variegata; assembly: GCA_022379115.2. Classification (NCBI taxonomy): domain Eukaryota; kingdom Viridiplantae; phylum Streptophyta; class Magnoliopsida; order Fabales; family Fabaceae; genus Bauhinia; species Bauhinia variegata. The sequence continues at coordinate 7,516,183 of CM039438.1, read as the reverse complement.
CCCAGAAATGACATTCAAAAGGAAAGAGAAGGAAAATGAGGATTCTTGCTATAGACGAAAAAAGCACAAGTCCCAGAAATGAAACTAGAAACCATTCAAAAGCCGAAAAATTCCCTCACCTGAACCTGCTTGGCCTTCACGTACGGTGAGTCCCCAGAAGGAACCTTGTGGATTACATGAAAAAGATCACCTTTATTAGCAGGGGACGATCTCCTTCTCTCCGAAAGCGGCACTGCCGGAGCTTGCGATGGCCGTGACTTCCATGCCGGTGGCGGAGTCGAAAAGCATTTCGCCGGAGAATTTCTTTCCTTGTTCCACATTGCTGCTAGTATTAACTTTTCCCGGGAAAATCTTTCAGACCCGTTTCTTCAATTCAACATTGAAAGTCTTTTAGCTTCTTGTTGACCCAATTCCTACTTTGGTGATATCGCATAGCAGAGGAATAGAGAGGAAAATGAAGGAAAGGGATTCCCAAGAAAGAGAGAAAAGAGAAGCAGTAATGATTGGCTGTCAGTATAGAGCGCGAGGGAAAACGAAGAAAGGTCGAAAAGTGTGAAGAAGCCGTTTATAATTACTAGCCGTTGGGGATTGGGCCACGCTTGCACGTGCGATGGTCTTATGGGTCGTCAAGCAAATTAGGAAGTCATATCATACGCTATATTTTTATCTATATTCCTTTTTTATCTGAATTATCACGCATCTAATTTTCTTTTTTTTAATAATAAAAATTATTCATCTAATTTTCCAAGTAATTCATTATAAATAACTCCAATGAAAAATAATTTTAAAAAGTTATATTTTCAAAAATTATTTTAAATGTTACCAAAAGTTTTTTTTTTCCTTAAATTGTTTCAAACGGTTCACTTAAAAACAACCCACATGTACTACAAGGACTATATTGACTTAACTATATTATAAGCTTTCTTATATATTAGTTAATTTTTAATAGCTTAATAATGCTGGTAACATTATTTTATAATTTTTATTAATAAAAAAATCAAAACAGAATAAAACACAAAATGTGAAATAATAAGCAGATCCAAACTATAGGAAAATTTCTCTTTATCCTGAAATGTTGTTGAGCTGTTGCTAACTGTTTTGCTAACCTGAGCAAAGCACCTACTTTGCATCCTCTCATATTTTTCTTAAGCCAAAATATTTTGTAGAAACTAGAAACAAAGAGTCACTGTCAGTAAAGTCTGTACAAGCTGGCTGTATTGTTGAAATATCATTTATCTGCTACTGCTACTCCAATCCCATACTACTCTATAATGGTGTTCTGAATCAGTATCCTTCTGCAAATCTTCATCTGCCATGGCTTCCCTTTTGAAGACAGCAATCTGTGAAGCAAAGCCTGGTTCTATATCAGCAGCTCCACCAACACCACTGAACTCCACACTGTAATTGTGTCGTGCAGCTAAATCAGAAGCCCAACGATTGAACTGCTCTCTAGTCCACTCGAACTTGTGGTCATAGTTGCGAAATTTGCAGGATTGCAACTGGGTTTTCTCATCTGATTCTTCTTCTTGCCCTTGGCTCGTCGGATTAGATCTCTGGAGTACTACATTGTACTCAAAATTTGGAGTAGAGACAATAAGGATCCTTGGCCGGAAGTAACTTAATACCGCATTACCGAAAACACTCGCCTGATCTTCTTCCATATGCTCAATCACCTGCAAGTTTAGGTATGATTCATATCAATTCTATGCTAATCCCAGTTTTCACACAAGCATATGTTGTAGAAATTCAATTTCAGCCTATATAGTCATACACTACTGGCTTATTCCTTATAATTTCGCTTCCATATTTACGAGTTGTTTTATGTAAAGTAATAAAAACTGATGTGACATTGTAAGATCCAATTAAAAATTACTAAATAAAGTTTAAGCAACTCAACGAGAGCTGGACCATTGGAGTTGCCTAACACAATGAAGAACACTCCTAAATCAGCACTTGTCAAACAATAACCACGGATGAGAAACAAGAGACATTGCAATCAATTCAACAATAGTAGAATATATTGTATGGAAGGAAGTACCTCTAAGCAAGTGCCAATATCAAATCCATGCAATCTGGAATCAAAATCTGTTATGGAACCTTCATAAAGAATTACAGATGTAATTCCTTTCCAAGGTGCATTGGCGGCATCTGAACGTGTGCCTAATTTTGAATGAAGTACCTGCAGGATTCATACCAATCAAAATAATCTATTAATCAGCTTACAAGGGAGAAGAGGATGAAATTGCAATCTTTATGCTTGAATAAAATGGTCATGCTAGAGAGCTGAACACATAACTAGGTCTAGATATCGAAAGCAACCATCACTGTGAACTTCTGGGATTTTTTTTGTTTCATGAACCATAGAACCCAATTCTTCTACATGCTAAACAGAAATCCTAGGACTCAGAAACTAAAATGAATCTATTAGGATATAGCATAGTGATTGAGACCTTTGCCGCACGGGTAAGACCCTTCTGTGAAATATCTACACCAACAATTGTATTCAGAGAACTTGGATAATTTAACAATGCATCCAACAAACTTCCAGATCCACATCCAAAGTCAACCTGTGATGAAAGAGAATATTAAACTCACATCTCAGGTTAACAACAAAAACTAGCAAAGCACAAATTCTTGTCTACCAAAGTAGCAGCACAGGATTCTTTAATGTGTTGTACTGCAAATTCCACCCGTTGCTTCGAAAGTGGCGGGCTGAAAAGAGCCTGTTCCATTCTTTCCTCCAGAGGTTCTGTTACCTTTGTCAAATTTATTTCATACTCCAGGCAGCAGGATTCTGAGAAGACAGAAAAAGAAAACCTCAGCAAGCAACAAAAGATCCTAATTTTAATGAAATGACATCCCAAAAAAAAATGATTTTATTCTTTGAACAATGAAAGCTACTTTCAGGAAAAAGTAACTCACTAGAAGATAGCAAAGAACGTATTCTGAATGGACCACCTGCCGAAGCTAAAATTAACTGAGAACTAGGTAGGTTTGTGGTAAAACAAGCAGACTGACCAGCAGACATCTGCATCACAACCTCCTCAATGTAAGAAATTACTGCCTTGACTCCTATCTCAAACTCAAATTCATCACAAACTTCAAGAACTTCTTTGATATTGTCACCCTCCACCACCAAAGATACTGAATAACTTATACAAGGTATGGATCCATTGGATGGGCAGACACCAGAATCTGGACCTTCAATCTTTAGCATAGTATATGACACATCCATACAGAATGGTTCAAGTAATTCATGCAATTCAATCGGACTAAGCTGAGTGATCTGAAGTGATTGACATATGGCAAACTCTTTGAAAAAGATTTTAGGATCAATTTGGATATCGGGGCTATCTGCAGTCTGATATAGCTTCTCAAATGGAAAATTAATGTTCTTGAAATACTCATTTAGCCATAATATAAGTTTCAAACAAGTTTTCTGAATGGCGTCATTCTGCTTCTTAGAACAATCTTCTGGTGAACATTTAATTATCAAATCCCCACATTTAGAAAGTAACTTGACTTCACATTTAAACTCCTCTGATTGCTTAGCATTTGCAGTTGACTCCACCTTCACACATTCTGATGGTTCAGATAATGCTTTCGAAGGAGAGAAGACAGGTTCAGATAGACAGTGCTGACGGCAAAACATACAGAGCATATCTCTGGGAAGGGAACCCCTCCAGTTTGCTTTTGTCGTGAATGTCAAAGGCAACTCAGCAGCAAGTATGGCCTCTCTGGACAATTTATAAATGCCACCTGGTGTCTTGCTTAAAAGCATCCTGTATAAGCAATCTAGCAATGATTAAATGCAATGTTGCAATAATTTTGTAAATTGAAGCAGAAGATATAATTGACAAATGCACAATTCATATTTTTTTTAAAAAATAGTAGTTCACACCTAAATCCCAAATTCACAGGTAGAGCACTTAGAACGCAATTTGACCATTAATTCCAATTGCTAGCAAATCAACCTCCCCTCTCATCACAACAAACCCTTCAATCCACCATCTTTCTACCCCTAAAACCACCCAGAAAAACCTAGTTTGAGCCTACAGTTCCCTGCTGTCAATTGCCATTATCATTAAAAAATAACAAGAGTCAAGAAAATTTTCTTAGTTTAACCAGATGACCAAAAATTATTTTTAATAGTTCTGGAGAAACTTGAGTTGATCACCTTGCTACAGTTATAAGTGCATTGATACAATAACATTTTACTTTTCATAAATTATATTACTTTTAAATTCTCTTCAGAAGGTAATATATGGTTGACATTGATAAAACAATCAAATAATGTATGTCAAGGTAAAGAGACCTGTAATACGACCGAACTGTTATATCTTCAAAGAAAAGATCTTTAGATTTCCATGTGTACCCAACGGATGCCAATATTGCATCACCAAAAATATCTTGCCCAGACAAATAACTTGCCCTTACATTTAGAGATCCCTCGTAATGAAGACTTTCTTTCCCATTTAGCAAATCAGAAGATGAATCCAGGTGATATGATTTGGGGGTAGCAAAGAACAGTCTTGTCTCTGAAGATGCTTTCCCCACATTCCTGTCAGAGAGAAAGTAAAAGTTAGTCAGCGACCATCTTAATCAAGAAACCTTCTCATATTTTTGTCCTACCTTGAAATCAGAACACTAGAAGCATCTTCTAAACCAAGTTCGTTTGCAATCATATCAAGGTAGTAGTCTTTTGAAGAAATATGAAGATTGATGGCTTCAACATATTTTTCCACTGAACTAGGAATTCGTATAGCTGCAACCTGAATGTCTTCCAGTGAGATACCTTCTGTCATTAATGATTCTATAATCTCTTGAGGGTAGGGGCTCTGCTTTCTAATCCAGAGACACCGTTCAGAAGTAGCAAGGTATTCAGATAACTTCATAGAGGCCCTCATTATGTACAAAATAACCAAGAATGGATATGACTCCACAGCCGGATTAATAAATTTACACAAGTTACAAATCTTCGGGTCATAGACAGCGATGACAGAAACAGGAATTGACCCACAAAGATCACCTTTTCTCTGCAAAGCAGCTCCAATGTGACCACTGAGTGGATGAAGACATGAAAGGAACTGCAACAATGATGAAAGGCAAAGGAGAACAATTATCAAACTGACTAGTATTGACTGAAAGATAAAGCCGGGACAACAGAGACAACCAAAGAAAAGTTAATTTCCTTTCATCATGGTCAAGCAAAATAAGTATAAATATATTTATAAATATATAAGAAAAAAAAAAAAAAAAACTTGAAAGATTATGTAAAAATGTAGAATGAGAGTGATACCATGGAATTTAAAGTTTCCAAACCACACAACCAGACAACATTCCAACAACTCACAGAGATCAGATCCACTCAGACAATTTACCTTACTTGCTACTATGCAATTTAGTAATCAAGAGGCAATATGAATCCTGTCTAGAACAAATCAACCCAAAAGCTTAAGTTGTTAGATGAAAGACACACGAATGGTCTTTGTATTATATTCTACAAATCCCATACATTTGATTCCCCATCTCTTTTACAGTTAAAAAATTAAAGCATATACAGGATAAAGGAAAACATCAGATATGCTCAATAACTTGAAATGGATCTCTGTGGAACAAAGAGTATGCAGACAATACCAGCAGGCTACACTTTTCTAAGAGGGACGATCAGGTAAAAATATGGTTCTAGTTTGTTTTGACCAACACCTCACGACTTAACTAACTTAACAAAGAATTGAAAGTTATAAAGACCAGAATATGGTAATTAGAACTTCAAAATTCTAGCATAAAACTAAAGAACAAAGTGAGTTGATTCACGAAGATGGGCCACAAAATCAACATGGGATTCTGATGGCTAACTACCTGAAAACCGTACATTTCAAGGGACAACAAAAATTTTGCTGTTTAATCTACTCACTTTTCATAATTGACAGTAGTCATAATTTATTAAACATAGCTGAAGCTGTCTAAAACCCAATAAGAGTACCTACCTTATCTGAAAATAAGTGTGATATTCGAGCAACTAAACTTTCCCATGCTTCCTGTGGAGTGGGATCAATCATCCTAGTATTGATGCCAAGCTGCAGCAGCGCAATAATAGTTGTGATATTGTGAAAAGAAAAATGTAAAAAATCATCTTTGACTAGACAGTAAGAAGGATATGAGAAAGAGAAGAAACCAGTTCGTCTCTAGTAGTTAAAAAAAATATTCAGAAAAAACTACATGAAATGGGAAAAATGAATCAAATCAAAATGTAGCTTTAGAATCAACAGCAGAAATGTACCAAATTATTCTTATCATTAAAGAAGTAATGTCATCAAAGAATGAATCAGGATAAAATACAATCTAGCAACAAAAGTTACCACCACATGGAATTTCTGTCCTCTCTTCATGGATAAAGGATAATAGCGCCTCAAAAAGTAAACTGTCATGGGTACCAGATACATAGTAAGATTTATTCCACTTTAGTCACAATGAAAAACTCAACGCTAAGAAAATCCAAAACAGATGGACCAATTCTGTTTTAGGCATATGACAGTCTTCCACATCCCACGAATCAGAATTTTCAAACCTAGTTTGTCTTTGGTGTGCTCTCAGGAATCCTAATTCCATGTTATCACTACAAGAATTCAAAAGTTTCCTAAAGATCCACTTAATACTTAGCCCAGACCCTAAGAAATATAGGTTATGCTACAACTATAAATTTTTCATGTTACAACATGAGAAATAGTATGCTTCAAGCATTCTTTTCTTCTCATTTTTCTTTAGTGCTTAGACTCCTCAATAAGATGTAAAATATTATACTACAAGGCCCAAAAGCAGTGAAGTTAAATAAAAGGAACTCTAAGTTTTCAGCTACTCCTGCAAATCAGAACACACAGCATAGGTTTACACGTTCACCTCTACTTCCTAGTTTACAAAGCATGGGTTTGAAAAAGTAATGAATTTCAAGGGCAAATCATGAGGCTATAACTATCACTAAAATAATAGCAACTGGAATAAAAGCAAGTGGGCTATCAATCACGACAACATATAAAATCTAAGTTTAATTTTCATTGGAATTCAGCACAAAATACCATTTTGAGAGCTAATGATGGTACACTGTCATCCTGAAACTAACTCAAACCTTTTCTATAGCCATCTCTGCAGCAGATTGTTCAGCATCCTTCTTTTTCTTAGAGGGCTCTGACACAACAGAAAGTTCAGGAAGCTGCAATGTACAGCGGTAAAGGCAGGGACCTTTCTGTGGAACTATTAGTCCTATCTCACTTTGATCAGACTCCCTTACTTCCTCTACCTTGTAGCAGGCATTGCTTCCGTATTTTTGAAATATTACAGCCTTCGGTGTAAGGGTTTTTTTATTCGTTGAACCAGCAGGAAGTTCTTTGCTTTCCATCAGAATGCTCTCAGAATCTTGTATATTTGTAAACCTATGATTTAGATTGGCAAATTTCTCCTGCGTCATTGAAATTTAGAGTCTGAAAAATTGTTTTGAAATAAAAAAGAAAGAAAAATCCGTTTATTGCATTGCACAAGCTAAATAGTTTAGAAAGCCTTCACTTTGCATAATGAATGTAAGCATTAAAAAAAAAAAAAAACCCTTCCTTTAAAACAAAATAGGAAAAGGGCTCTCGAGGAATGGAGATGGTGAGAGGGGAATCCGAAGACAAATAAGAAGGGGATGGAATTAGAGAGGGAAAACCAGAATGCCCAAGTAAGGGAATTGTAAAGAGAAAACATGGAAAAGGTTGGCCTGACTCAAAAGGGATAGGAAATAGAATTTGAGAAGGAAACCCATAATGCAAAAGCCTGAAAATTGAAAAGGAGGAAAATTCTCGGAAAGAGTAATAAGAAAAAGGGAAGAATCAGAAGCAAATGAAAGGGTACAGTGAAGCAATTGCACGAAAGTAAAATATGAAAAATAAAACATTAGAGAAACAAAACAACAGTTATAGTACCTTGAGCACATAAACAATGGCTTCCACTTCTCCAAAGAATCAGCAGCGAACTCCGAAGACCAAAGAAGACTAAAGAAGAGGGGTTATAAGAGTCTGAAGAGGGAAAGTTTGTAGTGGTTTTTCTTTCGGTAACGCATGCTTCTCATGTGCTTGTTACCCCAAAGTTTATTCCTTTCTCTCATGGCTGCAATACGGTTCGTTTAAAGTGGACCCAACTCGAGCATTGCAGCATGCATGGACTTTGTAAGAGACGGCTACAAATGCGCCACATCATTCAAGGGGTGCTTCCGAAAAAGGAAATGCTAATTGCATAGTTTGTGCACAGCAACATGTTCACAAGAATTTGATACTTACCAAACGAATAAAATTTTATTAAGAGAGATTTTACTTATTTTGATAATTTTTTTTGTCTTAAAAAAATTCACCTCTCTAACATCACTATTTAAATATGAACAAAATGATTCAAAAGTTTTAAAAAATAATTACTTTTAAATAATTGTAAAGAATTTTTTAAATAAAGCATATAGCCTCTAAAAATTATTTAAAAAAATTACTTTTAATGTAAAAAATAATTTTTTTAATTTCAATCCAAACATAATCTTATTAACTTGAAAATCTATGCCATAGAACAAAAACTTGAAGCCCAAGCCAAATATTCAAGCTAATTCCAAAACTTTATTGCTTCACAAGTTTTCAACTCCACTTTATAAAGTGATATGCAATATGCATAAATATATTATGAGATCAAAGCATTCTAGTTGCATAATAATCTACCTACTAATTACAACATTCTAAGTAAGTATATCATCCTTATTTAAAAAAAAAAAAAAGTTAAGTGCATAATATTTCACTTAATAATAACAACACATTTTTCCAAATTCAAAACTCTATAAGTATAGCTGTAGACTACTTGATCACAAGGCTCTTCCTATAAGAAGAAACAATTGAAATTAAAAGGGTCCAATAAAAAATAGCTTAAACTCCAACACCCACATTAAACAGCCAAATCCATATATATAGCATGTTAGAATTTTTGTTTCTTAAAGCGCCATTAGGAGATATTTTTGACATTGATATCTTTCTGATTAATGTTTCTTCAGCCAAATCAGAGGGAATCACCAAATCATAATTTCCACTTGAAATTCTATAACCATGTTTCTCTTTTTACCTACATCTTGTAACTGATCAACAACAAAACCTCCTTCACATTAACAAACCAATTGTCTTGTAAATCACTATCATTAATCTCTCTAAAGTAACCATTAATTGCTTAAACAGTATGCCAATGATCTTATGTTAAGTTTGTCAATGATTAATTAGTACCTTGTGTTTGTTCATAACAGAACTGAAAACCAAACCCTACTATTAAACACATTAGGGTTTAGGGTTTTGAAGAAACTTTGTGACTTATCATCTCATTGTTGGGTTCCATAAAACAAAATTGCAGGAACCCACAATTCTAAAGCTTCAATAGAGTGCAAGAACATGAAGTTCTAACTCTATCAAAAGCCAATCATGCAGCACTCAAAAGTATGAGATATCTTTATGTATTGCTTCAATTGCATTGGTTTTTTCTTTTTAAAAAAAAAAAGGTAAGTTGAGTGCTATTAAAAAAATTTATAGATTATTTATTAATAAAATCCTCACACTAGAGCAAGTGCACCATGTATGCATAAATAGTATAGATAAATATGAAATGAATGATTTGAAGTATGATTTTTTATTTTTTTTTGATATAGAAGTTGTTTATGTGTGAGCATATAATACATGAAACTTGTGTGTATGTAGATGCATGTCTACTATTGATAGTTTTCAATAGAGAAAAAAGAATTAGATGATATAAAGCCATAGAATTCAAACATTGTGAAGATCTCACATCTCGATGGTTTAGTTCAACTATAATATTGTATGAAAATATTATTAAAATTCTTGAACTTGTGCTAGTACATGTAATTGAGAAACATCATATTAATAGAATAGTAGTGGTTTAGATAGTAGGAAAATGTAAAAACTTTGTTAATTATGAATACTTGTTATAGAAAAGTATGATTTTATAAAAAAAAAAAAAAAAGGGTCATCGTGGAAGATTTAGTTGAAAAATGACATAAATAATTAGGCTATTTGAAATAAGTTTATTAAAGATTATTTATATTAATTACATAGAAGCACAATGTTTAACAGGAAAAAAAATGAAGGAAAAAAAAAAAAGAAATTTAGGAAAATGAGTAATCATATAAGAAATTTCTATTATATGTTTGAACCTGGACTAATAATAAAAGAAACAAAATAAGAGAAAGAAGTGCACAGCAAGAGTATATTAATGGTGTTAAGTTTACCATAAAATAAGTTGAGTTTCAAGAGATTTTAGATTAAAGGTTTTAAATTTAAATTTTTAAAGTTATCTTTATTAAAAAAATTAATTATGTATTATTATTCATTCTAAATAATGATTAGTTTCATATAAAAAAAATATATGAAAGTATTTCATGCAAAAAAAGAAAAAAAAATGACTTTAAATACAATAGAATTGCTTTGATTAGAAGTGCCATCAAACCACATATCATTGCCAATTTAAACAATTCAAAAGAAAAAACATCAAAACATAGAAAATATCATTTTACAGTATTAACTCCTTAAACTTTACTTCACTTGTATTTTATCCACAAAAATTTCAAAGTATACAAATAATACACATGTACTATGAAAATATATATATGCACAATTATGTCATCTAATTTTGAAAGAAACAGATTTATGAGTGTATGATTTAAGGCTTTTAAGCATAATTTTGTTTGAGGTACTGTCCACAGTGAAACTCCACACTTTAACAATATCAAAAGTTAAAAAATGTATTTTTTTTTTTTCGGTTTCAAGTAAGAAAAGGGAATCTTTGTGAATATGATTGTACTCTTATTTGGTGAGTAAGAAAATTCAGATCCTCCTCACTGTCTGAAGAGTTCAGGGTTCCTACCCATCCTCCACTTATCTCATTAAATAAGAGCTCATTTAATGATAAGTACATGCATGATGCATCCTAGGTGTTCAGTGGTCAGATCGGTCCGGTTCTTAGAACACTGGCGTTGCCGATGTTTTATTATTGCCTCTGCCTGCAATCTTTGGCTAGAGCTTGCCCTTCCCTGTGAAAACAACTTAAGAGCAATAGACTTGAAGGTTGTTTTTTTTTTTTTTGCTCAAAAGGTAGGTACGGAAACAAATTTATATGCAGTATTAAATCTGGTGTTGAATAACAATGTCAACATTAGCCAGGACCAAACATGTGAATGTAAGCCCCACAAAAGATAAATTTGTTTCAGCTATTCACTTTGCCATGTCCCTTGAAGGACCATGTTCCATTTTCGGAGATGAGCTGCGAACTTCTGCTCAAGAGCAAGTTCAGCTCATGTTAGGTTAAAGTGAAGATGTTGCAACTATTATTGCTGACGATGAGCTGAAATCAATAGTAAGAATGGGAGTTTTCAATATCTTTTGTTCTTTCAAAATGGACTTGTCCTCTTTGCTCTTAGTTCTCTTGAAGAGATCACAGTTAATAAGATATTGCAGAGAGTATATTATCTTGAATGGATATGCAACCTACTTCAGAAGATGGATTTGATGAAGAATTTGGCTAAACCTCTAGTAAAATTTTCAGGGTTATGGAAGACACGAAGCTTGATCATGTCATGTGGGTCTTGAAAGTAAAGCTGATAGAAATAACTGGGAAATTAAGTCTTGGAAGAAGTTGGTTATGGTAATGTGATTCTTCCAACTCCATGCTGGGTTCAATTGCTAAAGACTTGGCTTCCCTCTGTTAGAAAGATGAACCCTTACTCAATTCGAAAGCCAACGAGGGCATTACTGTCTCCTTGGTGCTGACATTGCCATTTAATGATCAAGCAGACACTTTAGCAGATTGGATCAGAAGTGACAAGGTTCAGTATCCTCACTTTGTTCCCTTTCTTTTGGTTAAATTTTGCTCTTGGCTTTGTAAGATAATGGTATTGATGTTCGAGTTTTATCATGGCATTCTTATAATTATTGGAAACTTTGTTCGTTCTGTTTTCCTCAGATCTATGTCTTTTCATCTAATGTAGTGCAAATAGGTTTTATCGTCAGAAAATCTCTATATTTGTGATACATGGATATAAAGCTTTGCAGAATTCATCTCTTGTGCCAAAATTTTATCCCATAACAAATTTTATCTTATTAAATAATGTTAGATACATAAATCATAAATCATGTGACATTATCGAACTTTATTAAAAACCTTTTAAAAGTATTATTAGCCATAAAATACCTCTTAACAATTTCATCGAATGTCTTTTCAGAAAAAAAACTAAAGTAGCTTTAGTGCTGCTCTATACATTGCCAAAAGAGTGCTTAGCTGAATCCAAGTTGCCAACATAAAAATAAGGGAAATTATGGTTTGATAGAAGAATTTGTGTCAATTCGGCCTGGCCCAACCCAAACTTTCCAAGACTGTAATTGATAATTGATCACATGGCAGGGAATTCATCCTTCTTGTTGTCCCCTGAACCCCAACAAAATATTTTTTTCTGACCCATGCCTCCCTATTCTCCACCAAATACTACGCCATATGCAATATTTTGTGTGGTGCAACATGCACAACTTTTTATACATACCTAATTTATACTATTTTTTATTTTTTTATTTTTATCTTTCTCTTACTTTTATGATTATAATTTTACTTTTATAACATAATTAAAATAAATATATATATATATATATATATATATATATATATATATATATATATATATATATATATATATATAAAAAAAGATGCGTGAAAGTGAGGATACAATTATTATTTCTCTATTTTGTCATTTGTAATAAAAAAATATCAGATTAAATGCAACAAAAAAGAAATTGAATACGAATAAAAATTACTCCCTCCAATCTATAATATATATTGTTTAAAGTTATGACATAAGTATCAAAGAATTATTAATATATATATATATAATTTATCAAGTTGACTAAATTTCTTTATTTAATATTTTTTAATTATTTCATTAACTTTTATATTTTATTAAATTGAATAAGGAAATAATAAGAATATAAAAATTTAAAAAACTTGAAATTATAAAATAATAAATATTTTAAAATAAGGCCTATTATGAAATTATAAGAAATTTGTGGTTGGATTTGCTTTTATTTACAGGTCATTAATGCTGAAAATACAAAAAGAGGGCACATAAAAAGAGAGGGCCCCAAAAAGACTCATTTTAAACATGCGGAAAAACAGCCAACATAGATGCTGACTTAAATTACTAACAACCATTGGATCAATGCCGTACATTTCTTTGGTGAACATCTACAACCATGAGAGGATAAAAGATCGTAAGGCAGAAACTCTGGCCATTCCTTTTATATAGTGGATTATGGACCAACAACAATTGCACCTCTTCATTCACTCTCTGCCAAGAAAAGTCTTGCGAGGTTTTGTATCAAAACCAAGAGAAAATATCTTCCGAGCTGCCACGGTGTTCATCCACAGAATAAAGCAAGACATTGATAAAATGTTAGCTCCGCATGATAGTATTCTAAATTAAATATCTCTTGTCTTAAGATGGAGTCTATTATAAAGAGGGGTGTGCAATGCATAGCAACAGCACATCAGACTTGAAGTAGCCACAAAATGCAAGTACTACATCTTTTGTTTCTGGTTCTTTCTGTCATAACAACCTCTCAAGGGTCAGTTCCTTACCAAGTTTTCCCTCTCCGGCTCCGTTCTGGTTCCGACGGCGAGAAAATCTCCGGCATAGATTGCCTGAGTTGGCGACTGGCCGTTGAGACACACAACCTTAGAAACTTTGGTCTGGTACCTTCATCATGTGAAAATTATATGGCGAAATACATGCTCGGTGGCCAATACAGTGCTGATTGCTTTGAAGCGGCCTCTGCAGCTTATGAGTATGCCAAGAACCTCACCCTTGCCGACGACGGCAAGGACATCTGGATTTTTGACATAGACGAGACTGCACTCTCTAGTCTACCTTTCTATTCTTCGCCAGACAATGCATTTGGGTAAGTGCTACATACTAGTTTCATAGATTTTGATGGATATTATAATTTAAGTGTAAAGAATTGATCTCACTTAAAACTTTAAGTTAAGCGAAAAATCATAAATGATTTTATACCAAGCACTCACTCACACGCAAAAATCTTTCAAACTTGAAGTATGTGGGCAACAAGGTCTAGTTTCAAATATAGATTAATATCACCTGCTTAATCAATTTATTCCTGTATTGATTGCACAACTGTAAATTAATCAGATGGTTAATAGTCCAAAGCAAAAAGTTTAAATTTTTAACTGTTTGACAAAAAAAATTTAATATCATATTAAAAACTAATTTCTATTCAGTCCCGTCAATAATTTTATAATATTTAACATATAAAGATATACTGTATTGCTTGCAGGACTAAGGAATATAATGATACAAGTTTTAAAGAATGGGAAAAGTTAGGCGTAGCTCCAGCATTGCCAGCAATTCTGGATCTATATAACAAACTCCTGGATCTAGGGTTCAAGATTGTGTTCCTTTCAGGAAAAAGTGAAAGTATAAGAGACATCGCAGAACAGAATTTGAAGGATGTTGGTTATCACACCTGGGAGAAGCTCATATTAAAGTATGAATTCATGATATACGTTTTTTTTTTTTTTTTTCCTCTTTTCCTTTGCTAATTCGTTTTACCACAAGAGAAACCTGTTTTCTAAAACTGAACACATAAATTCCAACGGAAAAATATCACCGTTGGAATTATATCATGAGAATTAAGGTTGGAATCATTTTTTTTAATATTTTTATATTTTATAATTAAATTAACATTAAAAAATTTATATTCTCGTCTTTTAACACTGTTAGATGTGCTATTAACACCTTTAGATATTTAGCAATGGTTATGTACTGTTTTGTAATGGCAGACAAACTTCTGAAAAGGGAAGCACAGCAGTGGTTTACAAGTCAAAGAAACGAACAGAGCTTGTGAATGAAGGATACAGAATCCTTGGTAACGTGGGAGACCAATGGAGCGATTTGTTGGGTGATAATGTTGGCAATCGCACTTTCAAAGTGCCTGATCCTTTGTTTTATCTCCCTTGATGAAATAATAGTTAATATATATGTACCGCAGCAGCTAGCTTAATCTGCAGGATCCTATTAAATAAAAACTCTTGTCTTCTCTTCGTTTGCCTTTATATCTTTACTTCTTCTTGCTGCTACAGTATTTGTCAAATCAATTTTCCTATGTTTTGCATGTCTGATTTGGAATTGGATTTGCTGATTTTCTACTGTTGAATATAATAGTTATGTTCATCTAAAATGTGTATTGAATAAAAGAAAATAACAATTCAATTATATAAAATGAAATTCACTATTTTAAAAGTATTATAATAAAATTTTACTTGAAATAAGATACATCACTTTTCAATCATTAACTCAAAGTGAAAACAACATAAAATGACATAAATGAGATAAAAATGATTGTCTAGTCATCAGATAGCCATTTGTGCTCTGTTTCAAATGAGATTTTAATATATTATTCTTGAAGTAGTAATATTTATTTTATGCAGCCAAGACGTTTTCTCACGTCGAGTGGACAATTCTAAATAAATATTATTGTTATGTTCAAATGTACAAAAATCAACAAATCCATTTTTGTATTCTTTGTTAACTTTGTGATTAGATAGAATTATGACATCCACATGGGAAGCTTTTTTTTTTTTTAATACTATGGTTTACTCTTCAAAACCTTAATATAAGTTTGTCTTTATGTTGATGAGAAATAGTGATAGATAATTCTCTCCAACAAATACAATTCAAAGATTTGATTGAGGACTTTTAGTCTGAGAATATCTTTTTTAAAAGTTTTAACATAGTGTTTGGTTAGAAAGATTTATAGAAGAGGCAAGAGAAGGGAGGAGAGGGATCAATTCTTGTAAGTTCATCTCATTTGGATGAACAAAAGGAAATTTTTGAGTTAAAAATCCCTCTCCTCTCTTCTTTCCCTTTAAAATTGGAGAGATTTTGTGAAATAATATTATCGTCCTTTATATATATATATTTTTATTTATACTCACTTCTAAAGTTATAATAATAAATTTGTACTTCATCTTCTTTCCTTTTCTCCCCTCCATTAAAATATCACAATTCATGGAATAATACAAGTACCACCTATAGTTGAACATGAAACTACAAAAGGAAAAGAAGTCATGACAATATCTAGAATAAAACTGCATGCATTATCTTGTTATAATATTGAATGCTAAAGAAGAAGGGTTTGTTGGCCAAAAGAGTCTCTATTTAGTTTTTTGATTATTCTTTTGTAGAATATATTTGTTAAGATTTTATGCTTTATCAATAAAGAAGCTTCTTCTTTAACATTCAATACTATAACTTACGTATTTTCTGTACATAGAATGCCAGGTCTAGACAAAAAAGAAACTTGTATGGGACAATAATGAAAAGATAAATGTTTTTTTTTTTTTTTGAAAACTATAAGGACTGTTTTATAGGTTTTGAAAAATATAGAGACTAAAACTTAACTTTTAAAAACTATAAGAATTAAAAGAATAATTTAACCTTTTGTTAAATTTTAAAAAAACAGAAGTTTTAACAGAAATTGATAATAAGAACGAAAATTTAAGTTTTTAAAAACTATAAGAATTATTTTATAAGTTTTGAAAATATATAAATTAAAACTTAATTTCTTAAAAATTATAAAAACTAGAAGAATAATTTATTTGCATGTTACCAAACTAAAGTTAATTACTTGTCTTTTTTCTTTTTATAGTAAGAAGGGTTGAGATCGCTGTGAATTTTAACGCAGCTATAAGAGATCCAACCATGTCAGCCAGCTTACATGGTCACCAACCAACTTAGACGAAGAAAAATTGGGTAATGAGCCTGAATTGGTGTCGGAACTAGGATGTGATATCTACTGCAAGTGAAAATTATGTGGGTCACTACATGCTTGGTGACCAATACAGTCAAGATTCTGAGGAAGCTCATGGATATGCCAAGAGCCTCAAACTCGCTAATAATAAACCATTTGTTCTCAGTCACACTACACGTGCACAAGCACAAAGACTAGAATTGATTTGATGTCTGGCTTTCAATGGTTTCTTCCACCCTTGGATTTAGACTCTCTCTTTCTGTATGCAAGAAGCCTTGAGTGTGATAATCTAAGATCAGCTCGGCGTTGCTTTCTCTTGGCTTTCCTCGATAAATTGCCTGCATCAACATTTGATTCCTTTTCGTGTGCTTTTTTTTCATTGTCAACCTCGCCATTTGATAAAGTTGAATTCCCTGCATCATCTCTAGACTTTTTATGTTCCTTCTTCTTGTGCAAACTACCTGCATGAAGGATCTCTCTAACCCTCTTCTTGAGTTGGCATCTCTTTAAATTGCTCAACTTCCATTCCTCATCCCTATAAGGAGCAAGCTTTTTCATGGAAATGTATTGATTCAACTCCTTATCATCAAGCCATATCGGTTCTAGACTTTTTATGTTCCTTCTTCTTGTGCAAACTACCTGCATGAAGGATCTCTCTAACCCTCTTCTTGAGTTGGCATCTCTTTAAATTGCTCAACTTCCATTCCTCATCCCTATAAGGAGCAAGCTTTTTCATGGAAATGTATTGATTCAACTCCTTATCATCAAGCCATATCGGTTTGGCTTCGTTTTTGTATACTTGAACCTTGTCTTCAGATCCCCAATTGTGTCCTCATAATCTAACTTATAGTACTCATCCAACAGTGCCTGTCTTGCCTTCTCCAAAAGCGCTGTTTTTCGCTTCCTTTTCCGCTTGCCTTCCTCAGGAATCTTTTCTTCTTCTTCTCCACCTTCGTGGAAATCGCGATTACTGTGATTCTCCATCTTTTGCTTCAATCCTCTTTCCCTTGCAGCAGAAAAGCCAGCATCATCAGAATCATATTCATCCCAGCCTTTAGGAAGTCCAAGCAATTCATCCTCTTTTTCAAAATCCGGCTTTTCCAATTCATCATTATTATCACTACAAAAATCTGGGTCAGCATCCTCAGCATTATAATATTTCCCTGTCATATTCATCTGGGTCAAATTCCTCTTCTATTTCTTTAGCAGTCATAGGGATAATATCATTGTCATGAATTCCTGCAGTCTTCATTATCCTTTTAACCTTCTCCTGATTCTCCTGCTTCTTCAAATGCTTCAATTCATCCTCCTTTTCCTTCTGTACTATTGCCAGTCTCTCCTCTTTGCTCTTCCTCTGCTCCTTCCTTGTGTTTGTCTTCTTTCTCACTGACCCCTAGACCTTACGAGCATGACCCAACACTCGATCGCCCTGATTCTCCTGAAACCTAAACTCATATTAATCCTGTCTCTCAATCTCCCTCTCATCCTCTGATATTCTTTGCAATTCCTCATCAACAAAATTGGAATTCTCCTTGTTCTTGTCAATCCACATCTTGTTCATGAAGTAGCTTTTAAGAAACTTAAAATTCTCATTCGACTCTACATCTTCACCAAAATACTCATCCAGCTTCTTCTCAAATCCCTCATTATCATCATTTCCTCTGTCCTCACCAGCCTTCTCCTTTACAGTGAAAAAATCCCCATCACCATCTTCCAAATCCTCCCTTCCTGCCGCTTCCAGAACATCTTTTACCAGCTTCTTTTGCTCCTCATCGTAAAACTTCCCATATTTATGCTTCGTATCTTCTGAATTACCTTTCTCCTGTTCATCATGTTCCCCCTCCCTATCCACGAAATCCTCAATCATATGCTTTGGCATCACCTCCTTCATGTATATGATGTTTTTCCCCTTCTTGTCTTTCTTGTTTTCATTGCTTTCCTCATCACTGCTATGATCTGACTCAAAAAGCCTAACATATTTTTGTTTAAGACTAGGATCCTGCTTCCTTACCTTGATCAAGGCCTCAAAGAATTCCTTGTCTCTCTTGCTAGAACTTGTCAATTTCTTGTAATCATCATCATCAGATGACTCTGATTCAGATTCTTCTTCACCTTCAGAAGATGAAGAGACAACACCCTTCTTTTTTAATTCCTCAATACGCTGGAGGCCTTCTCGCCTCTTGTTGTGCCCCAATCTGCGGGCATAATCCTCATCTATCTCAATTATAGATATATCATCATTTTCTGAGTCATTCCCATCAAATAGCTCCACACGACCCATCTTCTCTACTATGGATACTAGTGTGCAATAAACCTGTAAAAATCCAAATTGAAAGACAGATTCCCTGAAGAGCTGTAATGTATTTAATCTGAAATGTACAAACTATAGCAAGCGATTACTAGGTTATTAAATAAAAATTAAAAACCATCAGAGTTCATCAAGTAGAACCAATAAGACATGTTTAATTCAAAACTGTTATCCCCTTATGCCGGCACTGTTTCAGTGGAAGAGAGAAGGTATAAAGAAAATCTTCATCAAGTTGTCATTACATAAAGAGACAAAAACAGAAAAGCTTAGTATCTCTAAATCAAAAACACGGAAACATTTACAGGTCATAAGTAGATGAATTCAAAATCAAACCTTGGATATCTTCTGTCAAAATAATATATATATATATATATAAAGAAAACAAGTCTTGATTTGTGTTAAGTAAAAGGAAAAGATAGAATGACAAACCCTTTGATTTTTCTATGTCAGTATATTCAGCTCAATCAAAACAATGGGAATAAGACATACATACAAGTACACATAAAATCTGGGGATTTTCCAGCTTTCATGCAGAAGCATTGCATTACACATATTCAAAGGAAAACCATTACAATCCCTTGAGGCTTGAACAAACAAAAATCTAGCTAGCTAACTAGTTAACACTTAGCATTTTAACCAGTTAACCTACAAATCAACTATTCTATTGCTTCTATAACGGAAGTGCACAACCAGGTTCAAGCCAAGCTTATCATTCCCAAACCCATTTCTTTTTCACTACCATCACCATGTCTGGTAAAGCTTCAGGCTTTAAAGGGAAACAAAGACTAATAATAGTGATTTACAAAAGCTAAAGTGTTTCATATCATGAAAAATAAGAAACAATTAGTGCACTATTATGCATGAGAAAAACACATGTCGCTTAAAACAATTGAGCATAATACGACATCGTTTCAATGGATTTAAAGAGTGTTCAGAATTGAAGCAGTTGCAGCTTGCAATCAGAGACGCAGACAAGCATAATCAACAACGAATTTGAAATGAACAGGAACTAATGCTTTCAAGCAACTGAAAAAACAAGAAGCGAGATTCAAAGGAGAGAGATCACAAGATCAGAAACTACTGTTTCTTCAAACAGAGGAGAGAGCCAAGTCCTTCATTCCGCCAGCGACGGTGCGACAGTCTCCGGTGGTAATTGGTGGACTTGCAGAGGGAGAATCGAGAGCGTTGGGAGAAAGAACACCCACACCTAGTGTGTTAGTACAACGGAAGCGATAGAATAATTCTTTTATCCATGTTAAAAATTATATATTCTCTAGACAAATTCTAGGCAACAAATAATAATACCAACAATGATCAGCATATATCAAAAAATATAAATCAAGAGACACCAAGATTTTTAACTTAGAAAACCCCCAATGAGAGGGAAAAACCATGGGACCTAGTCCGGTAAAATATCTCACTATTCTCAAAATAATGGGTACATCAAGTTCAATCTTCCTATCTCACTAGGGATCAACAATCATCAATCCTCACCAACAATGGTGGATAACAACATATAAAACCCACAAAATGGGCACCACAACTCTAGCACCAAAAAAGAGGAAATACAACAAATAACTTTCACCAATGTGTAGCTCATACAGTCAAGAACAACATACTAAAATTTCAGCTCAAATGGTAATAGTTTGGCCCACCAAAATCTGACTGAAATATGAAAATTTTCTTCTCCTCCTCCTTTGCGTCACTACTCTGTTTCTCTTTTCTTTTTCTTTTCCGGCTCCACTTTTTCTTCTTACACAAGCCACACTCCTTTTTTTTTCTTTTTATCCCGTAGCTTCCTTTGGAAGCTTTGACTTCTTATTATTTTATTTTCTTAAAATCAATTGTCATGGGCCCTACATAAGTGAGCGACCCATAACAATTCTCCCCCTCACGAACTAATGGGGTCATACACAACCATACCCGCTTTCATCCTGCAAGTAGCAAACTTTCCCATAGGTAAGGTCTTAGTCATCATATCTGAATCATTATCGTCAGTATGGATTTTCTCAAGAGAAAATTGTTTTCCCTCCATGCATCTCTTATCCAATGGTACTGCACTTCAATGTGTTTTAACCTTGAATGAAAGGTCAAGTTCTTGCTGAGATGAATAGCACTTTGGTTATCACTGTGCACCACATACCTCTCTTGATTGAGGTCCAATTCTTACAGGAATCTTTTCATCCACAAGAGCTCTTTCCCTGCTTCGGTAATAGTAATATACTCAGCCTTAGTGGAAGACATAGCAACACATTTTTTTAGCTTAGATTGCCATGACACAGCTCCCCCTACAAAGGTCATCATATACCTAGAAGTAGACTTCCTAGAATCCACATCACATGCCATATCAGCATCTGTGTACCCATCTAACATAGGTTTACCAGCACCAAAGCATAAACAAAATCTAGAAGTACCCCTGAGATATCTGAGAATCCATTTTACTGCTTGCTAGTGTTTCTTACTAGGATTAGAGAGATATTTACTAACAACACCAACTACATAAGCAATATCAGGTCTTGTGCATACTATAGTGTACATAAAACTACCAACAACAGATGCATAAGGAACCTTTTTCACTTCTTCTTTTCCAATCTTGCTTGTAAGACACTATTTATTACTCAACTTGAAGTGACTTGCAAGTGGTGTACTAACTAGTTTAGCATTTCCCATGTTGAACCTTTCTAACACCTTCTCAATGTATTTTTGTTGGGACAACCACAACTTTCCATTCTTCTTGTCACAAATAATCTTCATGCCAAGGATTTACTTTGTAGCACCCAAATCCTTCATAGCAAAGAACTTGCTCAGCTCCTTTTTAAGATCTCCAATCTTCTTTATGTCATGCCCAATAACCAACATATCATCCACATAAAATAAGACAATGATAAATTCACCATTGAAAAATTTCTTCATAAATACACAATGATCAGAATACGTTTTAGTGTACCCATAATCAACCATGAAAGAGTTAAATTTTTTATATCATTGCCTAGGTGTTTGTTTTAAACCATACAAGCTCTTTTTCAACCTGCAAACAAGATCTTCTTCACCTTTTGCTGCAAACCCCTCAGGCTGCTCCATGTATATTTCTTCCTCTGAATCACCATGAAGGAATGTTGTTTTCACATCAAGTTGCTCAACCTCCAAATTCAGGCTAGCTGCTAACCCAAGCACAATTCGAATCGAAGACATCTTCACCACTGGTGTAAAAATTTCTTCATAGTCAATACCTTTCTTTTGATTGAAACCCTTCACAACCAACCTTGCCTTGTATCTTGGCTATGAGCTATTTTCATTTGTCTTCACCTTAAACACCCATTTATTCTTGAGTCATTTCTTGCCCTGTGGCAGCTTCACTAACTCAAATGTGTGATTCTCCTGCAATGATTGCATCTCTTCTTGCATGACTATCAACCACTTCTCTTTGTGTTCATGTTCTAAGGCCTCTTTATACCTTTTTGGCTCTCCCCCATCAGTCAACAATACATACTCATGAGAAGGATATTTCTGTGAAGGACGAGATTGTCTCACAGATCTTCTCAATTCAGTATTAATTGGTGGTACTAGTTCAAGTGGAACTAGCTAAACTAGTACATTAACATCAGCCTATGGTAGAAAATTATTTTTCCTGTTCTCACCATTTGTATTTGCATCTCCCCCATCATTAACATCCCTAGTAGGAAGTTCAGGTTCATATACACTGTCATTTCTAGCTATTGGCTTTGGCTTGTCTTCTTTTTCAATGTCTTCAATGGTTTGGTCTTCAAAGAAAATAACATCTCAGCTTCTCACAATTTTCTTGTTAACCAGATCTCATAATCTGTAACCAAACTCTTCATTACCATAGCCTAGGAAGATACATTGTTTTGATTTCTCATCAAGCTTGAATCTTTCATCTCTTGGGATGTGAACAAATGCCCTGCAGCCAAATACTCTCAAATGCTTGTATGAGACATCTTTCCCTTTCCAAACTCTCTCGGGAATATCACCACTAAGAGGAACTGAAGGAGAAAGGTTCATTAAATCCACTACAGTTCTCATTGCTTCACCTCAAAAGGCTTTAGGAAGTTTTGCATGAGAGAGCATACATCTGATTCTTTCTGTAATGGTTTTGTTCATTCTCTCTACCACCCCATTCTGTTGTGGAGTCTTTGGAACTATTTTCTCAAGCTTGATACCATAGTCTTTACAGTACCACTCAAATGGACCCTTGTATTCACCATCATTATCTACTCTGACACATTTTAATTTCCTACATGTCTCTCTTTCAACACTTGCATAAAAGTGTTTGAAAATATTGAGCACCTGATCTTTAGATTTCAAAGCAAACACCCACACTTTTCTAGAATAATCATTAATAAAAGTGACAAAATATAAACAACAACCAAGTGTTCTAGAATCCATTGTGCAAACATCAGTGTGGACTAAATCAAGTGCATGCGACCTCTTATGTGGAGAACTAATAAATAAAACTCTATGTTGCTTTCCAATTAAACAACGAGTGCAAGGTTTTAAAGGATTACTTCCAATGGGAAGCAGTTTTTGCCTGACAAGAGTTTTAAGTCCCTTCTCACTCATGTGGCCAAGTCGCATATGCCATAATTTTGTAGAATAATCTTCTGTTGCATTTACCTCAGTTGCTATCAACTTAGCTAACATGCGATAAAGAGTGTCTACATTCTGCCCTCTTGCAACTATGAGAGATCCCTTGGTGATTTTCCAATTACCACCACCAAATGTAATTTCATGGCCATATTCATCAAGTGCTTTAACTAAAATTATGTTAAGGCGAAAATCTGGAACATATTTGACTTTCTTTAAGTGCAGCTTACATCCAATGTTAGTCTTCAACCAAATATCTCTCATACCAGCTATCTTACATACCCCATAATCTCTCACCCTCACACTACCAAATTCACCTGCAGTGTAGGATGAGAAAGACTCTAGATCTCGAGTCACATAGAATGAAGCATCGGAATCTATAATCCAATTAGTGTCCTAGCATGTGAGGTTATCACCTCTAGCAACAACAACATCACCATCAAATAGCATAATTGGAGCCATTCAAGCTAATCATTTTACTTGTGTTGTTTTCCATTTTTCCTTCAACATAGATACCCAATTAGTATGCTTTAATACCAGTTATTGGGAGAAAGAATACCCACACCTAGTGTGTTAGCACAACGGAAGCAATAAAATAATTCACTTTCTCCCTGTTAAAAATTATATATTCTCCAGACAAATTCCATGCAACAAATAATAATACCAACAATGATGAGCAGATATCAAAAAATATAAATCAAGACACACCAAAGCTTTTTAACATGGAAAACCCCCAATGA
Source organism: Bauhinia variegata (assembly GCA_022379115.2). Classification (NCBI taxonomy): domain Eukaryota; kingdom Viridiplantae; phylum Streptophyta; class Magnoliopsida; order Fabales; family Fabaceae; genus Bauhinia; species Bauhinia variegata. Next base: position 7,491,659 of record CM039438.1, on the reverse strand, counting down.
GAGGGAAGAATCACGAGATCTAGTCCAATAAAATATCTCCATTATTCTTAAAATAATAGGTACATCAAGTTCAATCTTCCTAGCTCACTAGGGATCAATAATCATCAATCCTCACCAATAATGATGGATAACAATATATAAAACCTACAAAATAGGCACCACAGCTCTAGCACCAAAAGAGAGGAAATACAACAAATAACTTACACCAACGTGTAGCTCACACAGTCAGAAATAACATACTAAAATTTTAGCTCAAATGATAACAGTTTAGCCCACCAAAATCTGACTGAAAGATAAAAGTTTTCTTCTCCTCTTCCTTTGTGTTGCTGCTCTATTCTCTTTTCTGGCTCCACTTTTTCTTCTTACACAAGCCACACTCCCCTTTTTTTCTTTTTATTCCCATAGCTTTCTTTGAAAGTTTTAACTTCTTATTATTTTATTTTTTTAAATCAATTGTCATGAGTCCTACATAAGTGAGTGACCCATAACAGAGAGAATCCAGAGGGGCCTATCAAATATGGGCCAATTACTTATCAAAACGACGCCGCAGCATTGAATATTCACCTCTCCTAAAACGCTGCCGTTTTGGTCCTACTTCCTTAAAAAACGCAGCCTTCCGTTGGCTTCTCATTTTGAACTGCAACAGAAATGACCGACCGGGAGGATTTGGAACTGCACACCCACTAACGAACTCAGCGTTCCGGTAATTTCATTTTTTTTTAAAAAAAATAAAATTGTCCGTTAAATTCCGGTCTGCAGAAACAGGTTTTCATATTCAATTTTCTTCACTTGTGCAAAAACGAAGAATGGCTATGATGGGATTGCTGTTAGTGCAATCTGAATTTTTCTTTTAGCTATTATGCTCTGAATTCAGCTATGAATGCCAAAATTTGTTCTTTCACCTGGAATTCTTGTTGCTATTCACATTCTGACGAAACCCAGAAGCTAAATTGTAAAATAATGATTAGCAATGTCAGCACTTTGCCTTGTCATTACAAAATTTAAGTCTCCACCCTCATCATTCTCATACACAATTTTTCGATGTTGCTCCACCATAGCCCCTACAAACTCTTCACATGGCTTCAAATGCATGATGAATGCCACCAAATCAAGTTCTTCTTACAAGCATTTACTTTTCCAGCACCTGAGGAATCAGAGGTTAGATGAAGCTCGCTTGGTCTTTGACAAAATTGTATTGCCTGATGTTGGTTTGTATACCATGATGGTCAAGGGTTATGCACGAAATCATCGACTCAGTGAAGCATTGAAGCTATTTTATGAAATGCCCTCTAAGGATGTAGTTTCCTGGAATTCAATGATCCAAGGGTGTTTGGATTGTGGGGATTTTGTTATGGCCCAGAAGCTATTTGACAAAATGCCTGAGAAGAATGTTATTTCTTGGACAACAATTATGAATGGGCTTTTGCAGTTAGGAAGAATTGAGGATGCTGAAATATTGTTCCAAGAAATGCCCAATAAGGATTTGGCGGCTTGGAATGCAATGATTCATGGTTATTGTAGCAATGGTAGAGTTGAAGCTGCTTTGCTTTTGTTTGAGGAAATGCCTTCAAGGAATGTGATTTCATGGACTTCTATGATTGGGGGGCTTGACCAGAATGCCAAGAGTAATGAAGCTTTGCTTCTTTTTAAGAAGATGATGAATTCTGATGTTAATCCCACATCTACTACTTTAGTTTGTGGGTTAACAGCTGCTGCAAACGTACTGGCTTTGCATGTAGGTCTACAGATTCATTGTTATGTATTTAAGCTAGGCTACTGCTTTGATGAATTTATATCTGCTTCACTCATAACATTGTATGCAAGTTGCAGGCAAATGGAGGCTGCTCAAAAGGTTTTCCATGAGATTAGGTATAAAAACGTCGTAGTTTGGACAGCTCTCTTAACAGGATATGGTTTAAATAGTAAGCATGAATGTGCAATAGATGTCTTTAGAGAAATGATGAGAATGAGCGTCTTTCCAAATCAATCTTCTTTTACAAGTGCCTTGAATTCTTGTTGTGGACTAGAGGACCTTGAAAGGGGAAAGGAGATTCATACAGCAGCTATAAAGCTAGGTTTGGAAACTGATGTTTATGTGGGAAATTCTCTAGTTGTTATGTATAGCAAATGTGGGCATATCAATGATGGGACGACCGTATTTAAGAGAATTAATGAGAAAAACATTGTCTCATGGAACTCGGTCATTGTTGGTTGTGCGCAGCATGGATGTGGCATGTGGGCATTGACTCTATTCAGCCAAATGTTACGTGAAAGAGTAGATCCAGATGAAATCACATTAACTGGCTTGCTCTCTGCTTGCAACCATTCTGGGATGTTGCAGAAAGCAAGGTGCTTTTTCAAATATTTTGACAAGAAAACTTCAATTAAACTGACAATCGAGCACTATGCATGCATGGTTGATGTTCTCGGCCGGTGTGGGAAACTTGAGGAAGCAGAAGAATTAGTTAGAAGCATCCCTATGAAAGCAGGTACCACGATATGGCTGGCTTTACTGAGTGCATGCAGGATGCATTCCAATTTAGATGTAGCTGAGAGAGCTGCTGAACAGATATTTGAACTAGATGTTCATTGTAGTGCTGCTTATGTTGTATTATCCAATTTGTATGCTTCTGCAAGAGGATGGAATGAAGTGGCTGCAGTGCGGAGAAAGATGAAACATAATGGAGTTGTAAAACAACCAGGGTCCAGTTGGCTTATCTTAAGAGGAGTCCGGCATGAATTCTTTTCCGGCAATTGGTCCCACCCTCAGAGTGAGCAAATCTATCGAAAGCTGGATTGGTTAGCAACAAAGCTAAAGGAAGAAGGTTATGTTCCTGATGAAACTTTTGCTTTGCATGATGTTGAAACTGAACAGAAGGAGGAAATGTTATCTTATCATAGTGAGAGGCTTGCAATTGCATTTGGGTTGCTTAACACAGTGGAAGGCCATAAAATAACAGTGATGAAAAATCTGCGTATATGTGGAGATTGTCATAATGCTGTGAAGCTTATTGCAAAGATTGCTGCCCGTGAGATAATTGTAAGAGATTCTAGCCGCTTTCATCACTTTAAGAAAGGCATATGTTCTTGTGGAGATTATTGGTAAAATAAAGTGATGCTATGTGTACACCAACCAACTCATTTGTATATACACAATTCTTACACTTTTTTACTTTCTGCATCTCTCTTGTAATAAGTTTATAAGATAAATCAATTTCTTTTTTCACATTTTCATACCTTCTTCATAATTTTCCCTTCTCTCAAAATTTATTATTATGCCAATCATTCTCAGTCTTTATAAGGTTAGCAAAGGTATAGAGCAGTTGCAGAACCTCTTAGTAAGTTGCAATGTGGGGAAGAACCAAAGTGACCAAGTAGTATTAAGGTTGTAAACAGATGGTCACACACATAACCCATGGTTATGCAACCATGTATATGCATTTGACATGAGCTCCATTTTTACAAGAAAAAATGGTTAATACAATTAGCTGAGGATGATTTAAGAGATGAACTAATTCAAAATGGGACACCAAGTAGATATTACTTCCCATAACATGTCAAAAGTGCAAACAGTTAGAATGAACACACTATATAGATGAAAGATCTTCATATATAGTCTTGATACCTGGCCTCTCAGAAACAGATCGAATGCATCTAAGAGCTATTCCAAGCACATCCTTCATTGCCTTTTCTGTCATGGCATTACCCATCTCTGGCATCAATGCAGCATCAAAACATTCCGAGCCTCGACCTGCTGACACACGCACCTTCGCCCAATCTGTCAAATCAACATTTCCATCCTCTCCAGAGATCACATCACCTGCACACCTTCCAGTTAAGAGTTCCAAAAGTATCACTCCAAAAGCATAAACATCTGACTTGAAGGAGGGCACTGGCTTCTTGGAAGAAGCCAGCTCTGGCGCGCGATAACCCAAAACCCCGGCATCAAGAATCTGTTCAGTGGTACCAGCCTGAGTCATAAGTCGGTGGAGGCAGTAATCTGCGACGCGGGCATTCAGATCAGCAGAATCTAACAACACATTAGTTGCTTTAAGATTCCCATGAGGAAGAGCACGATCAAAATGGAGATAGTTCAAGCCACGTGCTACATCAACTGCTATTTTGAGCCTCTGGTCCCAGGTTAATGGTGGACCTTTTCTTCCCGGTCGATCTGAGAATTTAAATGCAGTAGGAGCAACTTCAAATAGTGAAGAATAATCAATAATACCTATACATGACTGATATGCAACAGAATTAACTCAGAAGTGCGCAAACACGCACAATAATGCCAATATAATCTAGTTGCACTTGAGTTAGAATCCTCTAAGCATGCAATAACAGGATTCCTGGCAAACCACAATCAATTCAGATCTATCACCCAATGCTGATGAAATCATAAACTACACAATCTCAGCCCACAAGAAGCTAAGGCATCATCATAATCAAGCAATTCTATGAAGTTGATAAAGATTGAGATTTCACACCCATGATGGCATTTGTGCAAATCTTACAGAATCGCCTCTTCCAATAGAACCAAACAAATAACTACAGAATTGGGGATAAAATATTACATGCATTCTCCATAGATTTAATCCAGAATAAACAGTGAAGGCCATGTCTTGTAAGAATAGAGAAGAAGCTTCCATCACATGCATTTAGAATCATATCAACCCATCATTTGCAACCATCATGTTCATGGCTAGTTATGTCTTATAACTATTTTTAGGCTAGCAAATGTTAATTGTTACTTACCTCCCCCAACCCACCCGCCCCTCTATTTTAACTTTCATGTGAAATAAAGGAAGTCAAGCAACATTGAAGGAAAAAAAAAAATGTAAACATATTACCATAAAGGAAACTAGCAAGACTTCCAGGAGAGATGTAATCTGAAAGAATAAGCTTCTCATGTTGTGTTGGACCCCAGTAGTAGCCTCTCAATCCCACAATATTTGGGTGCCTGATGTTTGCAAATTTTTTAGCCTCTTTAGTAAATTCTTTTCTCTGTTTAGCCACTCCTTCTCGCAACCATTTCACTCTCAATAATAAACCATTATTAAGAGTTGCTTTATAAGAAGTGCCGTGGCTACTTCTTCCCAAAACTTCAGCTGGGGCCCTTGAAAGCTCCTCAGGTGTCAGTGTTATTGAATCATCAAGGAAATGCAGCTCTCCAATCAACTTATCTGGTGTTCTCACATCTAATCTCGCAAGACTTTCAGCAGTGAAGGAATCACCAGACTCTGATGACCATGAAAGGTGGCTATTCTTTGACGGGGAGAAACCAGTTACAGCTGCCATTTTCTCATCAGGGCTGATTATCTCTGATGATGATCCTTTCCGTGAGGTCACGAGATCCTCAGCTGACACAACCAAAGCACCACCTCTTTCTGTTGTACGCCCTACACCAGAGACATTTGGTTGAGCACGAACATGATTATTCTTACTTGTAGCATATTCGGGAGGAGAAGATCTTGATATACGTATATAACTGATGAAGACAGCAAGCAGAATTAATATGAACAGAGCAACCACACATGACACTATTATTATCACTTTGACAGTATTGCTCATAGATCTCCTTTTGGAATTTTCAGCAGGCATATTGGTTGATCCAGGAGGACCATTTGGAAAGCGTAGTCTAGAATTTCCAGGAAAGAAAGATGAGCTGGGGAACTTCCTAAGATTTTCTGGGACAACACCAGACAGATCATTATATGAAGCATTGAAGTTTTCAAGCTCCTTTGGCAAGTTATTTGGTAAAGGACCTGTAAAATGATTCTTTGATATATCCAAGGAGTTGAGTGAACTGATGTCAGCAATGGCAGTAGGAAGAGAACCAGAAAAATTATTTCCTGCAATATTCAGCACTTTCAGGCCAGTTAATGACCCAAATTCATCGGGAAAATAGCCACTAAACTGGTTGTGAGAAAGATCAAGAACCTGAAGATCAGATTGACCGGGGGAAGAAGATAATTTAATGCCACCAGAGATCATATTGTTTTCAAGATGTAGCTCTTGTAAAGTGGGTACCATGAGCAGATCAGCTTGAAGTAGTCCATCTAATTGGTTGGAACTAACATCAAGCACTCTAAGTTTTGGATAATGCGTTAAAACTCTTGGGAGAGAGCTGCTAAGAGAATTATGGGAGAGACTCAGATAATTTAATCGCAAAAATTGAGGGGTCACCTCAGGGATAGGTCCTGTCAGATGGTTCCTGCTTAGATCAATAAATTCAATGTTCCCCCACCTCAACACCCTGGATAAATTTCCTTCTAATTTGTTGTTTGACAGATCAAGTACAGCACAGCTTCCAGTCAGCAGCGGCAACTCACCAGTGAATCCATTTGATGAGAGATTAAGAAAACGGAGAGTTGTTGATGTAATCATACTTATTGGCCCTAAAAGACAAAAATTGAGTATGAGATGCATTGTAATTCAAACTTATATGACTATCCCAAATTCAGTAATTAAAGAAGATAGATGATTTATTTAAATAAACATAAAAAATGAAACTATCAACCTGATAAATTGTTGGCGCTCAAATCCAGTTCAATTAGGAGCGATGCATCCCCTTTGAGGAGGCCATTCGGAATAAATCCTGAAAACCTGTTGTTACTAATCTTAAGAACCTGAAGTTCATAAACAAATTCAAAGCCAGGCAATTCTCCAGACAATTGATTGTAGCTGAAATCCAAAACCTTCAAATCTTTGAAAACTAGTTGCCCACCACCACTTACCAATGACCCAGTGAGCTGGTTGTGGCTTAGATTTAAATACTTAATAGTTTCAGATATTTCTGGTAAGAGCTTCTGCTGCTGGGAATTAGAGCTCACTAGCATATTCTCACTAAAATCAACATGAGTAGCACTTGAAAAAAGAAAAAATTCAACATCCAATTGACCATCAAGCATATTTCGGTGCAAGTCAAGCACTTCAAGTGTAGACATCAACTCAAAACCTTTAGGAATTTTACCAGTGAAGCCATTATGAGATAAATTAAGAGATACCAGGCTAGTCAGCTTAGTCAATGCAACTGGGAGTGCACCAGAAAAACCATTCCGGCTCAAGTCCAAGGACTGGATTGAAGTCATCCCCAAAATAGTTTCAGGAATCGGACCAGAGAAGTTATTCCCGGCCAATGAAAGGTTCTGCAAGTTAGCTAACTCACCAATACCCAACGGCAAGGACAAAGAAAACAGATTATCAGAAACATCCAAAAATTGAAGGCTTTTGAAGTTAGCTATGTTGTCAGGAAGTTTTCCGGATATGGAATTGTTGGACATTGAGAGCTTGGCAAGCTTTGTGAGATTAGAAAATATACTCAAGTCTACATCAGCAGAGAGACCCAAGTCATCAAGGACAACCCCAGCAACACTACCACCATTACAGAGAACTCCATTCCATGAAGATGGGCATCCATTAAAGTCAATGGATTCCTCGTTCCAGGAACTGAGAATAAAACCGTTAGGGTCATGCTTAATGCCTTTCTTGAATTCCAGCAATGCTAAAATGTCCTGGGAAGGAAGTTGTCCCATGACAGAGAAGAAAGATAAGAACAACACCAAAAGGCTAAAGATATTCATGTTCTCCTCAAAGTGCAGAATTTCAACTTAGATATAGCTCTGGCTTAAATGAAAGGGGGATTTCAAGCTTCTAGTTCAATAGATAGTAACAGTCTTTCAGAGAACGAGATATCCTCCTTAAAGTATTATTAGAAGGAACCAATTTAGACAAGAAGAAAGCTCAATCTAGGAAAGAAGATAGCTTGGCCCCTCAAGCACCTAAACCCACATGAAGTTAATGACTTAGTTACACCACCAAAAGAGATGGTAAACTATATACCAAGAACAATAGGAGAAATGGTAAACTCCAAATGCTTCACTAGTCTGCAATTTTACGTAACAAACCAAAGATGGGCAGAAACCAGAGGTTGCAGAAGACTGGTTATCCTTCCTTCCAACAGAGGTTACAAACATAGGGCAGCTTCAGCAACAACAATCAATAACTGCAAAAGAAAAATAAGCAACAAAAAAAAAAAAAATCCATTTTAGCAGAAAATAACCCAAGATGAATCGTTTTCAGAAATCCAACCAAACAAAATGTAAATTTTCTTACCCAAATCAACTCCTTTGCACAATGTAGCCTCAAATAGAAATCCCCACTCTGAAAAACCAAACTTTTGAAGCAGGCCCGTGACGTCCTTAGCGAAACTCACAACTGACATTGAGGAACCAAAGCAGTATAGACCAGCATTATAGTTGCAGAAAACTCATGAACCAAAGGGAAAATGGGTACCCAATTTGACATCCGAACTGCAATAAAGAGAAGGGACCCAGAATTTTTTTTGGCCATAAAGGCTCACAAGTTATGAGAAGATATTAAAATCTTCTACAGCAGTGAGTGAATATTACTTTAATGCAGGTCATAACAAACCTTAAAAGAGAGTAGCTTTATTCCTTTTTTACTTCTGTATCTTAAGAGCATGTGAGAGCTGAGCACACTACACAAAACCCTAATTTTGTTTTAGAATTGAAAAGAAGATTAGAAAAGTTGCCTTTCATTTCATCCTTTTGAGATATTCGTAAAGTGAGTCTGTATAGTAGTGAGTTGTCTCGGAATTATGAAGAAAAGCAGAAAAATTTTAGAGGTGTTTTTAGGCTTTAATTTCATTTGCAAAATTAGGGATTTACCCGCCAAATAGCCACGAGAATCTCTCCCTTTCCTAGTGGATGTCAAAGGATTTTATCAAATCCAGTCTAAGATTTCAGGTTAGTGTATAAAAAAAATCACAGCATGGGAAGCTGTTTGAGCAGGGACACGTAGGACTGAGGGCCCACCACTGCCCCTTTGACCAGGGCTTTTGTGTTTGGAGAATATCTCTCCATTATTTTATAATTATTTATATTTCTTTCAAGTTCTTCCATTAAAACGACACAAAAAGGAGAGGTGAAGTGGGTGCAGGCATAATGGAGATTGATTCGGGAAATGTGACTCATGGGGCCCTTATAAGAAAAAAAAATAACCGATGATATATTGCCACGTTGGCAAAGTGGCCCCCACAAGCTATTATCACATAACACATCCCTCCTCACGGGTCACAGAACAACAAATGGGCGGATCGTCCGACACGATCTCTTCAAAACGGAAACTAGAGATAAAAGGCAAAGTCTTTCTTGTATTATCGCTTTCAGGTAAGGAAACTGCTGTACATATGCCTGCCCTGAGAAACCACGGTTCAAATAATTATCACTTCTAGTTCCCTGCAATATCTGCTTAGGAATGATTTTAGTGCTTCTTTATGTTGAGATGTGAATTGGGTTTGAGGTGGATCCCTCTGTAATTGTAATCTCGTTCAATCACCAACAAACTACTATTTTATTACAATAATTGTAATATATTCAAATTGTTAAAAGGTGTGATATGAATCTCAAAAAATTTAAAACTTCACAAAGCAATAGAGATTCTATACTATGTGATATTATTTGATTGATGTTAAGTTATGAGTCATTTCTCATATATTATTTCAAAAATTTTGAAAAAAAAAAATGAAACAAAATTTAAAAGAAAAAATTATACTCAACGAATTACATTTTTAAGTGAGCATATGTTCTTAAATAATTTATTATCATTATCAATAAAAGTATAGCTTAATTGATAAACAAATTAAATTTAATAGTTAAATTTTTTTTATAATATTAAAAATTTAAACTTACATAAAAATATATGATTTTTTATTTTTAAATAAAATTAAAATTATTAGAAGAGTGATACCAACTCTCAACTGCTATGATGCCTTAATTGTTGGAGCAACTCCCATTGTATCCCCAGCCAAAAAAGTAAGTGAATAGTTTGCTTCTAACCAAACCTCTCAGGTAATTTGGTCCTACCATAAACTTATTAAGAAGGTGGTCCAAACTGTTGAATAGTATGGTACCAGAGTGACAACTTGTCCACGTTGACTGTTGGAGCAATTCACATCATAAGCAACTGAACCTATACATTATTGCACCTTCAAATCTGGGGAAGTAGTATGTGGCTATGTGGTATCTAGTGTTTTTTTCTTCTGTTTTCTTACAGCCATAATAACGATGAAGGTTGGTCAAATTAGTAAAATCTAAAATCATATATTATAGAGAAATTTTTTTTTTTTGGTTTTTACATTATCGTAAATTTTAAAAAAAAATTATATTAAAAATTTGATAAAATAAATCCTTATATTTTAAGGTAACAACAAAAATAAATTTTTTGTATAAATAAAAAAATACTTTAATAAAATTCACATTTGTTTTTTAACTTAAAATGTAAGAATTAATTTTGTTCAATTAAAAACGTAATAATCTTTTTTTAAAGTTGACAAATAATATAAGAAACAAAAAAAATTCTATTTTTTAAGAATATAAATTCAGATTCTGTATTGGTAAATAAATTTATACGTATTTTTGTAAATACTATTTTAAATTTTAATGTCTACTCTAACTTTGATAACAATAACATGAAATAAAAACAATCTCATTTGAATTTATTGCACTTAGGTTGTATTTTCAAGATCAGATTCCCATAAACTTGTCACTGAGAAAAAAAAAAAAAAAGTTAGAAACTTTAGAAACAAGTTCATTTATAAAATTAACCAACATTTTGGATAACCTATTTCTTACAGATTCTCTGGGACAACAAATATCTTTATTTTTCTCACATTTTTCTCTTTTTACTGTTTGCCTGAGCTTGCTTTTTCTGGAAAAGCAAAGCTAAAGCCAGCATCTATCCTTTAATTTTAGAAGAAAGCTAACTTTTATTTATTTAGGCCCATTTTGCACATTATATTAGATAAAATTTGATAATATAAAAGTTTAACTGTATAAGATTTGAAAAAAATTTAATATTATTGTGATATTATATAAAAGTTAATCATTTAAACAAAAGTGACTTTGAATTATAAAATTTTATCTTTCACAATTTTTAATTACAAATTTCAAATTTTTTTCTTCTCTTATATTACTAAATATATTTACAGTTTCAAAATTTTATCTTGTCAAACGCATGAATTAGATTTTAACTTTTTATTTATCAGATAGACTTCAACTTTTTTAAGTTGTCAAGACTACCACATTTTCAAGAGTCTCGGTAGTTAATCCCCAGACGATGATCTAATCTCTAATGGTACACATAAACAAGATAAGATGTGTTATTTTGTTGTACAATTACAAGTCAGATTCTGTTAAAAGTTATATTTTATTCTACTTTAATCACAAAACACAATTATACTACTTTTATTATAAATAAATATATATTGTAATTTTATATGAATAGTGATAATGAAATTTATTACCTCAAATGGAGGATGTACGTGGAAAAACAAAATAACCAAAATTTTTATATTTGAGTTTATATAAATACCAAAAAAAAAAATACTTTAAAAAAATATAATTACTGTTTAAATTCTTAAATTAACTCAAATTAAATTAATTATAATTAAAAGACTTAATAATAAATTGTTAATATTATATGCCTTTAGCCAAAACTCACCGTCCCACATCGCACACTCTCTAGAGTGTGCTTGTGAACCACTTAGTTGCAATTTGATTAAGGTTTTTAATTCATGGATTTTAGAATCAATTTTAGATTTTGAAATTGAACTGTGTTATAGATTTTGAAATCCCTAGTTGATATATATTTGGAATTTGGATCATTTATAATTGCTAGAATCATTAGATAAGGTTGTAATTTAATATAGTACAATGCTTAAGTGTAAAAAAGGTATTATTTAACACACTCTTTAACCCTATAAAATTACAAAAGTGACGCACTCCCTATCTTATGCATTCGGAAAGCAATCACACACTCACCCATTTTTCTGGCAACCTCACACACTCCTAATTTTCTTTGACTGATCACTTGAAGGTGGAAAGAGCTTAAAAAATTGAAGAAAATAAGTCCGACTTAAGATAAACAATTATGTTTTTGTGAAAAGTTTATGATTTCACATGAATAAATTTATAAATTGGTATGATTTAACATATCTATAAATTCATTTTAAATGAATGGTGACATAAAAAAAAAAAAAAATTAAACGGACACATTTTTTGCCCCATGTAATTTTAAAATTTGGTAGTTAATTTTGGGATTAAAATTATAATATATAAATATATACACACACACACAAAACTTCAGAAGAAAATACACACTCATGGATTAAAATTATAATGTTGGACTCTACAGCTAAAACCATCCAATCACTTTCTACCGTTATCCATAATTCCGATCCGTGATAAGATCATGAACTACCCGCTCTTTCAACTTTCAATCCCTCATTCAAAGTCAAACCACACTCCACCAAGAGATGAGAGATTGCGTGCTTTAGAGGAAGCACACACCATCAATGGCAAATTACTCGCAGGCCCATATTTGTCAATGTCTGCGCCGCTTATTCACTTCCCGCAGAAATTTTCCGGTGACCATCTCTAGCAACCGACGAAGGACCGGAGAAGAGTTCGTTACCGAAGTATTGGGCCTTGCTTGTGGCCTCATCGAGCTAGGAATCAGAGCTGGAGATGTTGTCGCCATTTCTGCTTATAACAGGTACCCTTAAATTTAATTTGAGTTTCAACAATTTGCTTAATACTAGTAACACTGACCTAAGGAAGATTTTGGATGTTGGCGGTATGCGACTAAAGCTTCAAAATTTTAGCTCTTAAAAATTTAAAATGCTGCACTTGGAGAGAATCTACACTTCCTCTTAAAAATTTTAGCTCTTATATGCTTTTTGTTACAGTGATTGGTATCTGGAGTGGTTATTAGCCATTGCATTTGTTGGAGGAATAGCTGCTCCTTTGAATTATCGCTGGGTGAGTGAAGTTTATATGAACTTGATTGATTCCTTATAGATATCTTGTTGATTTAAACTCTGGATTACCTGCAGAGTTTTGAAGAGGCAAAATTAGCAATGACAGCAGTGAGGCCAGCAATGCTGGTTACTGATGAGAGCTGTTACATGTGGTACTTAAACCTCCAGAAAAATGATATTCCAACTCTGAGGTGGCATGTTTTGTTGGGCTCCCCTTCCTCAGAATTTATTAAGTGGAATGGTAGGAATGTTGCTGAACTTTTTAGAGAGACCAGTGTAAAATTATGAGATATGATGCTTTTACTTGTTTGAATAAGCTATGGTAACACGATACTCTACAATTTTGCAGCATTGACTCCTGAAATGCTAAAGAGACCTCCTGTGAAGCCTCTGTCATTTGATTACTCGTGGGCACCTGAAGGCGCTGTCATTATATGCTTCACTTCAGGTTCAAGTTTTCGCCACTTACCTTTTTGATGAAATGGTATATTATTTGCTTTTGGTTTGGGGTTTGCTGAGAAACAAGAAAGGGAGTTTAGTTTGATGATGATCAAAATAATTCTGCAATACCTGTTTTGGCTAAACATGGCTATTAAATCCATGACCTTGTAAAGTAATTAAGGATGAATAATGATATTTCCACGATTACAAGATTTGTAATTGCAGAGTAACTTTATCAATGAAATCCAGATGATCAATGAGAAACAATTCATGTAGTTCTTAATTCGTAAGAGCAAAGAAATCCTTTCTAGCAAGCAATCATTTCTGTTCTATCTTTACTTATGCTTTCATAATTAATAAATTCAATGCCAATCTGCTTTCTAGATTGAAAAACTTATTGCATAAAATGATTTTAACATCATTGAATTCAGATGACTAACTCATGCAACACTTATTATATGTGGAGAATGCAACTTGTTTTATTAAATAGCATTTGTTTTTAATATGCATGCATTGTGAGTGTGCATGGAGTTGATTGAGACCATAATTAGAAAAAGAGCATAAAAAGTTATGAGCTTAAAAAATTCTAGGCTAGGAATGCCCAATTAAAACTTCTAAAGATGCTGCTCATGATTTAATGCATAAAAGTCAGGGTCTGAATTCTCGATAGACTTCTATAAAGCTCTTTATCTAGTTGAGGAAAGACTTCAATATCACTGTCAGTTGACATTTTAGTAGTGTTTTACATGTTTAAAATATTGTTTACTCTTGGCTATTTATAATTTATAAGATTTCTCTTTTATTTTCTAAATTATTGGTTCTTGACTCTAGGAAGCACGGGAAAGCCCAAGGGAGTCACCCTTAGCCATGGAGCTTTTATCGTACAGTCTCTTGCAAAAATTGCCATTGTTGGTTACAGTGAGGATGATGTATGCCATTCCCTATGACATGAATTTTCTTCTAGATCGAAAAAGCTTACCATTATAAGAACTCAAGGCTGTTCAGATTAAGATTTCCCACGCTAGCAGAGTTCGATGACTGATTAAACTGAAGCAGCTAAAGGAAGATTAAGTTCTCAATGATTCTTCATTTTGATGTGTAACAGATCTATTTGCATACTGCTCCATTATGCCATATTGGTGGATTATCATCGGCCATGGCCATGCTAATGGTTGGAGGTTGCCATGTGTTGATGCCAAAGTTTGACGCACAAAGTGCTGTTGAGGCGATAGAGCAATATACTGTGACATCTCTAATCACAGTGCCTGCAATATTGGTCGACATGATTTTGTTAATTAGGTATATTCCAGTGTCCAATGCTCTTCAGAGCCATGTTTATTTAGATTATCACTTTACAGTATTATAGAGTATAGCTTGCATTTTGTATTGACAATTTCTAATTCATATAAACTGAAAGTTTCTTTGAAAAAAAATTTTCTGCGTTGACTTTGCATTTTCTTACACTTGATAAAGCTTGTTTTTAACTTATTTTCTGTCTTTCTACTATATTCTATTAGGAAGAAGGGGGCCTGGAAAGGAGGAGAAACTGTCAAAAGAATACTAAACGGAGGTGGGAGTCTCTCTGTTGAGCTCATCAAGGACGCTAGCATCTTCTTCCATAAAGCAAAGCTTATCTCAGCTTATGGTAGGTCTCTGTTATCCCAATTTGTTATATCAGATAGTTGATCTAAGCACTTCTTTATAAGATTTTGTTATAAGATCTCTTGGAAATTGGTATCACTGAATATGACCAGACTTACTTGGCCACAAAATCAGAAATAACATGACATTTAACATAAGCAGACTTTTAATAAGAACTTTCAGGCCATTGCATGACTTAGTATACATTTATTTCAATATTTGATAAATGCCATTATGATTACAAGTAACTTACAATAGTGAGTTAAAGAATGCATACTTCTGTTGTTTAAACTTTTGAAGAAGAAAAGCTTGTGACCCTCATATTTTCACTCTTCTTTTCCCCCCCAATGTTTGTTCGATTCAATGTACCAAGTGTGATAAATACACTATGTATGGTAGCCGTCGAAATTTTAGGTCCTCTTCTCCCTCTTGTACAACAGTCAACAAATGGAAGTCCTTACATTTTTTTCTTTGTGATCTGTCTTATTTGTGAAAGGGATGACTGAGACATGCTCTTCACTAACGTTCCAGACCCTCTATGACCCAACACATGATACCACCAGCCAGCACCTTCACGTGGTTGATAAAACAACATCTGATCTTCACCACCCACAAGGTGTCTGCCTTGGCAAGGCTGCACCCCATGTAGAACTGAAGTTATGTGTGGACGACTCTGGCCATACTGGAAAAATTTTAACTAGAGGACCACATATAATGATCGGGTATTGGGGTCAAATTCCAATAAACTCATCAGATCACATGAATGAAGTTTGGCTCGATACAGGTGACATTGGATTGATTGATCATCACGGTAATCTTTGGCTGATTGGACGAGCAAATACTAGGATCAAGAGTGGTGGGGAGAACATTTACCCTGAAGAGGTATTGCAAATGGCATTATACATATCCACATTATTATAAGTAGAAGCAAGAAAGAGTTGGCTACTTTACATTGTTGTTCTTTCAAAAGAGGCATACAAGTAGAATAGAACAAATAACTATGTCGATGTTACAACGAAAGATTTCTATTTAACATGTCCAAATTCATGTTTACTGTCCTTACTCCTTATGATGCCGAGGAAATGTAAATATGTTGTTTGTTTGAAGCAGGTTGAGGCAATTCTCCTTGAACATCCAGGAATTACTGGTGCTGTTATTGTGGGAATCCCAGATGCTCGCCTGACGGAGATGGTTGTAGCATGTATCCGACTAAGAGAAGATTGGCAATGGTCAGAGCAATCTGTTTCAGATAAAGAGCTTCACCTATCTAGAGAGCATCTCCACCAATATTGTATGGAAAAGAAATTAACCAGGTATGTCATTTTAGGATGGCTGCTAAGCTATTTCTCTCCTTCAAAGGGAAAGTACTACTACACCAATAATAAAATTCTGACACAATTAAACTCAAATGTTATCAGTTGTTTTGGAATTTAACCATACGAGTCCTGCCAAAACTCCTTGGGGAGTGACGTAAGGAAATAGATTTAGCAACTTCGAAAGTCACCAATTTAAAAGAGAGAATCAAAGTGAGGATCTCTCTTCTCCTTCTGCCTTTTTTTTTTTCTTATGTAGGTGACTTTTAAAATGAGAAGACCTTAGCCCATGAAGTAGCGCTACCCTCCTAGATACTTCATAGGCATGGTCCTTCAAATCCTTATTATAGTGTTTATCAGTAATTATCCACAGCTTTAGATATTTGTGCATAACCCCTAATGTGATTTATATTTTTAATGATTATTCAGGTTCAAGATACCCAAGATATTTATTTTACGGAGGAAGCCTTTTCCACTCACAACCACAGGAAAACTAAGAAGACACCAAATCCAGAAGGAAGTCATAGCTCAGCTGCGATCTCTGCACAGCAACCTATGAACATCTCAATTAATCATCTGTATGATTATGTCCCAATCTTCTTTTTTAATTAGACATGACTTAGTTCATCACTACCAACATTGGTGAGAGAACAACCTCTCAAATCACTTGTTATTCAATTGTATTATCCTGTAATTCATATGCCAGGCATATTCTAGTTTAGGAAATTGAGGGCTTTCTATGAGATCCTCAAAGACCAAGAGAGTTTAGGATGTGTTTTTGGCGCCACTGTCACCCAAATTGAAGAGGAGACATTGAGATTGTCTTCTTTGGCTTTATTTGATAAACAATCATAAATAATAAATTCACTCTAGTTTCAAAAAGTTTCACAAGCATTTCTTATGATGCAATTTTGAGAGGAGATTAAGGCTAAAAATAATATTGATGACCTACAATATTTCGAATCAAATTTCATGAATGCGAGCTCAATGTAAAAGATATGCCTTTTAAGTTTGCACAAGGAGAGACTCAACAGTGATACGCAAAATTCTACTAACAATGTTTTTTTTTTTCTTCTATTGTTTAAAAAAAAAAAGTTTACATAAGTTAATTTCCAAAGCTAGCTTAAAGATTATTTACAAAATTACATATAAATTATTTATTAATGAAATTTTTATATTTATAATTTTATCAATTAAGTAATAATATTTTTTAAATATGAGATTCATCTACAATTCATATGAGAAAAAATAAATGATCAACTCAAAATTTTTTAATATTTTTTTATTATAAAATGCAAAATTTTTAATACTAACTCAAATATTTAGGATAAGGTTAAATTTGATTTCGAGTATAAGAATGTCAAAATTTTATTTTTATAAAATTGCATCAAACTACCTTTTTAAAAAAAAATTAATTTACAAATTGCAAGGTGTTAAGGTTTAATTAGTTTTATTGAGCTTGAAATAAAAGAAATTTATGTAATTTTTTATAAATTTTTTAATATTAATTTAATTATTTAAAAATAAATTTAATTTAATTTTAAAATGTAAAAATATCAAATTATTTCTTCAAAAAGTCTCTGACTAATAATGATAATGGTAATCATGTGAGAGCACACCCTCTGTTTATTTATTTTTTGTTGTTGCGTTGTATGTTACTGTTATTGTCTTGTCCATAGTTAACAGAAAAGACATTGTCTTTCTATGTCCGTACGTGGCGTAGTTAGTATGTGGTATCACTGGGTTTTAATGTCGCATGTATTATTACCAAAGTGCCATATTTGATGCTTTCTTAGTATTTAAGGAAGGAATTCACAAATAGCAAATAAAAGTAAATTACATGCTATTTACTTTACATGAGATGGGACTAAAAGAGAATCCTCCTACAGAAGCTATATGTTATGTTTAGATAAGAGGAGAAAATGGAAGAAAAAAAATAGACAGAAGAAAAAAATGAAGAAAAATGTTTTTTTTTTTTTCTTTAATGTTTGAACATAATAGAAAAAAGAGAGGAAAACATAGTTAATTTGATTAATGACAAAAACATCTATTATTATTACATGAAATTTATTATAATTATGAAATAATTTTAGAATGTAAGAATTGACATAAAATAAAATGAGTTTTTTTTTTTTTAAATCTCTTTTAAAACTTTTATGTGGGACCTACACTTATTTTTCTCCATTCTCTTTCTGCCTTGCTTTTTTCTCTTATCCAAAAAAAAAAAAAAACTGTTCTTGTAGTTTTTCTCTCTAGTTTTTTTTTTTTTTTTTTTTTCTCTTTAATTTTCTCAATCCAAACACAGCATGAAGATATGCTTTGACAAAAATAATTAATAAATTAGTTGAAAGTTAAAAGGTGAAATTTTATTGAAAGTTATTAAGATATCCTATTTGTTTTGAGAAATGCAATTTATGTACTTCTTTATGTTAAGGTGTATGTTCATTTAGCTTTAATTATTTTGTAATTTTAAAATTAATCAATAAAATAAAATATGAGATAGTATATGAGAAAATTAATTTTGTTCTTTTTGTTTAATAGGGCCAAAAATCAAAAAGGAAGAAACTTATCATCATTAGAGCCATGATTGCTAAAGGGTAAAAGTGTCAAGTTAAAAATTCTATCTAATTATATGAAATAAGGGTTAAGATAATAACACAAATAATTTTGTCTTTTTTTAACATTAAAAGATTACTTTTTATCTAACACAAGAAAAATTATTAAAATACCACTTAATTTTATATGATTATTTCTGTACAAATTATATAATTATTTTATTTTTATATATAATTATTATGTCACTGTACAAATAGAATAACAACATAACATAAAGTATTTTTGTCATTCTACGCTTTGTAACTGATCCCTACTTTAAAAAAATATTTTTATTGTCTTTTATGTCAAATGTTGACAACAAAATCAAATCAAAAAGAAAAAAAAATTTGACAAGGAAATAATAATTATTTTTTTTAAAGGGAGCACACACATGTTAATGCTACTTATTCCAATATCGCAATTTATTTTTTGGCCCAATAATTGTTTATTTTCAACAATCATAAATCAAAGATAATCTCAACAAGTTAGAGAAAATATATAAAATTCTATATTTTGGAAAATGTTCTTCAAAACATGCGATAAGTATGAAGATAAGAATTCTATGGAATTCTTGACCAAAACTATCACTTTCCAATTTTTTTTCACCTTAAAAAAGAAAACTATCTTTGGGGGAATCTGACGAAATCAAAGCCAATACAAACAAAATGGCTGTGTACCATTCTTTTTCTTATTTAATATATGGTTATGGTTATGGCTATGGCTATGTAATAAAGGCATTTCGTAAATATATGAACCATTAGGGTCTATTTGTTCTAACTCTCTCCCGCTCTTACCAAAACTTCTACTACAACCTTTCCTGGAATCTGGACTTGCTTGCTGCTGCTACGCCCTAAAAACAAGTACGAGAATCCAGAGATTTTTGTCCACAAAGCTGTTTCAATATTTCCAACTGTCGTCTTGGGATTTTCAGGCACTTTTTCACTGTCCCAAAAGGTTAAAATTCGTATGTGATGTGCGGATTCAGTCCTGTAAGTTTTGCTCTTGTTGAACCTTGTTTTTTGTTGTTTGAAATTATTGTTGAAGCAAAAACCAGCATTGGAGCTCAAACTAATCTGTATAGACTCCCTTGAAGCTTGATTTTCAATTCACCTTGCATTTGAGCTTCTCGGTTTTGTTTCATTCCCAGAAATAGCTAAAAATTTGAAAACTTTAATGAGTTTACTCAACTGAATTGAATCCCAGTTTAGCTATTTTTGGAAGCAAATGGCACAGGAGTTGAGATTTTTATTCTTTTAGTTTTACATACTATTTAAACAATCAAATAGATCTTTCTCTTCTAATTTGCTTTCTATTGTTGGGAATTGTTGTATATTACATATAAGGGAGTATTTGAGTGGGTTCAGTACTTCCATAGTGCAATTATATTTCTTTGTTTAGATACTTTTCTTAGTCTGTCAATGATTTCTCTTATGCTTTCTTCTTACTATGCAGTGCTACTGGTTTTGACTTGTGTTCAAATGGGCATAAACTGCTGATACTTATCTCGGAAGAGGCAATACATTTTGTACAGTTCTTACCATTATGGATAACGGTGAGCGGGTCAGTGATTATAGCCGGGAAGATGAGAGTCCGGTTGATATCATTATGGATGATTTGGAGGCTTGTTTTGATGACATTGAGGGACGGTTGACCATCTCTAGGATGGTTAGTGACTCTGTCATTAAGGGCATGGTTATTGCGGTTGAACAAGAGGCAGCCGAGAGAATTGCGAAGAAAGAATCGGAGCTGGTTGAGCTAAGGAAACTGCTACATATTTACCATGTCGGTGATGATGAAACTAAAACTCCAGTAGTTTACAAGGAACCTCAAGGAGCTGTAGGTGCTGGAGAAGAGCAAGATAGACTGATAGGGTATGTCCAAAGTTTTAGAATTGCAGCTAATGAACAATTAGAGCAGCTGAAGAAAGAATTAAATAAACTAAGAGGGGTTAGTTCTATCAGAAGAATTAGTTCAGGTTCTGAATTGGTCGGACTAGGTGGTATTTTGCAAGAGAAGGTCCCTGGAAGATGGATTTATATTGATAAAACTTTTGAAAGTCTAGAAGATACTATAAACAGTTTCTGCAGAGGGATGGAAGTTATGGGTCAGTTATCAAATAAAACATTTGCTGAATGGCAGCAGGAACAGGAATTTCGATCAGAAATTGAAGGGATGGTGATTGGCAATTGCATCCGGAACTTGCAGCAAGAGTTTGAGCAGAAACTATTGGACCAAAATACTCAAATTTATGACTCTGAAAGTGTAAATTGGTTGGACAAATTTAAAGAGATCTCAGGCTTGCGTCAGGAATTGGATTCAATTTCTAAAACAATTTCTGTTTATGAAAATGGGCAGCTTATTTCTTATAGTTCCTTGGAGAATGGTGATGAATGGTGTAACAATAAGAGGACTGACCATTTCCATCGTAGGCTTTCAACAGATCACTCATCACCTTCAGCTCTGGAAGGAGATGGCAATGGTGAGGACTCAAGGAACAACAAACCTGAGAATTTGGATTCTGTCTCACTGAAGCACTTGTCTAGAGAGGAACTGATGACACACTATAATTCTGAGATAACTAAGATGAGAAGAAACCATGAATCTCAACTGCAGGAGATGATTGAAGAAAATTTCCGCCTTAAGCGGGAACTTCCTAGAGAACGAGGTTCTTCCTCACCAATGAAGAAGGATAAGGAGTTTGATATGCTAAGAAAAAAAATCCCTGATTTCATTTCAAAATTAGATAACATCCTTATTGGAAATGAGAAAGTGCATTTGTTCAATGAAAACATTGAGTCCCTTAGCACTTTGAAGGATAGGATGGAATCCCTACATGCCGAGAATCACTGACTCAGGGACACACTTATGGATAAGAAAAAGGAATTTAAGAGTATTTCATCACAGCTTTCTGGTACCCTGGAGAAATTATCACAACAGCAACTAACAGAGAAAAATTTGTTGCAGAGGATTCAGAAGCTTGAGTGTGATATAGGTGATTCAGATGCTGAATTTTCAATAATTCAAGATGTATATAAATGTCTCCTTGAGGAGATTTTGGGTGAATTCAGAAGAATTGTTGAAGAGTCATATCTGAAGCATATTTTCATGGAAGAAATGTATGAAATTATTATCGAAGAAGCTGGGCATGAGGTTCAACCTTCTTGCAAGTCTGAAATTGAGGATGCAGATATGGAGTCCGTTATTATGCTAGGCCTCTTGGAACTTATATTTAAAGAAACTCTGACTAATGCTGAAGATAAAATTAGAAGCTTGAATGCAAAATATGTTAATGAAAATCATATTCTAGTTAATCTGGCAATGGAATCAATTAAAAACAAAGAAGCATTAAGATTGGAGGCTGCTGAGAAAGAGAAGCTAAACCAAGAAGTGCTCATGCTGATGTCAAAGTTGGAAGAAAAGGATAAGGCAGCACAGGAAGTAGCAGTTACAAACGAAGAAGCACTAAGATTGGAGGCTGCTGAGAAAGAGAAGCTAAAACAAGAAATGCTCATGCTGATGTCAAAGTTGGAAGAAAAGGATAAGGTAGCACAGGAAGTAGCAGAAGCATTGGCTGAGGCATTGAAGGAAGTTGAACAATATAAAGAAAAAATGTATGAGTTACATCAAAACCTTGAACAAAGAACAAAGGAGCTTAGAGAAATTGATGAAGAAAGAAAAGTGCTTTATGCTCTCACACAAGAGAAACAGGATGCGTTAACACAGATTGAAGCAAGGGAAATGGACACGAGGAAGCAAATGGGATCAACAATTGTTCTTGCCCGTGAATTATTAACAGCAGTTTCTGGTTTTGAATCTAGAGTGAATAAAGATATTTCAAGAAATTGTTCGAGGTATTCAATAATTCTGTTAATGCCTCTTTTATCCAATAGAAGAATAATTGTGTTGATGCATTGCACTCTTTCTTTAGTACAATGTGATATCAATTTATTTTTAACTACCATTTGTATGGTTGCTTCTCAGTTTTTTACCAGTTTTTATAGATTTCCTGCAATCATAAATTGTAAAAGCTTCTATGAACTAACAAGTTCATCAAGCATACTTAACCTAGAAAAGTCTCATTTTATGATATATTCTTGTTATTTAATAATGTGTTTGCCTTTGTATTATTCTGAATGTGAAATAATCTAACAATCAAAGAGATAGTTAACGTTTTGCAGAAATATCTGAGCAAATTTGATGAGCATGAATCTGTTAATTGTGCAAATGTATCTTGGGAGTTTTGTTGTCTTTCATTGGAGGAATATTTGTGATTTTTTTAAAAACATTCCGCTGTGCTTCTGATGTGCCAATCCTTGACATCTTACTTAGAAATTTTGAATGAGACAATACCAGTATGTTATGGCCATTTTCCATCTGATGCTCTGCTAGACTTCATTCTCTTTCAAAAGAACATATCTTTCATGTTATATTTTCAAATTCATATTTTCTAATTTTGTTGCCAGAGTTGAGAGCATGAGTTCTGTGTTCCATTGCCTTATTAAGAAAGCCAATATACTTAAAACCAATGGATTGCTGTACAAGCAGAGGCTAGAAACAAATTATTCTAACCTTGAGAAGGCTGAAGTAGAGGTACGTAATCAGAAAATCACATTTATTAATCAATTCCATGCACTCATTCATTGATAGAGACAGAGAGAGAGAGAGTATATCATTGGCATTCTATTTATGTGCAACCTATATAATCATAATCTTTGTAGAGCAAATAATCTAAACTTAATCTTCATATAATTCTAGTCCAAGATATGTAACAAAATCCCAAGGTCCAAATGAATAAACCCCAAATTGCTATTTACAATCACTAATTCAAAATGACAGTACTCAGGAATTAATGCAATCAGCATAATTATCACCACTGCTGTTCTGGTCAAATTTTTGCAATACTCAATAACAAGATTCTACTACTACCCTATATTTATAAGTATTAAACTTTCAGTAAACATTACACATCGGGTCAAAATTTTGGCCTCCTAAATCCACAGGAATCAAATGTGACCAGCTCCTTTAATGTTAATAAGGGCCATCTCCCCACTCCCCTATCTCGCTGTTTCCAAGCCATTGAGCTATGCAAACACAAATAATTGTGGGTTTCCAAATTACTAGGCAAATATAAGAGGATAAGGCTTTATCTGGCTTTGGCATCAGAAATAGGTTATTGGTGATAAATCTTTATTACTTACAAGTTAGGGAGGCTCTTCCAGGAAGGAAACACACGGTAGATATGTTGACAGATGACTTTGGGGCCAAAAAAAAAAACCTGTACAGAAATGCCTTGGGAATAAGTTGTGTGTTTTCATTGATTATATGGGAATTATAGGATATTTTGGACCTAACTATCAGATTTCATTTATGATAAGTTGGGAGTTTCCAGTCCACAGAATTAATAACTTTTCTGAATTCTGATTATGTCTCAGATTACTATAATCATGAAATTCAGTTTGATACTCAAATTCAAAAAAAAAATAAAAAATATTAAACGTACTTGAGAAGACTACTTCTTTTTCATTGTAATAGTCCTTTAATTCTGATTATGGCCTAATATGTTTTAAACCTGGGGTGCTTATATTGCATTCTACGCTGATGTTTCAGGTTGATCTTCTGGCAGATGAAGTAGATACTCTTCTTAACTTCCTTGAAGAGATATACAAAAAACTTGATCACTATTCACCCATATTGCAGCATTACCCTGGGGTAAGAACCTTCGCCATACCTTTCTCCTTGAAGACTTTATTTAAGGCCTATGCCTCTAATATTATTAGTATTCTCTTGCTGATTATTTCTCTTTCTAGATGGACAACTTTTTTGAACCTGTATGAAGGCAATGGCCGCTTGACATAACACTCTTGAAAACTTCCAAAATTTTGCCTTTTGGCTTTGGGATATTTGAAAAATTATGATAAACATTTCATGAATTTATATTAATTTTTATTGTTACGTTTAATTTCTCTGGAAAATCATGTTTATTGGTACTGCTTTTCAATTGACAACAATTTATTTTTAGCTTCATCTGGTTGCCAAATATCTTACTTTTAAGTTACTGAATTTGATTGCCTATGGTGGTGTCTGCTTTAATCACTGCTTCACGGGATTTTGAAATGTTAATTGGTAGAAGAATTAGGTACTATCCCACAACTGTTTTTCAAGCTGATTTATGCCATGTGACTAGTCAAAATGTACTCGTAGGTTGTAGCTTTTCCTTCCTGAAAAGTGTAAATTGTTGTCTGCAAGTCCATGTAAGAATGCGTCCGATAATTGACCTGGGTTTTGCAGATTACTGAGATTCTGGAGCTTGTAAGAAGAAAGTTAATTGGAGAGTCTAGAATCCCTGTTTGATCTTATGATATGTTTTTTCCCAGGTAAACTAACATCCAATAGAAAGTTGATAAGAAGTACCACCATAGTATTAATTTGCTCTTTTCTTTTTTCCTGCAGTTATATACTTTCATGTCTATTTATGTGGAACAATGCCTGTTGCATAATTTATTTCGGTCCTTTCTGTTGTCTGTTCAATGGCAACACTGTGGAAGTACCAACAAAGGAATCCAGATTCCATACCTTCTGCTGTTCTTCCGATGCCGGAGACCGGTTGGTTGTACAGTTTGTCTAGAAAAGATAGAGACAGCTATCAGAAACAACATGTTCAACATTTGCAAAGTCTTCAAGGAACTCCATTTTTGAGGTACAAGAATGCTTCATACAGCTCTAGTTTTGTGATACAGGAATGCTTAATATTTTGTCTAAGAGACAATGCCCTCTTCCCTTGACTCTGCGAAATCCTAAGCTGTCCTGCACTCTTTGTAATGCATAGTTACTATTACTCTGTAAGCTTAAAGCTTTTTTGTTTTTTGTACATGTTCTTTAGTACAAAAGAATAGAAGGGGAAAGTAGTCAATACTTTCAAAATGACTTTGAGAAAAGATATTCTAGTTTGGTGCTGACAAAGTCATCATTTCATATAATATTCTTTGTCTCATGTGATAAAAATTAGAGTAAATACTTATTTTAGTTTTTCATATTTAAAATCATTATTAATTTAGTCGTTCATATTTTAAGTTTGTTAATTTAATTTTTCGGATTTTAAGTTTATTAATTTGATTTTTCATACTTGAAATTTTAATCTTTTAAATTTATTAAATTTATTAATTTAATTTCTCATATTTCAAAAATATTAATAAGTTAAGAGACGAAATTAATAAAAATTTCAAAGTGTAAATGACTAAATTGATAAATTTCAAGTTGAAGGACAAACTTAATTAAGATTTCAAATCTAAAGAACTAAATTGATAAACTTAAGACATAATGGATCAAATTGATAAAAATTTTAAATACGAGGGATTAAAATAGTTATTTCAAATATAAAGAATTAAATTGATGAACTTAAAATGTAAGGAATTAAATCGATAAAAGTTTCAAGTGTGATGGACCAAAATAGTTATCTTAAATGTAAAGAATTAAATTGATGAACTTAAAATATAAGAGATTAAATTGATAAGAGTTTCAAATGTGAAGAATTAAAATAGTTATTTATTCTAAAACTTAGAGAAAACCCCATTTTTTCCCCCTAACATTGACTTGGCGTACAATTACCCCCTCTGACCCTTCAAGTTTCCCAAATTAAACCATGACACTTCAAACGTTTCCCATATCGAATCCTCCATCCCCCTCCGTCACCGCCTACTAACGGTTTTTGCCTACGTGGCACGTTAAGTGCTGACGTGGTCGTTAATAGGTGATGAGGCGAATAGGGAGCCGGTGATGTGGCAACGCTAGTCCAAACGCACCAAGGGGTGTCGTTTTGGCATTAGGGTAGCTCCCAAAATGCTGTCGTTCTTGGTGGGTGCCAGTTGCTCCCAAAACTGTCGTCATTCCTACTGGGCGCATTTCTCCACTGTAAAAACCTACAACGACGCCGTCCGGGTTGGGCGACGAAGTTCATCTCAACAAAACAACAGCGTTGTTCTTGGTTGGTAGGGCAAACATCGAAGAGGAAAACAAGGGTAAGTGTTCGAGAACCTTCATAAAAGCATTTTTTGTCCAAATTTAAAGTAGTTTGTTGAAACATTGGGGTTGTTTGTTGTTGTTTCAACCAAAAAGTTGGAGGCGCGAAAAGAAAAAGGGAAAGATTTTGAAGATTTAGTGCAAATCTTCCATTGAACAGTGGTTCACTACTATAGCAGAATATTTGCAGAACTGACAAGATTCTCTGCAACTTTCTGTAACTTTTTGTAGGTAAGATTCTTCCTATTCCCTTGACCTTTTGTGTTTTGTTGGAAATGAAGTATGCGTGTGTGTTGCGCAACATGTGTGAGTGTATGAATCTACTTTATTGCGGTTACTGTGAGATTGTGAAGGTGAATGTGTTGTCAAAAGGTATTGTCCGAAGTCATGTGATCTCATGTAATGCTTTCAAATAGTTTTTGTTGCCCATATGGTATATTGTCTAATTGTTTAGTGTTAGCAAAGTAAAGCAAACTATAGTGCTATGGTCCTGTTAATGTCTGTAGTTAGGACACTGTATTAAGTTGGTGAATGTGCTAATTATTTCCTCCACTGTATTAGGGATAATGGATGATTATTTCACATTATGCATACACCATGGAGACAGATTTATCCCTGGTCCACCACGTAAGTATAAAGGGGGTTGGGTGGACCACGTGGACTATGTTGATCCTGATAGGTTCAGCCTCACTGTGATAGCTGGTTTACTGAAGGTAGGCTATGCATGGTGGAATCGTGTAATTATGTATTACTTGGGCAAAACACGGATAATGGACAGGTTATGTTAATAACTGATGATGATGCAATGGAGATGGTTAGCAAATATAAAGGGCAAGTTGAGATGGATATTTACGTGGAGCACCCTATTGACACACCAACATACGTTGACAGTGAAGTTGAGGTGTTGGAGAATGAATCCCATATTAGAAGTGGAAGTGATGACAGTTAGGAGGTGTTTTGAGCTAGCAGTGATGATGACATTGTACTGGGTGGAGGTGTTGAGTATTTCACTGATAGTTCCTCTGAGGAATATGATAGTGCAGACGATGAGGCCTATAAAATTGATCCCCATGAGATGGAATATGATTCGGAGGATGAAAACAATGATGGATCAATTGGGAATGATTTTGTAAAGAGGGAAAAATACAAAAATAAAAGAACAGGACAAGCTATTGAAGGCATGGATGAAGGTCACATTGGAAATGGAGGGATAGATGAAGGCATGTGTAAAGGGCCAATTAAAACTTCTAAAGATGCTGCTTATGATTTAATGCATAAAAGTCAAGGTTTGAATTCTCAATAGACTTCTATAAAGCTCTTTATCTATAGCGACGGGCGACTTCGGTTTGCTTCCGTATAATCTCCTCAAGCTCGACAATCTTCTTCTCGGATGACGCTTTGTTGGTAGCAATTCATTCCTCCAAAAATTGTATCCTATTCAATTTATCGGCCGAGGAAGACTAACAAGCACTCAAATCTCCCTCCAATGTCTCGATGTCCGCCAAAGCTTTTTGCAGCTTCTCTTCTGAGATTCGAGCCAAGGTCCTCAGCTCTAATACTTCCTCGGGCGAAGCGGACAGCTCCTTCTCCATATCTTGCACCCGTGACCCAAGCTCCGCCCACTTTGAGACAGCCAGGGATGCCTTGTCTTCAGCAGACTTAATTTTACTTTCGGCGTTGGCTGCTATCCCTTTGGCCGACTCGAGCTCCGCTTTCAAGGCAGTGACCCGCTTCTCAGCGAGGGCAGCTTTCTCCTCAGCTGCCTCCTTCATCACACACATCTCGTCCAACTGAATGCTGGCCCGTTGGTCGGACTCGATGCGGTCGTGAACTATTTAGATTATACCCAAACTGCGACGGAGGCGTTAGGTTTGTTCTTTGATAAGCCAAACCTGATCGAAGAAGCTATTAGCGACTTGGCTCAACATCACGGCTGATTGAACGTGTTCAAATTCTGCAAGCAAACCCTCGGGGTCAAGGCGAGCACTTGACCTACCCTGTGAATAAAATAAATAAAATGTTAAGAACAGAAGATGAAACATAAACAGGGCGCACGAAGATATACCGGTGAAGTAACAGCACATTTGCCAAATCGACCGACCCTTTTCTCAGTGTCGGCCACAGCAGGAGGACCGCCCATTTCCTACAACTGGGGATCGGACATCGTCTAATGAAACTCCATACTTGACTCCAAAAAAAAAAAAAAAATATATATATATATATATATATATATATATATATATATATATATATATATATATATATATATGATGAGTCATAAGCCATGCTACAAGAAAGAATGAATGAAGAAAACATGCGCGGACTCCCTTATCTAACCTTCGACCGGACTCCGACCGGCGAGCAATTTCTTCTTAGACCCCTTCCTGATTAAGGGGGCCATGCTTCTTCACCCCTGACCTCTGAAGCAGACCTGGCGTCAGCACCATCAGCGTCGGGGGACCTTTCTAGGTTGATTGAATTTTCAAGTGAAGAGGGTGGAGGGACCTCATCTGACCGCGGTTTCTTTGACATTGTTACATTCTTCGCTTCTCGCTTAGAAGAGGAGGTACCGACCTTCCTCTTCCTCGTTACCCCGCTCATCTCGCAGCTTGACCAGGCTAGTAACATCATCAAGTTAGGCGTAGTCTTTCGATCTGCAGCCATAATCGAACCGCGTTAGTGTAAAAATAATAACAACAATAATGATAACAAAGCGATTAAAGGCGTATACACCAATGTAACGGGCGGCACGGTAAAAAGCTTTCGTCGGGTCGGAATAAACCTTGGCCTCTAGCTCTTTAACTAAATAAAGTGCGGCAGGGCCAAGGTCGGCTGTTGACACGTCTTCGACCCGCCCAAAATTCTTCCGCCATCTAAGCAAGAATTTTGCCTTCCTATTTTCATCAATAAAGAAAGGACTACCGGATTGGGGCTCCACCACCCGGAAGAACCACTGCTTGAACTATTTAGCATATTCTTTCGCTGGGAGTATTAGTGACCTCCCTCTATTGGCAGAGAAATGTAGATAACCGACTTCACGCTTTTTAAGGTTTATCAAAGAGTAAAAATAGAAGAAAATGTTGGCTCGAGGAGGTCTATTTAGCTCTGCACATATCTTTTGAAAAGCATGGAGAGTCGCCCACGAGTTGGGATGAAGTTGGGTTGGAGCTATTTCGAGGGTTCTAAGGATTTTCATCTTGAAGTTATTGAAGGGAAGAAGCACTCCACACCGATAAGAGTAATACAGATACCAGGTAAAGAACCTATCCCCGTACTTACCTTCACTAACCCTAACTCCGGGGAGGGGGGAGGGCAAGCCGCTATGTTAAAGCCATTTGTTGCCCCTGAGGACCTACACAGAGAGTTCCTAATGGGATCTAGATTACCCTCGGTTAGAAGGAAGCTAGTAGCTACGATATCTTGGGTCACCCACTAAGCCTCCTTCAGGTCGTTCGCAGTAAGGGCATCGTCCGACTTCAGGTCGTCTATGTTAGCAAAATTGGGGGCAAATGTGACCCCAACGTCGTCAATCTCATGTAACATGCAGGGAACCGCAACGGTTATGGGGGAGGTATCGTCGCCAGAGGCGGCGCTAGTCACAGGAACTCCCTCAGGCACCTCGAAACCCAACTCACTGACCATAGCCATATATAAAATTACAGTTGATTCTCAAATTAAAGCAGTAAGCGAACACAAAGCAACAGAGGTGAGCAAACCTGGAAAGAAACGGACATACGACGAGGACAGGAAACCTACGAAAGTTGTCAGAAAGATGGAGAAAGCGCCGGAGCAAAAACGATTACAGAGGCAGAAAAAAGGGGAACAGTAGAGAAAACAGTAAAACTAGGGGGGACCACTTATATAAACAATGGGTACAGCGACCATATGAATTCAAAAAGGTAACGGTACAATTGAGAAGCGCTTCGAAAGATGGTATACATGTTGATAATGACAAAGTAATGATGACTAATAAATACACGCAACAACAATAATAAATAAATAATAGTTATATCGAAAACCCAAAAGCGGCGCTATTTGGTGGAAGGATCAAGGCAATCGACTAGTCTTGTCGGGTCACCTTAGAAAGCAGCATGTCATAATAGCAATAATAAATAAACTGTTCGTTTAGTCTAGGTGTTTTGGCTAATATAGCTCGGGCGCTTGACAAGTCCAACACCTGACCTGGGGGGCAAATGTTGTGGACCCTTCCCTCTCCCCATATGGGCCACGTTAGTGGGCCCAATGGTAGGCCCAGTCCTTGCATCAAGCACTGATATATAAGATCGAAAAACCCTAATCCAAGGAACCACATGAAGAACCAGACAACCAGTCCCAGCCATCATCCATCCTTTCACCCGTTATAGCTTGGACAACCCTCAGAAACCAGGATCAACCTTCACATGTCAGTTGACATTTTAGTAGTGTTTTACATGTTTAAAATATTTTTTTACTCTTGGCTATTTATAATTTATAAAATTTCTCTTTTATTTTCTAAATTATTGGTTCTTGACTCTAGGAAGCACAGGAAAGCCCAAGGGAGTTACCCTTAGCCATGGAGCTTTTATCGTACAGTCTCCTGCAAAAATTGCCATTGTTGGTTACAGTGAGGATGATGTATGTCATTCCCTATGACATGAATTTTCTTCTAGATCGAAAAAGCTTACCATTATAAGAACTCAAGGCTGTTCAGATTAAGATTTCACACGCTAGCAGAGTTTGATGACTGATTAAACTGAAGCAGCTAAAAAAGATAAAGTTCTCAATGATTCTTCATTTTGATGTGTAACAGATCTATCTACATACTGCTCCATTATGCCATATTGGTGGATTATCATCAGCCATGGCCATGCTAATGGCTGGAGGTTGCCGTGTGTTGATGCCAAAGTTTGACGCACAAAGTGCTGTTGAGGCGATAGAGCAATATACTGTGACATCTCTAATCACAGTTCCTGCAATATTGGTCGATATGATTTTGTTAATTAGGTATATTCCAGTGTCCAATGCTCTTCAGGGCTATGCTTATATAGAATATGACTTTACAGTATTATAGAGTATAGCTTGCATTTTATATTGACAATTTCTAAACTGAAAGTTTCTTTGAAAAAAATTTTGCTGCGTTGACTTTGCATTTTCTTACACTTGATAAAGCTTGTTTTTAACTTATTTTCTGGGTTCCTACCATACTCTATTAGGAAGAAGGGGGCCTGGAAAGGGGGAGAAACTGTCAAAAGAATACTGAACGGAGGTGGGAGTCTCTTTGTTGAGCTCATCAAGGATGCTAGCATCTTCTTCCATAAAGCAAAGCTTATCTCAGCTTATGGTAGGTCTCTCTTATCCCAATTTGTTATGTCAAATAATTGATCTAAACACTTCTTTATAAGATTTTCTTATAAGATCTCTTGGAAATTGGTATCACTGAATATGACCAGAGTTAGTTGGCATCAGTAGTAACATGACATTTAACATTAGCAGACTTTTAATAAGAACTTTCAGGCCATTGCATGACTTAGTATACATTTATTTGAATATATGATAAATCCATTATGATTACAAGTAACTTACAATAGTGAGTTAAAGAATGCATACTTCTGTTGTTTAAACTTTTGACGAAGAAAAGCTTGTGACCCTCATATTTTCCCTCCTCTTCTCCCTCTTGTACAACAGTCAACAAATGGAAGTCCTTACATTTTTTTCATTGTGATCTGTCTTACTTGTGAAAGGGATGACTGAGACATGCTCTTCACTAACGTTCTAGACCCTCTATGACCCAACACATGATACCACCAGCTAGCATCTTCAGGTGGTTGATAAAACAACATCTGATCTTCACCACCCACAAGGTGTCTGCCTTGGCAAGGCTGCACCCCATGAAGAACTGAAGTTATGTGTGGACGACTCTGGCCATACTGGAAAATTTTTAACTAGAGGACCACATATAATGATCGGGTATTGGGGTCAAATTCCACTAAACTCATCAGATCCCATGAATGAAGTTTGGCTCGATACAGGTGACATTGGATCGATTGATCCTCACGGTAATCTTTGGCTGATTAGACGAGCAAATACTAGGATCAAGAGTGGTGGGGAGAACATTTACCCTGAAGAGGTATTGCAAATGGCATTATACATATCCACATCTTTATAAGTAGAAGCAAGAAAGAGTTGGCTACTTTACATTGTTGTTCTTTCAAAAGAGGCTTACAAGTAGAATAGAACAAATAATTATGTCGATGTTACAACGAAAGATTTCTATTTAACATGTCCAAATTCATGTTTACTGTCCTTACTCCTTATGATGCCGAGGAAAAGTAAATATGTTGTTTGTTTGAAGCAGGTTGAGGCAATTCTACTTGAACATCCAGGAATTGCTGGTGCTGTTATTATGGGAATCCCAGATGCTCGCCTGACGGAGATGGTTGTAGCGTGTATCCGACTAAGAGAAGTGTTATGGACCTGGAGTACCCAAAGAAAGCCCACAAAGCCCATATCTTGCCCTATAAGCCCAGACCTTGTTGGCCCTCTTCCTCCCTCTCATTCTGATCCTTCACTCACGGCGAGCCCTCAAAAACCCACACAACATTGGTGCGGTGAGCTCAAGTGGTAAGAGGCGTCCCTCTTCAGGGAACAAAACCTCTAGGCCTGGGTTCGAGACCAACCTCGCCCTACCTAGAGGACAATACCTTGGGGCCTGGCCCCAACAAGAAGATTGGCAATGGTCAGAGCAATCTATTTCAGATAAAGAGCTTCACCTATCCAGAGAGCATCTCCACCAATATTGTATGGAAAAGAAATTAACTAGGTATGTCATTTTAAGATGGCTGCTAAGCTATTTCTCTCCTTCAAAGGGAAAGTACTACACCAATAATAAAATTCTTTGACACAATTAAACTCAAATGTTATCAGTTGTTTTGGAATTTAACCATATGAGTCCTGCCAAAACTCCTTGGGGAGTGATGTAAGGAAATGGATTTAGTGACTTTGAAAGTCACCAATTTAAGAGAGAGAATCAGAGTAAGGATCTCTCTTCTCCTTCTTCCTTTCTTTTTCTTATGTCGATGACTTTTAAAATGAGAAGACCTTAGCCTATGATGTTGCGCTACCCTCCTAGATACTTCGTAGGCATGGTCGTTCAAATCCTTATTATAGTGTTTATCAGTGATTATCTACAGCTTTGGATATTTGTACATAACCCCTAATGTGATCTATATTTTTAATGATTATTCAGGTTCAAGATACCAAAAATATTTATTTGAGCGGAGGAAGCCTTTTCCACTCACAACCACAGGAAAATTAAGAAGACACCAAATCCAGAAGGAAGTCATAGCTCAGCTGCAATCTCTGCATAGCAACCTATGAACATCTCAATTAATCATCTGTATGATTATGTCCCAATCTCCTTTTTTAATTAGACATGGCTTAGTTCATCACCTCCAACATTGGTGAGAGAACAACCTCTCAAATCACTTGTTATTCAATTGTATAATCCTGTAATTCATATGCCAAGCACATTCTAGTTTAGGAAATTGAGGGCTTTCTATGAGATCCTCAAAGACTAAGAGAGTTTAGGATGTGTTTTTGGTGCCACTGTCACCCAAATTAAAGAGGAGACAATGTCTTCTTTGGCTTTATTTGATAAACAAATCATAAATAATAAATTCACTCTAGTTTCAAAAAGTTTCACAAGCATTTTGTAACATCCCAAAATTTATAAGGAAGAATATAAATCTACATTAGAGTAATTTAACTAGTGGTATGTTTGCTAAATGCAAATGAGAAGTGTGGGAATATTGAGAATATGTATGAGGATGACATTTATGTGTACATGAACATATAGCTAGAAAATGGATGTTATATATATTTATATGATTGTATATTAGTGTAACATCCTTCTATTTCATTCATGATAGCTACATATAAAATGTAATGTGATTTCATAACATGACCAAAGACCATGGGATTTAAATTCTATCTTAATTGATGAAACATGATTGAAAGGTTAATGGTGTGAACTCTTGGTTGCTTTCTATTGAATATGCTTAGGTAAGTATGATTCTCATTATCATAAAAATGAAGTGAACTAAGAGGAATGAACCTTGAACAATTAATCAAGGAATTAAAGAGTTAAAAATATGGTATAATTAGTGCAAATAGATTAAATAGCTACCTAAGTGAACTACTAGTTAGGGAGATGGTTAGAATGAGACTAAATTGGTCCCAATTGGACCACATGGAGGCAGCAGCTAACCTCCACAAGGACCCACGCCTCTTGCATGCTTGGGACACCTAGAAAGTGTGCAATTAAAGAGGACACTCCCACCAATCATAGCTTGATAATATGCTATAGTATGATAATGGTATACTTGATATTTTGTATGATTTTGAGGGCAAATAATAGAGACAATAAAAGAGATGCATGTGAGGCTTGCACATGAAGGAGTTCAGCTGAAGGCTTTAGCCCACTCCCCTTAATATCCACGTCACTCCCTTGCACTAGTCACTAAAGTTAGCTTAAGCTTGGTCAAAGTCTCAACTAAGTTGGTCAAAGTGTCAACCAATGAAGTGGTGACACTAGGCAAGGCTTGTGTGCATGACCTTAGGATATTTATGCACACAACAAATGAAGAAAAATTGAGAGGCTTCTAGACAAGGGAAGGTCGGCAAACTCAAGGGCTGCAAGGAGGAGAGAAAAGAAATAAAAAGGGAAAGAAGAAGGGGAAGGCGTGGAGAAGAGAGGAAGGGAGACAAGAGAGAAAATAAGCTTGTGTGAACACTAGGAGGTCTTGCTACCTCAATCACCTGAACCAGCCATCTAATTAGCCTCAAAAGAGAAGGAGAGCTGCCATAGAGACTTTGGAAGAAAAACCCTAGAGCTGCTCAAGAGAGAATTGAAGATAACAGGTAGTTAGTTTAATTCAAGCATGGGTAATTGGTCTAATTCAAGCATAGGTTATGGTGTTCTTGTATGCTGAAAATTCTGCACTCTTGCTGTTGCTAGTTCTTGTCCCTTATGTACTATGATTTAATGTCATTTTTGTGTGTGTGAATGGATGCTGGATTGCTATTCTTTTGATGGTTTAGTGCTATATATGTTCTGCCCTAAAAAGAAGCATGCAAACTCACAAAGGGTTATGAGAAGAGTATGAAGAAAGTTGTGTAACCTTGAGGTAGGGGTGTGCCAAAAATGAAAGTAAAGGTGGCATCTATGGACATAATGGATGATTAGTGCCAAAAGGGCGCACTAAACATGGTTCATATGAGTGATTAGGGCTAAAAGGGCGCACTAATCATGCTTCAACAAGCAGTGGTGCCAAAAGGACGCACCAACCCATGTATGATGTCCATAATGATCCCTAAGCTTGGTTATGCCTCTTTCTTTG
This sequence comes from Bauhinia variegata, assembly GCA_022379115.2. Classification (NCBI taxonomy): domain Eukaryota; kingdom Viridiplantae; phylum Streptophyta; class Magnoliopsida; order Fabales; family Fabaceae; genus Bauhinia; species Bauhinia variegata. The sequence continues at coordinate 7,455,438 of CM039438.1, read as the reverse complement.
TAATTTCTTCGAATTAACCTTAGTTTATGACATCCTTGAGCCTTGTTTGGATGGACTAACTACTGGGAAATCATTGATTTCTCATATTATGAGTGTTGGTGATTTTATGCAGGTAAAGATTCAAAAGAGGTAAATCAAGAATAGCTTGTGTTGCTGGCTGTTTTCTATGTAATTATTGATGACCTTATGTAATAAATGCTTGAGGTTATGTGATGTAATTTGAATCATATCTAGAGAACTTTATAATGGACATTTAATTCGTGTATACTATGTACTCATGTGACTCATAGAAATGATAAATATGGATTTGTGCACCTTGTGCTGAAATTTTGTTTTCTGGCCAGCTTGAGATCACGAACTATTAATACCTTAAAATTATGAGATAATTACATGAAATTATTTTCAAAATCTCATGAAATACTATACTTCATGCATACCAAATTTCAGAATTTTTGGCTTAGCCAATTAATACAGAAAATTCTTCAAAGTTACACTTCAGGATTTTTACCGGTAAACAGGACAGTTTACAAACTTTGCTAAATTGACTCATCAAATCAACGAAATTTTCTAAAAAAAATTTTCCACATGTTCTAGACACATTGAAATTGTATTCTAGAGCTTTTCATAAATTTTAAACATTTATACACCACGTTTCTAGATTTTGCAAGAAAACAGGACAGCAAGCTGTCAAAGTCTGAAAGCTGTCCACTTGAAATCAAAACTTTTTTATTTAATTTCCTTAGTGAATTGATATCAATGGAAGGTGTTTTCACAAATTTGAAAGTTAAAATGGGATGTTACACATTTCTTATGATGCAATTTTGAGAGGAGATTAAGGCTAAAAATAATATTGATGACCTACAATATTTTGTATCAAATCTCATGAATGTGAGCTCAATGTAAAAGATGTGCCTTTTAAGTTTGCACAAGGAGAGACTCAACAGTGATACGGAAAATTCTACTAACAATGTTTTTTTTCTTCCATTGTTACAAAAAAAAAAGTTTACATAAGTTAATTTCCAAAAGCTAGCTTAAAGATTATTTACAAATATAAATTATTTATCAATGAAATTTTTATATTAATAATTTTACCAATTAAGTAATAATATTTTTTAAATATGAGAATCATCTACAATTCATATAAGAAATAATAAAATGACCAACTCAAAATTTTTTAATTTTTTTGTGTTGTAAGATACAAATTTTTTAATACTAACTCAAATGTCTAGTAGTAGAGCTAAATTTGATTCTAAATATAATAATATTAAAATTTTATTTTTGTAAAATTACGTCACTATGTCAAATTACTTTTTTTAAAAAACTTTTTAATTTACAAGTTACCAAGTGTTAAAGTTTATTCTAATTTTATTGGGCTTGAAATAAAATAAAAAAAATTCTGTAATTTTTTATCAAAATAAAAACGTACTTTTTTTAATATTAATTTTAATTATTTAAAAATAAATTATATTTAATTTTAAAATAATAAAAATATCAAATTATTTCTTCAAAAAGTCTCTGACTAATAATGATAATGGTAACCATGTGAGATTACTGTTATTATCTTGTCCATAGTTAACGGAAAGACATTGTCTTTCTATGTCTGTACGTGGCATGTCGCATGTATTATTTACCGACGTGCCATATTTGATGCTTTCTTAGTATTTAAGGAAGGCATCCATGCTTTCTTAGTACAGACATTGTCTTTCTATGTCTGTACGTCGCATGCTTTCTTAGTATGAAGATAAGAATTCCATGGAATTCTTGACCAAAACTATCACTTTATTTTTTTTTCACTTTAAAAAAGAAAACTTTCTTTGATGGAATCTGACGAAATCAAAGCCAATACAAACAAAATGGCTGTGTACCATTCTTTTTCCTATTTAATATATGGTTATGCTAATGGCTATGGCTATGTAATAAATCGCATTTCGTAAATGCATGAACCATTAGGGTCTACTTGTTCCAACTCTCTCCCGCTCTTGCCAAATCGTCTACTCCAACCTTTCCTGGAATCTGGATTTGCTTGCTGCTGCTAAGCCCTGAAAACAAGTACGAGAATCCAGAGATTTTTGTCCACAAAGCTGTTTCAAAATTTCCAACTGTCGTCTTGGGATTTTCAGGCATTTTTTCACTGTCCCAAAAGGTTAAAATTCGTATATGATGCGCGGATTCAGTCCTGTAAGTTTTGCTCTTGTTGAACCTTGTTTTTTGTTGTTTGAAATTATTGTTGAAGCAAAAACCAGCATTGGAGCTCAAACTAATCTGTATAGACTCCCTTGAAGCTTGATTTTCAATTCACCTTGCATTTGAGCTTCTCGGTTTTGTTTCATTCCCAGAAATAGCTAAAAATTTGAAAATTTTAATGAGTTTACTCAACTGAATTGAATCCCAATTTAGTTACTTTTGGAAGCAAATGGCACAGGAGTTGAGATTTTAATTCTTCTACTTTTACATACTATTTAAACAATCAAATATATCTTTCTCTTCTAATTTGCTTTCTGTTGTTGGGAATTGTTGTATATTACATATAAGGGAATATTTGAGTGGGTTCAGTACTTCCATAGTGCAATTATATTTCTTTGTTTAGATCCTTTTCTTAGTCTGTCAATGATTTCTCTTATGCTTTCTTCTTACTATGCAGTGCTACTGGTTTTGACTTGTGTTCAAATGGGCATAAACTGCTGATACTTATCTCGGAAGAGGCAATACATTTTGTACAGTTCTTACCATTATGGATAACGGTGGGCGGGTCAGTGATTATGGCCGGGAAGATGAGAGTCCGGTTGATATCATTATGGATGATTTGGAGGCTTGTTTTGATGACATTGAGGGACGGTTGACCATCTCTAGGATGGTTAGTGACTCCGTCATTAAGGGCATGGTTATTGCGGTTGAACAAGAGGCAGCTGAGAGAATTGCGAAGAAAGAATCGGAGCTGGTTGAGCTAAGGAAACTGCCACATATTTACCATGTCAGTGATGATGAAACTAAAACTCCAGTAGTTTACAAGGAACCTCAAAGAGCTGTAGGTGCTGGAGAAGACCAAGATAGACTGATAGGGTATGTCCAAAGTTTTAGAATTGCAGCTAATGAACAATTAGAGCAGCTGAAGAAAGAATTAAATCAACTAAGAGGGGTTAGTTCTATCAGAAGAATTAGTTCAGGTTCTGAATTGGTAGGACTAGGTGGTATTTTGCAAGAGAAGGTCCCTGGAAGATGGATTTATATTGATAAAACTTTTGAAAGTCTAGAAGATACTATAAACAGTTTCTGCAGAGGGATGGAAGTTATGGGTCAGTTATCAAATAAAACATTTGCTGAATGGCAGCAGGAACAGGAATTTCGATCAGAAATTGAAGGGATGGTGATTGGCAATTGCATCCGGAACTTGCAGCAAGAGTTTGAGCAGAAACTATTGGACCAAAATACTCAAATTTATGACTCTGAAAGTGTAAATTGGTTGGACAAATTTAAAGAGATCTCAGGCTTGCGTCAGGAATTGGATTCAATTTCTAAAACAATTTCTGTTTATGAAAATGGGCAGCTTATTTCTTATAGTTCCTTGGAGAATGGTGATGAATGGTGTAACAATAAGAGGACTGACCATTTCCATCGTAGGCTTTCAACAGATCACTCATCACCTTCAGCTCTGGAAGGAGATGGCAATGGTGAGGACTCAAGGAACAACAAACCTGAGAATTTGGATTCTGTCTCACTGAAGCACTTGTCTAAAGAGGAACTGATGACACACTATAATTCTGAGATAACTAAGATGAGAAGAGACCATGAATCTCAAGTGCAGGAGAAGACTGAAGAAAATATCCGCCTTAAGGGGGAACTTCTTAGAGAACGAGGTTCTTCCTCACCAATGAAGAAGGATAAGGAGTTTGATATGCTAAGAAAAAAAATCCCTGATTTCATTTCAAAATTAGATAACATCCTTATTGGAAATGAGAAAGGGCATTTGTTCAATGAAAACATTGAGTCCCTTAGCACTTTGAAGGATAGGTTGGATTCCCTACATTCCGAGAATCACCGACTCAGGGACACACTTACGGATAAGAAAAAGGAATTTAAGAGTATTTCATCACAGCTTTCTGATGCCGTGGAGAAATTATCACAACAACAACTAACAGAGAAAAATTTGTTGCAGAAGATTCAGAAGCTTGAGTGTGATATAGGTGACTCAGATGCTGAATTTTCAATTATTCAACATGTATATAAATGTCTCCTTGAGGAGATTTTGGGTGAATTCAGAAGAACTGTTGAAGAGTCATATCTGAAGCCTACTTTCATGGAAGAAATGTATGAAATTAAAATCAAAGAAGTTGGGCATGAGGTTCAACCTTCTTGCAAGTCTGAAATTGACGATGCAGATATGGAGTCTGTTATTAGGCTAGGTCTCTTGGAACTTATATTTAAAGAAACTCTGATTAATGCTGAACATAAAGTTAGAAGCTTGAATGCAGAATATGTTAAAGAAAATCATATTCGAGTTAATCTGGAAATGGAATCAATTAAAAACAAAGAAGCATTAAGATTGGAGGCTGCTGAGAAAGAGAAGCTAAACCAAGAAGTGCTCATGCTGATGTCAAAGTTGGAAGAAAAGGATAAGGCAGCACAGGAAGTAGCAGTTACAAACGAAGAAGCACTAAGATTGGAGGCTGCTGAGAAAGAGAAGCTAAAACAAGAAATGCTCATGCTGATGTCAAAGTTGGAAGAAAAGGATAAGGTAGCACAGGCAGTAGCAGAAGCAGTGGTAGTTGAGATAAGAAAGATGGACTTAGCCTCAGGTAAGTTGGCTGAGGCACTGAAGGAAGTTGATCAATATAAAGAAAAAATGAATGAGTTACATCAAAACCTTGAACAAAGAACAAAGGAGCTTAGAGAAATTGATGAAGAAAGAAAAGTACTTCATGCTCTCACACAAGAGAAACAGGATGCGTTAACACAGATTGAAGCAAGGGAAATGGAGACAAGGAAGCAAATGGGATCAACAATTGTTCTTGCCCGTGAATTATTAACAGCAGTTTCTGGTTTTGAATCTAGAGCGAATAAAGATATTTCAAGAAATTGTTCAAGGTATTCAATAATTCTGTTAATGCCTCTTTTATCTAATAGAAGAATAATTGTGTTGATGCATGCACTCTTTCTTTAGTACAATGTGATATCAATTTATTTTTAACTACCATTTGTATGGTTGCTTCTCAGTTTTTTACCAGTTTTCATAGATTTCCTGCAATCATAAATTGTAAAAGCTTCTATGAACTAACAAGTTCATCAAGCATACTTAACCTAGAAAAGTCTCATTTTATGATATATTCTTGTTATTTAATAATGTGTTTGCCTTTGTATTATTCTGAATGTGAAATAATCTAACAATCAAAGAGATACTTAATGTGTTGCAGAAATATCTGAGCAAATTTGATGAGCATGAATCTGTTAATTGTGAAAATGTATCTTGGGAGTTTTGTTGTCTTTCATTGGAGGAATACTTGTGATTTTTTTTAAAACATTCCGCTGTGCTTCTGATGCTCTGCTAGACTTCATTCTCTGTCAAAAGAACATATCTTTCATCTTATATTTTCAAATTCATATTTTCTAATTTTGTTGCCAGAGTTGAGAGCATGAGTTCTGTGTTCCATTGCCATATTAAGAAAGCCAATATACTTAAAACCAATGGATTGCTGTACAAGCAGAGGCTAGAAACAAGTTGTTCTAACCTTGAGAAGGCTGAAGTAGAGGTACGTAATCAGAAAATCACATTTATTAATCAATTCCATGTACTCGTTCATTGATAGAGACAGAGAGAGAGAGTATATCATTGGCATTCTATTTATGTGCAACCTATATAATCATAATCTTTGTAGAGCAAATAATCTAAACTTAATCTGCATATAATTCTAGTCCAAGATATGTAACAAAATCCCAAGGTCCAAATGAATAAACCCCAAATTTTTACTAATAATTAAACCCTAATTGCTATTTACAATCACTAATTCAAAATTACAGTACTCAGGAATTAATGCAATCAGCATAATTATCACCACTGCTGTTGTGGTCAAATTTTTGTTTGCAATACTCAATAACAAGATTCTACTACTACTCTATATTTATAAGTATTAAACTTTCAGTAAACATTACACATCTGGTCAAAATTTTGGCCTCCTAAATCCACAGGAATCAAATGTGACCAGCTCCTTTAGTTAATAAGGGCACCATCTCCCCACTCCCCTATCTCGCTGTTTCCAAGCCATTGAGCTATGCAAACACAAATAATTGTGGGTTTCCAAATTGCTAGGAAAATATAAGAGGATAAGGCTTTATCTGGCTTTAGTATCAGAAATAGGTTATTGGTGATAAATCTATATTACTTACAAGTTAGGGAGGCTCTTCCAGGAAGGAAACACAATGTAGATATGTAGACGGATGACTTTGGGGCCAAAAAAAAAAAACCTGTACAGACATGCCTTGGGAATAAGTTGTGCGTTTTCATTGATTATATGGGAAGTATAGGATATTATTGAGAAACAGATTTTGGACCTAACTATCAGATTTCATTTATGATAAGTTGGGAGTTTCCTGTCCACAGAATTAATAACTTCTCTGAATTCTGATTATGTCTCAGATTACTATAATCATGAAATTCAGTTTGATACTCAAATTCAAAAAAAAAAAAAAAATTAAACGTACTTGAGAAGACTACTTCTTTTTCATTGTAATAGTTCTTGAATTCTGATTATGGCCTAATATGTTTTAAACCTGGGGTGCTTATATTGCATTCTACGCTGATGTTTCAGGTTGATCTTCTGGCCGATGAAGTCAATACTCTTCTTAGCTTTCTTGAAGAGATATACAAAAAACTTGATCACTATTCACCCATATTGCAGCATTACCCTGGGGTAAGAACCTTCGCCATACCTTTCTCCTTGAAGACTTTATTTAAGGCCTATGCCTCTAATATTATTAGTATTCTCTTGCTGATTATATCTCTTTCTAGATGGACAACTTTTTTGAACCTTTATGAAGGCAATGGCCGCTTGACATAACACTGTTGAAAACTTCCAAAATTTTGCCTTTTGGCTTTGGGATTTTTGAAAAATTATGATAAACATTTCATGAATTTATATTAATTTTTATTGTTATGTTTGATGTCTCTGGAAAATCATGTTTATCGGTACTGCTTTTCAATTGACAACAATTTATTTTTAGCTTCATCTGGTTGCCAACAATCTTACTTTAAGTTACTGAATTCGATTGCCTATGGTGGTGTCTGCTTTAATCACTGCTTCACGGGATTTTGAAATGTTAATTGGTAGAAGAATTAGGTACTATCCCACAACTATTTTTCATGCTGATTTATGCCATGTGACTAGTCAAAATGTACTCGTAGGTTGTAGCTTTCCCTTCCTGAAAAGTGTAAATTGTTGTCTGCAAGTCCATGTAAGAATGCGTCCGATAATTGGCCTGGGTTTTGCAGATTACTGAGATTCTGGAGCTTGTAAGAAGAAAGTTAATTGGAGAGTCTAGAATCCCTGCTTGATCTTATGATATGTTTTTTCCCAGGTAAACAAACATCCGATAGAAAGTTGATAAGAAGTACCACCATAGTATTAATTTGCTCTTTTCTTTTTTCCTGCATAGTTATTTATGTGGAACAATGCCTGTTGCATAATTTATTTTGGTCCTTGCTGTTCTCTGTTCAATGGCAACACTGTGGAAGTACCAACAAAGGAATCCAGATTGCATACCTTCCGCTGTTCTTCTGATGCCGGAGACCGGTTGATTGTACAGTTTGTCCAGAAAAGAAACAGACAGCTATCAGAAACAACATGTTCAACGTTTGCAAAGCCTTCAAGGAACTCCATTTCTGAGACACAAGAATGCTTAATACAGCTCTAGTTTTGTGATACAGGAATGCTTTATATTTTGTCTAAGAGACAATGCCCTCTTCCCTTGTCTCTGCGAAATCCTAAGTTGTCCTGCACTCTTTGTAATGCATAGTTACTATTACTCTATAAGCTTGAAGTTTTTTTTTTTTTTGTACATGTTCTTTAGTACAAAAGAATAGAAGGGGAAAGTAGTCAATACTTTCAAAATGATTTTGAAAAAATATATTCTAGTTTGGTGCTGACAAAGTCATCATTTCAGATAATATTCTTTGTCTCGTGATAAAAATTAAAGGAAATATTTATTTTAATTTTTCATATTTAAAATTATTATTAATTTGGTCGATCAAATTTTAAGTTTATTAATTTAGTTTCTTAGACTTTAAGTTTGTAAATTTAGTTTTTTACACTTAAAACTTTAATCATTTTAATTTTTTAAATTTATTAATTTAATTTCTCATATTTCAAAAATATTAATAAGTTAAGGGACGAAATTAATAAAAATTTTGAAGTGTAAATGACTAAATTGATAAATTTCAAGTTGAAGGACAAATTTAATTAAGATTTCAAGTATAAAAAAAACTAAATTGATAAAAATTTTAAGTGCAAGGGACCAAAATAGTTATTTCAAATATAAAGAATTAAATTGATGAACTTAAAATGTAAGGAATCAAATCAATAAAAGTTTCAAGTGTGAAGGACCAAAATAGTTATTTTAAATGAAAAGAATTAAACTGATGAACTTAAAATATAATATATCAAATTGATAAGTGTTTTAAATGTGAAGAATTAAAATAGTTATTTATTCTAAAACTTAGAGAAAACCCCATTTTTCCCCCCTGACATTGACCTGGTGTACAATTACCCCCTAACACTTCAAACGTTTTCCATATCGAATCCTCCATCCCCTTCCGTCACCACCCACTAACGATTTTTGCTTACGTGGCACGTTAAGTGTTGACGTGACCGTTAATAGATGATGTGGCAGCACTGGTCCAAACGCACCAAGGGGTGTCGTTTGGGCATTAGGGTAGCTCCCAAAACATCGTCGTTCTTGGTAGGTGCCAATTGCTCCCAAAAATGTCGTCTTTCCTGTTAGGCGCATTTCTCCACTGTAGACGTCGTCTGGGTTAGGCGAAGAGGTTCATCTCAACAAAACAACGGCATCGTTCTCGGTTAGTAGGGCAAACATCGAAGAGGAAAACAAGGGTAAGTGTCCGAGAACCTTCGTAAAAGCATTTTTTGTCCGAATTTAAAGTAGTTTGTTGAAACATTGGGGTTGTTTGTGGTTGTTTCAAGCAGAAAGTTGGAGGCGCAAAAAGAAAAAGGGAAGGATTTTGAAGACTTAGTGCAAATCCTCCATCGAATAGCGGTTCACTGCTATAGCAGAATATTTGCGTAACTGACAAGATTCTCTACAACTTTCTACAACTTTTTATAGGTAACATTCTTTCCATTCCCTTTACCTTTTGTGTTTTGTTGGAAATGAAGTATGTGTGTGTGTTGCGCAACATGTGTGAGTGTATGAATCTACTTTATTGCCGTTACTGTGAGATTGTGAAGGTGAATGTGTTGTCAGAAGGTATTGTCCGAAGTCATGTGATCCCATGTAATGCTTTTAAATAGTTTTTGCTACCCATATGATATATTGCCTAATTGTTTAGTATTAGCAAAGCAAAGCAAACTATAGTGTTGTGGTCCTGTTAATGTCTGTAGTTAGGACACTGTAGTGGTGTGGTCTCATACGTGTCTGGTCTATGTTAATTAAGTTGGTGAATGTGCTAATTATTTCCTCCACTGTATTAGGGACAATGGATGATTATTTCACATTATGCATATACCATGGAGGTAGATTTATCCCTGGTCCACCATGTAAGTATGAAGGGGGTTGAGTGGACCACGTGGACTATGTTGATCCTGATAAGTTCAGCCTCACTGTGATAGCTGGTTTACTGAAGGATATAGGCTATGCAGGGGTGGAATCGTGCAGTTATATATTACATAGACAAAACACGAATAATGGACAGGTTATGTTAATAACTGATGATGATGCAATGGAGATGGTTAGCAAATATAAAGGGCAAGTTGAGATGGATATTTACGTGGAGTACCCTATTGACACACCAACATACGTTGACAATGAAGTTGAGGTGTTGGAGAATGAATCCCATATTAGAAGTGGAAGTGATGACAATTAGGAGGTGTTTTGAGCTAGCAGTGATGATGACAGTGTGCTGGGTGGAGGTATTGAGTATTTCACTGATAGTTCCTATGAGGAATAAGATAGTGCAGACGATGAGGCCTATAAAATTGATCCCCATGAGATGGAGTATGATTCGGAGGATGAAAACAGTGATAGATCAATTGGGAATGATTCTGCAGAGAGGAAAAAAGACAAAAATAAAAGAACAGGACAAGCGGTTGAAGGCATGGATGAAGGTCACCCTGGAAATAGAGGGATAGATGAAGGCACATGTAAAGGGCCAATTAAAACTTCAAAAGATGTTGCTTATGATTTAATGCATAAAAGTCGGGGTTTGAATTCTCGATAAACTTCTATAAAGCTCTTTATGTAGTTGAGGAAAGACTTTAATATCAGTGTCAGTTGACATTTTAGTAGTGTTTTACATGTTTAAAATATTTTTTTACTCTTGGCTATTTATAATTTATAAAATTTCTCTTTTATTTTCTAAATTATTGGTTCTTGAATCAAGGAAGCACGGGAAAGCCCAAGGGAGTCACCCTTAGTTATGGAGCTTTTATCGTACAGTCTCTTGCAAAAATTGCCATTGTTGGTTACAGTGAGGATGATGTATGCCATTCCATATGACATGAATTTTCTTCTAGATCGAAAAAGCTTACCATTATAAGAACTCAAGGCTGTTCAGATTAAGATTTCACACGCTAGCAGAGTTCGATGACTGATTAAACTGAAGCAGCTAAAGGAAGATTAAGTTCTCAATGATTCTTCATTTTGATGTGTAACAGATCTATCTGCATACTGCTCCATTATGCCATATTGGTGGATTATCATCAGCCATGGCCATGCTAATGGTTGGAGGTTGCCATGTGTTGATGCCAAAGTTTGACGCAGAAAGTGCTGTTGAGGCGATAGAGCAATATACTGTGACATCTCTAATCACAGTTCCTCCAATATTGGTCGATATGATTTTGTTAATTAGGTATATTCCAGTGTCCAATGCTCTTCAGGGCCATGCTTATTTAGAATATCACTTTACAGTATTATAGAGTATAGCTTGCGTTTTATATTGACAATTTCTAATTCATATAAACTGAAAGTCTCTTCGAAAAAAATTTTGCTGCGTTGACTTTGCATTTTCTTACACTTGATAAAGCTTGTTTTTAACTTATTTTCTGGGTTCCTACCATACTCTATTAGGAAGAAGGGGACCTGGAAAGGGGGAGAAACTGTCAAAAGAATACTAAACCGAGGTGGGAGTCTCTCTGTTGAGCTCATCAAGGATGCTAGCATCTTCTTCCATAAAGCAAAGCTTATCTCGGCTTACGGTAGGTCTCTCTTATCCCAATTTGTTAGGCCAGATAATTGATCTAAGCACTTCTTTATAAGATTTTGTTATAAGATCTCTTGGAAATTGGTATCACTGAATATGACCAGACTTAGTTGGCCACAAAATCAGAAGTAACATGACATTTAACATTAGCAGACTTTTAATAAGAACTTTCAGGCCATTGCATGACTTAGTATACATTTATTTGAATATATGATAAATGCCATTATGATTACAAGTAACTCACAATGGTGAGTTAAAGAATGCTTGCTTCTGTTGTTTAAACTTTTGACGAAGAAAAGCTTGTGACCCTCATATTTTCACTCTTCTTTTCCCCTCTTTCTTTCTTTCTTTCCCCCCCCCCCCAATGTTTGTTCGATTCAATGTACCAAGTGTGATAAATATATGATGTATGGTAGCCGTTGAAATTTTAGTTCCTCGTCTCCCTCTTGTACAACAGTCAACAAATGGAAGTCCTTACATTTTTTTCATTGTGATCTCTCTTATTTGTGAAAGGGATGACTGAGACATGCTCTTAACTAACGTTCCAGAACCTCTATGACCCAACACATGATACCACCAGCCAGCACCTTCAGGTGGTTGAAAAAACAGATTCTGATCTCCTTCACCAGCCACAAGGTGTCTGCCTTGGCAAGGCTGCACCCCATGTAGAACTGAAGTTATGTGCGGACGACTCTGGCCATACTGGAAAAATTTTAACTAGAGGACCACATATAATGATCGGGTATTGGGGTCAAATTCCAATTAACTCATCAGATCGCATGAATGAAGTTTGGCTCGATACAGGTGACATTGGATCGATTGATCATCACGGTAATCTTTGGCTGATTGGACGAGCAAATACTAGGATCAAGAGTGGTGGGGAGAACATTTACCCTGCAGAGGTATTGCAAATGGCATTATCCATATCCACATTATTATAAGTAGAAGCAAGAAAGAGTTGGCTACTTTACATTGTTGTTCTTTCAAAAGAGGCATAGAAGTAGAAGAGAACAAATAACTATGTCGATGTTACAATGAAACATTTCTATTTAACATGTCCAAATTCATGTTTACAGTTCCTTACTCCTTATGATGCCGAGGAAATGTAAATATGTTGTTTGTTTGAGGCAGGTTTAGGCAATTCTAGTTGAACATCCAGGAATTACTAGTGCTGTTATTGTGGGAATCCCACTTGCTCGCCTGACGGAGATGGTTGTAGCATGTATCGGACTAAGAGAAGATTGGCAATGGTCAGAGCAATCTGCTTCAGATAAAGAGCTTCACCTATCCAGAGAGCATCTCCACCCATCTTGTATAGAAAAGAAATTAACCAGGTGTGTCACTTTAAGATGGCTGCTAAGCTATTTCTCTCCTTCAAAGGGAAAGTACTACACCAATAATAAAATTCTTTGACACAATTAAACTCAAATGTTATCAGTTGTTTTGGAATTTATCCATATGAGTCCTGCCAAAATTCCTTGGGAGTGATGTAAGGAAATGGATTTAGTGATTTTAAAAATCACCAATTTAAGAGAGAGAATCAAAGTACGGATCTCTCTTCTCTTTTTTTTCTTTCTTTTTCTTATGTCAGTGAATTTCAAAATGAGAAGACCTTAGCACATGATGTAGTGCTACCCTCCTAGATACCGATCTAGGCACGGTTGTTCAAATCCTTATTATAGTGTTTATCAGTAATTATCTACAGCTTTGGATATTTGTACATAACCCCTAATGTGATTTATATTTTTTAAAGATTATTCAGGTTCAAGATACCAAAGATATTTATTTTATGGGAGGAAGCCTTTTCCACTCACAACCACAGGAAAATGAAGACAACAAATCCAGAAGGAAGTCATAGCTCAGCTGCAATCTCTGCATAGCAACCTATGAACATCTCAATTAATCATCTGTATGATTATGTCCCAATCTCCTTTTTTAATTAGACATGGCTTAGTTCATCACCTCCAACATTGGTGAGAGAACAACCTCTCAAATCACTTGTTATTCAATTGTATAATCCTGTAATTCATATGCCAAGCACATTCTAGTTTAGGAAATTGAGGGCTTTCTATGAGATCCTCAAAGACCAAGAGAGTTTAGGATGTGTTTTTGGTGCCACTGTCACCCAAATTGAAGAGGAGACAATGTCTTCTTTGGCTTTATTTGATAAACAAATCATAAATAATAAATTCACTCTAGTTTCAAAAAGTTTCACAAGCATTTTGTAACATCCCAAAATTTATAAGGAAGAATATAAATCTACATTAGAGTAATTTAACTAGTGGTATGTTTGCTAAATGCAAATGAGAAGTGTGGGAATATTGAGAATATGTATGAGGATGACATTTAACATGTCCAAATTCATGTTTACTGTCCTTACTCCTTATGATGCCGAGGAAAAGTAAATATGTTGTTTGTTTGAAGCAGGTTGAGGCAATTCTACTTGAACATCCAGGAATTGCTGGTGCTGTTATTGTGGGAATCCCAGATGCTCGCCTGACGGAGATGGTTGTAGCGTGTATCCGACTAAGAGAAGTGTTATGGACCTGGAGTACCCAAAGAAAGCCCACAAAGCCCATATCTTGCCCTATAAGCCCAGACCTTGTTGGCCCTCTTCCTCCCTCTCATTCTGATCCTTCACTCACGGCGAGCCCTCAAAAACCCACACAATATTGGTGCGGTGAGCTCAAGTGGTAAGAGGCGTCCCTCTTCAGGGAACAAAACCTCTAGGCCTGGGTTCGAGACCAACCTCGCCCTACCTAGAGGACAATACCTTGGGGCCTGGCCCCAACAAGAAGATTGGCAATGGTCAGAGCAATCTATTTCAGATAAAGAGCTTCACCTATCCAGAGAGCATCTCCACCAATATTGTATGGAAAAGAAATTAACTAGGTATGTCATTTTAAGATGGCTGCTAAGCTATTTCTCTCCTTCAAAGGGAAAGTACTACACCAATAATAAAATTCTTTGACACAATTAAACTCAAATGTTATCAGTTGTTTTGGAATTTAACCATATGAGTCCTGCCAAAACTCCTTGGGGAGTGATGTAAGGAAATGGATTTAGTGACTTTGAAAGTCACCAATTTAAGAGAGAGAATCAGAGTAAGGATCTCTCTTCTCCTTCTTCCTTTCTTTTTCTTATGTCGATGACTTTTAAAATGAGAAGACCTTAGCCTATGATGTTGCGCTACCCTCCTAGATACTTCGTAGGCATGGTCGTTCAAATCCTTATTATAGTGTTTATCAGTGATTATCTACAGCTTTGGATATTTGTACATAACCCCTAATGTGATCTATATTTTTAATGATTATTCAGGTTCAAGATACCAAAAATATTTATTTGAGCGGAGGAAGCCTTTTCCACTCACAACCACAGGAAAATTAAGAAGACACCAAATCCAGAAGGAAGTCATAGCTCAGCTGCAATCTCTGCATAGCAACCTATGAACATCTCAATTAATCATCTGTATGATTATGTCCCAATCTCCTTTTTTAATTAGACATGGCTTAGTTCATCACCTCCAACATTGGTGAGAGAACAACCTCTCAAATCACTTGTTATTCAATTGTATAATCCTGTAATTCATATGCCAAGCACATTCTAGTTTAGGAAATTGAGGGCTTTCTATGAGATCCTCAAAGACTAAGAGAGTTTAGGATGTGTTTTTGGTGCCACTGTCACCCAAATTAAAGAGGAGACAATGTCTTCTTTGGCTTTATTTGATAAACAAATCATAAATAATAAATTCACTCTAGTTTCAAAAAGTTTCACAAGCATTTTGTAACATCCCAAAATTTATAAGGAAGAATATAAATCTACATTAGAGTAATTTAACTAGTGGTATGTTTGCTAAATGCAAATGAGAAGTGTGGGAATATTGAGAATATGTATGAGGATGACATTTATGTGTACATGAACATATAGCTAGAAAATGGATGTTATATATATTTATATGATTGTATATTAGTGTAACATCCTTCTATTTCATTCATGATAGCTACATATAAAATGTAATGTGATTTCATAACATGACCAAAGACCATGGGATTTAAATTCTATCTTAATTGATGAAACATGATTGAAAGGTTAATGGTGTGAACTCTTGGTTGCTTTCTATTGAATATGCTTAGGTAAGTATGATTCTCATTATCATAAAAATGAAGTGAACTAAGAGGAATGAACCTTGAACAATTAATCAAGGAATTAAAGAGTTAAAAATATGGTATAATTAGTGCAAATAGATTAAATAGCTACCTAAGTGAACTACTAGTTAGGGAGATGGTTAGAATGAGACTAAATTGGTCCCAATTGGACCACATGGAGGCAGCAGCTAACCTCCACAAGGACCCACGCCTCTTGCATGCTTGGGACACCTAGAAAGTGTGCAATTAAAGAGGACACTCCCACCAATCATAGCTTGATAATATGCTATAGTATGATAATGGTATACTTGATATTTTGTATGATTTTGAGGGCAAATAATAGAGACAATAAAAGAGATGCATGTGAGGCTTGCACATGAAGGAGTTCAGCTGAAGGCTTTAGCCCACTCCCCTTAATATCCACGTCACTCCCTTGCACTAGTCACTAAAGTTAGCTTAAGCTTGGTCAAAGTCTCAACTAAGTTGGTCAAAGTGTCAACCAATGAAGTGGTGACACTAGGCAAGGCTTGTGTGCATGACCTTAGGATATTTATGCACACAACAAATGAAGAAAAATTGAGAGGCTTCTAGACAAGGGAAGGTCGGCAAACTCAAGGGCTGCAAGGAGGAGAGAAAAGAAATAAAAAGGGAAAGAAGAAGGGGAAGGCGTGGAGAAGAGAGGAAGGGAGACAAGAGAGAAAATAAGCTTGTGTGAACACTAGGAGGTCTTGCTACCTCAATCACCTGAACCAGCCATCTAATTAGCCTCAAAAGAGAAGGAGAGCTGCCATAGAGACTTTGGAAGAAAAACCCTAGAGCTGCTCAAGAGAGAATTGAAGATAACAGGTAGTTAGTTTAATTCAAGCATGGGTAATTGGTCTAATTCAAGCATAGGTTATGGTGTTCTTGTATGCTGAAAATTCTGCACTCTTGCTGTTGCTAGTTCTTGTCCCTTATGTACTATGATTTAATGTCATTTTTGTGTGTGTGAATGGATGCTGGATTGCTATTCTTTTGATGGTTTAGTGCTATATATGTTCTGCCCTAAAAAGAAGCATGCAAACTCACAAAGGGTTATGAGAAGAGTATGAAGAAAGTTGTGTAACCTTGAGGTAGGGGTGTGCCAAAAATGAAAGTAAAGGTGGCATCTATGGACATAATGGATGATTAGTGCCAAAAGGGCGCACTAAACATGGTTCATATGAGTGATTAGGGCTAAAAGGGCGCACTAATCATGCTTCAACAAGCAGTGGTGCCAAAAGGACGCACCAACCCATGTATGATGTCCATAATGATCCCTAAGCTTGGTTATGCCTCTTTCTTTGTAATTTCTTCGAATTAACCTTAGTTTATGACATCCTTGAGCCTTGTTTGGATGGACTAACTACTGGGAAATCATTGATTTCTCATATTATGAGTGTTGGTGATTTTATGCAGGTAAAGATTCAAAAGAGGTAAATCAAGAATAGCTTGTGTTGCTGGCTGTTTTCTATGTAATTATTGATGACCTTATGTAATAAATGCTTGAGGTTATGTGATGTAATTTGAATCATATCTAGAGAACTTTATAATGGACATTTAATTCGTGTATACTATGTACTCATGTGACTCATAGAAATGATAAATATGGATTTGTGCACCTTGTGCTGAAATTTTGTTTTCTGGCCAGCTTGAGATCACGAACTATTAATACCTTAAAATTATGAGATAATTACATGAAATTATTTTCAAAATCTCATGAAATACTATACTTCATGCATACCAAATTTCAGAATTTTTGGCTTAGCCAATTAATACAGAAAATTCTTCAAAGTTACACTTCAGGATTTTTACCGGTAAACAGGACAGTTTACAAACTTTGCTAAATTGACTCATCAAATCAACGAAATTTTCTAAAAAAAATTTTCCACATGTTCTAGACACATTGAAATTGTATTCTAGAGCTTTTCATAAATTTTAAACATTTATACACCACGTTTCTAGATTTTGCAAGAAAACAGGACAGCAAGCTGTCAAAGTCTGAAAGCTGTCCACTTGAAATCAAAACTTTTTTATTTAATTTCCTTAGTGAATTGATATCAATGGAAGGTGTTTTCACAAATTTGAAAGTTAAAATGGGATGTTACACATTTCTTATGATGCAATTTTGAGAGGAGATTAAGGCTAAAAATAATATTGATGACCTACAATATTTTGTATCAAATCTCATGAATGTGAGCTCAATGTAAAAGATGTGCCTTTTAAGTTTGCACAAGGAGAGACTCAACAGTGATACGGAAAATTCTACTAACAATGTTTTTTTTCTTCCATTGTTACAAAAAAAAAAGTTTACATAAGTTAATTTCCAAAAGCTAGCTTAAAGATTATTTACAAATATAAATTATTTATCAATGAAATTTTTATATTAATAATTTTACCAATTAAGTAATAATATTTTTTAAATATGAGAATCATCTACAATTCATATAAGAAATAATAAAATGACCAACTCAAAATTTTTTAATTTTTTTGTGTTGTAAGATACAAATTTTTTAATACTAACTCAAATGTCTAGTAGTAGAGCTAAATTTGATTCTAAATATAATAATATTAAAATTTTATTTTTGTAAAATTACGTCACTATGTCAAATTACTTTTTTTAAAAAACTTTTTAATTTACAAGTTACCAAGTGTTAAAGTTTATTCTAATTTTATTGGGCTTGAAATAAAATAAAAAAAATTCTGTAATTTTTTATCAAAATAAAAACGTACTTTTTTTAATATTAATTTTAATTATTTAAAAATAAATTATATTTAATTTTAAAATAATAAAAATATCAAATTATTTCTTCAAAAAGTCTCTGACTAATAATGATAATGGTAACCATGTGAGATTACTGTTATTATCTTGTCCATAGTTAACGGAAAGACATTGTCTTTCTATGTCTGTACGTGGCATGTCGCATGTATTATTTACCGACGTGCCATATTTGATGCTTTCTTAGTATTTAAGGAAGGCATCCATGCTTTCTTAGTACAGACATTGTCTTTCTATGTCTGTACGTCGCATGCTTTCTTAGTATGAAGATAAGAATTCCATGGAATTCTTGACCAAAACTATCACTTTATTTTTTTTTCACTTTAAAAAAGAAAACTTTCTTTGATGGAATCTGACGAAATCAAAGCCAATACAAACAAAATGGCTGTGTACCATTCTTTTTCCTATTTAATATATGGTTATGCTAATGGCTATGGCTATGTAATAAATCGCATTTCGTAAATGCATGAACCATTAGGGTCTACTTGTTCCAACTCTCTCCCGCTCTTGCCAAATCGTCTACTCCAACCTTTCCTGGAATCTGGATTTGCTTGCTGCTGCTAAGCCCTGAAAACAAGTACGAGAATCCAGAGATTTTTGTCCACAAAGCTGTTTCAAAATTTCCAACTGTCGTCTTGGGATTTTCAGGCATTTTTTCACTGTCCCAAAAGGTTAAAATTCGTATATGATGCGCGGATTCAGTCCTGTAAGTTTTGCTCTTGTTGAACCTTGTTTTTTGTTGTTTGAAATTATTGTTGAAGCAAAAACCAGCATTGGAGCTCAAACTAATCTGTATAGACTCCCTTGAAGCTTGATTTTCAATTCACCTTGCATTTGAGCTTCTCGGTTTTGTTTCATTCCCAGAAATAGCTAAAAATTTGAAAACTTTAATGAGTTTACTCAACTGAATTGAATCCCAATTTAGCCATTTTTGGAAGCAAATGGCACAGGAGTTGAGATTTTTATTCTTTTTAGTTTTACATTCTATTTAAATAAGAGAGAGTCTAAATGAGTCTAAGTAATAAATGGGTTATACTATCTTATGTTATGTAACTAAATCAGGAGCCTTAATATCATAATAGAAGGTAGAGATACATTTACTCTTAACTTGAATAGTCAATTTTTTTGTATTTTTAAATTCACCCTCATAACTACTAAAATTTACACTTAAAGGTCATATTTTTAATTTTTTATTTATTCTCATCTCCTCAATCCCATCTCTCTCTCTTCCAAGTTCCTCTTTAGCCATATGTTTCTTATGTTTTATTTAATTTAGCAACATTTTATAAAAGCAAGTTATGACTTGAAACATCTTCTTCTTTTTTTTCTTTTTTTTATGTTGGCTCAACCTAAAATTTAATATTATGAAAAAGTGAGAATAATATTTAAGAAAGAGATATATATATTTTGAACTTAGTTATTGTAGAAAGAATAAGAAAATGTGTTAAATAGAATAAAAAAAGATAATGTTTTTTTCTAAAAAAAATAAATAAGTATGTTAATTAAAAATATCAACAAAAAAAATATATTTTTATTATTTAAAAGTTCCTTTTAGTAATTTTTTATCATTAAAAGAAATTTTAATTATTTTTTAAAAATATATAAAATAACTGATTGAGATTTAGAATATATAAACAATATATTATTTTTTATTATGAAATGTATGATTCTTTTAAAGTTTATTTTTAATTTTACTTCTACCACAATTTATTTTAATAAGCATTAAATATGAGATAATGTATCCTTTCTAATTTTATGCTTACTAATTACAATTAGAATATATGTTTTTGTGAAAAATTATAATATATGTTTTAACTTTTATGAATACCATATTGTTAAAATATACATTTTAAAATTTTTGAATCAAAAGGTGATATGCAATAACTTATAATAAAAATGATCTAAGTTGTTATAATCAATAAATAAATATTTAAAAGATTCAATTTTAAGTTTCTACTTATTTATAAAGTCTTGCTTATAGGTAACATTTGTTATTAGAAATGTAAATTTTTTTAGTAATAAATTATATATTTTTAGTATTACTTAAGTAGAATAATATACAATAAATCATATAAGTATAAAAAAAACTATAAAAAAAAAAATTAAGGGAGACGAAAGGTTAATCAGATTAGTTAAATATTAGTTTAAATAAAATTTTAAATATATATATATATATATATAGGTCTAAAAAAAAAAAGCGAACAAGGATGAAAAAATAAAGTGAAAAGAAAGAAATTGAAGAAGGATGAAAAATATAAATTTGAAAAAAAAAATGGTTGATTTGTAATAAAATAGAACTTTATTGTCAAAATTTATAATAGTCATTAATACTTGTAATAAGTTAACTAAATATGTGAGCCCTATAATATACATATTTTTTATTTTTTTATTAATTAATTAAATATGAGATAGTTTAACCCACAGAATAACTTAAAAAAACCCTATAAACAATCAAATAGATCCTTCTCTTCTGATTTGCTTTCTATTGATGGGAATTGTTGTATATTACATATAAGGGAGTATTTGAGTGGGTTCAATACTTCCATAGTGCAATTATATTTCTTTGTTTAGATCCTTTTCTTAGTCTGTCAATGATTTCTCTTATGCTTTCTTCTTACTATGCAGTGCTACTGGTTTTGACTTGTGTTCAAATGGGCATAAACTGCTGATACTTATCTCGGAAGAGGCAATACATTTTGTACAGTTCTTACCATTATGGATAACGGTGAGCGGGTCAGTGATTATAGCCGGGAAGATGAGATTCCGGTTGATATCATTATGGATGATTTGGAGGCTCATTTTGATGACATTGATGGACGGTTGACCATCTCTAGGATGGTTAGTGACCCTGTCGTTGACGGCATGGTTATTGCGGTTGAACAAGAGGCAGCCGAGAGAATTGCGAAGAAAGAATCGGTGAGGACTGACCATTTCCATCGTAGGCTTTCAACAGATCACTTATCCCCTTCAGCTCTGGAAGGAGATGGCAATGGTGAGGACTCAAGGAACAACAAACCTGATAATTTGGATTCTGTCTCACTGAAGCACTTGTCTAGAGAGGAACTGATGACACACTATAATTCTGAGATAACTAAGATGAGAAGAAACTATGAATCTCAAGTGCAGCAGATGACTGAAGAAAATTTCCGCCTTAAGCGGGAACTTCGTAGAGAACGAGGTTCTTCCTCACCAATGAAGCAGGATAAGGAGTTTGATATGCGAAGAGAAAATATCCCTCATTTCATTTCAAAATTAGATAACATCCTTTTTGGAAATGAGAAAGTGCATTTGTTCAATGGAAGCAAGTCCCTTAGCACTTTGAAGGATAGGGTGGAATCCCTAGATTCTCGGAATCACCGACTCAGGGACACACTTATGGATAAGAAAAAGGAACTTAGGAGTATTTCGTCACAGCTTTCTGATGCCGTGGAGAAATTATCACAACAACAACTAACAGAGAAAAATTTGTTGCAGAGGATTCAGAAGCTTGAGTGTGATATAGGCGATTCAGATGCTGAATTTTCAATAATTCAAGATGTATATAAATGTCTCTTTGAGGAGATTTTGGGTGAATTCAGAAGAATTGTTGAAGAGTCTGTTATTAGGCTAGGCCTCTTGGAACTTATATTTAAAGAAACTCTGATTAATGCTGAAGATAAACTTAGAAGCTTGAATGCAGAATATGTTAATGAAAATCATATTCGAGTTAGTCTGGAAATGGAATCAATTAAAAACAAAGAAGCATTAAGATTGGAGGCTGCTGAGAAAGAGAAGCTAAAACAAGAAATGCTCATGCTGATGTCAGAGTTGGAAGAAAAGGATAAGGAAGTACAGGCGGTAACAGAAGCAGTGGTAGTTGAGATAAGAAAGATGGGCTTAGCCTCAGGTAACTTGGCTGAGGCATTGAAGGAAGTTGATCAATATAAAGAAAAAATGTATAAGTTACATCAAAACCTTGAACAAAGAACAAAGGAGCTTAGAGAAATTGATGAAGAAAGAAAAGTATTTCGTGCTCTCACACAAGAGAAACAGGATGCGTTAACACAGATTGAAGCAAGGGAAATGGAGACAAGGAAGCAAATGGGATCAACAATTGTTCTTGCCCGTGAATTATTAACAGCAGTTTCTGGTTTTGAATCTAGAGTGAATAAAGATATTTCAAGAAATTGTTCAAGGTATTCAATAATTCTGTTAATAGCTCTTTTATCTGATAGAAGAATAATTGTGTTGATGCATTGCACTCTTTCTTTAGTACAATGTGATATCAATTTATTTTTAACTACCATTTGTATGGTTGCTTCTCAGTTTTTTACCAGTTTTCATAGATTTCCTGCAATCATAAATTGTAAAAGCTTCTATGAACTAACAAGTTCATCAAGCATACTTAACCTAGAAAAGTCTCATTTTATGATATATTCTGGTTATTTAATAATGTGTTTGCCTTTGTATTATTCTGAATGTGAAATAATCTAACAATCAAAGAGATACTTAATGTGTTGCAGAAATATCTGAGCAAATTTGATGAGCATGAATCTGTTAATTGTGAAAATGTATCTTGGGAGTTTTGTTGTCTTTCATTGGAGGAATACTTGTGATTTTTTTTAAAACATTCCGCTGTGCTTCTGATGCTCTGCTAGACTTCATTCTCTGTCAAAAGAACATATCTTTCATCTTATATTTTCAAATTCATATTTTCTAATTTTGTTGCCAGAGTTGAGAGCATGATTTCTGTGTTCCATTGCCTTATTAAGAAAGCCAATATACTTAAAACCAATGGATTGCTGTACAAGCAGAGGCTAGAAACAAGTTGTTCTAACCTTGAGAAGGCTGAAGTAGAGGTACGTAATCAGAAAATCACATTTATTAATCAATTCCATGTACTCATTCATTGATAGAGACAGAGAGAGAGAGTATATCATTGGCATTCTATTTATGTGCAACCTATATAATCATAATCTTTGTAGAGCAAATAATCTAAACTTAATCTTCATATAATTCTAGTCCAAGATATGTAACAAAATCCCAAGGTCCAAATGAATAAACCCCAAATTTTTACTAATAATTAAACCCTAATTGCTATTTACAATCACTAATTCAAAATTACAGTACTCAGGAATTAATGCAATCAGCATAATTATCACCACTGCTGTTGTGGTCAAATTTTTGTTTGCAATACTCAATAACAAGATTCTACTACTACTCTATATTTATAAGTATTAAACTTTCAGTAAACATTACACATCTGGTCAAAATTTTGGCCTCCTAAATCCACAGGAATCAAATGTGACCAGCTCCTTTAGTTAATAAGGGCACCATCTCCCCACTCCCCTATCTCGCTGTTTCCAAGCCATTGAGCTATGCAAACACAAATAATTGTGGGTTTCCAAATTGCTAGGAAAATATAAGAGGATAAGGCTTTATCTGGCTTTAGTATCAGAAATAGGTTATTGGTGATAAATCTATATTACTTACAAGTTAGGGAGGCTCTTCCAGGAAGGAAACACACGGCAGATATGTAGACGGATGACTTTGGGGCCAAAAAAAAAAAACCTGTACAGACATGCCTTGGGAATAAGTTGTGCGTTTTCATTGATTATATGGGAAGTATAGGATATTATTGAGAAACAGATTTTGGACCTAACTATCAGATTTCATTTATGATAAGTTGGGAGTTTCCTGTCCACAGAATTAATAACTTCTCTGAATTCTGATTATGTCTCAGATTACTATAATCATGAAATTCAGTTTGATACTCAAATTCAAAAAAAAAAAAAAAAATTAAACGTACTTGAGAAGACTACTTCTTTTTCATTGTAATAGTTCTTGAATTCTGATTATGGCCTAATATGTTTTAAACCTGGGGTGCTTATATTGCATTCTACGCTGATGTTTCAGGTTGATCTTCTGGCCGATGAAGTCAATACTCTTCTTAGCTTTCTTGAAGAGATATACAAAAAACTTGATCACTATTCACCCATATTGCAGCATTACCCTGGGGTAAGAACCTTCGCCATACCTTTCTCCTTGAAGACTTTATTTAAGGCCTATGCCTCTAATATTATTAGTATTCTCTTGCTGATTATATCTCTTTCTAGATGGACAACTTTTTTGAACCTTTATGAAGGCAATGGCCGCTTGACATAACACTGTTGAAAACTTCCAAAATTTTGCCTTTTGGCTTTGGGATTTTTGAAAAATTATGATAAACATTTCATGAATTTATATTAATTTTTATTGTTATGTTTGATGTCTCTGGAAAATCATGTTTATCGGTACTGCTTTTCAATTGACAACAATTTATTTTTAGCTTCATCTGGTTGCCAACAATCTTACTTTAAGTTACTGAATTCGATTGCCTATGGTGGTGTCTGCTTTAATCACTGCTTCACGGGATTTTGAAATGTTAATTGGTAGAAGAATTAGGTACTATCCCACAACTATTTTTCATGCTGATTTATGCCATGTGACTAGTCAAAATGTACTCGTAGGTTGTAGCTTTCCCTTCCTGAAAAGTGTAAATTGTTGTCTGCAAGTCCATGTAAGAATGCGTCCGATAATTGGCCTGGGTTTTGCAGATTACTGAGATTCTGGAGCTTGTAAGAAGAAAGTTAATTGGAGAGTCTAGAATCCCTGCTTGATCTTATGATATGTTTTTTCCCAGGTAAACAAACATCCGATAGAAAGTTGATAAGAAGTACCACCATAGTATTAATTTGCTCTTTTCTTTTTTCCTGCATAGTTATTTATGTGGAACAATGCCTGTTGCATAATTTATTTTGGTCCTTGCTGTTCTCTGTTCAATGGCAACACTGTGGAAGTACCAACAAA
The DNA here is from genome assembly GCA_022379115.2 of Bauhinia variegata. Classification (NCBI taxonomy): domain Eukaryota; kingdom Viridiplantae; phylum Streptophyta; class Magnoliopsida; order Fabales; family Fabaceae; genus Bauhinia; species Bauhinia variegata. Next base: position 7,430,246 of record CM039438.1, on the reverse strand, counting down.
GGAATCCAGATTGCATACCTTCCGCTGTTCTTCTGATGCCGGAGACCGGTTGATTGTACAGTTTGTCCAGAAAAGAAACAGACAGCTATCAGAAACAACATGTTCAACGTTTGCAAAGCCTTCAAGGAACTCCATTTCTGAGACACAAGAATGCTTAATACAGCTCTAGTTTTGTGATACAGGAATGCTTTGTGAAATCCCTAGTTGTCTTTCTCTCTTTGTAATGCATAGTTACTATTATTCTATTAGCTTAAAGCTTTTTTTTTTTACATGTTCTTTAGTAGAAGGGGAAAGTAGTCAATACTTTCAAAATGACTTTGAGAAAAAATATTCTAGTTTGATGCCGACAAAGTCATTGTTTCAGATAATATTCATGTGATAAAACTTAGAGTAAATATTTATTTTAATTATGTATATTTAAAATTATTATTAATTTTATATTTTAAGTATATTAATTTAATTTTTTATAATGTATTAATTTAGTTTTTTATATATAAAATCTTAATTATTTTAATTTTTTAAATTTATCAAACTTATTAATTTAATTTTTTATATTTCAAAAATATTAATAGATTAAGGAATGAAATTGATAAGAATTTTAAAAATAAATAACTAAATTAATAAATTTTAAGTTGAAAGATAAATTTGATTAGTGTTTTAAGTATAAAGAATTAAATTGATAAAATTAAAATATAATAAATTAAATTAATAAAAATTTGAAGGAAGAATTAAAATAATTATTTCAAATGTAAAGAATTAAATTAATGAACTTAAAATATAAGGGATTAAATTAATAAAAATTTTAAGTATAAATAATCAAAATAGTTATTTATTCTAAAATTTATTTTTTTTTATTATTAAAAATACTTATTTTAATAATTTAATACTATTTTATAATATGTCCACCAATAAAGAAAGAGGCTAAACAATGTCTGACACAAAAATATGAGATAAAGAATTTGCTACTGTTTGGATTTTAATTATTGATTTTAGTTTTATTTATTTATATTTTTTATATATATATAAACTGTCGATATTTACTAGACTACCACTATCATTAGTTTGATTTCCTCATTTAATGTAATATTTTTTAAAAATATATTTTAAACAATGTGAGTTGAAACCAATAACCAGTGTTGATACTCAAATTCAGCTACTTTTTCCTTCGTGGGAAACTTTGGTCGTCCTCTTGAATCCTTCGGATCGCTCCATCTCTCAATCAAAGTCTTATTCTCAACCGCTTCTCTCGCTGTCTCTGAGTGCAGAATTGCGGCGTTTTCAGCTTCGGTCGTCACTGAAATTCGAACCGAGAAGAAGCATTTCCAGTTCACCACTCATCGGAGAGCTTTGCTCCAGATAGAATGAAGAGAGGGTAGAGAGAAAGAGTATTGAACAAAGATAGAGACGAAGCTGGAGCAAGAGGAGTAAAAACAGAGACCTAAGCAGGAAGAAAGCAAGGAAGCAGATCCAGAAACACAGGTATTCAAATTTCAGATTTACCTTCTGGGTAATCCTCTGAGTATGAATCTGTGCTAAGTAAAAGGGAAAAAAAAAACTTTTTTTTCCCCTCAAAAGGGCCAGTTTGCTTTCCCACTGTTGCTATTGGTATTTGAAGAAAGGCATGAGTTTTTCCTTTTTTTTTTCTATTCCTTTTTTTTATAATAATTATATAGTGCTGATTTATATTTATGATCAATGGCTTATGGTTTTATATACTGTTTTCATTAGTTTGTGAACAAACTATCAGAGGTTCTTGAAGCATAGTAAGGTTCTTTAAGGATGTTTCCTTGTTTGATATGCAAAGAGATTGGGTTCTTACGAGATGGTCTTTTCTCTACTTTGCTTCTCTTTTTTATTGCTTTGTTTCCCTTCTAAAGGATTTAATAAATTGTTATTTTTTGAAAAGCAAAAGCTCTAGCTAGTTAAGCTCAAGTGGAAAATGAATCAAAATAGAACAATTTTGTCTATATTCTTACTTCTCTCGGCAAAGAAAGGTTGTGTATTCAAATGCTAAATTGAATTACCCCACATCATGATTGTACCAAAACCCATGTACAGTCTTACAACTAAAGAAAGTGAATGAACGATATTTTTAATTTGATGTCCTGTTGTATTAGAATTTACAATTATGCTCCTTCTGACATATTGGAATGTGGTAAAATTAGCTTAGTATGACGAGGGCCTAATGCTACTTTGGTTGAATGTGTAATTTCTTCAAAAGGAAATAGAAAACTTCTGAAAGCTACCAAAATCTAACATAGAATTTATTTAACTTGTAAACCTATATGTCACCGCCGTTCATCAAATTAAATTGCATCCCCTTTTTACTTGAAACTAAGCATTGTTATTTTGACCAATCCCCATCTATAGTTTTGCAGATGTCCTTCTTGAAGCACTTTCTTGTTGATGAAACTCAATTTGCTGTACGAATTTTACATTACCCAGCATCTTTTTCAGGTCCGAACTTTGACCCAAGAATGTTTCATCATCCAAGGCTGTCTCTGGCATAGAAATTGCTTTAGATCTGGTCACATTGAAACTTAAGAGGAACTAATTCATTTATTTATTCAAAAAATGACAGCACTGTTTCGCTACACGACTTGCAGACAGTTAAGTCAGATGTTCGTTGCAGTAACCTTCTTTCACAGTTCTGAATATGTCCTGGCAGCTGCTATTCATGGGAGAGCAAATGTAACTCTTAGCTCCCTTTTGATTAGCAAACAATATCTTCTGGCAATGATGTTTTCATTACTCGAATACATCATTGAGGTTGTCTTATTTCCTCAATCGAAGGAACAATGGGTAATAAGTAATATTGGCCTTGCTATGGTTGTGACTGGAGAAATTATAAGGAAGATGGCAGTTATAACAGCAGGGAAATCTTTTACTCATCTCATAAGGACTTCTCCAGATGAACAACACAAACTGATAACTCATGGTATATATAGGATTATTCGTCACCCCGGATACTGTGGTTTCTTGATTTGGTCTGTTGGTACTCAAGCAATGCTATGCAATCCCATATCAACTATTGCATTTGCGGTTGTTGTTTGGCAATTTTTTGCTGGACGGATACCTTATGAAGAGAGAATTTTGAGGCAGTTTTTTGGAATGCAGTATGAGGAATATGCACGGCAAGTTGTGTCTGGGGTGCCATTTGTGAAGTGGTAGCAACTCTGTGAGATGAACTATATATCCTGCACCCTCCATTCGAGCCATCAAAATAGTCTGAACAGTTCTTCTCCAAAACTATTTTGAGCCAAGCAAAGTGCTGCTGCAGATATGAAGTGCTCGTGTGTCTTGGAACTGTGTCTGCTATTCCATTTTATGGAGTCTTTTGTTTGTTCAAGTCATGAGAACACAACCATGGTTGGGTCAAATGGAGATGCAGATTATGGTTGTTATAGGAACCTTGGCTCAGATTATTCATGGGAGATCGAGAGTTCTCAAATGCAGAATTCTCAGGCATTTTCAAAGCAATGAAGTTTAGCTTAGGCATCATACGACTAGATGTTGTTGGGGTTGTATCTTGATTAAGCCTTTGTACTCTTTTGAGTCTTTTTATCTGTATTCTAATGGCATTCATGTCTCTATCCCGTGATGCCATTCTTGTAGTTTCTCTTATTTAACTTAAGTTTTCCTGTTTTAGACCTTAATGAATGATAAAAAAAAGTTATAAATGGAATGTCAAGTCCCCAATGAAAACAATCCATTTGCAACTGGTAACTTGGAATTATAATCCAGAGAACATGCTCTGAAGAATTTCAGTGTGTTTGGCTAAAATTGACTTTTCACTGAAAGTTTAAATTGGCTTCTGTCAATCAGTTTTAGAGGTGATGGCTAAGATAATAACAGAAAACTTACTCCATGCTGTTTCACCCATGAAATATACAATCCAATAATACAAAATGGACCAGTTTTGGTTCTTGGTTAAGTTGGTCGAACCAGCCAGTCTTGTCTGATTTTTAAAACTTCAGTTTCGTGTATAAACCAGTTTTTTTTTTCATTTTTTTATATTAGTTTTTGCTCATGCCCTTTGTTCATATCAAAAAAATGAAGATGAGAAGGATGAGAGATGCCCCAATTCTTGTACATAAAAATCGTACTTTTTTTAGGGCCATCTTAAAAGTTGAAGCACATGTTTTTATGGTTCACTAATTAGATACTATATATTGTAATTGTGATGTAGTAAATTTGATTTCATTTGGTTTGGTTTTAGTAGTAAATTTTTCAAGCCAAACACTACTGATTTAAACCTATCTAATTTGAACCGAAACACTATATATATATATAGTTAATTTTTTTTAATATTTTTATTAAATCATTTAGTGACTTTAAAATACAATTGAAAATCCAAATCATATTGTAATTGAGTAGCTCAATTAAGTTGGGTTAAAGAGAATAAAAAATAAAATTAAATCACAAAGACATAATTTTATTAAATATTTCTTAAGAATTTTGATAAGTCAAGTTAAAACAAGTACCAACAAATTAAAAATAAAAACTCAATATTGACCGTTGCAAACCAACTTTTAAAACGTTAAACCATTGTTAAACGTTGACCAAAAAATAACAAAGTCATCTTAGTTGATCGAATTTCGGCAGTTTACAAATTTTTGCTTGGCCCTACTAATAGCCTCAAATCCTAACTTAAAAGTTTTGCTTTTGATAAATAAGATCCAATAATAAAAACCTACTCTTCAATATTCATTATAAAAAACTAGCAATCAAATGTATCTTCATTCTAGGTTCAAGAGTAACAACATCCATTTGAAAAGGTGAAAAAACAAAAAACCAAAACCAGCTTTAATAACAAAACGCTCATCCCCTGACCACTTAGCATCCCTCAACGGTTTGCCTTGGCAACTCTCTCGATCTCGTCCTTCTTCTTAATGGCATAGCTACAAATCCAATAAATATAATCAGAAACATTCCGAAGAACAAATTATGACACAAAACAAAAAGAAACAACATATTTCAAAATCATCAACCACACCAAATAGAAGAAAGTGAAGGTCTTGGATACCTGTTTGATGATCCCTTGGCAGCATTGATAAGTTCATCAGCCAAGCATTCTGCAATTGTCTTAATGTTCCTGAATGCAGCCTCACGAGCTCCCGTTGTCAGGAGATAGATGGCCTGATTCACCCGTCGCAGGGGAGAAATATCCACTGCCTGACGCCTAACAACACCGGCTGATCCGATTCGAGTCGCATCTTCTCTCGGTCCACTGGAATGACAAAAAAAGATCAACATAAAGCAGAGTGAAATCCCTTGAGGCAAACAAAGGTCATTTTCTTGTTTGCATACCTGTTGACCACGGCATCAACAATAACTTGAATGGGGTTTTGTTCGGTGAGCAAGTGAATAATTTCCATGGCATGCTTGACAATCCTTACTGCCATCAGCTTTTTCCCGTTATTTCTTCCATGCATCATAAGCGAGTTGGTAAGCCTCTCCACAATTGGGCATTGGGCTTTCCTGAAACGCTTCACTGAATACCTCCCAGCAGTGTGTGGCACATAGGTAGCATGCTTGGCAGGAGCCACACCAACGTAATCAACCAAAGATATATCGTTCACCTACAACCGCAATAGCTATAATCAATTACTCTTCTCAAGCATCCATCAACACAGTACACTAAAAAGTAAAAACCATTCATCATATATATATATATATAAACACACCAAACCTACCTATCTAAATTCAACCAAAAATAAATCCTTGAAAATAAAATCTTGGCAAGGCACAGAGTTCAGATAAAATAACTGTAAAAATGGTGATTGCTAACATACAGATATTGAATTTTCAAACAAAAGGAACCTAGAAAAGAACCAACAAGAACAGAATTCCCAGGCAGCTGCCGTAACAGTGCAGCCTTGCTGAAAGGGCATTAGCCAAAATCTCCACTTTTTTGTATTCTTGACTTCTCTATAGAATAGAGTAATTAAAGAGCAGATCATATATGAGATATGGCTTGTTGATTTTGCTTCTTAATTATTTCCCTTTCTAGTGAGTTGTATATAGTAAATGGCACATCTGAATTTATGATAATCGATTTCGTGACAAGGATGGAACTATTGTGTTTATATATCAGATTTGAATTATGACAAACTAACTGCTAAGACAAATGCAGCTACAGTAATTGAGAATAAAACACACCCATTCGATCTCCCAAAACATCATTAAGAAATAAAGACTAAGCCAAATCAGACATTATATCACTAAATTTTTTTGCCAAAGTACTATGTTAACACAAGCAAATACGAAACTGGGAAAATTTGTTATGACAGCTGCAGCTATTTTACTTTAAAAAGAAAGCAGGGAAAAACAATCAAATGGAATCCAGGCTCAGCAATATATGGTTTCTACCAAAAAAGTTCTTGTTATGATCTCCAAGCTAACAGCCACTAAACAAGCATGGCTCAATCCAAGACATGCCTTGTTCAGCCCAACAGAACATCAATCACTTTTGGATTAAGACCGGTCAACAATTTGGGAAAACTAAGGATAACATATACTAAGAAAAAACAGAGGATTAAAGGGAAACCTGAACATCCTCAAAGGTCCAACGATTGAATAGTTTGACATCGTTGGCTGGCTCGATGAAGTCGTTAGCTATCACGGCTGTCATAGTGCCTTGCAAGTTTGCAAACTGCAACTGAGAAGCGCGCCGAGACAGATTAAGCGAAGAGTGTTGTTGCAAGAAGGAGCTACCAGAAAGGCAGAAACCCTAATGCTTTTATCACCAACCCAAACCAACTCAAGAAACGGATCGAACCGAAACGGACTGGCCCAGATGATGATCGGACTTTCCCGTCTTAGACTGGGCCCAATACCTTTAGGCCCAGTCCAAAAATTTTAAGAATTATTTGAATGAAACAACTAATTGTATAAGAATGTTTATTTATTGGTCAAAAATACGTCACTCCCTCTAAGATTACATTTCAAGTTAATTGTGGCTCATAAGTATTAAAAAAAAAATTATAAGAAAATTATGTTGAAAAACACTTAAATCCAATTTTTTAAGCACATTTTGTTAAAAGTTATTGAAAAGGACAATAGAAGGATAAATTTAATAATAATTTTAACGACGAGGATAAAATTGATAATAATTAATGTAAAAAGAAAGGGGGAAAAAAAAAAGATTTTCTCATCTCTTTGCCAATGAAAAGATTTAGACAAGAAAAGATAATGTGCCAAAAAAAAAGGTTAACCCTGTCAATATATAGAGAGATATGGAGAGGCGAAGATTTAAGTTTTTATAAAATAGAGTTTTATTTATATTTAAAGTTTTAATTAATTAAAATTAGATTAATTGTGTATTAAAAAATATATTAATAAATTTATGTTTACAAATAATAATCAGTTAGGAAAGTCTTTTCCACGTCGTATCACAATCACGTTCAAAGTTTAGAAGACATATCTTGCGGAGCCATTCATTAAAAGATATGTTTGTCTCAAAACGAAGGTTATTGGCCGACACAGCCAAAACCCAGAAAAAGACAAAATTAATGACTCACTTCCGGCATAAATTAACTCTTATAAACGGCTCTGGCTCTGGTTCTGGCTCTGGCTCTGGCTCTGGCTCTGGCTCTGACTCTGACTCTGACTCTGATAAGCACACACTTCTAGATCTTTCCCTTGAAATCTTGGGAAGTTCCTCCCCTAAACACCACCGTTTTGGGAACCATATGGCGGCATGTTTTTCCGGTACCCACTTTTCAAGCTCCCAAATACACATGGTATCTTGCCTCAATACTTGTCGGGTCGGGTTATCATTGCAGCTTCGTTTATTACCGGGTGGGTCTTGCCCCAACATCTTGTGGCTATGCATTGTCTTCCCCTTCATCTTCCAGCTCATTTATGGAGCCTTCTTATACGAACACTAGGGTCAGGATATGGCAAATGGCAAAAAAAATAAGGGGAAATAATTTGTTTTTTTTTTTTTTTACATTTTAAGTAACTATTAATTTATTTTGCCTTTAGTCTTATTGGGTGTGGTGAGATCCATTTCAATATGTAAATAGACATGGAACTTTCTTTTTATAATGAGTCTTTGTACAATCCTTATTTTCTTTAAAATGCACCAATTACTATTAAAATTTATTTCATTTACCTTAAAAAGAAAATGTTACTTGCTTAGGCTTAAACTTTATATTATAAATATGTGATAGATATTTAATATTTATGTAGAGATATATGTTTTGATTTTGTAACACGACAAAATTAATGTTTATTTCGTGCGTAGTAACTACAACACTATTCCCATCAAACTTGAAGAAGTGAAAGATGAAAGGAAAGCAGAACAAGAAATTTGGTCACCTTTTCTTTAATTAGTAAGAATCAGCCATTAATTTGTAGATGTTGGTCCCATGACGGCATAGCTTGGACACAAAACAAATTAAAACGACTCGTACTTCCAACAAAGATTATCTCTTACAAACGGCTCTGGTTATTCTGCATGGGTCCCATATCTTTAGCAATATTTCTCAGTACAAACTTCTGGATCTTCCCCGTTGAAGTCTTCGGAAGTTCCTCCCTAAACACCACCGTTTTGGGCACCATATAGTGCGGCATGTTTCTCCGGCAATATTCAATGATTTCCTTCTCTGTGGGTTTCTTCTCCAACCCATTCTTCAAGCTCACAAATGCACATGGCGTCTCGCCCCAGTAATCGTCGGGTCGGGCCACCACTGCAGCTTCGTTTATCGCCAGGTGGGTGTATAAAATTGATTCCACCTCCACGCTGCTGAGATTCTCTCCACCGCTAATGATCACGTCCTTTGATCGGTCCTTAATTTCCAAGTACCCATCTGGGTGCATCACCCCCACGTCGCCCGTGTAGAACCACCCGTTTCTGAAGCATTTGGATGTTGCTTCCGGGTCTTTTAAATATCCCAGCATTACACACCCGCCCCGAAGAACCACTTCACCCAACGTTGACCCATCTCGTCTCACGCTGAGTCCTGACTCGGAATCCACCACGTCCATCTCCGCCATTCCAATTGTCCTTACCCCTTGCCTCGCCTTCAGTCGAGCTTTCTCCGTCGCCGGCAACCGGTTCCACTGGGGTTTCCAAGCACAGGACACCATTATCCCACCCGTTTCCGTTAGCCCGTACCCATGACCCACAACAAAGCCCAATGCTTCGGTTCGGAGCAGAACTGCCGCCGGGGGTGGTGCTCCGGCTGTGAGAAGATAAACGGGGTTTCGGAGCAGTTTGTTTTTAGGGGAGTTTGTCAGCATATTGAGCACCACAGGTGCACCACACATGTGAGTGACGCCATGGCGCTCGATCAAACCAAACACGACCTCGGCATCAAATCTACGGACACAAACATTGGTACCGCCGACGGCAGCGATACCCCACGGGTAGCTCCACCCATTAGCGTGGAACATGGGTAGGGTCCACAGGTAAATAGGCTGTTTAGGCACTGCCCAGTCAACCAGAGAATCTACAGTTATAGTGAAAGTCCCTCGATGAGAATGAACAACCCCTTTCGGAGACGACGTTGTACCAGAGGTGAAATTCAGTGTCATAGGGTCCCACTCTGTGTTAGGCCGGATCCACCGGAACCCAGGGTCGCCTTTCTCCACCATCCCTTCGTAAGTGTCAAGAAAATCAACGGTGAGTGATGACGACAAAGGCTCGATAGTATCATCTGCGATGAGGACGAGGACTGGGCGTTGACTGTTTTGTGGCAACAAGAATAAGGCTTCGAGAACAAGAGCGCGTGAGGCGCAGTCGACGAAGACCAGCTTCGACTCGCCATGCCGGAGAATAACGGAGATGGTCCGCGCGTCAAGGCGGGTGTTGATGCAGTTGAGTATGGCACCGGCGAAGGGGACTGCAAAGTGGAGTTCGTACATGGCGGGGACGTTGGGAGCCACGACGGAGACAACATGGCCACGGCGGATGCCGACGGACACAAGGGAAGAAGCCAGCTGGAGGCATCGACGGTGGGTTTGAGACCAAGTGTAAGTGGTATTATTGTAAATAACGGAATTGCAATCGCCATAGACAGTAGCTGCTCTATCTAAGAAGCCCAAAGGGGTGAGAGGAGGAGAGTTTGCTGTGCTTGGCTTGAGCTTTTCCATGGGCACGTAGTTTCTCGACGATGACGAGGATGTTAGATTAAACTGTGCTAAGGTTATTATAACTTGTAAATAAATAAATAAAGCATATTTATTGATGAATAAAAGAAGAAAATGATTGCATTTTTTGGCTAAGAGTTAAATAAATAAATAATCCACCAAAAATAAATTAATTAATTAAATAAAATAAGGAATATTGCAGACTGCAGAGATATGTACCGAACTCGTCGTGCAATTGCACGTGGATCGCGTGATCGAAGCTGGTCGACTCGATGGTCGAGTAACCCTAGAAGTAGACATTTTTTTAATATAATATAATTAAAATTAAAATATTTGTAGCTGTGGAAATTTTAAAAAAAATTAAAAAAAAAAGTTTAGGGGAACTATCAAAGCTGATATGATTCATGCATAAATTATTATTTTTTTTACAAATTAATAATTGCTTCAATTATTTCTATTTCTTTTTTTAGTTAGAATTACTATTTCTGAAAGACTAATGACAGTTTAATTAATAATAAGTCTACGAAGTCCACGGTTGTTAAGTGATAAAAGAAAAACTGGAAAAGACATTTTTAATAAAAAAAAATATAAAGATAAAAAGAAACGGCGGTAGAAAGAGACAAAATATTGATTGTTGGAAAGATGCCATAAAATAGAAAACTACCAAATGACGTGGCCCAGTTGGTAAAAATATTAACTAATTAAGAATTTATACTATGTCAAAAGTTTGAGCTCAATGAAAGTACGTATGTGATATTTAGTTGATAAAAAAGCATGTGTTAATATGGGAATTAATCTTAATTTTTTTTTTTTTAAAAAAAATTAGTTCGCGGTAGAGATATTTACAAAAGAAATAATAAATAAAATAAATTCATGGTAATGAGTTGAAGTCGTTAAATACCAACAAAAGATCAATTGACTTAGTTAAACTTCAAGGTGTAAGCCAGTGACACACAACTTTTGTGCTATAATCACAAACTTTTGTTGAGTTTGATTAGGTTATAGTAAAATTTAAAAAATTTTATAATATTTTTTATGATTTATTTAAATAGACTCACTAATTATAAAGTAAAATAATGAAAAATGTTGTCTCTTCCCAATTCAATTTTAATTTGATTTAACATGTATATTTAAAGAGATAATCACGTAAGAAACTATAGTATACTAATAATTCTAATATGTCATGTTTACTAATTGTTAACAATACCTAAATATTTTAAAAAAAGTTATAATATTTAACAACATAAAAATTATAATTTAAAAATTATAATTATCGACCAATAGAGCAGTTAAGTGTCAATATATAAGGGTGAGAAGCATAGAATCATTCATCCCATATCTATATTGAATTAGATTTATTTATTATTTATTTATATTGATATTAATTCATTTGAGAAGAAGATAAAATAAAGAGAGAGAATTAAGTATATTTAAGAATAAATAAATAAATAAATAAATAAAAAGAATTTTACTATTGTAAGCTAGACATATGTTAAACAGAAAAGTCCATACTTTTTAAATGCTAAGCTTACATTGAAAGAAAAATGTGTGTTTTAGCAAAGCTCATCCCATTTCTTATACAATATAGGAGATACCACACAAAAATGTGTGACGATAGTTTGAATATAAAATTAAGAAAGGCCCACTAAAAAAAAATAAAAAAATTCCAAGACATATTCGTCTTTTATTAACAACTTGTTAAGAGGGGTTTTTAATAAAAATATTCAATACCATGTCATTGTAAATTGGGTGGGGTTAAAAATTGATTTGGAGTTGTTTTAGCTTATTCGAGTTTGATTTAGGAAAATAAAATTATGTTAAAATTTAATAAAAAAAGTTTTGTCACATTTATAATTTTACTTAATTTAAATGGATTAATTATTATGTAATATAATGTTAAATATTAATAGGTGATACCAAAAATGTTGATTCAGTTTAAAAATTCAAATGGTTAGATAAAAGACCCAAAATTAATTAATTTTATATTTAAAAACTCAAAGTGTTATGTAATTACTCATTGAAGATGACTCTTTACATTGGGCCAAATTGGCTATTTCTAGCTCGAATAGACTACTTTAGAATTTGATTCAGAGTGTCTTGTGGCCTAAGATTGGGTCGGGCAGAGAAATACTGATTGGGTAACTGTATATTGGGCAATATGGGTAAAGATCATCCCATTTATGACATTTGGGCCAAGCCTTTCTGCCTTCTGTTGTCAACTAACAGCAGCCGAAGCTCTCGTTTCATTGGGGGCACGCGGTTGACGAAGAAGAATTACTGTTTCGTTTTGAAGGAGAGATTCTCAGAGCTAGGAAATCAGCGATGGGTAGGCGCGTTGGAACTCAGAAAGAGTCCTGGTTGACTCGGGCCGTAAGCTCTGTGTTTGCATTCGTCAGACTCGCCGAGTTTGAGATCCTCTTCTTTCTTTTCTTCTTCATCGCTTATATCGTCTTCAAAGATATTGTAAGTTCCTCTATATTGGGATCTGGTCTAATTTCTGGGATTGTTGATGAATTTCGTGAAAAATACGAATCATGTCATATTAGTGTTAGGGGGAAAATGATGAAATATTACTGCTTCATGATTAATGAACTGGTCTAATTTTTCAGAATGTTGATGAATTTCGTGTAAAATATGGATCGTGTCTTATTAATGCTCCTCATTTAGAGAAAAGCTTTATTGTGAATAAAAGGAGAAAATGGTGAAATATTTTTTTTCTGCTTCATGATTCATGATGGGATGTGGTCTAATTTTTCGAATTGTTGATGAATTTCGTGAAAAATATGGATGATGTCATATTAATGTTATTCATGTAGAGAAAAGATATTTCTTGTGAATAAAAGAGGGAAAATGGTGCATCTTTGGCCGAGAGTTAATTTGATATGAGAAGCTTGCGTGTAGCTTTTTCCTTTGTTAGTAAACTGATAGAATGTTCTTCCAGTGAGAAGGCATCATTGTGATGGGTTCTCTCAAGTTTGGGGTAGAAGTGCATCTTCAAGTTGAAACCCGCAATAGCAAAAAGAGGAATATATTTCTTTTTTCAGCTCTTTCGAAGGAAGCATGTGTAATAATGGCAATGCTGACTAACTATGCTTACTCATTGGGAAAAAAAAGGACATTGTTTGGGGTGGTGCTTTACTAAGTTACATATATTGGAAGAAGTTATAGAGCAGGGAGATGTATTAGCCATTAGGTCTCCATTGGCATGGTATAGTAGACTGGCTGCATATTGAAGAAGGAGCTCAATGTCATCTTTGCCAATCAAATCTGTATTCCATTCCCAATATTTTAAGAGAGCCCAGATTATGGCTTAATTATCTCCATCAAGATGTTTTTTATTTTGCGCCAAATCCATTGTCACTTTGCTGTTTGATTCTTGCAACTGAAAGCAATTACTGGAATTGGAAACCTTCTGAGTTATCCTAAGAATGTTGGAGAAGAATGATTAAATCTAGACCCAATAAAGCTTCAACTGTACTCAGTGACCATAAAATGATTATGGTTATCCAATGTTTAAAGCTCTCTCTCTCTCTCTGATACAAGAGCTAAAATAGGAATCTTATTTGTGAGCTGTTTTCCTGCTGCTAACATAGTTATACTATCTACATTGGATCTAGCCAAGGGTAATCAACTAATCATGGTTGTGAATCTGCATTGAATATAAACATATTATATATTCCGGAACATATGCATTTTGATAGAATATAATGGTGTTATACAATTTATGTAGTTAATTTTACCTAGTGAAGTAAGGCTTGTTATTATTATTGTGCATATATATATATATATATATATGAGTGTATGTGTGTGTGCGGTTTCAGTATCTGATTTTTCAATTCAATATTGGTTCTGATATGTTAAATTGTTGGGCAAATGGCTCATATTCTCAATTTCCCAGCTAGCTTGCCTTGCTATTTTTTAGTTACCTTCCTTTGTTATTTCTAATAGTTGATCATTTGATTTGCAGACGTCAAGGCCTGAGTACAATCAAATCCTTGTGAAGAAGCCTGGTGGAATTGATTTGTGGGCTTTTTAGGCGATTTAACTTTATCTTGGTTGTTTGAAAATGTTTGATGTTATCTCCAATAGGGAATGTTCTCTGCTCTGCAGACTTCATATTGTAAATCTTATATAATTTTAAGAAAAGCAGATGTAGTGCTACCACAAAATTGTCTGATGTTCTAAATAGCAATATCAAAATAATGTGAAATGGTTTTTCATATTCTCTCTCTATTTCAATTTGGCTAATAATGTATCTTTACCATTCAAATGAGTAATTTGTTTGTGAAGAAGCACACATATTACATATATTAAAACTGCAGGACTCAAGACCACAAATAACTTGATACAAATGGAACTTTCCCATAGAATGAAGCCAAAGATCAATCAAACTTTGAATTCCCTTTACAAGTTGCTGCAACCACCTCTAATCTTCCTTGTTCATCCCAGTCGTTTTGGCCGGTTTATCTAAGCCAAGCTGACCAACAAGCTTCTCCACCGGAACTTTGGACACATCGCGGCGCATTCCAATATCAGAGTCCAATCTGCTAGCACAGTATCTTCCAACACAGTACATGCCATAGCCAACCACTGCCAAACCACTAAAACTAGTAGTCAGAGAAAGAAGTGGTATGGAAACCGCAGTTTTTGCAGTGGCCACATACGATGCTGCTTGCCCACTCCGACCTACACTGCTGCTTGAGACTAAAAGCAGACCTGTTTTGCAGTAAATTGCAAAATCTTCACAGTTGTTTTTGAAAATATTGTAGACACCAAATCCATTTTCAAGAAGAAACAATGCACGGTGAAGGACATCTTCGGGTGGGTCAGATGAAGCAAGAGTGCAGGTGCCTCCGCGAGCTTTGGCAAGAAAAAATGCAGGCGAGACACCATACTCAAAGATGTACAGTTCGCCTCCAAAGAGGAAACAATCCAAGCAGGAAGCCATGACACCACCATCGAGCCTTGACTGGTCACCACATTTTGGGCATGGATTGTCGGTGTTTCGCGAGGGAGATGAACTAACCAGCAGAAGATCCAGCACAGTTCCTGTGCCAGTTTCTTGGCCTGCTCCCCTGGTAAAGTGGATTACCATTCCATCACCAATGTATATTCCTGGTGTCTTACAAGAAAGCAGTTGGCAAAACCAAGATGGCAACTTCAGTAAGATCTATGACATAAAAGATAAAATGTAAAGATTCTTAACAATTCAAATGCAAGTCTCTATATCTCAAATGGTAATACAAAAGAGAATTACAGCATGCAGAAAGCATTCCATCACCAATATATATTGATGTCTTACAAGAAAGCGGTTTGCAAAATCAAGACAGGAACTTAGTATAAATGCACAGATTCCTAACAATTCAAAGGCAAATCTCCATATCTCAAATGGCATTATAAAAGAGGACTACAGGATAGAAAAACACAGGGATTGCTCACAATCCTTGACTGTCATTGACTTCTTTCTTGTTCTGTAGTATCCTTTATCTTTATGCTCAGTCAACTTAAGCTCTCAACCATAATAACTAGTCCTTTAAGCATCACTTAATTACCTGCTCTTGCAAAGCATTGACTTCAAATATATCTATCCTCATTGATGTTCAAGTGCTGCAATTTTATATAAATCCTATGAACCACACAATTTCCCAACTGGGTAACTGTTGTAACTGCCTCAAATCAACACAAGCAAATAAACATATGTAGCCAGTCTCAAAAATCCCGGTAGTCAGTGCTCTTACAGCAAATACAAGCTGACTAAAATTCATCGAAAGAGAGAAAAAGGAACGATTTTTCTATCATTAGAGAAAAACCCAGTATAAAAATAAAACAATCAGAACAAATCAACAAAGGCAAATGCTGGAAGATGAGGGATGACCGTGGTGTGCGTAGATATAAGCCTGCCTCCACGAGTAAATGTGGTCACCAGGCTTCAGTTCCTCCCTAGCGATCTTATTCGATAGCACTCCCATTTCAATCTCTTAGCCTTTCGCAGCAACGAAATCTCTCTATGAACAGCTGCTCTCTGAAGAAATGCAAAGGGGGAAGAATGTCATCCAGTTCCGCTGTTCTTCAGATAGAAGGGAAGGCAAAAGCGAAAGAGACAGGGACACGAAACGCAATCGTTTCCTTCGCCTCCACGTTTATCTCAGAATCATTTTCCGAGGAGAGAATATTTACATTACGTAATAACACCATTATAAAATCCAGTTGATCAGCGCTGTTCTCTGACTACTGAAAATGATTTCTACGTAAACTAACAGCTTTATTTCTGTTCTATTACGCAAAACAAAACCCAAAAAAAAAAGAAGAAAAAACAGCTTGGGTTTTCTTATTACTTTGATGAACGGATAGTCAACTCCTCTCTATAATTTTTTTAACAACTTAGTTTTGTGATTTTCATTGTTTTTTTGTTTGAATCTGAAAATTACAGTTTTTTTTTACAAACATGGGCTTTGGCCCACTATAATTTCCAAGCCTGACACTTAAAAACAAGATTTTTGTCGTAGATATTCATATACACTTTTTTTTTTTTTTAACAGGAATATGCTAATTGTTGCCACTGAATAACGGTGGAAACACTATTGAGGAAACAGGGGAGAGAATGAAAGAATAAGAAAGGTGTTGAGGCGGCAATTTCTGTTCTAGTTGGTGCCACATAAGTTTCTTGTACAGCTGATTATGATCTTTTCCAATCAAGGCTGGTTCCAGTTTCTGCTGCATCCAGGGCAACAAACCAACACCTTGAAAATTCATGGAAGTAAGGCCAGGGTCTCCACCTCTCAGCCACATTAGCCCATTAGTTGCATCATCTCTGCCATCTGTAACATGATCCTAGGTAAGAAATAGAGGAAAGAGAAAAAAGGGAGAGAAGTAGTGGCTTGAAAGATTGTTGATATCACAAGATCCAGTTTAGAAGAAGAAGAGAGGAAGGGGACACTAGGACATCGATTCCCCTCATGTTTGGGACATGAAGAGTGGATGAATGCTTGAAAACTAATTTTTGGCTTAGTACAATCAAATTGTTAAATTGTTGGGCAAATGGCTCATATTCTCAATTTCCCAGCTAGCTTGCCTTGTTATTTTATAGTTACCTTCCTTTGTTATTTCTAATACTTTATCATTTGATTTGCAGACATCAAGGCCAGAGTACAATCAAATCCTTGTGAAGAAGCCTGGTGGAATTGATTTGTGGGCTTTTTAGGCGATTTAATTTTATCTTGGTTGTTTAAAAATGTTTGATGTCATAACATAAAGAAAAACAGATGTAGTGCTACCACAAAATTGTCTGATGTTCTAAATAGCAATATCAAAATTATGTGAAATGGTTTTTCCTATTCTCTCTCTATTTCAATTTGGCTAATAATTTATCTTTACCATTCAAATGAGTAATTTGTTTGTGAAGAAGCACACATATATTAAAATTGCAGGCCTCAAATTTGTTTGTGAAGAAGCACACATATTACATATATTAAAATTGCAGGACTCAAAACCACAAATAACGTATGCAAATGGAACTTTCCCATCAAATGAAGCCAAAAACCAAGATCAATCAAACTTTGAATTCCCATTACAGGTTGCTGCAACCACCTCTAATCTTTCTAGTTCATCCCAGTCGTTTTGGGCGGTTCATCTAAGCCAAGCTGACCAACAAGCTCCACCGGAACTTTAAACACATCGCGGCGCACACCAATATCAGACTGTAATCTGCTAACACAGTATCTGCCAACACTGTACATGCCATAGCCAGCCACTCCCCAACCACTAAAACTAGCAGTTAGAGAAAGAAATGGCATCGAAACCAGAGTTTTTGCTGTGGCCACATAAGATGCTGCTTGTCCACTCCGACCTAGACTGCTGTTCGAGACTAAAAGCAGACCTGTTTTGCAGTAAATTGCAAAATCTTCACAGTTGTTTTTGAAAATATTGTAGACACCAAATCCATTTTCAAGAAGAAACGATGCACGGTGAAGGACAACTTCAGGTGGATCAGATGGAGCACGAGTGCAGGTGCCTCCGCGAACTTTGACAAGAAAAAATGCACGCGAGACACCATACTCAAAGCGGTACAGTTCGCCTCCAAAGAGGAAACAATCCAAGCAGGAAGCCATGACACCACCATCGAGCCTTGACTGGTCACCACATTTTGGGCATGGATTGTCGGTGTTTTGCGAGGGAGCTGAACTAGCCAGCAGATGATCCAGCGGAGTTCCTGTGCCAGTTTCTTGGCCTGCTCCCCTGGTAAAGTGGATTACCATTCCATCACCAATGTATATTCCTGGTGCTTACAAGAAAGCAGTTGGCAAAACCAAGATGGCAACTTCAGTAAGATCCATGACATAAAGATACAAAGTAAAGATTCTTAACAATTCAAATGCAAGTCTCTATATCTCAAATGGTAATACAAAAGAGAATTACAGCATGCAGAAAGCATTCCATCACCAATATATATTGATGTCTTACAAGAAAGCGGTTTGCAAAATCAAGACAGGAACTTCAGTAAGATCTACAGTATAAAAACCCAGATTCCAAACAATTCAAAGGTAAATCTCCATATCTCAAATGGCATTATAGAAGAGGAGTACAGGATAGAAAAACACAGGGATTGCTCTCAATCCTTGACTGTCATTGACTTCTTTCTTGTTCTGTAGTATCCTTTATCTTTATGCTCAGTCAACTTAAGCTCTCACCCATAATAACTAGTCCTTTAAGCATCACTTAATTACCTGCTCTTGCAAAGCATTGACTCCAAAAATATCTATCCTCATTGATGTTCAAGTGCTGCAATTTTATATAAATCCTACGAACCATACAATTTCACAACTGGGCAACTGTTGTAACTGGCTCAAATCAACACAAGCAAAGAAACATATGTAGCCAGTCTCAAAAATCCCAGTGACCAGTGCTCTTACAGCAAATAGAAGCTGATTAAAATTCATCGAAAGAGAGAAAAGGAACGATTTTTCTATCATTAGAGAAAAACCCAGTATAAAAATAAAAAAATCAGAACAAATCAACAAAGGTAAATGCTGGAAGATGAGGGATGACCGTGGTGTGCGTAGATATAAGCCTGCCTCCACGAGTAAATGTGGTCAGCGGGCTTCAGTTCCTCCCTAGCGATCTTATTCGATAGCACTCCCATTTCAATCTCTTAGCCTTTCGCAGCAACGAGATCTCTCTACAAACAGCTGCTCTCTGAAGTAATGCAAAGGGGGAAGAATGTGATCCAGTTCTGCCGTTCTTCAAATAGAAGGGAAAGCAAAAGCGAAAGAGAGAGGGATACCAAAAGCAACCGTTTCCTTCCCCACCCTAATTTTTCTTTTTTTTCGAAAATTACCCCTCCCTACTTTTACAGTCGGACCCCCCTCTCCCCACCCCCTACTTTCTTCCTTTTTAGTATGGATGTTTAGCTTTTATATTGCTTTGATATTCTACTTAAATATTATGAATTTGATGATAAAAAAATTAAAAAATAATGAGAAATAGTGAAAAACTTAGAACTACTACGAAAGTGTGCAATTAGTGCTTGATTGGGCCATCAAGAGCCATTTGCATGTAGTTTCAGCTATATACAACCATTTGAATGGAGTTCAACTCTATTCAATTATTTGTTGGTATAAAACCTATATTTTTATAGTCAATATTTTGTCTCTTTTTTTCCTAGGAGTTATATAATAATAGTAAGAAACTATCAAATTAATTTATTAAATTGACATGGTGCTAGGCAATGTTTGGTTAAGATAGCACATTGGTCTTTGTGAAATTTTTTATAAAATATAGTCTAGTGGTTTGTTAAAGAGGGGAGCATGCATGTTGGGCAATTTAACACCACTACTTGATTTCTACTAAGTAAAAAAGACAAATAAAATGTGAATGTTAAATAAAATAAAATAAATTCAATTATCAAAAAGTTTTTATAATGTTATAAATTTAAATTTACATAAAAGAGTATATTCATAATAGATATAACTTTAATTGTTTAGCTTTTCAAATAATATCAATCTCCATTATAGAATTTTTATTTTTAATTTACTCAAAGAAAAAGAAGAAAACGGCTTTCTTCATACAAGTCATAAAGAGAAAAAAAACGTAAAAAACTAAAAGTATAACAAAACGCTTTAGAGAGTTAAAAATAGAAAAAAACAACTGTACACAACCGTTTGAATAAAAAAATGACTCTTTATAACAGAATTTAGTACCAAATGGCTTTCAATAGTTGAATCAATCCCCAAACAGCTCTCCATAGTTGTTTCAAACACTAATCGCACATCTTCATTGCCGTTCTAGGTTTTCTACCATTTATCATTATTTTTCTTAATTTTTCTATCATTAAACTTCGTAATGTTTACGTAAAACATCAAAGCAATTATTTTAAAATATGAAGAAATTCTAACAAAGAGCTTGTAGGTAAACGAAGAAATGGAAGAAAAGTATGCGGGGCAGGATGGGGGGGAGGGAGAGTGGGGTAAAAAATGAATGATAAGGGGAGATCCGACTGCGAAAGCGAGTAGGGGTAATTTTGGAAAAAAAAAATTCGGTTTGGGGGCAATGTTAAAGCTTTTGAGGATTCCCTTCCACGTTTATCGCAGAATCTTTTTCCGAGGAGAGAATATTTACATTACGTAATAACACCATTATAATATCCAGTTGATCAGTGCCATTCTGTGACTA
The DNA here is from genome assembly GCA_022379115.2 of Bauhinia variegata. Taxonomy (NCBI): domain Eukaryota; kingdom Viridiplantae; phylum Streptophyta; class Magnoliopsida; order Fabales; family Fabaceae; genus Bauhinia; species Bauhinia variegata. The sequence continues at coordinate 7,409,480 of CM039438.1, read as the reverse complement.
CTGAAAATGATTTCTACGTAGACTAACAGCTTTACTTCTCTTCTATTACGCAAAACAAAACCAAAAAAAAAGAAAAAACAGCTTGGGTTTTCTTATTACTTTGATGAACGGATAGTCAACTCCTCTCTATAATTTTTTAACAACTTGTTTTGTGATTTGCATTTTTTTTTTTTTGGTTGAATCTGAGAATTACATTGTTTTTACAAACATGGGCTTTGGCCCACTATAATTTCCAAGCCTTCCACTTAAAAAAAAAAATTATTTTAGATTTTTGTTGTAGATATTTATGTAAACTTTTTTTTTAGATGTCCATATTCCAAAACGTTTTTAGTTTTTAATTAGTTTTTTTTTCAACAGGAATATGCTAATTGTTGCCACTGAATAACGGTGGAAACATTATTGAGGAAACAGGAGAGAGAATGAAAGAATAAGAAAGGTGTTGAGGCGGCAATTTCTGTTCCAGTCGGTGCCACGTAAGTTTTTTTACCTGAGGATCTTCTGATCACGTTTTATATTTTAATTATTTTTAATTTTATAATCACACATTATTTTTTATTTTTATATTTTTTATTATCATATAATTTTAAAAAAATTTAAAATTTTCACAAATTATTTCATATTTTATATTTTATTAATTTATTTTATAATTTTTTTCTTATAAATATCTTTTTTAAAAAAGTATAATTTAATTTTTTTTTTCAATACATCATTGTAAATTCTAACAATCCTCCCCCTCCTCTCTTTTCCAACTCATTTAATACCTTTAAGGTTATTTCCAATATTGCATAGTTTTATTTTAATATTTTTAAAAAATTATATTTTATAAAAAATTATAAAAGAGGAAGTAAATAATACCTACCCTACTTAATCCCTTCTCATAAATAGACGAAGACTTTGAATATAAACAAAACTACAATGAAGCTAATTGACCTTAGTAATTTTTAAAATTATTTATTTCAATATCTTAATTTTAAATATTTTAATAATTTATTCAAGTGGTTCTTAGTTGGCATAACCCTAGAGAGGTAGATTTTTCAAATATTAAATAATATTAATTTAATATATTACTAATATTAACATTGATTAATAATATTAAATTATTCTACAAAAATATCCAACAATAAATACATTAAAATTTTTAAATCAGTAAATGATTATAGTTTTTTGTTTTGTCCCTTCTGCGCGTACGTGTATAACTATTCAGTGGTTGAAAAAAAGGGGCTTTGACTCTTCCCTTGACAGACGCCATACCTTTTTGTGCTTCGCTCTCCATTCAATTTGCATCTCCCTTTTTCTCTGTCTCCTCCTCCGGCCTCCGCATGGCGTCCACTGCGCAGATCGCCGTCCTCATCGGGCTTCTCGCCCTTTCCATCTCCGCCGACGCAAGGCCCTGCAGAACCTTCTTCATTTCTTCCTACTCTTTCTCCTTCAGGCGCGGTGGTGACCTCGGTTCTCCCTTCGATCAAAACCCTTCTTCGGGAACCATCACCACCGTCACCGAGGTCAGATCCGTTCCCGTCTACATCATCGGCAACGACGACAACAACGAAAAACCCTCGTTCGGAGCTGGGATCTTCTTCGATCGCGCGCTTCCAGGCCACGTGAGCCATTCCGTTGAGGAGGAGGTTGAAATTGAGCGTAGGGCAACGCAGATGAGGGCCCCCTTCGGATTCTCATCCTACGACTTCAGCTCGCTCCGTGATCGGACCAAGGACATTCTCAGCGTTGTTGTGGCTTTGCTCTTTGGGGTCGGATGCGGCGCTCTCACAGCAGCTACTATGTACTTGGTATGGTCCATGTTCTCTAACCGCTATGATTACGGTGCTTCTTATGAGGATTTCGTTGATGACGAAGAAGATGAGATTCCGAGCCCCAGGAAAATGGGGTATGCAAAGAGTCCGGCTGCGGATTCTGTGCCTGCTCCGGTCAAGGAAGGGGTATGATATAGCCAACTATATAACCCTCATGGGGCAATGTGGATTGTTAATAATCATGTTAAAATGGCACGGCCTTTATCAGTGTTCGTCAAGTAAGGTAAGAATTGTTGAATTGGACCTTTCTTAGAGATCTAGAATGAGGCCTGCTTTAAAGAAGTTGGGCCTTGTTAATGAATATATTCTTTATAGATCTCTCTGATTTGATACAAATAAAAAAAGTGAACCAAATTTTGTTAAGTTGTTAGCAGAAAAAGTTAATCATTTGGGGGCTTATTATTAAGCCACCTGTATTGTTTAGGAATGAAATTTAAAGGAGAGAGTATATATATATATATATATATATATAAGATAGAAAGTTAATGTTAGTTAAAGGTCTTGGCATCAAAACATTAGAATTTGCCTTTGTTTGAAGAGGCCTCTTTTAAATATAGATTAGTGTCTTATGAAAAAGTGTGAAAATATTCTAAGTGGGAAAAAAAAAGAAGCAAAGCATTTAATGTCATATCTTTGTGTGTGTGTATATATATATTGATTGATTTGTGGATAATTAAAATATAATAATAATTACAAACCCAAATGAGATAAGTAAGAATCTATGTTGTTCTCAGAAGATGGTCATCATCAATGTATGTTGTGATCCTTTTCATCGATCTACTATGAACCTCGACAACAAATTAATTAATGTTCATCACTTGGTACATAAAATAACGAGAACAAGTTGACTTTGTCACATGCTAACGCTACGTGTGAATCCATCCATAAAACGACAAGTAAAACTATTTTATTTTTTATCAGTGTTTTAGGCTAGGAATGATTTATAAATTATATATTCTATCATCATTATTTATTACTAATATTATTATTCTTAATAATATATCTCTTTGATGATTAAGTCATGAGCACTTGCCATGTAAGTTTTATATGCATCCAAGGGTGCCTTTTTCATAACACAAAGAAGAAATAACATATATAAGGGACCAAAGATTCCAAAGGTACCACTTTGTATATATCCTTACTTTACACACTTTTCCATAACAAGGCCTTCATGGAATGAGTTCAAATCAGAGTTCATTTAAGCCCAACTCATTGAGTCATTTCGTCAACCAGGTGATGGAAGCAAAATTGTAAAGCAAATTGTGCCAAAGTTCCTCCGAGAACATACCCTTTCGGCCTTCCTGAGCAGAAGGCCAGTACCACCACATTAATTCTACAAATATGGGAAGAAAAATGAGCGGTTAAATTAGCAATGCTGCTACAACTCCTCAGTAGGGGACCTAGTTGAAAGAGAAGGAAGAAAAGGAAAGAAAGCACTGCGTGTGCTTCTATGTCTTTTTTTGGGGTCCATGCCAGATTGCCAGGGACCCATTTTGGGGAAGTAGGTGTGCGGTATTAATTGACTAAGGGCATGTTGTCATGGGTCATGGATGCTGCTATGGTCCCAACTTGAATCCGAGATTGCGTCGGACCACGAAAATGGACACGCATCTCACTCCTTCCGTTGCTACATTCATCGTTCTTTATTCAACTTAAATTATTCAGCATGCAGATATATATATATATATATATAACTCATTCGATTCTTTGCAAAAGAAACATGTGATTATCTGACACCTAATGTATGTAGCAAGAGTTAACAACATTGTCCACGGTCTCCTCATATATAAATTAACTCACAGAGTGTCGGATCAGAACCTTGCTATTATAGAGAACAAACAGAATTTATTTTGGAAAAATGGTTTATGTTTGGATGAGAGGAAACATAGAGAAGGAAGAAAAAAGAACTAATTTTTAACAACAACAATAACAATTTTGAAACCAAAAAGTTAACACAATGTGAAGCGAGTTTTTTTTTTTTTCCTTAAAATTTCATTATATTTAAAAAAATTTAAATAAATCTCATATATATTTAATTTCTTTTTTAGTTTTCTTTTTATTTTCTCTCCTAATTTTCTCTCATTGAAAACATTTTGCTTGATTAGTGCACGGAACCAACACACCATTGGATAACCTTTTTGGTTGCCCGCATCAAGTAAATCATTTAGACATTTATTCCAATTGGCTTTATCCTATTTATAAATAAATATGGTATTTGTCAACGTTCATGATTAAATAAATCATATTAGTTCAAATTACATGTTACTACTAATCAGGTAAATTAATTGATGCGAATTAAGTTTAAATCTTAAAAATATATATACGAGTTCAAGTCATTTAAATTTTAAAAATATAGTTATTTTAAAATATAATTTTATAATTTTATTTAACTCAAATTAATTTAAATTATACATTTTATTTGTAATTTTTTTTTAAAAGATTACATACTTGACTAAATAAAAATTTCTAAGACTAGACATCTTCCAAAGCATCACTTTCAGGTTAGTTTCGTGGAAAATATTCCATTTTTTTAAGTTGGGCTGGCAAGATTTCATATGAAGAAAATAAATAAATAAATAAAAGCATATTTATTGATGAATAAAAGAAGAAAATGATGCATTTTTGGCTAAGAGTTAAATAAATAAATAAATTTAAATAAGGAATATTGGAGAGTGCAGAGATATGTACCGAACTCGTCGTGCAATTGCACGTGGATCGCGTGATCGAAGCTGGTCCACTCGATGGTCGAGTAACCCTAGCAGTAGATATTTTTTTTAATGTAATATAATTATAATTATAAAATATTTGTAGCTGTGGAAATTTTTAAAAAAATTTAAAAAAAAAATTAGGGGAAATATCAAAGCTGATATGATTCATGCACAAATTATTTTTTTTTACAAATTAATAATTGCTTCAATTATTTCTATTTCTTTTTTTAGTTAGAATTACTATTTCTGAAAGACTAATGACAGTTTAATTAATAATGAGTCTACGAAGTCCACGATTGTTAAGTGGTAAAAGAAAAACTGGAAAAGACATTTTTAATTAAAAAAATATAAAAGATAAAAAGAAACGGTGGTAGAAAGAGACAAAATATTGGTTGCTGGAAAGATGCCATAAAATATAAGAAAAAAAAGATAACTACCAAAATGACGTGGCCCGGTTGGTAAAAATATTAACTAATTAAGAATTTATACTATGTCAAAATTTTGAGCTCAATGAAAGTACGTATGTGATATTGAGTTGATAAAAAAGTATGTGTTAATATGGGAATTAATCTTAAATTTTTTTATTTTTTTAAAAAAATTAGTTCAGATATTTACAAAAGAAATAATAAAAAAAATAAATTGTATAAAATCATGGTAACGAGTTGAAGCCGTTAAATACCAACAAAAGATCAATTGACTTAGTTAAACTTCAAGGTGTAAGCTCGTGACACGAAACTTTTGTGCTATAATCACACACTTTTGTTGAGTTTGATTAGGTTATTTTAAAATTTAGAAAATTTTATAATATTTTTTATGATTTATTTCAATAGACTCACTAATTATAAAGTAAAGTAATGAAAGATGTTACTCTCTTCCCAATTCAATTTTAATTGATTAAACATGTATATTTAAAGAGATAATCACTTAAGAAATTATAGTATACTAATAATTCTAATATGTCATGTTACTAATTGTTAACAATACCAAAATATTTTTTAAAAAATATTATAATATTTAAAATTTTTATAATATTTAACAACATAAAAATAATAATTTTAATTTTTTAAAAATATTTATAAATTATAATTATCAACCAATAGAGCAGTTAAGTGTCAATATATAAGAGTGAGAAGCATAGAATCATTCATTTCATATCTATATTGAATTAGATTTATTTATTATTTATTTATATTGATATTAATTCATTTGAGAAAAAGATAAAAGAAAGGGAGAGAATTAAGTATATTTAAGAATAAATAAATAAAAGAGTTTTACTATTGTAAACTGGACATATGTTAAACAGTCCATACTTTTTAAATGCTAAGCTTACATTGAAAGAAAAATGTGTGTTTTAGCAAAGCTCATTCCATTTCTTGTAGAGATAACACACAAAAAAATGTGTGACGAATATAAAATTAAGAAAGGCCCACTAAAAAAAACAATTCCAAGACAGATTCGTCTTTTATTAACAACTTGTTAAGAGGGGTTTTGAATAAAAATATTTAATACCATGTCATTGTAACTTTGGTGGGGTTAAAAATTGATTTGGAGTTGTTTTAGCTTAATTCGAGTTTAACTCAAAAAAATAAAATTATGTTAAAATTTAATAAAAAAAGTTTTGTTATATTTATAATTTTATTTAATTTAAATTGAATCAATTAGTGTTTAATATAATATTAAATATTAGTAATTGATACCAATTCAGTTTAAAAATTCAAATGGTTAGATAAAAGACCCATAATTAATTAATTTTATATTTAAAAACTCAAAGTGTTATGTAATTACTCATTGAAAATGACTCTTTATATTGGGCCAAATTGGCTATTTCTAGCTCGAAGAGGCTACTTTAGAATTTGATTCAGAGTGGCTTGTGGCCTAAGATTGGGTAGGGCCGAGAAATACTGATTGGGTAACTGTATATTGGGCCAATATGGGTAAAGAATTAGCCCATTTATGACATTTGGGCCAAGCCTTTCTTCCTTTTGTTGTCAACTAACAGCAGCGGAAGCTCTCGTTTCATTTGGGGCACGCGGTCGACGAAGAAGAGATTACTGTTTCGTTGTGAAGGAGAGATTCTTAGAGCTAGGAAATCAGCGATGGGTATGCGCGTTGGAACTCGGAAAGAGTCCTGGTTGACTCGGGCCGTAAGCTCTGTGTTTGCATTCGTCAGACTCGCCGAGTTTGAGATCCTCTTCTTTCTTTTCTTCTTCATCGCTTATATCGTCTTCAAAGATATTGTAAGTTCCTCTATATTGGGACCTGGTCTAATTTCTGGGATTGTTGATGAATTTCGTGAAAAATACGAATCATGTCATATTAGTGTTAGGGGGAAATTGATGAAATATTACTGCTTCATGATTAATGAACTGGTCTAATTTTTCAGAATGTTGATGAATTTCGTGTAAAATATGGATCATGTCTCATTAATGTTACTCATTTAGAGAAAAGCATATTTATTGTGAATAAAAGGAGAAAATGGTGAAATATATTTTTCTGCTTCATGATTCATCATGGGATCTGGTCTAATTTTTCGAATTGTTGATGAATTTCGTGAAAAATATGGATAATGTCATATTAATGTTATTCATGTAGAGAAAAGATATTTCTTATGAATAAAATAGGGAAAATGGTGCATCTTTGGCTAAGAGTTAATTTGATATGAGAAGCTTGCGTGTAGCTTTTTCCTTTGTTAGTAAACTGATAGAATGTTCTACCAGTGAGAAGGCATCATTGTGATGGGTTCTCTCAAGTTTAGGGTAGAAGTGCATCTTCAAGTTGAAACCTGCAATAGCAAAAAGAGGAATATATTTCTTTTTTCAGCTCTTTCGAAGGAAGCATGTGTAATAATGGCAATGCTGACTAACTATGCTTACTCATTGGGAAAAAAAAGGACATTGTTTGGGGTGGTGCTTTACTAAGTTACATATATCGGAAGAAGTTATAGAGCAAGGAGATGTATTAGCCATTAGGTCTCCATTGGCATGGTAAAGTAGACTGGCTGCATATTGAAGGAGGAGCTCAATGTCATCTTTGCCAATCAAATCTGTATTCCATTCCCAATATTTTAAGAGAGCCCAGATTATGGCTTAATTATCTACATCAAGATGTTTATTATTTTGTGCCAAATCCATTGTCACTTTGCTGTTTGATTCTTGCAACTGAAAGCAATTACTGGAATTGGAAATCTTCTGAGTTATCCTAAGAATGTTGTAGAAGAATGATTAAGTCTAGACCCAATAAAGCTTCAACTGTGCTCAGTGACCATAAAATGATTATGGTTATCCAATGTTTAATGTTGTCTCTCTCTCTCTGATACAAGAGCTAAAATAGGAATCTTATTTGTGTGCTGTTTTCCTGCTGCTAACATAGTTATACTATCTACATTGGATCTAGCCAAGGGTAATCAACTAATCATGGTTGTGAATCTGCATTGAACATAAATATATTATATATTCTGGAACATATGTATTCTGATAGAATATAATGGTGTTATACAATTCATATAGTTAATTTCACCTAGTGAAATAAAGCTTGTTATAACTGTTGTGCATATATATATATATATATATATATGAGTGTATGTGTGCGTGCGGATTCAATATTGGTTCTGATATGTTAAAATGTTGGGCAAATGGCTCATATTCTCAATTTCCCAGCTAGCTTGCCTTGCTATTTTATAGTTACCTTCCTTTGTTATTTCTAATACTTGATCATTTGATTTGCAGACATCAAGGCCTGAGTACAATCAAATCCTTGTGAAGAAGCCTGGTGGAATTGATTTGTGGGCTTTTTAGGCGAATTAATTTTATCTTGGTTGTTTGAAAATGTTTGATGTTATCTCCAATAGGGAATGTTCTCTGCTCTGCAGACTTCATATTGTAAATCTCATATAACTTTAAGAAAAACAGATGTAGTGCTACCACAAAATTGTCTGATGTTATAAATAGCAATATCAAAATTATGTGAAATGGTTTTTCCTATTCTCTTTCTACTTCAATTTGGCTAATAATTTATCTTTACCATTCAAATGAGTAATTTGTTTGTGAAGAAGCACACCTATTACATATATTATAATTGCAGGACTCAAAACCACAAATAACTTAGAGATTCAAATGGAACTTTACCATAAAATGAAGCCAAAAACCAAGATCAATCAAACTTTGAATTCCCATTACAGGTTGCTGCAACCACCTCTAATCTTCCTTCTTCATCCCAGTCGTTTTGGCCGGTTCATCTAAGCCAAGCTGACCAACAAGCTTCTCCACCGGAACTTTGGACACATCGCGGCGCACACCAATATCAGAGCGTAATCTGCTCACATAGTATCTGCCAACAGAGACAATGCCATAGCCAACCATTGCCAAACCACTAGAACAAGTAGTTAGAGAAAGAAGTGGCATTGAAACCACAGTTTCTGCAGAGGCCACGTAAGATGCTGCTTGCCCACTCCGACCTACACTGCTGCTCGAGACTAAAAGCAGACTTGTTTTGCAGTAAATTGCAAAATCTTCACAGTTGTTTTTGAAACTATTGTAGACACCAAATCCATTTTCAAGAAGAAACATTGCACGGTGAAGGACATCTTCAGGCGGGTCAGATGAAGCAAGAGTGCAGGTGCCTCCGCGAGCTTTGGCAAGAAAAAATACAGACGAGACACCATACTCAAAGCGGTATAGTTTGCCTCCAAAGAGGAAACAATCCAAGCAGGAAGCCATGACACCACCATCGAGCCTTGTCTGCTCACCACATTTTGGGCATGGATTATCGATGTTTTGCGGGGGAGATGAACTAACCAGCAGACGATCCAGCAGAGTTCCTGTGCCAGTTTCTTGGCCTGCTCCCCTGGTAAAGTGGATCACCATTCCATCACCAGTGTATATTCCTGGTGCTTACAAGAAAGCAGTTGGCAAAACCAAGATGGCAACTTCAGTAAGATCCATGACATAAAGATACAAAGTAAAGATTCTGAACAATTCAAATGCAAGTCTCTATATCTCAAATGGTAATACAAAAGAGAATTACAGCATGCAGAAAGCATTCCATCGCCAATATATATTGATGTCTTACAAGAAAGCAGTTTGCAAAATCAAGACAGGAACTTCAATAAGATCTACAGTATAAAAACACAGATTCCTAACAATTCAAAGGAAAATCTCCATATCTCAAATGGCATTATAGAAGAGGAGTACAGGATAGAAAAACACAGGGATTGCTCTCAATCCTTGACTGTCATTGACTTCCTTCTTGTTCTGTAGTATCCTTTATCTTTATGCTCAGTCAACTTAAGCTCTCAACCATAATAACTAGTCCTTTAAGCATCACTTAATTACCTGCTCTTGCAAAGCATTGACTCCAAAAATATCTATCCTCATTGATGTTCAAGTGCTGCAATTTTATATAAATCCTACGAAGCACACAATTTCACAACTGGGCAACTGTTGTAACTGGCTCAAATCAACACAAGCAAAGAAACATATGTAGCCAGTCTCAAAAATCCCAGTGATCGGTGCTCTTACCGCAAATAGAAGCTGATTAAAATTCATCGAAAGAGAGAAAAAGGAACTATTTTTCTATCATTAGAGAAAAACCCAGTATAAAAATAAAAAAATCAGAACAAATCAACAAAGGTAAATGCTGGAAGATGAGGGATGACCGTGGTGTGCGTAGATATAAGCCAGCCTCCACGAGTAAATGTGGTCACCAGGCTTCAGTTCCTCCCTAGCGATCATATTCGATAGCACTCCCATTTCAATCTCTTAGCCTTTCGCAGCAACGAGATCTCTCTACAAGCAGCTGCTCTCTGAAGAAATGCAAAGGGTGAAGAATGTGATCCAGTTCCGCTGTTGTTCAAATAGAAGGGAAAGCCAAAGCGAAAGAGAGAGGGACACCAAAAGCAACCGTTTCCTTCGCCTCCACGTTTATCTCAGAATCTTTTTCCGAGGAGAGAATATTTACATTAAGTAATAATACCATTATAATATCCAGTTGATCAGTGCTATTCTGTGACTACTGAAAATGATTTCTTCGTAAACTAACAGCTTTACTTCTCTTCTATTACGCAAAACAAAACCATAAAAAAAAAAAGAAAAAGAAAAAACAGCTTGGGTTTTCTTATTACTTTGATGAATGGATAGTCAACTCCTCTCTATAATTTTTTAACAACTTGTTTTGTGATTTTCATATTTTTTTTTTGGTTGAATCTGAAAATTACATTGTTTTTACAAACATGAGCTTCGGGCCACTATAATTTCCAAGCCTGCCACTTCAAAAAAAAAAACTATTTTCGATTTTTGTTGTAGATATTCATATAAACTTTTTTTTTTAGATGTCCATATTCCAAAACGTTTTTAGTTTTCATTTAGTTTTTTTTTTTTTAAATAAAAAACAAGAATATGCTAATTGTTGCCACTAATAACGGTGGAAACATTATTGAGGAAAAAGGAGAGAGAATGAAAGAATAAGAAAGGTGTTGAGGCGGCAATTTTTGTTCTAGTTGGTGCCATGTAAGTTTTTTGTACTTGAGGATCTTTGGTCACGTTTTATATTTTAATTATTTAATTATTTTTTAATTTTATAATCACACATTATTTTTTATTATATATATATTTTTATCGTCATATAATTTTTTAAAAAAATTTAAAAAAATCTCACAAATTATCTCATATTTTAATTTTTTATTAATTTATTTTATAATTTTTTTTCTTATAAATCTCTTTTTTTTACAAAATATAATTTAAACCTTTTTTTTTTTCTATACATTATTCTAAATTCTAACAACCCTCTCTCTTCTCTTTTTTTCAACTCATTTATTCCAGTTGCATAGTTTTATTTTAATATTTTTTAAAAAATTATATTTTATAAAAAATTATAAAAGAGGAAGTAAACAATACCTAGCCTACTTAATCCCTCCTCATAAATAGACGAGACTTTGAATATAAGCAAAACAACAATGAGGCTAATTGACCTTAGTAATTTTTAAAATTATTTATTTCAATATCTTAATTTTAAATATTTTAATAATTTATTCGACTGGCTCTTAGTTGGCATAACCCTAGAGAGGTAGATTTTTCAAATATTAAATAATATTAATTTAATATTAGCATTGATTAATAATATTAAATTATTCTACCAAAAAAATCCAACAATAAATACATTAAAATTTTTAAATCAGTAAATAATTATAGTTTTTTGTTTTGTCCCTTCTGCGCCTACGTGTATAACTATTCAGTGGTTGAAAAAAAGGGGCTTTGACTCTTCCCTTGACAGACGCCATACCTTTTTGTGCTTCGCTCTCCATTCAATTTGCATCTCCCTTTCTCTCTGTCTCCTCCTCCGGCCTCCGCATGGCGTCCACTGCGCAGATCGCCGTCCTCATCGGGCTTCTCGCCCTTTCCATCTCCGCCGACGCAAGGCCCTGCAGAACCTTCTTCATTTCTTCCTACTCTTTCTCCTTCAGGCGCGGTGGTGACCTCGGTTCTCCCTTCGATCAAAACCCTTCTTCGGGAACCATCACCACCGTCACCGAGGTCAGATCCGTTCCCGTCTACATCATCGGCAACGACGACAACAACGAAAAACCCTCGTTCGGAGCTGGGATCTTCTTCGATCGCGCGCTTCCAGGCCACGTGAGCCATTCCGTTGAGGAGGAGGTTGAAATTGAGCGTAGGGCAACGCAGATGAGGGCCCCCTTCGGATTCTCATCCTACGACTTCAGCTCGCTCCGTGATCGGACCAAGGACATTCTCAGCGTTGTTGTGGCTTTGCTCTTTGGAGTCGGATGCGGCGCTCTCACAGCAGCTACTATGTACTTGGTATGGTCCATGTTCTCTAACCGCTATGATTACGGTGCTTCTTATGAGGATTTCGTTGATGACGAAGAAGATGAGATTCCGAGCCCCAAGAAAATGGGGTATGCAAAGATTCCGGCTGCCGATTCTGTGCCTGCTTCGGTCAAGGAAGGGGTATGATAATAGCTAACTATATAACCCTCATGGGGCAATGTGGATTGTTAATTCATGTTAAAATGGGATAGAAAATGGGCAAACTTATGGCCTTTATCAGTGTTTGTCAATTATATGTTTACAATTTACTGTTATGTTTATGATAAACATATTACTGTTATGCTAATGATTCATGTACTAAGCACTGAAGTATTTAGTATATTTATGCATTTTCTGCCATCCTAGTGTTGTTATTAGCACGTTATTTTTATAAGTAAGCATGGATAATGATATGTGGAACCTTGAAAGACTCTATCTTTTTACTCTTCCCAATTGTCTGCTCCCTGGTTATTATTTCTGTTCCATTAAGCTGTTTGTGTGTGATCATCAATGGTGGGTGGGCTTTATTTCCATAGCTTGTGTAAAATTGCTTGACCACTGGGGTATGTTTGGTTGGGCGAGGGAAGGATGAGAGGGAAAGGAATGGGAGGGGAGGAGAGGAGAGGAGAGGAGAGGAGGGGATTCTCTTGTTTGGATGAGGAAAGGATAGGGAGGCAAAGCATTCTTTCCAAAACCCCCCAAATGGAAAATTGAATTGTTGAGCAATTATGGAGAGTTGCTTTCTGTGATCTTGACCATATGATAGAGGCTGCATTTGAGTTTTAGATGTATGTAAGATCATCCTTTTGTGCTAAGTTTTTATCGGTTTACTAGCATACACTTAAAAGGAAGAAAAAGTATATGCTAGGATTTGTAAGAACTTCTCAATGGGGAAAGTTGAAACCTTCAATCTTTACTAGCAAGTCTGGTATAATCCAAGCTGGAAAGCCTTTTAGGCAACATCTTAGTATCTCCCAAATAAACTCGACTTTTAAGAAAGAAAACCAGCAGAATTCATAGAGATATGCTGGTAGGATTTGCACATTTAAACCATGTTTTCATTCTATCATCTTGTGCATTAAGATTTTGAATTCCTCCATTAACTGTTGTGTACTTATATCCAATAGACATTGTTCGATTTTACGTCTCTATAATATCTGGGATGATATTTAAGTTGTCTTTTAGACATTAGAGGTAGTGTGATGGCATGAATAAGAATCATGCTTTTGAATAGTAGAGGTTCCAACATGGAAATTCTTACTGTTTCATGGGAATTCGTTGTGATGAAAATTGGAGCTTGAGTTGGGTTTAACATTAGATGTGACATTGTTCTCACTCTGTTGACGGCTCTTTTGAGACATCGTCAGTCTATTTATCTGACTTTTGTTCTTATTTTTCATTATGATCTTTGAATGTTCCAATTTTTTCCCTGCTTTTGTTAGCTAAAGTTTGGCATAAATTTCAAGGCTTGTGTTCAATCAGCGGCTTTGCAACAAGATTCCATCGTAAACAAGACAATCAATACTATCGACAAAATTGATGTTCTACAAAGCCAAAGCATTTAAAAATAAATAAATAAATCATACCTATGCAATTTATTTTCACTGGCTGCATCCAAATGTAACGCCAAGTTTAATCATATTTAAAAAATTGTTTGGATTGGTTATAAAAAAATTGTTCTCGAGGTACAAAATTAAAAGCTAAACAAAGAAAAGGTATTTTTAGGTGTTTTTATGAAATTGTAATTGTTTCTCTAAACTAAAAGCTTTCTTACATGCTTTTGGAAAAACAAAAATTGGAAAAAGTGAATATTTTACTTTTAGAAGTATTTTTGCTTTCTGAAAACCTATATCCCCACATTTGCTAGGAGATTGAGAAGCCAATATTCCTTTTTTCCTGCTTGTGCACAAGTAATCCAAAACTTGGACATCTCAAACTTATTATTCAAAGAGAAAAATTTTATTTTTTTCTTAAATTGTTAATTTTAAAAGAACTTTTATATTTTAAATTCAACAAAATTAATTCTCAAATTTTAAATCAAGAATAAAAATAAATATAGACATTATTAAAGTGTTTTTATTTATTTTTATTTTTGACTTAAAATGTGATAATTTATTTTTTTAATTTAAAATATAATTTTTTTTTAAATTAATAATAATATGAAGAGATAAAAAAAAAATTCAATTACACAAATCAACATCAGAATAATAGTTATTCCAGGTGCCTGAGACACAGAAAAAATTTTGGTGTCTTAAATCCTAGCTACATCACCGATTCATATAATCGAACATCATCGCCATCATCATTATCGAAACAAAGAGACTTCAAATGCTTATCAATCTTCAGCAACCATAACACGATCTCTTCCATGAGAATATGAGAGCTATCTCCTCCTGCAACAAATTCACAAACTGCACCATTCACTTCGATCGAACTACATCCAGGCACCCTTTTCACCTTCTTCTCTTGCATTCCAGTCCTCACTCTAGCCACATGGTCCCATTGCTTTGCAGAAGCAAACAGATTTGACAACAGCGTATGAATTCCCCCATGGTCCAAAGTTTGATCTATCAAGCTCCTAACAGTCTCTTCCCCCAACTCAACTTCTCCATGCAATCTGCAAGCATTCAGCAATGCACCCAGTACGTATGAATCCGGCTCCATCGGCATCTCCCTCACTACCTTCTTTGCCTCTTCCAGCAACCCTGCTCTCCCCAGAAGGTCTACCAAGCAACCATAGTGCTGAACTTGTGGCTCCATCTGGTGAATCTTCGTCATGCTTTTAAAGATTCTCAAACCTTTATCCACTAATCCCATTCGACTACAAGCATTCAACACACATATGAATGTAATTTCATTTGGTGCAACCCCTTCTTGCTGCATCCTCTCAAATAACTCAATTGCACTTGCACTTTGATCATGATTGGCAAGGCCTGAAATTAGAGAAGTGAAAGCAAAAACATCTCTAACTGGCATGTCAAGGAAAACACTACGAGCAGTTTCAATGCAACCACATTTTGCATACATGTCGATAAGAGCTGTACCCAGAATCCTATCCAGCTCCATCCTGTTTCTATCTACATATGCATGTATCCACCTTCCCTGGTCCAATGCACCAAGAAAAGCACAAGCTGTTAGCGCACTCACAATTCCAGCATGATTTGGCCTATACCCAGAAGCCAGCATATCCTTGAAAAGCTCCAAAGCTTCCTTGAACAAACCTACTTGAGCATACCCAGTAATCATGGCACTCCAAGAGACCGAATTCTTTCCAGGCATTTGATCGAACAATTCACGTGCAACCACAACTTGTCCCAATTTTGCATACCCATTTATCAAAGCAGTCCATGTAATCACATCCCTGTTCATGCTCATATCAAACAATTTCCTAGCTGGCTCCATGGCTTTACAACTAGCATAGAAATGTATCAACCCATTTTGCACGAAATCATATGATTCCCAACCCAATTTGATGATCTGGGAATGGATCATTAACCCCAGAGAGAGAGCAGTGAGATCAGCACAAGCTCTGAGGAGGAAAGACAACGTAAAATTGTTGGGTAAGAAGCCACTGTCCAGCATTCTAGTATACAAAGACAAAGCAATGGTGGGTTTGTTCTTCTCAGCAAAAGCTCTGATCATGGTGTTCCATATGAAGGTGGTTCGAAATGGCAAACAACGAAAGAGGTTGTAAGCGTGGCATAAATTACCATCATCAGAAATTGCACAAAAGGTGATAATTTTACTTGCTACGTTGGGATCAAATATGTTGCCTGAAACTGTGAGGTGGGATTGAACTTGCTTGATATGGGTCATTGTGAGGCGACGATGCTCCAACAGTGACACTGCTCTCTGACTTGATCTTACGTAACTCAGAGCCAAACATGAATTCATTATCGAAAATCTCACATTTTGGTGTCCGAATATTGTTTTTTTGGTTGCAAGCACGGAGGAATTGATGATAGGAGATAGAGCAAATGGGAAATATAGCTAGTTTTTCGGTAAATATAAGGTGGATTATTTGCAACGATGATCTGGTTCGTAAAAAGTCTCATTCTATGCCCCGGATTTGAGATGGTAAGGTCGAAATTTTGATGTTACCCTATTTAGAAAAAACTTTAGCATGCAACTCTTTTAAAATACCAAGATTATTCAAGTGATCATGAGAGGTAGGAATTTCTCCCATTTAAGCTGGGATCTGTAAAAAATTCCTCATTTCTCCCATTAAAATATCCTTTATTTATTTAAAAAGATTTCTACGACAGTACCAATAATATAGCGATTATATACATTAGAAAGTATAAACAGTAACTATAAATAAAAAGATAAAAATTATAAAATAACTGCACTGCAACAAGTGGTGAGCATCCTTGTTAAAAGAAAATTATAGCTTATCACACCATGAGAAAATTCTCAATCTCACTCCCCGCTGTGATTGATGAAAATTTATCAGTTGAGTGGTTTATTTATTGTTAAATTGATTTTTTTTTTTATCGATTGATGAATAAATATTAGTAAAACACTTAAAATGGTACAGAAAATTTAGAATATGTTTAATTCATAGAATTGTCAAATGTGGGAATGAAAAGGAGGATGGAGAATTTCATTATAATGTCTTGTATGCAACGAAAATAAATAAATATTTTAATATATAAATAATGAAATAAAATTTTTAACAAAATAATAATTTTTAATAAACAAACTCTACTTAATCACGAGAGTATTTTGACAACAATATTTTTTTTTTCTATGCAGAATGATCCATTATTATCGATTATTTTGGTCATGAGACATTCTTTAAATTTGTAGAATGAAACTTTCCTAGATTTGAGTTTTCCAAAAATAACCAAACATGTACAATAAAATAATACCCCATTTTAAGATTCTCCAAATCCATTAACCGAACATGCTCTTGGTTTTCTTACCTATTCAACTTTATTCATATTTAAAACAGTAAAAGGATTAGATTGCCCTTGCTAACTCAACTCTCACGTACTTCTCATGCTTTCCCTCTCCTGGCGAGCTAGCTGACTTGAGCACCAAAATGAATACTCCTTTTGCTTTAAGGAAGAATTAGATAGAAATCGATTCAAGGAAACCAAACTCACGGTTAAATTATTTAGCATGACGTTGAACAAATCAATTTCTGCGTTTCATGTTCATGGTACAATGAAGAGTCACACTTGCTTGCACTGCAAGGCAAAGCTAATCCATGTTCTCAAAAGATTAAGAAACATCAACTGTCAAGCATAAGTAAGTATACTTTTGAATAGGATTTGATTAGTTTGGATATACTATTACTGTAACGACCTCTCAGCTATTGAATAAAATTGCAATGACATTAAAACTTTATTGCAGCCTAATTCAATGAAAAATTGCTAATTTTATCACAAAATACAAAAATATAGTCTCTAATGTATAAAATTTGTAAGGCTAGTCCTCCATGGCTATACATAGAACCATTGGAGCAATATAGAACAAGGTGAAGAATAAATTACTCAAATAAGCACTTATAGCGCTGTTAAGCTCTAAGCAGAAATACTCAACCTTTTCTAGGTGTCTTTGTACTGTACATGATGAGTTTCATGCAAGAGGAGAATGAGTATAATGCTACAATATCAGTAATACTATATTTCTAACAAAAGTTCAGAATTGGCACAAAAGTTTTGTCCTAATCTTCTCATTCTTACACAAGACGTTCTTTTCATCAAGTCATAGATTCAACAAAGAGAGACAAGTTAAATAGAGTATACAGAATATATCAGATATGCAAGGTAGAGAGATATAGCTAGTGTTCAAACAGAAGCAACAAAAGCATGTAGCAGTAGAATTTCTCTTTTTCACCGTGGAACCTCAAGAGGAGTGTTCAGCAACATCCCATGCAGACTACAAACTGTCTCAGTATTCAAGTGAGCCAACAGACGGTAGCCCAGAAACAAGGTTCTGAGATTCTTGCTCTCCCATTTTCTGAATATCTTCTGGTGAAAGTATCTTGATATACCAGACATTGTTGACAAAGGATCTACAAGGTAATACAGAATATCAGCAAAAGTGAAATAATTCATTTTAAGAGAAAAATACTATTTTCGTTCTCACGCTATCTACCGTTAACAAATTCATGCTTGACACTTCTATGTTAATAAAATCGTCCCACACACTACAAATCATTACCAAATATATCCTTCCATTAAATTTCTATCCTAAACCTTAACAGATCTTGCCATGTGTCACCTCAAGAAGAAAGACATGTAGGCATTAAGTGTCATTAACGGAAAGGTATATTTGTTAAGGATTTGAAGAGTGAATGATGATTTTGTTAACTTAGGTGTTACAGGTAAATTTGCTAATAATAGTGTCAAGGACAAAAATAGTATTTTTCTCTTCATTTAGCATATTTTATGTACTTAAACACACGAGGGATAGAATAATAGGTAAAGAAGTACTTACTCCCACGGATCGTCTCCAAGGAGAAGAACATCATTCTCCCTGTCGACAAATACAAGCTGCCAGCCTGATCTAAGAGGGTCTTCTAACTTTCCCTCAATTCCAAACATCTGAGCCAACTCCTCTCTCAGTTCATGATAGCTGCTGAACCGGGAGATGTCGAGCGAGCGCCCAACTGACCCTGATTTGTAAACCTGTGAAAGGACACAGGATTAAACAGCAATAGTTAATAAAGTGAAAAAGTAAGGCTTGGTCAACTTTAGCCAAGACAAGATTTGATTGTCAGACCTTGACAAATGTCCGGTTTTGGTTTTGTGGGTCAACTTGCCCCACACTCTGCAACAATTCTGATGAGTCTTGCATATATAGAGGACTCTGAAATCCAGAATCCCCCAATGGCATTGTTGTGGCTTCAGTACCAGTTGATGAACTGGTAAAACCAGGGACAGTGGTAGGGAGCAGAAGGCCAGATGAATCGATGTTAACACCAAAAAGTGTAGAATTTTGGGTATCTGAATTACAATGTGGTGGCACCATTGCAGAATCTTTTCCAGTATATTGTGTGTGTGACACTGGGTTGCCAAAGGTATTGACTTGCACAGGTGCATACTTTGGAGTCCATGATTGTTGGGGCAACTGTTCAGTCAGCACAGACTGATTGGTTCTGGATAGATTCAAAAGGTTACCACTCCCTTCAGGACAAAGTGAACCAAGCATATTTTGTCCAGGGGAAACTGATGAAGTGAACTTGATGGTAGAATCTAAGAAATCTGGCTTAGAATACGATGGTGACGGCAAATTAGAGTGTTGTTGCCTTTGATGGAGCTGATCATTTTGAATCAAAAGTGTGTCATGGTAAGTACTTTGCTGCTGCTGCTGCCGCGCTTGGTCTTCTTGATTGTTATGTGGCTTTTGAAGGAGATGCTGCGCCAGATTCTCCGTCAATACTTGCCCTTGTTGTGGCTGCAGTATATTAGAAGGGACTGACTGCTGAATTGCCTGCTGCTGCTGAAGTTGCAGAGAAGTATGGTTTCCAGCTTGTTGAAGGTAATTAAAAGGCTGTTGAAAATGCATCATTTGCTGCCTCAAGAGATCTCCACTCCCAAGGCCCTGCAAACCAGCTGCCAACATGGCTTGGTACTGCTGATTATGATCATTTCCAATCAAGGTTGGATCCAGTCTCTGCTGCATCCAAGGCAACAAACCAACACCTTGAAAATTCATGGAAGTAAGGCCAGGGTCTCCACCTCTCAGCCACATTAGCCCATTAGTTGCATCATCTCTGCCATCTGTAACATGATCCTAGGTAAGAAATAGAGGAAACAGAAAAAAGGGAGAGAAGTACAGGCTTGAAAGATTGTTAATATCACAGATCCAGTTTAGAAGAAGAGAGGAAGGGGACACTAGGACATCTATTCCCCTCGTGTTTGGGACATGAAGAGTGGATGAATGCTTGAAAACTAATTTTTGGCTTAGTTGACTCTATTAAAAATTAATCGTTAGCAAAAATGATTAAAGTAGAGTTAGTTAAGAAGTAGATATCTTTTATGCCCTTTATATTTTTTTATGAAAATAATTAATTATGTAATTACAAATATTACAAAGACTAGAATTTGATTGGTTATCTGATTTTCTGAGTCATTTATTTATTCATTCTGTAAAAAATTAGCATACATGTACAACACATTTCTTAAAACTACAGGTTATGCTACTTAAATTATAATGCATCAAGTTAAATAACATAATACACTTAACAGTCTCAAATTGTGTGGATTTGTAAGGAAACGTCTACAGATTCACATTTAAAAGAAGAAAGACCAAAAAACCGAAAAGGGATAATTTTAGTATAGAGATGATCATCTACCATGAAAAGATGAAGGGCCAGGATGCCATGGACGTTTCAATCTGAGGGGAAATAGTGATGGATACATGGGGAAAGTCGTTAAAGGTTCAATTTCCCATAAAGACACCCTTGGCTGTCTCTCTCCTGCTGTTGATTCATCCCAACCAACCTGTGCATAAAAGATGAAGAACAGAAGAGCTGAAAAAGGATACGAAATAACAACTTTGTTCAAAACTTTTCATGAAAGTTACCAGTGGGATATTATGGATAATATAGGACAAGCACAAGAATGAGCTTACATAAAAACAAATAAATGACTAAAGTCATTCACAGGCTCAGATCTGATATTGCGTTCAAGTTTTTCCTTTATGCTTTTTCCATAATTGGACCCATATTTATGCCATCAACAAGCCTCTAATTCCTATTGCTTCTAATCTTTCAAGACATAACACAGATATACCTTCCAAAATCCTATTTTTTTGTTGTCAACCATACTTCCTGCAACCAAATGGCCATAAAATTCAAAGTTCTGGACTTCTAGATAAGCTGGGTAGTATCACAACTTCAACTAAATTAACTAGGTGAACGAAAGGAACAAGAAGAATACTAGAATGCAAGTGGCCAGCATAGCTAGACTGTTAAACATCTCAGGGTTTTATGGGAGCAAAAACGAAAATACAAGATAGATTATGAGAGTGGATTATATTAGTCTTGAAAGGAACACAAATCAAACTTGGCTACAAGTTCTAGAATAATGTTTTCCTCCTAAGGCATGGTCCAACTCCACAGTAATAGGCATTCAATTGTAAGTGGTATTAAATTTATATAATTACAAAGGTACATATGTAAAATATAATGTTAGCTGGGCCTACAAACATCAATTTTGTAATCTTAATCACCTTCAGAGATCGCCAATGAGAGTTCGGCCAGCGAACAGGATCCAGATCGCTTATGCCAGTTATTGTACCCATGTACCTGCAAGACAGGAACCACACCATGTGAGTAAATATAAGGCAGGATGCAATCGTTCCACACCACCAAAAGTAAACATTTTGCACTATCTTTTTGACATTCTCCAGGTTGCAGCTCCTAACTACTTTAACTAACATGCCAGGATCAAATGAGAACATATAACTCTACAGTTGAGATCTATCCAGTTAGTATATGAGAAGCCCATCTATAGAGAAACCTGCTTACATAGATAGTACAGATGGACGCCGGCTCGACCTCATCCTAGGTAAGGAGTTACTATCTTGACTTATTTAAAATATGCACCTACTCATTTATTTTATAACTTTCTACATTCAAAAAATAAGATTGATTGATCAAAGAGCTTTAGGAAATATGTTAAGAGTTGCAAGAACCAAAAAGAAAAAATCGGCAGACGCATAAGAAAAAATATAATATTTGTCAAGTACCTGCGGACACTTGATTCTTCAGTCTCAAAAAGCATCCTGAAGCGCATACCAACTGAAATTCGTGTATGGTATACTGCTTTGATATATTTAGAAAGAGGTATCACAAACTCCGATGGACTAGCCCTGCCCATTATGTAGATGTCAAAAAGAAGCATTCCAAATTCTCATAAAAAAGTATCATAGCCAGAAATTTACACAAGGTTCTCCACCTTGGATTATAGAAGACTGTAAAACAGCTATTAGTAGCAGCAGCATGAGCAGCAGCTGCAAGAAGCCCAATATGCATACTATCACTTGATAGAACTGATGATGGCATCACAGTTTGGGGTCGATTGGCACGACGTATTCCCAAAAGAAGCTGATTCTTTTCATTCCTAACAATGAGAATATGGCAGGAAAACATAACTAGTTATCTCCAGCCAAAAGTGGTGGCCAAAAATGGAGAAACGAAACAAATACCATATGAAAAGCACAGAATCTCCAGCCACAAGTCTCTTGGCACTAACAAATACACTCCATCCTGTTGTAAGAAGGTGCCGCTTTGGCTGTCCTGAAATGTTATGATAGTAAGGCATATGTGAGCTTTTGCTGAAAAAATAAGCGAATCTAGGTTCACATACGAGTTGTAAGATTAATAGTACTACTCTACACAGAGCTTCTCTAATTTATCACTGATGCACTTAACTTAAGCGTTGGGTTGTTTTATTAAAACAGAATGACTAATTCTGAGAAAAAATAAACTTGGAAAAATCATTTCATTAAAGTAAAACAATGTGGGTTAAAGGATTGCTTAGAAGTAACTAGGTAACACACAGGCACATTACATCAAAACAAGAAGTAAATCAAGATTCACTACTAAAAATTTATTTACTTCTTTAAACTCTACAAAACACATGCTATTCATATAAGAAGAGGAGCGATATAAACAGTTCATGTAACAAGGTACAAGACAAAATCCATATCCATTGCAATGACACCCAAAGGAGAAACCAATACTAAAATTTTCAAACTCGCATTTTAGAACCTAGAACAGGCAATCCTACTATAAGGTAGAAAAGATATGTATTATAAAGACAAATTAATGCAAATACGCACAAGATACCATTCCAACATTTTCATAAGTCCCAATAAGGCAGATTCCATTGAACACGTGCTTGACAGATGACATGTTTCCACAACAAAGGAACTTACAGAAATTCCAGGAGCTTATCAAAATAGCTAGTCAAATTGATACAGAATTCTAATCTTCAGACAGTATATAGAACAATAAAGAATTCTTCGAAAGTGATCAAGAATTTATACTCAAACAGTATGTAACTGTTATGTTACTAGTAGGGAACAAGAAACCCTAAAATATGCCCGCTATGCATTTCCCACTATAACCATATGGTTATTTCAGAATATCATTGTCTACCCCAATCATGTAGAATGTCATTAGTCAACGCTAGAACAATTCCAAAGAAGTCAATCTTGGATTCAATGTTTCCAAGTGATAATAAGTCGCTAAGTAGTATAAATACAACAAAAATGTCTGTTGAGGGAGGTCAGCTCCGATAATATACATCCTTCTTCCTTATATTTTATACCATCATACAATTACCTTTCTTTTCAGAACCAAGAACCTATAAATCCACCTTAGAATTACAGATATTGCTCTTGGTAAGTTTTCCAAGGCAGCATCACAAGGTCTAAAAGAACATGTCAAGTTAGTGAACCATGTAGTAGGTCTCTTCTCATTTCACTAATAATAAAGAGGAAACATATGAAGATATGAAAAGGCTTCTATTTGATAACAAACTCTAGTTAGCCGAACACATTATGCATTCATCCTTCTTGCTAAAACACTAGTTTGATGCATAGTTCTTCTTAGTCTACAGTCAGTAGCAAATTATAATCTTGTTATGATACTAGGTTATCATTATCTCATTATACAAGTCAAAGGTGCCAAGGGAAATCCATATAAACTAGGAAAACTTATAATTAAACTAAAAGGAAATCAAACAATTAAAACCTAACAAAAGGAAATGCTCACAATAGCAGTGCAAGAATTTTACAACACAATTGATAAATTTAAACTATACCCCGAAAAATATGTCGAAACTTCCACTCAACATCATGGAGATCCCTAGCAATTAGTTCCTGAGCTGGCGGTTGCTGGGAGAAATCCTGTACAGCCCAAATAGAAGATAAATACATCTATATCCAACCAGAACCAAACAGAAAGGTACAAAAGAGAAAACTACCAGTGGAGGAAAAACTTTCTCAGCAGCACGACGAGGAACAGAGAACCCTCCGTGTGTGCTGGTGTCACTTGCTGTTAATGTCTTGCAAAAATAATTTGAGGGCTGCTTACTTGGAATACCCAATTCCATAGGAAGAAATGTATCCTTCTGCTCTTGCTACATGCACAATTAATAACACAAATTTCAACTCCAGAAAGACAAAAACAGGTCCATTATGATTAGCACAAGCTGACCAAAAACCAACAGGATACCGGAGTCAATGGCTGTAGTGTCATTTGAGCATATACTTCATCAGTTTCAACATCTGCCTGAAAATCATAAACACTCTGTGACTTAAAGGTCCAGCTCTAGTTTACTGAACAAATACAATTCAACTATTTTAAGTTTATAACCACACGGAAGATATAATACCGACATGCATAGTGACGTTATGAAGTTGGCATATCAACTGGGGTGGCAAGCTCGGGTAATTGGGTATGTGCCCATCAACTTCTCTGTTAGTTGTGGCAGCAACCTACAACCATTGTTCAAACATGCTCAATTCAATTAACATCGTGTAGTCAGAATGAATTGCTTCTGAACCAAAGTTCGCAAGAATAGTCCATAAGTCTCTAACATGCAAATTAGATTACATCACAACAATCTAGAGCAGATTAACATAATAGGGATTAAAGGCACCTGCTCGCTATGACCCTGAGGGAAGTATACCACACGAGTCCCCGCATTTGGTAGGGACACCAAAGGCCCCGCGCATGCATGCCATAGCTCCGAATTCAAACACTTCTTCTCCCCTCCTACCATATCGTCATCATATTGAACATTACGCCGCTCATCAAATTACCAAAAAGAGAAAAGAAAAATTCTAGGATGTTTCAGAGACAGAAAAAGGAGCTGAAAGAGTTGAAAGGGACACAATATTTATTTACAAGTTATGACTTGAAACCCAATTAAGAGGGCTAAATGGAAGGCAAAAAGCAAAAGAGAGAAACAGAGTGGATACCTTCATGTCCCTGTTGACCCAACCCTGATGTTGAAAGCTTCATATCAAGCTTCACTTTTTCCTTTAAAGATACAGTATTTAGCAATCATAAAACACACGAAACCCTAGCTCACAGCTACCCACTTCAATTTGCTTGCATTCCCCCATATCTTCCTCCAACTTCCCAATGCACTCCATAACCAGAAATCAGAGTAAGCTCAAAAATCAAACATAACCCATCACCAGAGGATCCTTCCAGAACAACATATTCAAAATTCAGACGCAGAGCTGAAGAAACAAGCCAGAATTAGGCTGCAGACAGAGAATGAGAAGCATAGCTATTTTGGGCAATTTCAGACTAACCCACGCCCCAAAATTGAAACAAAAACTGAGTTATCCACCAACAAGAGCACGTTTCCCGAGATCGCCATGAAAGGAGCAGTACAAAGCAGAAAGAAGCAAGAATGAAGAAGCACCAGTGACTGTTGAACTAGGGGCTCTCTTTTGTGGCCTATCACTTTCGACTGAGACCCAGTGAGGATTTTGCCCTTTGAAACGCACAGTGATTAAGAGAGAGAGAGGAAAGACGCAGGCAAAATAAAGTAAGGGTCTTTCCCTCTTATAAGGGGTCCCCGACCAAGCTGGACCTGAGTGCAGTAGAGAGAGAAAGAGAAGGGAGCGTCTCTGTAAGAGTTATGGGGAGCTCGAATCTGGGCCGTTCGTGTGTCCGTACGATAGAATCTTGACCGTCAGTTACGTGTGATGTGACTGCAGGCATGTGCCACCATCCTTCAGTGGTCGTTGTCAGAGTACGGAGTATTGTGTACAATATTATAATAATATTAATATTAATTAATAATAATATTTTTTGAGAAAAATAAATAAATATAAATATCTGAGAGAGAGAGAGAGAGGCGCGTGCTCCGCAAATGGATGACGAGATACTGTGAAGCCTAATAAGTAGTGAGAAAAAGTTAAAAGCAAAAGAGATACTCATCGATGCCTATATTGTATACCTCTCATTTTCATTTTCATCAAATTCAAATATAAAATAATAATAAATAAATAACTGTAATTTCCTTTTCTTTCTTTCTCAGTAAACTGTAATTTCTTTTCCTTCTTTTCACAAATGCTATTCATGATTGTTGACAGGTTAATTTAATTCATAAAAATTATATTATTTTGCATTGCCTTATCCTTCCCTCAAATTACCCTTTTAATGTGAGATTAAAATTCTCATAAAAAATATGTGAGGTTAATTTTTTATAAAATTAAAAATAATAATTAATAAATTTATATATTTATCTTTATATTATCAAATCTAGCATCACATTAAATACTGATTATTTTGATTCAAATCAAGTAAAATTATAAAATCATCAAAAATTTTCTACTAAATTTTAACATATGTACATTTGGAAAGCTCAAACTCAAAATTTTTTATTGAGCCAAAATAACCTCTTATCAACTAATCTACATGTTTACACTTGATTTTATATATATATGTCACATTTCATTCACAATTGTTAATTACTTCTTTTTAGGCCAATATTTTTTTGCACAAATCCAAAAGTAATGGAAATCCATAATGGAGGAAATTTGATGCAATTCTTCTGAATAAGATTTCATGCATTCAAATTGAAAAAAGTGATCAATCTCATTGTTGTAAAAGTTTTTAAAATGATGAATATATAGTGCAAATGAGAACAAAATATACTATATAGTATCATATTGTTTGCTAACCTTTTGTTCCAAGTGAAATTTGTTGTAACCTTAAATGAGAACTTAGTTTTATTATGGCAAATTCAATGATGATATAGGTAATAATTAGAAGTAATTAAAAAGTCAAAATATATAAGAAAAAATTACTGTAAATTACGGATAAATTAAGCAAAGTTTTGAAATTAAGATTTTATTAATTATAGCTTATTTGTGGTTATATGATGATAATTTATCCTCTTACATAATTATGCTTAATATAATTTTAATGAAATTTAAACAAAATTATTTTTTATAATAAAATAATATAAAGTTTGAACTCCTTGCCTCCTAAAAACTACCCAAATTAGTCCTTCACTTTTAAATTACTTCTAGTGACTTAATTACTAAAATATCTCATCAAGATATACCATTTGATTAATTATAAAGTTTTAAACTCAAATATGAGAAACAAATGAGCAAATTGATATATTGTTAATATTGAGCATCAATATGACCAAGGTAAAAGTTTTGAAAAATTATTAGATGAGTTGAAAGATGTTGTTCTGACTTAATTGGAGGTTAAGTTTGAGTTTTAGCAGTTACATTAAAATTCAATAAAAGTAAAAATTTTATCACACTTGTAATCCTATATAACTCAAATCAGATTAATCAGTACCTCTAGATTATTAAAAAAAAATAGTTATTTTCATTCTAAACATGATTTCATAAAAGCAAAAAATGAGTATTCTCATATTGTGAGGTGAGATTGTTCATTTCATAGTCTATAAAATCAATATTTAATTTTTTCTAACATAATTTTGTTAACTATATTTAATTTATTTTTCATAAAAAGTATTATTACCTTTTAAACTAATTATAATTCCATTTCATATTAATTTTGATATAAAATAATGAAACAATTTGAAAAGCTATTGTATTCCATTAGATACCAAATCAGGAGACAAAATTGTCATGTTATTCTTGTATCTATTCTCATGTTAATTTCATAATTTTTATTCTATGTACCAAACATGCTATAAGAATTCAAACCTTTTATGCTGTCATGTTAAGGAAAAATAAAATAAAATTAACAAAAGAAAGTACAAATTGAATCTTAAATTTCACAAAACTAGGCTAAACAAATTAAGAGATATGGGTATGAGCCTATGAAGTGAAAAAAGTCAAAATAGAGGATTGGGGTTCACATGCATGTTTGTCTTGTGGGTCACTCAGTTCAACCTCACACTCCTCCAACACTCTTCTATATCATTTTGGCCAAACAAGCGTATTGATTAATGTTTGATCCAAACAACTTGGCTTCTTTTTTCTTTTTTCTATCAACAAATACTACTATCCGATATTACATTTAAATATTGATTAACTAATTTGATTTAAGTTAGGTAGATCCATAAACATAATAAAATTTTACTACAATTATATTTTTAAGATTTAAACTTAAATTTTTTTATTAAATTAAAATAATTATGTGCCAATTGATTTGTATTAAACTTTTTTTTTTCTCTCATTATTTGTTTGGAAATCTCTTTGGAAGTGTGCACTTAAACAGAAGTCATGTTTGGTGGTAAATATTTTTGTTCCAAGTTGGCCGTGCAGGTGAAAGTGTGCAAATAGCAAGACCAAACACAGTAAAAAGAAAAGTTGTCATGTCTGTGTGAGACATGAATAAGTAGTTCTTCATGTTGGCTTTAATGTTATTTTGATTTTTGTACTTTATTTGTGTTTCAATTATTTCATTTGACTTTCTTTTGTTGGTTGATTTGTTATTGTGACTTTAATACCATCAATTTAGTTTATTTGGTGATGGTTACTTCTAATCTACATTTTAACTTTATCTTTATTTATAATCAAATTTTACATTAATTAAAATATTATAATTAGAAAGGATTAGTAATAATAAAGAGTAAATATGAAGAATTTTTTTTTTCTAAAACCTTGTAAAGGATTTTATATAAAAGATCATAAAAAATTTATAGAAAGGATTTTATAAATAGGACTATAGAATGAGTAATCCGTTTTTAATTAAATTAGTTTATTTTTTCAAACATGAATTATTTTCTTTAAAGGTAAAGAATTTTGTGTCAATTTATTACAAAGAAAAAGAGGAACATGTTAAAGTTCTTAAAAATTTAAAAAGTTTTATTATAAGAAAATTAATAATTAATTTAATCAATTTTATAAACTATAAATTAGATTAAAGAAATTACTCTTCCTTTTTCTTTTTCAAAGAGGTACAAGTTGTGGCCTTATCCTTCTCAATCTTTTTCACATAGAAGTAGAAGGTTGATAGGTACAATTCTTTTTCACATAAAATTTATCACATTTTAAACTCCCACTAGAATTAGAGATAGAAGGAATTTTCTTGTGATCTAACTTTGGGAAATTCATCCCCAGTTGGCATTTTGAGACTAGTGATCAGCATAGAGCTATATTAATTTTGAGAGAAAATTACATCTACCTCTCTTAGTTTAGCTTGTTTTTTACTTATATTTCCTCTATTTTGAAAATAAGGTGAGTTGCTTATAGAAAATTTTATAATTTAAACTCATTTTTTATATTTTTTTTAAAAAATATCTAAAGATAATATTTTTTAACTGTCTTAATTAATTAATTTTAAATTAAATTTAGAAAATAGGGGGAGTTAAGTGAAAAACAAATTAATTATAAAAACATAAACTTATTATTAAATTTTTTAATGTACAATTAATATAATTTGAGTTAATTAAAAGATCCAAACGAGAGTAAAACCTTTCAAAAAAATATTTTTTTTACATATATTATATATAAACTCAAATACAAATTAATATATTTAAGTGGACTTAACTTCTTACTACTAAAACTAACTATTTTTATTTATTCTAAACTTTTTCTTACTAACCAACCCCAATGGCTTCTTTTGTTACTTGTTATTGGTAGAAGATGGATATCCCTTTCATATGACAGTTAAAGGTTCACACTTAAAGAAATTTTAATGGCTTGCTATCTAGTCAATAAGTACTATTGTTATCCACCTTGTTTGTGATGTTGACATCATTTTTCAACTGCTTTTAGGTCTCTCACTAAATTGTTCTAAGTGGAGGATCCTTCCCTAATTTCAGTTGAACAATATTGCTACAATGCATATTTTATCTATGTAGTAAAATTAATATAAAAAACCTTAAAATATTTTAAAAAATCTTTCTTTTAAATATAAATCTTCATTCTTTCACATGTCAATTAAAATTTTAATTTTGCCTATGCAATGGTAAAAACTAATCTAGAAAAATAATGTATTATGTATATTTGATATAATTCTATAAAATACTTTTATAATAGACATTAAAGAGTATTATTTGACCATAAAATGCTATTAGGCATGATTTTTTTAGATTGGTAAAAATAAAAACAAAAAACTCTCTCTCTTTCCCTGACGTCAGTTCCATTGCTAAAAATCGGTAAACGACACCGTATAGTGCACATTACGCCGGTGACTACGATATGTTATCCTCTTAATGGATGGCGGCACTAATCTCTTTTAAGCTTCATAGCATTCCGAATTCGATTCAGCCTTTTACCTCAAACCGATTTCCTCAAAAATTTTCCCCTCTGGAAAAATTTCCCAGCTCCACCCATTTTTTGTATTGCAAAGAAAAGATTTTTCCAGCTCAGCGAGACTGAATTCCACAAACATTTTCAATTCCTGGAATTTCAGGTTTGTCTATCTCAGTTTCCCGCTTTCTATTTTGTGGAAACAACTTCATCTTGACACGATACTGGGCTCATATTGTCTTTACATTTCTATACAGAAAGCAATAGTAGGTGTTTATGTTACATGTATTCTGTAAACAATCAGAGCAAGCAAGATGATATATACCGTCTTGAACCAGTAATTGAACTAATCTACAGGACAAGATTCTTCTGTTTTTGACCAAATTATGAAGAATGTAACATTTCTATTTGTGGGTTGCTACTTTGTTGGAACATTAGATAGGAACCTAGAAGAAGTTGCAGTTTAATCAGATGTCAATTTTTGGGAACTTGAAGCTATTGCATTTTAACCATATGCCACTTTTGGGGACTGAGAAGATATTGCATTTTATTTGCTTCTCTTACAATCTATGTGTTAATAGAAACATGCCCTTTTGCAGAAGAAACTCTTTTGAGGTGATACACGTTCTGTTGTCCTCAAGGTCACTGAAGAATGGCGTTGAGGTCATTCGTCTTGCAGTCAAACTTAACACACTTGTTTCCAACATTTAAATGCTGTCTTAAACAACCTTCTTTTCAGTCTAGGAAGATGCAAAAGAAGGTTTTTGAACTGAATTTGAGTAGAAGACTGGGACTTATAGCAACCATGGCTTCTATGGCATTGGCAAGTGAGAGGTTTTTTGATATGGACATTGCCAACGGGGTCGAATTTCGATCTATGACTTTTGATCAAACAATGGAAGAGGCGCAGAGTGGATTCAAAATTCATGCCAAAGATCTATTACAAATCAAAGACCTATTAGAGTCTGGGTCATGGAAAGAAGCACAGAAGGCATTAAGAAAGAGCTCATCACTCCTGAAGAAGGATTTCTATACCATAATTCAAAGTAAACCCGGAACCGAGAGGCCTAAACTGAGGAAGCTATATTCTGATCTGTTCAACAATGTATCTAGAGTAAGTATTGTTAGGTACTCTTTGCATCATTGAATTGGAAGATACTTTTCTGACATTATTAATCCTAATGTGACAAAATACATGACATGTTTGCATTTATCACCTCTTTTCCATACGTCTTTTCTATAGTCATATCTATAGTGTTATAGGCCCCATTGACATAACTGTCATATAATTCACAGCAATACCATTGAAACTTGAATTTTTTATTTTTTTGTTTTTTTCAAATTAGCTGTTTCCTTTTGTAAGGTGAGACATTTGTTGGTGCATATGGGACTTTATCTTTTGCACGAATTGAACAGTTTGTTATGTATACTTTGATTCTGTTTTGAATATTGAGAATTTATCATCAAATTGGATTTTATCTTCATGCCTTTATATAGGGAACAATGGGTTTGATTCTTGGAATCTTGGGAAAATCTTAGTCCTGCACCTTTGAAAGCTACCTTCACCGTCATAGTATGTTATTTAAGATGAATGCCGGTTTTCTGGGATATTTATATGCTGTTTTGTGGAGGACATTCTTCTGCTGCTTAAATCTTAATCATAGATGTGACAGTTGCTGATCTACTTCTGATATTTGTTTGGCGGTGGCAATTAATTGTAACTGTTTAAAAATGATTGCATGTATCCATCAGTTAGCAATTATTCATGTACGATGATGATGGTTGCAGTTAGATTATGCAGCAAGGGATAAAGATAGATCACAAGTGTGGCAGCGTTATGAGAACATTGTTGTGGCCATCAATGACATTCTATCCAGAATTTGATCAGGAGAAGTTGAGCCGTTGGCGGCTGAGATCTTCTCACTGCAGGAAAACGATGTTCAACACAGTTAAGGCAAGTTGATGTTGCTATTGAATCAGTATAGAGATGCTGAAACCAACTTGTCCCAGCCCGGAAATTGATTTTTTTGACTCTGTAAATTGCAGTTTTGTGATAATGAATGCCAAGAAAATGATGGATGGAGTCCCTGTTAACAAGTTTTTTCTTGAAGATCTTAATGTACGTTGTTATATATCAATAGTATTTGGTGAAATTTTGTGATAGACGGTGGAAAGTGGAAACTTGTGGTTCTCAGTGTCCTTGTCAATTTGAGTGTCAGTATAAAAGAAGAGTTGGATTGAGCTTAGTGGAAGAGGACTTGGAAAGTATTTGAAGGAGGAAGTGCAAAAAACATTTCAACTATCAATAATGGTGAAAAAGAATGGTTGATATTGATAATAAAGAGACTGAAGATAAGGATGTTGAAATTTGGATAGGATACGTATGGTGAATTGATAACAGACAAGGTTCTTTTCCAAAGTAGTTTTAAAGAATGAAAGAAATCACATAAGATCAACACGGAGTTGGTTCAATGATAATAGACTAAACTCTAAAGAATTTTAAATTAAAGGTTTTCGGTTTGAAGTGTTTTTTCTTGGGAAAAATTTGCTGCTTATTACCTCTGTTGCCTACAAAAGTTACTCTTATACTCGAATTTATGAAAATATCTTAAAGATGCAAAAAACAAGGTAAGAAAAACTAGTTACTATTGAACAAAAATAAAAACATAATGCGGAGTATTTCATGTCAAGTAATTGAACCACTGGTATATAGTATTATATTATGTATTGATTAATTCAGTTCAAGTAGAATAAAATTTTACAAGTGGTAAAAACTTTTTGACTAAATTTTAAAGTAATTACAGCCTCAATTTGAAAAAATCACTAAATTTTGAGAGATACATCTTCTAAAGAATCCAATTATCTTTATTTTCTGTTTACCAATCTTCGGTGGTCCAATTCTTTGGTTTACACCTAGGGTAGTTTTCCACGTGAATATATTTTCGGTTATTAATAATTGAATGTTTGTTTTATTATCTCTGAATCGCAAAATCATAAACCTTTCGGTTATATATATATATATATATATATATATATATATAAGGTATCTTTATACTCTTTAAAAATGAGATTAATTTCTGTTGGAACAAAGAATGATAAATATAATTTTTTTTAATAATTGTGACTTATATTAAAATACCTTAAAGACTCAATTACTTTTTATTGAGTCAATATGTGTGTGGGGAAGGGGTTCAGATTGATTTCTGAAGTGTCCAAATGACAAATCAAACCAAACCACATTGTGAGTTCACAGAATTTACAATCCAAAACCAAACCAAATATAATGTGAATTATTTCAAATTTGTGGTTTCATTCTGCTTAGTTTGAGTAATTTGACTTGGGATTTCATTCACCCTTACCAATCTTACCGGTTATTGTTATTTATAATCCTTGACAGTGTGCATGAAAACCACATTATTGAGAGAGGGCTATACTCACTTTGATGAACTTTCCGTTTCACAAGAAATTAATCTATAGTTACTAGCTTCGATATGAAGGGATAAAGTTTTATTTATTATTATTATTATTTAACTAATAAGATATTTTGAGATAAATTATAAGATAGAATTACAAGAGAGTAAATTTTAATGAGAAAAAATTATTTGTCTCAAATCATGTTTTATAAGGTAGTGATTGATTTAAATTATATTAAAATAATAAAATCTGACCAATCATTATTCTATGTGATAGGATTTAGAACATAATTGGAGACCGAGCATGTTGTCCCGATTTTATCTATGCCAATTACTAGGTTGCTGTTAGATAATTTGTTTTTCTTTTTTTTTCTTGGTTAACTATTTTTGATAATTTAGGGAGTTTGGCACAGCAAAATGGATTCTGTGGCCCAAATAAGATTTTTCCAACATCATATTGATGATTGGTAGACTTCAAGATCACATTGGCCCAACATGATCCCGTTCAAATGGTTTTGGAAGAAGAATACATAAATATTCTATATCCTGAAAAAAAGAAAAAATCCCAAAATATTGTTTAACTTTTAAACTAGACATAAGATACTTCTAAGTCACCAAGTATGATACTTTTCAATATAACATATTCCATTTTGTTCGTATGCCATTAATTAATAAAATATTAGAAAGTGCATTATTTTACTTTACATGTATAGCATTTTCATAATCTTTTAATATAAAACTAATTTTTATTTGAAATAAGAGCATAAATGATAAATTACTTTTAACAATCTAAAAAGTATATTATTTATATAAAAGTTTTACACATTGCCTTGTTTTAATGAATAGTTTATTAAATTATATATTTTTGATCAATTTGTTTGCATCGTACACTAACTAATACAATTTGCGTGGAATAAAACTATAAAAATAAGAAAATAGTTACATTCTTAAAACTCTAAAAAAATAACTATAAATATAACTGAGGTATTAAACAAATAGTTTAAAAATTTACCAATGCCAAATTAGTCATGGTCCCAGTCTCCATCCTAAGGCAGGCAGGGTCCTTCTTATCCAATCGATTGATTGAGTTTTTTGGACACTTTTAAACTTAATTTGAAGAAACAGAACCAATCTGATGGAGATTCATTACTAATTCAGGTGGGTATCAGTATTCATTGCATCAGATGGAGCAGACCCTAGCTACCTCTCAATAATGTCGTTTAGTCCAAAAAAAAATCACATTTTTCTTGAACGAAAAAGTACACCATATTTGAAAGTATCATCAAACAGATAAATTAATTAATATAAAAAAACTTTTAAGTTTAAGCATTAAAAATATAATTAGATTAAAATTTAATAAGAAATATTTTGTTCTTTTATGGTCATGCTTAACCTAAACCGATTTAATTAATATCAATTTGGTTGCAAAAATCAAATGGCTTGCACACAAAAAACACAATATTTGAAGATAAAAGCTCTGTTTTACTTCTCACACTATTACTAATTTAAAAAAAAAAAAAAATTCTCACGTTTCAAATTGAAAGAAATAAATCCATATTTCAAACTTTTATTGTCATACTTAAATTTGAACCAGATTAATATACCTAATTTGGTGTAGAAAACCAAATAGCTTACACAAAAAAAAAACACAATATTTGAAAGTGAGACTCATAGAAAGCAACAATTACTGGTCGATATAGGAGCTTTTTATCTCTTCTAAACCCAAACATATGTATTTTTGAAAACTTAATTACAGATCGATGCTGCTTCCAGTTACAGTTTTAAGTTGTTAACTTAACCTTGAATCTGCCTTTTACCCATGGAACTTACTGTCAATATATAGAACACCACTATGAGTATGCCATTTCCCCCCCCCTAAAAGACTTCACTCCCTGATTAAAGTGAAAAACAGTTAAGTTTGTGAAATGAAATTGGCGTAAATTGTTCCCATTCCTTATGTTTGATTGTGGTTGATGCCTATGCCGTCTGCATTTCACAGTACCTATACATCCTAGAATCTTGATTTCTCGTAATGTCAAAAATAATATTATGGGACATTAGATAACACATTAACATATTGTTCTGCATTATCTAATGACTCATAATGTGTTAAATCAATAATTATACTAATTACATTAATTTTTGACTGTTGAAGATCTAAGTTCAGTAAATTATAATAAGGATAGTTACCAACTTCCATGGCATCTCTCCTGCAGCAAGGCTGAAGTCGTTGACAATATTAGGCATCTCGTGTTCTTAACCATCTTTTAGTGTCTTTCCTCATATAACCTTATTAATATGCTTGACTTATTCATTAATAGTATACCTACATAGAGCCCAATAACCATGAAATTTAGTTGCCTAAAAAATAATACGAATCACTAATAATTAACTCAATCAAATGTGAGTTTCAATATAAAATAATTGATTTATGTTGGGCCTCATAAAATAATCAATAAACATGTCTTGGTTAGATGAAGAAAATTTTAGATTATAGCAGAAAGTAGACTGAGTCATGAGATACCTGTATTGAAACCCTTTGGTATGAACAAAATCCACAATGAGTTTCCATGCTTTTTAGAGGAAGAGGAAAAATCAAAGATTTCACATATTACTTTTGATTGACAAATCAATTTGATTTATTTTGTACCTTTCACTCAAGGAGAAAATGAGTCAGATTCTACTGAATCAAATATGTGAGACTTAAAGAATGATGGAAGGAAATAAAAAAAAGATAAAAAATAAATAAATAAAAAGAAATTGGGACAAACAAGAAATCACATTCACAAAGTCTTTCTAGGAAAGGGAAGTAAACACATGAACTGGCAATAGAACAATATGAGAACTGCTAAGTGAAAATTTCAATACAGACTAGAGCTAATCAGTCCCCAACTGTGTTGATTTTCAAAACTTGTTTTCTTACAGTATATATAGGAATTTAAAACAGACAAGAAAGTGTTTGAAGAAGTTTCTAGAAGGAGTGCAAGTGAGAATAAGTTTCTATGCATGGGATAGATTGAAGCTACTCATCTTTTATGTTTAAATAGCTATCCTGGGTTAGTGCAGGTATTCTGTACTTTGTTCTTATAGCAGAATCATAATATTTTATTTTATTGTGAATACTACTGATATTTAATTTTATATTATATATTAACTAATTTGATTCGAGTTAGTTAAAATTATAAGAATAATAAAGTTTTTTTTACTAAATTTATCGCATGCAAAAGTTTATCAGATACAGTAATAATTTGTTGAACTCTGCATTAGGAATAATGGGTAGTAATTTCTTTGGACTTAACAGTGAAAAATATTAACTACTAAATGTAATAATATATGATCTAAAGGAGTTTGTAGATTGATGTTGTGGTATTCGATTGACCTAAATGCTGCTAAAATGGTTGGTAAGCATTGTATCAGATGTGCTATGCTTGTTTTTTTTTTTCTTTCTTAATATCTTCACATCTTTGGTAATTTACAAGTTCCTTATAAAAAACAAAAAAGAAAAAAGGGAGATGGAATATTTTATTTTATTTTTTCTAAATTTATTTCCCCATCCCCTTTTATTTTTCTTGGGACGGGTGTAATTTGAGATGAGATATCCTGGGTAATTGCAGAATGGAGAATCTGGTGCTACAAACATGGGCAGGAAAGGTTGCAACTTTATTAAGTTTATTTTAACAAGTAGCATTGGCCATAGCTGTTATTTTTTCACATAACATGAATTTTGATTGTTTAGACTAATGAATTTGATGTTTGGTATGGGCATAATATTAGTGAATTTAAGATTTTATTTTTTCACATAGAACATTTGTATCCAACACCATATTAAATACAAACCAATTTAATTTAAGTTGGATAAAATCATACAAATGTAATAAAGTTCTCATTACTAAATTTTAACGTAATTATATTTTTATGACTTGAATTTTAAGCAAGACCATTAGGGTGACAAATTTTTTTTACCAAATTGTAAGGTAATTGCCGAACTCAACTTCTCTAGTTAAGTTAAAAGAATTTAATGTGAGTTGATCTATACATTTGATGATGAAATTTGATATATGATGAGTAGTTTTTTAATTAAAATAAGATAAATCATTTTGAATATATAATATTATAAATATTACTAAATGCATAAATTAACCTATAAAATTTTCTTATATTTTAATTAAAAATCTTAAATTCAAACTTAATATAATTATATTAAAACTTCGTTTAATCTGAGTGGTACTGAATAACATGATAGAGTGATACCTAATTTTTGTCACCCATAACATTTTTTTTTTCCTTTTGGTACAAAGAAAAGTTAGTGTCCATGACATTATATAGCTCTAAGCAAAGCAAAAGGAAGTCAAAACATAGTATGGAATTTTCTAAGTTTTAATTATAAAAAATAATACTTTTATTGTCATAAAAAAATTAAAAAAATATTTTATAATTTATAATATCTCACTGATTTGTTTTGAAGGCGACAAATAATATTCTACAGCACGTTCAAACCCACTAACAAAAACGTGTAAACTTCTAAACCGTGCAGCTGTAGCTTGAAGATGATGATTCACAATTTAGCATTGGTTTATATTTTTGAGAAAAAAAAAAGAATATATGATGAATAAGAATCTCCCATGAATTATTTTCCTCCGTATTTGGTCAAGATATGACTTTTTTTTTTTTAAATAAATGTATAAATAAAAACAAAATAAATGTAGGATAAGAATTTCTCGTCAAGTTATTATTTTCAATGTGCCTCGTTTTCTTGTAAATATTAAGATTTGACTTTTTTAATGGACCGTAATTATTTATTTATTATCTAACAAAAACTTAACAAAAACAATTAGCAGAAAAAGCTAGATTCTAAACACTTTTAGATTTTTAAATGGTTTTAGGTGTTGCATTGATTCACCTCCATCACTTAAGCTTCTAATAATAATAATAATAATAACTTGAAAAGTCATGTTAATTCTTTTTTTTTTTATCATTGAATATAAAATAAAATTATTTATAAATATTCTTTTAATGCTGTAAATTTTTATGATGAATTGGTTTTTGATATGAATATTCTCTTAATTTCGTGCTTAATGATATTATAATTACCATTTAAGAATGATCTTACAAATATTATACTTCTGTCTATTGTTATTTAAGGTTAATGTACATAAATTAATAAATTATTAATTATGTAAATTTCCTTTCAAGTTTAGCGTTGAAGCACTAAAAAACTCACTTGTGTTTCCATCACAAGATTTATCTTTCTCGCCACTTGACTTCTTTCGTTATGACATGGTAATCCACCAAAACAAATAATAGTACAATTAATTAAATTTTATTTTTTATTTTTCATTTTTAAATAATATAATTTAACATATTATATTTAAATATTCAAGAGAATGTTATAAGCAACCATCATCCCAATTGAAAATTTGCATTGGCTGGCAGGTTTTCCTTTTTTATTAATTTTTTTTAAGAATGATGTAACGTTCATACTTATTTACGTACCTTTATTTTTATATTCACTTTTTAAATATATTTTATTATTTTTATTTTAATTCATAAAACGAGGTATATTTTAAGATATGTAGTAAATATATACATAATTTTTTTAATATTTTATTTTATTTATTTCTTTACCTTATTATTAATTTTTTTTTAAAATTAATATTTTAAATTAAACAAAATAAAAATAAAAATAAAAATAAATAATATTTTTTATTTGTATAAAAATTTATTTTTATTTTTATTTTTATTTTTATTTAAAATATAAAATTTATTTTATGTAATTTAAAAAATGAAAATCTTGTTTAAAATTCACGATAATATGATAACACAAAAAGAAGAGAAAAGGAATTTTTTTTTTTTTCTCAATGGTCTCCCATGTGCGTCATTAAATTAACCATTTTCAAACGCCATCGAATATTTAATCCATTTCTTCTTCTTCATCCTCCCACACATTATATCCAGCGAAACCAGCAGAATTCTCTGGTCCCTTCAATCAAAGATGCTGCTACATAAGCTCGTGGTCATTTTGGTCATTTTCTGGAGCTGGCCATGGTGGAGCTCTCCCTCCGCAGTTGCAGACCCACAGATTCTTCTGCTAAACAGCGGTTGCAGCCAATACAACGCCACCAACTTGTCCACCTTCAATTCCAATCTAAACGCATCGTTTTTGGACCTCAGAACGCAAGTTGGCAATCAAAGCAAGCGTTTCGCGACGGCACAGAGCGCCAGAGGAGCTGACCCTGTTTATGCTCTGTTTCAGTGCAGGAATTATCTCTCCAACGCCGACTGTCTCGCTTGCTTCACCGCCGCCGCTGCCCAGATCCGAAACTGCTCCGCCGGAGCCAACGGTGCCCGCGTCATCTATGACGGCTGCTTGCTCAGGTAACAAACAACTCATAATTGGTTTAATTTCTTGTACTGAAAGCTTTTCTATTTACTTCAAACTCTGAATCTTAGTGTTTGGTTTAAGGAGGGGAGAGATTTTTATTCTCTTTCTCTTGTTTGTTTCATGAAATTGAAGGGAGGATAGGGATTTTAGCCCATGATTTTCCTTCCAATCATCTCTTTTTAATATGAACAAAATATATAACTTTCTAAAAAAGGCATGAACTACACATAAGAAAAGAAAAGAAAAAAAATAGAAAGCTATTTTCTTTTACAAATTCATTTTTTGGACTTATAAGAAATTACATACATTGAATAACTCAAATTTTTTCTAGATGTTTGTAACATTCTAAAATCACATTGTAAAAACTCTATTGAATTCCATGCAAAACATTACCCAAATATAGGATTGGATGATTGCTATACCCTTTTTGTTTTTAGATTATTTTTGTTCTTATTTAGTTTTACGCTTTCTATTTAATTTTTTTATTGTTTTAAAAATTATTAAATAATGCTATTAATATTATTAAGAGATAAAAAGTAAATAATTTTTTTAATTTTTCTTTTAAAAAAAACTCTTTTTACTTCTTTATACTATCATAAATTTTAAAAATTTTAACGTTTTAAAATAATTTTTTATATTTTAAATTAATAATAAATATAAATTTTATTAAAATATTATTTATTTATATAAAAAGGTTATTTTTTTAAACTTAAAATATAAAAATTTATTTTATCTAATTTAAAAAATATATTTTTTTTTAAATTGACGAAAATTTTCTCATATCAAAACATATTAATCAATAAATTACATAGCTCTTTCCAATATAAAAATTTGTAAAACTATAATAATTTTTTTTGGGCACATGTTTTACTATAGTTTGAGTTTTCATTGTTTGGGGGGTCACAATCTTTAATTAGATATTAATTACTGTTTAATGTTGTGATAAATATTCAAAGAGATTATTATTTTTAAAAAATTATTTGTTAGGCAATAATGTCTCCTGATGAAGAGAACTAAGCAAAATGCAAATTTTTTACGTGTGAGTCTTTGACGCTTGCATTAAATTATTAATTCTTTTTTTTCTAAACCGCCATATATAGCTGGTTGTATAATCATAGCTGCCGGCGGCGATTTAATTGCTAAATATCTATCTCTAACGCTAACACAACTTGTAAATTAGTGTCAATGACAAATAATTAAAAAAAAGATATATTTTATTTTATCTTTCCCGATAATTCTCGCATAGTGAAGTGGGGCCCGGGTGGACCTGTCATCTCCTGCGAGAGAGGGGAAGGGTGAAAGCGACAAGTTGACAACTAGGCAAAACTCATTTTCAGTTATTATTTCCTT
Source organism: Bauhinia variegata (assembly GCA_022379115.2). Taxonomy (NCBI): domain Eukaryota; kingdom Viridiplantae; phylum Streptophyta; class Magnoliopsida; order Fabales; family Fabaceae; genus Bauhinia; species Bauhinia variegata. The sequence goes on along the minus strand of CM039438.1, from coordinate 7,367,822 downwards.
CTCTCTAGCAGCTCGTGCAAAAGAAAGCCAAAAAATAAACAAGTTTTTTAATTTTAAGTCTGAAAAAAATTTATTAACTAAAATAAATAATTTTTAATTTTTTACCATTTATGGCTAGAAATAAATAAAATTACTCAAGTTAAAATTTTGCTTTCAAGCCAATACCAGTCCTTATTTTAAATTATTAAACCTCACAAATTTTGATTTTTCAGTGATATATTTTTTAGTCTTAAATACTAAAAGGATTGATGTTATAGGTTGTATTTCCATTGTAGATACTCTCTTTTCATTTTTTCAGTATTTTATGCTCTTATGTAATTAAAAAAAAAAATTGCTTTTAAAATAATTATTTAATAATTGACAATGTGTAACTCAATTGACGGTAAAATTTAATAGTTAAGGAGTTTTTACAACGTTGGAATTTGAGCTCACATGAAAAATTATATTAAAAAAAAAATAACTATAATTATATTTTGTCCTCAACCAAAATAGTCTACCAACTAATTTAAATTTGATTCTTTGATATATTCAGGTATGAGAGTGCTAGCTTCTTTGACCAAACCACTTTGGCTGGCAATAGCATGATCTGTGGTAATCAGACAGCAACTGGAGCCACAGCATTCACTACAGCAGCAGAACAAGTGCTGATGGATCTTCAAGTGGCTACACCCAAAATCAGTGGCTTCTATGCAGCTACCAAGACACCATTGGCTGGTGCTGCTGGCAATGCATCCATCTATGCCATTGCACAATGTGCAGAAACTGCCACAGAGAGTGATTGCTTGCAGTGCTTGCAAGTTGGATTCAACAACATACAGAGTTGTCTTCCCAATACAGATGGAAGAGCATTTGATGCTGGTTGTTTCATGAGATATTCACAGACACCCTTTTTTGCTGATAACCAGACCATTGATATCACATCATTTCTTAAACAAGGTATGCCAGATCAACTCCATTGAATGCAAATTTATTCAGCTTAAAGGGCAAGTGGGATTTTAGAGGTAAAAAAATATTCCTAAAAATCTAGTTTCTAATAGAATCATGTGACATCATGCGATTTATATGGTTGACTTCACTTAATGGGATAAAAGTTATTGTTATTGTAAAGGATGAGTGGGTGTCTGCACTTAGCACATTGAGGGCTAATTCAGTGCCTCTTTTTGTCTCTGACATCAACTTTTTTCCTCTCTTTTAGGTGGTTCAAGCAACAAGGGGGCCATTATTGGTGGAGTTGTTGGAGGTGTAGCTCTTGTTCTTATCCTTCTTGCATTATTTTTCTGGCTTAGACGATCAAGAAGACCTAGAAGGGTTCCTAGAGGTAAAGATGACGAGAAAAGTCTTCAGCACTTTATTTAAGTTACATATTCTAATTTGATGCTTTGGTTTTGAGCGGAAGGGAGGAAACCAGGGAGTGCCTTTGTCTTCCAAGATTTTAATTTTTCCTTAATATTAATTATATAGTTATTATACATTTCGGCCCGAGTTTTCTTTAATTATCATATGCTTTTCAATCTTAGTCTCTTTTACTCAAATCCAGGCTCAACCCTTGCTTTGGTCTACATGTGTTTCCATAGAAGAATGATAATCATAGGCTTATGCTCAAAAGTGGTTTCTCTTCATGCTTTGCTATTTTCGCTTATTGCTTTTCTTTGCAGTTTCGAATCAACAGCTGAGTCCTTTCATTTATTTAATATATTTGAACTTATCTTTCCTTTAGCAGGTGATATATTGGGGGCAACAGAGTTGAAAGGTCCAGTTAACTATAGGTATAGAGATTTGAAGACTGCAACAAGCAATTTCAGTGAAGCAAATAAACTTGGAGAAGGAGGTTTTGGTGATGTATACAAGGTAAGCTTCCGTTAGCCAATAAATCAATTCTGATACATGCAGAATTTTTTATAACCTATGCTTCTAGCAATATAGAGAGATCATTTTCATGATAAATAATCATTATTTTATTGGATAGGGAACTTTGAAGAATGGGAAAGTAGTTGCAGTGAAGAAACTAGTTTTTGGCCAATCCAATCGGATAGATGAAAATTTTGAAAGTGAAGTGAAGCTTATAAGCAATGTTCATCATCGAAACCTTGTTCGCCTACTTGGATGTTGCAGCAAAGGCCGCGAGAGAATCCTTGTTTATGAATACATGGCAAATGGCAGCCTTGACAGATTCTTATTTGGTATCTCAAGTCAATCTCTTACAGATAGCATTTAGTGAATTTGTGAATATCTTTTTATGTTTTCTTCCCTTTCCAGGCCAATTTTGAGAATCTGAATCTCTTAAACAGGTGAAAGGAGAGGTTCCCTCGACTGGAAGCAACGGTTTGATTTAATTTTAGGCACGGCAAGAGGTCTGACTTATTTGCACGAGGAATTTCATGTCTGTATCATTCATAGAGATATAAAAACTAGTAATATCCTTTTGGACGATGATCTTCAAGCCAGAATTGCTGATTTCGGGCTGGCAAGGCTTCTGCCAGGGGACCAATCTCATCTTAGCACAAAATTTGCAGGAACATTGTAAGTCAAAACAACTACCATTGCTGAAATTGATCTACCTTTCTTAGCATGCAAGTAATCCACAATCGTTCTCAATTTATAAGCTCATCAATTATACCATGGATATCATGCATTTCCAGGGGATACACGGCACCGGAGTATGCAATCCACGGTCAATTATCCGAGAAAGCCGATACTTACAGCTATGGTATTGTGGTCCTAGAAATAGTAAGTGGCCAAAAGAGCAGTGAATTAAGGGTTGATAATGCTGATGGTGAATTCCTCCTCCAAAGGGTAAGCATTTTTCCCAGAAAAATCTAAACCTTATTTTCTTCTTTTACTTCATTTCTCTTTGTGAACTTTGATCATGCTTAACAGGCATGGAAACTCTATGAGAGAGGCATGCACATAGAATTGGTGGATGAAACCTTAGAACCTAATGACTATGATGCAGAAGATGTGAAGAAAGTCATAGAGATTGCCTTGCTGTGCACGCAAGCATCAGCTGCAGCAAGGCCAACAATGTCTGAAGTTGTTGTTCTGCTAAAAAGCAAGGGCATGCTGGAGCAACTGAGACCTACTATGCCGGTTTTCGTGGGTTCGAATTTTAGGTCCCGGGGAGATACATCCACCTCAACTGCTTCCACTGCATCCAATGCTACTGCCTCCATTTCTGTAGTTTCAGCGCGGTGACTACACTAGACTATGCTGGAAGAAGACAGCTTTTGGTTGAAAAGTCAGAAATCTTTGGCTAAGAGTATTTAAAAGAGTGAGATAGAGCACTAGACCAAGAGGAACTTTATCTTCATTACCCAACTGGGTTCATTCTCAGAAACATGTCTTGCCTTATAGGAATTGAAAATAGAAAAGAAAGTGTTTGAAGAAATTTGCAAAAGGAGTATATGCATATGGGATATTGATTGAAGCCAGGGATGGGATAAAAGGGTTCAGGACAAGATTAAACTGGGACAGGATCAAGACTATTTCTTAAAATCGGAATAGAACAAGTCCGGAATAAAAATTCTTGTCTTAACTAATTTTTTAGATAGGATCCGTTCCTATGTCCTTATGTGAGGGAAAAACCCTCTCCTCTAAATTTTTTTTTTTTTTTTATATGTAAAATTTTTTAATGATTGGACTTGACTTCTTATTTTTTTAGTATTTTCTTTTAACTTTTCTTTTAATTGATTTTTAGATCTATCTATTCATCTTTTTAGGTTAAATCAATTCTTAAAAAATGAATGTTATTACTGTTTCATGATGTAGAGCATAGCTGTTCCTGGACGTTTGATCTGTGCTTTGTTCTTATAGCAGAGTCATAAAATTTATCTCTTTTGATGCAGAAGTCCATCAGGCAGTTACAGTTGTTGGAACTCTGCACTGGGTAGTGATTTCTTTAAACTTTATAGTGAAAAATACATGTATATGAATAATTAAGGAGTTTGTAGATTTATGTTGTGGTATCTTCTTAGTTTTTCATTTTTATCTGACGTTCTTTTATTTATAAAAATCCAATTAATGGAGGGAGGCTGAATTATGATTATATTAGAATTTGCATAAGGAAGTCAAGATTAAAAAATATATAATATATGATAAGTAAATAAATTGAGAGTTGATAAGTATTATAATTATATAATTCTAAAAAAAAATAAAAAAATCAATGAGACCACATGCCCCGAGTCTCTCTTCCTCCATCACTGTTGAGATGTGTATCTAGTTGGTATAGGGTAGTTTATTGATTTGGTGTTTTATTTTATTTTATTTTAGCTTTTGTTTGATGGTTTACTTTAAACTATTATTAAACTTACATATAATTATGGAAATTGATAAGTTTGAAAGAAAAATTAATAAATTTAAAGTGTGAATGATGATATAATAAAAATTTTAAAATGTAAATAATAAAATTGATAAATTTAAAATGTAAAAATAAAATTAATTGAAGTTTTAAATATATGATAACAAAATAATATTTAGCTTTAGAATAATAATCATATGTTAAAATTCTTCAACCATGAATATTTTGAAAAATCATTGGAAATGTATAGAAATTGAAGCATGCAGGATGCAAAAAGAAAAGTAAATCTAAATATAGTTGAAGTGGTCAAATTAGAAAATTATATGTGGCTTAGAATCAAAAGGTCCATACCACTCAGGCTGGAACCATTATTGGGCCATTTTAATTAGAAATATGTTATAAATATACTTATAATTTATATATATATATATATATATATATATATATATATATATATATATATATATATATATATATATATATATATATATATATATATATATATATATATATATATGATTTTATGTTTATGTTATATTTAAAAATCTGAGTTTATAATTTAAGAGCACAAATGATTCTTTCTACTAATTAATGACGTTCTACTAGAAAAGTCATATTAAAAATAAAATATTAATTAAATTTTAATTTTTAATTTTAAAATAAATATAATATAATTCATACTATATTTAAATAATAAAGAAAGTGTCATATGTGCTTGTTGAAAAGCATGGGAGATTCGGTATGAACCAACAAAGAATGTTAGTTATAAGCCATCGTCATATGTAATTGGAAGTTCGCATTGACTTGTCTACTTTTCTTGTTTTTGTTCTTAATTTTGTTCCATTTGATTTGTCTCATTATATGAGATATTATAAAAGTATTATTAAAATTGAGCATAAGAAACGCTTTCTATATCGCTCTTAATTAAAGTAAGATAGGTAGAATGTAATTTTGGATCAAGATCCTCTATTATTGTAGCAGCAGAAATGATATTAGATAAATATGAGTCATTAATTTTAAATTAAAAATATTTTTTTTTTGTTTTAACAAAAAAATCTTTTTTATAATTAAAAATTTTAATTAATGTAACTTGCCCTGTTATTTTTATCATATGTTATTTAATTCATAATTATAGGACAAGATTCTTTGATTGATTGATTTATATTTATGTCTTCTTTTATTATAATTTTGCTCCCGTAAATAACTTTAATACAATGAGTGTACATTAATAAATATATACATTATATTTTCCATTCAAATTAACCTATTTCTTGGTCATCCTTGCACATTAGAATTAGGGAATGGAATAGCACCTCTCTATATTTTTCCCTAGTGCAAAATCTTTGTCTTTCTTACTTTTTTTTCGGTTCAAACTAGGCCTCCTTCCTTGCATGCTCGAGTTAGTATTTAAAAAGCTTGACGTCTCTATCTTATTTGTGACTAAAAAAAAAAAGATCTTCTCTATTCTTTGTAAGGTATTGATAATCTTTATATACCATATAAAATTATACATATTAAATACAAATTTATCTGTCTCTTAAGAACTCAATTCTTATTATATGTGAGAAAAAAAACTTTGTTAAGAGAAATATATTCACTTTAGTAATTTTTGTACTTTAAAAGAGATTAATCTTTAACTATTAGTTAAAAGATGTGCTTAGCACATATTTCTTTCATTTCATTTTAAGTTGTTACATATAAATTAAGAAATATAATTAATGTGTCAATTTTTTCTTAAACTTAATAATATACCCTTATTTATTCTAGTATTATATAATTTTATGATAAGTGTACGAAATGATTAAAGTTAGTGAGAATAAAAGTATAGTTGAAAAAATAATAATTAATGTTATTATAAACTTTTAAAACAACATAAAAAATAATTTTTTTTCTCTAAATCAACTGAATAAATGAAACAAACAGTAAAAAACAATCAATCTATGTATTGTGAAAATATCATTATAAAGTTTATTTTTGCATAATAATAATAATTCATTTGATGGAGAATAACTCTATTTTATTTTATCCTATCTTATCTTCTATGCTAATAATGACTTCCATTCAAAAAAGTCAAACTTCTATGAAGCGTGCAATCCCAACTTGATAATTTTTGGTCGCTTCTTTCCTAGCAATAGATGGGATGAAAAGTCCCGGCGGCATACTAGCATTGTGACTAAGGCCGATGTGCACACAGTTGTTGGAGATATTTTCGTGGATTACCTAACTTGATTTTTAGCACATTAATCAAAGAATCTTGTTCTATGATTATGAATTAGTTAGCATATGATAAAAATAACAATATAAATTAAAATTTTAATTATGAAAAAGAATATTTTATTTAAACAAAATATTTTTAATTTAAAACTAATAATATTAGCTTTAGTTTATAATATTTTTTTTATGTGAATAAAAGTTTGAATGGATTGAGTTGCAAATACACATTAGGATTCATCCATAAGTAATAAAATAATATTATTAATGAATTAATTTTAAACTCATAAAATAAAATAAAGTTTGAAATAAGAAATGAAACAAAAAATGTTGTCTTAATACTTAAAAAATACTTATAAAATACCTATAAATTATCTACTATAAGATACTCACATTGATATAGAGATTAAATCTACGTCCTTATAAGACAGACATGGTTTTAATTTTTACCTACTGAATTTGTTTTGATTAATATATTATTTTGAAATAATAATATATGTAATATAGAAATCTTCCATAAGTTATTTTCCTCCATTTTTTGCTCGAATTATGAATTAGGAGAAGTACTAAACTAAATGGAGTACATTTAAGAATATTATGTAAGTTATTTTCCTCCCCATCTATGTTGCACCGGTTCTTTAAAATTGATGCTGTACTCTTTTTTTTTTTTTTTTGAAGACATAATATAAAAATAGACTAGGTGAATACTTATTTATACTTATTCCTATACACTTATTACATATATATATATATATATATATATATATATATATACATATTTTGCATTTCTCCCGTTACGTCAATCAATTATTTCATTTGACAATAACTTTCTAATTGTTCAAGTTATTATTTAAATTATTACATAGGAGTTATACTATATACAATTATTTGTGTAACTCTCTTTTTTAATTATTATTTTTATTTTTATAAAAATTGTTTTTCTTGTTATCCCTTCACACTTTTTTTCATGTTTTAAATTAAACAAAATAAATTTTTATATTTCAAGTTTAAAATAATAGTAAACCTTCTATACATATAAAAAAATATTTTAATAAAATTTACTTTTATTCTTAATTTAAAATGTGAAAGTTTATTTTATTTATTTTAAAATATTAAAAAAAAATTAAAATTAATAATAATGTGAGAGAGGAAAAAAAAAATTTCTCCTTTATTTATAATTTTAATCATGCAACATGAAAATTTGATGTGAAAGCGTAGATGTGGAAAATTATATTTGAAAGTATCATTTCCCATTACAATAAAAGATGAGGCTACTTGAACTGTGCATCATCTCATCATCCAGGATTATATTGCCATCATCTCAAATTAATTCCCAATTGGAAATTTGCATTGAGTCATTGACGGGCAAGTCTTCCATTTTTGTTTTTATTCTTAATTTTTAGATAAATATTTTAATTTTCTATGATTGGTGGAGTTTGCATTGACTAGCAGGTCTTCCGTTTTTTTATTTTTAATTTTTCTTTATAAATATCTAGGTTTTTCATATCACCATTCATCCAAACTTATTAACCCATTTCTTCTTCTTCATCAAAGATGCTGCAACATAAGCTGGTGAGCATTTTGGTCATTTGTTGGAGCTGTCTCTCTGCAGTTGCAGACCCAGGGACTCTTCTGCTAAACACAGGTTGCAGTCCGTACAACGCCTCCAACGTGCACGACTTCAATGGCGTTGTAAACAGAACGTTTTCGGCCCTTAGAAGCCAAGTGAGCAATGAAAGAAAGCATTTCGCCACGGCGCAGAGCTCCAGCGGGGACCCCTTTTATGCTATGTTTCAATGCAGAAACTATCTCTCCAACGCTGACTGTTTGACTTGCTTCAACACAGCCGCCGCCCAGATCCGAAACTGCTCCTCCGGCAACGGTGCCCGTGTCATCTATGATGGCTGCTTCCTTAGGTACAACTCATCATTGCTTTCATTCCTTGCTACTTGCTAACTGTTCACTTCTTTCACACGTCGTGTATTTTTCTTTTTTTGCTTCATAAAATTAGAGAGAGGACAGAGATTCTCATTTTCCTTCTACTACCCACTCCTTTCCCTCCAACGTGGAAAAAAAAAAAAAAATGAACTTTTACATAATTTGACAACTCCAAAATACACACCTACAAAATAAAGTACAAGGTAGAAAGCAATTTTCAAGTTCACTTTTTCTTTTCACTTTTTTTATTTGTTTTATGTTTCGCTTTTTAAGGTTACGTGACAATTAGTAAGAGTATACTTAACTTCCATTAGGTATCGTTTCACCTCAAAACTGCACAGAACCAATTTTCTTGGTTTGAAAAAATTACGAACCAAAATTTTATTGTTAATTTGGTTTGGTTTGATTTAGTTTAGTGATTTGAAATTGTTAATATATTAAAATTTAAATATTTCTTATTTTTGGATAGTTTAAGATAATTTTAGACATTTTAAAAATAAAATTTTGTAATACATACGAACGATCAATTATGTTTGGTTTGGAGTGTGTTACAATTTTTTCAATATGATAAACAAATCACACCGATGATTTGAAAATATTTAAAACTAGTTGAAACTGCTTTTAGTCGATTTTGGTACAATTTGGTTTCATTTGGTTGGTTCAGTGCAGTTTAAGTCGATTTGTAGATATCTCTAACACCTAGTTGTTAATTTTAAGTTTTAAATCTTAGATCTAAACTATATACTTGAAGAAAAATGATGATGGGACCTTTTTTTTTTTTTTTTCAACAGTATATATCAACTTTCAACTAAGTTTTTGTAACTTTGAAACTAAAATCTAAATTCAAGTTTTCTTTTTGTTTCACAAAAAAAAACTAAATGATCTTGAAAATAAGTAAAACAAAAAAAAAATAAAGAGTAAATGTCTAATTTAGTATCTCTGAGACGAGAGGAGGGTGTTATTAAGTTTATACTTATTAAGTTTTTTACATTACTTAATTACATATGAAATTAATTTTATATCAAATAAGGATTTCTTAATGGAAATATATCAAGTTGGTACCTTAATAAGAACTTCTTGAATGTGAATTCAATTTCATAAGCACTGAAGTAATATCAAAGGTACCAATATAATCTCAAAATTTTATTAAGTACTAAGTTAATGATATTTCTATTTCAAATATACTAAATTAGAGCTTACTCAAAAACAAAATAGCTCCAATTTTTAGTTTATAATTACTTTATTTAAGTTGTATTAAAAAAGGTAACATAAAACTTAAAACTATCTGGCTAAGTTATCATTCTTCCATTTTATAAGAAATTGTATATTGTATATATTTTCCAGTTTTATTTATAAAAGCTTTTTAAAATGAGTTTCTAATATAATACTTTTTACAAAATTTCAAAAAGTATTTATTATTATTATTATTATTATTTCATATTTGTGATTCAGTATTACCCATTCTTTTTATAATTAATTCATTGTCTCAATGTCATAATCTATAATTAATTAATTAATAATTTATCACTAAGTCAACATATAATATTAACAGTAGAATATAAAACATATGCAAGAAAAAAAAAAGTAGAATATAAAATTGTCATAAAGGAATTAGTGTTAGTGGTAGATGTTTTAACCCACAAAATTTCACAATTTTTGTGATCTCATGGCCATAAAAGGAATTAGTTTTGGTTGTTTTTTCCCCCAATAATTCTCATAAATGAAATTGGGAATAACGTGAACCTATGGTTCTTTTTTTTTTTTTTTTTTTTTTTTTGTAAAGTGTGAAAATGACATTCTGACAACTATGTTGACAAAATGAAAACTCATTTTCAACTATTTTTTATTAACCAAAACATTTTATTTTTTTTAAAAAATCATTTTCAAAGATAAAATTTTCATTATATCAAACCCCCTCTTTTTAGTATATGGAGATAGATAAATATATATTTTTAAATTTTTTTTAATATTTTATGGCCATATAAAAAAGTTTTTTTACCAGCATATTTTTCACCCGTGCATCTTCTTGGATCATTTATGATTAATTAATTATTTTTTTCTTTCAATTATTAGAATATGTTTTGAGAATTACATGAAATGATACCAAATCTGATTCTAGGTATGAGAGTGCTGCCTTCTTTGAGCAGAGTCCAACTGGACTTGGCAATAACATGTTTTGTGAGAATCAAACGGCAACTGAAGGCACAGCATTTACTGCAAATGCAGAAGAAGTGTTGAAGGATCTTCAAGTGGCTACACCCAAAATCAAAGGCTTCTATGCTGCTACAAAGGCAAAATTGACTGGTGCTGTTGGCAATGCATCGATCTATGCCATTGCACAGTGTTCAGAAACTGTCTCAGAGAGTCTTTGCCTGCAGTGCTTGCAAGTTGGATACAACAACATACACCATTGTCTTCCCAGGAGAGGTGGAAGGGCTTTTGATGCTGGTTGTTTCATGAGATACTCAGTGACACGATTTTTTGCTGATAACCAAACTATTGATATCACACCATTTCTTAAACAAGGTAAGCCTGATTAACTCCAACAAGAATAACAAGTAGTCTTATTTTTTTAGATAAAATCGGTGATATGAATTGCATAACCTTATTGTACTCTATCAAAAGTCATATTTTCTAAAATATTATTAACTATGAAATCCTTTTTATAACCTCAAATTAAATCAACTCCATTGAATTATACAAATTTATTTAGCTTCAAGGGCAAGTGGGTGTCTGCATTTAGTGCCTTATTTGTCACTAACATCAACCTTTTGCCTTTCTTGCAGATGATTCAAGCAAGAAGTGGGCCATTATTGGTGGAGTTGCAGGAGGTGTGGCTCTTGTTCTCATCCTCCTTGCATTGTTTGTTTGGAGACGATCAAAATATCCCAGAAGGATTCCTAGAGGTAACACAATCAAGAAAATCTTTAGCACTTCATTTAAGTTACAAATTCGAATTTGATGCATTGGTTCACAGGTGGAGGGAAGGGAACCAGGGGTGCCATAGTCCCAAGTTTTCAATTTTTACTTAATACTATATAATTACCTTGTATTATATGCCTTTTAATCTCAGTCCCTATATACAAATTTTGGCTCCAGCTTTGGTTTGCATTTGTTTCCAATGAAGAATGATGGTCATAGGTTTATGCTCAAAATGGTACCTATTTTAGAACCCTCAATTTACTTTGCCAAGATTACTCACATAATCCAAAGTGGTTTCTCTTAATCCTTTGTTCTTTTCTCATCTTGCTATTCTTTGAATTCAATAGTGAATAGTTGAGTCCCTTCATTTATTTAAGAGGTTTCAACTTATATTCTCTTTTGCAGGTGATATATTAGGGGCAACAGAGTTGAAAGGTCCAGTTAACTATAGGTATAGAGATTTGAAGGCTGCAACAAGCAATTTCAGTGAAGAAAATAAACTTGGAGAAGGGGGTTTTGGTGATGTATACAAGGTAATTAAGCTTCTCGTATGCATGTTAATGGTGATGTAAAGCAAATAAACTTGGAGAAGGAGATTCTAATGTTGTATACAACTTGCAAATTTTTTTATAATCTATGATTCTAAGGATAGAAAGAGATCATCTTCATGATAAATAATCATCATGTGGACAGGGAACTTTGAAGAATGGGAAAGTAGTTGCTGTGAAGAGACTAGTTCTGGGAAAATCCAATCAGTTAGATGAAAATTTTGAAAGTGAAGTCAAGCTTATAAGCAATGTTCATCATCGAAACCTTGTTCGCCTACTTGGATGTTGCAGCAAAGACGAAGAAAGAATCCTTGTTTATGAATACATGGCAAACAGCAGCCTTGACAGATTCTTATTTGGTAACTCAAGTCAATCTCTTAAAAAAAGCATTTTGAGTATCTCTTTTTATGTTTCCTTCCCCTTCCTTGACAATTTTGACAATGTGAATTTCTTAAACAGGTGAAAGAAGAGGTTCTCTCAACTGGAAACAACGGTGTGATATTATTTTAGGTACAGCAAGAGGTCTGGCATATTTACACGAGGACTTTCATGTTTGTATTATACATAGAGATATAAAAACCAATAATATCCTCTTGGACGATATCTTCAAGCAAGAATTGCTGATTTTGGGCTAGCAAGGCTCCTACCACAAGACCGATCTCATCTAAGCACAAAATTTGCAGGAACATTGTAAGTTAGGGCAACCACCATTGCTAAAATTGATCTACCTTTCTTAACATGCAAGTAAGGCATAACATTCTCAATTCATGAGCTGATCAATGATGCCATAATGAATATTACGCATTTCCAGGGGATACATGGCACCTGAGTATGCAATCCACGGCCAGTTATCAGAGAAAGCTGATACTTATAGCTATGGTATTGTAGTCCTAGAAATAGTAAGTGGCCAAAAGAGTAGTGAAGTAAAGGCTGATGATGCTGATGGAGAGTTCCTTCTCCAAAGGGTAAATATTTTCCCAGAATACTCTAAACCTTATCTTCTTATATTTCATTTCTCTTTGTGAACTTTGGTCATACTTAACAGGCATGGAGACTATATGAGAGAGGCATGCACATAGAACTGGTGGACAATACCTTAGACCCCAATGAGTATGATGCAGAAAATGTGAAGAAAGTCATAGAGATTGCCTTGTTGTGCACGCAAGCATCAGCTATAGCAAGGCCAACAATGTCTGAAGTTGTTGTTCTGCTCAAAAGCAAGGGCATGCTGGAGCATCAGCAACCTACTATGCCGATTTTCGTTGATTCGAATTTGAAGTCCCGCCGAGATAATTCCACCTCAACTACTTCCTCTACATCGAGAGATAATGCCTCGAATCGGAATGCCTCCAATGCTACTGCCTCCATTTCTTCAATTTCAGCTCGGTGACTAAGTAGGCTATGCTGAAATTTATACATAAATGTGACTTAGAGCCAACTATTAGAGTTTATGGTGATGTTGCTAGTTACTGTTCTCTCTCTCTAGGTTGTTGTTGTATGATGTATCATGTGGCTGTGGTGGTTTGGAGTTTGTTTTGTTTGTAGTGGTAGCCTACATGCTAGTGCATTGTGTTTTCCTTTTTCCTTTATTGTGTGAGTCTGTATAATAATTCAGTGTATCCATTTCTCAATAATGAATAATACAATCAAAATTCAGTTTCTCCAATTTTCTAAGATGGTATTGGGGCAGTTTTGCTCTCAGCTTCTGCAAGTTTACCAATCTCCCATGCCACTAATGGATTCCTCGATAGAACTATCTTCCTTTCTCCATTCTAAGGTAGCAGCTGCTGCAATGGCAGGCTATCAAGGAGCATATGCAACAAACTACAAATACAACGAAGAATATGGAAAATTGTATAATGCTTTAATGGAATTTTGTTCCACTCATTTTTTGCCACAACTTCTGAGCTTTCCAACAGACCTAAATTTGCTCAATTATTGTCCAGCAGTAGTAGTTTCTCAGCCATTGATGAGATTGCTATTACAATAATAACTTCATGCAACGGTTGAGAAGCAACTACTGCTGGACAGTAATTGCACAAGATTCAAATCAAGGGATGAAACGTAGCTTTTCAATTAAATAATAGGTCTCCAATGAGATTTAGATCTTATGCAATTACTAACCAACAATAGTTGCTTCTCGATTGATGAATGAAGTTGTGTAGATTTAGGTACATTGGTGATTGAAAAGTGTGGCATAAAGATGTCATTCATGAGTGATTGGAAAACTGCTGGGGCATCGGTGAGCCCGAAGGGCATAACTACCCACTCATAGTGCCCATTACGGGTCTTAAAAGTAGACTTGTCTATGTAAGTGGAACGCATCCTAATTTGATGATATCCAACCCTTAAATCAAGTTTATTGAAGTACGGAACCCTATTTAGTTCATCCATAAGCTCTTCTACCAAGGGAATTGGATACTTATCCTTCACAATTATGTCAATAAGCTTCCAAAATTCCACACAAAATCTCCATGCACAATCCTTTTTTACTAGCACTACATGAGAAGCAAATAGGCAATGACTTGGCCCAATGACTCTGTAGGTTCAAGAAATAAGGTTTGAAAGTCTGTAAAATCTAACCAACCATTATAGGAGACAAAGTAAATTGTTTCTAGATACACGAAAGGAAAGACCATTGAGCATCTTGAAAGATACAAAGAAAGCAAAATAAGACTTTTATTTCAATATGTATCATCCAGTTCTCAACCATCCATACATCAAAAACTTCTCACATAAAGCAGCAAAACACATACTTGTACCTGGATACATGACCCTTACAGCAAGCTTGATTGCACAGCAAAGAGACCATTAGAAAGATACCTGAATACCAAGTAGTTTCATCAACTGAGAAACGAACTCAGGGTGCGCTGGCCATGCAGCTCCAGTAACCAGATTTCCATCAGTGAAACAACGTTCTATGGGATCTGGTTCCAACCATGTTGCACCTGCTAGAACCACATTAAGCTTCACTGCTGGGTAAGCAGTGCATTTCCTTTCCTGTTAAAGTAAAATGCCACCATAGCATCAGTAATGTCATTGTAGAAAGACCATCCAGCCACAGTGCAGAAACCAGCAAAAGTAATGACAGATTTTTAATTTGAGGCAAAGAATGAAATAGGGGCATATCAGCAGCGTGAATATTATCCTTTTCTATCCAAAATATGCAATGATTCTTAGTTCATATCTTTCCACCTGCTTTCACCAAAGAATGACTTGTATGACACACAAGAAGCAAAAACAAAGGTTATACAAACTCTCACAACTAATTATTATCATTAATATTTCCAATAATCAGACTAGAACCTGTTAAACTCTCAACAGACAGCAGATCTAATCAAACCTTAAAGACATTATTACTTAGGACTCCAGGAAACAAGTGAAACTCCTAGGTTTAAGGATCTTATAATTTTATGATGAGT
This sequence comes from Bauhinia variegata, assembly GCA_022379115.2. Taxonomy (NCBI): domain Eukaryota; kingdom Viridiplantae; phylum Streptophyta; class Magnoliopsida; order Fabales; family Fabaceae; genus Bauhinia; species Bauhinia variegata. The sequence goes on along the minus strand of CM039438.1, from coordinate 7,352,487 downwards.
ATTAACAATAGCTCAGCCTGGAAAATCAATTTGTGATTCAGTGCATGTTATTATACTTTTCCTTGTATGTTGGGATGATAGAGGGAAAGGAAAGTGTAATGTTCAAGGAAAATATTAGAGATTCAGAATCTAGTACCCACTAAAATTATATGAATCTTGTTGTTCATTAGTAAAAGGATGTGAAGGCAACTCTGAAATCATCAAAGAAAGAGCTCATGGGCATTGGGTAAGCCTCATTACTTAGTAAATTTGCAAGGACGGGTGCTTCAGGGATTTTAGTAATTGTTACTGATTCAACAAAAAAAAGTTTCTTTAGATATGAAGGTACAATCAATCAGAAGAATTGAACTGAAAATTCCACGAATTTTATTAGTGATTTCTTTTTTCTGGTTCAAAAAGCTTAGTAGACAGGCAAATATAACTAAAAAGAACATCTGTAGAAGTAAATCAGTAATTCAGTAAAAGTACCTTGAGGACACCAGCAGCAGCTAAAATCTGTTGCCCATGGCAGATAGATGCAACTGGCTTCTTGCTTTCCATGAAATGCTTCACCAAGGCAATAACTGACTCATCCAATGCCAAATACTCTGGGGCTCGACCTCCCGGGATGACAAGAGCATCATAGCTCGAAGCATCCACATCACTATAGTTCGCTGTAAGAGTAAAAGAGTGTCCTGGCTTTTCACTGTAAGTTTGATCACCTTCAAAATCATGAATAGCTGTTGGGCAGGCATCACCGGCTTTCTTTTTAGGGCAAATTGCATCAACGTGGCATCCTAAAGCCTGAAGAGACTGAAAAGGAACAGTCACCTCATAATCTTCCATGTAATCCTGCAATTGAAAATGTCAAAACATATCCTCATCAATCTGATATGTTGTATGGAAAAAAAGAAACATACATGAAAGAAACCTCCAGGACTTTAGAACAAATGTTTAGTCCAGAATCCAAAAGCCTATTTCTTCACAAAACTACCTATTAGCTCCATTCCTGAAAAATCTACTCCTACAATCCCTCATTCCATGGTAATCCAAACTAGGGTGAGAATCATAGTTGATGACTTTGAACTTCAAGCAATATTAAACTAAGTTAAACTTGAACATACCCCACAAAGAAATAGGATTCTTTTATTCGAGCCACTAATGTTACAACCTAATGCCTTCATAAAATGACGAATGAACTCTGGGTGCCCTTCATAAGTAGCTGCAGTAATGAGATTGCCATCAACCACTGTTGATGCCATGGTTACAGGTTCAACCCAATGAGCACCAGAGGCAACCAGTGCAGGTCTAACAGCGGGATAAGCCGTGCACTTCCGACCTTTAGATACCCCTGCAGCTGCCAGAATCAACTGCCCGTGACAAATGCAAGCAATTGCTTTTCCAGAATTGGCAAATTCCGTCACCAAGTCCACAACTTTTGGAATATGAGCAAGATACTCCGGCGCCCTTCCACCTGGTATCACCAACCCGTCATAGCTTTTCGCTTCAATTTCATCAAACGTCGCATTGAGCGCAAAATTGTGACCACGCGTCTCAGAATAAGTCTGAAACCAGCGAATTTGCATCAGTCAATAAAGATACACATACAATGGTCATTAAAAAGTCAAACCCAGAAAAATTTCTTCGTGTGTGTTTGCGATAGTAACCTGATGACCCGAATCATCATGGACGGCGGTGCGGCAGGTGTCACCGGCTTTCTTTCCCGGGCAAACGGCGTCAACGGATACACCATAGGCTAGCAATGCTTGAAATGGAACCATGGCCTGCAACCCAAATGAAAGCACTCGAACGGAAAGCATGAAACAACGAAAGAAGAAATCATAAAGGAAAAGCGATGAGTGATGACTGATGGTAATGAGAGTACCTCATAGTCTTCTACGTAGTCTCCGCATAGTAGCAGAACTCTTTTCTGACCCATCGCTCTGAGAACACTAAGAATCCCTTTCTCTTCAGAGGATCAGTGAAATGGCAGGAAAAGCTGTGAACTTGGAGAATGCCAGAGATTAGGAGCTGTTTTATATTCTGGGTTTTGGGATTAGAGAGTGAGAAGCTTGACCTTTATACTAAAGAATCAATTTTTCAGCTGAAATTCCCAAAGTAACACGGAGAAAAACTCTTCCTCAGCATTGGATTGGAGGTGCTTTTCTGTAAAAACAGTAAGCTAATAAAATATACAGAGTGGGGAGGTAGACAACGCAGGAATATGAGGATAGAATCGGGATACAACTACAACGTAAATAGTCACCACTCACCACACCAGAGAAGATTTGGAAATCTCTGGACTAAAGTTTGCACGTTCAAGCCTCGTAAACTCCAGCAGAGGTAACGTGTCATTCGCTTAATTAATTAGATAAATGTTTTGGCAGAAATTGACGTCGACGTGGACGTGCCGGAGTGGTTATCGGGCATGACTAGAAATCATGTGGGCTCTGCCCGCGCAGGTTCGAATCCTGCCGTTCACGATTTTATTTTTTTATTTTGTGTGTTAAGATAAAGTGGTAAATGGAAATTCATTATTTTACATAAAATTGCTTAAACGACATCGTCGTTGGTGCTTTGCGGTTTTCTTCATAGTTGTCGTTTGCAATAAGATTTTCTTGACAAGTGAAGAACGCAGTAGTGGGGTTCAGAACTTAGCACCGGCGACGATGGAAGTCTCAAACTCCCGGAACCACTCCGGTAAACGCAAGTTGGACGACATCGTTTCAGCGTCGTCGCAGCCACCGGCAGCCACCTCCAATGGATTCAATGATAACAGCAACATAGATCTCTCTCTTCTCGAAGCCATCGAGAAATCTCAGAACTCCGTCGAAGTGCTCGACCTCCGAACCCTAAAGAAGCTCGTGCTTTCCTTCGAACGCCGTCTGAAAGAAAATATAGAAGCTCGCCTCAAGTATTCGAACCAACCTGATCGTTTTGCCGATTCCGAGGTGGAACTCCATGAAGAGCTCCAGAAGCTTAAAGTGCTAGCTGGAGCACCAGAACTTTACCCTGACCTCGTTAATCTCAACGTTGTACCATCCATTGTAGACTTATTGAACCACGACAACACTGATATTGCCATCGACGTTGTACAATTGCTTCAGGACTTGACCGACGAGGATGTGCTGGAAGATAACGATGAGCCCGCAAAGGTTCTAGTTGATGCTTTGGTTGAAAACAGTGTGCTTGAGTTGCTGGTTCAGAACTTGCATCGGTTGTCGGATTCTGACCTGGATGAGATGGCTGCTGTGTATAATACACTTGCAACGATAGAGAATTTGATCGAAGTGAAGCCTGCAGTGGCTGAGTTGGTCTGTGAGAAGAGTAAGTTGTTGAAATGGTTGTTGGGGAAGATTAAAGTGAGGGAATTTGATAGTAATAAGCAGTATGCTTCGGAGATATTGGCTATTTTGTTGCAGAACAGCACGGCCAATCAGAAAAAGTTAGGGCAGATGAATGGAGTAGATGTGGTGCTCCAGGCAGTGGCAATGTATAAGTCTAAGGACCCTAAGAGTTCGGATGAGGAAGAATTGCTGGAAAATCTTTTTGATTGTTTGTGCTGTTTATTGATGCCCATGGAGAACAAGGAGAGGTTTGTAAAGGCTGAAGGAGTGGAATTGATGATAATTATCATTAAACAAAAGAAGTTGGCTTATGGTTCGGCTATAAGGGCGCTTGATTTTGCAATGACCAAGTATCCTCCTGCTTGTGAACGCTTTGTCGATGTTTTGGGCTTGAAGACAGCGTTTGCTGCATTTATGGGTAAGGCAAGTGCTACAAGCCTACAACCTTCGTTATATTTTAAACTTTCTTCTATTTTGAATATATATATATATATATATATATATATATATATATATATATATATATACACACATATAATATTATTAACATACTATTCGTAATGCAGCAATTATGGTTCTATACGGGTTGTAAAAGCTCATTTTATTTGAAAGTCTGAGTTAGATTGTGGTTTCTAGGAAATGTACTAATGCCCTGAAATTATGCCTACATGTGGAATGAAAATATTTTAAGGCTGTGTCACTACCTATATTTATGTACTATGAAGAGAAAGAACTGAAAGAACATATAGCAGGACTAGCAAGTTTTCTGTCCCTGTTGCCTCAGTTATACCAAATAGAGATGAAATCTTTTTGAGTGATAAGGTAAAAAAAGATAAAATAGAAGAATGGAATCACTATGAATTCCTGCTGTGTATCAACTCCCCTGAGGGGAGAAATATTCTTTACCCCTTTTCCTTTTAGATGGAGGATTTAAATATGTATATTTATAATGAGAAACCTGATGTATGGACAGTCATTTTCAAGTGTATCATACATAAAATAAAGATGATAATGATTAGTTTTTTTGAAATATAGTTTATCTTTCTCTTCTCTCTGGAGAAATGTGATTGCTTGGACATTCTAATATTCTATGAATAGATCCCTATGAGACTAACAACTTGTATCTTTTGCTATTTAGATTCCCATTAGTAAGAAGAACAAGAAAGAACGGTACCAAGAGGAATTAGAGGAGCGCATTATATCACTGATTGCTTCATTATTTGGTAAGCAGGCAAGGGAAGTTGCATTTGAGTGTAATTTCCTAGTTGCCTTTCAGCTGGCATTGCCAGCTTATTTTATATACTTGATTGTTCCTAGTTTTATAAATCTATTGAGGTCAAGTAACTTCATTCATTACTCTGCAAATACATGTGTATATATTATCAACAGCGAAGAGAGTTTTATTATGCTGCAACTCAAACGGTTTATGTACAAACTAGAGAAGTGTCGTGCATTCTTACTAAAACTTTAGCTTATATTTTTCATTTTTTTATAGTTATATAGGCTCGAGTCTTTTGTGTTTGCTACTCCATATAACACTCTGGTTCTTTTTTTTTTTGGTCTAATTAATTGGCTTTGTAACATTGTCAACCAGCTCTTTGTTTTAATGTATCTTCTACAGGACATGAAATTCAAATATTCATATTAGTAGCTAGTGGACTGGACATGAATATATGTGCGTTGTACTGTGTCCTTTGTGGTATGGAATTTCAATGCCCTAATTATCTTTTCAGGTGGAATCTTGAGAGGTTCTAGAAGAGATCGATTATTAAGTAAATTCGTTGAAAATGAGTGTGAAAAGATAGACAGGCTAATGGAACTATATGTGAGGTTGGTTTGCTTGCTTCCCTTTATGGAGTTTATTATTGTTGAATTATAAATTTGTTTGAAGCTGCTAGTTGTCAAGTTTAAAGTTAGTATACATCTTCCAACTTTTGGAATCCTTAGAATTTTTATAGTAGTACTCTTGGTTTAAGGCATAAATTCTTAACCTGAGCGTACTTTTTTTTCCCCACAGATATTCTGATAGAGTTAAAGCAGAAACTGAAAGGTTGAATCAGGTTGAATTTGATGACTTGGAGGTAGGTCATGCAGTTATTCAGTTTGTGCATACCCTACTGTTATAACGCTTTTAGGAGTTCAATGTAATATTCCTTTCAATAATTTGCAGATGGATGAAGATGAAAAATACAACCGTAAACTGGAATCTGGACTTTATACTCTCCAGGTAAGAACTTTTTTAAGATGGTCATTTGTTAATGATTTAGTTGCGCCATCCAAATTGGCTCATTTGTATGGACTAACTGATAGCAGAGAATGACTTAGATTAGATTTGTCATTGCTTATAGGTGTTTGATTGACTCAGCCTTGACTCTGTCTAAAAATTGTCCAGTATTTTCTTGTAGTTGCTTCAGAAGCTTTTTTAAATATGATCTTTGTACTTCAACGAAGACACATTAGTTTCTTCCCTGTGCAAATTAATTTTGAGAAATTTTTTATCAAATGTCAATGGTAGCATCAATTATTTATAACTGTGGGGTGGTCTTACAGCATCAATGGTAGCACCTAGTGGGATAACTGATACGACCTGTTATTGTTGTTGGGGCAGTCTTACAGCAGCTTTTTATGTATTGACAAGTCTTTTGTGTGATCTTGCAGTTGATTGCTGTTATTTTGGGTCATATTTGGTGTTCAGAGTAAGTATTCGTGTTTGTGTGTGTGTATTTGGGAGAGTTTGATATCATGGTTTTCTCCTGACTTGACTTGATTAAATATTTCCTGGGCAGGCATGCACAAATGAGAGCAAGGATTGAATTACTTCTCAAGCAGAATAGACTTGGTAAAAAGGATATCAAGGATATACTTCAGGTATATCCAGCTGTTGTCTTTGAACTTAATTTGATCTTTAGTATGTTGTTTACACTTTGTATACGTGTTTCTGCATTTAACATATTGCAGAAGAATATACAAAGTCATTCACACACATTTTTGGAATTTCGTGTGTAATTTAACTTTGGGCCTTTTTTAATGCATTGATAGAGATGCCAATTCTGGGTTAAATATCCCTCTGCAATACTACTAGTTTCTGTATCGTCACATATTTCATGATTAAGAAAATTGGTAGTTACCCTCTTTTCTATTATTACATATATCACTCTACCAAGTTCAGAGTAATCTTAGAGAAGAAGCAATAGGCAATCTAACGATTATTGAAATTGCATCTTTCTATGATTCAGGAATATCATGACAATATCGGAGATCTTGATGGACCGGAAGAGAAGGAGCGAGCACAGGCAAAAATTCAGAAGTTCATCGCTGCATTTTAACTGTTGTAAGATTTCTGGGATTTTCTGATTTTCTCTAGGGTGGACTTAAAGAGTGGTCAAATCTCTTTCTTATGAAATGCATGTAACTTACGAGTGAGAAGACAATTATAGTTTAGACAAGGTAATGGAGTCTGCTCGAGATAGGATTCTAGACTGTATTAGCAGCTTCATATTTTCCAACAGAAACAAAAGAAGTGTATGTTATCTTTTAATCTTTCAAGTCTTCTCCTCAGAGTTATTTATTTAATATAAATGAAACTCAGATTATAGGAATTAATTCGGTGGTAAGCAATGGTGGCATAAGAAGACAAAAATCTGCTATTTCGTGTTGCTATTTCATATTTCTCTGCAATGGTGGCAAAGCAAAAGCTCTTTGCATGTTCCTCGCTGTCTCAAATGGAATGACAGAGGACGTGACTTTCATATAGAACTCGAGCTTCTTTCTTATGAGCTTAACACCCTCTTCCAATGATAATAGATAACCATCATCATAATCCTGTTGAGGATTTTCAAGCATTGATTCTAAGTAATCTTCCCATCAAGGAAGTTGAGCCAAAAACTTCTCGAGCATATCAACACGATGACATTTCATCAGATTAACACAGCTGGAAACTGCTTCTTGGGCTTCATTCAGATTAATAATCAACGAGAAATGCTGCAGTTTTCACCATTCTATAAAGTGAACTTGAATTAATAGTCAAAAAGCAACCGTGCTTGCTCCATCAACATGAATAGTGTATAACAGACTAATAGATTCATCTAATTATTTGCATAATGCTATTAGCACAAAAATTCTGAAAAAAAGTTACCATCTTCAAGAAATGTTTGTGCAAGTAGCATAATACAAGTATTACAATTTGAGAATTGGTGGAGTGATTCTTACAGATGGTTCTGCTTGCAGCACTTTTCTGATTTCAATGCTGTCCAAATTCTAACATTTGCCCTCGTGTTCAAAAGTAGATGGCTCCCCATGCCTTGTTGAATCTTTATTATGATATTATCAGTACTATCATCTCTTGACCGATGAACATAAGCAAGATGGTAGTTTTGTCCAGATCTAGCAGTGAAGGCAATGAGATCTCCAACCTCAGGCACATATTTATCTTTCACATCATCACCAGCAGCAGTCCTATAGAGTTGAATCATATAAAACTCCTTGGAAGAATGGAAGCTAATGATCTTTTTAATCAATCAATGAAGGATCTTATGTATTCTTTTGTTGATGGGAATGTCTCAGGAATGCTCCTAATCTGACATCAAACAAAGTCATAAGTTACTTGAAATTTCATGACATGGCTTTAGAGGGACATATAATACTTCAAACCAGTTAGAGGTCTTTCACTAGCAATATCAGATAACAGAAAACATATAATTAGGTTGTGGGTAATGTAGAAAACATTCAAGTTTATGTCAAATGTCAAAATTTGAGGCATGAGAAATTTTGGTTTTCCAACTCTCTTATAACCTTTTATGCTGCTCTATAATACACATTTCCCCACTAAAATAAACAGCAAAGGAGGAGAAGACAAGAACAAGATAAAAAATAAACAAACATTTAAAATCTTAAATTTGATTTTAAAATTGGATTGAGAAGGGGGAAAACAATCTTGATAGTCAAAGAGAAAACGATATTTAATAAACTGGAAATCTCAGTCTCCACCGTTTGCACGTTTTCACCTTCCTCACTTCTTTCTTCAACTCCAAGAAAATCAATGACATGGGAAGTAGATTTAGCTAATTTATAGACAATGGCGAGTTATTGCAGTGTATCCATATCTTTGCATGCACACTTAGTAAATCTTAAAGGTTACTTAAGTAGAAAACTAAAGATAATAACTATATTTATTGCGTTCACTATATAGTATTGGAAAATGAGGCTTTGGGAAAGACCAATTGAGTGACTTTTGGTTTCTCTGTGATTTGCTTGCATGATGTGAAGGGTTTCTATGATAACCAATGAACAATTTGTAGTTCTACACCCCATTAAAGGTGGTACTAAATAGGAAGAGGGTGATGGTGTATTCTTTTCTCAAATTTGAAGTTGCTACATGAGGTTTACGGTTTAATGGCCAAAACGCCGCGCCGCTCACCTTCAATCTGCAACTACCAGCAGAAGCAGATGGCTAAAACGTCGGTTGACAGAGACAACGGCGCCAACCCCACTTGGAATTTGTACTCGCACGAGGCTGTGATGAATGTAAAACCAAATGACAATAATAGAACAAATATAAAAAATAAACCTGAAGTATGAATTTGAGGAGATTTCAAACTTATTAAGCCAGAAACAGTACGTGACCAATTCGCGCAAGCGTAATAGAAAATCAAACCCTTGTACTATCAGACATGTCGATTTACCCGAACTCTTAAACAATCAATTTCACAAGCAATTCTTAAACTATGAATCTATCAACTCGTATATGAGACATTAAACAATACAAAATCCACTCATACACCCAAATTCCATTAAAATGAGTAGCTGCAACTCAAATTGCCGCTTCGCCAAAGGTAACTTCTTTTGAAAAGAAAACCTTGTTCCAAGATAGAGGAGGGAGATGGGATTTGGCTGTGAAGTTGAGCTGCCGCTTGCCTTGAAGTGAAAACGGTGATGATGGAGTTCGGAGGTCGTGGTGCCAACGCTGGTGAATTTTCCCCCTGATCCCGCTCCTAATGCGGCACCGCCGAAGATGGCTACGGTGCCGAAGGGAAAAGACAAGCCTGTTCAATAATTTTCTTATTATCTTTTTACAAATTAGTTTTTTATTATGGAATTTATGTGTTCACACAAAAAGGTACATAAGATGTTACTTAGTAGTAGTTACGTCATTCATTAATTGTCAGAAAAAATTGTTAGTGACAGGATAACAGAGGGTTTGAATGGGATAATTTTTAAAAATTTAGAATTTAAATTAAAAAATTATTTATTAAAAATATTTATTTACGATATTAGTATGAAAAGATAAAAATAAATTTTATAGAGAAGGTGATATCTGTTGGTACCAAATTCAAAATATTAGTGCACCCTTCAAGCTTAAGGCAACATAACAACCTTTTCTTAGAAAGCTAAAAAAAAATTTTTTGGAAAACAAAAGTTAGAGATATTTTGTTTCACCACGAAAGTATTATTTGATTTTCTCATGCGATAATTTAATTATAATAATTGAATAATAAAAATAAAAATATATATTATTAATTTTATAGAGGAGATGATATCTGATGGTACCAAATTCAAAATATTAGTGCACCCTTCAAGCTTAAGGCAACATAACAACCTTTTCTTAAAAAGCTAAAAAAATAATTTTTTGGAAAACAAAAGTTAGAGATATTTTGTTTCACCACGAAAGAATTATTTGATTTTCTCATGAGATAATTTAATTATAATAATTGAATAATAAAAATAAAAATATATATTATTACGTGTAATAATGTAAAAAATTAAAATGAAAGTCATACTAAAGAAAAACTTTCAGCATGATAATTACATATAAAAATTTGACTTCTAAATTATTTAATTCATCTAGTCAACGCACCGGGAAACCAAACGTGTTTCTTTTTCAATTCCTGGGCCACCATGTCTTTAATTAAAGGTTTGTAAACTGTTTAAAACTACTTCAGTGTGAAGGAAGCTATTCTCTATTTAAAGAAACTTTAATGATATATAACTGTGTTTTTAAACATTGATTGTCAGAAAGAAGTGAGGAAGGTGAAACAGCATATGATGGAGACTGAGATTCCCAGGTTGTTAGATATCGTTTTCTCTTGGACTATCAAGGATGTTCTTGATGATTATCTATACAAAGACAAGGTTGTTTTCCCCCTTTTTCAACCTGTTTTAAAATGAAATTTAATATTTTGAGGGTTTGATCGCTTGTTTTTTGTCTACATTGTTCTTGTCTTCTCCACTTTTTCTATTTGTTTTAGTGGGGAAATATGAATTATAGAGCAGCATACGAGAGTTTGAGAAGCTAACATTTCTCATGCCTCAGTTCATCATTTGTGCAACTTTGAAATTTGTCATTAACTTGTAGTGTTTCTACATTAAACATCACATTATCATACAATTTCTGCGGTCTGATATTGCTGGTACAACAGTTTCATAAACAACCTGAATCATTAGACTAATATAAAGTAACCTATGACATTGTTTGCTCTCAGGTGAGAAACATTCCTGAGACATTCTCGTCAACTACAGAATACATGAGTTCCTTCACTCTTCCACTGATTGAGGAGACACATGCTGATCTATCTTCAAGTTTGAAAAACATGTCACGAGCGCCATTTTGCACAATTCGGACAGTTGAAAAGGGTAGGAAATTCAAGCCTCCCAAGAAGTTGTTCTATGATATTCAAATCAAGAGGTCTGCTTCTGATGATGATATGAAAGATGTTGAGAAATATGAACCTGAGGTTGGAGATCTCATTGCCTTCACTGATATTAGACCAAAGAGCAAACATGACTTCTTGCAAGGGCCTGGGAAAAACTACCATATTGCCTATGTTTATAGGTCAAGAGATGAAAATACTGATAAGATCACAATACTGTCATCAAAGCTCCAGGAGATTCAACAAGGCACGTGGAGCAACTATGCCATATATCTTTTGAACATGACAACAAATCTTAGAATTTGGAAAGCGTTGAACTCGGAGCTGGAGGGGGCAAACACGTGCATTATCAGAAAAGTGCTGCAAGCAGATCCAGCTGTAAGTGTCACTGTACTAACGTCAATGGTAATCCTTAATATATTTGCAATTATGCTACTTACACAAAGATTCCTCAAAGATGGTAACTTTTTTTTTCCTTTTTTTTTTTCAGAATTATTATTCTTGTTTTTGTGTTAGTAGTATTATGCAGATAATGAGGCCTCGAAAAGCTTTTTAATTAGGTGAATTTGTTTTGAGTCTATCTTTCTCTATTCATGTTGATGAAAGAATCATGACAAATTATTCATGTTCACTTTATAGAATGGTGAAAACTCCAGCATTTGCTCTTCTGGAGTAGAACACAGTTTAGCTTTTTCTAGAGTACAGAACTTAACCAGCTCTCATAATCTGAATGAAGCCCAAGAAGAAGCAGTTTCAAGCTGTGTTACTATGAGGAAATGTCATCATAGTGAGAATATCAAACTTATATGGGGGCCTCCAGGGACTGGCAAAACAAAGACTGTTGCTTCCTTGTTATTTGCCTTGCTGAAGTTGAAAACCAGGACATTAACATGTGCTCCAACTAATAGTGCTGTGCTGACAGTGGCTGCTAGACTCCTGGGTTTGCTTAAGGAAACACTTGTGTATGAAACATATGGACTTGGTGACATTGTCCTATCTGGGAATAGTTCTCGAATGAAAGTTGATGAGTATCACGGTCTCCGCGATGTCTTTCTTGATTATCGTGTTGATAAACTTAGGGAGTGTTTTGCTCCGCTTACTGGATGGAAACATTACTTGGAATCAATGATCAGTTTACTTGAAAATCCCAAGCAGCAGTATGTTTTATTTAAGCGCAAGGCTGGTGATGAAAATGATGATGAAGATGAGGAGGAGCAAAAGTACTGTTGTGTATATAGTTTGTACAAAATGGTTGAGAAAGGTGTTGTTATGGCATTAAAGGGAATTGTAAAGGAGAAACTCAGTTCCATTCAGGAGCACCGCCATTCACATATGCAGAAGGAAAAGGAAACCGCCATGTCATTGGAGCAATTTGTAAAGAAAAGTTTCAGCAATATTAGAGAGAAGCTCAAGTTCTACATGGAAGTCATGTGTACTCACTTACCAACATCAATCATTCCTTTTGAGACAGCAAGGAACATTTTTAGGGCTCTTTCTTTGATAAGTTCTCTTGAAAGCTTCCTGTATCAAACCAAGGTCAATCTAGATCTCCTTGACTATAAAGGAGACTGCTTTATTGAATGCTTTGGAAGGCACAGCTTATCGAATCGAGAGGAGTGTCTTCGCATATTAAGATCACTTTCTGAGACAATTTCCCTTCCCACCATTGCAGAGAAATATAAAATAGCAAATTTTTGTTTGACAAACACATGCCTGGTTTTTTGTACAGTATCAAGTTCTATTAGATTGTACACAGGAGGGATGGTGCCTCTGCAATTTCTAGTTATCGATGAGGCAGCCATGCTCAAAGAATGTGAATCAATCATTCCATTGCAACTGCCAGGCCTCAAGAATGTCATTCTCATTGGTGACGAAAGACAACTTCCTGCAGTGGTAAAAAGCAAGGTAACTTTGCTCTATTCTTCTTCTTTTAAGGAAATTTTAAGGATGTTTGCTTCATTTTTTTACAAATGATTTTAGATTTCCAATGATGCTAAATTCGGGAGAAGTTTGTTCGAGAGACTAGTGTTGTTGGGGTGCCGGAAGCATCTCTTGAATGTCCAATACAGAATGCATCCGTCCATCAGTTCATTTGCAAATAGAGAGTTTTATGATGGTCTACTTTCTGATGCCCCTAATGTCAGAGGGACTGCCTATGATAAGTTTTTCCTCCAAGGAAACATGTATGGATCATATTCTTTCATAAACATAGCTAAGGGCAAAGAGAAATGTGGTCATGTTGACGGACAAAGTTTAAGGAACATTGTTGAAGCTGCTGCTATTACTGAGATTATAAAAAACCTTTATAAAGGTATTCCTCTATGTCTCTAATTTAATGTGTTGATTTATAACATAGAATTATATTTTACTCTTTTTTAATGCAGAATTTATGAGGGCAAGGGGGAAACTCAGCATAGGAATCATATCTCCATATAAGGCTCAAGTTCATGAAATCCAAAAGAGAGTGAAAGAATACAGTTCAAGTTCTAATACTGCCTTCTCTGTAAGTGTACGGTCTGTTGATGGCTTCCAAGGTGGGGAAGAAGACATCATAATAATCTCCACTGTGAGGGCTAATGGAATTGGAAAAGTGGGTTTTGTTTCTAATAGACAAAGGACGAACGTGGCAGTGACCCGTGCAAGGTATCTTTTGATTGAATTCTACTTGGCAATGTCTTACTTCCTATCCCAATCTGTGTCCTAAGCCAATGAGACAGAGTGTGGGACAAGAAGTGAGACAAAAAATGTTGTCCCTGCTACAAGGGCCATAATTTAACTTAGAGTGTATTAAGAATAAATTAGCATAACTAGGAATTGGTTCATTTGAAGCTTGTCTTTTCACAAGCTAAGCCCAAATTGAGCCCTGATTGTCATGTTATATCAATGCTAAGAATATAGCTTCGTTTCTACAGATATTGTCTTTGGGTTTTGGGCAATGCAGCAACTTTGGTTAACAGTGGCTCTGTTTGGGAAAAACTAGTAGCTGATGCCAAGAATAGAGGGTGTTTCCATAACGCTGATGATGACAAGAACTTGGCACGTGCCATTGAAGTTGCCTCACGTGAGGAACTACTTGATGATACTGACTCCTCATTCAAGTCACTTAGTCTTGGAGACAAGTTTAAGTCCACAACAGTTGCTTGCAGCTCAAGGTATTTGCATATTTGACACTGGCACATAATTAGACACTACATATTTCTTTTGTCATAGGAAAACACAAATTTAATATTAACTTAAATATTTGGAGAGAAGTGGATTTAAACACAAGATATAAGGATACCAAAGTTGCACCACTGCACCAAATAACCTCCCCAAACAAACACCTGCACACACAAGTTTTGACACGTTAGATAGAAGGTTATTGCTAGTTTGAGAAATTAACAAAAATTTATATTGTTGTTCTTTCAGTGGAAGACCAAGAACACCAAGGTGGTGAAGAGCTTGTAGCAGTTATATAATATATTTTAAGTTATCACCACCTTCCTACATTGGAATCCATGGAGTTTTGATTTGCAATGACTACTTGAAAATTATATAAATCCTCAGAGACAATTGCCTTGTAATTTTATTTTGGTTGTTTAAGAACTCTGATGATGAAGTTCTTATGGCAATTTCTGACCAACTTTCGTTGATGATCAATGGATTTCTTAATATTTACTAAAAAAAAACAAATATCTTTCTTTGTGATCTTTTGATACAGGAAAGTTTTTTTTTTTTTTTTAAAAAATGAGAATTAAGTATCATTAAGTTAAAGTAAATAAATAACAACAAAATAATTTTGAGAATGAATAGGACTCCAAAGTAAATCTTTCAATTTGGTAATAGTTTAGAAAGATAATTACTTGTCCATTATCCATTGTCAAGTTTGAAATACAAAACAGTGGAATACTTAACTTCTACGGTTGAAATATACGATGAATTCTCTAAGTTTAATAAATTGTTATGTTGAAAAAGTATTCATGCGTAATTCTGGTGATTATTATAATTACTTAAATATAAGCAAGTGAATATGGTTAAGAATAAAAAGATAAACCAGAAAAAAAATATACTCAGCTAAATATTGTCCACTAAAATAAACAGCAGACTACCAAACCCTAACCAGTGTTTCCCTAACTACTTCCATATTAATTAGTCAACTTCCTTGAGAAAACTCTAACCACCAAAATATGTTGTACTTTAGAAATACCAAAGTATTAAACTTCAATTCTTGATGAAATCGATCAATGGCCATTTTTTTATCTCTTTTTTTTTTTTTAATTTATTTGCTGTTGTCACACTTATTTAGATATTTTCATATTTCATGTATTCTCAATAAAAAAAAATTACTCGTAAAATTTAATCTTAGTTTTATATCAAATACTAAAACTTTTAGAAGCACATCATGCAATGGAAGATACTAGTTATTTAAAACAATTCACGACTTTTATGTCTATATATATCAATTTTGATAAGATTTTATTATTATATATCAAATCTAAAAATATTTATAAATATATATTATATTTTCAATGGTAATATTGACTTTTGTCAACTTTTTTTTTTAACATTTAAAAAATAAAAAGCTGACAGGTGTTCTAGAAAACATTCTAGTTTATGTCAAATGTTTTCAAAACTAGTATATACCATTGCAAGAGCCAACAATTCCATCACCCCTCTCCCTATTTAACACCACCTGTAATTAGCTATAGTTTGCTCATGGTTATCATGGGAAACCCTTTGTATCCTCCGAACAAAATGCACAGAGAAACCGAAATGTCTCTCAATTGATCTCCTCCAAAGGCACCCCTTCATGCTTTTTCTTTTCATTTCCAACACTATAATATACTGAACACCGACCACAACAAAGCCAAAAGCATAGTTATTCTTAACCTTTCTTGTTCCCATGCATGTACACGCAGACCAAAGAGTCCAAGTTTGCACCCTTGTTTTAAAGGGTCATCTCTATTCTTATTTTAGTTAAATAGCAATAAAGGAAGTCGTAAAAATACTATAATAAAAGATAGAATAATTTTATTTTAAGAACAAAACTAATTATAGAGTTATCATTAATTATTTAAAAATTAAAGTACAATTAAAAATTTTAATTATTTTAAAATTTATATATTTATTTTATTTTATTTTTTTAAAAATTATAATATAAACTAAATATGAATCCAAGAGTATGAAGAAAGTATTAAACACCTCGTAACATTTGTTAAAAATAATTATTTACATAAAATAAGATATGACCAAAAAATAAACATATTCAATCAATTCATTAAAAATATAAAATACAAAATACAAAATACAAATATCATTTCATACTGCAAGTAAATTTCAAATGAATAATACATACCAAAAAACTGACGTTCTCTACTCTTTTAAATTACAAAAACAAGAAGAAGAAAGAGATCATATGATTTGGGTTAGACGGGGATGGCGGATCAGCTTCGAGGGGAAGGGGGGGGCCTTGGATTTCTTTCACGCAAGGGTAATTTTGTCATTTCACATGACAGGGTTGGTGAATGTTAAAGTGGGAGAAGATAAGGTCGATCTTCTCCTTTTTTTTTTTTTTTTCTTTTTCTTACTTCTTTTCTATTCTGCTTTCTGTCAATGTTTCCTTTTCTTTTTTCCTTTCTCGTAACTTTTCTTTTTTTTTTTTTTTCTTTCTTATTTTCTCCTTTTTTTTTTCCGACTCTTTCCCTTTTCTTTTTCATAATTAATATAAGATATAAAAAAATTACTTAATTTTTCTTTTTTTTTCTTTATTATTTTTTTAAGAAAACAAAACAAAATAAAATACAAATAAGTAAAAATAAATATAAAAATAGAATAAAATAAATAAAATAATAAAAATAAAAATAACCTGACAAAATACAGTGTCTAGAAAGGGTCTTTTCCTTGAGAAATTTACCTTCATATACCAAAAAAAAAAAATATTTATCAATATATACCACTTTTAAAAATATTTACCAATATATACCATTTTTTTCAGATATCGCATTACCGTACTGCGATATTCGAATAAAAAATTAATTAAATTTTTTATTTTTGATTTTTTACAAATAAAATATTAAAAAAATTTATAAATTTTTTTAAACACATATACATCATTCCAAAAATTATTACCAATACATACTATTTTTATAAATATTTACTAATATATATTACCTTTAAAAAAATTACATTACCCTCTTACAAATTTATTTTATTTTATAA
This sequence comes from Bauhinia variegata, assembly GCA_022379115.2. Taxonomy (NCBI): domain Eukaryota; kingdom Viridiplantae; phylum Streptophyta; class Magnoliopsida; order Fabales; family Fabaceae; genus Bauhinia; species Bauhinia variegata. Next base: position 7,335,317 of record CM039438.1, on the reverse strand, counting down.
TTTAATTAAAAGATGATACAAGGTTCATGAATTAGTGTTAAAATGTTTCTGTAAGATGATGATGTGTTTATTTTTCTTGGATGCCTCATTTGAAGGAAAGGAAAATATTTATTTTTTTAGACAGATAATTGGTTGTTTGAAATATTTTTTTTATTTTTTTCTCTCTTATCTACTGTATCTCTTTTTTTATATGTTTATTTTTATAAAAAATTATAATACATTAAGTGAATTTTTCAAAATTAATTAACTCAAATATATATATATATATAAAATATATTTGATTTTGAAATATGATAATATTAAATTTATTTAGGCAAAATCACTTCATAACTGGAGATTTTATTGTACAAGATGTAGTATGTATTGATAATAATTTTTGAGATTGTATATATGTATTTAAAAATTTTTAATTTTTTTAATATTTTATTTGTAAAAAATAAAAAATTTAATTAATTTTTTATTCGAATATCGCAGTACCGTAATGCGATATCTAAAAAAAGTGATATATATTGGTAAATATTTTTAAAAGTGGTATATATTGGTAAATAGTTTTTTTTTTTTGGTATATAGAGGTAAATTTCCCCTTTTCCTTAAACGGTGGGTTTGTAAACTGTTGAGTTCATTTAAAGCGAAGTGATTCACTATATGAAGAAACCAAGTGTTAACTGAGTTAGAGAAAGAAGCGAGGAAGGTAAACAACTACAACGATGGAGACTGAGCTTTACAATTTGTTAAATACAGTATTCTCTTGGAATACCAAGGATGTTCTCAATGACGATCTTTACAAAAACAAGGTTGTTTTCCCCTTCTTCAATCCATTTTAAAATCAAATTTATCAAATGTTTGACAACTTGTTTGTTTTTTTTCGTTTATCTTGTTCTCGTCTTTTCTATCTTTTCTGTTTGTTCTAGTGGGGAAATTTAAAACCAATTCTCTAGCCTCAGTTCGTCATTTGTTCAACTTTCAAATTTGACATAAACTAGAATATTTTCTAGAATACCCATTACCCAATTATACCTATTTTCTATTATCTGATGTTGTTGGTACACCTGCAGAAACGACCTGCACCATGACACTATTTTCAAGTGTCATTTTTCTCTCTAGAGGCATATCATGGCATTTCAAGTAACATGTGACATTGTTTTCTGTCAGGTGAAGAACATTGCTGATACATTCTCGTCGACAACAGAATACATATTCTCCTTCATTCCTGCACTTATTGAGGAGACACGTGCTGATCTATCTTCAGGCTTTAAAGGCGTGTCTCAGGCACCATTTTGTGAAATCTGGGCAGTTGAAAGGAACAAGGACTTCAAGCCTCCCAAGCAGTTGTTCTATGACATTCTAATCAAGAGGACTGCTGATAATTATGATGTGAAAGATATTGGTAAGTTCGAACCTGAGTCTGGAGATCTCATTGCCTTCACCGATGTTAGACCAAAAGGAATAGATGATTTGCAAAGACATGGAAAAAGTTTCCATATTGCTTATGTTCATGGGTCAAAAGATGGATGTACTGATAAGATCACAATACTGTCATCAAAGCACATGGAGATTCAACTGGGCAAGGGAAGCATCAATGCTATATATCTCTTAAACATGACAACAAATCTTAGAATTTGGAAAGCTTTGAAATCAGGGCTGAAGGGAGCAAAAAAGAGCCTTATAAGAGAAGTGCTGCAAGCAGATCCATCTGTAAGAATCACTGTACTAAATTTTTATAGTTATCCTTAATGTAGTTACAATTATTTTACTTGCGTGAATTGTTTTGAGTCTATCTTTCTCTCTTCATGTTGATGAAAGAAACATCGTTGCTTTCATTGATTACTAATTATTCATGTTCACTCTATAGAATGGTGGAAACTGCAGCATTTGCTCTTCTGGAGTAGAACACAGTTTAGCTGTTTCTAGAGTACAAAACTTAACCAGCTCTCATAATCTGAATGAAGCCCAAGAAGAAGCAGTTTCAAGCTGTGTTACTATGAGGAAATGTCATCATAGTAAGAATATCAAACTTATATGGGGGCCTCCAGGGACTGGCAAAACAAAGACTGTTGCTTCCTTGTTATTTGCCTTGCTGAAGTTGAAAACCAGGACATTAACATGTGCTCCAACTAATACTGCGGTGCTGACAGTGGCTGCTAGGCTCCTGGGTTTGGTTAAGGATTCACTTGAGTTTGAAACATATGGACTTGGTGACATTGTTCTATCTGGGAATAGTTCTCGAATGAAAGTTGATGAGCATCCCACTCTTCGGGATGTCTTTCTTGATTATCGTGTTGATAAACTTAGGGAGTGTTTTGCTCCACTTACTGGATGGAAACATTACTTGGAATCAATGATCAGTTTGCTTGAAAATCCTCAGCAGCAGTATGTTTTATTCAAGCGTGAGAATGATAATGAAGATGAGGAAGATGATGATGGTGATGGTGATATTTTATCATTGGAGCAATTTGTAAAGCAAAGATTCAGCTTCATTAGAGAGAAGCTCAAGTTCTACATGGAAATCTTGTATACTCACTTACCAACATCTATCCTTCCATTTGAGACAGCGAGGAGCATGTTTAGAGCTCTTGCTTTGCTACGTTCTCTTGAAAGTTCCTTGTATGAAGGCAAGGTCAATCTTCACGTCCTTGAATATGTAGAAAGAGATGGCTTTATTGAATGCTTTGGAAGGTTGAGCCTATCAAGACGAAAAGAATGCCTTAATATACTAGGATCACTTTCTGAGTCAATTTCCTTTCCCTCCTCTGCCAAAAAATCTGCACCAGGAAACTTTTGTTTGACAAATGCTTGCCTAGTTTTTTGTACAGCATCAAGTTCTACTCGATTGTACAAAGAAGGGATGGCACCTGTTCAATTTCTAGTTATTGATGAGGCAGGTACGCTCAAAGAATGTGAATCAGCCATTCCATTGCAGCTGCCAGGCCTCAAGAATGCTATTCTAATTGGTGATGAGAAACAACTTCCTGCAGTGGTAAAAAGCCAGGTAACTTGGTTCTATTCTTCTTCTTTTAAGGAAAGTTTAAGGATGTTTAACTGGTTTTCTTAAAATGTTTTTAGATTTCCGATGATGCTAAATTCGGGAGAAGTTTGTTCGAGAGACTTGTGTTGTTGGGATACCAGAAGCATCTGTTGAATGTCCAGTACAGAATGCATCCATCCATCAGTTCATTTCCAAATAGAGAGTTCTATGATGAACTTCTTTCTGATGGCCCTAATGTCAGAGGGACAACCTACAATAGGTCTTTCCTCCCAGGAAACATGTACGGATCCTATTCTTTTATAAACATATCTAAGGGTAAAGAGAAATCTGGTCGTGGTCTTGGGCACAGTTTAAGGAACACTGTTGAAGCAGCTGCTATCACTGAGATTATAAAAAACCTTCACAAAGGTCTCCCTTTTCCCTATACTTTCTTGGGCTATGAAGTTTTCAGCTTTTGGATATAACAGCATCTTGTATCTGACTCTTCCCCTTTTTGTTAATGCAGAGTTTATGAGTTCAAAGAGGAAAGTCAGCATAGGAGTCATATCTCCATATAATGCTCAAGTTTATGAGATCCAGGAGAAAGTGAAAGAGTACAGTTCAAGTTCTGATGCTGATTTCTCTGTCAGTGTTCGTTCTATAGATGGCTTTCAAGGTGGGGAAGAAGATATTATAATAATCTCCACCGTGAGGGCTAACGGGATTGGTAAAATGGGTTTTGTTTCTGACAGACGAAGGACAAACGTGGCAATGACTCGTGCAAGGTATGTTTTGATTGAATTCTTTTTGTCATTGATGCTGCTTCAAATGTCAAGAATTTGAGTTCGAGTGCATTAAGAATGAATTAGCAAAGCTAAGAATAAGGTTTTGTTTCCACAGATATTGTCTTTGGGTGTTGGGGAATGCAGCAACATTGATTAAGAGTGACTCTGTCTGGAAAAAATTAGTAGCTGATGCCAGGAGCAGAGGTTGTTTCTATAATGCAGATGATGACAAGAACCTGGCACATGCCATTGAAGTTGCTTTGCTCGAAGAACTACTTGAGGAAACCGAGTCGCCATTCAAGTTACTTAGTCTAAGAGACAAGTAAGTGGTACAAGGAACTACCTTAATTGACACAAAACAAGTTACTGCATACTTGCAAAGACAAGTTTTGACATGTTAGATTAAGGTTATGGTTAGTTTGAGGAATTGACAAATTATGTTATTGAATGCCAGAGGTTCCTTCAAGAACAAGAGAGTGAAGAATGGGAAATAAGTGCATTACCAAAGGAGCTACCATGTTTAAAGGCCAGTTAAACTAATGGTTGTGTCTAAGAAAATATAGTCTGTGCTGTTATCCTTAGCTTCTTTTCTTGTAATTCTGTTGCCAGAATGTGCAATGTCTTGTGTGTACACTATTAATAAATTGTGAAAGTATATACTTGTTTTCTTGCATATCAATGAAATTATGAAACTTTCTATTACTTCATATAATGTCAGTATTTGGATGGATTGCTCGATTTACTGAGAAAATTAAGTGTATATTTTAAAAGTTTGTGAAAATTTAGGTTTTTTTTTTTTTTTTTTTTTGGTTAAGCTTACCAAAAAAAAACTGTGGGATGAAATAGTCTAGTTCCCAATTGAGAGCTAACAACGTTATAGCCACGACAAATATTTCCCAACTGCCCATTTACGTTTTTTCTTTTTGAAACAGCCATTAATCCTTGACTTCGCCTAACAAAGGAAGATTTTACTTGCATCTGTAGAGATTCCATGCGTAATTCTGACTTTATATACATGGGCAACTTACATCTTAGTTGCAGAATTGTCATCCTTTGCAATAGGATATTGTTTTATCATTTTCTTTTATAGGATATTGTTTTCTCAATATTTTATTTTTTTTTCAATTATATTATCCTATGAGAGACAACAGGGATTCAAACTCAAATTCGATACATAAGAGATCGGTCCCTTTTGTTAAATTCAACTCATATTAGTTCAATTTTGTCACTGGAATTGTTTTCTCAAATTTGAAGCTGCCATGTTTGAGATTTTTATTTTTTGAAATATTTTTCAATGTTATTCTTTTTTTTAAAAAAAAATTATTCCGTATCAAGCTTCATCAACATGAACACCAAATAATCCTCATATTTAGATGTTATTTGTCATCATAAAAAATGTGAAAAGATATAAAATTAATTCGAATGTAAGTTGTACTAAAAGAAATCTTAGTGGAGACTTTAAACTTCTAATTTGACAATTAAGACACTGCCCACCCAACATATGGTATGTAACTAAACTTTGCTTTTGATAGGTCACATACTCCAACTTAGTGATACTTATATGTTGAGAGCTTGAAGCAATGATAGTACATTGATGAGGGTAGAGCCAAGACTTATGCATGGGGCTAAGATTCAAAAATATATAATATATGATAATTAAAAAAAAATTAAGATCAAATCTAAGAAAAAAATGAAAACGGCTATCTTTCCTCCATCTCTAACATTGAGTATTGATTATTGACTAAACATTAAATAGTTTTTGGTTTCTAAGACAAAGTAATTATATTTAAAGGATTCTTAGACAATAATGTTGTCACCTCTACTAATAGTAAATCCAAATTGGTTTGCCTTCCTATTTAACCTTTAATTCCAAGACCTACACCTTTTTTCCCAATGAAAATGGGAATTTTCTTTTTCTTTTCCTTTTTTATATTTTTGGCTGAATATGAAGAAATTCATTGTAAGGAAAACTGGGTACAAAAGTCCTAAGAACTTCATTCGCTTGTCAAGTAGCCAGTGCAATTCAAAATTCCTTGACATCCAAGGTAGAAAGATTCTGATAAATCCAAAATATATAATAACTGCAACAAACTCTGCAAAAACAAAATGATGTTTATCAAAACAATCTTGCTTCAGACCAAACCCAGATGAGAAAAGAAGCAGACAACTCTACATCAAACCACATTTTCCCTATTCTTCACCACCTTGGTGTTCTTGGTCATCCACTGAAAGAACAGTAACATTAATTTTTGTTAATTCCTTAAACTAGCAATAACCTTCAATCTAACATGTCAAAACTTTAGTGTGCACGTGTGTGAAATATGCAGTATCTAATTTTGTGTCGGTGTCAAATATGCAGATACCTTGAACTGCAAACAACTGTTGTGGGCATCAACTTGTCTCCAAGACTAAGTGACTTGAATGAGGAGTCTGTATCATCAAGTAGTTCCACAAGTGAGGCAACTTCTCCAAGACTAAGTGACTTGAATGAGGAGTCAGTATCATCAAGTAGTTCCTCAAGTGAGGCAACTTCTCCAAGACTAAGTGTCTTGAATGAGGAGTCAGTGCAACCAAGTAGTTCCTCAAGTGAGGCAACTTCAATGGCACGTGCCAAGTTCTTGTTATCATCTGCACTATAGAAACACCCTCTATTCTTGGCATCAGCCATTAGTTGTACTTTGTCCTTTGTGTTATGGAATTTCAATGCCCTAATTATCTTTTCAGGCGGAATCTTGAGAGGTTCTAGAAGAGATCAATTATTAAGTAAATTCGTTGAAAATGAATGTGAAAAGATAGACAGGCTAATGGAACTTTATGTGAGGTTGGTTTGCTTCCTTCCCTTTATGGAGTTTATTATTGTTGAATTATAAATTTGTTTGAAGCTGCTAGTTGTCAAGTTTGTTTGGGACCAAGGAAGAGAGATTTAGTCTAAAAATCATTCAACTTGACCAAGTTCGTCCAATTTAGTCTTTCTACATTCCAACTAGCTCTAAAGTTGACCGAACTCAAATATCAAGCAAAGATTCATGTGTTACGACACGTTAAACCAATTGGAGAAGTTCACGACCAAGGAAGAGAGATTTAGTCTAATAATCATCCAACTTGACCAAGTTCGTCCATTTTAGTCTTTTTTCGTTTCGACTAGCTCTAAAGTTCACTAAACATGAATCTCATGTATAGATTAATGTAATATAACACATTAAACTAATTGGAGAAGTTTGGGACCAAGGAAGAGAGATTTGGTCTAAAAATCATTAAACTTGACCAAGTTCGTCTAATTTGGTCATTCTTTGTTCCTACTAACTCCAAAGTTGACCGAACCCAAAAGTCAAGCATAGATTGATGTAATATGACACATTAAACCAATTGGAGAAGTTTGGGACCAAGGAAGAGAGATTTGGTCCAAGAATCATCCAACTTACCAAGTTCATCCATTTTGGTATTTCTTCGTTCCGACTAACTCCAAAGTTGACCGAACCCAAAATTCAAGCATAGATTCATGTAATAAGACATTGAACCAATTGGAGAAGCTTAGGACCAAGGAAGAGAGATTTGGTCCAAGAATCATCCAACTTGTCCAAGTTCGTCCATATTGGTATTTTATTCATTCCGACTAATTCCAAAGTTGACCGAACCCAAAAGTTAAGTATATATTGATATAATAAGACATATTAAACCAATTCGAAAAGTTTGGGACCAAGGAAGAGAGATTTGGTCTAAGAATCATCCAACTTGACCAAGTTAGTATACATCTTCCAACTTTTGGAATCCTTAGAATTTTTATATTAGTACTCTTAATTTAAGGCATAAATACTTAACTTGAGCATACTTTTTTTTTTTTCCCCACAGATATTCTGATAGAGTTAAAGCAGAAACTGAAAGGTTGAATCAGGTTGAATTTGATGACTTGGAGGTAGTTCATGTAGTTATTCAGTTTATGCATACACTACTGTTATAACGCTTTTAGGAGTTCAATGTAATATTCCTTTCAATAATTTGCAGATGGATAAAGATGAAAAATACAACCGTAAACTGGAATCTGGACTTTATACTCTCCAGGTAAGAACTTTTTTAAGATGGTCATTTGTTAATGATTTAGTTGCGCCATCCAAATTGGCTCATTTGTATGGACTAACTGATAGCAGAAATGACGTAGATTAGATTTGTCATTGCTTATAGGTGTTTGATTGACTCAGCCTTGACTCTCTCTAAAAATTGTCCAGTATTTTCTCGTAGTTTCTTCAGCAGCTTTTTTAAATATGATCTTTGTACTTCAACAAAGACACATTGGTTTCTTCCCTGTGCAAATTAATTTTGAGAAAGTTTTTATCAAATGTCAATGGTAGCATCAATTATTTATAACTGTGGGGTGGTCTTACAGCATCAATGGTAGCACCTAGTGGGATAACTGATACGACTTGTTATTGTTGTTGGGGCAGTCTTACAGCAGCTTTTTATGTATGGACAAGTCTTTTGTGTGATCTTGCAGTTGATTGCTGTTATTTTGGGTCATATTTGGTGTTCAGAGTAAGTATTCGTGGTTGTGTGTGTGTATTTGGAGAGTTTGATATCATGGTTTTCTCCTGACTTGACTTGATGAAATATTTCCTGGGCAGGCATGCACAAATGAGAGCAAGGATTGAATTACATCTCAAGCAGAATAGACTTGGTAAAAAGGATATCAAGGATATACTTCAGGTATATCCAGCTGTTGTCTTTGAACTTAATTTGATCTTTAGTATGTTGTTTACACTTTGTATACGTGTTTCTGCATTTAACATATTGCAGAAGAATATATAAAGTCATTCACACACATTTTTGGAATTTCGTGTGTAATTTAACTTTGGGCCTTTTTTAATGCATTGATAGAGATGCAAATTCTGAGTTAAATATCCCTCTGCAATACTTCTAGCTTCTGTATCATCACATATTTCATGATTAAGAAAATTGGTAGTTACCCTCTTTTCTATTATTACATATATCACTCTACCAAGTTCAGAGTAATCTTAGAGAAGAAGCAATAGGCAATCTAACGATTATTGAAATTGCATCTTTCTATGATTCAGGAATATCATGACAATATCGGAGATCTTGATGGACCGGAAGAGAAGGAGCGAGCACAGGCAAAAATTCAGAAGTTCATCGCTGCATTTTAACTGTTGTAAGATTTCTGGGATTTTCTGATTTTCTCTAGGGTGGACTTAAAGAGTGGTCAAATCTCTTTCTTATGAAATGCATGTAACTTACGAGTGAGAAGACAATTATAGTTTAGACAAGGTAATGGAGTCTGCTCGAGATAGGATTCTAGACTGTATTGGCAGCTTCATATTTTCCAACAGAAACAAAAGAAGACAATCATAATGTATGTTATCTTTTAATCTTTCAAGTCTTCTCCTCAGAGTTATTTATGTAATATAAATGAAACTCAGATTATAGGAATTAATTCGGTGGTAAGCAATGGTGGCAAAAGAAGACAAAAATCTGCTATTTCGTGTTGCTATTTCATATTTCTCTGCAATGGTGGCAAAGCAAAAGCTCTTTGCATGTTCCTCGCTGTCTCAAATGGAATGACAGAGGACGTGACTTTCATATAGAACTCGAGCTTCTTTCTTATGAGCTTAACACCCTCTTCCAATGATAATAGATAACCATCATCATAATCCTGTTGAGGATTTTCAAGCATTGATTCTAAGTAATCTTCCCATCAAGGAAGTTGAGCAAAAAACTTCTCGAGCATATCAACACGATGACATTTCATCAGATTAACACAGCTGGAAACTGCTTCTTGGGCTTCATTCAGATTAATAATCAACGAGAAATGCTGCAGTTTTCACCATTCTATAAAGTGAACTTGAATTAATAGTCAACCAAAGCAACCGTGCTTGCTCCATCAACATGAATAGTGTATAACAGACTAATAGATTCATCTAATTATTTGCATAATGCTATTAGCACAAAAATTCTGAAAAAAAGTTACCATCTTCAAGAAATGTTTGTGCAAGTAGCATAATACCAGTATTACAATTTGAGAATTGGTGGAGTGATTCTTACAGATGGTTCTGCTTGCAGCACTTTTCTGATTTCAATGCTGTCCAAATTCTAACATTTGCCCTCGTGTTCAAAAGTAGATGGCTCCCCATGCCTTGTTGAATCTTTATTATGATATTATCATTACTTTCATCTCGACCGATGAGCATAAGCAAGATGGTAGTTTTGTCCAGATCTAGCAGTGAAGGCAATGAGATCTCCAACCTCAGGCACATATTTATTTTTCACATCATCACCAGCAGCAGTCCTATAGAGTTGAATCATATAAAACTCCTTGGAAGAATGGAAGCAAATGATCTTTTTAATCAATCAATGAAGGATCTTATGTATTCTTTTGTTGATGAGAATGTCTCAGGAATGCTCCTAATCTGACATCAAACAATGTCATAAGTTACTTGAAATGTCATGACATGCCTTTAGAGGGACAAATAATACTTCAAATACAGTTAGAGGTGTTTCACTAGCAATATCAGATAACAGAAAACATATAATTAGGTTGTGGGTAATGTAGAAAACATTCAAGTTTATGTCAGATGTCAAAATTTGAGGCATGAGAAATTTTGGTTTTCCAACTCTCTTATAACCTTTTATGCTGCTCTATAATACACATTTCCCCACTAAAATAAGCAGAAAAGGAGGAGAAGACAAGAACAAGATAAAAAATAAATAAACATTTAAAATCTTAAATTTGATTTTAAAATTGGATTGAGAAGGGGGGGAAACAATCTTGATAGTCCAAGAGAAAACGATATTTAATAAACTGGAAATCTCAGTCTCCACCGTTTGCACTTTTTCACCTTCCTCACTTCTTTCTTCAACTCCAAGAAAATCAGTGACATGGGAAGTAGATTTAGCTAATTTATAGACAATGGCGAGTTATTGCAGTGTATCCATATCTTTGCATGCACATTTAGTAAATCTTAAAGGTTACTTAAGTAGAAAATTAAAGGCTCGTTTGATATATTTGATAAGGGAAATAAGATAAGATAAGTTATTTTATCATATTTTTATTTTTTGTTTGATGAATCAATAAAATATAATAGATTAATCAAGACCTTTATCTTATTCTGTTATCTACTTAAAATTTAATTATAAGAGAGAGCTGAATTAGAAAATAACTTCGATAAAAAAATTTCTTTCCTCCTGTGCCCCTCTCTTCCTCGACCTCCGATGCTGTTTCATTTGCTCGTTCACTCGTAGTTTTTTCTTCGTGCTTGGAGAAGCTGAAGCATAATCATTTCCCTATCCAGAACCATGGCGACTCAGATTTTCTCTCGAACCTTCCCCAAAACCCTAAGCCTGGCTTCCTTCTTCTCTCGTTCCCTTTCCACCGCTTCCTCTGCTTCTCGCTCGCCTCTCTCCGCTCTCTCATTCCTCCACCGTCTCAGCCCTCTCGCCGTCGCATCCGCCGACTTCTACCGCTATCTTCCAGCTCCTTCCTTGCGGTCATTCTCGACCCGTGCAACTTCGTCCTTCCTGAATGATCCGAATCCTAACTGGTCGAACCGGCCACCGAAGGAGACAATTCTGCTTGATGGGTGTGATTTCGAACACTGGTTGGTTGTCATGGAGAAGCCCGAGGGTGATCCTGCTAGAGATGAGATCATTGATAGCTATATCAAAACTTTGGCCCAGGTCGTAGGAAGGTATAGTCTTAATTTCTTATCCTTCGTAAGAAAGTGAATGATGAACTGGGAAATTAGTTACTTGTTTCTTTATGGTGAGGAATTCGCTTGTTAGTTTGTGATATATCTTATTGGAGTTGATCGTTCGTTTCCTTTTTCTATTCTGATTTAATATATTCATTGTGTTACTCTTTGTGGCTGTCATATGATATATCCATAAATTTGTAGGGAAAAGCTGGTGTTAAGCTTGCAATTGGAAACTCTTCCAACTTACTCATTGGTGTATGTTCGTGTACTGGATTTCAATTCCTATCTCCTAGCTTTTATCACGTAGCTAGAGGAACCGAAGAGGAATTAAATGGCGCTGATTACCTTAGTTACCATTTATCTTGTTACGAAGCACGTGCCATTACTCTGTTTTAGAGCAGATGTATTTATCGACATTGCTCTGAATTAATTATCACTGATTTGATATAAGGTATGCATATTGTAAATTCAGAAATAGGGGTAGCCAGTGCATAGGATTTTGGCTTTTGGAATTCTGCTTGTTCTTTGGTGTGATATATGCGTTGTTATAAATTTTCCTCATGAGTTTCCTTCTATTCTCATTTGAAATTGATGTGATGCTGTTATTATGGAATTTACATTACTGCTAAATACATTACCTGTTGAACTTGTGGACAGTTACTGGAGGAGTTTGAGAGGTCTTTCCCACCATTATCCTTCCCAACCTTGCCGGAACGCGGCGAATTCGATCTGAGGGATGTTCTGGAGTCACCATATTTCTTCAATTGATCCATGTCGCCTTTCCAAGTATTTGTGATTCAATCTTCCAGACATTACTGGCAACCTAACCTCTGAATCAGTTCATGTGAACATAGTAAAATTGGAAGAATGACCAAAGTCTAATCCTAGTGATGAGTGCTCCATGGAAAAAAGATATCATTGAAAAGAGATTGAAAATTGGACAAATTGTCCCGTAACGTGGAGATTACAACAAACTGATTCTACTGATGTGTGAAGATGGCAGAGAAAGAAGCATCAATAGCTACGATCCATATGATGACTTCAACACATACCAGCAGAAAGAATGCAAATGAGATTCTGCTATTTACATCATTGACTTGTAAAGTTGTACGACATTCTTTACAAGAGTGAAAAACAATCTACTTGTTATCATTTTAACCAATATTTCCCTTGGGGCCAGAAAACAGTTATTTATCACTCAGCAAGCTTGAATTCATTTGTGGAGAGTCTACTCTTTTTCCTATTTAGTCAACTTATCTAATTTATGTGAATTATTTTTTAGTTATATATTTTTTATTTTAAAAATTTATATATAAAATAATCAAAGAATTATATTAAAAATTTATTTTTTAAAAATTATATATAACTTTTAATAAAGATAATTTTATCATTTAAACATATTTTATATAATATCTTATTATTATTTGATTCATATCAAACACATAATATAATAATATAATCATATCCAATATATTATCTTGTGTGCATCAAATACAGAATATGATAAACGCTTATCAAACTTTTATTCTGTCCTACTCTTATCCTGTTCTCTTATCCTATTTTCTTTTATCTTATTCTCTTATCCTTTCAAGTACACCAACCAGGCCTGAAGATAATAAATATATTGCGTTCACTATATAGTATTGGAAAATGAGGCTTTGGAAGAGAACAATTGAGTGACTTTTGGTTTCTCTGTGATTTGCTTGCAGGATATGAAGGGTTTCTATGATAACCAATGAACAATTTGTAGTTCTACACCCCATTAAAGGTGGTACTAAATAGGGAGAGGGTGATGGCGTATTCTTTTCTCAAATTTGAAGTTGCTATATGAGGTTTAGGGTTTAGATGGCCAAAACGCCGCGCCGCTCACCTTCAATCTGCAACTACCAGCAGAACCAGATGGCTAAAACGTCGGTTGACAGAGACAATGGTGCCAACCCCACTTGGAATTTGTACTCGCACGAGGCTGTGATGAATGTAAAACCAAATGACAATAATAGAACAAATATAAAAAATAAACCTGAAGTACGAATTTGAGGAGATTTCAAACTTATTAAGCCAGAAAAAGTACCTGACCAATTCGCGCAAGTGTAATAGAACTCGATCCCTTGTACTATCAGACATGTCGATTTACCCAAACTCTTAAAACAATTAATTTCACAAGCAATTCTTCAACTATGAATCTATCAACTCGTATATGAGACATCAAACAATACAAAATCCACTCAGAAGCATTTGCATACACCCAAATTCCATTAAAATGAGAAGCTGCAACTCAAAGCAGAAACAGAGATTACCCCTTCGCCAAAGGTAATTTCTTCTGAAATGAAAACCTTGTTCCAAGATAGAGGAGGGAGATGGGATTTGGCTGTGGAGTTGAGCTGCCGCTTGCCTTGAAGTGAAAACGGTGGTGATGGAGTTCGGAGGTCGTGGTGCCAACGCTGGTGAATTTTCCCCCTGATCCCGCTCCTAATCCCGCACCGCCGTCGACGCCGACGGTGGCTACGGTGCCAATGGGAAAAGACAAGCCTGTTGAATAATTTTCTTATTATTTTTTTACAATTTTTTTTTTTTTTAATTATGGACGTGTTCATACAAAACGTTACTTCGTCAGTAAGCCATAACATAGGATAACGGAGGATTCAAAGTAGATAATTTTTGAAAACTTAGAGTGTAAGTTAAGAAAATTTATTTATCAGATATACTTATTTACGATATTAATGTGAGAAGGATAAAAATAAGTTTTCTCATAAAATAATTTAATTATAATAATTGAGTAATAAAGAATAAAAATAGATACTATTAAGTGTAAAAATTTTAAAAATTAAAATGAAAGTCACAGAAAAACTTTCACCATGATAATTGACTTCTAAATGATTTAATTCATCTAGTCAATGCACTGGGAAACCAAACGTATTTCTTTTTCAATTCCTGGGCCACCATGTCTTTAATTAAAGGTTTGTAAACTGTTTAAAACTACTTCAGTGTGAAGCTATTCTCTATTTAAAGAAACTTTAATGATATATAACTCTGTTTTTAACCATTGATTGTCAGAAAGAAGTGAGGAAGGTGAAGAACAGCATATGATGGAGACTGAGATTCCCAGGTTGTTAGATATCGTTTTCTCTTGGACTATCAAGGATGTTCTTGATGATTATCTATACAAAGACAAGGTTGCTTTCCCCCTTTTTCAACCTGTTTTAAAATGACATTTAATATTTTAAGGGTTTGATCGCTTGTTTGTTGTCTATATTGTTCTTGTCTTCACTTTTCTATTTGTTTTAGTGGGGAAATATGAATTATAGAGCAGCATACAAGACAAGAACAGCATACGAGAGTTTGAGAAGCTAACATTTCTCATGCCTCAGTTCATCATTTGTGCAACTTTGAAATTTGTCATTAACTTGTAGGGTTTCTACATTAAACATCACATTATCATACAATTTCTGCTGTCTGATATTGCTGGTACAACAGTTGCATAAACAACTTGTTTGTTTTTTTTGTTTATCTTGTTCTTGTCTTTTCTATCTTTTCTGTTTGTTCTGGTGGGGAAATTTGAATTATAGGAGTGTTGGAAAACCAACAATTCTCTAGCCTCAGTTCATCATTTGTTCAACTTTCAAATTTGACATAAACTAGAACATTTTCTAGAATACCCATTACCCAATTATACCTATTTTCTATTATCTGATGTTGTTGGTACACCTGCAAAAACAACCTGCACCATGACACTATTTTCAAGTGTTATTTGTCTCTCTAGAGGCATGTCATGGCATTTCAAGTAACATATGACATTGTTTTCTGTCAGGTGAAGAACATTCCTGATACATTCTCCTCGACAACAGAATACATGTTCTCCTTCATTCCTGCACTGATTGAGGAGACACGTGCTGATCTATCTTCAGCCTTTAAAGGCGTGTCTCGGGCTCCATTTTGTGAAATCTGGGCAGTTGAGGGGAACAAGGACTTCAAGTCTCCCAAGCAGTTGTTCTATGACATTCTACTCAGGAGGACCGATGATAATTATGATGTGAAAGATATTGGTAAGTATGAACCTGAGTCTGGAGATCTCATTGCCTTCACCGATATTAGACCAAAAAGAATAGATGATTTGCAAAGACCTGGAAAAAGTTTCCATATTGCTTATGTTCATGGGTCAAGAGGTGGAAGTACTGATAAGATCACAATACTGTCATCAAAGCACATGGAGATTCAACGAGGCACGGGAAGCATCTATGCTATCTATCTCTTAAACATGACAACAAATCTTAGAATTTGGAAAGCTTTGATATCAGGGCTGAAGGGAGCAGAAATGAACCTTATAAGGAAAGTGCTGCAAGCAGATCCATCTGTAAGAATCACTGTACCAAATTTTTATAGTAATCCTTAATGTAGTTACAATTATTTTACTTAGGTGAATTGTTTTGAGTCTATCTTTCTCTCTTCATGTTGATGAAAGAAGCATCGTTGCTTTCATTGATCACTAATTATTCATGTTCACTTTATAGAATGGTGGAAACTGCAGCATTTGCTCTTCTGGAGTAGAACACGGTTTAGCTGTTTCTAGAGTACAAAACTTAACCAGCTCTCATAATCTGAATGAAGCCCAAGAAGAAGCAGTTTCAAGCTGTGTTACTATGAGGAAATGTCATCATAGTGAGAATATCAAACTTATATGGGGGCCTCCAGGGACAGGAAAAACAAAGACTGTTGCCTCCTTGTTATTTGCCTTGCTGAAGTTGAAAACCAGGACATTAACATGTGCTCCAACTAATCCTGCAGTGCTGACAGTGGCTGCTAGGCTCCTGGATTTGGTTAAGGATTCACTTGAGTTTGAAACATATGGACTTGGTGACATTGTTCTATCTGGGAATAGTTCTCGAATGAAAGTTGATGAGCATCGCACTCTTCGAGATGTCTTCCTTGATTATCGTGTTGAAAAACTTAGAAAATGTTTTGCCCAACATTCTGGATGGAAACATTACTTCGAATCAATGATCGGTTTGCTTGAAAATCCTCAGCAGCTGTATGTTTTATTCAAGCGTGAGAATGATAATGAAGATGATGATGGTGATGGTGATATTTTATCGTTGGAGCAATTTGTAAAGCAAAGATTCAGCTTCATTAGAGAGAAGCTCAAGTTCTACATGGAAATCTTGTGTACTCACTTACCAACATCTATCCTTCCATTTGAGACAGCGAGGAGCATGTTTAGAGCTCTTGCTTTGCTACGTTCTCTTGAAAACTCCTTGTATCAAAGCAAGGTCAATCTTCACGACCTTGAATATGTAGAAAGAGATGGCTTTATTGAATGCTTTGGAAGGTTGAGCCTATCAAGACGAGAAGAATGCCTTAATATACTAAGATCACTTTCTGAGTCAATTTCCTTTCCCTCCTTTGCCGAACAATCTGCACTAGCAAACTTTTGTTTGACAAATGCTTGCCTAGTTTTTTGTACAGCATCAAGTTCTACTCGATTGTACACAGAAGGGATCGCACCCGTTAAATTTCTAGTTATTGATGAGGCAGGTATGCTCAAAGAATGTGAATCAGCCATTCCATTGCAGCTGCCAGGGCTCAAGAATGCTATTCTAATTGGTGATGAGAAACAACTTCCTGCAGTGGTAAAAAGCAAGGTAACTTGGTTCTATTCTTCTTCTTTTAAGGAAAGTTTAAGGATGTTTAACTGGTTTTCTTAAAATGTTTTTAGATTTCCGATGATGCTAAATTTGGGAGAAGTTTGTTCGAGAGACTAGTGTTGTTGGGATACCAGAAGCATCTGTTGAATGTCCAGTACAGAATGCACCCATCCATCAGTTCATTTCCAAATAGAGAGTTCTATGGTGAACTTCTTTTTGATGGCCCTAATGTGAGAGGGACAACCTTCAATGGGTCTTTCCTCCCAGGAAACATGTACGGATCCTATTCTTTTATAAACATATCTAAGGGTAAAGAGAAATCTGGTCGTGGTCTTGGACACAGTTTAAGGAACACTGTTGAAGCTGCTGCTATCACTGAGATTATAAAAAACCTTCACAAAGGTATCCCTTTGTTCCTATAATTTCTTGGGCTATGAAGTTTTCAGCTTTTGGATATAACAGCATCTTGTATCTGACTCTTCCCCTTTTTGTTAATGCAGAGTTTATGAGTTCAAAGAGGAAAGTCAGCATAGGAGTCATATCTCCATATAATGCTCAAGTTTATGAGATCCAGGAGAAAGTGAAAGAGTACAGTTCAAGTTCTGATGCTGATTTCTCTGTCAGTGTTCGTTCTATAGATGGCTTTCAAGGTGGGGAAGAAGATATTATAATAATCTCCACCGTGAGGGCTAACGGGATTGGTAAAGTGGGTTTTGTTTCTGACAGACGAAGGACAAACGTGGCAATGACTCGTGCAAGGTATGTTTTGATTGAATTCTTTTTGTCATTGATGCTGCTTCAAATGTCAAGAATTTGAGTTCGAGTGCATTAAGAATGAATTAGCAATGCTAAGAGTAAGGTTTTGTTTCCACAGATATTGTCTTTGGGTGTTGGGGAATGCAGCAACATTGATTAACAGTGACTCTGTCTGGAAAAAATTAGTAGCTGATGCCAGGAGCAGAGGTTGTTTCTATGATGCAGATGATGACAAGAACCTGGCACATGCCATTGAAGTTGCCTTGCTCGAAGAACTACTTGATGAAACCGAGTCGCCATTCAAGTCACTTAGTCTAAGAGACAAGTAAGTGGTACAAGGAACTACCTTAATTGACACAAAACAAGTTACTGCATACTTGCAAAGACAAGTTTTGACATGTTAGATTAAGGTTATGGTTAGTTTGAGGAATTGACAAATTATGTTATTGAATGCCAGAGGTTCCTTCAAGAACAAGAAAGTGAAGAATGGGGAATAAGTGCATTACCAAAGGAGCTACCATGTTTAAAGGCCAGTTAAACTAATGGTTGTGTCTAAGAAAATGTAGTCTGTGCTGTTATCCTTAGCTTCTTTTCTTGTAGTTCTGTTGCCAGAATGTGCAATGTCTTGTGTCTACACTATTAATAAATTGTGAAAGTATGTACTTGTTTTCTTGCATATCTATGAAATTTTGAAACTTTCTATTACTTCATATAATATCAGTATTTGGATGGATTGCTCGATTTACTGAGAAAATTAAGTGTATATTTTAAAAGTTTGTGAAAATTTAGGTTTTTTTTTTTTTTTAAGCTTACCAAAAAAATGTTCCAAGTGTGGGATGAAATAGTCTAGTTTCCAATTGAGAGCTAACAACGTTATAGCCACGACAAATATTTCCCAACTGCCCATTTACGTTTTTTCTTTTTGAAACAGCCATTAATCCTTGACTTCGCCTAACAAAGGAAGATTTTACTTGCATCTGTAGAGATTCCATACGTAATTCTGACTTTATATACATTGGCAACTTACATCTTAGTTGCAGAATGGTCATCCTTTGCAATAGGATATTGTTTTATCAATTTCTTTCGTAGGATATTGTTTTCTCAATATTTTTATTATTTTTTTTCAATTATATTATTCTATAATAGACAATAGGGATTCAAACTCAAATTCGCCACATAAGAGATCGGTCCCTTTTGTTAAATTCAGCTCATATTAGTTCAATTTTTTTATTGGAATTGTTTTCTCAAATTTGAAGCTGCCATGTTTGAGATATTTATTTTTTGAAAATATTTTTCGATGTTTTTTTTTTGTTGAAAATTATTCCGTATCAAGCTTCATCAACATGAACACCAAATAATCCTCATATTTAGATGTTATTTGTCATCATAAAAAAATGTGAAAAAACGTAAAATTAATTAAAACGTAAATTGTACCAACAGAAATTTTAGTGGAGACTTTAAACTTTTAATTTGACAATTAAGACACTGCCCACCCAACATATGGTATGCAACTAAACTTTGCTTTTGATAGGTCACATACTCCAATTTAGTGATACTTGTATGTTGAGAGCTTGAAGCCATGATATATGTACATTGATGAGGGTAGAGCCAAGACTTGTGTATGGGGCTAAGATTCAAAAATATATGATATATGATAATTAAAAGAAATAAGATCAAATCTAAGAAAAAATTGAAAACGGCTATCTTTCCTCCATCTCTAACATTGAGTATTGATTGTTGACTAAACATTAGATAGTTTTTGGTTTCTAACACAAAGTAATTATATTTACAGCATTGTTAGACATTAAATGGTGTCACCTCTATTAATAGCAAATTGAAATTGGTTAGCCTTCCTAGTTAGCCTTTAATTCCAAGACCTACATCTTTTGTCCCAATGAAAATGGGAATTTTCTTTTCTTCTTCTTTTTTTTTTTTTTTTGACTGAATATCAAGCAATTCATCGCAAGGAAAATTGGGTAGAAAAGTTCTAAGAACTTCATTAGCTTGTCAAGTAGCCAGTGCAAATCAAAATTCCTTGACATCCAAGTTAGAAAGATTCTGATAAATCCAAAATATATAATAACTGCAACAAACTCTGCAAAAACAAAATGATGTTTATCAAAACAATCTTGCTTCAGACCAAACCCAGATGAGAAAAGAAGCAAACAACTCTGCAGCAAACCACATTTTCCCTATTCTTCACCACCTTGGTGTTCTTGGTCATCCACTGAAAGAACAGTAACATTAATTTTTGTTAATTCCTTAAACTAGCAATAACCTTCAATCTAACATGTCAAAACTTGAGTGTGCACGTGTGTGAAATAAACAGTATCTAATTTTGTGTCGGTGTCAAATATGCAGATACCTTGAACTGCACGCAACTGTTGTGGGCATCAACTTGTCTCCAAGACTAAGTGACTTGAATGAGGAGTCAGTATTTTCAAGTAGTTCCTCAAGTGAGGCAACTTCAATGGCACGTGCCTAGTTCTTGTCATCATCCGCACTATAGAAACACCCTCTATTCTTGGCATCAGCTACTAGTTTTTCCCAAACAGAGCCACTGTTAACCAAAGTTGCTGCATTCCCCAACACCCAAAGATAATATCTGTAGAAACAAAGCTATATTTTTAGCACTGGTATAACATGCAGGTCAGGGATCAATTTTGGCTTAGCTTGTGAAAAGACAAGCTTCAAATGAACCAAATCCTAGTTATGCTAATTTATTCTTAAAACACTCAGTCAAATCATACCTGTTGTAGCAGGGACAACATTTTTTGTCTCACTTCTTGTTCCAAACTCTGTTCCATTAGCTTCAGACATGGACAAGAAGGGGAACACTGCCAAGTAGAATTCAATCAAAAGATACCTTGCACGGGTCACAGCCACGTTTACACTTTGTCTGTTAGAAACAAAACCCACTTTTCCAATTCCATTAGCCCTCACAGTGGAGATTATGATGATGTCTTCTTCCCCACCTTGGAAGCCAGCAACAGAACGAACACTAACAGAAAAGTCAGTATATGAACTTGAACTGTACTCTTTCACTCTCTTTTGGATTTCATGAACTTGACGCTGGTACGGAGATATGATTCCTATGCTGAGTCTCCTCTTTGCCCTCATAAACTCTGCATTAAAATAGAGTAATTAAGAGTCAGATACATCAATATTCGAACACTGAAAACCTTCATAGCACGCGTTTCTGGAATATTAGGCTATGTTACAAATCAATACATTAAATTAGAGAAATAGAAGAATACCTTTATGCAGGTTTTTGATAATCTCAGTAATAGCAGCAGCTTCAACAGTGTTCCTTAAACTGCGTCCATCAACATGACCAGATTCCTCTTTGCCCTTAGCTATGTTTATGAAAGAATATGATCCATATATGTTTCCTTGGAGGAAACACTGATCATAGGTTGTCCCTCTGACATTAGGGGCATCAGAAAGTAGACCATCATAAAACTCTCTATTTGGAAATGAACTGATGGATGGATGCATTCTGTACTGGACATTCAAGAGATGCCTCCGGCACCCCAGCAACACCAGTCTCTCAAACAAACTTCTCCCAAATTTAGCATCATCAGAAATCTAAAAAATGAGGCAAACATCGTTAAAATTTCCTTAAAAAAAGAACAAAACTAAATTACCTTGCTTTTAACCAGTGCAGGAAGTTGTTTCTCATCACCAATGAGAATAGCATTCTTGAGGCCTGGCAGTTGCAAAGGAATGGCTGATTCACATTCTTTGAGCATACCGGCCTCATCAATAACTAGAAATTGCAGACGCGCCATCCCTTTTGTGTACAACCTAATAGAACCTGATACTGTACAAAAAACCAGGCATGCTTTTGACAAACAAAAGTTTGCTATTTTATGTTTATTTTTAATGGTGGGAAGGGAAACTGACTCATAAAGTCATCTTAGCATGCAAAGGCAGTCTTCTCGTTTCGATATGCTCGGCCTTCCAAAGCATTGAACAAAGCTATCTCCTTCGTATTCAAGAACATCATGATTGACCTTAGTTTGAGACAAGGAACTTTCAAGAGAACTTAACAATGCAAGAGCTCTATGCAAGTTCCTTGCTGTCTCAAATGGGATGATAGATGTTGGTAAGTGAGTAAACATGATTTCCATGTAGAACTTGAACTTCTCTCTTATAATGCTGAACCTTTGCTTTACAAATTGTTCTAATGTCATGATAGTTTTCTTTTCCTCGCGCTTATATTTCTGTGTATCATCATTATCAGCATCAACCTCAGCCTTATATAAATCATACTGCTGCTGAGGATTTTCAAGCAAATGGATCACTGATTCTAAGTAACGTTTCCATTCAGTAACTTGAGCAAAAAGCTTCCTTACTTTATGAACGCGATAATCAAGAAAGACATCACGAAGAGTGCGATGCTCATCAACTTTCATTCGAGAACTATTCCCAGATAGAACAATGTCACCAAGTCCATATGTTTCAAACTCAAGTGAATCCTTAACCAAACCCAGGAGCCTAGCAGCCACCGTCAGCACCGCAGTATTAGTTGGAGCACATATTAATGTCCTGGTTTTCAACTTCAGCAAGGCAAATAACAAGGAAGCAACAGTCTTTGTTTTGCCAGTCCCTGGAGGTCCCCATATAAGCTTGATATTCTCACTATGATGACATAACCTCATAGTAACACAGCTTGAAACTGCTTCTTCTTGGGCTTCATTCAGGTTATGAGAGCTGGTTAAGTTTTGTACTCTAGAAACAGCTAAACTGTGTTCTACTCCAGAAGAACAAATGATGCAGTTTTCACCATTCTATAAAATAAAAAGTGAACATGAATTAGTAATAAATGAAAGCAACTGTACTTGCTTCATAAACATGAATGAAGAAAGACAAGACAAAATTAGCTGTTCTATATGATGTCTCATCCCCTGTCTCATTGATATTGATTGGTATTGGAATTATGACCAATCAAAATGCAATGGAATAAGGAATGGACATTAAGTGAGACAGAAAATTTTGTCCTAAGAAAGATAAACTCAAACAAAGTATACTAATTAGAAAACTTTTAAAATTTCAAGGCCTCGTTATCTGGCATAATGCTTCTAGAAAAAAAAAAAAATGAATAAAGTCACAAGCTTTGAGAAAAAAGTTCATGTCAGTAACAATATTACATATATAGTGAGGATTACAATTGAGATTTAGTTTAGTGATTCTTACAGTGGGATCTGCTTGCAGCACTTTTCTGATGATGCTCACGTTTGCACCCTCCAGCCCTGAGTTCAATGCTTTCCAAATTCTAAGATTTGTTGTCATGTTCAAAAGAAAGATCAAGTAGTAACTTCCCATGCCTCGTTGAATCTCCATGGGCTTTGATGACAGTATTGTGATAAAATGTCTACTAGCCCCACGAACATAAGCAACATGGTAGGTTTTTCCACGCCCTTGCAAGTCATCTATGCTCTTTGGTCTGATATCAGTGAAGGCAATGAGATCTCCAACCATAGGCTTATATTTCCCAACATCTTTCACATCATCATCAGCAGCAGTCATCTTGAGTCGAATCTCATAGAACAACTTCTTTGGATGCTTGAATTTCTTGCCCTTTTCAACTGTCCATATTTTGCAAAATGGCGCTCGCAACAGGCTTTTCAAGCTTGAAGATAGATCAAAGTGTGTCTCCTCAATCAGCAAAGGAATGAAGGAGCTCATGTATTCTGTTGTGGACGAGAATGTCTCAGGAATGTTTCTCACCTGACAGCAAACAATGTCATAGGTTACTTTAAATTAGTCTAATGATTCAGGTTCTACAAGTTAATGTCAAATTTCAAAGCTGCACAAATGATGAATTGAGGCAAGAGAAATGTTGGTTTTTCTAACTGCCGAATGCTGCTGTATATTTCATATTTCCCACTAAAACAAACAGAAAAAGGTGGTGAAGACAAGAACAATGTAGAGAATAAACAGGTTGAAAAACAACCTTGTCTTTGTAAAGATAATCATCAAGAACATCCTTGATAGTCCAAGAGAAAACAATATCTAACAAGCTGGGAATCTTAGTCTCCATCATATGCAGTTTTTCACTTTCCTCACTTTTTTTCTTAGTATTAAACAGTTTAGAAACCCTCAATTAAAGACATGGTGTGAGAGCCTAGGAATTGATAACGAAAGTGCAGAAATGGGTGCCTTAGAAGGAGAACAATTGAGTGGCTTTTGGTTTCCCAGTGTATTTGTTTGATGGATACTAAGGGTTTTTAAGATAACCCAAAAAACAATTTCTATGCAAAAGATGACCCAGTTAGAGATGGTATTAAATAAGGAGAGGCGTGATGGCATATTGTTTTCTCAAATTTGAAGTTAGCACTATTTATTTTTCAGGTTAAATTTTTGTTAAAATATTCATACTCCCTTGAAAATTATTTATATATTTTATATTCTCAATGAATATAGTTAGATAATTTAAAATTAATAAATTTTTTTATGGTACCTTTATTTAATATTTTATTTTTTGAGTTAAATGTACGAAGAATTATTAAAATAAAACTTTAAATAGGAATTTTAAAAAAAAAATGTTAATAATTATTTCTTAAAATTAAAAAAAAAAAAATCTTATACATAACATAGAAATTTTCAAATAATATCTTATAATTTTAAAGGGAGAGAGTAAATTCTGTGACATGCTTATAACATTTTGAGTTGTACAAAAAATTAAAAATAAAAAAAAAAGTCTAAGTAGGTCTAAACAAATGTAAAATAAATATATTAATTTGGGTTTGAATCAAAAACAATTTTAGGAGAGCTACGCCCTCGAGCCCCTTTTTTTAATTTTTTAATAACTTAAATCAGATTAATTGTGAATTAAAAAATTTGATAATAAGTTAGTATTATGATAAATAAATAAAATTAATTAAAATGTAAGCAACAATTCAATAAAAAAAATTAATCACCGATAATTATGTAGCAATTAAAAAAAAGTTTTAATTAGCATGATAATTACTCATAAACATAAACAGACTTGTAGATGATTTAATTGTTAGAGACCATACCAATTCCAACTGGAGAAGAGATAGCTTAGTGGTTCAGCTTTCTTAGCTAGATCATACCAATTGTGGGACAAATTTCCAATTGAGAGGCAATGATGTTATCGCCACGATAAATATTCACAGCCATTAAAGCCTGAATTTCCCTAACAAAGGAAAATTTTACTTGCCTCTGTAGAGATTCCATATGTCATTCTGACTTTATATACATTGGCATCTTACATCTTAGTTGCAGAATGGTCAAGTCAGAAATAATCATGTTAGCTCTTTGCAAACAATAACTTTTATTTGAATCATTGGCATCTTACATCTCTAAGTGATTTAAGGCACTCTTTCCTGGTCAAAGGCAACTTAGATTGCCATAGCAAATGTGCACACATATTCACAACAAATATCCTCATTTGCTTCACAACTCTAACCTTATTACAATGGATGTTAGGGATGCACAAGAAAACTAATAAGATGCCTTTTTCCTTTTGGGTTTATTAAGCTACAGGCATATAAGGTGCCTGAAAGTACCATAATGACCCAAGTACCAGATAATCCATATCCATGGCCAGCCAAAATTACCTGTATTTGTATTTAACTTAAACTACCATATACAGGATTTCTGGCTAAGGATTCAACTCTCCACTATGTAATTTACAAATTTAGCCTTCATTTCCATATTCTCTATTCTCTACATACTGGGGAAGATTTGAGCAAGAGCCTTAGGGAGAGGGATTGCTTCTTCTTCACTCTGACCCCTTTTCCAGACTTTGAATTGTGGGGCATAAGAAGAAGTCTCACACCAACGTTTGAGAACTGACATTGATAAGGGTCCTCTCCTTTCACCATATGGACCAAAACAGTGCCAAATACAACTCTCAGGATCCTCAACCACTTGTTTTCCTTCTGGGACATTTGCATCCCTTTCCTCGTCATCACTTGACTCAAGAAGTTGAACCATTGGGACTCTTTTCTTGTCCTGGATTGTCCTTTCAGCATTCATGCTGTTCCTGGATTTTCTTTCATCACAAGAGCCAGATTCCATTGTCAGTTCTTCAGAAAATGCAGCTTTGGATTCGCGTTGCCTCACTTTCGGAGTCAATTCGAAGTGAAACTGCTTTGATGGAAGGGTGCCCATGTTCTGCTCGGCCGGTGCAGAGACGTCATCAGCTGCTGTACTCTTTGGTGCTGTACAACGCAAATTAACAAAACAGATATTTAAGGTCACTTGGAGTTGCAAACTTGCGGTTCATGCCGGCAAGGGCAAAAAAGGCCATGGCAAATGGCATGACGACTGCCAATCGAAAATCAAATAACAAAAATTCTAGTAATATTTTCATTAATAATAATAACATAAGACCTAATAAACACATCATTTCTAAGTCTAACATCATAACTCATAAGATGGTAAAAGAAGGGTAACAAGATTTTAGGGATTTTGGGTGTTTAAAAAGACAAATGTGTACTTTTAAAAAATTAATTTTAGGCTATAATAAGATGGTAAAATTAAGAAAAATCCACATAGCTGCAGCCATGAGCCATGACCGCCATGTATATTGTGGGCACCATAGAGCCGCTATGTGGAACCACCAAGCTATGGGATGTTCCACGGCTTAGAGATGGTGCCGGGCCAGGCTGCCTTGGCCCCACCATTGACAACACTGGCAAAGATAGCTTCTCCTGGCAATAGAAACTTTAAGAAACATCAAGATAGCTAGCACATTCATACATAAACAGGAGAGAAAGGAGAAAAAGAAACTTGGCAAACCTGCAGCACCTGTTCCATCATTCTGATAACCAGCAGAACTATTGACCTTTGAGTTACCATTATTACAAGCCCCTCCATCGGCGAATTCTGGAAAGTCATTCCCTTCGGAATTATCCGGTGTCAGTTTGATATCTAATACATCAGGTATCACTTTTGGAACATGAGATAATAAACGTGATTGTTCTTCTGGTTTCTCAAGCTCTAGCTTTTGGTTCATGTACTCATAGAGCGTATGGAAATATTGTAAGTTAAGGCTCACATATTAATCCATGAAGAAAAAATTATCAAAAATGCAACACAATAAAGAATATAGAATAATAACAGGATTCTAGTAGAGTACACAAAACTAAATTGGATAATAGTTTAGAAATCTTTGGCTTGAGCTACAAAACTGGAGTAAGATAAAATAGCATCATCAAAGGATATTCTCTCCTCCATCCCTTTTCATTTGCATGATCAATGCGGTTTTGCAACAACACCAACTCCCTTTCGATCCACTGTTGAGTAACTTTCGCAATAAGTATAATAGTGTAAGAAATGATAAAATCCAAGGTTCTTCAAAAGTCTAGAAAAGTCAAGAGAGTTGAGTCATAGTCTCAGAGATTCAAAGTATCAGTCTGACAAATGAGTTTAATGCCACCAAATATGTGCTCGCATTAGGCACTAGGATTTCATGCTAAGTTTTATCAGTTTGAGAAAGCAATAAGTCAACTTTTGCCTTTTCTCAATTTATTCTTCTAAATAGCACTGGATGCCATTTTCTTTACACAGATAGCCAATGGTCAATTGCAAGAAAATCACAAGAATCATATTCAATTATATATCATCAGAAAAGGCATTTAAACAACAAATGATACTGATATTGTTACGTACATGCTTTGTTATATCTTCATGCAGACTTCTAGCTTTCTGTTCAAGCTCCACCTGATGAAGGTCAAATATCTCATGGTCACAGAAATGTATGTATAAGAAAAGGCTACTAAGACTTGCATGGATATAACACATACTACATCAGATTGATGAATGTCAAACATCTCATGGTCACAGAAATGCCGTATAAATCTTTTATACACAATAAACTTACAATAGTGGGCTGTTTAAGCAGACCATTTTTCATTCTACGATGCAGATCTTCACATTCTTCCTGCAGAAAATGCCCAATGTCTTAATAATGAATCCAGAAAAATAAAATAAAATAAAACAATGAACTAATAGGATTATTGAGCACACAGCAACTGAATCAGGAAATGCATCAGACATAAAAATCTTCGAAACCAGGCTAAAACTTATAAAACAGATAGACTAGGTTTAATTTCCTTCACGATTAGGATAAGCAGATTACAAATTTCAGATGCAACAATCAATTCTGCATCTGTATAACCTATAGTCACCTCAGAAACTCGTCCACATTTCTTGGGCTGGAAGTTACAGAAAAATAAGCACTTTGCACAAGCATAATTGACTCAGAAAAGAAAAATATGAATTCCCACTAAAAATCAGTTACTTATTTTGCCCCAATGTCGACTAAATGGGAGAAACTGGAACAGACAATCCTAAACAACAAAATTACTACCTTAGAAAAGTCATCATCTGAAATTTTGCAAATAGGTACATGTTTTGGCACACCAGAAAGCTGAAGCAGAATTTCTTCATTAATCTCACCATTCCTTGAGGATCTTTTTATGCCTGTAATTGATGTAGAAACAGGATGTCAATGTATATACAAAGGAGAGTAGAACAGTTGCAGAAAGAACAGACCAATGTCTACCGAAATACAATGTCATTTAAAGAATAAACAATGTGGTAGAACCCTTAAAATTTAAATTTTTCCCCCCAAGGGCTATAGGCACAATATGCAACATAGTTCTACATAGTAGTTCTTCATATTGAAGCATGCCGGAGTCAAAACTTCGATGCAAGATCCAAAAACATCTTTTCAAAATCCATAATTGCTTTTAAATTTCTGAAACGTCAAGCTAAAGCAATATTGTGCTTGTTGAAATCTATACCTTCTACTAAACTGTCAGGAAATTTATATTGATTCAATCCAAAGATTAGATAGAAGCAGAAGTATGTATTGGTGTGCATGAGTTATACATACAAAATAATTTGTTTAAAATTGCTCCATTTTACACAATTACCTGTCACTTGCACAAGCTGATATGGATTGTCCTGTAAATAGTCATTTGGGTCAGATTTTACTCTAACAAAACTTCCCATTACTTTGCCATCAAAAGTTTCTGGTCCTTTTGAGAGCTCAACTACTAAACTCCTCTTCAAGTAGACAAGTTTGAGGTTTGGAGTAACTATTGCTGCAAAGTTGCTTAGATGCTCTTCTGAAACTTGGTCCTCATGAGATTTTATATTTGAGGTCAATTTTCTCTGCTTCCTCTGATTGACTGAACCAATTTCATCCCTCTCATCTGAATCACTAGTCATGTCATCTTCCATTTCATAAAAGTTTTCAGCAAAATGGGGTGTCAAACGGTTATATATACTGTTTCTATTCATCGACTTCCTTCTTAGTAAAGATCTAAGTTGCTCATTGCAAAGTATCTTTTTTTTGTTTCCTGGGTAATAAAGGTTGTTTTCTTTGCAGTACTCAACAATGATGGAAGCAACATCATTCTGGGAGATTTCTTTGCTTGTGTCTTTTCCAATATGGTCAAGAAAGGCTATTAGACTTCTTGAACCCCACCCAATAAAGTCCATTTTCTTATCTTTCACCCTTCCTTCTCCGGATTTACACTTTCTCTTGTATTTCTTCTTGATTCCTGATTTCTTCTTTGCTTCACCATAATCAGAGACTACAACAAGGTCACTATCTTCATCAGCTTCTTCATCTTCTTCTTCACTTATTTCATTAAGCTCTGTGTCACACTTGTAATATTTACCCTTCTTAATTAAGTTATGGGCAGTCCGTACATGCTGAGTATTTAACCCTTCTTTTTCCTTGATAACTTTATAATACTCTGCAAACAAACATTCGTACGTTTCTCCATCTTGAAAGTCTACCTTGCCCTGTTTAGTAGAAAGCATGCAGGTATAATGAAATACAGAAAAATAAATAAATATACTTATTTTTGTAACTTTGGGGGACATTACGGAGCTAAAAAAGAATAATAGTCCTGTTAAATAAAGTATGCAAGATAAAAAATGGCTGAAAATGAAATTTCACCTCAACAATTTTTGGAATGCCAATATACATAAATGGCAAACAAATAGCAATTTATCTTTGATCTAGCATTCCGAATAATTGGCAACTAGGTTTTTTCATCTTACCCCATCAGAATCAACATCAACGTTTTCTTCTATAAGTAATGCAATTCTCAAGCACTGAATACAAAATCCTTTATTGCCTTTGACAACAGCAAACTCAGCATCAAAGATACAGCATCCACAAACAGCTAATGGGCAGCAATAGCACTGAAATTTTGAAGCTCTATTGCAAAGGAAGCAATAATGACGTCCTGAAAATAACATTATTTATTATGTATGCAGTAGATAAATATTATGATACATTGATGGATTGAAAGAAGAAATTGAACCAAAGCGATGAAATATCATAACAATTGACAGACAAAGAGATAGTGAATCTCAAACATGAACAGATAAAAAACCAAAGAATGCATATCAATATGGTGAACACAATTCACATGGAGTTCTACCTCTTTCTTGAGAAAATAAAAGCATGCTGGACTGATATCTCTTATATGACAACAAATGTTATACCAATTTTGAGTATTACATTCAAGATATGCAATTTTTGGAAATGAGGTGGGGCATCTGCTTCTATTCCCCTGGAAGGCCTGGACTACAAGATGGGCAATCACACCTCGTGGATAAAGATGCACCGTACTGATAAAAGGGAACTATTTATTGAATTCTTCACACTGATGCTATAGAGATACAGAAGCAGCTTACCACAGACCCAACGATCGCCAGTCTCCAAAAAGGAATCATCTCTTCCGACACATGCAGTGTGATATGCTTTGATACAATTCCTGCAAGCAACAAAAGGCACATCAATGACAAATTACTTGTATGTATAAATGATCCTCATCCAGTGCCATCAAGAATTTAATGAAGACAATGCTTGTGGTTCGGTTGGCCATGCTTGGGCACACCAAATTGACAGGACCATAAAAATAGATCAGAATTCAATCATTTCTAAAAGAACCAGAGCAAACCAACAAATTCTTTGTTATGACCACTCTCAAACTAGGTTCTTCTCACTTTTACCAAGCCAAAGCTTCAAGCTAAAAGGTAAACAATTCCGAAATAATTCATAAGACCTCAAACAAGCGGAGTCCTAGTTTATTCATATAGTGGCCTCACCTTTTTTTCCTAAAGAATATATACTCAGACATCAGGTTAGTAGTAATGACCATATCATATATTAAGAAAAACAATAAAAGAATATGAAATGCCAAATCTTAAATCAGTATGAAATTGAGAAATCCCGTGTTCTCCTTTAATGAACAAACACTGACTTCAATTGAAGAATGGAGCCCAAATTTATTATCTTAAATCCTGGGAAGGTATGCGTCCTTCTTGCCTTTGAAGGTAACCCCACGTGAAGTTCCATAATGAACTTGCCTCCCAGGGCATCACGCCAATAAATTGCACATTCAACAGCAATCCTCATTGCTAAACTATGAAAGTAAAGGATTAATTAAACTGAAAAAGATAGTATACGAATAGCCAAATGGGTACTCCATAATTTAAGCCACCTTAGACAATCAACCGAGGCATCCTTTTCAATTGAAAATCATAATCTGCAATTCAAAATGTGCTCATTTCATAGATGGACATTCATGTTTCTGAATTTACCTGAACTCGCATATCATTAATAATCCTCCATCCTTGCAAGTAAAGCACCAATCTTCACCAACCTCTTCCTTGTTTCTTTTGTTCTTCCTCGCCATCTAAAATGCCCCTACATGCAAGAAAAAGTGTAATCAGTAGGTGAATGATCTCCAAAAGTTCTGCCAAATGCAGATAAAAGACCCAAAATTAGAGACAAAGCCAAACACCCAACTGCAAATGTAGCTCAAATAACACAAATGAAGAACAAAATAGAGACGCTAATCAAACCCAAAAAGCGTGTTACATCAAAACCTCAAGGACATACAGAAGAAAATGAAAACCCAGAAAGAGAACGGAGTTAAGACCTTCTTTAAGAGAAAAAAGCTCTCTCTTTTACTGCAAATTTGCTTAAGATCATAATGGGTAATCAAAACACTAAAACGTACCTTTGAGTCACACGAACCACGAGCTGGCAATTAGTGGTTCCCGTTTGGGGGAAGAGATACAGTGTTTTGAGTGTGCAAAAGAATATTACAGCGGTTTTTGAGGCTTTGGAAAGAGCAAAGCGTGCTGAGTCAGACTCAGGCGGGACGCTTCAGAATGTTAAATTTGTAAGATTAGTGGCAGGTGTGCACTTTTTGAGCGTACACTCTCTTATATATATATATATATATTTGGTACACTTTAGAGAAGGTGAAAACAAAAAATGTAAGAGCCAAACAAATTAGTGTCTCGAAAAGGAGACCCCGCAGCATCTCTATGCAGCAGCTGCAAAAGATCTAAGGAGAGTTAACTTTATTTACATCTTTTAGTTTAAATTTTTTAATTAAATTAAGTGGAATCAATTATAAATTAAAAAAATATAATGATTTAGTATTCAGTGTCTACACAATGTATTTCCCACTACAATGTCTTATTGAATTTGGTAGTGAGAAATTTCAAAATTATACTAAATGAATTAAACTAAATTATTGGTATTTTTATTAAAAATTAAAATTTTGAACTCGTGTTATTTACAGTGTATAATATCTACTCATGTAAACTTGTTTTGTTCTTCTCAATTTTTATTTCATGTAAACTTATTTTTCATATCTAAATATAATATTTTAAAATTAAAAAAAGATAAATAAAAAAACCCATAAAAATATTTACACTCGTTTTAAGATAATAGAAAGAGACATGTGTGAAAAAAAAAAGTGAACTCAGGTATATGTTTTAATGAAACCTAACAAACTTTTAGATAAATATCTAAAAACCTAACATAGTTTTTAAACAAAATAAATTCTAGATTACCCCTCTTTAAAAGGTGACATTTAATTTGATTCCCCTACTTATTTGAGGTTTTCCATAAATATCTCTTTTTGGTTGAAATTAAAAATCTCTATTAACATATCTTAGTCAAAATGAGAATTAATGAGATAATCTCTTCTTTTTTTTTTGTACAGATCTTAATCACATTTGTGTCCTTTTCTTTTATCTTTGTACTAAATGTATTTCTATATTTGAAGTCTAGATATCCAAATTATTTGGATATAAATATAATATTTTTTGATTTATCAGAAACTATACAATAAAATAGTCAATTTAATTTCAATTATCATCAATGAAATTTAATTTCAATATATTTACCATAAATATAAAATATCTAACTATTATAAATTTGTTCAGAGGCATTTTATTTGTTATATACCCTGAAATTCACGTGACTTTAGAAAAAAACAAAAACCAAAAAATCATATGACTTTGTCAAACGGTACCCGACTAAGGCCCAATTTAACTGTCACATCCAGAAGTCATCAAATTTGTCGCAACGTAGAGTTCACCTGTTGGGCTCTGATCGTTGAATAGTTTAAATTAACTCAAGAAATAAATGTTAAGCGTAAGCGATTTAAATTAATAGTTAAAATATATATTAAAAAAAATATAAATTAACGAAAAAGTCAAACATAAATCTTTGCTCCAACAATTATTATAGACTCGATATTTATCAATTTAAATCATCGTGTGATTACGTATAATTCATGTATAATGGTTAATAAATAACTCAAATCTAAAAATAATAGTTATATTAATAGTAAAAATATAAATAAATCTAGATTCCTTGTAAGTTATATAAGAAAAAATCAATTGTATCGTTTTATATCTCATTCACTGTTTGATTAGGTTTTGATTAATAAAAAATATAATACTTAACTATATATATATATATATATATATATAATTAAGAAAAAAAATTTACATTATTATTAATTTAAAAAAAAAAAAAAGCAAAAAAAAAACACTCTTTCTCCGTGATAGAACTTTCTCTTATTCGTTTACCATTACTATGCCTATTAGCTTGGACACTTTTTAGCATATTATCCTTAACTTGTTTTAGACTAGCCTCTTTGGTTATATGACTAAAATGCTTAGATATTTATTAATTAACCTTAGTCGTTGGCTTTATCCCATGGTTAAGCACATAGGAAACATTTATTTAATTCAACAAAAAGGGAAATTGATAATTGATATTTTTTATTCCCATAAAAAAGTCCTATTTTTTTTTTATCTACTTTGACCAGGCCATATTTGCCAAGTCAATGTCCAATTGCATTTTGCCTTGGGGAAGAAGCCGTGGAAGCATCCAGAACGTAGTATTTAGCGACTATTTGCGTTATATTATTACAGAGAACGGCGTTTTAAGAGTATCGAGGGCAGAGGAATTGAACATATTTATCTCTTTGTGGGTCTCTGCATATTCTCCACTCAAAACTACTGAATTGACCATCGTGGTTCGTTCTGATTCCAAAAACGCATCCTTGTCTTCTGAGAAGATGTCTGGCATAGTTGAATTGCTGCCGAAAGAATATGGCTTTGTAGTTATCGTTCTCGTTCTCTATTGCTTCCTAAATTTCTACATGGCTGCCCTAGTGGGCAAAGCTCGCAAGAGGTAATTACAGATCAAAGATGGTTCTTTTGGTTGATTTCTTTGTACCCATGAATTAATCACAATTTGTTTGTTGAAATGCCCGACAGGTATAACGTGCGTTATCCGACCCTTTATGCGTCTGAATCGGAAAACAAAGATGCCAAGCTTTTCAACTGCGTTCAGGTAACATTTCTAGATCCCCAAAGTTTTGGGCTATTTTCTTTCTTCGAATTTTGAGAAATTAGATAACGAATGGAACTGCTTATTGGGTGGTTTCTGTGTGTTGTTGAGAGCAGAGAGGGCATCAAAACTCTCTGGAAATGATGCCCATGTTCTTCATGTTCATGATTTTGGGAGGACTGAAGCATCCCTCAATTTCTGCTGCTTGTGGAGGTCTTTACACCGTTGGTAGATATTTATATTTCACAGGCTACTCCACTGGTGATCCCAAGAATCGTCTCAACGGGTTTGCTGCTTTATCTTCTCTATTCTTTTAATCTAAATCTTCAATCTAAGGTTATTTGTTCACTGACTGTTCTTGTGAAACTTGTCAATTAATTGATATACTTGCAGGAAATATGGAATGTTGGGGCTACTGGGTCTTATGATTTGCACAATCTCATTTGGATTCTCCCTTGTCCTGAAGCCTGCAAGTGCTTAGACTCAGATGGCAGTCCTCATTGTCTTCTTTTCTATGCTCTATACCAATGTTTAGTGAATAAGATAGAAGCCATAAGAGTCTGAATGGCAAACTGTGATGAAACTTTATTGGGTTAGAAAAGTACCATATCTACTCCAGTCTAGTGTTATTGATGTTTAATTCGAAAATGGATTTTCTGCATTCAACTGCGCGGTGCAGTCGGCTGCAGACCGTTCGATCTACTTATTTCTGTGCAGTCAACTGTTGACTCTGTAATAGTAAACAGATCGGACAGCCTGAAATCGACTGCAGAGAATCCGACTGCAGGAAATCTGGATCCGTTTAATTCTCAGTACTGTCTGTATCCTGAGAAGGACAAGTGGGAGCTTTTGTGTAGATTCTGGTTTAATGTGTATCACTGTTCTGTGATATTGGCTTTGCTTTGAGCACAGACATGTATATTTTTGTGCTAAAATCAGTCATTTTTTCCCATTTCTCTTTTATATGATTGTTTATTGATGTTGGTAGATATGCTTATGATTGCATTTGGTTCTGTATATTGCGATTGAAATTGAAAATGATTCACGAGTTTGATTGAACACTCCATAGTGGAGAGTGGAAAATCTTATGGACAATTCATGAAGTTCAATCTTTGTCAATAGACTCAATATACAAGGTAATGACATACCTAGATCAGAAAGGGAAATTCATTGAAGGGTTATAAAGAACAAAATCTACTATCTTATTTGATATCCTGTATATGTTTTATCATTTCGGGTTTAAATTCATTCCTTCCTCAATACTTAGATCTTGATAAAATGTTAAATAAATTATTTTTAAAAAAAAATAGTTTTGGGCATATCTTTCAAGTTTCTATAATAACGTCAATGACATGATTTAAATCTCCCTAACTCTCACCTAAAAGTAGCACTACCCTTTCTTAGAGGGTGAGTAGCATGCTCCTCACACTACTAATGATATTTGCTGCTTAAACAATGAATTCTAGTGATAGGGCATGGGCAGGTTCATGGGCTTTATTGTTAAGTGGTTGGACGATAATCTAAAACCGTAGTGAATGGATAAAATTTGTTGTTTCATACCCATTCTAAAATCATATCCTATGAGTTGATAAGAAATTATATCTCATGAATTAATAATTCGTTAAAAAATTTAATTAATACAATTTACAATATTATTTTATTATGTTGACTAATTATAAGTCTATGAAATAAGATTTAAAACAATGTATAAAGCAAAAGATTCTCATCCTTTCCACACAGGAAACATTTACAACAAATTGCTATTGATTCACTTTATATCTTCAATTAAAACACAAAAGCTCGCGGTCCTATGCTGTTGGAAGAAGATCATTTGATCAACTATGTTAATTTCATTGATCATAGAAAATCTAAATTTTACTTATTCATACCTTGTTTTCCCCTAAGATGAAAATTTTGCACTCCAGAGAGCAATTAGTAGTAGATGTTATTATGCAATTTAGAGAGCTACCCATGATACTAAAAGGAACAAGTTACATATAAGATGGATAGACAGACAATATTATTATGGTCTAGCTAGCAAATATGATTCTTTTAAAAGTAGAGTGTTTCTATTGTGTGATCAGCCATGGAAGGCAGTAACTTCAATCCCATTAATGGGGTTGGTGGCTGGTGCATCATATTTGCTGAAGAGCTTGTAAGAGGATATGAGGGAAAGCAGCACATAGCAGAACACTACGATGAATGTGATGGCTATTGATGCTGAGGCTTTATGACAGAATCGACCAAAAGAGCCACAAGCTGAACTCCACGTTGTGGCTGCGTTTCCCTTCTCGGCAAGGTAGAGAACCTCCATTGACGCGGCACCAGCAGCCAACACTATGTAGGTTAGCACCTGCAAAACCAGAGATAATTAATTAAATGGTTCATTTTTTTTTCTTAATTATGTGTGTAAATTAAAATAAGAGTTTTAGTTGGTTAACACGTCAAGGTATATCAAGGGTATCAGGGTTAGACTTAAGAGTATTGTGCGTGTCCCTGAGGTTTGTCTCCTATTTATAGTTCATTGGGTATAGAGGCCCTCCTTAAGGCGGGAAATGACAGAGCTATTGGACCCTCTACCATTTGGGCTTCAGCCTTGGGCCATGCACGGCCCATACTTATTCTCTCACACTGTTATCAATTTTAAAAATAATTTTAATGTTTTAAATTAAATAAAATAAACTCTCACATTTTAAGCCAAAAACAAAAATAAATCTTATTGAGATATTTTTTATATATATGTAAAATTCACTTTTGTTATAAACTTGAAATAGAATAATTTATTTTGTCCAATTTTAAATGTGAATGTCATTTTTGGAATTAGAGATAGTGTGAAGAGTTTAAAAAAGAGTTTTCTCTTAAAATAATGAGAAATTTTTTTGTTTGCATCAAAAGCATTTCTGAATTGATAGTCAAAGATAATTTCTTTGAAGGAAAGAGATCACTAAAATAAGTATAGTCTCTTCCAACAAAACCTTTTACTTACTCAATATGCTTAAAAAACTCAATTATGTACTAACTGTGCTAAATTTTATTGGTAAATAATGAAAAATTTTGTATATAATTTGAATCCCACAATTACTTTCTCTAACGTCATATGATTCTACGTTGCAAGAATTCACTAAACTAGAGGAAATAATCCCTTTATATCTTTAGAAAACCATACAAAATAAAACAACAACAATATTGATCTAATGGGGGAGAAATTGTCAGGCAGTGTAACTCAAAAATACGATCATAATCTTTTTATCCAATTAAAAGTCTTTAACAACGTTAATTGTTCCTTAATCAACCATATTATTTTAGGGGTTTCTAATGCTTTTATAGATATATCAAATATCTTCCTGTTCATAAAGGATTGTTATTTCAGCGATATAATTAGATAAATACATATTAATTTAAAAATTATAAATTTTTGGCCAATATTTGCTAACTTATTAATGATCTTGACAAATAATATTTGCTAACTTACACTTTTAGTAGCAATTTAACAAAGATGCATTTTCTACTAATAATTAAAGCATGGATATTTACGTAATTTACTCTACTATATTATAGTTTCGAAAATGAAATAATTAATTAACCTGGTCAAGGAAAAAGAAAGTCCAAGCCCGGGGCATGGTGGCCGGGCGCGGCATGGCAGCAATGGCAGCTGAAAGGAGAGAATAACCAGCACAAATGCCATTAGCATTCACCAAATACCTGCAACAACGAAAACCCATAAATCATAATAGGTTTGTTTTGTTTCTGCTACTAAAATTATATTTTCACACTACTTAATTACAAGACGAATAATTGTTCAAGACAAGAACAATAACATATAAATTCATCTAAGTATTTTGGCTTACTCAGTAAGGGTGAGCACAGGTTGAGTTTGGCTAATTAGGCTAGCCGATACCGACTGGTTAAAATGACAAACCTATCAAATCAAGAAAATTTGAGTGACCCAAATCATTCAGGCCGATTGGTTTTTAATGATTTTGAATGGTTTGCTCAATCTGTCTTACTATTCAATTAGGTTAGCCAATACTAACCGGTTAAAATGATAAACCTATTAGGTCAAGTAAATTCGAGTAACCCGACTTATTCAGGCCAATAGGTTTTTAATGATTTTGAATGGTTTGCTCAGGCAACCCTACTACTCGGAGCTCAATCGATTACCAATGAGTTAATATCTTATTCTCATGGTCTCGATTCTTATAAATCTATACCTCAAGCGTATTAATCAACAAACACCAAAATTTCTATTTTGTTTTTATTTGCCAGTAATCAAAATATACATGGATGCTCTTAAACTCATGAAAAGTAGCATATAGAAGCTAATAGATATATATACCTGAAAGCTCCAAGGTCAGTGTAAGCAACAGAGCCATATTCATTACTTTGAGAGTTCTTAAGCATGAGGACAAGTGCTGCAACGCAAAGACCAGTGGGAAGCAGACGCAAGAAGGTCTCGGCGGTGCGTAGGGTTCCGGCGTTGCCTTCTTCCTCAGCTCTGGAAGCCATGATCTGCATGGCAGATCCTGAAGCTGCTGCTGCAACTCCACTACCTTTCTCCATCGATCACTGCTGATTCCTAGCTTTGTGCTGATTCCTTGGGACACCCAGATGGAAAAATTATGAAGCACAACCACTGGAGCTACTACTTAATTACTGGAATTTAATGACTAAGACTAGAGAGTGAGATAGGTGGGTGGGGGTGATAAGCTTGCATTTAATGTCATAAACATAGGCCACGCATTCCCATGAAAGTTATGGTCATAATATCCATGTCCATCCTTCTTTCCCTTTCACCCCATCTTTAGGTGGACTGGAATCTGGTTCAGTCCACTGCAAGTGATTTTACTTTTTTCTGTAGGTTAGCCAATACTCCTCTAGTCTTATTTACAAGCCATATTTAACAAAATTACAAAAATTAATAAAATTAGTTGCCTTTTTTTGTTTTTTTAAAAGATATTTTAATATTTTAATCTTACTCTCATTTAATATTATCTCTCATTAATTAACAACTAAAAAAATAATCAAACTATTTATTAAGGGTTATGTAATGGAAAATAAAAATAAATACTTTATAAAAATTATAAAATAACTTATAATAAGAACTATCAAAATATTTTAAAAACCACCGTATAATAAGAACTAGAGAAAATATCAACTAATAAAGAGTTGATAAATACATTTCAGAAAAGGTAAAAAGTTAAACTAGATCTTTGTGAAAGATGATTTAATGTATTTTACACTATATTTGAACTCCTAAGCTATGTAGTGGGTTATATTCTTATAAAATATTTTAGTAATTAAAAATAACATAAATTATAAGTGGTAAAATTTATAAACATTTTAAAGTATAGGAAAAAAATTAAAAAATAAAAAAAATATGATGCAAACGGTTTAATAATTTAATTTTAAAAAATAAAAATTACAATGAAATATAGAGCATTTGCTCAATTTCATTTAACAACAAAAATATAAAGAAAAAATTAAAAATATAACACAACAATTCTTGAAACGGTATTTGAAATAATCTAACAAGAAGATAATAGATTTATGTATAGTTATAGATTTTAATATATTTTCACACAATTTGAATGAGAAAATGGAAGATAAAAGAATTTAATCCCCTTCAAGTACTTTCATTATTACATATATCAATAGTCATTTGATTTAAGTCTTTGATATTAGTGAATGAGGTTGGTTTATGAACAATTGTTGATTTAGTGGTAAAGAGTTAAAGTCACTTAAATATATTGATTCAAATTTGAGACTATATATATAAAAAGAAAATCTTTAAAAGAGCTCTACTTCTATTAGAGTTATTCAATTAATTTAAACTAGATTAGTTGTAAGTTGAGGGGTTTAGTATGGTTATGACATGTCTTTGCTTTAAAATCTGATAACCTTCTCTTACCATAAACTTTATATTAAAAAATGGCTTTGAAATTAAATTAATGATTGTTTTAATTTAAAAATAACTTAAGTTATTAGATAAAGAGGTAAAAATAA
The DNA here is from genome assembly GCA_022379115.2 of Bauhinia variegata. NCBI lineage: Eukaryota > Viridiplantae > Streptophyta > Magnoliopsida > Fabales > Fabaceae > Bauhinia > Bauhinia variegata. The sequence goes on along the minus strand of CM039438.1, from coordinate 7,294,797 downwards.
TTTCAACTTTTTCTTTAGCATCAACCTTTTCAAGTCATTTCTTTTTTCTTTCTTTCTTCATTTTGGACTTCCGAAGTCCATTAATGTTCTGTTGCAAAGTTGTGTATCTTTCAAATGGGGGTGTTAAAAGAAATGGCCTTATTCAACGTCAAATTAATAACTCTGGAGCCCCATTTTATGAGTACCCAAAAAAAATGATATAGCCAAAATTTAAATTTCTCTTTTATAAAGTCAAATATGATATGAAAACAGACTAAATTACCCAGTTTAGATTATTTTTTTATATCTCCGTTATTACTTTTCTCTTATATCGTTGATACTCCATATATATGGATAAAAAGTTAATTATATTATTTCATAAAAAATAAATTATATTTGATTTTTTGTTGTTTTGAAGGGATTTTTATTATTATTTTCTCTTAGTAATCTTAATTATCCCTAGAATAAAATAAAAAAAGTCTTAGTTATCCCTCTTGAGCAGTGATAATGTCTTGCGTGGATGGGTAAGCATAGGCCCAGTAAGTCAGTAAATAATGGATGCTGACACAGTAATTTTACTTTAAATCTATATGCATAAATAAAAACATCTCTCTTAATCAAAAAACTATTAAACAAAAATAATCTTATTTGTAGACACACCCAATAAATTAAAACAAGATCTTCAATTCGTACCACAATATTTTAATCAATCCAAGTATTTTGATTTTTTTAATATTTTCATTGACAAACTGAAAGTCAAATATGGTCCTTGAAAATCAAATCTTAAAACTATGTGATTTTTGTTCCCTCAGAAGATGATGATGTAGCAATGGTGACTTTTTAATTTGATAATAATTTTATTGAAAGAGAGGCCGCGAGACATTTTAACAAAAAGAGCACAAGGTGGGCCCACATTGCCCTCTCAAAGAAGGGATATGTATGAGAAAGAGAATTGAAAATGGAATGAATTCATTCACAACGGAATTGAATTGAAGGGGAAAAGAATCAGTGGGTGCCTGTCGCTGCCAAGTTCAACAACAGAAAGTGATTTAGTTGAGTTACAACTTGCATTGCAGCTAACCTCAATTCTTATCCAAACTCCTTGGGACATTCAATCTCCACGCGCTCAATCCCAATATTTTCTATTTTACTTATATTAATATTAGCTTTTGATGTCATTTTATTTGAATTTAGACATCTTCATCCTTGTACGAGACTATTTGAGATAATAGTAAGTAATTATTTTTTTTAAAAAATATAATTATATTATTTTAAATTCATAATATTCATTTTAAGTTAATGTATTCATTCTTAATCTTGATTATAGAGGTAAGTATGATTTTGAATCTTTGACAAGTTCTATAATTGTTAAGCTTAAAACATATCAATCTTATTGTTATTTAGTGAAATTTTATTATTTTAATATAATAAGACTCTAAATTAAAAATTTACTTAATAATAACATACTCAACGTTAAAATATTTTAAATAAAATTATAATTTAAAAATATTTTATTATTCATTGTGATTATTATTCTGAATTAGTTTTAAAAAAATTAAATATTTTTAAATTTTATAAAATAAAAAATTAAAAAGAATCAAAACTACCCCATTATTTGTTTTAACAATATTCCTCTTATCATAATTTCTTTTTTTCTTTTCTTGGTCATTTATCCTTGAACTAGTGCATATAAGAATGGAGCGTGGGTTCACGCGCTAAAGAAATGGATGTGGCCGAGAATCCATAAAGCGCCACATTTAACATGGGAGAGTGGATGTTGAAGGGGGACAAGGAAGATCAAATCCGGATAAAGCCGAATCTTACTATTTCTTTCATGAAATAATATGAAAGAAAATAAAGGATAAAATGAAACACTCTAATCTTATCCAACTCTCTCAAACGCTTTTCTTTTAAACCACCCATGTCTTTCAAATCTTTCTACACGCAAAACACACAGGTAGTTATCATTTCCATTTGAGTGCTAGACAGATATAAATTGCTGCATGGTTTTGTTTGGTTGGCCAGAAAAAGTTGAGGCATTCGTATCTTAAAAGATCAAAGTTGAAATCATCATCAGAAAATAGTATAATTTTCTCTTGACAAGGTTAGAGATGGAGCAGCAGCTAAAGAAAACCATGGTGGAAGCTGAGAAAATTGGAGAAAATGTTCTTGTTGATTCTTTTTCTTTGTCAAGTTCGTCTTCTACCTCTGGAATTTCAAGTGGGTCTTCATTAGAATCTGATTCTTTTGAAGAAGTTACATCCCCTTCTTCTTCCTCTTCTTCTTCAGATCAGCTTTCTGCTGCAGACCCTTTGAGTGATATGTCTTCTCTGTTCCTACAACTTCCTATAAAGTAATTACCTTTGTCTCTCCCTAAATTCGTAGCTTTCAATTTCTTATAGTCAATCACATGTTATAACATAAATGACTAGACAAATGCTTTTTTTTTAATAATAACTAAACAAATATTTTAAAACATAAAAATTTTTATAAATTTATTTTAATAAATTTTGATACTAAAATATTTATTTAACAGTTCATATTATATCATATTATAAACTGATATTTATGTAAAAGTTATAAATTTGAATCCAAATCCTTCTTGGGTTTTTTATTTTCTTGTCTCAAGTTTATGGCTTTATGCTTGTGGGTTTCCTTAATTGGCCTCTGAATTTGCTAAAGTTTGTGTCTTTATATTGTTAGGAGAGGGCTTTCAAGGCATTATCAAGGAAAATCACAATCTTTCACTTCATTAGCCAACGTGAGAAGTGTGGAGGATCTTGCAAAGCCAGAAAACCCTCTAAATAAGAGGTTGAAGTCTTGTAGATGCTATGGAGAAGGATTGGGTGAGACCCAGAAAGTGAAATCCTCTTCCACTGTTTTCTCAAGACCCATGTCTAGGAAGGGATTGCATTCAAGAGGTTCATGTTCCACACTTGGTGCAAAAAGAGGAATTAACAGCAGACCCCCAATCCCTCCTCATAGATCTACCTGCACCACCACCATTGCTACTCACACCCCTTTGTTTGCTTGATGTCCCAACAGGAAATTGCCTTTCAGAATAGAGAATTGAGATGGAACAGCTCAGCAATACCGTAGGGATAGTGGTGATTCATTTTGTTAAAATAGAGAATTATTTTTTTATTTTAACATGTATTTTTTTTTTTATAAAATTTAAATTCTTACAATTGAGTAACAACCTCACCTTTTTTTTTTTTCAACAAAAAAAACTCAATCAATTGCATCTCTTGGGACTTCAAGTAGATCATTGCTGAGATGTGCAATTGTTAAGTTTACCAAAAACTAACTAAAACATATTGATCTTATTTTTAATGTAAAATAGAGATATTCATGGGTCTATAAAAAAAAAATATTGACCCAAATATCTGCCCTTCAATCATGATATTTAAAATCCATCATTCCAACCGAAGCCTCAATTATTATTTTTTTCTTATTGTTGTTAAAATTAATCCATCTAAAATTTTCTTTGATAATCCTAAGATAATTGAAATGTCATCGATGATAATTTAATAAATATTTTGTTACTCAAAGAATTTGATTCTGTATGAGTAATAATTATACATATGCAAAAGAATAATTCAAAAATCAGTTGATCTAAAATTAGCCCCTAATAATTGTATCCTAAAACTAAATTATTATAGTAAACAAATTGATTTTAGAGATTAAAAAATCTTTACAAGATCAGTTAAATTTTTTTACAATGTTATAGAAAAATATATGTTAAAACAAGAGGTAACAGTAATTGTTTCAATTTCTGACTAAGTTAATCTTAACTCTATTTTATATTAAGAGTTATTTTGACATAAAAAATAAAAATAAAAAGCAAATCAGAATCTCAATTTTATTCTTACTTATCTTAAAATTAATTCATCCAAATTTAAGGCTAATCATGATCTCAAAATCAAAAGGATTGAGACAGATGAAATGGATTTTTTTTTTTCTTACTGAAATTGATCTTTTAATTTTTTTTTTTTAATTCAAAAACCTAAAACTTGGGGTCCATTTTCTAGGAGTGACATGTTGGACATGCCCACCTTATTTATTGGGCAGATAAAAATGGTTGTCCAGACCATTAAAAATTTTAGTGTCCTATAGATTATTGACTATGCTACATTGATTTACAATGAAAAATAAATAAATAATTATAAATTCACGAAAATTAAAAATTTAAATTTGAGTCGACACAGCATGATTTTTCTTTTTCATACCACAACCTATGGGGCCTAGCTCAACCTTAAAATGAGTTAACTAGCCTAACCTGTCCAAATCCACGCTCAAAGTTTTGTTACAAAATTTTAAGAAAAAACCCTTTTCTACCCTATCATGCTATAGTCCCTTTTTTTTAAAAAAAAAAATTACATTTTAAATTAAAAAAAAAATCTTACATTTTAAATTCAGTTTAAAAAGTGAATTTTTTTTTAAAAATTATTAACAGTGTGAAGGATAAATTTTTTTCAAATTTTAATATTAATTAATACCGCTATAAGCTATTACAAGTTTTTTCACATGTATTCAGAACCCGCACAACTAGTTTGTAATCCTCAAAGTATTCTCAAATATCTATTAACAATATATATATATATATATATATATATATATATATATATATATATATATATATATATATATATAAAGCTCTTTAAAATTTTTTAATATAAATAAATGAAAAAAAGGAGTAAAAATAAATAAATAAATTTTAGAGATAAAATAAACATAAGGAGTTTTTATTATTTTTCAAAAAAAAAAAATGCAATTGGTGCTATAGCATTAGAGTAATTGCAATTGGGTTCCTATCCTCGTCTGAATATTTCATGTTGAGAGGAATTTAGGTCATATATGTGTAGATAGATTCGTTATAGATTCTTTGATAGTATAATCAGCCATTTTTGTTTGTTTGTATCCAACCACCCCAACTTGATCACCTCTAATTCTATTTAAATCACACTCAAGTTGATAGTGTTTTTGTCAAACTTGGTCACCACTAGTTTATTTTTCCTACTATTTCAGTCCACAAACCTATTACTTTTGAGTCTAATCAAAGTGCAAGATTTGCATAACACAAGCAACTTGTGGTTTTTTATTTTTATAGAAATAAAGTTTAAGGATATAGATATCCTTCAATTAAAAGATTTCTTTATTGATTAATATCTTAAAAGATTTCTTCATATAGATATCCTTCAATTAAAAATAATTTTATTTAAGGTATTATAGAACATTAAATATAAATATTTTTTTTAATAAGAATTTAAACTCTAATTCACGAAAAACTAACCTTTTCTGTTAGTTAATGATTATACTAATTTTAAACTTTTTTTGAAAAATATGCTAATTGATGAATATTAGTAGTTGTTGTTCTTGTTTCTTTAGTGCCTTTAATGGTTTCTATACCCATATGTTCCTTGAATTATTTAAGAGCGGTATTCAAACTCTTATTGTTGAAAAATAAGGAGTGAAATATTATTTTTGTTTCTCATATTTATAATCTTAATTAGTTTTGTTGTTTATAAATTTTATTTGTCACAATTAAAAAATATTCATAATTAATTACAAGGTTAGTGACTTTTTTCTTTAAGTCATCAACATCTAACATTATATTAAATATTAATTAATTTAATTTAAGTCAAATAAAATCACAAAAGCTAGAGATTAGTAATAGTTTAAACTACTAAGGTCCTATTTGGCACACCATACTAAGCTTGATAGGTTAAAGCCTAATAGTATAAAAGCTTCAGAAGATAAAGCTTGATAGGATAAGACTTAATAAAAATTTAATACTATACAATATTTAGTGTGACATTATATAAAATTTTATATTATGTAAAAATTAATCTTTTTAATAAAAATAACTTTGGATCATAGAGTTTTATCTTCCACAATTTTTTTATTGTGAATTTTAATATTTTTAATAACATTAATTAATAATAACTCTTGTTTAATTAATTATATTTTATTTTTAAAATTACAAAAATTAAAAATTTTATTTTTTAATAATACAATTAGGTAGAATAAAAGAGATCATATTATTAATGCGACAATATATTATATTAAGTGAGATTGACTAAAATTGATCATATAAAGTTATTCAATGTAATATATACATTAAACATTGTTTAAAAATAAATTATATAATTTAATTTTAAAAAAATATTATTCAATAAAATATATAAAAAAATTTAAATGTGAGAGGATAAATGACAAAAGTGCTTTAATTACAGGTGTGGGAACCAAAAGTTGGATTGGAAGCAACTCGTGCTTGCTTGCTAGCCACAAACAAAAGCAGCAAGTTTTTTAAATTGAAAATAGCTATTTGTACATTCTATTTTATACATCTATATATATATATATATTTATTGATTTAAGTTTATTTATATAAATAAAATTATAAATTTAAAAAATAAAAATATAAAAGTGAGTTTAAATTAACAAATCTGAAAAGCAAAGGGTAGGTCGGTGTACGGATACGACTAAGATGGTCAAAAGAAGAGCCGTGAATGAAGTTATGAATGATTAGGGACAAATAAAATAAAGCAGCCAGCAGCTGGGATATGGCTGGTGCCAAGCCATGTGATGATGTGGTGGGTTCTGAATTTACATAAAATGTTAAAAGGACAGATATTTTTTTTCATTAAAACAAGGACAGATATTTTTGTGACAACCTGGTACATTTCTAGAGTGTAATACAAGGTTTGTCAGAGAAGGGTCAAACTAAAAAATATTTCGAAAAAGACCCCTTAAGGTCTTACTTGTAATTTCATATTTAGAGAACAGGGAGTAATTATTGTTTTATAAAATAAGGTCGTATTAATGAAAATTTTAATTTGTGTCAAAGGACAAAACCTTTGCAAATAAGAGTTTGAGTACCTTTTTTTTTTTTTTATATTTATCACCCTGGAATCACAATTACTTATTAGTTGAGTAGTTTAAATAATATGTATAAGAATCTTGAAAATCTGAAAATTAGTGTTAAAATTTATTTTTGTAATTCTAAATGTATTATTAGTAACTTTCTCTTCTTAATACATTTTTCCTCTTAAGAAAGAAAAAATAAATTGGTTTTTATCATATTTTACTTGTCATTTTATTTACATATAAGACATTCATATGCTTTTGAAATTTGAATGGTAAATTGTAAATCCCTATGCATTTTTCTTTCTAAATATAAATTTATCTTATAAATGATTTAGAATATGGATATAAATTAATATTTACAATACACTGCAAATATAGATATAAATAATTTTATAAATTCCTATAAATTAAAATTTTCTTACATTGAACAAATTATTATTCTTCAACACATCCTAGTTATTTCGATTACAATATATTTTATGAAAAAAAAAAATTTATTTTCTGCTCATAATTTCGTTTAAAACTCTAATTCTTCACCTTTGGGTTTTTTTTTTTATTCCAAATGACAAAATTACCCTGCATTATTTGACCATAGGGGCAAATATAGTTAGGTTGCAGTCTCCTTCCAAAATTAAAATAATATTATACAGTGTTTGGCGGGTATAATTATTCTGCAGTTGGAAGAGCCACTGAATCAATCTAGTTTTTCGGACACGAGAGAGAGAGAGAGAGAGAGAGAGAGAGAGCGAAAACGTGTGATTTGTGTTTGTGGGGCGAGAAAGAGAGAGACATCGAGAGAAGCATTATCATCGATCTATGCAGGCGACTCCACGCTCGTCGATTCTCAGGCGATATTTCGTGGAGATTGTTTGATCTAAGAAAAAAATAATACAAGGAAAATTGAAGGACACCTAACCTTATGAGCTGGTTTGATAAGCTGCGTTTTTCATCGAATCAAAGCCACTTCAATGTTGGCCTTCTGATTCTGATTTTCTATCATTCATTTCAGCTGGTTTCCAATTTCTTGATTCCTATACACCCTTTAAGGATTCAATCCATTTCCCGTTGAATCCAGATTTCCAAAACCGTTTTTTCTGAATTTTTCATCTCATCAATTCCTCTAAACAAACACCCTTGAAGAACTATATTAAGGTTAGTGGAACGTTTTTGATGGACCCCAAAGAATTATTCTCAACCGATTTGCTGGATGGTTAGTATATTCTGTGTACCTACTTTTAATGTGCTATTAGTTTGTTATATGCATATTTTATGGTTTTTAGCCTCGCTTTTTGCTTGTCTTAGCTTTTTCAGCCTTATATTTTTTATTCTCTGTAAAGATTAGATTTTTCTTCTTTTCTGTTCTTCTAAGTATGACCAGGAAGCTGCTTGTTTATTTGTTAATAAAACAGTGTTCTTAATAAGTCATAGACTTTCTACATAATAATTGTCGTGTTAATGGTTCCAATTGTATGATAAGACCTCTAAAATAGTTTTGGATCTAAATTCTGAAAATAGTCTGTCACATAATTGCTGTGGCTTGAATGCTTGCAACTAGCATATATCTTAGATGGTTACATGACTATGCTGTATGGTTTATTCAAGAGTATCATGGAGTATGTTACATATGTGCACTAGTTCTGTATTTTCTTTTTTGTTTTTTGGATGATCATTTTTGTGGATGCTTAGTAACTTGTAAATTTCACATGCACTTTTTGTAAATCTTTGCAAATGTTTTCACAAGTGCCTGCTGTTTACGATTCTTATTTCTTTTCCTTAATTTGACTTTGATGGGAGAATAGCCTTGGAACTAGGAAGTTCATACTTTAGTTATGGTGACCCTAGCCTCAGTCAACAAGCTACAGGCACACAATCCCGTTCCTTGTTTCTTATACTTTTATTTGTTTCTACCGATCTGACTTCCAAATTTCAAAACTACTACTATGAGAGTTGAAAAAGCATTATAGAAGGAGCTGAAGTTTCACTTAGGTTGGCAGAACCTGAAAATTTTGTTTAGTTTTATTTCTTTATATATGAGAGTTTACTTTTAAAACTCATTTATGTTTTTGTTTTGTTGAGTTCTCTTTCTTTTTATGTGTGAGTTTTCTTTCCCTTCTGATTTTGATGTCCAATGACCAGGTGCTATTGCCATAGAGAGGCAATGCAGACCACTCCCTTCAGTTATTGTTATTGGTGCTGGAATATCAGGGCTTGCTGCTGCACGCACTCTCCATGATGCATCATTTAAGGTGTGATACCTTTTCATCAGACTTCAGTTTTCCATTTTTTTTTAATTAGGTCAGAGGAAGGATTTTCTCTTGTTCTGCTTTGGCTTATTCTCATTTTATGTTTAGGTGACTGTGCTGGAGTCACGTGATAGGCTTGGTGGCCGCATTCATACTGATTATTCATTTGGTTGTCCAGTTGATATGGGAGCCTCATGGTAAGTTCAACTTGTTTTATTGAACTAGTCTCTTCTGGTCCTTTTGTTTCAGACTTGCTTGAAGTTTTGAATACGAGGGGTTTTAAATTCAATGATTCATAAAGTGATGACTTATCTTAGTTTTTCTCTCGTGATTATTTTTCAGGCTACATGGCGTATGCAATGAGAATCCCTTGGCTCCCCTAATACGAGGTCTAGGGCTTACATTATATCGTACTAGTGGTGACAACTCTGTCTTGTATGACCATGATCTGGAAAGGTGATTATCCTGGTTGCAAATCTTCATGTTTCTGCAACTCAGTTACATTCACATATTTACAGATTTTTTATGCTATTCTTAAGACTCATTGTATAGTGTTTCTTTTAGGACTTGGTTGATAGTCTGAACCAATTCTAATAGACTAGTAGAGTCAGATTAAGCTGCTAATTTAAATTTAGATTTTTTTTTCTTTGACAAGAGTAGATAAATTGTGACCTCAATCCAAAATCACCAGCTTCCTTGGAATAATGACTTGATGTATGACTGATTGGAAAATTCTCCTAAAAAATTGATATGCAAAGGGTTTAAGGTTTATGCAGTTATTTGTTTAGGTAATGATTTGTACAGTTTGTTACTTCCTTTGTTACCAAAAAAAAAAAAAACAATGATATATGTGCTTGTGGTTTTTCAATAGTGATGCAGTAAAAGTTAACTTTTGTCATTTTAACGACCTTGTAGCCATAGTAACATCATTTGTCTTTCCAGTTATATGCTTTTTGATATAGATGGTCATCAAGTTCCACAACAGACTGTCATTGAAGTTGGAGAAACTTTTAAGAGAATCCTGGCTGAGGTAATATCTTTTTGAAATATGATTTGTCTTATTTATTTAATTTTTTATCATGAATACATTTAATATCAAATCAAAGGTTTTTCTTTTGACATCTCTAGACGGCAAAAGTGAGAGATGAACATCCAGATGACATGTCTGTTCTCCAAGCAATCTCAGTAGTCTTAGAGAGGCATCCAGAACTAAGGTATTTGATTGATGAGTGATGATTATACACCTGCATTGAGGCTTGAAGTTTCAATCTTTCAGTATTGCTGAAAATTTTTTAATGCAGGCAACAAGGACTTGCTCATAAAGTGCTGCAATGGTACATATGCAGAATGGAAGCTTGGTTTGCTGCAGATGCAGATATGATATCGCTGAAAACCTGGGATCAGGCAAGTGCTATTATATTTTTTTGAACGATAAAATATACTTCTCACCCCCTTAACTTCAACACCTTCTTTGATTTTGTTTTCAAACTTCAAACTAACACCAGGCCCTTGGTTAGATTATTGGTTTGATATTATTAATGAATGATATAATCAACCAGAAATTTGAAAGTTGGTAATTTTATAAAATGAAATAAGTATTATTTTAATTCAAACAGTGTGTTATATAATTTATATGTTATAATTTATGAGCATTAAAAATTATATCAAAACAATAGAATAGAAGATAAATAACTAGAGCTCAAATCAAAAAACTTTTCTTGTTTTTGCAGAGATAAGTAACTTTACATTTCTGTTTGACATATCAAGTGGGATTATGGGACTGGCATAAGCTTCGTCAATTTAGTGTACTGACATTTCATTTGATGTTAAACTTAAGGCTGCTGGAACAATTATTGTAGTTACTAGGTTTAGTTGGATCTAAATTACTAAAATACTCCTTTGGATTGATCCTTATGTTTTGTACATATATAGAAGATCAATTTACGTTTATAATTATTTAATATGCAAAAAAGATACTTACACTGTTGAGGCTGCTAATTATCCTATAGGAGCAAGTGCTCTCTGGTGGTCATGGACTTATGGTGCAGGGATATGATCCTATTATAAAATCTCTTGCAAAAGATATCAATATACGCTTGAACCACAGGTATGAGTGCGAAATTTTATGCATCAGTTATCTGCATAGACAGCATTTCATGATTTAGCAAAGGAAAGTGAAAGATGACTGAGAAATTATTGATAGATTTCCATTAATAAGATTTTACATTTCCTTGTGCCATCTTTTTACATGATCTCGCTCTTTTAAGAATAAGAATACTTCCCTCTTTCCTTTACTCTCTCCTCTCTTTTGGTGGCTATGATGCTAGCTTTCCATCTTTCGTGAAACCTTACCATGTAGGGTGACCAAGATTTCCAGTGGATACAAGGGGGTAATGGTCACAGTTGAGGATGGCAGGAATATTGTTGCTGATGCAGCTATAATAACAGTTCCTCTCGGAATTCTCAAAGCCAATTTAATCGAATTCATACCGAAACTGCCTGATTGGAAGATTGAGGCAATTTCAGACCTTGGTGTGGGCAATGAAAATAAGATTGCCCTGAGATTTGACAGAGTGTTTTGGCCAAATGTGGAGCTCTTGGGCATTGTTGCACCAACTACATATGCTTGTGGCTATTTTCTCAATCTCCACAAAGCAACAGGCCATCCAATTCTTGTATACATGGCTGCAGGAAGGTTTGCATATGACCTTGAAAAGCAATCTAACGACTCAGCTGCTAAATTTGTCATGCTACAACTCAAGAAGATGTTTCCCAATGCATCTGAACCGGTAAGCATAGCTCTTCTGTAGCCTGTTCTGCTCTTTTACCATTTCATATCCTCTAGAATCTGGTTTGCTTGCTGTTGACTGCATTGCAGTTGCTAATGTGGTATGTATGGATTGGTTAGTGTACCATACAACTCCATCTAACAGCTGACAGATTGTCATGTCAGCAATTGTAGGCAATCTGTGTTCCTCGTCTCCACACCCCATCGCAGAAGTCTGAATTATTGTTTTGTTGGACCATTGCAGGTTCAGTATCTGGTGTCGCGTTGGGGAACAGATCCAAATTCTCTTGGATGTTACTCATATGATTTGGTTGGGAAGCCTACTGACGTGTATGACAAGCTTCGTGCCCCCTTGGGTAATCTTTTCTTTGGCGGGGAAGCCGTCAGCGTGGAGCACCAGGGATCTGTGCATGGAGCTTACTCTGCTGGGGTTATGGCTGCAGAAAACTGTGAGAGATATCTCTTGGAGAAACAGGGTTACATGGAGGGGAGTCTGCCTTTAGTCTCTGTTAGGCATGAAATACTTGAAACTACAATACTACCCATTCAGATATCAAGGATGTGAATTAAACACATCTGGTAACTCTGAAAAACAAATGAATTCAAATTCAACTTTCAAAAAACTCATCTCAGTACAATTTATAGTTGCAACTTCCTTAAACATTTGGAAGTTACTACTCTGTCTTGAGCCTAGGAACAATGCCCCATGTGAATATTTTCAGGTGGTATATTTTTATTATGGGACAAAATTTTTTGAAATTCTCTCTTAGGATGGTGATTAATTAAATTATATTTTTTATTTTATATTGATTAATCACTATTTCATGAGACAGTTTAGGATGAGATTGAGGATAGAGTATTTTATCCTAGAACTATCTAGGATGCAATTTCTTAAACAATTGTACAAATACTATTTATTGCAAAACTATACACATAGTGGGGAAAAAGAATCAAACAAGAACAAAGATAACTTATGATTTTCTTTTCAACCATGAGGATGTTCTTAATAATGTGTATTTTAAACACACTCCTCGTATTAAGAAGTGTCTTAAGTATTCCCTATCTATTATTATTATTAGGTGTGAAACTTCATATCAAATATTATTAAATGGTGTTAATTCATTATTATAGGTTTATTTTATTATTTTACTTGAATTTATTCAGTTTAAGTTGACCATAACCAATTTTTTACTAAATATTAACACAGTTATTTTTTTAAGATTTAAATTTAAAATTTTTAATTAAATTAACTTGTCACACCATTATTTATTATCTTGTTTTATCAAACAACTTTTTTTATTTATTTATTTATAAGTATTCACATCTCACATAATAAATAAGATTAATTTTATTTAAGATAAAAAATAATTAATTTTTTTTAACGAGTCACCCTTAAATTTTATTTATTTATTAATTAAATTACATTTTATTAAAACTGACATTAAATTTTTAATAAAATATTTCATTATATAAATTATATTTTAATAATTATAACTTATTTTTTAAGTTATATAAATTATACAAATCTCGATTATATCCCAACTGTTCATAATATAAGATCAAGCATGAATAACGGTCAGTCAAATTCTCTTTATAACGTTCAGTTTAATCCACAAAAATCAAAGTCAATTGAGTTGGAATCTAGCTGCCAATCAAGGTGGAGCCGCAGCGAACGCGAAGCAAAACATTTTTTTAAAAAATAAAAAAATAAAAAAAAGTCATATGACATAAAACAAATAAAAGGAACACGTTTACGCGCAGCCACCACCACCGTAAGCCAAAAGCATAGAATTCTGAGAGAGAAAGAGAAAGAGACTTTGCTTTGGCTCTTACTTTGTCTTACCTTGAGGGTATTCTGTACAGATTTACCTTCAACCCTCAAAACCTCTGTAAATTTCTCTTCAATCGCTTACTTGTCTCTTCCTTTTTTTCTCATTGAATAATCAATTCATCTAATCCACTTCCATGGCTACGATCGGGCACAACAATCTCAATGCCAAATTGGTAACTCTAGTTTGATTGCCTTTTTTGATGTGGGTTTTGGGTGATCATACTAATCTGATCTTGTTTAAATCAGGTTCTCCTTGGGGACATGGGTGCCGGAAAATCTAGTCTTGTTTTGCGCTTTGTGAAGGGTCAATTTCTCGAATTTCAGGTTATTTTCATTGTGTGATTCCTTAGTTTAATTCATTATTGCTTGTGTTGAAAGAGGTGTTTTTGTTTCTGTACCTGATTTTCCCGTATAAATTAGTTATTATGAAAATTTTCCCTGAATTTGATGTAGGCAGTTGTGGTGGCATATTGACTTTATCTAGTTCATTTCTGTCTCGATATTAAACCATGTTTTAGAAAAAAGAAAAAGAAAAATTAGTTGGAGAACTAAATTTTTTTAGCTTAGTTGCTACTAAGCCAATAGAAACAGAGTTCGACTGTTTCTAATTAAATGTTTCTAAAGCCTGTAACCAATAAGATGAGATAAATTTCAGCTGATCACTGTTGCATGTTGACAGTTTTGGGTTTGAGAGCTGCTATGTTGTGTCAATCCTAAAACTAACCTTGGCAATCAAGTTGCTGAATTTATTTTTTGGATTGTGGCTGTAGGAATCAACAATAGGAGCGGCATTCTTTTCACAGACATTGGCAGTAAATGATGCCACAGTGAAATTTGAGATTTGGGACACAGCTGGACAAGAGAGGTACCATAGCTTGGCTCCCATGTACTACAGAGGTGCTGCTGCTGCTATCATTGTCTATGACATTACAAGCATGGTAGGATGTCTTTCCCTATGAATATTACCAAATATGTATAAAAATAGTAAAGATTTTATTATCTATTAATCAGCTGTTTTTGGCATGGATTTGTTGTTAGATCCCTTTCTTGTTTGTATGGTATACCAAACATTTAATCTCCATAGTGTTTGCAGTAAAACTATAGGGTTTAAAAGAAGGACTGCTATCCTATTTGTGCAGCTTAGTTGGTGTTGGAGAAAATTAGAATGGAGAGTTGAGCATTCGTGGTGGTCAATTAAGATATCCTATTCAACTGTTCACTAGTGTGCCTTGGCTGGAGATCTGTGATTGTTCCTTTCTAGTAATTTGTAAAAAAAACTTCATACAGCACATTTCAGAATGATATTTTATTTTTCTCATATGGACGTGTCTTTATTGTTACCCATGTTATCATTTCTTAAAATTAATCTGATTGTACCAAATACATGTATCTAAGGTTCTGTGAATAAAAGCCGTTTAGATGTAATTTGGTAAGTATGTGTATGCAGATATTGAGCCCATTTATGAGTGAAAAGGGTTGAAAATTGAGTAAAGCCGGTCAAATACTAAGTTTTGCATGAAAATATAGGGACCCAATCAACTAACAGGGTTAAGCATTGTACTTCTGTTTTTAATGAGGTCGCATAGTTAATGATACATTCTATTATATTTACAGGATTCATTTACTCGAGCTAAGAAGTGGGTACAAGAGCTTCAAAAGCAAGGTATTGAAGTGTTCCTTTCCTTGTTCCTTTATTGCTTTTTCTCCTTTTTCTTTGTCCATTCCTCAGATGATCAAGAGTCACATTGTAAGGCCATGGGTTACAGCAGGTTCAATGTGCATGCGAGAATAGAAAATGCATTTGGAAATTATGTTTCGGGAACTTCTCTTCTGCTATTAACTGTTAAATAAAATCCTAAAGAGTCGTGCCATTTTAAAATAGGAGAATGCAAATATGCGGGGAAATACACATTGAAAGTTGTTGGCTTGTTGGTCTTTGCCCAATAATAAACAATTACCCAACTAAGGTAAGGAGGGAATGGGATGTGGAGAAAAAGAAGAGGAAGTGAGAGAGACAGAGAAACAAAGAAAGAACTCATCTATGTTCAACGAACTGCTTCGGTCTTATATAAGATTGAAAAAAAAAAAAAAAAAAAAAAGAAGACCAAAAGATTTTGAAATTCATTTGTATTTGTTTTTAATACACTGGTTTTGGGTTACAGATTTTAAATCTGAGGGCCTGATATTTTGATTTCGTCTTTATCTTTTGAAACTAAAAACTTGTCTTTTAACAAACAGAAATGAAGCATGCATTAAAGTTCTTATCATTTTGGTAAAAACAGCAGGAGAGAATGACTTTCTTCACTAGAATTTTGTGAAAGCAGTTAGGGAGTTTCTAGTATCTTTTCCAGGAACACCAATTGAACTTTGTTATATTTATTCACATATGTTGCTAGAAGAATTCAGCCACCACTAAACTTCCAAAGTTCCATGTATATTCTAGATAAATAAATATATTGTCTGTGTTAGGAAAATAGGGGTTTATCATTGCAATGGTGAGCTACTTTTGATTACCCACTCCCTGTGAATATAACGCTCATTTTATTCTTTTGTGTTGTTTTCACTCGTCAGAGTTACTTCAATTACATAACTACATTTTCAAATTATGCACTCATTTTGGAGTTGTTACAGGGAATCCTAACATGGTCATGGCTCTTGCTGGTAACAAAGCTGATTTGGAAGATAAGAGAAAAGTGACAGCCGATGTAAGTTTGATTATCTGATCACTTCTCTATGTTATCAGTGGCTTTTGAGCTAGATTAAATTATAGTCTTCTACTCTAAACTAGCATAATCCTTTCTTAGTTGGTTCACCATGATTGGAACTATCATTTTAGCTTCTTAGCGCTGAATTATATTTTCTTTGTCATTGATTGACAGATTCTTTTTCTGTTTTTTCACTTTTGATTTTATTTCCTTTCTAAGATTTTTTTTTTTTTTTTTTTGGCCTTCTAAAAGGGATATTGTCACATATATGAATCTTTGTAGTGAAATGAGTTTTGAGGTTGTTACTAAATTTAATGCAAAGGGCTCTTCTTCTGTCCCCTGCAACTTGACAACCACAATAAAATTGGTTTTTAAGTTAGTCTTGCACTGCTAGAATAATAATTTATGCCTTCATATATGAAACCTTAACATATTCCAAAACAGTTTTGACATTAAAACACTATGATGAATGTGATTTTATCTTGTGGAGCGACTGTACCTTGTTATTCTTCTACTATTCCAAAATCTAATTTTGACGTTAAAACTGCTCTAATATGTCATTTAATGTAGTAGCATGTTCTTTTGTTCTTATTTATGATTTGATTAGTTTCTTGTTTCTTTGTTTTATTCCTATTTTTGTAAGCCCTATTAAATATATTGCACAATAGCATCTATTAGAACAACCAGCTTATGAGTTTTGATTCACTGGCTTTGCAGGAGGCACGTGCGTATGCTGAGGAAAATGGCCTCTTTTTCATGGAGACCTCTGCGAAAACTGCAACGAATGTAAATGATATATTTTATGAAATAGGTAGGAACCCATTCCCATTATACACCTTCTGTGCTTCTAGATGAGTACTATTAGCAATGTTGCTTTTATGGTTGTATTTTTAAATTTCATTAATCAAATTGCAATGGGAAAAATAACAACGGGATAATAGTTAAATCCAACTGGGAATAGATGTTTTTGTATCGTGGGTTACTAGGTTACAGAAAACATACAATAGAATGTTCAATTCTCAGCAATATGCCTTCGTAACTAGTCATTTGATCTCTCTGAGGCTCTTTGATATATATATATATATATATATAGTTTGGACTGTCACTGGCTAAGGCCTTAGTGTTTATACAAATGAAGGGCCTCTTCAAATTTTTGCCTTTACCTTTTTTCATCCACTTATTATATTTCATTGCAACATTCATGGACAAGTTTTCTTCTATTCCTAGGTAGCTTCCTGTTGTTTTGCAATTTTCTCATGTGTCATGATTTTTTATTCATTGAGGTTATATCTGTCTAAGCTCATGACCTTCCGAAAGCATATAAACTGGTCCATAATGAGTTGTTTTGCTGATTATATTATTTATACATGTTTGTAAACTGTGTGGTTTGTGTCATAAACTTCTGAATGTGGTTAGGTTGTTGACTTACAATTGCTTATGTGAACCACAGCTAAGAGGTTACCTAGGGCTCAGCCTGCGCAAAACCCAGCAGGAATGGTTCTTGTGGATAGACCCGCCGAAGCATCCAGAGCTGCATCATGCTGTTCATAAGTATAATGGGCTGTCTTATCTTTTCTTCCTTATTTAAACCCTTGTTTTCTGTAGTTTGTCTGTATTACACACTGCTGTTGGAGTTGGAGATGCAACAAGTGTATGGCCTGCCTGTGTCATGGATGCAAAATATATCATCGCATATATACTTTCGATGTGGGGTTAATTTGTTGAGCACATGGGGTGAAATGCATGAAAGTGTAAGCTCGCTGCTATATTTTCTAAACAAAGTTAGTTATCCTATATGCATTTCTCATTTTGAGCTTTTAAGGTGTTGTCAATTAAGGTAGAAAGGAAAAAAAAAAACAAAATTGTTTCTCTGGTTTCTTTTTTGTTGATGCTGAATAGCCACTGTTTCTATGAACAAACTAGTTGAAACTGCATGTGCGTGGAATTTGGATTTGCTGCATTCAGTGACTATGAGGAGGCGTTGCAGATCATCTACGTGCTCAGATTGAGTCACATCATGTTGTTGTCAGATTATGCATGGGTGACTTAGCTTAATCCAAGCTCTTGATGATGACGAACAATTTGAATTTGTTAGTGGCTCATGTAGTCACTACAGTTAATAAATAATGGTTTAAATTCATAGTAAAAATGGATTCAGATTTATAATGACTAACCAAAAAGAATCTGAATTGACGTGGTTGTGCCCAGAGACAAAACTTGCATCTAAAGGCAATACAAATGGTTGAGAATTGAGATGCTTTGTTTTGAAGGCAGATTTGTTTGTGGACTTGAAAGTTGAAGGCAGCGAATGAAACAACCAAACAGAAGGAAATCCCCCACTTGACCATGTGAGCCAAGTGATTGGTCCTTCTGGCATATGAGGGACTGACATTAGTAAAAGATGGATAGGACAGCACTATCATTACTTTAATTTTGTGGGCGAGAATTTTATTTTGGTTCAAAATTTTAAGATATAAATTACTTATAAAATGCAACAATGATTTGATGGAATTTATTTATTATTATAATGGATTTTAGTAGAGTTATTTACTAAAATGAATTTAGTTTAAACTTATTTAAAAAATGAGTTTTTTTCTAATAAAATATTACTAAAAAGTCAAATAAATTGGTCCAAATGCCATGCTGGTTGGCTCTTGACTGAATTATTGGCATTCTGACTTCACATGTGACAAAACTATATGAATTGGTGTCTTTGTCGGTGTACTTTGACTCATTTAATTTGTATATCATGATTTCAAAAAATAATACTTCATAAAAAAAAAAAAATAGACTCGTTTTTTTGAATAATTTTGTATAAAAAACCATAATAGTCAAAAAAAAATAAAAAAGAAATTCCCAATTTGACGTAGAAAAACATATCAAATTTGCATGTTGACACATACTGAGTAAATCGTATAATGACACCAGAATCAATATGCAGTTCCTGTTGAACTTTACCACATTAAAATTGATTATCTTATTTTTTAATTTATTTTACTCTTATTTTTTATGATTATTAAAATAAAATATATAAATTTATAATATAACAGTCTATTTTATATGTTTTTATTAATTTATTATATTAAAATAATGTATAAAATAATAAATTTAGTCTTATTAATATAAAGCAACGATGTCACTCATTCCAAGAAAATAGGTAAAATAGTATGGAGAAGATATGTTATCTTATTTTGATATCACGTTTTTTTTTTTATTGTGATTAATAAAAAAATTATAAAATAATATTATATAATAAATAATTTTAATTGTTTAAATGAATTACAACCATAAATAAGACAAATTTACTCCAACCATAAAAGTAGGATAGTATTAGCCTCATTTTGTTGGCTAAACTGTTAGCACATTTCTTGGTACAGAACTTTTGTTAGACATCACTTAAAGTTGCAATGTCTACATCTCTTTCTTTTTGCTATTTTAACCTTTTCAAGATGTTTTTTTTTCTATATACAATGCTTGATTATGTCCCACAAAAATTTTGCATTATTTGTGTCATCTCATCTCAATTGCATATATGGTCTGTTTTTCATTATGCTTCAATCTTTCATTTTTGCCAATAATTTCATCTTCTAAGGACACAAGCCTCATGCCTGCCATTAAATCTGTCACTCATCTCATCACTATCAACATCACCATGGCCATAGTCTTCTTTGGCAAATTGCTATCCATTTTTATTTTGGGAAAATTTGCCGACACACGTGGTTCGACTGGTAGGGATAACATTTTATATTTTAAAAGAATGTAAATTTAAATTTCTTTGTTGATATAAGAATTTTATTAATGAATAATTTATAAAAAAAAAATTATAAACATTTTTTTACAAATCCCAAGACCCAATAGGCATAAACTTTTACTTATAACAAAATATATATATATATATAATTTAAGAAAATTTATGGTGTGATTTTAGAGATTTTGAAAAATACAATAATAATAATTCTATGTATAAACGTGCATTTAAACATCAAATACTAACTTGTATCCATTATTTATCACATGCAAATGCAAATCACATGACACTTTAAAAAATTTTAAAAATAAAAGGGCAAAACGACAACGGCACTGGCCCTCTCCTCTTCTCCTTTGTACGACATTTCCTTGAACACCTGTGGAATAGGACGAATTGTTGGGTTAAACAGAAGAAACCTAAACCTTTCAGCTTTTTGGCTCTATTTATTACTGCATAGTCTACGTTTTATATCTGACCTTCATATTCTTTTCACATTACAGCTGTTATATATATAAATAAAAAATATAATTACAGAAGAGCTGATGCTACGAAAAAAATGACAAGCGTCACAGTTGTAAGGGAATTGAGAAGTGAGGGTAAGGGCCATATTTCCATCCACGTGAATATGCTCTCATCGTCAAGACAAATGTACATTCATATACAGGTCCCATCTCATCTATCATTGTCAAGACAAACTATCAAAATCGTGAGAATTTAATAATAAAATAGAAGCAAGTAACACCTTTTTCACACTATATGTACACAATTTTTATTTTTATTTTTTTATGTTAACACAAACTGCTATCAAATTGTGGTGCTGTTTGGCTCCAACAGGATAGGATTAATAGGTAACTAATTGATAATTTTTTTAATTAAAGACGAGACGTAGCGAAAATCTGCTCGCCATAACCACCGATCTGTTGTCTGACTTGGTTACCCTTTCCATTATTGGATTCCAGATTCTGGGCTAAACCCTTTGCCATGACCCTCAGTTCAAACTTCTGAATCTTCCCAGTTGAAGTCTTTGGCAACTCTGGCAAGAACTTCGCCATCTTTGGAACCATGAAGTGTGCCATATTTTTCCTGCAATAGCGAAGGATTTCTGCTTCAGTAACTTCATCTTCTTCTTCTGTTTTCCCTTGTGGGTTCTTCTTCAATGCGAGAAAAGCACATGGGCTCTCTCCCCATTTTGGGTGTGGCATTGCCACCACTGCAGCTTCCAACACCCTTGCGTGCCTATAAAGCACAGATTCAACTTCTACACTGCTTATATTTTCCCCTCCTGAAATGATCACATCTTTGGATCTATCTTTGATTTCCAAATACCCATCTGGGTGTATAACCCCAACATCCCCAGTTTGAAACCAGCCATTTCTAAAGGCTTTGGAAGTAGCTTGAGGGTCTTTATAATACCCTTTCATTATCCCACTTCCCCTTATCATAATCTCCCCCATTGTTTTCCCATCTCTTGGTACACTTTCCATTGTGTCCAAACTCTTCACATCCACATCTTCAAGTGTCACTATGCTAACCCCTTGACGGGCTTTTAACTTTGCTTGCTCCTGGTTTGGTAAGTGGTCCCAATTTTTCTGCCACTCACACACAAGTGCTGGCCCTGTTGCCTCAGTTAGGCCATACCCATGTGTGACATGAAACCCAAGTGATTCAATCTTCTCCAAAATAGACGCCGGAGGCGGAGCGCCTCCGGTGAATATCTCCACTGGCGGACTAATCTCCCGCCGGTCGCCCGGCTTGGCTTCTAAGATGATGTTCAACACAATGGGAGCACAGCACATGTGAGTCACATTATGCAGGGCTATGTTTCTGTATATCTCGTGGGCTAGGCAGTTTCTGAGGCAAACGTTGGTGCCACCACGTGCAGCCATGCCCCATGTGAAGGTCCAGCCATTGCAGTGGAACATGGGCAGTGTCCAGAGGTAAACAGGCTCAGTGCCCATTCCCCACTCAAGAATTAGACTCAGGGTGTTGAGGTAGGCTCCTCTGTGGCTGCAAACCACTCCTTTTGGTGCTGAGGTTGTTCCTGAAGTGTAATTCAGAGCAATTGCATCCCATTCATCATCAATTTCAATTGGGACTAAATTTGGGTCACCTTTGTAAACCAGTTGCTCGTATTCCAGCTCGCCGAGCTGGATTCCAGTGGGTGAGTTTATGTCATCAATCACAATGACTAATGGCAAAGATGAGTAGTTGTAGTGCTGCAGATCACTTTTCTGCGCACCCTTTTGAAAGTTGTGATCACCCATGAGCAATCCCAGAGCTTCTCTTGCCTTTGGAACATACTCATAGTCCACAAAGAGCACTTTGGCTTCAGAGTGACTTAGAATGGTAGCTATGGTTTTTGCATCAAGGCGAATGTTGATGGTGTTGAGCACAGCACCAGCCATAGGCGCAGCAAAATGCATCTCATACATTGCTGGAATGTTAGGGGCCAACACGGATACCTGTACCACAACACAAAACCAATCTTAACTCATCAATCATCAAGGCTATGTAACCAGTTTTACTACAGTAAAAAATTAATACAGTTAATAAAATTGTCATTACAACATGTTATGAGACATTGAATAGTGCAAAACTACGTGTTGCCACGTCATCTAATGGGTTACAATATGTTAACTGCACTAACGTAGGTTTTACATCGCTACATCAATGTTTGCATCAACATCGCTAATGGATTGTTACACTTACAACATCATTCTTGGCAATATTGAGAGCACGGAGAGAGGAAGCAACACGGCGGCACCGGTCGTAGGTTTGCAGCCATGTGAAACGTGTTCCTTCACAGATCACAGAGGGACGGTTGGCATAGCAATGAGCAGCTCTTTTCAAGAACGTTAGAGGGGAGAGTGCAATGTAGTTTGCTTTGCATTTTGGAAGCTTATCCATTTGAGGGTGGACTTGGGATTCAGTTGCAGCAGTGATCGATGGCTCTGAAAGGAAACAGAAACAGAAACAGAAACAGAGACAGAAAATGAAAAGGGCACAGAGAGAGACGGGGAAAGAGCTTTTTGTGGTTGTGAATGAGAGGGATGCATCTTATGGAGATTCTTATGGGTTTATATAGGAGATATTGGTAGTGTCGTCTTGTGTTAGGGAAAAATAAAATTTAGGTTTGATAACTATATATAATTGTCCAACTTTTTGTCTTATTTATTTATTTGGTTTTATTGAGTTTTGATTATTCGAAAAACTATAAAATGGTATTATAAATATTGTATATTGAATTATATATATATGTTGTAAGCTAAGGTTAGAAAACTATATATGTTTCCCATTCTTCTATATTGTTTAATTAATCTTCACAATCTAATTGTTGTAAGACTTTAGAAGTTTCATTATTAAAATTTATCTTCAATTGTTTATGACCATTTCTTTTTAATTTTTTGTTCATTAATTTTAATTAAAACAAATGTTTGAGTTTTTAAGTATTTAACATAATTGAGACATTTCTTTTAAAAAAAAAAGATTTATATCAAAAGTTAAAAAGAAATTCTTCTAATGTAAAATGTCATAACTAGAATTGGGTTGTCATAATCTTAGGATATTTAAGTGATATCGTTCAAGGCTCCACATATTTGGCAATTATACATAGATCATATAACGTTTAATATAGAATCATTGTATGCACTGTTTTTTATGTTGAACTCAAAATTATCTAAGGTTAACAGATTTGTTGGCATTACTAACAATTTTTCAGAGTTATTTTTGTTAATATAAGATAGGAATCATGACAAATTTTTTTATTATTTAAGTTATGTAATGATTAAAATCATTTTAAAAAAAGATTACTCCAAACTTTAGAGATTTTGATTAGAAACTCAATACTTGTGAACTTTTAAAATTGTTCCAACTTGTAGAGTTCATAATCAATAAAACTCAATTTAGTTGAGTTATTAAAATAATAATTATGGCACTTGTTATTATTGAGAACATAATTAAGTGTAGTATTTGTTTAATTATTTATAAGTTATTTTTTAAAGGTTACGTATCTCAATAAATATAGCAGTGTTTATCTATTTATTTTTTTAACACAAAATTGGTTGATTTGATTTGAAAAAAATAATATTATCTTTAAATAAAGTAGGAGTAATTTGTAATAAATAAAAGTAGTGTTTTCAACACTTATATTATTATATTTTTATAATTTTGTTAATCCATTTAAAATAAAATAATTTAATCTAAAGGTAACTTAGATACGTTGTGAAAGAGAGGTTCATAGAAAATGAAAGTTGCTTATGAGAGGAAGTTTGAATACATGACTCTTGAAAATTGACCTTATTTTAAAATTTAGATGCCAACAAACCATGTCATGTTGCACGTTGAAAATTGAGATGTATAATATCATTATTCTCAAGTTTTAATATTTGAGAGAAAAAAATTGCAAATTTTGATGACATAGTTTCTAAGAAAGTTCTTTTGTCTTTTAAAAATTTTATTTATTTATTTATTTTTTGTAGGTTTGATCCTTTGATTTCATGAATACTATCTAGACCTTTTACCCCTAAAAGGCACTTAGGACTTTCGAAGAAAATTCTTATCAAATTGGATAAAATAACTAAAATATCTCTAAGCATTGTGTAATTATTGAATAAAATATATTATTATTTTGTTTAGCTCTTGATTATTATATTCAAACATAAATCAAATAAGAGCATAAAACCAAGAAATATTTGAGAAGTTGGGTTGGCAATCTACAAAATTCCTTGTAGTTCTTTCTATCAATGGCCAAAAAAAATAAAAAATCAAGAAACATCTTGACATATTTTTATGAGATAAATATCTCCATGCTTAATTTTTATTAGAATCTTCATATTTAATTTTATTCCATGTGACAAATATTTCCTTAAAAACACTTAATTCTAAAACGTTTTATTTATGTATTTTTAATATTTTTTTGCATCAAGAATAGTGTGATAATATTAAAAGCCATTGGTAAGGCAGAAAAGGACATAATATCTATATATATAGTAACTTGCTACAAACTACAAACTACAAAAAATCTTAATGCACTCACCACAAATATACCAATTATCATTTGATCAAAGTCAAATAAAGTATGCATGAAAGCAATCACTCAACAACTTCTAGTTAGAATTTTTGTTTCCTCTCACCCCTACCAATACTTTCCATTTTTTCCAATGGTCCTTCTCATAAACTTCTTTCAAAAAAGAAGGGGAAGAGAACAAAGAAACTTTTTGGGTGGGATTTTTTTTTTCTTTTTAATTTACATTTAGGGTTTTATACATCTCTAATTTTTGTTAAAAAAGTAATAATCGATAAATCTCATATAATAAAATCAATTTTAAAATTTTAAACTCAACGTCTTTATTTTAAAATATAGCTTAACTTGCTTTCATTGTATTAATATGATTCTATACTATAGGTGAGTATTAATAAAATTTACAATATGGTTCGAGTGTAAAACATACTTAAAAATAATTTTTTAATTTCATAAAATATATTTACGAGAATATAACTATATAATTAAAATACCTTATTTGTTAAATTCTCTTTTTTAACATAATTGAACTTGGAGAAATGAGGAAAAAAGTAATATATGAATATGAATGAGTCAGCAGACCCAACCACTGTCCTCTTGTCGTGTCTATTTATGCGATCGTTTTCCTCTTCATTATTTTGCTCAGTGGTGTACCCTCTCATCATGAACCACAAAATCATTGTGATAATTTTCTTTTGACATCGGAATTGGGCGTGAATATTCCATTACAATCCCAATAAAAATAAAGGACAAAAACATTTTATATATATATATATATATTTTCACGTTACGTCAATTTAAAAAAAATTATATTTTAAATTATACAAAATAAATTTTTATATTTTAAATTCAAAATAAAAATAAACTTTTAAATATTTTAATAAAATTTGATTTAATTTTTAATTTTATTTTATCTATTTTAAAAATTATTTTTTAAAATAAATTCATCTGTAAAGAGGAAAAAACAAAAAGGAATTTTTCTTTTTTCAAAATAAAGTCAAGTAAAACGTGGCCACATATTTCCAATTCAACTAAGTCAATTATTAAAGAAGGTATTGTTAAGTTTGGACTGTAGTGATGTTTCTTGTACCTTTTATGTGCCAGAATATAAGAAATTTATGTAGTTTTTGTTTTTTAAAAAAATTTAAGGTGAAGAGATTATATTTTAATCTCACACAAAAAAAAAATCGATAAATATTTATAAAGAAATTACATTTTTCTGATCTTAAAAAAGCAAATAAAAGCTCAAATTTATAACCTCTAAAGACTTGAATATATAAATTTTTGGCTGCAAAGTGATATATTATAGGTAGCTTAAAAAAATATCTTGAAGGAATTCACAAGAAATATTTCAGATTGTATATGCTTTCCTTCAAAAAAGTTATTAATTTGTGTTTCCATTAATGATGGACCTAAAGCCATCTACCACGATGATAGTGTCTGGTTGGATTTCTCTGTTTTTAAAATAGATACATATGTAGTTGGTAGCTTGGAATAGATTGCCAAGGTAAAGAATATCTATCATAAGTTTGTTGAAATCATTAATCAACTTCGTTTTTTTTTTTTTTTTTAATATTTTACTATATGTGTAATTTAGCATTAATCACAACCAAATTTTTTTCTATATACATAACTAGAAATTAAACTTTAATTAATGAGATAAAATTTTCTGTTCTTAATAATATTCTGTGATTGGTTTGCTTTTAATAAAATAATACAAGTTGACTAATTATTGCTAATTTTGTTCCCTTATCAACAAGTTAAAAAGACTCAACTATCTAATAATTGTGTTAAAATTTATTGATTAATTGACATAACTATTTTTAAATATTGGGTGAGCTCACTAATTTTTCTTTTGTACATTGATTTGAAAAATAATTAATAGTTAGTTGAAATAGCGTATCAATCAAAATACTCCATGTTTGTTATAATTCCATACATCACGCTAGATAGATATCATATTCATGAATGACATGCCATGTAACGTGTGTCACCAATATTTTTAAGATATTATGTATATTTTTTATTTTAAGTGACTAAACATTTTGATATTCCTTTTCTTTTGTCATGTATAGAAAAGAAGGGACTATATATAGAAATTTTAATATATGACTTTCCAAGGATAAAAACTGAAGTGAAAAAAACTCAAAGCACTTTGCATGGGGATGGAGACCATAAGTCAATCTTACTCTTTCAACTTTTTGATATTCAACAACATTAAAATTATACTAAGTCTTACTTAAATTGAACGGGGGAAGTAGTATTACTGTTTTCTAACGGAGTGGCTATAATAATAAGAGATAAAATCTTTCATTTCACTTTATATTTTATAAAATTGTGGTTAATTAAAATATTATAAAATAATATTGTAAGTTGCATTAATGTATTAAAACTACATTTCTAACTAATCATAACCTTATAGATCTTGCATGGTGATCACCAAATCAAAAATGTACAAAGAGTACTTATGTCTTATTCCATATATCAAAAGAAAATTATAGAGTGCAAATAGAATATGAATAAAATGTAATGATGATTTCATTCTATAATTTTGTAGCTCATAAAATGGAATGTGAAATAGAATATAGTTTTAAAAATAGTAAATAAACAAAGTATATCAAAGAGAGTAAATTTAAAAAAAAAATGTTGATTCAAAGAAACATGAAATTAACAATCTCACCTATATTAATTTCTATTTCTTTGAAATCAAGCTTAGAAAAGAATTTATATTCGATTTTTTTTATTAAATACTAAACATAAGAATGCTCATTCTATAAAATAGAGAAAATATCAGAATTGTCTATAAAATAGGTTCTTTTTTTCTTCGGTGCTACTCACTTCACTTGAATGAATGGCACAAAGTCTTGTAAAATGACGTTGTTTGTAAATATTTTTATAAATTATTTATCAACAAGATTTTCACATCAATAATAAAATTTAAACTTAACTTAAAAACTTGAACTCCCGTTTTTTTTTTTTTTTTGCGAAATGGATTTTATCATTATTTCTTATTCTTTCATTTTTTTTTTAATATCCTATGATATTCCAATAGAGCTCTGGAAACCAAGTTTGGGCCTAGCTAACTGATAAATGAGGCCCATATTTGAGGATGGGCCTAGCATACTTAATAAGCACTACAAATCTTTATTAGTAAAAGAGAAGTCCTATAATTTAATAGTATAACTCATATAACTCAATGTAAATCAAGATAGGATAAAGGTCAACTGTTAGCAAAGTAAAACATTTTTGTCTTTTTACTTGCCAGGTGAAATTTTATTTTATTTTTTACATATATATATATATATATTCTATTTTTATCTATTTTAATTTAATTTTTAAGTTTTAAATTTTAAACTCAAATTATATGCTTAGAGAGAAGAGTGATAAGATTTCCTTTATTTTCTAGCAAGATACATCAGTTTTTACAACTTGAAATCAAAAATTAAATCTATTTTTTAGTTTTAAAAAATAAATTTAAATAATTTTAAAAATAAGTAAAAAAAAAAAAAAATTCCTCTTTTAGTTTGGAAACTAAACCTAATTTTTTTAGTTTGGAAAACTCCACTTTAGATATATTTAAAAACTAAGAGGGCGTAAGTTAATTTCTTGTTAGAAATGGCAATTTAAACCAAAAAAAAAAAAAAAAACAATTATGAAAATTAAGAATTGGATCCTATTTCTTTCATGGCCACCAATCCATGATAGGCCCAAACAAAAATAATAATTTAAAAGAATAAATGAATAAAAGATGATATTAAAATAACCTACCACTCTTTCTTTCTTTCTTTTTTTTTTTCTTTTTTTTTTTTTTAAAAAGTGATATACATACATACATATATATATATATATATATATATATATATATATATATATATATATATATATATATATATATTGTGTATTTACTATTGTAAAGTGAAAAGAGGTTTCTATATGAAAACATCTCTATCTTTATCTGTCAAATCTTATCTCATTTTTTTTTTCCTCTCAAATGAATTTTTCAATATAAATGTTAGTTATAAAATTTATTATTTTTTGGATGGAGTGTATAATTATTTATTTTTCATATGTTTGACTAAAAAATTACCATAAAAATCTAAAAAAATAATTTTATTTACTTAACATAAAATATATTATTTCACATTTTAGTTCAGTAATTAAAACTTTATTTTTTTTAATGAAATTGTAGCTTTATTTTTTTAGTAAGAAAGAGAAACATGATTAAGCAATTTAAGAGATATTTTTTATTGATTTAATTTAGTCTATATCCCAATTGTTACCTCAATAAATTATGATATAAAAATTTATATTTATAAATAATTGGAGGCTTCAACTTGATTCGTCGTATATAAGATTTTATCTTATTCAACTCAATCAATTGTTTGTCATTAATAAATTTGAGTGCAAAATAGATGCTTCTTAAAATAATTACAAAATATTTTATTTGAATACGTAAATAATTTCTTTATTTTTTTTAAGTAGAGGTTAGTTAGTATAATGGAAAATCCCTTTTCGTATTCTTGTATAAATTTATAAATAAAAAAAAAATTGAACAAAATAAAAGCCATCGTAGGTTAACTCTTCTGTTGGAATTGGCCTGAGGGAGAAAAGAAGATAGCGAGAGAAAAGGGGAAGATGAGGATCTTCGGAAAACACGTGTTTCCGCGGCAAATCATAGTCTTCGCTTCTGGGTTCGCACGTGCAACTCTCTTCATTCTCCATTCTAACTCTGATTCTGATTTCGATTCATAGCTCAAAGCTGATATTTCTGTAAAAATTTTTATTTTTAATTTAATTCTTGAATTGCAAACAGGGTTTTGTTCTTGGCGGCGACAACCTACGATGTTCACAGATCCATCAAGAACAACCAAACACCCCCTTCCAAGGAGCAGCTCGAAGCTCTTCAGGAATACATCAACTCCCGTCGCCGCTCTCCTTGAACTCAATCCACCGCCCACAGCTCGCCACGTCATCACTACAAGTGACAAATATCCTGAGAGAATATGAGTTTAGAGAGAGAGATCAGAGAGAATGTATACTAATATTTTATTTTTTATTGTAATAAAAAGTAATGAATTTACTAAATAATATTATTTATCGTAATCATGCTATTTATATACATATTTTGTGTATATTCACTTTCACTTTCTTTTGTATTTTTTATTTTTATATCTACAATTATATATAACTATCATTTCCCTTACCATAACTCTCCATCTTTTTTTTTTTTTAAAAGAAAATTTCCCTAATTTTTTTTATGAAATATATTTATATATGATATATAATATACCAAAAATAAATAGGCATAAATGCCCTCATAGATCTTATAAATAACACCTTAGGCCTCTTTCTTGAATGGGGTCAAATTTTTTTTATATATTTATATTTATATATATTGTATACTTAGAAATAGACATGTAAAGAATGATTATAAGGTACAATCACCTTTATATCACTTGTAGCCACTTTAAATTGTGTACACTAGTGTGTGTTCCCACACAACGTGTGAGCACAATTTTTTTTTCTTTTTTTAAGTATATATTTTTTTATCTCTTTTATTTTTTATTTATAATTTAATTTTTATATTATAACTAAAAAAGTAACTTTACGTAAAATTTGAGAGTATAATTTTGAGTGGGTAAATAGTTTTTCTCAAACTATATTGGATGATTTCATTACTAGCATGGGCCCACATTACTATTTTGGTATGCAAAGACAATAGAAAAGAATGACCAAAACTCAAACTTTTGAAGGGAAAAATCAAAATAATGGTAATCTCAAATTCACTGTAGTTTCCATAAAAATGTCTTGACACATATAAAGGTATAGATAGAGTTAAAAAAATAATTGAAGTTATAAAAATAGATTTTACGGGTAATCTCAAATTCACTATGTAGTTGGCTTTATATAGTGAAAGAAAACTTGTTATTATCGTCATAATATGAATTAATCAAAATATAATATATTCTAGTAATGTAATTCATATAGTTGATCTCATTTAATCTAACAATTTTGCAGACCTTGTTTGTACATCTTGACGTGAATTAATTAATGAGAAGATACTTAAACCAATTGGATGTTGGAGTATGGTACGTTCAGTTATTACACGTTGTTATTGTTGCAACCAACGCTTAGGCTTTACACGTTGTAATTGTTGCAACCAATCGTTTAGGCTTTACACGTTGTTATTGTTGCAACCAACGCTTAGGCTTTCGGTTCTTTTTGTTTGGGTGGAACAATGGCAACCTTAAAGGTCTATTTAATTTGCCAAAAAAATTAAAAGATAAGACCGTATAAAAAATTTGTCTTTTGTTTGATTTTTTAAAAGATTAAAATATTAGACAAAAGTTTGTCCATAGTACTGGATAAATATTTAAATTTTTGTTATTTACTAAACTATGAGACAATGATTTATCTAAAGTACTAGATAAATATTTTAACCTTGTTATCTCTCAAACGATTCTACAATCTTCTATACCTTGGTTCATTAAATCAATGGTGGCAAGTCCCAACAACGGTGATCAGGCAATGGTTGGTGACTAGTAAGGTATCAGTAACGGCCAGCGACCGATAATGCTATTTTAAATTTTATATTTTTATAAATTATTTTGATTATTATAAAATATCCAAATCTTATTATATATTTTTTAAAAAATAATAATACAAAATATTATTATAAATTAGATACAAATGATATAAATTTTTTATTTAATGCATTAAGTAATAGTAAACAGTTACAAAAAAAATTGTATTGTATTTCAACTTCTTGTATTTCAAATCATATGTAATTAAAATATTATGCAGTTGACTTGTGAGTTGTTAAATTTGCCTACAACTACGTTGACTTCGAAGATTAACTATGGACTTCAAATGATAATGTACACAGCTCCCAATTTTGATTTACCCTGTCCATCTCTAAGCACAGTGTATGTGATATAGGAAAATAACGGTGTCTAGAAATAAATGTATATTTCCATCTATAAGAATGCAGGATAAAATCATTTGCATACTCAAATTTTTACATTCAGATTATACGCTTATTTTTTAGTTATAGTACATAGATAAAATTATAAATAAAAAATAAAATAAATATAAAAATGAGTGCATATTTATAAATGCACGTGTAGCATCATTCTTTGATTTCCATATCAAAACCAACTACTAATATGGGCAAATAAAGAGTAGCCATGCTATAAATAGACACAAGCATATGGGAGATGAAGAATGGCAAGTAAGACTTTTTTTTAACTCTCTCTTTGGATGCTAGAATGTGACAACCTCCAAAACTGTCGTTGCATCTCATATCAATATCTGCTCTCTATATTTTGTCTTAAGATTATCTATAGATTAATCAAAAATAAGAAATAATTCTATAAGTTATACTAAATAGTAACTATTATCTATATTTTGTCTATAAGTTATTATTGTTTTTTTAATTAATGGAGGGTTTTGAGACATTGTATATGACACACTTTTAGGATAGAAAATGTTAATTAACTCTATTCCATCATTACATTATCGTAAATAGTAAATATTCTTTTGCATGGACAGACTCAGAATTTAAGTAAGAGAAAAATGAGCTTAAAAAGCCAAGATCAACTTAGATATTTGAGGTGGTTAAATAAAAATTTTCACATAAATTTTGAAAAATAAGCTATATAATAATTAAAATTAACAATTTAAGAGTTTATGACAACCTCTTCCGATCCCCTCTCTCTATCCGTATTCTTTTGATTTATACAAAAAGTATAATATTAAGCCTATTTGTGATAATAAATGAGAAATTTCTTTTAATAATAATGATTTTAAAATTTTGAATTCAAAAATTTTAATTTAATTAATAAGCTAAGTCAACACCAAAAATAAAAGTAAATAAAGCATTTTTAAGTACAGAAATATTTTAATTTGTTTCCCTTTGACAATAATTTTTAAAAAATTGAAGTATATCTACTTAAGCAAAGACAAATCTTCAACAGAAAAATCAGTGTTAAATAAACTCTCAAGACAATGGAAAGTTGTCACGTGATAACCCCCACGCATATTTGTAAATATCCAACCACATTAATGATGGAGAGGTGCTATATTTGGCTTCTAATATATATATATATATGCAGCTCTGGCTTTGCAGCCAAAATCACATTTGGCTTTAGCTTCTATATTTCTCTGCTATAAGATTAGAGCTTTTTGTATACTTTTTCAATCAAAAGTTAACACAGCAATATGGTGGTCAAGGTTTATGGTCCAACAAGGGCAGCATGCCCTCAAAGGGTGCTGGCTTGCCTTCTCGAGAAAGAGGTGGAATTTGAAGTTATGCCCATTAATCTTGATGAAGGAGAGCACAAGCAACCTGACTTCCTTCTCAAACAGGTAAATACCATTTTTGTTTCTCACATTTGTAATTCTAATAAACTATTCTTATCAATTTTATCTCTTAAACTTTAATTTTTTTTTATTAATTTTATCACTTACATTTTAATTTTATTAATTTTATCTATTACATTAAATATACTAATAATTATTTATAAATTTAGTAATAGTTTAAATCATAAAAAAATATTGTTTGAATGAAATTTATAAAAAAAAATTAAGTATAAATAATAAAATTAATAAATTTAAAAGATCACGAATATAAATATATTCTGCAGTTATTACTGTCACAGTTTCATAGCTATGTTTTATGATTAGAGTGTGCATTGTTTCTCTTGCAGCCTTTTGGGCAGGTTCCTGTCATTGAAGATGGTGATCTTAGGCTGTTTGGTAAGGAGCACTGTGGCCATTTCTTCTCCTGATTTTGTTTATCTTAAATTATGAGTTTCTTCATAACTATTTTTAAGGACATTAATTTGTTTTCCGATCCATATATATATATAAAGGAACCAATAAGGTTGACTTGGTGGCATCTGGTTAAATATTAAAATACTCTAAATCAAAAGTTTTAAGTTTTAAAACTTTGAAAATACACACAAAATTTATCATTCATATCTTAAATAAGTTTCATGTCTAAAAGAAAAATATAATTAACAAGCATGAAAAATAAGAAATGATTGATCAGTCCATGTTAGTATAACTCATGTTTATTATTAGATATAAAATTATTAAATATAAAATCATTCACAAACTCACTTATAACTTAAATTTTTAAGTTTACTCTTGATATAATATGATGCAAGTAGGTTTATGCTTTTTTTACACGATTACCCTTTCGAATAAGATGACCACTAAAATAACACTAGCTCATATATTTGACTTGGTAAATAGGTCTAGTTAAATTTCATTTTTTTCTTATTTTGGAATTGGCTTATACGCTGTGTATTTGATTAGTTGCTTTAACTAGAAATGAAAAATTATGTTGAACATGTTCTTGAAAAGAACGATTAATTGGCTGATTGATGTTTATACTGAAAATATTGACTAAATCATCAATTGAAAATAAAAATAAATACGAACAAGGATTGAGTTTAATAGAAAGGGTTAATTTTCCGTAATATGAAAAATTGAGTTTTGAATATCTCTTAAAAGATATGCTTATATTTAATGTTTAATAATATCTCAAATGATTGTTTTTAATGAAAGCATATCTCCAAATATGCTGTAGTTATTACAATGTAGCAATAACTTCTTAATCATTAGATGAAATTAGCACTACACAATTACTCCAGTGATAATATCATCAAATTGTTGAAAAACTGCTACTGCTCTGCAGCTTATCTAAATTTGGATAAATCTGGATTCCTGTTGTAGTGGGAAACCAAAATCATCATTTTATGGGCTGGCTGCTATGTCCCCACACATCCCTTTTTTGAAAAACAAAAAATCATTTTATGGAAATTGAAATATGCTGAATAATTTTGATGTAATAACTCCAAACGGGTCACATGTCCTACACTGAATATACCAATTCACTGATTCATTTTTCTGACTATGACTCTGCAGAATCTAGAGCAATAGTCAGGTACATTGCAGCAAAGTATGCAGAGCATGGACCTGACCTGCTTGGTGCAACCATTGAAGAGAGAGCTGTGGTGGACCAGTGGCTTGAAGTTGAAGCACACAACTTCAATGACCTGTGCTACACTTTGGTGCTACAGCTTGCGATTTTGCCAAAGATGGGTCAGCCTGGAGACTTGGCCTTGGCTCATAGCTGTGAGCAAAAGCTGGAGAAAGTGTTTGATGTTTATGAGAAGCAGCTTTCAAAAAGCACTTATCTTGCTGCAGAAAAGTTCACTTTGGCAGATTTAAGCCATCTTCCAGGAATCAGATATCTGATTGAGGAAGCAAATATGGGGCACTTGGTGACTGAGAGGAAGAAAGTCACTGCTTGGTGGGAGAAAATTTCTTCTAGGCCAGCTTGGAAGAAGTTAATGGAGTTAGTTCGTTGAGAGTTGTGTGCATAGTTAAATCCTCTAGCCACTCAATAATTGATTGGAGAGTTTTGAATGTGTGTGAGTGAGAAATAATGGTTTTATTTAATTTCTGTGTTTTCTTTAAACTTTTTGCTACAAATGAAGAATGAAAGTGGAACTATGTTGATTGTGTGTGACAAATAAAATGAAATGCTTGCTTGTTATAGCATATCAAATTTGATATTATGAAATTATTTTTAGATTTTTGTCTAATAAAGTGAGATGATGCCTTGATATAGTACCAAATCTCTTTCATCAAACATTAAGATTTAAATTTTAGTACATAGTAATAAGCATTTATATTTTGTCCATATATTTTTTTTTGTCATATAATAAAATTTTTAATATTAATTTAAATATATAAGAAGAGAGATATATTTGATCTCATATGAGATTATTAAAATTATCTTGAAGAGTTATGTCATTATGCTAAATTCATACTATTTTGTCCATGCTTAGTTTGAAAGCATGCTAAACTTGAAATTATTCCTCAACTTTTTACGCAATAAAATATATAAGTTTTTAAGTTGATTTTAGTTTTAACAAAATTAACTTATTACTATGAACATCTCTCAGCTAGAGTGTAACATAGATGGTGCTATTTCTTAATTCTATTCAAGTTATTTGCAAAATTATGCATAAGTTAGCTTAAGAATTACAAGTATTATTTTAAAAGCTTTATCTCTTTTTAAGCTTTTTAATTAATTTAATTTAAATTAATTATAAATTAAAGAATTTAATAATAAATTTGTCATCTATAAGTACATGTGATATAAAAAAAAAAACAAACTCAAACTGCTGGTTTGATTCCACAAGTTGACGTACAACCCATGCATGGAATTGGCTCAAGTTAGAGTTAAACCTAGTCCAAACAAGTTCGAACTCAGTTGATTTGGTTGGACCACAATTTTAAAATTTTTTCTCTTCTAGAACTGGGTCAAAAATAAATAATGACAAAATCATGTTTCAATCAAAAACTTCGGAAAAAAAAAAAATGAAACACAATAGCACATACACATGTCACATTTTTAAGTAGGTAAAAGTAGATAGGTGTTTGTGTTTTAGGTTGTGGGTTCCTGATGCATTATAGAAAAATTTGGTTGGCAATTTATTAAAAACCAGTGGAATGATTTTATAGTTTCTTTTTAAGTCGCTAAAAATCATTTAGATTGGTTTTAATTTTTAATTTTAAAAAATATTTTATATAAAAATTTATTATTTCAATAAGTTTTTATTAAAAAATATTTTTAAAAATTAAGAATTATTTTTTTAATAAACAAGTGAAAGATATTTTTTAAAAATTTATACTTCTCTTTTTCTAATAACTATTCCAAACGACCGCTAAATCTGGCCCAGCTCCTATCGTGTAACGAAACCTATATTTGCAGTTTTTCTTTTTCTTTTTGGTAAGGTATCTTTAGGGTTATATTATAGGTGGTAAGTACATGTTTGCATTTGAGTTTGAATTGAATAAAAACTAAAGATTCAAACAATATATTTGTAAAAATGAACATGGCTACAACAGAGGAAACTTGCTAAGACCAATATGGACTACGAAAAGTGCATAAAGAATACTATTCATAACATATAATAACGTACTATAATATCGCCTCAATACTTGTATTGACTTTCACATCTTATAATAGATATATTTTTGGCTTCCAAATTGAAATTTTTGGTAACTCTATTCTAACTTCGACAACAAATAAAAAGTTACAATATACAAATTATGCTCTTCCTAGAGAACCTATGTTGTAGGATCTATTCCATGCCTTCATGGAAGATTACTTCCTTGGCGGAGGACCAAGAGATCTCACATAAGCAACTGGTAAATAAAGTAACTTCTTGGCTTTGCCTACATAAGCCCTCTTTGATAAATTGTTGTAGTTATTGGCTTCAATCTCATCCAATATTCTGCGGTATAATAGCAGGGAAGCCATCACCTGCACCGTACAAAACCCTTTGGTTTTCACATAATGAAGAACACTATAAACTAGATAGCATTTGTAAATGTCAATAGCCGATTTAACATAAAAAATTAAGATGTTAGGCCTACAAGAAAACTTTTTGGGTCGAAGTATAAACAAAAACACAAGCACATCAATACCATGTGCTGAAAATAGATTTTAACCTAAAAGCTTAAACTATTCAGTGAAAACCGACCAATTTTCCTTTTTCGTCTGGGTTCAAAAGTCAATTGATAACTTGCTTTTCTGGTATGAAATCCAGTAATATCTCCCTTGGAAGATTTGTATTCTTGAACGTTCAAAAGACAAATGGCCTAAAAGCAAGCACTAAGGTAGGTGAAGACTTTAAAATTCTTCTCCTACCATGGATTTTATCCTGTCTTTGTAATGGAGAATCAAAAGGTTATTGTAATGACAAGAAAAGAAATCACTTAAATCTAGTCATTTGGCTAATTCTTCAACACCATCAATCCATATCTTGACACATAAGACCATATAATAGCAAATAAAGAACTCTTGATACAGACCATAAAGCTTCCTTTATCTCTTGAATTGCACAATGAAGATTAAAGAAAAGAAAACCTGTCATCAAGCTTCCCCACCCCACTGAGTCTATATGCATGCTACAGTTGCATGTGCATCCAAAATCACAACCAAAACACAGATTTATAATGATGAAGATTGCGTTTCTTACCGGCCATCTGCTAGCTTCATTAAGATCTTTTACCGTTTTCTCTGCCTCGTCGAAAAACTTCCTTGCCCTTTTGATTTGGCTCTTCATGAAGCTTTTCCACTTGTCTGTCACCTTCCCAGCAAAGATGTCTTCATCTGAAAGCCCTGCCTGGGCCAACTCATCCTGTGGTAGATATATTCTTCCTCTATTTGCACTGTTAAAAAGTGAATTTGTGATGAGAAAGGGGAAATCAAACAACATGCAGGACTTTACCAGAAAGGTCAAATAAGCTCTAATAATATGTCAAGAACCGATTCAACCCAAAAGCTTAAGCTATTAAGAAAAGGCCCAAGAATGGCTTCGTATTATGTTTAACAATTGCCAGTAAGATTGAAAGAGAAAAGAAATCAAAGTTCTAGACTTACTCTTCTCCAACATCCCTAAGTATGTTGGTCAGTTGATTAGCAATTCCTAAGGCCAAGGCAGCATTGTATACACACTCTGTTGTGGCTTGTGAATCTGGCGAAATGCCCATGACTGGAACACTCATCAATCCAACTGTCCCCGCAACGTAATAACAGTATAGATATAGTTCATCGAAGTTTTTGTATCTTGTTTTCCAGAGATCCATCCTCATACCTTCTATCATATCTTTAAATGGCTACAAGAAAAAAGAAAAAAAAAAAAAATGAAGGTTGGTTTATAAGTCAGATGATAAACACATAAACTAATTCTCCAGCCACAAGATTGTATTTCAGATTTTTGAAATGAACCCTTATATACCTGGATATCAACAGGGAATTTGGCAACCGTCGCTGATAAAGCAGCATCAAGCATATCAAATGGACGACCTTGGAAAAGATCTTCCAACCTTGATTCCCACCTATCCAAAGCAGTTGGTGTCATATGTGAAGCATTAGGGCCATCAACAAGGTCATCTGTTCTCCTACACCACACTGTAAATGCAAAGGGGACCAAATAAGAGACCAAAGATGAAATAGTAGCTATCCTTTGAAACAAGTAGACCTTAATACAAGTTCCTTTAGGAGACTAACAGTGAAAAGACTAAGGTTCTCAATTTTGAAGGATTAATTTTAGCTTCTATTCCATAAATACACAGTCAACATCATTGACATAATGATATTGTTAAGATTGACTAGACATTAAACAAGAAGGTTTGTATCCTACTATGTAGGCATTGAACAATAAGGCTTGTTACTATGATCACTCTAACCAAACAAGATTCGTGGAATATCCTCCTATCTATTTACTGATTTTTCAGGGATAAACTCTTGTTAATTTTCCAAAATAGGTTCCTATAGCGGTTCAACTGTTTTGCAATTCATCTTCAGAATGAATGATATGACTACACCAAGAGAGATATAGAGAGGGCCAAAATACTCACCATATATTGCCCAGATGGCTCTTTGCCTTTCCGGGGTCATTAAAAGGGTTCCTGAAAAATGAAAAAACCATGAGGATTGGATTCAGAATATGCCTGAAACCAAATTGGAACCTGAAAGAAAACTTCCTCACTAGAAGGAAAGATAAGAGAAAGCTAACCCAGGTAAAAGGTCTTTGCATATTCTGCACAAATTTCGCCACAACGGTCATAAGCTTCACTCAACAAGCCCAAATTCCCAGGAAGAACAATATCTGGTTTCTCATCAACATCAAGCTCCTCAGCAGATCTTAGTTTCCTCTTAACCAATGAAGCCTGCTTAAGCACCACATCATAAACCTTCTGCTCTGATGAAACTGCTACTTCCCCTGCCGGATTTGCTAGCACGTTTGACAACAAGGGAAAGCTCCTTCCAATCTCTAACCCTGGCTGGCCAACACATGAATACTTCAACATATATGTGCTAAGAGAGCCAAATCTCCATCTCAGCTTCTTATCCTGCTTCACTCTTATCGAACCCAAATCTTGGAATATAAACTTAGAAGAATCTAGAAACTTC
Source organism: Bauhinia variegata (assembly GCA_022379115.2). Classification (NCBI taxonomy): domain Eukaryota; kingdom Viridiplantae; phylum Streptophyta; class Magnoliopsida; order Fabales; family Fabaceae; genus Bauhinia; species Bauhinia variegata. The sequence goes on along the minus strand of CM039438.1, from coordinate 7,254,609 downwards.
ACTTCCCTTACTGAACCCAAGAATCCATAGCAACTGGACACCTCTATGTTGGGGACACAACCCATAATAATCCAACAGACATGACTAGACTGAGCAGTAGCCAAAGCTTAGCTACCTGATTGTTGAGCTTATTGAATTTTCTTTTCCTTCTAACCTTTCAAATTCACAAAAGCTCTAAACTTCCTCAATGAGAAAATCCAGTTGCAATTTCTAGGCAAGGCCCACAAAAGTACACCCAAGCAAAGATTATCTGGCTTATCCAAATTGAAACCATGGAAAGGTAGTTCTACAGCAAAAGCTATCTGCAACTGAACCAAAATGCAAAATACTCACAAAAGTATGTTCAGTATTTCTACAAAATACAGCAAGTAAACTGATTGAATAACCATCACATTAGCTAGAACATAGAATAAGAACTCACACAAAGGGATCTAAAGCAAAGAAATTGAAGTAATAAGAGCAATGAAGCAATTGCCACTTAATAAGCATATATCAACTTATGAAGTTCATCAAACTTATCCTATTATCTTCTGATCTTATTGATATGTCAAAATGGGATACATTTGAAGAATTATTGGCGACAGAATGAGAAGGAAAAAAGATGCACACCTGGTGGATGTTGCTGGGTTGACCCACTTTGAGGAGCTTTCAATTAATTAAATTTAGTTGAAGGAATCAGCACCATGTAGGAAAAAACTAACAACGGCCACTAAGAAGTCTCATACAATCTGACCCACCAAACTCTCCACTCTTCCGGAGCTTGCTATATTTTTGTTGTCTGCTTCATTCTTCTCTCTCTCCCTTTTGTTATCTTTCTGAAAAATGTGATTTTTATATTTCAGAATGTTTAGCTGTAACTTTCTCTTTCAGCTGTGTCTTTATATTTTGGGATTTGAGGCCTTTCTGTAGCTCTCTTTCGTCTGGTTCTGGGTTGAACACGTTCCTCGGAGACAGGATACCGCAGCAATGTCTGTTCATGTTATCAAGACACATCTCAGTCCGCCAGCTTGGTAATGGTTCGGTTTTTCCCGACCCGCTTATTCCTGTCCTGGAATTAATCATTATTTCGTTTATGTTCCTAATGAAAATCCGATAAAGAAAATAAAAATAAAAATAGAATGGCTAGTTCTAACATATTTAAGAAAAAAAATTGAAATTCAATTTTAAATTTAAATAAAACTAAAAATATATCTTTTAGAGATAAAATTTATTTTCTTATTTTTACCGAGTGTAATTATTTTTAAGTATTTTCATATATCATATATCCTTAAGCATGGAAAGAGTATAAAATTTACAAATATACAAAGTCCTCTTATATCTAGTAAAGTTTAATCAATATTCTTCATTTCAAAAAATAATTAATCAATATTCTTTATTTAATTTGATACTATATAATAGTCTATGAATTAAAATTTCATCTATCAAATTATTTTACTGCGACAATACATAATTTTTCTTGCTAACAGATCAAAACTAAATAGTCAAAATAAATACATTTGTAAGAAAAAATTACTTTTAAAATTGAAAAATACTGCTGGAAAAAAAGAAGCTTAAGTTCAAAACTTTTTCTATTTAATTGAGATAAAAAAAGTTATCTATTGAATTATTAATTATATATTTATAACCAAGTTGTTTGCGGGAATGGATCTAGATCCGGGCCAGACATATGGAACCGGATCCGCTCCGGGGTTGGCGGCAGACCTGTAAGGAACAGCGAAATCCAACGTGGACAAAACGTGGCAAGAAGAACCCAATCAGCGAAAGATAACGTTATCAAATGGCTAGAAAGTACCTAGGCGGTGCCATGTGGGGTCTCACACGTGGCGACCTCCGAGTGACCCATGGAAATGACACCTAGATCCCCAAGGATGTGATTGGTGGAGGAGGTGTGGGACCCACCGGATTGAGAATTATGGAGCATACTGTGAAGGTGGGGGAGAGAGAGAGAGAAAGCAAAAACTCGTAAAAGAGCAAAGGAGTTATTTGGGCTTGGGGGCCCACTGAGCCTTGTCCTTTTGTTACCGAGAGTGGAAAAGTGTGCGTCACTCATAGTCCACACATTGCTCCCACACGTTGGTGGGTTCGATATTTGACACGTACCCTGTTTCCACTTTGGGGGGACCTCCTGAGATTTATCATTAGATTAGATTAGATATTAAATGATTAAATTATTAGATATTAGATGTTAGATTAGATTAGATTAGATTAGATTATTAGATTTTTTTGATCTGATAGATTATAAATTATAGATTATGTGACTAATAATAAATAATGGTTTGTCTATCTTAAGGACCAAGCATTGATTCTCATTAATGACATTATTTTGTATTAAAATTCCATTAAAAATTAACTTATTAACTATAAATTATTAATATTAAATCTTTTTCTATTTATTTCATTCTCTCTTTATACTAATTTCTCATATTATTCTCATATTAATATATATTTTTTAAATTCTAAAACCCTAAAATCTAAATTATAAGCTTTAAACTTTACATATAAATTTTAAATTCTCAAATCATAAATTTTAAATTTAAAAATTATAACCTCTAAATTCTAAACTATAAATTTTAAATTCTAAATATAATTTAAAATTTAAGGTTTATAATTAAAATTTTAGAATTTAAAACTTACCATTTTAAAGTTTAATTATTAAAAATGAAGGTTTAAAATTTAAAATTTAATATTTAAGATTTTTAAAAAATATTAACTTAAGGTATTACGAGAAATTAGTAAGATGAGAGAGAATGAAATAAATAAAAAAATCTAATACTAATTATCTATAAGTAATAGAACTAATTTTTTAAATAATAATGGTTTTAATTTTTACTTGTCTAGATTCAGATCTCTGCCGCGTGGAGGGGGTCAACGTTGGTTAACTACCTGGGATGCCTTATATTTTGAAATTGATTTTATTTTATTTATTTATTTTTAAATGGATATTTTATCACTGATCTAATCCTACGAATCAAGTCCTGTTTCTGAACCAGATCATTAGCCTTTAATTTTAATTGGAAAGGTAGGTAAAAGCTGCTAGAAATGTTCTAATTAGGGATTTGGATTTTATTCAATCAAATCATTTTGTGCAATTACCTTGTTGTTCTTGATGACAAAAAAACACACAAAAACATTATTTTAAATATTTATGGTGCGCCACGTTTTGTCAGCACCAAATCTAAAATTTTTAATTAGTTAAATAATTAGCAAATGATTAATTAAAGACTTAAAAAATAATTTAATTATTAAAAATGAGATTAATTTATTAATTGTATTCAAATTCCTCATCACAAAAAAAAAGATAATTTATTAACTAAAATTAAAAAAAAAATCTTTTAATTTATGTGTATTATATAGTTTGTATACTTTTTCTCTCAAAATTTATATTTTTTCGATAACATGGATTTAAATTCTAATAATATAATTATGTTAAATTTTTTTAAAAAATATTAATTTTATAATTTTTAACTTAAATTTAAATTAATCAATATCTAATACAATATTATTTATTATTTTTTTAAAAAAATACGGTACATAAAGTATGAAAAATAGTTTACCAAGATAAAAAATCTAACCCCACCAAGATAGTTGAAGAATCAAGTGTCCAGTGAAAAAGGGGGAAGGCTCTTTAAAGCGTTGGGAAACATTGAAAAGCAGCATGTCTAATCAAATTATTGATGCCAAATCCTAATATTTGAGCACGTCACTCCCAATTAGCATTCATACAATTTGACCAAATACTGAGATGCATGGATTAGTATTTGCGCCCAAAACAAGACACTGATAACATTGTATTTATCATTTAAGAGGAAGAAAATTTCCACCAACAAATGACTCAATTTGTGATGATTATTATTAGATAGCATAATTAGCATTAGTTGGTTGAACTACTGAATCTGCAATTACATTTTCTTCTTCTATTTTTTAATCTTATTTTTATGATTATTTAAAAAATAAAATAATATTAATGTATTATGTTCTCATGTAATTTGATTAATTTATTATAGTAAAGGTCTATTTAGTACGTTAAAAAGAAAAAGTAAAAAAAGAGTACATTTTATTTTTTTTTCTTTTTATATTGTCTAATAATTCTAAAGTAAAGTAAAACTTATTTCTCTAATATATCACATTTTATTACTTAAAAACTCTAACTTTCTTTTTAAATTCAAAAGAAAAGTAAAAGGAAAAAATGTAAATAAATTTTTATTTAAAAAAATTTAATTTATAAAATTAAAATTATATTATAAAATTAAAATTATATCGGAGTTTGTATAAAGATCTAAATTATAAAATTAAAAGTTTAAGTTTGATTTTTTTTTAATATCAATTATGAAATTTATGATAATTAAATTGAGAGATGAAAGTATTTTTTTTTATAAATTTTAAAAGAAGGATAAATTTGTATTTATATAAAAATATATATATTTTTTATTTTTTGTGAAAACTAAACATTATAAAAAAAAAAAATTCCTTTCTATTACATACTAAATAAATTTAAGAGTTTTTTTTTTTAATTTCTTTAGCCCTTTTTTTTTCTATTCTTTCATTTTCATTATAGTGTACCAAACAGAATTTAAGACAATGTATAAAATATTACATAAGATAATAGATTTGGAGACAAAATTAGTAATTTGTAAATTCCCTCAAAAAAGAAACTTCAAGATTTTGAAATTGAAATCATTTTGAAAAGAGTTTTTTTTTTTTTCCTTTTGAACTAGTAGGCATTTTCATTTCTTTTCGCACACCTCATTTTTTTTTAGACACAATACCCAATGTCTTGGTGCTTGGTGTCTAGGTAATAATAGGGGAAAAAATAGGGAAGGCCAATTCCAAGTATTGAGTTATGAAACTGAAATAGACTCAAGGGTTTTGATTCAGAAAGATGGAGGAAGAAGGAGAAGAAGAACGAGCCATGGAAAGTTTCTTAAAATGGGCAGCAGAACTTGGAATATCAGATTCTCCTAGCACCAATCGACCTCAACTCTTTCGTTCCTCTTTGGGTTATTCTCTTTGTGTCTCTCATTTCCCTCAGTCGGGCGGGTATGCAAAATGCACTCCCCGTATTGAATTCATGCTTCTGAGTTATTACTCTTAATGGGTTTAATATTCATCTGTTGTTTTTGATTTGGAGAATGCTGCAGTAGAGGTTTGGGTGCTCTGAGAGACCTCAGAAGGGGAGAGCTTATTCTCAAAGTTCCAAAATCTGCCTTAATGACAAGTGAAAGTGTTATGGAAGATAATCATCTCGCTATTGCTGTTAATAGACACCCTTCTCTCTCCTTTGCTCAGGTTTCTTGCTGAACTGTATTTTTTGTTTTTTGTTTGACAGTGCTCTAACTAAAAGGGAAACAGTGCGTGTAATAGTATGTTGAATTGGATGCATGATCCTCACACCATTTCTTTGTGAAATTGAATTAAAAAAAACTAATCTTTATCACTTTTCAATGATCATGGAACTAACCCAAGTGATGTTTTTGCTAAAATATTTTGCAGCTAATCTTTAGTGAAATTAAGTTACAACTGTATCTTTTGAACTTACTTATAACTTCTGAGTTTGTGCAATGCAGATATTGGTTGTTTGCTTATTGTATGAAATGGGTAAAGGAAAGACTTCAAAGTGGCATCCTTACTTGAAGCACTTGCCGCAGGCTTATGACATACTAGCCACTTTCGGTGAATTCGAGAAAGAAGCTCTGCAAGTTCAGTTTCTGTTAGAAATTTTAGTTTTTCTCATTAGGTTAGATTATAGCATCTCTATTAAAAACGTATATCAGCATTTTCTTTTTTAGTTTATTTACATTAAAAATGATCTTTTTGTCATGGTTATTAGTTGGATGAGGCTCGGTGGGTCACTGAAGCGGCTGTCTTAAAAGCCAAATCAGAGTGGAAAGGAGCTAATGGTTTGATGCAAGAACTCAATCTAAAGCCCAAGCTTTTAACATTTAAGGCATGGCTTTGGGCTGCTGCAACGGTGAGAAAACTTTAAACTTGGCCTATGACAGGGAACCGTATGTGGTAAAGTATCTTAGTTATGACTATGTAATTCTGTTCTCTATATATACATAGACTGTACAATTATTTTTTGTTCTTTTGTTTTTGGTTTTCACTAAAACTTAGGATTTTGTTTTGGCCAATGTTTTAAAAGTTTCACTGCTTAAATTAAATTATTTCACCAGTCAAAAAGAAAAGTTTGTTTGATAGTATTATGTATATATGTTAGTTTTTTTTTTTTTTATTGGTATGTCATAGATCAAATGAGTTTATGTATTGCAGGACATCTTTATGTTAACTTTAGTTGTTAGGTACAAATTACTACCAACTGAAGTTTTTGTATGTCCCTCCCATCTACTAATACTAACTTTGAAAGTCTAGATTTCTTCCCGGACATTGCATATACCATGGGATGAAGCTGGGTGTTTATGCCCTGTGGGTGACTTGTTTAATTATGATGCACCTGGGAAGGAGCCATCTCATCTTGAAGAAGTTCAGTGTTTGCAGCCTAACACTTTCTTCCAAGCCACTATCTTGTCTAATGGAGACAATACTACCATTGCAGATGCAGAGCAGCTTGATTCTCATTTCGAGAGATTAACCGATGGTGGGTTTGAGGAAGATGTGGATGCATATTGCTTCTATGCTAGGGAAAATTACAAGAAAGGAGAACAGGTATTGCATTATTCTTGAAATTTTTATGATAGAAGCTGAGCAGGTATTACATAAATGATAAATCCTGCTCCAAGCTAAAACTCCAAATATATATATATATATATGTTGCTTGTCTCCTGGATGTGGACTATGAAATATTACAGGGGCTTAATAGATTTGTAGATGTTTCTTCTTTCCATTCTCCTGCAAACAGGGCCTTAAATTGTACCTTGTTTTCACCAGGTTCTATTATGCTATGGAACTTACACAAATTTGGAGCTTCTTGAACACTATGGGTTTCTTTTACCAGAAAATCCGAATGATAAAATCTTCATTCCCCTAGAACCAGATATATATTCTTCTAGTTCATGGTCTAAGGAGTCACTGTATATCCATCATAACGGAGAGCCTTCCTTTTCGCTGGTATCTGCTCTACGACTGTGGGCAACTCCTCAAAATAATCGGAGGTCTGTCGGTCATCTTGCATATTCTGGCTCTCAACTGTCATCGGACAATGAAATTTTCGTCATGAAATGGCTGTCAAAGACTTGCCGAGCTGTCTTGGAGAATTTGCCTACTTCAATTGATGAGGACATGTTGCTTCTGAATGCAATGGATAGTAGTCAAGATTTGTGCACTTTCCTGGGGAAGACAAAGCTTTTGTCTTGCAGGGAAGAGATTTGTGCCTTTTTAGAAGCTAATGATCTGCAGAATGAGGATAGTTTTATTGATGTTCTTCTATCTAGGAAAGCTAGAAGGTCCATGGACAAGTGGAAATTGGCTGTTCAATGGAGGGTCAAGTATAAGAAAGTTCTTACTGATTGTATAAGTTATTGCAATGAAATAATTCGTTCTCTATTGAGAATGGATGAAACTTAGCTTGAGGTCTTTTTGTTACCATGCATGTCTTTCTTTTCATCATGTTTTGTTCCACACATCTTTAGACCCTGTTTGGATTTTTTTTTTCCTTCTTCCTGTGAAAAGTGCTTTTAGTAGTAAAAAAAGCATGTTGGGTAATTTTTTGAATGTTAAATTGGCTTTTCACCTTCAAAAGCCAAAAAAACATGTAAAAGGAAGCACAAAGCAAGTTAAGAAAGTTACTTTTGACTTATTCGCCCGTTAGATTTGATTGTGTATAATTTACTTCTATTCCCACTTTTAGATGCCCTAAATATGAAAGTATTCCTACAACTAGAACTGCTTGATATGCTTCCATGACGTTAAGGTAGCAAGATTGAGCATCACAAGTGTGTTTTCATTTGTCACTTTTATCCTAAGAATATAATTTGGATGAATTTGCACTTTGATCCTTGGAATATGAAGTAATTCTCCATTTACCACATGGCTTGTATAATCGTTGATATCATACTTCAGCAACTCGAAGCAAGAGCCAGTATATCTCACGACTTATTAGTAACATCATTTGTAGCAAAACTTGCGAATGAGTATTGGATGGTGTTTTTATAAATTAAAGAAAAACACTAATTTAGCAAATAATATATGCACTATATTATTAAATATTTTTATAAACTAATTATTAATAAAAGTAATAATGCTTAATTAGTATTATTTTTAAAAGAATTTATTTTTTGATACCCAATTTACTGGATAGATTAGAAATGTCAATTTATTATTTATTTATTTATTTATAATTTAAAAATCTATTATATCACATTATTTTTATATTTTAAAATAAATAAATATTTTAATTTTTTACACTTAAAATTTATATTAACTTAATTTCAATTTTTAACATTTTAAATTTAAAACTCAATCTTTTACATTTTAAATTTATTATTTTAATTTTTTATACTTAAATTTTAATTAATTTCACTTTTAAAAATTTTATTATTTTTTTAAAATTTATTAATATTTTTAAAATGTGAAATTAAATTAATAAATTAATAAATTTTAAAAATTAAATTAATAATAATTTTAAATATAAAAAATCTAAATAAATATTTATTTTATATTTTATGCAACTCAAAAATTGCTCCTTCAACGAGGCAAGAATAATTCTTTATTAATAAAAGGATCAAAAGCAACTCCCATTGAAATTTTTTAGGATTTTGAGCGGTAAGATTTAAGGCTTTAGGGATATAAACTTAAGAGTTTAAAGAATTTATTGGGATTAATCTAAACTTATTTTCCATCCCTAAATTCTTTTTAAGAGATTTCATTAAAAAATCATGAAAAACATATTTTCCATGACTTTATTTTTACAAAATTAATACAAAAAAATTCAAATACTTTTCTCTCACGTCATTCTTGTGAGAGAGGAAAAATTTTAGGCATAGAAACCATTGCTTATGGAGATGGATCAGATTCAATTGGCTTGGTTTCTCAAAAGAGAAAAATCGCACATTATAATCAGCGTCGATCATCTGGGGAAAAAATCATCACTTCCATCTCTCCGATCAAACTTCAAACAACTATTTTGCTTTCAAAATCGCTTTTAAAGAAATTAAACTCTTAATCTCACAAGATACTAGATTGAGTTGGTATGAAGATCAGAGTTCTGGCTTCGAAGCTCAATCCCCTTGAAGGAAATTGAACTATGATGAATGCAAAGTTAGAATCAACTTCGATCATATGGGGAAAGTCTCCTCATATCTATCGCCAACTCTCTCCAAATTACTAAACCCACATAATCTTAATTCTTAAAACGATTCCTGGAAAAACAAAAGCAGATTGACATTACAAGAAAATTTTTTGAAAAATTTCGTGCAAAAGAGGCAGAGAATTTTTCATCGACGAAAACCAGTAAGATTCACATCATCGATGGAACTGAGATGAATTGGAGGCTCGGAATTGCTGCGAAAACCCTTAACCCTAAGATGAAGAAGAATTCGGCATTGCAGGGAAGGCGACGGCTAGGATTGAGAAAGAGAGAGCCAGTGATTCCAAGGAGGGAGGGAGGAGCTGTTTATAAAGGCGTCGATGAAACCCTAGCGAGGTGCGGCTTGAGAAAACCGAATTGAGAGACGATTCTGGAATGAGGGCTGAGATGAGGCCACGTGTAGATGTGAAAACGGGTGGATCGAAGCCCATTAATTAACCCTCATTCTTCAGCTTAGCCAGTTCTTTTTTTTTTTTCGGCCCTTTATAAACAATGCATTGTCTAAAGGTTGTTGTAGATGTGAAGATTTTATTAATATATAATCTATAAGTATCTTAGATGAGATTATAAAAATAATAAAAAAATTTAAAATTAAAATTTTTCTGCACTAGCATAGATAATTAAGTGGATAGTTCAAGTTAATTAGTTTATATTTATGAACAAACTAGTTAAAAATAATTTAATAATAAATAAATTTAATATGGTCTAAAGTAAAAAAAACTCAACTTGTGGAGCATAAGTGAAAAAGCTAAAACCCCGCCTAATACTCGTAAAGTCATGACAAAATCTTTATCGTTAAGGTATTATAAGTAGACATTATCATTAATGAGGTACATAATTGAAAAATTCAAAAATTTACCATTGAAATTCCTATAATTCCCATTGATCCATAATGCTGACTTGAGATCAAAATCCATTCAACCCATTTTTCTCTTTGTCACATGTAACCTGCGACCTAAGCTCAAGCTTAAGATCGAATATCTCTTACTTTTAACCGATTCCCCTGAAGCCAAATCCTGAATTTATTCTTTGTTGAAAATTAATTAATAAATAAATTTTCATCAATTACAAAATCATCAAATAAATTTTAAAACAATTATATTCTCAAAACTTAAAAGTTAAAATTACCTATTAAGATAGAACCAAATTAAGATGTGTATAAGTTAATTATTTATTAAATTTTAATAAAACAAACTACATTATATTTTATATCATAAAATATCAAAAACTACGTCTCAACTTTTGGTGCTGATGGTTATGTCCAAGTCCCAAATGTGGGGTAATTTTAGTGCCTTGGACAATCTATAAAATATTATATTCTACATTTTAGAATATGAGACACAAAAAGGCATTGTCGTGAAGATGGAAGCTTGCTCATACAATATCCCAACCCATAGCACTTCAAGGCAGAAAGAAGAAAGGAATAATACCTATAATCCCATGATAGAAATCCCATTCCCAGTCTTTCCCTTGCTTTTCAATCTTGAATCAGATCATGTAAATTCTTTTCCTTTTCTTCCCTCAGCAAATGTTCTTTCTCCAACTCATGCACCAAACCCAAACCTGTTCTGGGAACAATCCCAGCCAGAAAGTCATTGATTTCTCAGAATACAAACATAAAAAGTATACTTAAACTTGTCTATTAAATTCAGACATCTCATCATATCATCAAGGGAAATCTTGTTCCTTTTTGCAGTTATTAACCTCTGTTTTCCTCTGATCGAATCGTCTCTGCGTTGAGAGATGGCTTCTACTTCTGCTTCTGCACCGGTCTTGAGGCGCACTGAATCAATAACTGATAACATGCCAGATGCACTGAGGCAAAGCAGGTACCATATGAAGAGGTGCTTTGCTAAGTACCTTGAGAAAGGGAAGAGGCTCATGAAACTTAATCATTTGATGGAGGAAATGGAGCAAGTCATAGATGATAAGAGTGAAAGGGACCAAGTCTTGGAGGGCCTTCTTGGCTTGATATTGAGCTCTACACAGGTTTGTCTTTTTCTTTTTCTTTTCTTTGTTTTACCTTGTATATTAGTATCTGTTTGGAATGATTTTCTTTTAGAAGCACTTTTAGCAAAAATAATAAAAAAAAAAAGCATTTTTGTGTTACTTTTTAATATTTTAATTGGCTTTGAAGAAAAAGATTAGAAGTACCTGCAGGAATCAACATGTTTTTGACAAAAAATGAAAGAAAAAACTCCGATTTTTTTTTTTATTAAAAAATCACCTTCAAAAGCTAATAAAGTTAGTTTTAACTTTTGTTTCCTTACCTCAAAAAGACATTTTCTTAAAAGATTCCAAACGGGCTCTTAATTAGCATTATCACATTGAATATGGTAACTAACTAAGCCTTTGTTTTGCAGGAAGCTGTTGTTATTCCACCATATGTTGCTTTTGCAGTAAGGCCAAATCCTGGAGTCTGGGAATTTGTTAAAGTCAGTTCTGAGAATCTCTCTGTTGAAGGGATCACCTCCACAGACTACCTCAAATTCAAGGAAATGGCTTATGATGAAAATTGGTGTGAACCCAATGATATATGCATTTAATAAACTAATCAAAGTGTTATTCTATTGATGGTTAACTTGGATGATGTCTATATTGCAGGGCAAATGATGCAAATGCATTTGAAGCAGATTTTGGTGCATTTGACTTCTCTACTCCTCATTTATCCCTTCCTTCTTCAATTGGAAATGGAATCATTTTTGTTTCAAAGTTTTTAACTGCAAAGCTAGGCGGGAAATTAGCTAAAATACAAGCTTTAGTGGACTACTTGGTATCACTGGATCTTCAGGGAGAAGTAAGTGGAATTAAGATGATGGGATCAAACTCATAGCAAATTCAAACAAATAAGAATTTTCCCAGCTCATTTTGATGTTCATTTTTGCTTTATAATCTACGATGGCAGAGTTTGATGATAAATGAAACACTCAACTCTGCTGCCAAGCTTCAGATGGCACTGATAGTGGCTGGAGTGTACCTCTCAGCACTTCCCAAGGACACTCCCTATCAGAATTTTGAGCTAAGGTAAGTTTACCCTTTTGTTTTCTTCTGTAAAGTTGGGCCAATCTTTTTCAAAAAACATAATCATTCACAGGTTAAAAGAATGGGGTTTTGAGAGAGGTTGGGGAGATACTGCTGAGAGGGTTAAGGAGACAATGAGAATTTTGTCAGAAGTACTACAAGCACCAGACCCAGTGAATCTGGAGAAGTTCTTCAGCAGAGTTCCCACATTATTCAATGTAGTAATATTCTCAGTTCATGGTTATTTTGGGCAAGCAGATGTTCTTGGCTTGCCAGACACTGGTGGGCAGGTACAATTTCTAACCTCTAAAGTCATTCATTTAAGACAATTGATGAGGATGAAATTCAGAGGCAGGGGGGACCAAGGGAGGATCCTGGGTCCCCCCAAGTTTTCTTTATTCACCATATATTATGTGCTTACCCAAATCCCAGCTCTGCTTCCAAACTCTTGATTGCTTTTGTTAAGAAGGCTCCAATTATTACCATCTCAAGTAACATTTTGATAAATGAAGGCTTAGAGATGGCTTTTATCTGTAACACGCTTTGCCAAATTGGAACTTATCTGTATTGTAATTTGGAACAGGTGGTTTACATTTTGGATCAAGTTAAGGCTCTGGAAACAGAAATGCTCCTTAGAATCAAGCAACAAGGGCTAAATGTGAAGCCTCAGATTCTTGTGGTAAGTTTCATAAGCTGCAAATGAATGATACTTTTTACACATTTAGCTTACTTTCAAGTGGAACTATTCAAGTAAATTCTTGACTTTAACAGGTCACAAGGCTCATACCAGATGCTAAGGGGACCAAGTGCAACCAGGAGCTGGAACCCATAATTGGCACGAAGCATTCTAACATCCTGCGTGTGCCTTTCTATACAGAGAAAGGAATCTTGCGCCAGTGGGTTTCTCGCTTTGACATCTATCCCTATCTTGAAAGGTTTACTCAGGTACATATATCCATTCTAATAGAGCCCTACGGGGACTTGTAATTCAGTAGTCTACCTCAGTATGATAAAATTTGTTGTTATTGTAATTCTCTTCTTCTTCTTCTCTTTGACCTTTCATTTGACCAATTTTTTTTTATTCATATTAACAGGATGCTACAACCAAGATTTTGGACCTCATGGAGGGGAAACTAGATCTTGTTGTTGGAAATCATACTGATGGGAATTTGGTAGCATCTCTCATGGCCAGTAAACTTGGGATAACTCAGGTTTCCCTCTTATCTTTGTCAATGAATCTATAGGCTTAATGATGGTTTTTATTACTACTTAAGTAATGTTTCCGAGTTCTTAAAATCCAGGGAACCATAGCACATGGCTTAGAGAAGACTAAGTATGAAGATTCAGATGTCAAATGGAAGGAGTTGGACCGCAAGTACCACTTTTCATGCCAATTTATGGCTGATACAGTTGCCATGAATGCTGCAGATTTCATCATAACAAGCACATACCAGGAAATTGCTGGAAGGTTTGCCCATTACAAATTATGCAGAAGAAAGTTCACTTTCATGGCTTAGAAAACACAATAGGAAAAAAGTAACAGAAAGATTTTCACATACTGATTTTTGAAGTTTCTTGCTTGCAGCAAAGATAGACCTGGACAATATGAAAGCCATGCTGCATTTACCCTCCCGGGACTGTGCCGGGTTGTTTCCGGAATAAATGTATTTGATCCCAAGTTCAACATAGCTGCTCCTGGAGCTGATCAATCTCTTTATTTCCCTTACACTGAAAAAGAGAGAAGGCTCACAAAATTTCACCCTGTCATTGAAGAATTACTCTACAGCAACGTGGGTAACAATGAGCATATGTAAGTGTTTAGTGTTCAGATATGAATCAATTATTCTTCCAAATGGTCAATTCTTTCCATTTTCTGACATTCTTATTATGGAAACAGTGGATATCTAGCAGACAGGAGAAAACCCATCATCTTCTCTATGGCAAGGCTTGATGTTGTGAAGAACTTAACTGGTTTAGTTGAGTGGTATGGGAAGAACAAGAGGTTGAGAAATTTGGTTAACCTTGTCATAGTTGGAGGCTTCTTTGATCCTTCAAAGTCAAAGGATAGAGAGGAAATGGATGAAATAATAAAGATGCATGCATTGGTTGAGCAATACCAATTAAAGGGTCAGTTCAGATGGATTGCAGCACAAACTGATAGAGTCCGAAATGGAGAACTCTACCGATGCATTGCTGATACAAAGGGAGCTTTTGTGCAACCTGCTTTGTATGAAGCATTTGGCCTCACAGTCATTGAAGCAATGAACTGTGGCTTGCCCACTTTTGCTACTAACCAAGGTGGTCCCGCAGAAATCATTGTTGATGGTGTCTCTGGATTCCATATTGATCCCGTCAATGGTGACGAGTCAAGCAATAAAATAGCAGATTTCTTTGAAAAATGCAAACTTGATCCAGCAAACTGGAACAAGATTGCAGAAGCTGGATTGCAGCTCATAAACGAATGGTAAACCTATAACCAAATTGCTTATAATCATCTATCATCAAATACAGTCATTGTAGTTGATAACGTGGCACAGCTTGAGTTATTAGATGGATAACTATAATGCATTGATCTATCTAATAGTTCATCTTGTGCTATATTATTTTTGTAACTTTGATTGCAGTGAATTCGAATACCATGCAAATGTAACATGGCAATCGAAGTCTCAAACTCTATGTGCTTGTTTTGTAGCTGTACATGGAAGATATATGCAAACAAGATGCTGAATATGGGAAGCATTTATACCTTCTGGAAGACAGTTAATAAGGAGCAAAAAGCAGCAAAGCAAAGATACATACATATGTTCTATAATCTCATATTCAAGAATTTGGTAAGTCATCATATTTGGTGTTTTAACTAATACAATGAACATCGGTTCTTGTCTTGTTATGAGTTTCTGATATGCAAATGTCACAGGTGAAGACTGTGCCTATCCCAAGTGATGAACCTCAACAACAACCACTGGCCATGCAGCAGAAAGGCACACAGAGGCATGTCACTTATAACCCATTGGGATAATCATTTTTTTCCTATGTTAGAAGTACTTCTAGCAAAGAAAAAAGCACTTTTTTGTGTAATTTTTAATTGCTTAGATTGACTTTTGATTAAAAAAAATAAATAAAGAAACCTCTCCAAAAATGAAAATACTTATTTTTTTAAAAAAAAGTATGTAAAGGCTTGCTTTTTTAAAAGAAGTAGAAATTTATGAGAAAAAACACATCTAGAACCAAAAAAATTGCTTTTAGTTTCATTTTTTATTTTTGCACTTAAAAGTGTTCTTTTTAAAAGCTAATCCAAATAGACTCTTAGCTAACAAAGCAATTTAGAGAACTGTTTATCATTCATCCAGCCTAACATCTTTGCCTTTCTTCTGCAGAACCAGGCGTTCTCAGTCCAGATTGCAGAGGTTAGGTTATAACTATTATTCTAGTTTAGCTGATGATTATTTGCTATTTAACAACTTAGTCATCCAATTTTGGCTTTCTTGCAGGTTATTTGGTGCTTAATGGTCTCTGCAACAAAGCAAGGCAATTGCTGTGCTGCATCTTATCAGACGGGAAATCAGTGTTTGGCTCATGTATGACTTCTTATGTGTATTTTTGTTAATTTATTTAACAAATAAGAATTGTAATTGTTGCAAAATTGCAAAGTTGATCAATAAAATGCGTTGTATGAGGAAACTGTTATAATAAGGATGAAAGAACATCTATTTATTTAGACGACAATTAATTCAGAAAACTCAAATTTTATATTTGTAATATTAAAAATATTACATACATTTATTCACTATCCATTGTTGTGGAGGTGTCTCTATCACGAGATCATATTGATTAAAAAATATATTTTAGACAATTTATTAATGCTTTTAAGAATATTTTAATATTTTAAGATCAATGAGAGTCTGATAAAGTTTGGAACATATTTTTGATTGAGAATGTTGACCATCTATCACACATTTTAGGAACAATGTTTTAAGGTCTCTTGCTGATTATATGATAACATGAATAATTTGAAGAAAGATATACTTTTGCAAGGGTTATAAAACCAGTCTTCATGTGGAAGATTACACAGACATAGAAAAGTTATGCTTGGATAACAAGTTCTCATATAACATAAGGAGGCAAAAGTGAAGTACAAGATACTTTCTTTTTCTTTGGCTATTAATAACATACTAATACATTTGAAGTGCATATATGTTTAGTTGAGAATTATTAGATATAAAAATATTTTTGAGCCATCGTCTAAGTGTTTACGTTGTTAAGTGAATTAAAAAATTTTCTGAACAAATAGTAAAATCGATTTTGCTTTTACTTTCTCAATTAAATTAAAACTTTTAGTACAAATGTACTCTCTCATTTTAAAATTATAAAGCACTATTCGAAAAATATAATGTTTAAAAATATAAGGTATTATCTTAATTTTTGAGAGTGATTATTAATATTTTTTCAAAAAATACCTTTATTGAAAGTTTTGTTTTCATCATTCATTATGTATTTAATTTAAAAAATAAAATATTAAATAGAGATATTATGAAAAAAATACATTTTATTTTAATTACTTAACTAAATTTCTTTAGAGAGTAAAATAAATAATAACATCTTATAATTTTAAATGAAGAGAATAATAAAAATAAGCTTGTGCTTTGTCAATGCTTCATGCCCAAAAAGGAAGGACTTTTGCAGTTGGAGCTTTTGAATGAGATGATTCTTGACAAGAATGACGTAGAAGGAAAGCATATTTCTGGGGAATTTTCAAGGCAGAGAAGAACCATTCAGCAACTCTTCTCTCAGCTGCAACAGGACGTAAAATGACATGTTAATAATATCTGTTAAAAAAAAACCTCATATACATGTAAATATTTTGTGGATAATATATATATATATATATATATATATATATATATATATATATATATATATATATATGTATATAGTTTCACCTAAAAAAATTGAAAAATATAATTATATAAAGTAGAATACGATAGAGGATTAAGAGAGATTCGGCTTATGATCAGTGAGTGACCTATGCTGCTGGTCAATAATAGTAAAAAATTAATAAATAGATATATTATTTATCCATTGAAAATACTACAATTTAACTTGTAAGTAATATTCACTTTTTTCTCATTTAACTTAATTATTCTGAAGAGTACTTTCTGATATTAGAAAATATTTTACAGGATATAGATATGCAACCCAAACTGGTCAATAAAATAGAGGGAAAATAAAAGAAAAACGAAAAGAAGAAGCATGTTGTCCAAGAAAATTCTAAACAGATTAATTTGGCTTCATATGGTACAACTTTAATAATTTTAGAAAATTAAGTTTTCCTAAATTACAGTAATTAACATCCTAATTGTCCAGAATAAAAAATACTAAACAGATTATTCTAAAAGCCTAAAAAAGATACATTCAAAAACAATTAATTCAACAAAAGAAGTTAAAAAAAATTAATTAATTAATTTTATTAAGAATATACTTGTGTGAAAATCCCAAATAGTCTGTTAATTGTTATACAAATAACTTAAATTATACACTCATCCTCCTTTTCTTAATATGTGAAATTAATTTTTGGGACAAAATAATAGTTAAAGTAAAGGTGAGAATTACATTATCATATACGATTAATACAATTATTAATTCTATAATAAAATAACATGTATATCAAGTAAAATACAAGTATATATGTGGATACATTAGCCTCCTACTTAATTTGGAGAAGCCCAATTTTTAAAGCTTCCCAAATTAAATTCATAAGTTAGAGACAAAACTTAATCAACTAGGAGGTCATCAAGGGTTAATTAACTATGATGTGGTTAGCCCACATGGTACAAAGAGCAAATGATATGGTGAGAAAAATGCCTATCTTCTTCAACACCACACTAAACCCTTTCCCACTTCTGATACCAACAAACCAAACCTTTTCTTGATCACTCACAATAGTGCATTTGATTTTCTCAGCTGATAGTTGCCTTCTCTGCAAGCAACCTTTCTCTTTAGCATCCTCTGGATCTGACTTCAAATTCTCCATTTGTTCCTTCAAATATACATAATGCATGAACAGAAGAGCGAAGATATATACAATGGACCTTGCTATTGCCTTTTTTAATTTTATTAGCTTCCCCATCACATGGGTCTTCAATTTTCTGAAGGGCTTCATTTGGGTCAGTTCATGATCTATGGAAACAATGTTGTTTGCCATCACTGCTGGGTTTAAGTGAACCTTGACTGTTTCTGAAGGAACTATTTTGTGGAAGAATGTCTCGGCCGCTTGGCGATTTGAAACAAACATTCCATGGCTCACTTTGATTTCTTCCACAACCTCAAAGCTTGGAGAACTTGAATAATTATCCATGTTTCCTCCTTCATCTATGAAGTTTTCGTTTGGATCATCGATATCGTTGATGAACCCTAATGAGAAATCATTGATGTCTGTATCACTGAAAGGCTTGTTGCTATCATTCAGCTCACTATGGTCTCCTGCAAGGAAAAGCTCCACCTTGTTAATGCTAGAAGAGAAAGAAAGGAAGGATATGGAGTCACATCTTCTGTTTTATACCCTTCTCATTGGTTATTTTATTATCTTTGATTTGGCTAATGACAAAGGTTTAAGACAAAAAAATGAAATAGGGTGTAGGATAGAATATATTAATTTGAGCATAAAGGGTACATGACAATCACAAAAAAAAAAAAAAAATGTATATGATTAATTGTAATAGAATTCAGCTAGCCTACCTTGCACCTCGTCAACCTCTTCCCTGATTGCTTGAAAGCCTGAAATATCTTCAATTTGAACAATCTTTTGCTCTTCCATAAAGCTCTTCACCAAATAAAAATAAACAAACAAATAAATGAAAGGATCATATAAAATGGAGTATTGTGTTGATAAACCAGGGGTTTATATTCTATTCAATATGCATATATAGATTTAAAAAAGAAAAATTAGCATATATACCTTTTCTAATTCTTTGCCTGACATTCCAACCCATCTCAAATTCTCCATCATCCTCTCTGCTTTGAATTCATCATCCAAATTTCCAATATCTATAGACCTCACCGGGTTTGGATCTTCCCATGTTTTGTCAAAATATCTCATGGAACCATCCAAATCATTCATGTGGTTGTAACTACTAGTGTCTTTGTTGCCAATCATGAATGTGAAATCATCTTGGGGAGCACAGTTTTCATTTCCACCCCATGTCTGTGTTGAATAATAGTTGGACTGGTTTATCAGCTCCTGGGAAACTTGAGCAACTGAAAGAATTTCCTGCACGATATCTGTCTCATTATTAATTCTGCTTCCATGTTGCATGGCACCAAGTGGCATTTTCAGTTCAGAAATTCCCACTTGAGGGAAATCCTCCACCTCCAATGGAGGCATAGTAAACCTATGTTGCATCCATGCACACTCTAATGCTATATCCACCTGCAAAATCACTTTTTTTTTATGATTAATCTTTAAGACCCATAAGCATAAATTGAAACCCTAAATTTACAAATCTTTAATTTATTTATCAGATTTTTGTGATCAAGATTTGATTTTTATTTACCTTGGATGGAGGGTATGATATGGGTCCATAGTTAGGAAATGAAGAAGTTGGAAGACTAAAATGGTCTTCTGATACGAACTGTGACCATTTTCCATGATCCCTTATTGCCCCACTATTGTTATTGATAGTGAGTGAAGCCCCATTTAATTCCAATGGCATCAATTTATTATAACCTGAGCTCTCTAAATCTTCACATCTTCCTTCAGAGTATAGTTCAATGCTGGATGATCGATCACTGGTAATCTGATTTGCATGGCTACTAGCATAGTGTTGATCTACAATTTTTGGTGCAACCACTGCAGTTTTCTTGAACACACGGCAAAGTGCATATGCATCCTGAAGTTACAAGTTTTTAACAAAAATCATTAGCCATTGAAAAAGAATTTGAAATAGAAATTTGGAAATATGCAAAATTAAACAAAATACTAATCATTTATAACCTAAAACGAAAATTTTATAGATTTCACTGCACATTTGATAGAGATCTTTCCTTAATTGTAGCTGTATATAACCAAAAATACACATTTTTTTTGGGTGAATTCTTAAAATAAGTGTAAGGTGAGGATTTCTCAAGACATCATCTATTTATTTTTACTCAAACACGCTTAACCATTAAGTTTTCATGGAATCCAATGCATAGTGATGGTATAATCACGTTCAAAAATACACATATTTTGTGAAAACTTTATATAAATATATCACTGTTGGATTAAGAAATGAAAAAACTTACGTGGAGTGTAAAATATGATGAAATTATGGACCATAAAATGAAGAAAATTGTGAAGGAAGAGATCAAGAGGTGAGACGGTAGAACCAACCTGCAATCCAGAAGCAGTTTCACATTCCCTCTCATCAAGACGATACTCATGCATAACCCAACCTGTACGGCAACCATGTGGTGCTCTTCCTCGATAGTAAACTAGGGTTTTCTTACTCCCCACAGCACGAGATTGAGAGTTCACTTTCCTATCTTTTCCTGTGGCCTTCCAGTATCCAGAATTAGTTGCTCGATTGGTTCTTGATCCATTCGGGTACTTCCGATCGCGAGGGCTGAAGAAATACCATTCTAGATCTTTTCCCGGCAACAATGATTTTCCTGCAAAAGTTATTACATGTTCATAAACTTTGCTTCCTTAATTATTGATTGCAAATTAATATCTGAGCTTCCTTGATTCTTTTCATGAGTTTTCTCATCTGAGCTTGATCCCTCTATAGCAAATTTTCTGCATATTTCATGGTTTGCATGAAGAAATTTAAGATTTAATGCAATCTGATATTGATGAAGCCTATAACCTCTTTTTCTCATACCTTGTTTTATATATATCCTTTTAATCAATCAAAACATAATAAAACAGAGAATGAGATGATATATGAGATAAAACAGAAGATGTGATTTTTTAGGAGACAGTGCAATGCTTTTTCACTTGAGAATCCCACTATTGTCTCATTACCACAAGTCTTGATGCTCACAATATAGGAACCCTAAAAAGTGAAGGGACCATCCTCTAGAGCCACAAGTACGACACTTTCTACTGTATAAAGATTAACCCTAATTATATATTGAAGACCACATGAGATATTTTATGTTCAAGCGAAAAATATACTTGACCTATAAAGCAAGTATGTGTTTCATTATAAAACAAAAAGATAAGCAAATCGTCTTTAAATAAGTTTTCACTCCACTTTCTAGATTATGATTAAAAAGCACGTTTACGAAAAGAGTAAGGATACAATAACTAGAACTCAAATTTTGGCCTTTTTACTACAAAATTTTGCATATAGAACCAGATTATGATTATAGTCAAATTTTGAAAACGTAAAGATAATTCAGTTTATAATATGATATTAACAAACTACGGTGTGAAAATAATGACTATATATATATATATATATATTAATTTGTACCTGGCAAGTCCCATGGTTCACACTTGTAGAGATCAACCTCAGGGATGATCTCAAGTTCAATTTTTCTGCCATTAATTTTCCTCTTGAGATAATAACCTACGAGCTCTTCATCAGTGGGGTGGAACCTGAAACCAGGAGGCAATGAAACTGGTGCCATCTATCTGCTTCTGACCTAACTTTGGACCTTCTTCTTCTTGAAGAAAAATGAATAGTAATCTAATGAGCAGCTCCCTCGTGAACCAACAAAAACAGAAACACAAGCCTCTATTGCAAGTGATGATCAGCAACTACACACACCATAAAAGCCCTGCACATGCCACAAACAAACTGTTATTGCTTCAAAAAAAAAACCATCATGAATACGACCTGGATTTCCTATGGTCATGAATTCATTGACGCGGCACACCATGAAGTAGATAATGTAAAATTATACATTAATCAATTTATTTAATGATTTATACGGTGTGTCACATCATTAACAGTGTTATTTTTTAAATATAGAAAACTCGATTTTCACAAATTTGAAGAACATGCAGAGAGAGTTATACAGACCTTAGAGAAGAAGATCCAAAGAGAGAAGTGGAAGAGAGAAGCAGAGGGAGATGGGTTAGATTGATGATGGGAAAGAAGAGGGAGAGGTGGAATGTGAGGGTTGCTTGGGGTTTTGATAAAGAGGACAAAAAGAGAGGATGAGAGAGAATGTGGAAGAAAAAAGCAAAGTGGGGTTTCTGTCTTTGCCAACCCTCTCTTTTCCTCTTTTAACTACTTTTCATTTGTTTTTGATCAATGCATGATTATATTCCTCTTATCTTTGCCATCAAGCTTATTGCTTATACTAATGCAGATTCTCTCTCTTCTGCACCAATTATCCTATGCTTCGAGCTTGTCCTTTCTTGGATTCTGGGCTCCTCCACGTGGCAACACGAGTGGCTGCATTGCCCGCCATTTCTAGGGAAGAAGGATCTATGTTAACGTGAGGAAACTGTAGGAAACCAACTTTGGCGGCTGCTTCTGACTGAACCATGCATGATCCTTTCACATGCCTTTGCTGCACTTCTCTTCTTTGTCTGATCGTATTATACTACCAATTTGTTTATTCCTTTAACTAGTTTTTAAGTAGATTTTCTATGCTTGAATGTTAGTCAACAACTTTGCCTTCAATCCTTGGTTTAGACCCCTTTAGAATGAAAAATCCTTGGTAGTCTAAATTAGATTTGTCAAAACTAATGCACTTTAAAAACTTAAAATCATTAGGTGAAAATGTGTCAGTTAATTTTATATTTGACATGTCTTTACATGTATAAAAATTTTGCAAAACTCTTATCAATTCGTTAAAGAGATTTTGATATTATATTTAAAATTGAGTTAACTTAAAAGTTTTAATTATTAAGAAGTGAGACTTAATTTAATTATTGTCACTTCTACAGTAGAGGTTTTGTTAATTTCATTAGCCAAGTTTGAATTCTCCAACGCGTCATGTTAAAATTTGAAACCCATGAAATATCCTTCTTCCCAAATTACTTATGATAAAAAAAAAAAAAAAGAATTTTAACTATTAAATGGAGATTCAAGAGTTATTTTATATCGAAACATGTTTTGATCCAATTAAGTAATCCAAGTACACATTCTTATTCATGAGTTTTCCAAATTTGAGATAAGTGATGAATATAGTATAGCAGTTTCTTAACACTTGAGAGATAGGTAAGTAGAGGTGAATGTCACATTTTTTTTTTCTTATGCATTATTTTTGGACAAATAAACTTTTAATTCCATGTTATTCAGTATCTATGATACGCATAAACCAGTATGGTTGATGAGGAAAGCTGTCATGAAACACCTGAGCTGATCCATTTTCAAATGCAGAGCTAGCTAAGTCCAAAGCGGGACCCATGTGGGGCCAGCTTTTGCCACGTGAACAAACTAAAGCATCCACGTGGCATGGCAGGATCACTTGTAAGTTATCTCATGCTTTTCCTATGGATGCCAAAGTTCTCATAATCTGATGTGACATCAATGCTGTGCTTTCCCTTTCATGAATCCATCTTTTGGTGCTTTTCTCCTTTATGAGTTTATTCTATAGCAGCGCTTCTCTTTCTTCCTCCCCTCCCCATCAATTCTTGGATAAAGAACTTGCTTTTCTTGTTTTCTTTTTTAGCGCTCTACACATAAAAACCTAAATATTATTTATAGTCTCATTCAGCATTTAGTTTAGTTTATTGAAATTGTTTTAATTTTGTTTAAAAATATCAAATTTAAGTCTTAAAAATATAATTATATTAAAATTTGATTAGAACTATAACTAAAGAATTTTACTGTACTTTTAAATCTACTAGATCTTCTCAAATCTATGTATATTAATTATCCAATGCAGTCTTCTATAATGAAAGATTTTCACTTAAAAAATATTAATTACAACAAACTAAATCACTTCCATTAGAGAGTGAAACACTTATTTTCCAAAATTATTTTTATTAAATACTAGTTTTGTCCTTAAATACTTATTCTGTTCATCAGATTGATCCTCTAAGTGATTATAGTTGGCGCTATGGAGGACTAGTTTGATGGGCAATATAACTATTCAAGGTTTAAAGTGATATGAAAAATAAATCAAAGCCCAATTTAGCTAGGAATGACAAAAATATTTTACTTTATTAGGTTAATTTGCACGTTGATGTAAAATATAGAAGCTAACAAAGCTTAGATATATTCACATAAGTTTGGTCATTTAACAATATATATATATATATATATATATATATATATATATATATATATATATATATATATATATATATAGAAAAGAAGTTAAGAGAGATATGCCTATTTTAATATTTTTCATATCTTAAATGGGATTAATCTTTTTCTATTTTTTGGGATTAACGCTGGTGCAACCAAAATAATATAGAAGAAAAACAGATTTTTTTTTTAAAAAAAAACTAATCAATAATTATAAAGTTTTGCTATTTAGCCCAGAGATATCATAGTATGAAAAGCCATGCATGGACTCAACATCAAAATGTTATTCTTGGGGAAAAAACATGCTTGAACAGTTTTGTTTACTGGTATCTGGATCTTCATGTAAATTCTGGTGAAAAAATTAGAATATACTTAACTTCCTAGGTTATTTGGAGTCTTTGATATATATATATATATATATATATAAAAGAGATATTGGCCCTTATTGATTGGCCAAAATGCTTCATATCTCGTGTTACAAGACTTAATGTCTAAGTCTGTTTACCACAACAATAAGTTATCGTTTGAAATTTATCTGAAAGCATAATTTAGAGAATTTAAATGATGATTTCTTTGAATTTTTAGGTTAAAATAAAATTATCAATATATATTGAGTACCCTATGTGTTGTTGTTGTTATTATTATTATTATTATTATTATTATTATTATTATTATTATTATTATCATTATCATCAGAGGTGTTATTATTTATTTACTTATTTATTTTTTGATGAGGAGGTGTTATTATATAAGTGACAATTATCCAACTATATAATATCATTTTCTGGATTTAATTTAATTTCCTGTCAGCATAAAAATATCAAAATTGAATATTTTCTTCAACAATAATACTATTTTTATCTAACCATGCATGAATTAATTTTGTGAGTCTAATTAAATTAAATTTATAACACGAACATTAGTTTTTTGATAAAAATAATTAGATAAATTAATTTTATATTATGGTTTATAAGAAAAAAGAAAAAAGGTTATAAAACTTTGCTTTCAAAAATAGACAATCATCGATCAGATATGTGCTAAATGCTGATGCTGATAAAAAAAAGGAGGTCGGTGTTCTCTCCCAGTCTGGGAAGGGAAGGCAATTCTTCTTTGACGTTTGAATGCACATATAATATATGATGAAGTTTGGAATTATTTTTATTGTATTATATATATATATAAAATAACACTGTTGCCGAAAGGGCACTCAAGTCATTATACGTTACATCTTTTTCAGTCTGAACTCTGAAATCTGATTCCGAATGAATGCTCAAAAATACCTTGGCGCTGTAGGGTCCCACATGGATCAAAAGCTTCGACGACAAAATTGAGAAAAAGAAATAATTTTGTAACTTTATTTAATATTAAATTCACAAAGAGTAAAGATCATTTATCAAAGAATTAATGCAAGTTTTTGTTTTTGGCATAGGGTGGTCAGTCTATGGAGAGTCGGGGTTTAGGGTGTCAACATGGGTTGGCCTGGTCAAGTTGGAGTCACTCTTAATCAAGGCAAAAATCAATTAGCTTAACTGGGCTCAAAAGTTTTTGGGCTAACTTTATGGGCCCAACTCTGCCTTGCACAAGGCTAATAGGCCCAATAATAAACAAAAAGTTATAACAATGGATTAGCTCATTTTAACATTTTTTTAATTTTAACTTGACACTAAAACAACTGTCTTGACACACATCCCATAAAATTTACCGTTCTCAAAATTTGTGTATTTAATTTTTAATTTATGAATTTTGAGATACGAAAACACATAGGGTGTATGTAAAAAATTGACTCACTAAAATGCCTTTAAATAGGCTAGGTCATCAAGTTAGGCTCAAATTAAGTACTTCACATTTTATCTTTGTATTTTATTTATTTTTACAATTGCTATAAAATTGTGAACTGAATTTGAGGTCTACTTATAAGGAGTAAAAAGACAAACAAGATCACGAAAGCAGTTTAACAAAATAACATAATTCTAAAGATAAAGTTTGTCATGTTTTGAGATTAAATTTGATTTTTTTTCCAAATGATTAGGCAATTTATAAGAGAGACATGGATGTGAACCTAATAAATAAGTTTGAGACAGGATAGTCACTTGGTATGGAGGTGAGTAGCAGTCTAGGCTCCAACATAACATTTACTAAATTATTCTACAATTTTGAAGAGATGGAGAGCAATCAAGGCTTACGGTACATAGATTTGGAGGAAAAGGAAGAGGCAGTGTTATTCAGACTGTACATAGGACGGAATGGACAAGGAATGCTTAGATACAAGAAGAATTCTTCTTTCCATTTTCAAGTAACCCAACAGCTAGTGCCTAAATCTAACAGCACCATCTATGCAGAATTGTACAGTATTGCCAGAGATGAATGACATGTAAAGTTTAGCAAAAAGCTTCGCTAGAAGAGCCTATGCCTACTTCTGTAATCTCCCTGTTTTGAAAGGGATTAATCGTTGATTTTCGGCTGCAGATATCTTTGGTGCATGCCTAAAAAAAATTTAGCCCTTGACCCATTTTTGGCTTGTTTTGATATATCCTTCCATCTCATACTTACGGTAGACTCTATCTTGATTTTGCTCCCACCAGCTCTCAGCTTCCTTCTCTGAGAATTTCCTGCGGCTGCAAATTGCAAAACACAAATCCCATTAATGAACACCTTCCATCCATACATGTCTTGTGCTTAGGGTGTGTATATATATATATATATATATATATATATGACAAAATGCCCGCAAAAATCATCAGTAACATTAAGGGTTAGAGTTAAATAAATCATAATAGACGTTACCTAAATCTCACTCGCTTAAGCCCCTTTTGCCCACAAGGTAACTTTGTCAGTGTGATGTATACGCCACTTTCAAACTCTTCTACCCATTCATCTGCGGAGCCATCGATGCTGTCTTGTTGAGATTCTGCTCTGGTGCAGTGGGGATCCTCCACTGATGTATCACTTTTGAGGAACATGCTTCTCCCAAGTTTGGATTTTAATCTGCCAGAGAAGACTATGGGGGAACCAGCTAGACTACTCACTTTGCCATCTTTTGGAATATGGATATCTGCGTGTATGGGTAATAAATCTGGCAGACATTCATCTGTTACAACCTTTGCTTCTTGTCCAGCACTGGTTTTTTCTGATATTGTATGAATCTGCAGCAACAGTGATAATTGTATCAATGGCTTTGCACAAAGACTGAAAGGCCACATCAGAAAGACAGATAAGTATAACAAGAAGTCTTATTCTATTATGTGAAATTGGCTATATGGATTACATAATACCATTATACTCTATTAGAAACTAAATTTTTGAATTAACCATGAGATTTCTTTTTATAACTTCCCCAAGTGTCTTTTTAGATCTTCCTTTGCACTATTTTATGTGGCTAAAGGCCATAAAATCAACTTTCTTCATTGGTACCTTCAGCAGCCAGAAAGACAGATAAATAACTTACCCTTAATGCCAAAGCTGTTATGACATCCTTTGCTGCTTTACACTTTGCAGCCTCATCCCTTGCCAAGCACCAACTCTCCTCTATTTTTTTATGACATTCTTGTAACTCGTGATCTCTGAGCTGACATTGCTCTTCAAGTCTCTTACTCTGTTAAAACATTCAAGTTAGCACCATGTAAAGAAGCGAAGAAATGGTTAGTAAGCAAACTCAAGTAAGAAAATGTGGTGCAATTACCCGAGCTCTCAATCTCTGTACTTCTTCCATGAGCATTTTATCTGATTTTACTAAGTTTTTCTCCGAATTTGCAGTGTTGGATACTACAGAATCTAGATTATGATAAGTAGCAGAAGCTGATTTATTTTTGGATAGTGAAATATGCCCAACAGAATTTTCTGTGCAATTAATTCTAAACGAAGCAGGACAAGGAACTTGTCCCCATTGTGGAACTCCACCCAAAACAGAATAAGTATCTTCCAAATGATGCTGGCTTTCTTGTTGGTTTCTCCACTCCTTCCTTCCACTAGGCATGCTTTTTCTGTAACATGATTGACTGATAGACAATAGTGGACCTTGTGTCACAGTTGTTTCTCCTCTATCTTCTCTCAGATCAGGAAACATCTTCTGATGCTTCAGCAGCTGCTGGGCATTGTAATTACTTGACTTTGATGCATTAACTGAATGCATTCTTGCTTGCTGTTTATCGAAGCACTGATCACAAACCCGAAAGGCCCTGCTCTTATTTGGCGCGAGAGATGCATTTGTAACTTTTCTGCTACTGCATCCATGGCAGAAGAGAAGACCACAGTTATAACAGTTGTGCTTCTTCCTTGTAAAACTAAAAGGTAACTTACAACCATTACAAGCTGATTGGTCACTGATGGAAATGGGTTTGTGTAAACAGATTGCAGTAGTAAAGTTTGATCCACAAGTGATACTTTCTATGTGTCGGTCCCTTAGAGCCTCCACAAAAGAAGGGCTGCACCTGTCCTCAGTGTCACCTAAACCAAGCTGCCCATTTGCACCCTTGCCCCATGTATAGACACTTCCAGAAGATGTCAAGAGAGCAACATGATATGAACCTGATGATATTCCTTTGACAAACTCTTGCTTAAGTAGTCCTTCAACAGTTGTTACTGCTTTGTCTTTGGCATGTGGATTTCCTAGCTGGCCATGCACAGCACTTCCCATTGTGAAAACTTTACCTAGATTAGTAAGTGCTATGGTTAAGGTTCTTCCACAAGATACCTGGATGAAATCATAATCCACAAGTTGAGAAACACATGTTGGTAAGAGCTTCCTTCCATTATCAGCATGGCCGAGCCGCCCTTCATCTCCATCACCCCAAGTAAACAGCTTCCCAGTAGATGTATTATACTTGAAACGGTCAACCATGACATCAACAATGGCAGCTGTGTGCCACGACCCACAAGCAACAGATCTTACCCGTAGCCCTCGAAGAGATTCAACTTCCTTCGGTTGAGAAATGCTATGAAGATTCCCATGCCCAAGAACTCCAAATGTACCATCTCCATATGTAAATAGCCGCCCACAGGAAGAAACAATGGCTGTATGCCATTCCCCACAGGCAATATTTAGAATACTAATGCCATCTAAACCAGAAAGTTTATGTGGTATCCACCGACTTCTCTGTGTTCTTTCAGCAACCAAGCCTGCACCACAACCATCATCACCCCAGGTGTATACTTCACCAGAATCTGTCAAAGCACAAGTATGATTCTCACCACAGGCAACACCTTTTATGTGGATCCCATTAAGAGACTCAACAATTTTGGGTGAATTTACATCAAGATCAATTTTATGCCCCAGCCTTCCACCCTTCCCTTGACCCCAGCAGAAAACTTCCCCTTGTTTTGTAACCAAGGCAGCATGTTTTCCTCCTAAAGCAATGTTTTGCACATCTAGCATCACAGTGGAATCCAGTAGCTTTGGCAATACAGCATGGATTTCATGATGGTTGACAAACCTATCATTCCCATTCCCTACTGTTCCTCCAGTCCATCCACCCCAGATCATGACATCCTTCAAAACATGATTATTTCCTACAGATGAGCAAGTGGGACGACGCATCAGACTTTGATAGGGTGAATTCTTCTCATATTCTGTGTCAACACATGCTGATGCACCCTTTTTACAAGACTTTGGATCAATATATGGAGAATTTGGGAGAAAAATATCTGTTACACTTTGAGTACTGGATAGGAATGACTCCATTGAGTAAAAGCTATCAGAAGCCTGTGATAAGCCATCAGAAAAGCACCTTTCTGAAAGTGATAGAGTAGGACTTGCACACAAGCTGTGAACCTTCAAAATGACAAGTTTTTTCAGTCATTATCACATATAATTTCAAGTAGCATAACTTGTTGATCCGAGTTTCCACTTTCCAAAGAGTAAACAAGACAGAATAATTTAATCGATAAACCAAAATTTTCAATCTTTGAAAGAGTAATGAAGATGTTTGCCGCGTTGTTGTTGGATGATATTTTTAGTTTTAGATCACGAATGAAAGAAAAAGAGTGTAAAAATCAGACATGATACTGAAACATCAAATTATATTTTGAAACCTGAGTAAAATCAGCAGTATCCTCCAGAAGGCCTAGATTTTTCTTTCTTCTTAAGATTCCTGCTGGACTGCTGACACAACTCTGCACACCTTTGCAGCTTCTTAAACTACTGAGAGGCCTAGGATGCTGGGACCTAAATATCACAGCTCTCAAGCCCACGAACCAAGAAGCAGCCTGTGCTTTGTCTTTGCATATCTAGGTGAAATTAACATAATGAAATTCAAGCTATGAATGTTCAGCCAAAAAACAAATCGAAGTTAAAATGATCATGTAGAAATCATAAATATAAGATTACCAGATCAAGCGAGCGTTCACCATTGGAATAGATTAGAGAAAATGAATGGCACTCCTTTTCAGGTTGATTTTGCCTCTGGGGCCTAATCTGAAAATGGAGAGCTATTTATTAGACCATAACAGCATTATTAACCTTCAGTCTCATATGGAGTGCAGCAAGCAATAAGACATGGAGGTTTGTTACATACATTTCCGTGTCCTTGAATAATTTTTGTCACTGCAGTAAGTCGGAGATGCTTTTCCTGCTGCCCAGAATACCAAATCAAGTTTTTCTCATCCTAGGGAACAAAATATAACCAAAAAATACCAAGTCAGTCATGGGATATTTCCTGTAAGTAGTTTCTGCTAGAATGCAGTTTATCTGAACTGGGAAAAAAAATAACTTTCTCATGCATAGGAGATAATTACAAGTGATTCTTTAACAGCATATCATAATATATATGCCTACCGGAGAAAGTCTGAAAGGGCAGAGTTTTGGCTTTCCTCTACGTCCACACTTGAGCAAGTATGCACCTTTCTTTATAGATACAATTGCCTGAATACAATTACGCACCAATTTTTCAATTGTGGAAAAGTGGAGGGCTGCAGTATTCTAAAACTAATGGTAAACAAACAGTAGAAAAAGAAGAAATAGTGAAACAACAAAATAAAACTACGAGTACATTGACTAAATGCAGAGAGATTCTTGGTACCAATGTGGTGTTAGATGCAGAGTGCATTTCACCCCCCAAAAAAAATGCAGAGAGATTCGAAGAATCTGACAAAATAGAGATCAAAACAAATTTTTTCTGTACTCAAACGTGTCATCATAACTATTACTTATTTATCCCAGAATAGGAAACAAAATGGACCCAAGGGGATCTATCACTACCATAATATGTGTTGTATTCATTTTGAATGGAAATTGTTTCTGAAAAGAGATAAATTTACATTTAAAAACAAGAATGCAACGATTCCACTTCAGTAGGACAGAGACTCTGGGTTGAAAAGAGCAACAAGGAGAAATGAAAATAATAAACCAGCAATATATTTCAGAAATTCAACTTGTGTCATTGTGGCCCTATGGGAAAATGACTGAATGATTCATAGAGAGAGAACCCAGAAATTTTGGATTTTGGACTAAAACCCAGTGGTTAGCTCCTAAAACAGGAAGTCTGGAACCACCATTATACTTTTAAATTATATTACGGGAAAAATAATACTTCAATCATATTATCAAACAGCTGACGATCAGAATGAAGAAGGAAGAATAGACTTTGTCTCCCTATTGCAATGAAACCAGCAGTTTAAGAACCAAATCAAAATTTGAAAGTTTGGGCATAGCAGAGCAAAGAAGAAGACTTCTAAACACAAGCAGATCACCATTTTGAAATCATGTGAAATAAGAGTTGAGAGAACAGAATTGGCAAAAAAAAAAAAAAATTGAAAGCAAAATGTGACCTGTTCAACTGCTCTGTCAAATGGGATTGCTGATATGGATTCTTCTTCCATTGTCATCTTTTAGTTGTTTCATAGAATGAAAGAGAGAACATCAATGGCTGTAAAAGGAAACAGAATGATTCCTTGGAATCCCAGCATGTGGAATCTTATGATTAACAGCAGAAGAAAAATGATTGAGAACTAAGAATGCAGAAGAAGATGCTTCAGCTTCTTCCCCTTATTCTAACTTCTTCTATCCTATGAATCTCTGTGAACTCTCTGAAAAGATCATAAGAAGAGAACATCATAAGCAGAGTGAAAGAGAGGCTCTCTACCTTTTATGGGTTCCCTTTGTTTATTAGTTGTTGGGTGAATCTATTCCTTCCATTTCACTGTCTGTTCACTTCGTTAGCCTAATAAGAAAGAAAAAGAGCCTAATAAGAACCAAACCCATATGCACGTGTACACCTCTTTTTTGTGATTCAAAAGAAAACTTTCAATGCCACATGCAGCTTATATTGTCCATTTCCCCTCAACCTCAACTCAACGCCATTTTCTTTCTTGTGCTTCTTTTCATGACCATATAATCCATTTATACAAAGATACATACCATTGGGTTTAGGACCAAACTAGTTCTGTTACCTTTTTTTTTCTCAAAAGGGTATCTGTAGTTTTGGAATCAAACCGAAATTACAGCAGCAGAGTTCCTGGGCATAAATTGACTGTCTTAATGGATAATTCAGAAGAAATATAAATGTTATTTACAAAGAATTATAAGTGATGTATTATAGCCTCCATTTCCTTTCATAATTTATATATAAGACTTAATAGGAGAATATTAATGTCAATTAATGGTGTATTAGAACAATGATTTCAAAAGGAAAAACAAAAAAAAAAAAAAAAATTGCTGGTATCTAAAATAATTAGTACTAAGTAGAAAACAAATTAAGCTGCAAACTGTTTCTTCCTAAATTTAAAACCTAAGTTACACTGGGGAGAGATTTACCATTTATTATTTCTCATCCCAAAAATAAAATTTGTATCATATTCAAAGAGTTTGAAAATACTTTAAGTGTAAATTAACAAAATTACTTTGTACTCACTTGGATTAATCCATCTTTGTGATCAGTTGAAGGAAGAATATCTATATGCAGTTTCTTTTGGGAATCAACTTAATTAATGCATGTTTGGTGAAATTTAATTTCACCCCAAGAGTTGACTGATAACAGCTTTAATTCTCAGGGTAAATTTTAAAAGTATCACTCTATAGAATGAGATGAGCTTAGGATGCTTAGTTCCAATTACAAAGAAATTGGACAAAAGGTAATGTTATATAGTCCTTGTGCTTGTACTACTTGAGTATAGTACTTTAAAAAGATGTAAATGGACGGCAAGAAGATACCATGGAAATAAAAACAAAAAATAAAATAAAATAAAATAAAATTGAGACTTATATAGGGGAGGAAAAGAGAGCGCAGTTGCTTGTTATAGTATGAAATTAAAATGGGTGATAACTGAGGAACAGATCTGCATCTCAGTAATTTCTATTTGCTAATGCTTCCAAAGTTAGGTTTACTAAAGTCAGATGAATTCTGGCATTTTGTCTCCCTTGTAGGTCCCATGGACAGTACAATCTTGAATTTATTATGGTTTTTCTTTCTTAAATTTTCAATTTCCTTTTTGTTAATTATCACATTTTGAATTCTGTGATTTTACTGCTCTCCTTCTCCTTCTCAAATTTCCTTTAGGAAAATTGGAAATTTTTGTTTTTTTTTCTTAAAGTTTATATTAAAAGTATCCTTACATTCTTTAAACAAGAGACTAAATAATAATTTTTTTTAATAAATATGATTTTAAAATTTTAAATTTTAAATTAAAATGTTTTAAAGTTTAATCTCTTTTTTAGCTAACACGTTATTGATAAGCTTTGACACTTTGAAAAAGGGCACTGGTTTTTTTTTTTTTTTTTTTTTTCTGCCATCTTTAATCCTTGTGTTGTATTATCAGTTGGTCACCTAGTAGATTCTCTTTACTTTTCTAATGTTTCCTTGATCTTGATTCTTTTTCTTTACACTTTTTCTTTTAGAAAATAGAAATGACTCACTGAACTGTTAATTTTTTGTCATGTCTTTAAAAGACAGTACCCTGTTTTTTTCTAAAATTTTACTTTTGCTTTTGTTGTTTCTTTTTTTTTTTTTTTGATCTTACTTGATATTTGTGCATTAAATTTTTATGTGGATAAATTCATCCCTCTTGGTCAACCTTTTTCTATTCAACCCAGATGATGGAAATTTGTACTCAGTCAATGGCATAATTCCATTAGATTATACTATTTTGAAAATGTCGTATGTATACAAAAGAAATGCCAAAAACTGTGTTATGTGGTTAGGTTAGTGTAGAAATATATATTGGAATCTGGCGCAATTAAACCAAAAATAATGCATCATGCTAATAAATATCATATCAATTAAAAAAGTATTTCTAAATTTTTATTTGAAAAATATTAGTCTAAATTTTCTTAATTTATTGTGATTAATTTAAATAAGTAAAATTACTTATTATATATTATTAATAAATCATAATAAATAAATAAAATATCAAATATCAAATATCAAATTGGGATAACATATTTTCTCTCTTAACTTTCTCTTGCACTTTAAAACTTAAAACGTTAGGTGATGGATTTATGAATAATTTTACATATAATATTCTTTTCCATGTAAAAAAAAAAAATCCTTCAAACTTAAAAGTACGGATAAAACAAGGATCCATGGATCCATTTAAGGCCGTGCATAAATTAAGAATGCAAGCATAAAAATTTGATCCCTTAACTTGTCAAAGAAATTCTAATTCCATCTTATCTTAAGAATCAATAAATATTTAATTTAAAAACTTAAATTTAAACTTTTAGTTGAATGCTCTAAGATAACTTTACATTTAACAAATTTCAACTGTAAAATTGGATATTTTGGCCTCAAAACAAAAGAAGAAGAGGTGTTTTGAAGAAGTCATTGCAGAGGCAAGGAAAATTTAAAGAGAGGCTTCAAGGAAAAATTTAAACAGTACTAGTTTGAAAGGTGCAACAGGCATTTAGCTTTTTTGCTAGGCTACTTCTATTGTATCTATTCTAAATAGTATATGAATGGTCACGATTAAAACCCTAAATCTTTCAATTTTACCTTTTTAATGGGTACCTATTAAGAATATATTAAATTTTATTGTAAATATATAAATTATAAATTTATTATTTATAGGAGTACCTATTAAAAATATGTTAAAATTTATTATTTACACACAGTACCTATTAAAAATAGGTTAGAATTTATTATTTACCTAGGGTACCTAATAACCTAATTTATGTTCTATTAATCTTTATAACACTATATTATCACTAATTTTCTAACGAGATACCTATTAAAAATATAGAGGTCATGAAATTTATTATTTACACGGGATATCTAATAACATAATTTATGTTCTATGAATCTTCGTAGCATTGTTATTATCATTAAATTTATAACAAAGTATATCATTAATAATATGAATTAGGGTTTTAAAATAATAAATTTAATATTATTACACTCATTTAATTAATTCAACAAGTTGATAGATTATTATTGTTTTATTAATCACATATAAAACATTTACAATTTTTAAACATATCCTTGTGCCTTCTTTCATACATGACCACAAAATATATTCTGTCCTGGGTAATAGAGAAGCTAGATGCG
The DNA here is from genome assembly GCA_022379115.2 of Bauhinia variegata. Taxonomy (NCBI): domain Eukaryota; kingdom Viridiplantae; phylum Streptophyta; class Magnoliopsida; order Fabales; family Fabaceae; genus Bauhinia; species Bauhinia variegata. Next base: position 7,218,664 of record CM039438.1, on the reverse strand, counting down.
AAGAAACAGAGGTTTTTTTTTTTTATGTTTTTGGTAATAAAGAGAGGTTTATAAAATGATTTGGCGTGCGATTCTTATGTCAATCTACATTTTTTATCATGCTCCAAAAACCATGCTATGCGTATTACCTACCCTCATATTTGGTAGCATGAACTGAGCCAAATGGAATGTTTTCCTTTCTTAATGTCATTCTTTCCCCAAAAGAAAAGCTAGAATTTAGGTTGCTTCATGATGCCTACTATACTTTCTTGATAGAGGGAAAAGAGAATGAATATGGTTGGTTTTTCCTAATATTTAAGTAACTAAGTAACCATTCCCACAAGATTTCCTATTATATGTTTCACCTTCATTCCTGCACATGCTTCCATCCTTATTTTCAAAGAAAACGGCGTAACTACTTTCATTAATATAAATCTACCTAAGTGTGTTTTGGGAATGGTTAAAGTATCCCATCATCTTTTGACTTACGAGATTTAAATATTTATTTTGTATATTTTCATTTATTTTACCCATTTCATAGAGAATAACATCTTATCATATTCTAATCATCATTTCATTCTTTTTTTAATTGACTAAAAAAACTATAAAATAATAATACCAAGTATTATCAAGTTATCGAAATCTTTATACACTAAGAGGAGAAACAAGAAAAATACAGGCAGTAGAGAAGCTAAACCTTGAAAAATAAATTGCATAGGCATGCGAGTATTAAAGAGAAAAGAGAGCTTTCCTCTCAAACCCTAACCATATATATATATGTGTGTGTGTGTACTTTGCCAGAAATAGCTTTTAATAACTCATGCATCTTTATGCAAATTACTATTTAAAAAATAAAAATACGTGAAGACATAGGATAGCCCTTCTCTAAAGAAGGGCTATTAAAGCCAAAATAGATACCCTTAAATCTTTATGACATGGTATATTTCACAACAACTATTTTCATAAGTACGGTAAACAAATGTCAAATAGGGCTTATTTTAGTTGATCCTACTGTATTGTAGCTTTGTTACTTAAATTTGATTATGCTTCCGTTTCTTTCCTTTTAAGTTAAACTTCATAGATTCTGGACAAAAAAAAAATTACTATAAACAAATAACTTTACAGGAAAAAGTAGTTTTGATTCCAATAGCAAACAAAAAAAAATTATAGTAATCAAAATTAAAATAATAGCTATCCCATCACAAGCACATTCATCCCACTTCTCCTTTTAAGGCCCTTATACTTCTTTTTGATCTCTCTCAATGATTAAACCCAATTGCTTTTGACTGTTTGAAGACTGTAACTAATTATATTGATCAAAATTTTGGACTCTGTTTTGAACTTGTCAACAGAAATTCTCTTTACAGCCTGATCACTGCTTAAAAGACTAAATTTACTTGAATATTCTTGGTATAAACTACTATAAAAGGTGAAACTTCAAAAGTAATTTGTCTTTTAAAGTAATTTTAATTGTATAACTATTAGGAATCTTTCTTAGGCTCTTACTAATGCTGAAGCAAAAAATACTATTGCACCTTATATATTTAGTTTATTTTTGCTAACTGGGAAATTAAATTGAATTAAATTTTAGTCTATACAAGAAAAGGGTATTATTTCTAGAAAAACTAGTTTTAGGTTAATTTATAAGCTATTATTTCAGTTATGCTTGGCTAAAATAAAATTTTTCTTTGGAAAAAAAGATTGAAAGTCTCCACACACATTCAACATGTGATTTTATTATAGTATACATGCAAATGAGATGTCCAAGAAAGAAACTTTTGGTTAGTAATCACACTCACAACTATAGGTTCAAAAGGTTCACTTTCCATTCCCTTTCATACAAGGTTCAAGCTAGAAGAGTGAGATTGTGTCCTGTGTATATATATGATGATAACTTGGGTATATGAACAAAAAGGCAGAGATGATTCAGATGAATGGGTTAGAAGCTGCATCAATGTTCAATCAGGGATTGTTAATTATAGATGTAATATTTTGTTGGTTGCTGTCATTACTATTGTACTTACTTTGATATTTGAAAAAAAAATGAATTTAGATATTATATATGAAATTAGTGTTTTATTTTATGATAATACTTGTGACATGTGTTGTACTTTAAATTTAACTTGAAGTTGTTTCTCTCAAAAGTATTATCTCTACTATAACTTCACTCTCTATTGATATTATTTAAGATGAAAACAAAAAAATTATCTTAGCTTTAGTAATCATTTTTTTTTTTTCTATGAGTACAGACATATTATTAAATTATTAATTTATAATTAATTCAATTCAAGCTAAATAAAACTATGAAGGTAATAAAACTTTTTTTATAAAGTTTAACGCAATTACATTCTTAAGACTTAAAGCCAAAACATCTAGTTAAGCCAAAACAACTCGTGCCAATTAATCTATTGCTTACATGTACAATTTTTTTTTTTTTTTGGGTTGATGTGAGAGTTACTCTGATTTTTTTCATACATGCACCAGTTTGACCATGATGTTTGCCTAAAATTGGTGGGAGAGAAAAAAAATCAATACAATTGACAGATTCTTACCATTGTTGACCTATTTCCTCATTAATAGTTAGTGTGAATTGATATTTAAAGACAGGACAATACCTATAGCTAACTAGTTAGTATATATCAATCTACCATAATCCAACCTTAATTGTTGGGGGACCCTTACACTTGAAATAATTTGAATAACATTTTAATTGCCCTTGTACAAAACTAGGTGAATTAAATAGTACTTCTAAAGTTTTGGATCATTCATTTGTTTCTCAACAATTTTTTTGATAAATATCAAATGTGGCACATGCTGATTGAAGAAATCACCAGTTAGTTTAATCATAAATTGATATGAAGTAGGCTATAAGATGAAAGAAGTCCATATGGAGATAAAATGCCACTGATTTTTATTATGAGCATTCAGTTTGTTGAATTTGAGAGTTCCAAAGGAAAATGAATATTAAGCTAATTCCTCTCTTATTTAAATTTTTAAGATTTTTTTTTTGGGGGATTGACTTTAATGTTTCTCTATTCTTTTTGAAGAGTGTCACTAGAAGAAAATTTTGGATTTTAATGGAAATTTTCCATTGAAATTTAGTGATTTTATATTCTTTTCTTCTCTCTTTTGTTGTTCTTTTTCTTTTATTCCCTAATTTCAAAAAATGCCTCAAAGAATTTATGGAGCAAAGATTGCTAACAATTATTTTTTTCTTCAAGGCCTAAATAAATATAAAAAGGTGGGGTAGGGGTGTTGGGGGAGAAAAAAAAGAATAGTACATATCAGTAATTAACTGCATATGCCATGATTTGGCTGGAAGAGAAGCAATTTCTGCTGTTGCTCCAAACCTATGTAAAGTTTCATATCTCAACTTTTGCTTATAAATTAAAGAGTTCTTGCTAACTATGAATAGAGAGATTAAGTTTAGCCCTGAAAGGGAAATGAGATATGACAAATAAGAAGTGTGTCATTAGATAATGGAGGTTGCTTCCCTATCTTAATTAAATGGGTAGGATAAAGATTAAAAAAATTAATAAACTATTTAGTGATAATTTGGAGTAAATTAATTTTTCCATTTTTTTGTGGTATTATCATGCAGATTTAAAAAAAATAAAAAAATAAGTCGCTCAATATATGCCAAGATAATTAGTTCCTAGTAAAATACATAAACGAAGCAATGTAGAAAACATAAAGTAAAATAATATTTTGTTTTGACCTATTAAATTCAAATTTATTAACAAATTAAGAAATTCAGTGACCCAATTTTTCCAGATTTTCACAATGACATCAAAATGAAGAATTAGTTTTATTTAATAAGGTCATTAATAGGCTACCCACCCTAAAAATAACCCGTTTTGCTACATAAAATAGGTCATTTTGATATGACAAAATAGGTCATTTTTAAAGTGAAATGAGCTAATTTCCCCTATTCCTCCAATAAAAACTTTTGTCTGTTTTTACCTCACCCGGACGGCTGAGGTAGGGCAGAGATCTATATCTTAGATAATAAACACAAGATAAAACCTCAAGATCCAATCCCATGCAGCATACCTATTGGTCATTGTAGCAAAAGAAGAGGAGAGAGGGGAGCTAAGTAGTTTCCTCTCTCCATAAGTATTATTTAAAAAAAAAATTATATTTAAAAATATAAAGTATATTTTAATTTTAAAAAATAGTTAATGATATATATATATATATATATATATATATATATATATATATATCTTTTTTTAAAGTCTTGTATTAATAAATTTTTATGTATTTGATTCAAAAAAATAAAATATTAAATAAAAATATTATAAAAAATATTTTTTCTTTCAAAATACTTAACTATATTCCTAAAAATGTAAAATAAGTAATAGTGTATTATAATTTTAAATAAATGGAATACTGATTAAAACTAACAAATAAATATATGGGTCATTCTTGTCACATAGCCATAGGGCATCATGGAATGGGCTTAAACTTTTTTGAACAATCACGAAGGCCATTTTTAGGGATATGCATACATGTATGTTTTGTCTCCTTGTCCACTGTCCTTTTGGGGATAGCACTGTCCTGTGTACCTCTCTTGGTAAACATAGCAAGCAATTGGATCATGTATGTAGGGATCTTTCATTTGTCATGTTCATTCATCTCCCTTTATATGGATGGATCTGTTAGTTACAAAAATACCTCTCCCATGCATGTACGTGTCTCTGTTATGGGTCACTGCAGCATTAATACAAAGCCATGTCTTGTTAATTCATCAAAATACTGAGGTTTCCTTTACTTGTACTAAGAGATCTTGTGTGAAAAGAAGAAGCAACCATTCCTTTTTTGTTGGATTTTTACGAAGTGATTTGTTCAGTTTTATTACTTTGAGATTGATCTTCGTTTAGGTTTCTATATGATATCCTTGCTATTAGTGCTTTTCAAGGGATTTGAACTCATTATATTACTTTAAAATTTAGGGTTTAAAACAAGCGATTAAATATATTACTTGACAAATAATAATATTATTTCCTCTGGATATATAAGTGTGAACTGAAGTCTCGTATTGAAAAAGTTTAACACTTGTAAGAAATATACAAGTGGAAAAGAGCGATTAAGCTAATTAACATCTTAAGGTTTCTAGTTTAGAATAATGTCAAGCTTACTAGTACGGTCTCTTAGACTAGTTATCTGATGCTTCTCCCCATTTTATAAGTCTCATCCATTCTCAACAATTGGTATTCAAGCCAATAGTTCATCATAACAGAAAACATTGAAAGAATTTAAAATTTGTGAGAGATATATAAATAGAAAAAACTGGTTAACATATAATGGAGTGCTTCTTCCGATTCGTATGTCTCCCTGTTCTCAATAGTTTTTTGTTGCACCAGAAAGCATTACTGTTAAAATTCCTTGGATTTATTCTACTTAACTGTAGCAAAAAATTCTCACTTGATTGATTTCGAACAAGTGGAAGAAGTGAAGGTGTGAAGGATTCAACATCCATTAGGTATACTAATTCAGAAAGAGATAAATGAGATTACAAGACTAAAATCCTTCAGGTACATGAATATGACTTATCAATTGAAAAGAAATTTTGAAATCAAACAAAAAGTTTGGCAGAGGAAAATGATTCATAGATTTGAAAGCCAGTGACAAGTACAATATAGAAATAATTTCAAAGTCTCCCTTTGCAATTCATTTGGACTTATGCTAATCATTGTCATTAGTTTTACAATACATGTCAATCGAAATGCATTCCTGAGAGGCCAGACCACCCACTCATATTAATGGGAAGGATGAATATGTTCAATACAGACTCTTTCAGAAGTTGAGATTTTCAAGAAAACTAAAAATAGTGTGTACTCAATAGAAAATAGGTTGAGTCCCAATGTGTTTTTGGCCAAAAGACTTAAATTTAAAATTTTGAAGTTGAATGTTAAAAAAATTATTGTTTATTGTTTCTCGTCTCAAACATAGATCGGTCTCATATCCAATAATATTCCCTTAAACATAACATGTAGTGGGTATGACTATACTCAGATCACAATTATTTAGGATTCAATTAATGTACCACAAGTTTAGCCTATGACAAAGCTTTGACAAGAAGCTGGCTTCAATTTGAGAACTCACATACCTAATTACTTGCTCATTCTCAACCTGATTCCTTCTGTCTCTTACTCATATTACTTTCTTTTCTGGTTGTTAAAGATAGGGATGTTGGAATAGTTTTGACCAGTTATGATCTGATATGATCCTGTAGTACTATAAATCACAGGAAAATTAGAAACTTTTCTTGTCGACGGTAATTAAGTGCCAAGAAAATTCAGCCAACACTGCCTAACAGAAATAGAAGAAATATGATGTCATGGCAATCACACTGTGTGTGGTTTCTGTTCCTTTGAGCGACGTTTTCTTTGGCTTGTTGCTTGTTCTTTTCCAACTTTTTCCCACCATTGCTTATGCATATAACCAAGAAAAGTTAGTCGTAGCAAAAGCACCTAGAAAGGGATAAGATCGATGGATGGGATTAGAATTCAACTCAACGGGCTTGAACTTGGATTTATACCTTTTCAAAAATTAAAATATTTACTTTTTTCCAAAAATATAAAAAAGATTCTTTTAAAAAAAGAAACAGAAACTTATCACTATTCATGACCGAATTCTTTAACAAGAAAATTGTTCATGTTTTTTTCAAAAGTACTTTTTAAATATTATATCTAAATACAAAAATAAATTTTTGTTTTCATTTACTTCTACTTATACTTTAATTTTTACGTTTTAAGATAACGTTTTTCTTAAAACCAATTCAAACTGATTCTAAATCTATTTGAAAATGTTAGTTGTGAAGCATGTGAATGGCTTCATTGTAAAGAACATATAGTGAGAATGACATTGGAAGAATGGATATCTTAGGCACGTGGGTGTGTTTTCAGACTAAAGGAAGGGTTTGTCACGCCTTCTAAATTGAAAAATCTCTTCAAACACCTGCAATGATCATGATAATATATAGGCTAAGTTGCCACATGCCTATGAAAGATATTGTCACAGAACATTAGCAGTGAAAATGAAAGAGAGTTGGAGACAAGCCAGAAAGCTGCTAACTGGACCTCTACCATCATATGCCTTGTACTTAAGTGCTTGCAAAGCTATGTGATCCTATTGTCTGTTGTCAAGTGAGCCCTTGGTGGGTTCCATAGTAATGAGCTTGTCTGCTGCAGCCAGACATGATATGATTTCAAAACCTAGGGACCATTTCTATTCTTTTTTGTTTGCTCTTTTGCTTCAGCTTCTATCCCTAGCTATGAATATTCAAATGCTAATTTGTTCTGGATTGAACACATTTATTTAATTTTTAAAAAACAGAAAAACAAAAGGGGACTAGTTGTTATTCATTTTCTTAGCTTTTTTTTTATCAAGTTTTAACTCAAAAGGTTGATTTAGAGCCATAGAGATCCATAAGACAAACAAGAAGATATCTGCAATTAAGAATGGCCAAGAAAGCATGCAGAAATATAAAATAACCCAGCCTAATTAACCTCAAAATTAATTTAATCATATACAAGATATTAGTACAATAGAGAACAAGTTAAAACTCAAAATATTTCAAGTCAAATATATCTTCAATTTAAAATCTTAAAATTGTTTTTGTTATAAATTTTCACCCTTTATTATTTCTCATTTCAAATGAAAATTAACTATTCTCATTCTCAAAATGTATGAGAATAAATACTTGAGTTGAAAAAACAATGATATAGTCATAGATTACCAACCCTGTAAAATTTTGAACTTGTATAGTGTAAAGTTGGAAGGTACTCAATTATTTATATCCCTACACCAGAACCCGCAGTGCATGAAAGTGGTATTTACTTTTTTCCTTTGTAAGTACTTTACAAATAAAGTGGGAAAAGAGACCAGGTAAATACAGTTCATTTCACTGCCTTTATGTGATGACATGACTTAGGAAAGACATATTTGTCAATAGCATATGTATGTCAGACTTCATTTTAATTATTAAAACTAAGGCTATGCAGCAATCATAGGGTTTTAAAGGAAAAAAATGAGGGAGATGAAGTCAAATAATGATATATATATATATATATATATATATAAGTGTATCTTTACACTATTTTGGTATAAAACTAAAATGATAAATTTTTTTTAACTAGTACAATTTTAATTCAAAATTTTAAGATTATAATTTCTATCTTAAAATACTTTAAACACTTTGTTGGTGTTTTACACTTTCGCTTTATTCTTGCATGCCTGACATATACATGTGTGTGTTGGATAATCTAAATTTAACTAGTTTCATTAAAATTTTGCTAACTTTTACTCAAACTTTAACTTAATAATTTAAATTAACTATATAATGAACTTTGTTCTCTTTAAAAAGATGTCAAAAAATTATCATTATCCTATGAAGTCTAAACTATTTGGAGTCAAAGCCCTGATATAAGTCACTGGCTGGTCTGAGATTATCCACAACTAGTGGCTATTTATAGCTCTATCTCATGCTAGCTAGGTCTGAACATGATAAACTATGTACCCAGAAGAAAACACAAGAAAGAAACAAGAGATGTAGGTACCATTTGATAAGCTATCCCCTATCATGTGCAATAAATTAAATGGATCATGGATAGCAACTTTTCTTTCCTTTTTTCCTTAAAAAATAAAGTTGTGTTTCTACCTCAAGTGAATTATGAATTAATAATGTTATCCTAGTGCATACAGAGATTTTGATTTTTGGAAAAATTATTAATTATTTGCATGCTATTGATGTTACAGTATTGTAGCAAATTGTCAATAATTAGTCTATAGTTTAAAAAAAAAAATCTTTGACATTTATGATTATTATTAAATACATATTTAATATTTTAAATTTATCAAAATAATCTCAAATACTTATTACCATTATTAAATACCTGACACTTTAAACTTATTAAAATATATTCTCCACACTAAAAATCATTGTCAATGATATATTACTCTTAAAAATATTGTTCAATAAAAAAGTCATTGTCCCTTGTTTATATATATATACACACATATATTAGTACCTAGGACTCATCAGCAATATGCATTCAGATTCTCCAAGAGACCCAGCTAGCTAGTAATTGAAACAAAACATAGAAAACCCAATAATATTTATTGTTGTTCCTTTGTTCTTGCCCTTTGTGTAAGTGAGAGTGAGAAATCAAACAGAAAGCAAAAGCTAGCTTTACTAGTGCTAGTATACAGATAAAATAAACAACAAACAAAGAGTTAGGGCCCACAGCTACAAGACATGCTTAATTTTTTTTTTAATATAAAAAAAGTTTAAATGAGTTAAATTTTGAGATTCACTAAAATCAAAACATATTTTAAACTCAAAAAGTATTTATAAAAATATATCGATAGTGAAATTATTCGAAATCACACTATTGAAATATGATTTTGATTATAACTAATTAGATTGACCATTAGCACATGCTTAATTTTCTTTTTTTTTACAATCAACAAAACCATTCATCATCCTCAAGATAAGAACTAACCGATAGACTTTTTCTAGGTCAGGATAGACCTTGGGACAGTGATCTTCAACTTTGAATTTTCATATCTTTTCATATGCCAAAAACCAAGAAGGTAAAAGCAATGGCTATGATGTCAACATTTACATAGCCAAAGCTATCACCTCCAAATTAAAAGTCCTTCTCCCCAAGATCTCCCTCTAGAACCTTCAAAATTTCAATCAAGTCCTTCTTGGCCACTTCTTGCTCCTCTCCTCTGCTTAACCATCTATTGCAACCCACATCAAATGCCTAATCAAGCATAAAAAATGACCATCCAAAATCAATCATGTCTGCAAATATATATATGGATACTAAGTTTTGGTCTTGGGTTGGTAATTAATTGAATACATAAAATTTTTCTTCAGCAAACTTTCGCAGACTGAGACTGTAATTCAGCTCACTACACCTTTTCCCTGTTCTCAAACTTTGCCATATGATCTAGTTGTGAAATAATGTTTCGTAATATTTGCATTGTATAGATACCCCTTTGCCAACGCAAATCCTTCTGATCTTCCCTTGATTCATAGGGAATCCCCTTTCTCCTCTAGAGCAATCTTGGGCCTCAGGCAAAATGGACTTACCCAAAAGTACAACAAAACGACATCGCTTTCATAGACATGTTGACTTTCAAGTTTGAACTTTGAACTATCCCCCTCAGAGAGTTTTTCTTGTTTTTCTTTTGTGGTAGAAGTACAGCAATTGTGAGAAGAGATTATGATATTTATTAATGACATAGATATGCAATTTTCACCCTTATAACCTACCTCCCACTTCAGTCCTCCAACTGAATTAAGCATTAAAGTGGTTTCACTCAACCTCACTTCTTTGTCCCCGTTACAGGTTCACCTCAGATACCGACCTGTGCATGTGGAAACTCACATCCCTAGTTACAACATTACTCAAATCCATCGTCACTAGCCCACACCTAGTAGCTTAGGTCAAGTTGTGTTAACTTGAGTCAAGTTGGAATAATTTACAAGAGGACAAACATGAGCTATGGAGGTAAGTGATAACCCAAACTCCTACGCCAAGTTAGATTAAGCTAAAGAGAGATTTACAGCATTCTCAGTGCCCTAACACTTTGTTTCATGTTTTAAAAGTTCATTAAATAAAAAGAGAAATTGGTTAATCAATGAGATGTAACTTGATTAGAAAACAAACTAAGCTCAACATTTAAAAAATCTACAATGCTAGAGATTTGAATCTACAAAAAAGGACATGCTGACAAAGGAGATAACAATTGTTACTCTGCTTCCTAGATAAAAGTTTGTTTCACTTTCAATATAGGGTGAGGATACTTATCAGCAAAACACATACACACCCAAAAAAACCAAGTTGAGATAGATCACTCTATTAGTATTACCACCAAATTCTAAATGCCTTTGATTTTTCCACTCGATGAAGATGCAGAAAACCAAGTTGAGACCCCTACGCTGAAACTAAACATTCCTGGGTTGCTTATTTACAGAACAGCTCAAATATCCAACCAAAATTTTGCAGAGACCACCAGTTTGGTCAGTAATGTGATGGAAAAGAGCATAAAGTAGAAAAGGCCACCTTTTCATGGAGACCCGGTACCATATGATCGAATAAAGCAATAGGAGATGAATTCCTCTGTTAACCAATATCACCCTTTAATGTGAAACAAAGCAAATGAACACATGAATCGTGAAATGAACATGTTACTATCAACAAATCGTTCTATACATTTATGTACAAAAGAATTGCATCCTTTGAGAATCCTAACCAATATATTCCCCTGAAACTGCCAACTAAAATTTTACCTGTCACGTGGTACTGACTTCTGAAACTTTCAAGCAAACGCAGATATGAAGAAAGTGCTCTGGGTTCATCAAATTATGCACCAACCAGGAAAAGGGTATCTGCAATTTTGGCTCTATCCCTTGAATGCGAACAAGTTTAATTTCGGCAATCTCAGCTTTGCAAGACAACTTGGTTGAATTTTCTTCCTCTTCTGCACTTCTTTTGCTTGTTGCATCTCCATCGTTAGTAAAGTTACTCCCAAAGAAAAACTCAGGCAGAAGTTGTTTGACCACATCGTGTAAGCTGAAGTATTTACCTGTAGTTCAACAGATAAGAGCAATCAAACAAAAGATATTGGCTTAATTATTAGAAAGGTAAAGATTATGGTAGTAGTGACTAGAGCAATAGCTGCAGTTTTATTTCCCCATTCATATTGATCAACAATACAGACAAACCATGTAAGAATATGACAACAATTGTTCTCGAAGCTATAACAATGAGAAGATTATTAAAAGTGGAGGTGATGGCATGGCATGACAATATTAGAGGACTGTAGTGTTTTGAAGTTCATCAGCTGGGGATTGTTATTTTGGATATGCAAACTTCAGACCACACTTGTTCACATTTTTCCTCCTCTAATCAGGAACTCTACTTTCTCTAGAGTGGAGTAAAGATTCAAAAATACACCCATCAAATTAAAGATTACCAGAGGAGGAACTTCTATGCAAGCGCGGCTTACCTTCTTCCTTATGAATCTCAACAGGTCGATTTATGTAAGAGACTTTGTCCCAACTATCAATTTGAGGTGCATCTTCTAAATCATCAAAATCCTTACTGACAGTCCACACATACAATCGAACAGGAATTCTACCTAAAAAAGTAATATTTGGTAACAAATAAAAAAAAAAAAGTTACTTACAAATGGAATAAAGTGAAAATAGGCCATTCAAGTCAACAATGTCAACAGTACAACCAAACTGGAGTTACATAAGAAGTCAATGCCCCTTTGTTCATTGAGGACAAACAAAACATTTTAAGGGGAACACACGAGACACAATATCAATATGATCAAAGTTCAAATGCTGATGAAGCCAAAATAAAACTGAGACTTGCCAAAGAAACCACATATACTACAATATGTTGTAGACAGCTTACAAACATCCAAGGATTAATTCAAGTAAGTTTAATGACACGATAGTATTTCCTTTACTAGGCCACTGAATTGAAGATGGTGCATGGTATATCTCTCTTCATCCTTCTATTTGTTGCATGAAACTATGATTGAGGATGAAGTAACTTCATCTTTTACTAAATATTATTATTGTCATATAATACCAAACTTCATCGAACTTTGTTAATGCTTCTAGTTAAGCCAAATTGAGCACAGGACCTGGTGTAAGTCAGTTAACAATGAATTGAAAGTGAAAGCAATTTTAGATACAATTAGATTAGAATAAAAATAATGTTATCCAAATAACATTGATAATTGCCCCAAGCATAATAAGAAACACTACAGATTTCCCTTTCTACAGGACTTTCTGAATTGTCAGGGCCAAAAAGTCACCCAGGGTCAGACTGGAAGTATATATAAAAACATGATTAGCTCTTGTATTTTCTAAACACCTTTTCTTTTCTTCTTGTTTGAGAATAGAGGAATAAGGAAGGGAAAAAAAGAAATCTTATTCCCACCTTCAATTCCATGGCCAAACTGGTTTCATGCATCTATATCTATTTGTCTCCTCAAGGAGGAAAAAGGTTCTTTGTGAGTGCTTGAAACTTTATAACTTATATAAAATACAAGTTCGTATGATTACCTATCTTCACTTGTGCAGGCGCATCTGTCTCTCCAGTATTCTGTTGAGACTTTTCTGGGCTTGAATTGATATTTCCCATATACTCATCTTCAAAACTTCCTAGTTTTAGCTTAGATGATACCCGTTGATAAGATTCCAAATTACCTGCTATGAAAATGAGTATTGACACAAGCAAAATAATCATGAAAGATAAATACATTCTCCATTACATCTTAAAAGAAAACCAGACAACTAATTCTCCTATGAAGGTGACACTGGAGAAGAGAAGGTACAAATAAATCACTTCATAAATGTTTTGTAAGCTTAAACAGTATTGCAAAATACCCCACATACAAGAAATTCTACATGCTATATGGCTATTAATAAAATTATGCCCATATGACCAAATAGAAATGTGGAAAACAGTCCTTTAAATCAACACTTAAAAAAAAAAGATTGTCAATTCCAGTCCCTGCAAAGCTGGTTAATGTAACCAAATTCTAGTGGTAATTCACTTTCATATATAGGAAGGAAATTTTCTAGGCATCATCATATAGGTTCTGTCATTTTTTTGAACTCTCATTGAGTACTGCTATATTAAGTAGAAAGCAATACACACAATCGCATTTATGCATGGAAGTGTATCATATGAAAGAATTGGCCTACTATGACGAGAGATAAGGCACTTGGGCATTCGGATTAGAGATATATGGTTTGATTAAACACAACTTAAAAGGCTAGACAATGAGTTAAATCCTTTGATCCAGCTTTTAATGAAATCCATTAAAAAAAGTATTAATGTTTTATATCTAGCAATAAAACCAGACTTACAATTTAAGACAGAGTGCCAGAGCTCCACCTGGTCAGGTTGAGACATGTTCATGACATTTTTGCAGTTCCCATTTATTATATATGATGCCTGAAGTAAAAGAAAAAGTTCATTGAGGCCAGTGAAAACAAGAATACAAAATTTCCTAATTTCCATATATGTCACATTATGGCGAATCATTAGAAAAATTATCTGAAATAAGAATACAATACTTCCTAGTTTTTCCAACCATTATCAGTCCCAAATCATAACCCTAGCTCTTGACATCATATCGTCCTTTGTATACTATGCCAGTAGCCAACATATAAGACTTGCATGAGTTCAGTTTAAAGATCCATATAAGATATGCAGTTGTCTATTCTTGTCATTGTTGTCAAATATAGATGTCTTCTTTGAAAAGTTGAAAGGGGATACATACTTTAAATGGAAATGACCAAGCATATACCACCACGAAGGAAAAAAGATAGAGAAACTAACCTCTTTCAGAGAGTTAATAAAACTCCACTTTACACTGTCTTCACCTTCACAGGGAAGCAATATATTACTTGGGTATCCCCTAAAGTGTACCTACAAATAAAAGGTTGAGATTAGATTTAGCAAACACATATTATGGCTACAGGAAGAAATGGTTTTTACAGAAACCAGTACCAAATTCTGTAGTAAGTCAATCTTAAAATTTTCACACAAGTGCCCACGGAAAATCCTACACTAGTTTATTATGGGTAGAAACAACATTTGTAAGTTGCAGTCCCAACTGGATCTAAGACTATATTAATCAGATAATCACAATATAAAACATACTCTCTAAATTAAACATGCAGGGACAATAGATCTCAGATTTTGATTCTAATTGAAGTAGTTTATATCTAAATGGATCAAATCCAGGAAAGCAATATGGAAAAGCTACACTAGAAGCAAGATGAAAATTTAATAATGTTTTCTCTATTCCCATTTTTCACATAAGACTTGAAATTAAGGCTCAAATAACTTAAAGCATGACACTTCCAAGATAAACTTGAATTCTTACAGTTAAATTCCAAGGTCTTTCTGGCTCCATACATAAAAGATCAAAAAGAACTCCAGTGGGTATATACCTGTATGAAGAATAAACAATTTAAGAAAAAACTTTATTTCACTATATGAGAAAAAGGATGGCTGTTGCCCAGCCACAAAATCATACGGTTCAAAAATTATCATTTAGTATTACTGTTGTTTTGTATGGTAATGCATTCATAGTGTAATGCGATCGGCAATGAGAGAGTAAATAACTGTAAAGGAAATAACAGCAAAGGAAAGAATCAAAGGCATTTTTTTAGAAAGTTATCATATGATAGGCCAATCAGACATGCTTTCCCAATTAATTATATCCAGATCCTGCATAATGCAAAGATATAATATGATATTTGATAACAGTAACTAAAAAGAATCAAAATGCAACAGAACTATCTTATAAATAATCCAACACTGATTGGAAGTGGTGATTCATATGGGCTAAAACAGTATACTTCTTCACTGTACAGCATATGCTTTTATGTGGATGTTTTAACATCAGAGTTAATTTCTATCTATTCTTAGACCCAGCATTATTTTACTATTGCATGAAATTTTGGCTCTTGCATGATCACTTTTGCACAAAAAAAAAAAAAAACGATCTTGCAGGAATCAATTTTATGGGAGAGGAAACAGGCAGCTGCCCAATTAAACATTTCTAGTGATTAGCCCAAAAGTATTAAGAATACAAAAAAAAAAAAATTGTAAGGATGGAACAACATGACCAAAAGACCATCAAAGTGCAAGCCATCTGAACATTCAATCACTTTAGCCCTATCGCTTTGGTTTAGTTCATTTAACACTATTCCTATTAGGCTGGTTTCCCATGTGATGTTGGGATTGCAGGTGAAGGGATGTCAAGTCCCTTTTAACAGAAGAGCTACCCTTGGCACTACACCAATTCATATAAAGGATGATCAAGAAGGGCCTAAGCTGTTTACTAAGGGCTCAATAATAGATTTTATATGTCTAACAGGTTGCTGATCTAAAAGAATCTAACCAGAGAGATTGACTATGGCACTAACAACTATTTGCAAACATTAATGAAAGATTACAATTCTTTCCTATATCTCTAATTCTCCAGTCCTAGGAACTATGTCCCGCTACTGTGTCATCCTACGACACCTAAACAGAAATACAAGAGTGAAAGTTTTGACAAATTCTGCCTTACCATTTAAGGGGCAATCCTTTGTACTCGAACCAAACGGTATCTACTCCAGGGGGAAGTGCACTGCTGAAGTGAGGCTTTACAAGAGAAACCAATAAAGGCAAGTACCCTATCCGAGGAGCTAAGATCTGAAACAACAGATAAATTGCAAACCAGTTACTCATTATAGAACCAGAAATCAATTAATTAAATTATATAGCAAAGTAAAACTTGCAGCTTGCCTACAACAACATCACAAGGGTAAGGACAACAAGATAACAATCAAAAACTCTGAAATTCAACTAGAGCTAAAACCTTTTTATTCATAACCTTTTGAATTTTGAGCTAGAAATACAACACACTATTATTGACAATCCTGAATGAACTCACTTCACGAACCCACAATCCACAAATACCCAGATAATGGAACAATGCTATGATCTCTTAGCTAAAGAAACAACGAAATGTTTCCCACAAATTCATAATACAAAAAAGGACAGTGCATCACGCATTCTGAATCAAACTATAAGATGATAACATAGGAACCAAATTGAGGATTCAATTTTTCATCAATGGCTCATCTAGCAATTAACCAGAGAGAAGGAATACCGGAGCAGGAGGAGGAGGAGGAACAGTGGTGACTTCAGATTCATGGAGATGAATCTGCAGAGGAATAGCCCCTTCCCATACGTACTTCTGCGCTTCCGTCATCTCCTGCATATCAAGTTCAAGCTGAATCCGGTGTCATAAGATTCAGAAGTCAGAACCCTTCACTAGTTCTTCTCGCACACCGGCTAATTTTTTTTTTGTTCTTCGCTAGATTTGAACCCGGGCCACCTTCTCCCTTGAACCCCTTGTTTTTTTCTTTTTGGTAATTTAAGTAAGACAAGGCACGAAAGCTCACCGAAATAATAAAATAAGCTTTAAGTTCAAGATTGTTCCTAACTTCTTATTAAAAAAAAAAGTTCATACATTATTTATAAAAATATTTATAAATCATTTATTAACAAAGTCCCTTGAAATTTTGATTTAGAAGAAACAATTTGTAATAATATTGAATTTATTTTATAAATCTTTTTTCTTTTGGTAAAAAGGAAACAGAGTATTATAATTTTATATTTTTTAAAGCAAATAAACTTTTACATTAAAAAAAGAAGAAGATAAAGTTAAGTACCCTGTGATATAAGCATAGCACAAAATTATCAAGATTTAACTTCTTTTTTTTTAGGGTATCAAAATTTAACTTTAATTTTTGAATTGAATTATAAATAGTAGCCTCAAATATAAAACTTTTTTTTACTCTAAGGAGTATTTTTTACACTTAAATACCTTCACATCCTTTGCTAAACCTATTTAGTAACGGTAATTTGACCTATACTTGATAGCTCATTTTTTTTTACATAACTAGGTTTTGAAATGAAGTATGAGAATCAGGTATAGAGTCAAGAAATGAAAATTTTAATGGGTAATCAACAACTTTCAACATAGTTATAGAAAAAAATTATCTTAAATAAAAAAAACTATCAAAATTCTTATTAAAGTCATATTTACTAAAATAAACTTCACTTCTTTCTCATTCTGGTTAATTGGAAATATGATATTGTGGTTTAAGTTATTTATATTAAATTTTGATAATTATGTTAATTCATAAATTTTAAATTTTTTTTCTTTTTAAAGACAATAAGATATTTTTAACAAAAAAGAAAATAATAAATATTTAAATGAGTGGAGAGAAAATTTTATATAAAAAGACTCATTTGGAGTTATGCTTTAAACATCAAAATCGTAGTTGGGGAGTTGAAACCTCACCTCATACTCACCCCATTGCTATTCATAGACTTATTCAAAATAGAAGCAGAAAATTTATAATTATACACTTGTATATGTTTTTGTTAAGAGGGATATTAGAATCATGACTCCTTCTCAAATAAGACTAATGTCACTTCTAGGTTAAGGATACCTCAATATAAACTGAAAAGAAACTTTTTAAAATAAAAAAAAAAAAAGAGAGAGAGAGATTGTTGCATGAGATTTATGGTTTACATAGTGTGATTTATCATTTAAATATCATCAAGTTTGATGGAATTGTTTGTTTTATACTTTGCTTCAAATTATATTTTATAAAAGCTTATGATTGATTAATATATAATAAAATGATACTGAACTAAATTTGTTAACCAATCAATAACTTATGAAATAAAATTTAAGACAAAATATTAGATAAACAATTCCCACCCTTACTATTAATCCTTATTAATTAATCTCCTTCTATTAGTTACGTAGTAAATAAATGGCCAACTTAACTGAAAAGATATAACAATATATGTTAAGTAATATCATTTCTAAACCTGATCAAGATGTATTCAATATAAACTCAATCCAAAAAAAGCCAAACACTTCTGACTGTTTGCTACGAATTTGGATTTGTTCACGTTAACACCCAACATAAGTAAATTCTTTGGTTTGAGGAAATAAGGTTAAACTTGCAACATAACGATGTTTTCTCTATCGCTATCTCTCTCTCTTTCCTTTTTTATTTATTTTTTAATTATTCATTAACGTAATGATCCACGGGTCTCTGTCTCACAAAAACTACCCAACACAGCCATGGTAAAAGGAGACAGAGATGGAGAAGAAGACAGGTTAGGACTCGCGACACAAACAATTATTACTATAGTTTAGCGTTTTCAAGTGGATGCCGTAAACGATTCTTGCGTCTCAGTTCAATGTCTCATTTTCAATTTCAGCGAAACCCTTCTGCTGTTACTACGTTCCCATCACAGCTCGTTGTCAAAATTTACCTTCGTTCACAAGCCATTAAGTCTCCCCACCAACTTTTACCCCAACCCTAGTTCCCTTACAGACAAAAAGTGTCAATTTTTTCAGATCCTGGGTTCTTAGTTCACCCCCATTCGCCCATGATATCATCCAGAAATTCAAATCAATAACGAATAGTCGCACTTCTAATCAGACGATTTTGGGTGATTTCATGCTTCAGGATAGGTCAATGTGAGCTTCAGTGGAATCTGGGAGCACCGAAGGAAGAACTCGAAGGGAAATGTTAGGGGCTGTGCAGTTGGGATTGTTGGCTGCGTGCGTGGTCCTTTTTGTGCCGATGGGGATGGCGGGTTGGCATTTGAGTCGCAACAAGATGCTGTTTTTCAGCGGTGCCCTTTTCATCACTCTCGCGGTTGGTGTCCACCTTACCCCTTATTTCCCATCAGTGTCTGAGTTTTTAACTTCTGTTTCTTCCAGTGCTGTTGTGGATGATCGGGACTCTTGCATTTCCTTGCTCCACGAAATCGCCTGGAGAGTGAAACCCACTGGTGTTTTTGATCCTTTGAAGAATAACTCAGTGAATTTTAGCAAATATTGGGAATGGAAGGGATCTGATTCTGTTGCTTATTGTGAGTTTCAGAAGTTAGAAAAGTCTGATGTTATGGATTTGCTTAATGGGTCGTGGGTCATGGTGGCAGGGGATTCCCAAGCTCGATTCTTTACTCTTTCATTCCTGAGTTTGGTTTTGGATTCAGAGCAAATGGAATCGGTAAGAGGCTCTTTGTTTAAGAGGCATAGTAATTATCAGACCGTGGTTGATAAAATGGGGATGAAATTAGATTTTATATGGGCACCCTATACAACCAATTTAACCGATTTGGTGATGGAGTTCAAGCAAAATCGAAATCACCCAGATGTTTTGGTGATGGGTTCAGGGCTATGGGATATGCTTCGCATCACAAATGCTTCAGATTATGGTGATTCATTAAGGGTGCTAAGGAGTTCTATAACATCACTATTGCCAATCTCCCCAGAATTTGGCACAGATGGGCCTGTAACAGGTTCTGTATCAGTTAGATCGCCTCACTTGTTTTGGCTTGGCATGCCTACTTTGGTGAATTCCATGTTGAACACAGAAGAGAAAAGGGAGAAGATGACGAATCTGAGGCGAGGTGCATATGACCGAGAGCTCGAAAATAGCATGCTATTACAGCAGCATGGTGGTCCCTTTCAACTACTTGATATGGGATCATTGAGTTGGAACTGTGGCATACGATGTACAGATGATGGAATGCATTATGATGGAGCTGTTTATGAAGCTGCGGTTCATATTTTTCTAAATGCATTACTGATTAAGTCTCATCAGAAGCTCTGAAGTTTGTAGCATTGATTTCATTGTAGATGTTCTCAGTTCCCTCTCTGGAATCTGCGGTAGGATACTACACCGGTTTTGATTATTTAGAGGTTGAGTTCTTCCTACATAACCTGCAAGTTTTTTTTTTTGGTATAGTTATATTTTTTGCCGGGGAGTTCCATGGCCTTAGATTCAATTAGGTGTAGAGTAATTGTTATAGCAGATAACATTCTTCTTTTTGTTGTTCCTCTATATGCTAACAGATCTTTTACTCTATAATCACATAAACTGGTATAATTTCACAATGAATTTTCATGCAGCAAGCTCAAATTTCTGTGTAAACATTTAAGACATGCTTTTTTACATCAATATAATTGATATTCACTTTTTTTTTTGTTTTGGTTGCTTCTATCCTCTAAGGCTTATGTAGTTGCTTCATTCTGTTCGATATACTCTCTTCTTTGATGACATTTTATCGTGAAGTAAGACTATGAAGTAAGACTAAACCTGTTTGGATTGACTTTTGCCAATATGCCTCTACTTGTAAACACACTTTTCTCTGAAGATAACTTTAGATTATGTGTTTGATTAATTGATTGATGAATTTATTTGTTGCAACACTAGCATTCATGCTCTACAGATTGAAGCATTACATTCTCAAAGATGTAACCCTATTTGAACTTTCTGTGCTTGAATTCTGAAATGGGGTTCAATAAAACATGATGTTGCTTATGGCTTGGTTGTTGGAAGTGATGAAATTATTTAGACAAAAGAGTGACTTCTGGATTTAATACAGTTGCTGATCTAAAATTCGCAATGAGTCTTTGCAGACTTGTTAATACAATTGCTGGACCATGGGTAGGATAGCAAGGTTCTTGATCATTCATCTTGACAATCTCACATACCAGCAAATCATTTGATATCTACACTGTCTTCTCCAAAATTAAAATTAAAAATGCAAAAAAAAAAAAAAAAAAAAAAAAAAAAAAAAAAAAACAGCTAAGTGCACCTAATCCCGCTCAACAAAAAGGATTGTAGTGGAGGGAGAGAGAGAGAGAGAGAGAGAGAGAGAGGTATACTATTCTTGTAAGGGGAAAAGAATTTTGAAGAGGGAAAAGGGGCAAATGGTCCCTTTGAAATATGTTCTCTTGATGCTTTAAGACTTAAATTACTCAAATTGCTTGCCTTCAAAAGTTTGTCCAAAGCTCCAGTCCTTGGGAGCAACACTATAAGATGTAACTGTTCGCCCATCACTGCCTGTGACCTCAAACGAGAGAGGTTGATTCTGTAGCAATGCATTTACATGCCAGTTTTGGCCCCAATTCCGACCCATAGGAAGCCATCCAGTTCTTGAGCCCTTAACTTTCACACCAACTATGTCTCCAGAGCCACCTACATTGGTGATCAGAGCTGAAAGGAAGATACCTGAACCACCGATGGTAAATCGCATTCCTCCTTCCCTTCTGCACTTTATCCTGCTCCAAACAGAATGAAACAATTAAAACAAATAGTAATAATGGCAGAATGAACAATTGTTTCCAGTACAATCTTTTCCTCCCTTCATAAAACAAATGCATGATTTAGGACTTTCTTCTTGTTCAAGAAAAGACCCTCTACTTAATAGGTATATTTATTATCTGCTTGAAGTACAATCCATTGCTCATGAGCCGTAAGTGGCTTCATTCAATAGCCGCTACTTCGTTAACTTATAAAAGACTCGAGTCAACCATCTCCAGCACCCTCCCACAAAATCATAGAGTGTTCTTCAGGAACTTCATGATTCTTTTTTAATAGAATTAGCATTGAAGAATTGAAACTTGTAGCTCAAAGGTGCAATGTCGCAGATTGCTGTCTCCTGTCTCCCCTCCTCTAACCCTTTCTCAAATGCCTGAACCTGCTCCAATCCCTTTAAACTACTACTATTCTTAGAACTACATGATACGAATTCCTTCAAAGTACGAACTTCATCAGACCCTAATATGTAATGATTATATGCATGCAGCCTTTTGTAAGACATTATGAACTTAACGGTTCCAATTCGGCACATAATGACCGCAGGTTTTCCTTTTATTAGTAGATAATAGGTAGTATAAATCCAATTACTGGATAATATCTTAATTAACTGCATCATTCATCTACTTTCTCAAAAGTCAGCCACTGTAGATCGAATTTGTCTTCTAAAACACTCTACCTGCTTCAGGGATACAATGGGTATATAGTATAATGTCATGTATCATCCTCAATAGCTTCAGCTTCAAAATTGAATAACCATACTATGCAATTTTCTTGATAAAGAAGCTTATTCCTCATTATGATAAACTATGCCAACTAACTCATAATGCAAACATAGAGAAACCAGTATTAAGGGCTATGGACAAGAAATGTAATCTAATCAAGTAATCCTTTGCTTGGCAAAAGCCTGAATCATGAACCCTTGTGATTTGACTTTGCACTTGACAAAAGGTGAAAGCAATACTTAGCATGCCAATTCCAACTTAGGCTCTACACCTACGAGGTGCTGCGTTTTACCACCCCCCCCCCCCCCCCCCGGGTCAACAACAATGAACAATCTCGCTGGACGTCCCTGTTCAAGGATATCCTCTGGCGCCCAGGGGCTAGTTAAGTAGCCTCCTAAGGGCCAATGGTCCCATATAAGCCTCAGGCATTCTACCCGGTAGTATTGACTACCATTTTATGCACCAAAAAGAAATTTACACATAGTTAAAGGCATTGCATTAATCAAAGACGAGTGCAAGCAGCATGAAAAACAGAAATGGCCAAAGAAACAAAGGGCCTTTTTGCGAATGGCGACCACAGTCAATACTCCGGGACCAAGAGCTATAATTGCAACATATGAAATATCTCAGAAAAGCATTCCCCAAGGTTAGTGACCCTCCCCCAAAAAATTCCCAGCGCAAGTTAGCAAACTGAATGCCATTTCAGATGCGGCACATGTTAGCACATGGAATAAGCAGCAAACAGAACACTTTAGCACTCAACTCGAGCTACTACTACAAGTGGATGCTACTGAGAGAGAGAGAGAGAGTACCTTCGATACTGAACAGGCATGTTCCCAGCTTTCCAAATAGCGATCTTCTCAAATGCTTCAATCGGGAGCACAAAATGCTTATTGGGCGGATTACAGTGGCCCCCTCCCTCGGAGGTGAAGCCATAGTTGGGCGCACAGAAATTGGTGGCAGTGACAATGATGGAGGTGCCGGGAATACACCAGCGAAGGTCATCCACACACTTAAGCTCGAAGCACGCGCCGCAGATCTGGCCACGCTCGAAGAGCACCTCACTGAGCCCCACAGTGGCCATGCCATAACCCGATTTCACCAGGTCACCGTATCCGCACGCGCCGCCAACCGCGTCCCTGGGATCTACGGCGGCATAGTACGTAGCGTGTGCAGATCGCCATTCGGAGAGCGAAGACGAAGATTGCGGAGAACCAGAGGAAGAAGAAGAAGAGGAAGAGTAGTGAGAAGTGGTAATGGAGAAGAGTGTGAAGAGAATGAAAATGGATAGCGAGGAGAGCAGAGGAAGTGACATTTCCAGTGCTCGAGAGCAAAAACGAGGGAAGGAACGGAAAGACGGAAAGAGAGACGCAAGTGAAGAACAGAGAAAGCGATGCGTTTTACATCTTTTTTAATTGGGCAACCGACAAGCCGAGAAAACTTATCCTTCCTTTTTGACCGTTGCTTTGGTGCGCCTTTTTTTTTTTTTCCATTTTATTTATACTAAAGTGAAATTTCCGCTTTTCTTTTTCCGATATTATTTATTAATACAAAAGACTGATTTACCACCCATAAAAAAATAAAAAGACTCGCGTAAGTTACTTGGCATATAAAGAAATAATGTGGAAGATGCATGGTTAATTCGGAATTTTGTTTCGTTCAGGAATTACAAAGATTTTTAAAATAATTTATTAACTATATATTATAAATATGAGGGAAGATATGAGATTGTATATATATGAGACAAATACAATATTAGGAAATAAAATTTCATACTTAATAAACCAGAATAAGTTAATATCTAATAACTTAAAATGTTACTATTGGAGAAAATATCATTGTGGTGAACTTAAAGCTTCTTAGTTCTTATCTTTAGATATATCTAGAGTTATAAAATAAATCATTAATATAATTAGTCTAACATTATGTCTCACTTATCTATAAGATCAGATTATATATGCTTATTTAATACGATTTTTTTTTTTATAGTGTTTTGTGCATGTACTATATTGGACATATTTATACAATTAACTTTAGTCAATTCTCTTTAATAGGGCTTATTACCATATTAGTAATCTCACTTTTTTTTGCCCTAATTAAGCTTAATTGTGTTATTAAAAATATTTTTTTAATTCATTGCAACCTTTTTATAGATAAATGTAATAAAAATAAATTAGAGTTATCTTTGATTCGTATCATTGGAAATTCTTAAGTAAGGGTATTATCATTCCTAATATCTCACTTATTTGATTAAATACATATTTTAATCCCTTACACTTGAAACTCTTATCAATTTGGTCTCTCACTTTAAATTTATTAGTTTGATTCCTTACATTTAAAACACTAATCAATTTTGTCCCTCACATTTTAAATTTATCAATTTAGTCCCTTAAATTTATCAATATTTTTAAAAGTGTGGGGGAATAAATTGATAAGTTTTACAAGTTTAAAGAACTAAATTAATTTAGGGTTTTAAGTGTGAGAGATTAAATTAATTAAGGTTTTAAGTGTGAGAGATCAAATTGATAAACTTAAAAATGTGAGAGACCAAATTAATAAAAATTTTAAGTGTAAGGAATTAAAATAAATATTTACTCTTAAAATAATAAATATTAAAAAGCTAAGTGTAATTAGTGATGTGAAAGAAGAAAAAAAAACAATATTGAAATTCATAATAAAAAAACTTAGAAGATAAAATTTTATGATACAAATTTATTTTTTAAAAAAATATAATTTGTATACAATATAATTTTTTATATAATGTGAAACTAAATATTGTATAATATTAAATTTTATTTTATGAAACTCTATTTTATCACTCTTTATACTATCAAGCCTTATCATTATCTTATTAGACCTAATAATAAATTTGAAAAAGTAAAGAAATTGAAGAGATAAAATTTATTATTAAGTAGTTTAATCATCAATAAAATAATAAAATATTATTTGTAAAACAGTAAATATATATTATTTAATTATTTTTTTCAATAAATAAATAAATAAACTTACCGAACTTGGCCCCATGAAATCATTACCGTTAGTTATATTATATAATGAAGAGGGCCACTAGGTGGCCTGTCAATTGGCAAATCGTTACTTTATAGTACCTGTCCTATACATGAATGGGCAAAGTATAGATTGGGAGATTTTTTTAAAATTTTTTCTTTTGGGCATGAATATGGTTTTTTTATGAAAAAATAATTGATGGTTTATTTTATTTCATTTAAAAAGTTAAGTAATTATAATTATTTCTTATTAATATATTTTTTTTATAAATTTAAAATTTTGATATTGTAACAAATTTTAATCATGGGTCTCAATTTACTTATTAATTAAATTACATTTATTAAAAGAGTTAACAAATTTAATTAATGATTTTTAAGTTTGTCCGAGAGAATAGTATAAATTACAATTTTATATCAAGTAAAATTTGAAAGTTATATCTTGATGCAAATATATAAAATTTTAATTAAGGTGATATGACGTGCTGTGGTATTATAGAATTTCAGTAGATTTGATGATTGAGTGGTGATGTTTAGTCTAAACAACTTAAAATCTTAACTAAAACTAACAAAAAAAAAAAAAACAAATTTTTGATTAAACAAAATTTATTATTCCATAAGCTATCTCATAGCTTATCTCAATATATGTTATTAATCAAGAAAATAATAAAATAACAGTATAAGCATTGAATATATATTATTTTATAGTTATTTTATCAATAAAATGTTATGAAACAAAATATGAGACGATAATAAATTTTCATCCACCTTTGATTTAGATTACTTGATTAATAAAAAAAATATTTTTTACTTTTTATTATAATACTTTTACAATATAACTAAAAAATAGATATATATTTAATATTTAAATATGAACTAATAAATGTAAAAAAAAAAAACTTTTTTCCTTAATAAAATATGGTAGCCACATCTATCATAATGGAAATGATAATCATATATATGAATGTAAAAAAAGGGGTGATCTTAGGAATCTTCTTTGGTAATCCATTAGTGAAGTCCTGAGCTAAAATGTTTACTAATCTAGATGAAAGGAGAGACTACATTTGCTTCTAAACTATTGTCATAATATATAAAGCTCAACTATGAGTGACTTTTGAAGATATATATATATAAACTTATAAATTTATCAGCTTAAGTTTTTAAATTAAAAAATTACATTAAATTCATTTCTATAAAATTTGATTTGTTACACAATGACACTTCTCCTTGGCCAATTTGCTGTTCGCATTTTTCCCTTAAATAGCTGATTTTAAGTTTAGACTAGTGACAAGTGATGGGATATGAAGTGAGATACCCTTATGGACAACAAATGACTACATAGTGAAAAACCTAAGAAAAGTTAAAATGGAATACTACGTGAGCTTGCTCATTCAAAAATAAAAATTACTTAAGTGAATAACATGACATAACATAAATCATAATAATATATTATAATTATTTATTTAAGAGAAAAAATTTTATTTATTCTTTCACATTAGTATTAATTTTAAAAAATATTTTAATATTTTACACTTAATAAATTAAATTATTATATTTTAAGTTAAAAATAAAAATAAATTTTATTGATGTATTTTTTATTTATACGAAATATTTACTTTTACTTTAGAATTTGGTTTATTTTATATAATTTAAAATATAATTTTTTTTAAAATTGACAAAAACGTGAAAAATAATTTTTTTTATTTAATAATTAACGTTGGGTTCATTAACTATAATGATTGTTGACTGTATAACTATAATGTAGTATATCCTGGTCAAAAGCATTAAATACTTGGGAACACTCTAAAAACTCCAATTCTAAGCTACTCCATGCTCTCTAAAAGTTTCAAAATAAACATTTCAACTCAAATTCCAAACAAAAGATTACAAAACACTAGGCAAAAGAACACACAACATCTATATAAATCTCATTGGTTAACTCAGTTATTCAAGTATCAATTAGGCAATTACCAAACCAAACAAAGGAAATGCGTGATTAGTCTTTGCCTATGCGGCAATGCCACACGCTCCACAGGGAAAGCGTCGTAATGCACTGCCTAACACAAAGAAAGTAGAAGATAATGTTTAATACCATAAAAGGAAAAATAGAGAGAGAGAGAGAGAGCGCTTTATATACTTTGCCTCTTGTCTAACTCAGCTTCTACAATTTAGCAAGATCCATGTGCCAGACACTTGTAGCGTCACCATCGGTGATTGAAATACAAATGGCCAACCACGACTTTGTTGTATCCTTAAACAGTGTAAAGAAATTAAAGTAGCATATTGATATTGATATGAAATAAAAGGAACAAAGTAGGACAAAGTCACGTAACAGCGGATTAAGATTTCCCCACGTTGGCACCCCAACATCATTGTCATATTAATGTCGTATAGAATAAAATTATGAATAATATATTGAAATTTTGTTTAAGATTAAAAACTTAAATTAAGAATGACACTAGTGAGTTATGTATAGGCAAAAATAATTGTTTAGAGTATTAGATAGTCATTTATATTTTATTTTAAGTAAATTTTTAATGTATTAATCATAACATGATGAATTTTATTACAACATTGCTATTTGTAAATATTTTTACGATCAATATCACGATATTAAAATTGAAAGATACCCAAATTAGGGAGTGAAAACATATAATAATAAACAAATCTAACTTAATAGTAAAAAAAAAATTAACTATTATAGATTTAAGTTTGTAAAAAATCACACATTAAGAAAAAATTACAATCACTCTCACCGTTTGAACCAAAAATAATTATACATCCAAAACGAAGTAGGTACTATATTCTTTTTTCAAATTACTATATTGAATAAACATTAATAAAATAATGTGTATTTAATATTTATATTATTATTTCATTATTTTTTTTAACGAGTAAAATTCTGAGACAACCATGGGACACGTTTTGTGACAAAAAAATTTATTCTAAACTGAAGACATAAAAGTTTGAGATGTACTATACATATACGTATATTTTTACACTATTTTTTTACTTTTTATTTTCTTTAACTATCTCTTATAATTTTTTGTTTATAATTTTATTTCTATAACTAAACTGAAATTAAGAGGGTATACACTAGGTTATAAAAAAAAAAAAAATACAATCATCATTTCTTAATGGTATGTTTGGATGGATGGAAGAAAGTAAAAAAAGGATGGAATAGAATAGAAAAAATTAATTTTTTATTGTTTAGGAGTATCTTGTAACAATAGAAATTAATGAAATGAAAAGGGAACATTTTTATCGTTTTTCTTTCGAAATCTCAAAAATCTTTCATCACATCCAATGAAATGGAACACTATTTTAATTAAAAAATTACAAATTTAATTATTTTCATTTCAACTCCATATATTTTTTTTTTACTTATCCACACTCATCTTCTCATTTTGAATTTTTTAAAAAAAAAACATTAGATTTTTGTTTTTCATCTATTGTTTATGGAAAGATATCTCCGTTTTGTCTCATCTCTTCCTTTTTTTCTATTCCATTATTCTTTCCTTTCCACTAGAAACTCCCAAACACAGCTTAGGAGCCTCTAGAAGCATGACTATTTTCTTGCCACGCGAGCTTGACACATAAGGCACAGCCCGCGGCCAATCGAGAATGCCAAGTCATTTCAAAACCAAGGGGCTCACCAGTCAGCACCCAAGTTTATTACCTTTGCGTAAAACAGGCGCCACTCGTACCCAGATTGGACGAGTTACGATCTAGAACGTCATATTCGCCTGCATATTCTCTCCATATAAAATCCCAACGGGCGTTTAGCTTCGGTGTCAATTTCTCCAAGCACCACCACACACCCCCCTCTCCGCTTCTATCAAAACCACCATCAGTCTCCTCTATCACACTCCTCAATATCCTCGATCTTTCTCTTCGATAATCAGCCATGGCTACTGCTACTCTGAGCCCTGCCGATTCCGAGAAGCTCTCGAAGCTCCAATCCGCTGTTGCTGGATTGAACCAGATCAGGTATCGCATTTATGGAATTCAGTTTGGTTTCTGTTTGGAAATGTTTGATTTGTCATTCCTTGTTTAGATCATTTCCTTTTCCGTCGAATCGTGGTGTATGGAAACTCCGGGATCTCGGATTGGAATCTGGTTCTGATTCTCTGTTTTTGGGTTTTGACTCTTTGTAATTTGCAGTGAGAATGAGAAAAACGGATGCATCAACCTTGTTGCTCGATATCTCAGGTGAATCACTCGTGTCTGTGTTTGCAATTGGTTGATCTTTGCTTGTTTTGGTTTCTCTGCATCCAAGCAGGGATGGATGAGTTCTTATGATGACTTATGACTTTTATGCATGGCAGTGGCGAAGCGCAGCACGTTGACTGGAGCAAGATCCAGACGCCTACTGATAAGGTAGTGGTACCTTATGAGACCTTGGTACCACCTCCCGATGGTAATAATCTTGTTTTGATTGCTCTTGTCCATTTATTTATCTGTGGCAAATCAGTATAATTAGGCTTGTAATTTGTTAATTATTTATATGGATCAAAATCGATGCAGGTGCTTCTGAGATTAAGAATCTCTTGGACAAGCTTGTGGTTTTGAAGCTTAATGGAGGCTTGGGAACAACAATGGGATGCACTGGTCCAAAGTATTCATCTTAATCTGATATCAACTTTTTTAAGTTTTAGATTTTTAATGTTTACTTACTGTAGTTTTAATGGCGCGAAGCTACAGACAACAACTAAGACCATCTATGCGCGCGATACTTCTTATCTCTTCTTCTAGCTTGACGTTGATCTGAAAGATCATTTCTCAAAATTTTGATTGTGCGAACTCTCATACCAGCTCTGAAAAGTTCTAATAGGAAAAAGATTATCATTTCTTAATTTTTTCTTTGCAAGACTCTTGATCATCAAGAACCATATTTTCAGTAATGTCGCTGAAATCTCTAAATGAATTTTATTTTTTGCATATAAGTATCGTTGAAATCTCTAAACGAATCGATATGTCTCCATTCAGTTGAGGAAAAAACTGTAATACATTTTTATGACATACTGGACATTGAATTCGAAATTACTGACTTCTGAGAACGAGTCATTAATCCATTAACTTGGGCTTGGAGAGAGAATTTTCTGCAAAATGCATTAATTTGATATGTCATAATTTCTCTGAAGTCACTGATTAACTTTTACATAACTGTGCAGATCTGTCATTGAAGTTCGTGAAGGATTGACATTTCTTGATTTGATTGTCATTCAGATCGAGGTTACTTTATTTTCCTTCTTTTGCTATATCTTTTTTTTCTTATTTTTTATTTTTCCCCTCTCTCTCACTTTTCCCCTTCTTGTGGAGTCGTGGTTTGACTGATGAAATCCTATCATGATAGAATCTCAATTCCAAATATGGAAGCAATGTTCCTTTGCTCTTAATGAACTCGTTCAACACTCATGATGACACTCTTAAGGTACATGATCTTTTACCCTTACTCCCTTTGCTGGATAAATTATGAGCAAAACGTATAAACTTACGATTTGTCTTTTGTAGATCGTTGAAAAATACAAGGACTCAAAAATTGAAATTCATACTTTTAACCAGGTCTGTAATATGATCTCTGATTCCTTATTCTAATATCTTCTGGATTTTCTTAACTTGGAGACTTAGTTTATTGCTTTTGTATTTTATGGCATTCCCTTGTGCAGAGCCAATATCCTCGATTGGTCATTGATGATTTTCTGCCCTTGCCATCTAAAGGGCAGACTGGTAGGGATGGATGGTATGTCTCAGTTCATGTATTTTGCCTTTATATTCCAGCATTATTTCAGTAATTGTTTTGAATTAGCTTTGAGGAAATGGCAGTTGATTTTTTAGGATATCTGTTTAAAGGAATTTATGTTGATTTCTGTGAAAGAAGGCAAATCAATAGAATTTATGTGAAACTTGCATAGTTTAGAATTTTGAATATTTGGCTAATATGCATCTCTTATCCTTGTGAATGTGTAAATTTCTTAAAGACTGGTTTCTCTCTATCCTAGTCAATCGTGTCTCATTTAGAAAATTTTCAACTATTTCTTTACTTCCTTGGAATGGTCAAAAACTCTATACCGCCATAACATTTTCAGGTTTGCCTCCTATGTACGCTTATGTCACTGCCACTTGTTCTTACATCTGTTATGCAATATGACTCGTGTCCTGCACTTAAACAGTTATAAGCCTAATCCTAGAGACAATCTATCAGGGTATAATTTTGCACTCATCATGGTTAAGATAATGTGTCTTAGATTGAGTGCATTCATGTGTAGGTACCCTCCTGGCCATGGGGATGTCTTCGCATCATTATCCAACAGTGGCAAGCTTGATGCACTTTTGTCACAGGTCAAACTAGAACTCAACTTATTTGAATTTGAGCTTGTCTTTTATTTTTCCATAACCTAGTTCCTTATCTGTATATATAATTTTTCCTTCTTTTTCTGTTACAGGGTAAGGAGTATGTGTTTGTTGCCAATTCAGACAACCTGGGTGCTATAGTTGACTTGAGTATCCTTATTTTTGATTGTTTTCTGTTATATTTCTTGTTAGTTACACATAAAGGCTCTGGATTGTGTCATTAGTACTTTCAGTATCCTTGACTGGTTGATTTAGAAATCTTGAATCATTTGGTCCTGAACAAGAACGAATACTGTATGGAGGTAAAGAGAGATGATTTTTATCAAGTTTCTACCTTTAGCATCAGACTTCTCATCATTTCCTCTTTTTGTGCAGGTGACACCCAAAACATTGGCTGACGTAAAGGGTGGCACTTTGATTTCTTATGAAGGAAGAGTTCAGGCATGTATTTATTGTTCATTTCATTTATTGTGAAGTTAGATCTATATGATTAACTTGGATCTCCGAGTATTGTAATTTCATCTGTACCTCTCTATATCAAATTGCTTTTATGTAACATATTCCATCCACAGTTGATATTTGGTTTCTGGCTCATGGAAGAATGCTTAGGAAAAATAAGATTAAGAATCCTAGAAGAACATCAGAGCATTCAGTAACATTTATGTTTGATTGTTTAATGCAGCTCCTGGAAATTGCACAAGTCCCAGATCAACATGTAAGCTGCTAATTCTGTCATCTTGTTCTCTTTTGGATCATTTATTCTCTACCACCTGTCCACCCAATATGTGGGCAGTTGCTGGAAGTCAATAATCTAGTGATTTGCTGCAAAAATACAGGATGAAGAATATAGACCAAGATTTACTTTTAGACACCAATATCTGGACTAAGATTACATTGACTTACTTGATTTAAACAATGATATTCTGTTGTGCAACCAATAATCTTTGAGATGAATTGATACTAATGGGTAATACATACTTGAATCATTTTATTATAAAAGGGAAACAAAAGGGTATCAAGCAATGACTCTATGAAGATCTGAAATGTCCTCATTTTCATCAAAATCTTTTTTTTTTTGGGAGCTTTAAAGGTTGAAATTGGCATGAAAAGTAAATGGTTCATTCTCAAAGCACGCTTTTGCAATTCTTTCTTTTTGTTTATTAATATCAGTCATAATAATGGTTCCAAATAAAGAGAATAAGGTTTATACAGTATTATAGTGCCTGATTATGAAACAATGAGTGTTCTTTTTTTTCTTTTTTTTTTTTCTTCTTCTCCCTTGCTTTTATTCTTTTTCCCACCTGACCTAATTTGATGCCTGCTTCAAACGAGTGTGCAAGATTTTCTTGACCATAAAATTTTCTCATTTGACAAAATTTATTGTAAGTCACGAGTGGAACATGTTTGTAAATAATGATGGTAAGCCTTGGGAACTTCCTTATATATATATATATTATATATATATAAAGCCTTGGCAACTTTGTTGGGGGATAATATCTCAACATTTGTTGTTGACGTGTGCTGCTTTCTTTTACACAGGTCAATGAATTCAAGTCGATAGAGAAGTTTAAGATTTTCAACACAAACAATTTGTGAGTGTTGTTTACTATTGATATGATAGTTGTCAATTTGTATATTCCTATGGGTACTGACGAAGTGATCTACAGGTGGGTGAACTTAAAAGCAATTAAAAGGCTTGTGGAAGCTCAAGCTCTTAAGATGGAGATTATTCCCAACCCAAAGGTGCAAATTGTTCATTTCTAAGTGATAGCCTTCTATGCATATATATATATGGTCCCTGTGCCCTATTAGATGCTGGACATTCGACATTATACTGGAAAATTTCTGACAAAAATTATGCTGATTTTAGGAAGTTGATGGAGTGAAAGTTCTTCAGTTGGAAACTGCAGCTGGTGCAGCAATTAGGGTACTCAATGTTTATCAACATACTAATAAAAACCTTCTTAATGTTAAAATTCTTCTTTCACTGCTCTTATGTCATATTCTTCTGCCAGTTCTTTGATAATGCTATTGGAATCAATGTGCCTCGTTCCCGATTCCTTCCGGTGAAGGCAACTTCAGATTTGCTTCTTGTTCAGGTTATTAATTTTCTGATACAAGGCATGAGATCTAGGGTATTGGTTTAAGGATTTTTTTGACAAGATTAATTTCGCCTCGTTTTGCAGTCGGACCTTTACACTTTAGAAAATGGTTTTGTCATCCGGAACAAAGTTAGGGCTAATCCCGCAAACCCTTCTATTGAATTGGGGCCAGAGTTTAAGAAGGTAAAGGTTTTTAATTTTATTCTTAGTTATCTGTGTTAGACAGCGACCATAATATTATCTCTTCTCTCCTTGACAGGTTAGCAACTTCTTGAGTCGCTTCAAGTCAATTCCTAGTATTGTGGAGCTTGACAGTCTAAAAGTTGCTGGCGATGTATGGTTTGGAGCTGGCGTTGTCCTTAAGGTATTGGATTTAATCCCATTTCGTGTGAGTCTTTGTTGTGCAAGATTTTTATGATAAATATGAAGAAATTAATTACAGGTTTAAGAACTTTCACTGGATATTTCTCACCTCATTTTCTGAGAGAAGCAACAAGCCTTCGTACTTCCAAAGTTGGCCTTTAGAAGTCTTAAAACAATTATTAACTTAGGCTATTGTTTGGTTCAATGGAGTGGAGGGGAGGGGAGGGGAGAGTAAGAGTAAATTTACTATTATAATCTTATTTAAGTGGGAAAATGTGAAAATGAGATACATAATATGAAGGACAATACAGTAATTTTGTAAAAGTCCTTCAAATCCCCCCCATTTTAGGAGGGAAAGAAGTGGAGGTGAAGTGAGATATTTTTGCCCTTAACTTTCCCTCCCCTCCACTCCAATTTAATCAATCAAATAAGGTGCCTCACCCAAAACCCCTCCTCTCCCGTCCCTTCCAATTCCCTTCAACCAAACACAATATTAGAAAGTCATGTATTGAACTAATTCAATCTTAATGTTTAGGAAAAAAACATATATTTTTATATAATCTATAGGAATGGTGTGTTTGGTTCAAATGAGTGGGGTGACTTTAATAAAACCCTCCCTTTGTTTGGTATGGTTGGAGGGGAGTGGAGTGGAGGAGAGGGAAGGGAAAATGAAATGAAATTACTACTATAACCTTACAATTAAATTTGAGTAGAAGGGGAGCATAATTTAGTTGTTTTACCTTTAAATCAAGATTCCCCTCCTAAACCTCCCAATTTTTGGAGGGGAGGGGAAATGAAGGGCTAAATCACTCCCCTCCATTCCAATTTTATGACCCGAACAGGGGGCAGAGAGGAAAAAATCTCTCCTCCCTTCCCTTCCCCTCCTCTTCCCTCCAACCAAACACTATGGAAAGCGTTACATGGCAATCTCATTCTGATTATGTGATGATATCTCATCCTGCATAAAATTGTGTTTTGCATCTCCTCTCTCTCTGATATTGTCTGTCTGGTGCCTCTTTAAAGGGGAAAGTAAGCATCACAGCAAAGCCTGGTGTAAAGCTGGAAATACCCGATGGAGCTGTACTTGAGAACAAGGTATTCCACTAAACACGCAGAGCCTTGTTTGATTGCCATGAAGAGATTGTCATTTCCTAAAATATGAACTGTCGTTTGCAGGAAATTAATGGCCCCGAGGACATTTGAGGAAGCTGAGTTGAGTTGGGATTTTATCAGATCGTGTACAATCTCTGGACAATCCAACGCTATTTCACTTAGTTATATATTGCGCCGTGTTTCATAGGAAAAAGAAAATAAGAAGCTAGTTTTTGTGAGTATTTTATTTCTGAATATGGAGCTTTGCAGCATGTCTCCATTGTTGTAATTTTGCTTTGAACAAAAAGTTTGTCTAAGTGGACTATCTGTTTCACACCCTGCTTTTTACATTTTATGTCTTGAAAATCATAGAATCGAATAGAATGAAATAAACCCAATTACACGTCATCATACCGTTTTTTTTTTTCATACACAAGTTAAGGGTCGATTTGATTCAATGTGCCAAAGCTTTTGAGGTTGGCCGCTGTGTCAGACTATTTTTTTACAACCATTTTTACATCCAATAAATTACAGTATTTGTATTTGTAAGAATAAAATTTAAGTCAAAAGTAAAAGAGATAAATTTATTTTTAAAAAATATATAAAAATAAATGCAGACAAACAAGTATAGATAATGTCTCATTTGCCCTCGAAGCAACTGGCAGGTTGCCACGTTACTAGGGAGAATCAAATAATTTCATCCGCCAATAAAGGTCGATCCAAAAGAAACGAGTTCCACACCGCATGAGAGACCGGAAAGAAACGAGTTCAGTTCCCGCGAGTCACCGTTCCCAAATTCCCTTCACTCCAGCACTCACCTCTCTCTCTCAAGCACGCTGAAGTGAATATCCTAGACCCCAAAAATCGCTTCCCATATCTGTCTCTCAGTCTCTCCTCCCCTTGACGCTGCCGGAAAAACCCTCTTCCCCTCTTAGCATTGGTAAGCCTCCGTCTTAACATCGTCTCCTTCTCAGATTTCAGGTTTTTGTTTCACTGTGTTCGCTTCGTGTTCTATACTCGATTTCTTCAATGTATCGATTGTGAACAAAAAATCATTTTATGCTGTTCCCTTTCTAACTAAAAGTAGATTTTGTATTTTTTTTTTTAAGGCTAGAAGAGCTGAGTACATGTTTACCAATGACCAGAGACAGGAAGAGCGAACTGGAAAATATGGAACTCCTAGATTACAATACCTTCAGGTACTTGTTCTTTCTTTTAGAACTTTTATTTGCATTGAATCTGCCATGATATGTATTTCCTGCATGGAAAATTGCCAACATCTTAAGCATTCTAAGATGGATAAATTTTGTTTCAGGAATTGGTGAGTCAGTTTCAGAACACAACTGACGATGGTATGCTATTTTATTGTATTCCTATAAGCTTTAATGTATCAATTTTGCAATAATAGTTTTTAACACATTAAGTAATAAGATTAAAACCAAACTTGAGTTTGATCATACACATTCATGTGCAATTTTGAATATCACATCTGGTAATCATGGTGACATACAAATTGAATTTTTGGAATAACTTAAATAAACAAATTTCAAATACAAATCCAACTTGTTTGTTATAGTTCAACCGTGCTTGACTTTGGGTTGCAAGAATAAGATAATAAAAGGATGATTCTTCTTTTCAATGTTGATAATCTTATGTATCTGGTAATCTCACTTCTAAACTCAATGGCTTCAATTTCATGTTGTTGATTAGTCATTTAACCAATAATGTTTGGGATGATATATTGATTTTCAATATTCATTGCTTGCATCCTTGACAAACTTTGTTGATTCACTGTGAAATTGAAGCTAAGAATAAACACATTGGCTCTCTTATCAGTAATTTCTTATGTCTTATAAGTTTTTTGCAATATACTACATGCATTTAAAATGCAGTCACCGAGTTATGTGCTTGGTTTTCTTGAAAAGATGATGCTTATATAGTTGTATTGCTTTTCTTCCAAATGTGATTGTGAAGCCGTTTTTCAAATCTAATAGAGATGTTCCCTGTCCATGTACTAGGTTAGATGGTAATTTAGGCCATGTTCATTACTGGTAGTCAAGTGTCAAACATGGCCAAGTGTTATAAAGTCAATCTACTCAATCTTATGATTGTTGTCTAGATTCTACTACAGAGTTACTAGGGCAGAAATTTTCATCCACTGTAACTCTAATGTAGATGGAAAACTGTTACAAGTGCATAACATGTTCTGGCTACAAGCTTTTTAGGTCTTTGATGCTTGTAGTATTTGCAGAAACAAGAGAGAAAATTTTGGCGAATTTAGCAAACTTTGCCTATGATCCTTACAACTACAACTTCTTGCGTCAGGTATGAAATTATCAACCTTTTTTGCTGGAAATGTACTTAAATTCCTCTTGTGTACCCTTATTTGCTTTATAGTCTGTAGTCACTTTTGGGTTTCTTTATCTGATATTTAAGCAGCTCAATGTTTTGGAACTTTTCCTGGACTGCATAACAGAACCCAATGAGAAGCTTGTGGAATTTGGTGTTGGAGGGATCTGCAATTCTTGTGCAGGTGAGTGAGTTAAGCAATTTCATACTTGGTGTTATTCCATTTCTAGTTGATTTATCTTATTGACGACAAGCTGGGGCAATTTCTGCAGATCCTGCTAATGCTGCAATTGTAACTCAGTGCGGTGGGATCCCTCTAATAATCCAGTGTTTATCAAGCCCAGTGAGGAACACTGTAAGAATAAGAATTTGAAATTGCCTCACTTCATTGTCTCATTATCTCGTTTGGATTGGCTTTTAAAAAAATATTTTTGAGGTGCAAAAGTAGAAGCAAAAGCTAAAAATAGTTTTTGACTTTTAGATGTGCTTTTTTATGAAAATTGTGACTTGTTTTTACTTCTGCCTTTTTTAGAAACATCAAAAGTACTTTTTTGGCTTCTTTAGGTGTTTCTTTTTTTTTTTTTTAAAGCTAATCCAAATAGTCTAACAATGCACAAAAGGGTTTTTTTTCTCTATCAAAAGGACTTCTAGCAGAAAAAAAGTCAATCCAAACAAGTACTTAATTTTCTTGTCTTAGAACATTCTATTCATGCTTGTTTTGTATTCAACAAAGTTCCATTACTAATGATTTGTTTGTGAGCTAATTTTCTTAAGAGAGAAATCCTTTTTGGTCCCCTCTATCATTAATTATAAAAAAACTCTAATGTTTTAAACTAGATAAAATGAACCCTCACATTTTAAGTCAAGAACGAAAATTAATGTGAGAATTTATTTTGTCCAGTTTAAAACGTGAAGGTTCTTTTTAAAATTGGCGATAATGTGAGGGGACAAAATAAAGATTTTCCCTTTTCTTAATTACTGAGTAAGTGAGTTTCATAACATAGAAACGAAAATTCTGAAGTTATTTTGCTCTTAGATTAGATTCAACTATGATATACAATGATTGTCCAGAAGCCCTTGCCATTTGATTTTAGGTGAATTATGCACTTGGCGCTCTATATTATTTATGCGATGAATCCAACAAGACGGAGGTTTTAAAGCCAGAAGTTGTTGATGTCATCAAGAGGTATGCAGCAGCTGAAAGAGTTAGTTCAAGCTTTAGTAATCTGGCTAAAGCTTTTCTGGACAAACATGTATCTGGGAACTAGTAGGAGTCTGCTAACTGTTCTATACACATTGTCACATATTGCTTGTTGAATTTTTATTTTTTATTATTTTTATTCATTTAATATTTAACAATCATTTTAAATAAATTTTACTAAATTATTAATCGAAAAAATAAAAGTATGTAAGATTAACACTAGCTATTTTTGGAAACACCAATTTTATTTTATTTTTTAAATTTTTAGTGTATTATAAAAAATGTTTTCCATAAAAACATTTCTTGTTTATTGAGTTAAACATGTTTTTGTAATTGACGTATGAATTTAACTTAGTGATAATGTCATTTCTTAACACTTATGTTAACTTTCACAATTTGGGATTAATTTTTAATTTTCAAATTAAAATTCTTGATAATTCCTCCTTTAACTTCCATTAAAAAAATGAAGTGGTTGGAAATTCAATTATCTCTTATTAAATAGAATTTTTATTTTTATTGGAATTAAAAACAAAAAACAGCTGTAGCAAATAGATAATAGTTGATGGAAAAAAACAGAAGAAAATTACTTAACAATTGAATAGATTAAAATCCATCTTTTATATAAATATAAAAAATCAGAAATCCCTTTTTCTGGAAAAGACAATCAGATATTTTAGGCCACATAATTTGATAATGACAAATCATTTGGATAGTTAGTTGATTGGATATTTCATTGTCGTTAGCGCATGAAAGTGAAATGAAACTAAAATCGGATATTACCAAAATGAATAACTAAAAACTTAGTTGGCAGCGGTTAGCTGAGTCGTGCCCGAGTTGGTCACTGACCAATAGGTGACACTGACATCACGTGTGACCATAAGAAACGTTAGAAATAGAAACTCTATCCTCAATCACTTTACTGGGGAAAAACAAAAAGAAACTCTATCAGGAAATGATTTTACTTTTCATTTTCATTTTTTTTGAGAAAATATTTACTATTTTAATTCCATTAAGCAATTGGATGCATGTAGAAAACTCATTAAACCCTTTTAATAAAATCTCAACTTTCTATTAAATTATTTAAACTCATTATTATTAGACTAAAAAAAAAAATTTCCCTAAAAATATAATTAGTCCATATTTAGCTCAAATTAAGTTAATATGTTGTAATAATTTTTATATAAAAATAATAATCTAAACTTCAGCCATCCCGCTACAATAAAGTGCTTGTATATTTATTTATTTATTTATTTTTTTAAATAATAGCTTATCTGCTAATTTAATATAATTTATTGAGTTGTTGGGTGAGTTATAGAAACAATAATATTTTTTTTGTTTTGCACATTTACAATCTTACCCTCCTTGCCAATCAATTCTTACTATCTTGAACAATTTGACCATAACAATCTGAAAAGGATTTGGTAAGGACATGCTTTGAACTCAATACTTTCTCCATAGTTTGAAAAAAAAAAAAAAAATTAAGTCAAATACTTTGTTTTCACGCAATAACATTTAAAAAATCATATAAAATAATTATTTTAGATTTTTGAAATCACAAATATAAATTAAATATGTTGTTTTCATAAATTAAAATATTGTTTAATTAATTATTTTAATTTTAAAAATTAAAATAAATCATATTTATATCCAATAAACCAATAAAATATAAAAGTTACATATATACTTATTACATTTCTTTTTAAATCAAATTACATTAATGTAGTTGACATCAATATGATATTATAGAATTCATGTGAAATATTATGGATGATTCTAAAAGGAAGAAACAAGTCCATGTGATGCAAATTAATCATCAAAAGCAACCATTAGAGCTAATAAGTGATAGTTATTTGTTTTAATTTAATTTTAATCAAAAAAGTCAATTTATTTGAAATAAAATATTATTACAGCAAACAGGTAATTTAGAGGCACTATAAGGGCATAAACGTACATTGGCATGATATATTAATTCAGTTAAAAAAAAGAAAGAAAGAAAAATACACATAAGAAGGAGTGCCTCCTACTCCTATATCGTGAGTGCGCCCACAGTCCTGTCTCTCTATATAGCAAGTGTTCATTTCACTTGGTCGCCTCGCTCTCACCTAACACTTCCTCTTCACCCAATACACCTTCTGCAACTTTGAAGCTCTAGCCGGCGGCGGAGATTGTTTTTCCGTCTCCGTCTCTCTCAGTTCACCGATTCATTCAGATCATAAGCAGAGAAAGCCAGAAATGGGATTCGAGAAGATCAAGGTCGCCAACCCCATCGTTGAGATGGACGGTGAGTTTGAATCTGAATGCAAATGCTCATAATCTATTTTTACCTTCATCGGTTTCTTGATCTGACTGCTTCAGCTCGGTTTTTGTAGATTCTGCGATGTCTTGTTTTGATTCACCTAAATTGCTTAGACTAGATATTTTTCGTACCATTTCGTGGACCACTATGTTTGAACTGTTTCTTTTGCTTTTGGAGATATTTTCCTGAAGTTACTTTTCATGCTTTAATTTTAGTTTTAGTTTTAACACATCTGCTTGTAGTGCATGATCTGTTCAGTCTTTTCATGCTTTACTTTTCTTGAAATTGTTCGGATTTATATAAATTGAACTGAACCTTGTGTATAAATTGACATTTTTTGATTTGACCAGAGTGGTACTACTGTTTCTATAAGCCAGAGTAGTTTCCAAATGAAACCTTTCACTTCGATCTTTCTGAATTCCATATCAAGTGTTTTAGAGTTTGAATTACAAACAACTCACATCCAATGATTAAGTGATTGCTTCAAAAGATTAGAACTGTCTTGACCTTTCCCATGACATTTTTTTTTTTAATACTCTACTGCAGGAGATGAAATGACACGAGTTATCTGGAAATCAATAAAGGATAAGGTGATTTATGGGTATCTGTGTTTTTTCACTGATCACAGAAAACATGCTTTCTATCATTGAGTGTTCTTATATTATTGTTTATTTGAATGTTCACAGCTCATTTTTCCCTTTGTGGAGTTGGACATCAAGTATTTTGACCTAGGCCTTCCTCACCGTGATGCTACTGATGATAAA
The DNA here is from genome assembly GCA_022379115.2 of Bauhinia variegata. NCBI lineage: Eukaryota > Viridiplantae > Streptophyta > Magnoliopsida > Fabales > Fabaceae > Bauhinia > Bauhinia variegata. The sequence continues at coordinate 7,176,683 of CM039438.1, read as the reverse complement.
GTAACTGTTGAAAGTGCAGAAGCTACTTTGAAGTATGTTCATATATTATTAGTTGACTTGGAGAACCCCTCTTCTCATTGTTTGACTTCTTCAAAGAAAACTTAGATGAAATTTTTATCTTCATTTCTTCATCTTTCCGCATCCATTTTTCAAATTTGTTATTTTCTCTGCCATGATTTTTTCCCCGTTTAAGGTACAAATTAATATTAACAATAAAATTTTATTGTGAATTTTTTGTGAGTAGTGTCAGTATGTCCAGGAAAAATATGAAACGGAAAAATTTCTTGTTGGTCTTACAGCCGGCAATAAATTTATTATTTTTTTAATATTTTCAAAATTTTCAGCAGATCTTACAATTTTAATTTCAGGGTGGTGAAATAATTGTTATTCCCTACCTGTATTCATGTATTGTTGCTAGTCTTGTCTCTATCTGATGATTATTGCAATGTTATGTAGGTATAATGTAGCAATCAAATGTGCAACTATAACTCCAGGTATTGTTCAATCTTGTGAAAACATTTAATGGACTTGTGGGAAATTATATTACTTGTTCAAGGATTGAAATGCGTAAGTTGTTGGTTGATAATGTTTCAGAAGGTAGTAGATGTTCTCTGATGTAATATAGTATTATGATTTACAGATGAAGCTCGTGTCAAGGAGTTTGACCTGAAGCACATGTGGAAGAGTCCAAATGGGACAATTAGAAACATTTTGAATGGTAATTGAACTTCATTTCATTATTCCTGCTTATTAATTATAGATGCGTAACAGTACATATTGACTTCTCATTATTTGCATTTGATACGCTTCCAGGGACTGTCTTCAGAGAACCAATTATTTGCAAAAATGTCCCTCGCCTTGTTCCAGGTACTTAAATTAAATTTGTTTATGAATATATCTTAAGGATGGAGTTGTAACTATCCTAATATTGCCAGGCTGGACAAAACCTATTTGTATTGGAAGGCATGCTTTTGGGGACCAATATCGGGCAACTGACACAGTCATTAAAGGAGCTGGAAAACTGAAACTGGTGTTTGGTATAATTTCTATTCTCTTCTGGATGGCTTCTGATAAATGTTAATTAGCCTTTTAGCATCATCATTCACTTGATCCTGGGTGCATCTTCCCTTCAGAACAAGTTTCTTTTTATTGTTTGCTGTTAATTGCTTATAGAGCCTATTATTCTTGCAGTACCAGAAGGGAAAGATGAGGCAACTGAATTGGAGGTTTATAACTTCACAGGCGCTGGCGGTGTTGCATTGTCCATGTATAACACTGATGAGGTTGATATGCAATTTCATTTATTAGTTAAATTGGATTCAGTTAAATATAGTTCATTGATTTCTTTAAGCTACTGAAATTCTGCTTTCTATGTTGGATGTTGAATGCAGTCAATCCGAGCTTTTGGTGAGGCTTCAATGACAACTGCGTATGAGAAAAAATGGCCTCTCTATCTTAGCACCAAAAATACAATCCTTAAGAAGTATGATGGAAGGTATGCAGATTCTTTTGATAACCTGTTGTTTATTATCACTATTCTGGCTAGTAAATTTTTTTTCCTGCATTTATCATGGTGGATAGCATTTGTTATTTGGCCATGCTTAATTATACTCTCATTTATTGGTTGAAGATTCAAGGACATATTCCAAGAAGTTTATGAGGCTAACTGGAAATCAAAGTTTGAGGCTGCTGGTATATGGTAAGTGGATGAGTACATTCTGGAGCGATATTTATGGTTCATATTGTACTTCTGCTTACATTTAAATGATGAATTTGTAGGTATGAGCACCGGCTCATTGATGATATGGTGGCTTATGCTGTCAAGAGTGAAGGAGGCTATGTCTGGGCATGCAAAAACTATGACGGAGATGTCCAGAGTGATTTCTTAGCCCAAGGTTTGTGCAATGTACTTGCTGAAAAAGTGTCATCTTTTTGTTATCCTGGATAATGTGTTTTTCCCCCGAATTACTGACGCTCATTATGTGATTTTAGGCTTTGGATCTCTGGGTTTGATGACTTCTGTACTGGTAGGTGTTATCATATACACCTCTAAGCATGCATTTTTTTTTTTTTTAATGTGATTCTTTTCTTGTCTACATTTTGTTGAGTATTCCTCTCACTCTTGCTGTCACTTGTTTTCTGTATTTATTTACCTATAAAAATCCAATCAACCAATATTTTATTGCTTGTAAATGGTTTCATGAATAATAGAAATTGAAACTTTTAGTTTCTAATTGAGTCCTGGCATTGCACGGTCCATGTTATAAAACGCTTCTTGTTGTTGGACTAAAATTTATTTTCATATAATGGTCTGGTTGATAATCACAAGGTCAAGTTTAATATTTAATTTATAATAAATGAAAATGATGAAATTCTGCGGAATATGATATGTTGTTGAACATGTCAATTGGAGTGTGGTTAGTAATGGGGTAGAGTTAACAACAGAAACAAGTCTTATCTTACTAGGTGAGATCGACTACTAGGGTAGAGTTAAAAGTAGTTTAACTTTGTTTAATGTATGTCTGGTTCGCTGGATAAAGGGATAAAGTTTAAAGAGTATAACTTATGGTTATTTCTTGAAATGTTACTCCATTAATCTCCCTCCCTTCAAACCTCCTCCTCCTCTCTTAGTCATACCAAATGCATCCTAAGAGTTCTTTCATGCCTGCTGTCTACTGCTACAGTGATACTAACTGAAGTATGGGCTGTGTTCAGGTTTGCCCTGATGGTAAGACCATAGAAGCAGAAGCTGCCCATGGTACAGTCACAAGACATTTCAGGGTTCATCAAAAGGGAGGGGAAACCAGCACAAATAGCATTGCATCCATCTTTGCTTGGACAAGAGGGCTAGCCCACAGGTACACGACCGTAAAGATTGAGGAATATTATTATTATTATTATTATTATTTTTTACATTCAAAACTCTGTACAAGTCAACATTTAATTTGATTTAACGGGAACTGGCTTGTGTCAATGCTGACAGAGCAAAGTTGGATAACAATGATAAGCTATTGGATTTCACCGAAAAACTCGAGAAAGCTTGTATTGGAACAGTAGAATCTGGGAAGATGACCAAGGATTTGGCACTTATTCTTCATGGATCCAAGTAAGTTTCTTTATCTGGTCGTAACATTTGCCTCGTGTAATTGCATTTCTACCAAGGAAGACTGAACTCAACAAACATATATTCCGTGTGTACTTCTGCGCAAGCAGGCTTTCTAGGGAACACTATCTGAACACAGAGGAGTTCATTGATGCTGTTGCAGCTGATCTTAAAGCAAGCCTTGAAGCTTGAATGTACGTAAACTTCCACTTGTTTTTCTCTTCTGTCATTGATACAAATGGGAAATGGATAAATCTTGGCAAAATTTTCGGGAAATATAGTTGCTTTCTTTGCTTATGATTAATACATAATGAGGACATCTTCTGTTTAAAAAATTATAAAATAATGTATTTTTAATAATTTAATAGTTTATGTAGCATCTTTTATAATTGGTTGATCAGTTAGAAGAAAATGAGATAAGGAATGTCTGAAATATTTGTGGAAGAGACTGATATTACTCCTATTTCCCAATAGGGAAAAGTTGTGCACACACGCCCCTTTGTGCACACCATGTGTACACCTCTTGTTTTTAAATTATTTGCAATGTTAAAATTATAAACAGAAATGTAAGAAATAGAATAAAATAAAAGCTATAAAAAAATAAATGTAAAAAATAAATGTGCACATAGCATCACTCTTAATTACACTCTTTCGATGTAGCTTTTCTATTATTTTGCTTAGGACCTACATTTATATTTATGAAATATTTGTGGAAGAGACTGAAATTACTCCTATTTCCCAATAGGGAAAAGTTGTGCACACACACCTCTTTGCACACACCATGTGTACACCTCTTGTTTTAGATTATTTGTAATGTTGAAACTGTAAACTAAAAAGTAAGATGTAAAAAATAAGTGTATTTATACCAACATAGCAACATCACTCTTATGTGACACCCTTTCATTATGGCTAGTCATTTAATAACATATTGCTTGATCGTTTTCTATTATTTTGCTTAGGACCTACATTTATATTTATGTTATTTTCTGTGCTTGTTGCAGATGAGTAGATGAAAGGTCTTCAGGTGATGTTGCATTCTGTTGGGGGAAGAAATAAGAGAGGGAACAACTATCATTATTTGGATCCTTTTTCGTTGTCTCATTTGGGAGTGGGAATGGGGGGAATTGGCTGTTTTACCGTAATGTTGCTAGAGCAGATGCTTTCGTTATTTCAATTTAGTTTCTTATCATGGATACATTTCTCTTATCTCTCCTAAAAAACTGTTTTAAATGTGCTTTTAAAAAAATAAGGTCTTCCTTTAACTTTTGTTGCCTCCGATTAAGCTTCGTCTATATATTTTTTTTTTTATACATAAAATATTATTTTATAAATAAAAACATAGAAACTAATTTAAAAATATAAAGAGAAAAATTCAAATAAAAGTGTGATTATTCTATTATGAACGTTCTTAGATCTCTTTCAGTGGTTTAAGTAATCAATAACACAGCTTTCACCCAAAAGCATTTTAGTTTTATGTAATTGATCTTATTCCATCACAGTTTCTTCCAATTCTATTTTGTTTACGTATTGGTGAAAACCAAAATAATAATGAAAATAATACAAATTAGTAATGTTGTAATTCTTTTGAAAATATTTTATAACTATTTTAATTAATTGATTTTACTTTTAGTTATATGATGGTGCGAAATAAAATTTTTATTTTTATTTTTTTTGGTAAATGATTTAAGCTCGTTATGAGGTTAATACTTAAGAGCACCTTCTATTATTTAAGCATTTATATAAATTGTTTAATTTTGTAATATAAAAAATTTGTTCAGTTCTACACTATGTTATTATTGTGTTAGTAAATTATCGATAAATTAAATGAAATTAAATACTGAAGAATGCGATGCTTTATGATCACGAGACCAAAGAAAAAAATTCTACCTAATTTTTTTTTATTTGAAAAAATGAGACCAAAGAAAAGAAAAAAACGGCCCCTTACCGTGCCACTTTTCTTTCTTTTATTTTTTTTTAAAACAATAAAAAATAAAAATCCGCGAATCCAGGTGCGCATTGCCACTCCGCAGTCTCAGATGAAACGTTTCAGGTTTCCCGCCAAGGGGAAGCCCGCTAGGTACCTCATAGCGGCGGCGGCGGCGGCAACCGCCACCGGCCTTTCCTTGCACGCCGCCAACTCCGATGTTCTCACCCTTCCCTCTGATTATCTTCCAAAAGTTTCGGAGAAAATCCACAATGAAATCAACGGCATCGTTCGCACTTCTCGCGCGATCGTCACTGTCTGATTCTTTTCCTTTCACTTCTACCACTTACTTTTCTTCCAAATTTTTGAACTAATTTAGGGGTTCTTCGAGAAACTTACAGTCACCTTTGATGTTTCTCTTGAATTTCAGGTTTGCTCGACTGTTGTTGACTACAAGAGCTCTTTACGTGGCATCCAAGTGGGCTCAGACGAGTATCGTGAAAAATTATCCGAGGTTTGCGCCCTTTGCCTTATGTTATCAGTGATTCAACTTGATGTTTTGAGTACTGGCAAGAACATGAACTAATTGAGCGCAGAGCGTCTTTTTATTTCATTTTGAGTTGCTGGTATATAGGCCTTGCCAACTCTTTGTGAAAGAACATCTCTATTCAGTTAATGAATTCACATATACATACTGTTGAGAAGGAAATGATTTTCTCCCTCCCTCCTCAAATCTATTGATCAGTATACAATTATTCTGTGCTTCAATTTCTCCTGAGAGCTTTATTTTTGGGTGTTCAGGTTCACCTGCGCTCAGCCAATAGATTTTTGAAGTTATGTGAAACAAATAAAGGATTTTATGTCAAGGCTGGACAGTTTATTACTGCCATGCGGCTAGTTCCAAAAGAATACTCATCCACTTTGTCATCATTACAGGACCAGGTTTAATGATTCGTTTATTTGAGCAGTGCAATATTTTGTTTGATTTTGTGCTAAATTTGCAGTGTTCAATAATTTAGGTAGTTCCTTGTCCTTTTGAAGCTATAAAAGCAATATTAACGGGCAATCTGGGACCAGATTTTTTGGAGATGTAAGTTGTCCTTAGCAATTAAACTTTGATTTTCTGAAGCATTTCAGGTAATCAAGACTCTTTTAAATGATGTGGGCTACTGGAAGTTTTATTAGCTCCACATATTGCCGTGCTTCTTCTCAATGGCAGCTTTTTGATGTTGCAATGTCAATGCCTTATATGCAAGTTCCGTGTCAATGCTTATATGAGGGATATGAACTTGCATAATATGAAAATCTTATTTGTCAATCCACTATAATGATCTTATGGTTCTTTTATTCTTTTGTACATGGTCTACTTTAAGGATAGCTTAAATCGGTCCTGCCACTGTGATTAGTGACGGTTAAATTCCCATGTTCAGTTATTCATTTTTTAAGTTAAATTATAGGGAATCAAAATGTCTTTCTTGAAATTTTGTATTTCTGTGAATTCCAGGTTTTTTTCAATTGATGAACAACCAATAGCTGCTGCATCTATTGCTCAAGTTCACCATGCAGTGTTGAAAGATGGTCATGAAGTAGCAATTAAGGTTTATCTGAGTTATATTTGTTTAGTAATCTTTAATTCCTGATGGCATTCATTATATATATTACTTATCTAAAAATGTCTTTGAAGTTAGTTTCTAAATCATGTGTCCTTTACTGCATAAAACTAGGAATATAATGCAATTTCTTAACTATACCAACTTTTTGTAACTGTAAAATCATTATATTTCTTGCTGGAAAATAGGTGCAATATCCTGGGATAGAGCAACAGATGTATTTTGACACAAGAACAATGTCATTCCTAGCTAAAGCTGTTGCATGGGTATGTTCTGACTCTTTATAACTCTTGTTTGATTAAATTAGTAAATTTAAGCTATTTTTAGTCATCATATAGATGTTTGTAAAAGCAAGATGAATTGAGAATACAAAAAGAATCAAGTCAACACAGTGACTGGTGTAAAATAAACCTTAGAATGAATATATATATATATATATATATATATATATTCGACTTTCGTGTCTAATTGCTTATTGAACTAAGTAAACTCTCTTTCTCTCTCTTAAACTTGTTTGGCCACTGTTGTTTGTTTACTTTGGAAGTGCTTTCCTTGGCCACAGTTTTTTCCTCAATGCAGGTTTGAATGGCTGGTGTCAGTGTTTGCAGAGGCCATATCTTTAGAACTTGGTCAGTCTTAACTCTTGGAGTAGAAATTTATTTATCGTTATTTATGTTGTTATATTTACCTGTATCCATCATTCAGACACATTAGATAAATGTCTGTAAGGTGGTCTAGTAACTTGGTCTCAGAAGTTGTATAGATGGAATGGATGTGATTTCAATGGTTTTCATAGTTCATCTTAAAATGTGTTTGGTCATATCATTAATCCTAGCATAAATAAATAGATTTTGGCAATTGTTCCTACAACAACTATGCAATAATGATGTTAAACGTATAGCTTATACTAGAGATTGGGGGATTTGGTAGTTTGGCTTTTCTTTGATTGGGGAATTTCATATAGCTTTTACTTGCTGCTTTTAGTTTGTTTTACTAGAGGATTGTGCATCTTTTTATGTATTTTTCTTTTCTTCTTTAATGAATTCTTTCTTCTCTCTGAAGAAAATTGCAAAGCAAGTTCTTCCCTCTATGTAACTATTGCCTCCTTCATTAAATATAGGAGGGGTGTTGTTGTTTATCTGGTTCTTTGTATTTGTTATACATCATAGGTATTGAAGAAAGCAAGAAATTAAGGTGCTTTTTCTTGGGAGCAGAAGTGTTGTTTGATACGTAGATCTCTAACGCCTAGCTTACCATGTAATTGTTTCAAATATAGTGCTTCAAGGGAATGTTTGGATGCAGTACGGAATGCATTTTTATCCGTGCTTAGTATAAATAATCAGATTTTTGGTATTTGCAGCATTTATTAGATATTTTTTATTATTGGTGTTGGTTGAATTATTTAGCACTAGAACCCATAAATTTGTGTCTAATGGTTTATGTTATGGTTTTAATTCTGAGGATACAAGTGAGAAATGGGTTTATAATTAGGCTTTTGAGTCATCATTGAAGATATCTTAAACAGTGAGATATGTTCCCTTAATGCTATGCAGATTTTGTCCAGGAGGCCAGAAATTCTGAGAGAGCAGCAAAAAACTTCAGAAACAACAAATGGGTCAGGGTTCCTCTTGTATTTTGGGTATGATAATTGAACTGTGTTTTATTACCTATGAACTGTCCATCAAGTAACTTTGGTACAAATTACCATCATATTAATGTGCAGGAGTTGACAACAAGGCAAGTCTTAACTATGCAGTTTTATAGGGGACACAAGGTACGAGTTGTCAAGTATGTTAATTGATGATATTTGTAGGATATATAAATCTTGCTACATTGTGTTCTTTAGATATATCGGTCAAAAAGAAAATAAGGTTCTTAGATTGCATGTCTTCTATGATGCCTTAAACTGCTTGATTGATTACAGCATGAGAATAGAGGAGGGGAACTTAAAATTTGAATCTTGACAACTTGTACAAATAATTATGCTTATCTTTGAAATATCTAATTTGTAAATCCTTCTGATAGTAGTCAGCATTTTTCACTTCATCTAAGCAGGTGCATCTATGATTATAATTTTATGGCTTAAGGATGGCAAATACATCTAAGCAGGTGCATGGATGACAAATACATCTCTTAAATAAATTAGTCTCATGGGTTTAAGGATAACCCGAACCTTTAAATTTTGAAAATATTATCTGCTCAAGATTCTGTTGTCCATCTTCCATTTTTTATTATATCACAGCAGAATGCATTTGTATGTCTATAACTTTTATTTCCGCAATGCTATTTTAAAGTTACTATGCCTTGGATTTCTGAAAGCTTCATTCTACTAATGGGAAGTTGACTAAATTTCAGATTGATGACTTGGACTATCTAAATCAGCTTGGGGTTGATCCATTGGAGGTTGATTTGAATTACAAGGACACACTTATCTAAATTATAGTTTTATGTGCTTTATGGTGGATATATCACTCTAATATTGTGAGCTACATTGGCAATTGGTTGATGATTGCTGTCCCCAAATTAGTCTGAAAAACTCAGCTGCTTTACCATACTTCAATAGTGCCATCTTGATTTTTAAGTAAGCATTCTAAACTTTTTATTGTAGGTAGTAGAAGGATTGATTGAACTGTTTGCCGAAATGATATTTGTACATGGTTACATACATGGTGATCCACACCCTGGTAATATATTAGTTTCTCCTGAAGGTTCTAGTGGCTTCTCTTTGGGTATGTCCTTGTTCTGGATTGGTGAAGGTTTTCTCTGTAATTAGATTTACATTCAAAAGTTAGAAGACTGAAAGAATTGAATTGACCATTTTATCCTTTTTGGAACTATGATGCAGTTCTGCTAGATCATGGGGTCTACAAGGAATTGGATGAACAAATGAGAAAAAACTATTGCCAGTTATGGAAAGCTTTGGTTCTTAATGACTCGATGAAAATAATAAATCTTGGTGAGAAATTTGGTGTTGGAATGTATTCTAGATACTTCCCAGTCATTTTTACTGGAAGAACTATTGAGAGGTGATGTTTGTTTCCCTTAAGTTTGATAATATTGCATTTGAAGAACGTACATTTGAAAGATAGTGATCCCATAACATTATTTTAACTTAATGGTGGATTCCAATCCATGAGTTAGGCCTTGTAAGGAATGGGCATGGTTAAAAGTAACTGATAGAGAAAGCGAACGGTTTCTATCTAAATATAGTCATCTTAAATTTAGGTTGTGGTAAGTAGTTGAGTGGTGATAATTGTTTAGGTGAAGTAGGACTAAGATTGAATGCATGTTTTATAAATTTAATTTGTATACAAGTATGATGAACAAAAGTACCCTGAGGAACGCTCATAAAAATGTTGAAAATGAAAATTCCATGAATGTTTGTGTTATCGATGAGCTTGTTTTGTTCCTGCTCCATTTCTATGCCTTTTGTCTGACTGTCTGTTCTTTCTTCTTCAGTAATAAAAGGAAAATCTAACGGAACATTATCATGTTGTTGCAGTAAACATCCCGTAGGCGTTCAAGCGCCATTTGAGGAGAAAAGAAAATTGAAGGAAGAATTGAAGTCTATTTCAATGGAGGATGTATCTTCATTTATGGAGTCTCTGCCACCAGAATTTGTCTCTATACTGCGTGTAGAGTAAGAAACATTGTTCATGTCTGCCGCATCTGATGTTTGATCAATTTTTGGTATTTGATGTGCTTAATAGATTTTTCTTTCTTTCTTTCTAGTGGTCTGTTAAGGTATATAATTAGAAAGTTGGGCGCCTCTTCATGGCCAAGGTTGCTTGCTTATACGAAATATGCGGTGTATGGTCTCTCTCCAAAGTTGGATATTGAATCAGGTAAACTACTTAGAAAAATGGCCCGTTTTTAACTTACACATGGAAACTTATCTTGCATATTGTCAACTAAGCAAATAGAAAACATGCGCATGCACAGGATGTGGAATTAATAAACCGTCATAAACATCTTATTTAATTGAATTTAGTCTTAAGTCAAATTGTTTAAGTTGTGATGTGGACCTTCAGCAAAGGGACAAATTTCTGTCTCTGCTTGTGTCCCAAACCCTGTCCTAAAAATTATAAAGCAATGCTACAATAGTACGTGACAGGATTTGAAATAGAGAATATAGCTTTTTATCAGAAGGCACAAGCACGAACATAAACCTCTCATTAATTTTCCACATGTTTTCTTTTCCCCATGCTTCCAGGTTTTAGTGCAGAGGCTGTAGTTTACAGATTAAAATCGGAGTTGGAATATCTTAATATAAGAACAAGGATCGTTATTGGTGAGAGTACTTTTTACTCATTATTTGATTGGTAAATAATAATCTCAATTGTGAGGTGACTCATGTTTCTTCCCCCTTTCTTTAGGGGCGTTGATTAAGGGTGCACTTTACCTGCTGGAGAAGGCCAAGACTGCATCTCATTCATTATACAGATCTGTGGTGAGTCTGGGGATATCTTGATTTATTTTAGGTGTAAGTTCCTCATTTTAATGAGGAGAGGTTGGTTCAGTAGTTAGAAATCTTAACTTTCTCGTTGTCTCGAGTTTAAACCTAATCTTTTCTCAATACAATAAAAGTGTGTCCTTGTTTTATCTAGGGGGAAAGGAAAAAAAAAAAAAAAAATTCCATAGTTTAGCATTCTTACTTATCAGTTATGTCCTCTAATTTTAAAATTCTATTTTTTCCTATTTGTTTAAATATTGCAATTTCAATTGATCTTGCTTCCTTTATCTACAAACAGAAAATGCTGTGGCACTCAATAATTAACTTACTATTAAGCTACAAATTAGGTAGAAAATGTTTGTGTCAATTTGGGTTTGGTCCAGAGCAAACCAACTTGTCTACTCTTATTTTAGGGCATTAAAAATGTGGATTGAAAAATTGTGTTGGCCTTTTCCAAATCTTATTTCTTTTTCTTTTTCTTTTTTTTTTTTTAAAAACTATTTTGAATTTGTAAGTGCTTTTTTTATGAATTCAAAAATATTTTTTTGGTTTTTAATTGTAAAATAGTAGGAAAATTAATTTTTTTAAAAAAAGGAGCATCAATTATAGAACAACAAGTACAAAGTACTATTAATGAATTTTTGGCTATAATATAATCCTTTGCTGCTTTCCGGGCTAAAGCATGAATAGAACGCGGATTTGTTCTTTTTCCGATCTCATACCAACTCTACACTTCTCTTTAGCAACATCTCAAGCTTTCAAATATTCTTTACCATTTGTTAATTGACATCTTTGAAGAAACCGCGTAACAAAAAGAGAAAATGAATCTGTCAACACCTTAATTACTAAGGGAAAGGAAAGAAAAGAAAAGCCAAGAGAATTGATGCTTAACATATCCAATGGTTGAACATATGTCTGGAGACATGGAAGATATTCTACCCTCATATATTTTGGAAAATTCTGAAAGTTTTACTGTTAAAATATCTTATATTTAGTTATTTTGGCTTATTAATTAAAAAAATAATTATTATTATCATTTTGTAATATTAATGATCAATTAATCTGATTTGAGATGATAATATTAAAATTATAAAAATAACAAAATTTTTCATATTAAATTTTTGAACATAAATATTTTTAAGACTTTAATATAAGTTCTTTAATTAAATTAAAACAGTTATTGTCTATTAATCTAATATCAATTATTTAGTGAAACAATTTCATATGAGAATTGAGTAAGTGGGGATCTATGTACAACAATATGGGGGCATTTGCCCCACAACATAAAGTAATTATTCATGATTATATATGTTAGTTAACAAGGTTGTGTCATGACATCCAAGCAAGATGGATAGGGTAGGGCAAGAGTCAAATATTTACTTGGGAAAACTTATGGTTGAATGATTTCTATCATCTTAATGCGTCACAAATTAAAAAATTCTACCAAAAAAAAAACTTAATGAAGCTTTTTGCATAAACCTTTAATTTTTGCAAGATAAATGGGTTGAAGATGGCATCCCCATATAAATGAGGCCAAGTTTGGTACCTGCATTGATAATTTTTTAATATATATATGGGTAAAATGACTAAAAATTTAAAAAATAAAAAAATATATATATAAAAAGAGGTTAAGAAAGAGGGTTAATGGTTGATACCTAGCTGAGACTTTGAAATATAAATAAACCACTATCATTGTTGAGATTTAAGATATAGAAAAACAAATAAATAAAAAAAAAAGAGTCAATACGTACAATTACGTTATTGTCTAAAACTTTTGGATCCGTCACAGAATTGAGAAATTATAGTTTAGTAATAGCACAACATTTCTCCATTGAGAAATTACAAAGAACAAACGGTCAGAAGTGAGAATAGGTAAAATAAATTGAATTTTCCAGAAGGGGCCAAAGAAATAAAGGAAAGAAAGCTGGCAACCTGGCACTTACCCTACTTTTCTTCTATATATATATATATATATATATATATATATATATATATATATATATCTGAGCATTATTTATGAGAATGGAATGAAATGGTCATTCTATCCTATAATTTAGTAGTTTATGAAAGAAAATAATTTTTCAAGACATAGAATAATTGTAGATTAGTTGATCACAAGGTCCTTTTCCATAAAAGGGAAGGTCTTGTATTTGAGACTTTTCAATAACAAAATGAGGCTTTAAAGTGTTTCTCTATACAAAAATATAGGATATCACTTTCTATTTTATTTCTTTTTTTATTTTCTTTCTTAATTCTTTTTTATTTGTCAAAAAATTTTCCTTTTTCATAAACATGCAAAGATACTTTTTAAAAGTAGAAACAATAAAAACATATCAATTAGTCATTAAAAAAACGCTTAAGAAAACTGAGAAAATTACTTTTGAGTTATGCTTCTTTTGTATCTCAAAACATTTATTAAGGCCAATCATAGTTGTGTTGGAGTTTGTCTATTGTCAATATTCATAAAAATATCCCCACTAAATATTAAGCAACATGTAAACATCATTACCTCCATTGCATGAAATTTCTCTATATCCACTCATAAAGGTGATTAACTAGGCTTTATGTATACTAGAAATCAAAGAATTTGTTAGATGTTATACATTTTTGAAACACATCAAACATATGGGAATAAATTGAAGTAGTTTTAGGAGAAGGTGATTAGTCTTTTCTAATTAGGTAAGGATTGTGAGGAAAAGAATAATTAAGGAAAGGGGAGACAAGAAAAGGTTTTGATTAAGTTATGAACTAAATTATTCAAAACTTACTAAAATAGGAAGACAGAATCATTGGGTTTTGAAATGAAAAGACTAACTCATATAAATTATTAAATAAAATGCCAAATATATTTTCTTTTATTTCTTACAAGCATCCATTTTAGAACTACAAATAGATATGTATAAATATTAAACATGGTTCTAATACCTAATAGAAAATTGATGTGAAATAAAATGTAATAAAATCCATTATAAATCTAAGATATTCTTTTAGGTAGGCTATTTTCTTTTAAAAAAAAATTAGGGCTGAGGAAAGTTTTTTTAACCCGTTCGAATGACCAACTCTACCTGTAAAAACGGTTTAAGAATGTTTAAAAGTTAGTTTGCAATGGCTGGTAACGGGTTTCTATTTTTAACCCGTCGGTATCAGCCTCAACTCAACTTATCTAAATCCTTAATCCAACATTTAGTAAAATCATATTTTGATTCAAATTTATCTTTTATTCTTTTCAACCTACCTCAACCGTTGACCCATTTTTTACTTGACCTGCCAAGTTTAATTTTTTACCCTATTAGAATTGGTTTAGAAAAAATGTCTTTCGACTAAGGTTGGTTGGGTTAATTATAGTGCAAACCCGACTGAACCCAACCATGCTCACATCTAAAAAAACTCATTTACTCTCCTAAAAACCAATAAGAATACTCTAATTCATTAAAATGCTTTAAATGTTTACAAAAACAGTCTCTTTATAGGTAAAAAGTAACCAAACAACTAAACTAATTATATAAAACTATTCTAGTATAGAAATAAACACAATAAAGAATAAAATACCTAAATTAAATTATATCAAATCAAAATCCTAATTCCTAAAATTAAAACCTTAAAACAAATTACCTATTTCACATCAAGTATATAAAGCAAGTTTGAGTCACAAAACATTTTATACATAACCTTAGAATCACCTTTGGGGGAAATTTATTTCCCAATGTAATTAAAATAAACATTGAGAGAGAATTGAGTTTAATAGTTGACAAACTTTTATAATATTAGGAGTTTGAGCCCATAAGAAAAAAATATATTAGGAGAGAAAATAATTGTAATTACTCTCTATTTTTGAATAACATTAATCTCATTTTTAATGTGAGGTATAGATACTTGTAAATTTAAAAATAAAACATTGAGACAAAAAATAATAAAAAATCAGATAGGAGAGAATGAGCATCTCATGTGGTTCATGTGTAGATTAAAAAATAAAGAGCATGCATGAATATATTGTAGAGATTTGCTATATGCACATATTATTTTATATACCTACTTTTTATACATTTTTCCTTTTTTATTTTTATATTTACAGTTTTACTTATACAACACAATTAAAATAAATAAAGTGTTTATAGATCTGTACATATACAAGTGTATAACTGGTTTTTCCTATATTTTATACTATCAATATGCATTTACCTTGGCCAACAAATGAATATGCCAACTACTTCTCAGCCAAAGAAGAGACATCTTTAGCAAATGAAGAACATTAATCTATCTTATCTTTGTGCTAAGTATATTTTTCTATTCTGATACCACCTCTACACTTTCCATTATTATATATCTTTAAAGAAAATACACAACTAATAAGGTGTTAGTCAAGTAAAATATAAATTGAGTTTTAAAATGTTTTAGTTCTAATTTAAAATTTTAAAATTATACTTATTAAAAAATATTATTTATTTTTCATTGTCTCGATAAATTAATCTCCTAGGCAAAAATAGTTCAGTCTACAACACCTTAAAAGAAAAGGAAAGGAAAGTGAGAGAAAATTGATGCTTAAAGATCCAATAGTTGGATGTATTCGTGGAGTCATGGAGGACATATATAGCTCTGTCTTCACTTTAGGTTTAAGTCACTCTTCAGAAACTCTGAAAGAAATTAATACTGTTAAAATATCTTATATTCTGGTTGGTTTGATGCACAGAATGAGAATTATTAAATCAAAATAAGAATATTTATGAAAATAGACTGAAAACGACTATTCTATTTTGTAGTTTAGTAACTCATGAAATAATACGATTTTTCAAAGCTCTCATAAAACAATTGTAGATTAGTCAATCGCAAGTCTCTTTCCCCTAATGTGAAGGTTTTTATAACAAAATGAGGCTTTAGATTGTTCTTCTATACCAGAAATATGGGACAAAATTTCTTATTTCATTTTTTCTTTAATTTTTTATTAGTTAAAAAATTTATTATTAATAACAATTTTATTTTATAAATTTAGTTTTGATTACTATATTTATGGGACATAAATTTATTATCAATCCTTTAATTATAATTAATATAAATTAAATTAATTAAAAAATTTAAATAAAAATAAATCTTTCTCAAAAATGTTTTTTTTTTTTTTATATATATAAATTTAAATTTGAATCAAAACATTACCATTAAAACTAACGTGCCTAAACAAGAAATGGAACATAACCTTAAGAAAGTGGACCCAAATTTTCTGCAGTCGACTGCAGGCCGTTTGATCTATTGAAGTTGCACAGTCAGCACAGATCGAACGGTTTGCAGTCGACTGCAAGACTGTAACGACAACAGGAAATCCAAATTTCAAGAAAGTGGGATCTAGCATGGATGGTTGCCAAATAAAGAAAAAGACTTAACAAACATCTTGATTGGGGAAGTATTTTTTGAGTTCACATTTTGATTGGTGTGGTAATAAAGTTAATTCCCTACTTAGTGGCACACTCTTCGCTCATTTCCAAAGTAAATAACACCATACACACAAACACCACTCACTCTATTTAAGCTCCTCATTCCTCTCATCTGCTTACTCGTTCGCATCCTAATTCTCTCTCAATTTTCCCGATCGCCAGAGTTTCGCTCTCTTGCCGCCATGGTTCTCTCCAAAGCCGCTCCCCATTCCGATGTGTCCGTACACTCCACTTTCGCTTCTCGCTACGTCCGCGCCCCGCTTCCAAGGTACGGAATCATGATTCTCTGAGTGATCGGCGTTTGATCGGAATGAGTGAATTGTGATGATCGGTGGTGGATTTGGTGCAGGTTCAGGATGCCGGAGGAATCGATTCCGAAGGAGGCGGCGTACCAGATCATCAACGACGAACTGATGCTCGACGGAAACCCGCGGCTGAATCTGGCGTCGTTCGTGACGACGTGGATGGAGCCGGAGTGCGATAAGCTCATCATGTCTTCCATTAACAAGAACTACGTCGACATGGATGAGTATCCAGTTACCACTGAGCTACAGGTACCATTACCATGGCATCATAAACTCATCAATATATATATACTGTTCATATGGATATGGACCTTCTTTTTTTTAAAAAAAAATACTTGTTTTCATTTTGAATCTGTTTGTGTTTGAGTCAAAATTTCTTAGATTTATTTTAAGGTCAAAGTTTTCTGATTCAAAATTCTATAGAATTGAAAAGCTACATCTTGTGAATAATATTTACGCAAAATTTTAGCTTGATTTAATTAAGGGTGAACGAATCTAGATCTCTAGTTGGATGAAAAATTGCCAATTTTGGTATTTTCAACTCACTGTTGAATCAAATTAAGATTTTTTAGGCTGGGTTACATGAGAACTTTAGATCTTGAATTAGATTCGAGAAATTTTGACTTAGAAACACCAAAAGGACAAAATTGCACATTTTTTGAATATAAACCCTAAGTAGTACTAAAATTAATATTAAACCATTTTTTTGTGAGCAAATATTCTTTAATTCTCTATTATTATTATCATTCTTTTTTTTTTTTTTTTGGGTTGGAACCTATTCTTTTCATTTCCTATGTATACACCTTTCATCCATTTTTTAAATAGTTTTGGAGTCTTTTTTTTTTCCCCAAAATTATTAGAGTTTTAGAATTTCATGATTTTGTTAAAAATATATATATATATATATATATATATATATATATATATATATATATATTCTTATTTAATTAAAGACAACTTACTTATTCTCTCTTTTAATTATACTATTAATTAATGGATTAATAAGATTGTTATATTAAAATTATTATATTAATTAATGATTCATTAATTCATGTTCCAAAACCTTAAACAAGATGGAATAGACAATGCATAGACTAGTAAGTAATAGTTTATGATCATTTATTTATAATATGGTTAATTCAATCTTATAACCGAAATTCTTATGTAGTAAAATTTTATTTTGAAGGTTAGTTTTACTTTTCTACTATTGATTGAATGTTCCATCCCACACTATCTAAGCCTATGATTGGCAAATTTATTTTGAGAAAAAGGAAAAAATATGTTTTTAAAATTAAACTCATTTTCGTAATTTTTCTCCAAAATTAGTTTCAAAAAATTAGTCACTTTCTCTCATTAAGTTTTTATTCGATTTAGTCTAACCTTTTGTGTCATGTAATTTGAGAAAGTATAACTATAATCCATCCACTTGATAGAGATATTGATCTATCAATTAATGCGCCGAAATTTTTTGTGCAAATTGAATAATAATAATTGACTGAATCATCATGTCAGTCATTTCATTTTTCATCCATCTATGATGACTGTCGTAAAAGTGATTTTAGGATTGTCGTGAGAGTTCACTGTAGCAAGGGGGAATGAGAATGAGAGAGAGAGAGCCCCTTCCCAGCCTTGTGTTGTCTTTTATATAGAGGAAGATATGATTGTTTCTGAGCCTGCTTGAACCCTATTAATCTGGTCCACAACAATGACTAACAATTAAAAGTGACCGTTGCCTGCCTTCCCTGTAACGGTACATATAAATAGCCTTCCAAGTTGCTTGATCTAATTCCTTTCTCTTTATGGCCATACCCCACGATATGAATTGATTGATGTCTATCTTCTCTGTACACGTGGATAAATATGATCACAATAATTCAGCACCTCACCTTTCTTTGTATTTACTCGATTCTAAAAGGAATATCCCTACTCCTATCTTTTTTTTTTTTTCCTTAAAAAAAGAATTATTGTGTCATTTATTAATTTTTTTATAATCAATCCTGCATTTTATCATTTAATATTTATTTAATATTTAATAGTTCAGATTGAATTAAATTGCAAGTGAGATTGTTACATATTAAGTGAAAAGATTTGGATTTTTATTATTAGACAATAATAATCTCTCAGGAGGTTATTATTATTGTAATAATTTTATTTTATTAAAAAATTACTATTATTAGACAACAATCGAAATCCAGATCTTAAGTGAAAATATGCAATACGAGTTGAAAGATCCAAGGATGAGAAATTGGTGATTGTAGCAACTGCAAGGATTGGTTACTACTTCGTGCAATCCCAATCCATTTTGGCACGTGCTGATTAACTTTTGCACCGACAGGGTGGTTCCGGTGGTTGTCCAACATCTTTGGCCAGATGAACCCATACGTTGACGCCGTCAAGTTTTACTTCGTAGGTTATCCATTCCCCTCCGAGTGGGGTACTTATAATCGGGCCAAAACAAGCCGAAAAGGCCATCATGGCCGGACCCAAAATTATTTTTTGAAAATTTAATTAATTTTTCCTTATATTTTATGAATTAAAAATTATTTTAATAATTTTAATTGAAAAATAGTGAAAATAATTTTAAAAAAAATTAGGGTTGGGCTGGGTCATCATTCACTGACTAGGATTTTTTCCAAGATGACTCGAATGTGTCTAGCTTAATTTGGGTTGAGACGACTTGTTTAAACTGACAACCCTAGACATGTTTACTTGAGTTGAGTTAAAATTATTTAGAAATAAGGGAATGATATGAATATTCTTGGATTTGTTCGTTATCAAATGGTAAATGCAATTGTGTGATTTTAAGAAAAAGTAGGATTTGAGTACAATGTGTTAATTTACTGAAGTGAGCTCCGTGACTTTGATGCAAACAGAACCGGTGTGTCAATATGATAGCTCATCTTTTCAATGCACCACTTGAAGAGTCAGAGACTGCAATTGGATGTGGCACTGTTGGGTCATCAGAGGCCATTATGTTGGCAGGATTAGCATTCAAGAGGAAGTGGCAGAACAAGAGGAGAGCAGCAGGATTGCCAATTGACAAGCCCAACATTGTCACTGGTGCCAATGTTCAGGTACACTTCACATATTTTTTTTCTTGTTAAAAGTAATTCTATTTGGAGTATTAGTTAAACATTAAATATGTACGTTTCTTTCTAAGTAAGGATTCAAAACTTAGTTTACTTTTTCTTGGGAGACTCACCTTTTTAGACTCAACTCCTGTCACTTCACTTTTTATCCAATATCAATATCATTACTTGGAATGTATCTAAAATTCTAGTAAGTAATTAATTAGTTTTCAATTTTGACCATTTGAAGGTTTGCTGGGAGAAATTTGCAAGGTACTTCGAAGTGGAGCTGAAAGAGGTGAACCTTAGGGATGGATACTACGTAATGGACCCTGAGAAAGCAGCTGAACTGGTGGATGAGAACACCATCTGTGTTGCTGCCATTCTTGGTTCCACACTCAATGGAGAATTTGAAGATGTCAAACGCTTGAATGATCTCCTAGTCGAAAAGAACAAGGAAACTGGGTATCTATCTATATACATATATCATCTTCTCTATATTTTAGCTAATGCTTGATTGGAATGATTAAAGATGAGAGCAAGGAAATTGGAAATTGACAGTGTACCTTGTAAAATTCATTGGCAGATGGGATACTCCAATTCATGTGGACGCGGCCAGTGGTGGCTTCATTGCACCATTTATATATCCAGATCTTGAATGGGATTTCCGATTGCCACTGGTGAAGAGCATCAACGTTAGTGGCCACAAGTATGGACTTGTCTATGCCGGAATCGGTTGGGTTATCTGGAGAAGCAAGGAGGACTTGCCTGATGAACTCATCTTCCACATCAACTATCTTGGAGCTGATCAACCTACTTTCACCCTCAACTTCTCCAAAGGTAATGTGCAATTCACAAACCCAATTGCTCTAATTACCATTACAAATCGAACCCAAAAGTTTCAACCTTTCAGGTCCAATGAAACATCAAACGAGATTAGTCTCACGCTTAATTGAATGAAGTGAGAATACTTGTGGTATTAATCAAAAGAAAAGGTAAATTTCATATTATATGATGGAAACATACTAATATCTATTCTTCATGTAACATTGCAATGTAGGTTCTAGTCAAGTTATTGCTCAGTACTACCAACTAATTCGCTTGGGTTATGAGGTATGAAACAAACCAATTCGCTTTGAATCCACCATGTATCATCCTCATTGAATTTATAAGTAATGCTAGTTTCACAATTCTTGAATTTGCAACCATACAATATTCCATTTGAGTTTAGATAGTCCCATATATAATTTGGAGGATAAATTTTCTAAAATCAACTGAGATAATGTAACACAAGTTGTTAGATAAATCAATTAATATTTAGTTCTGAACTATTCAATAGTTTAATATACTATATCCACTGATTGTAATATTTTTTGACTAAGAAATTTGGGTCCAAGTGAACAAATTTACCTTACCCACCAGATGTTATTACTAAAAGTGTGAGCTTTTTCTTTTTGGGTTTGCAGGGATACAAGAATGTGATGGAAAACTGCAGAGACAACATGTTGGTACTTAAAGAGGGACTCGAGAAAACAGGGCGTTTCAACATTGTATCCAAAGAGGAGGGAGTACCTTTGGTGGCCTTCACATTGAAGGACAACAGCCACTTCGACGAGTTCCAAGTCTCTCACTTGCTGAGACGCTATGGCTGGATAGTGCCAGCATACACAATGCCTCCCGATGCCCAGCATGTGACCGTGCTTCGCGTTGTCATCAGAGAGGACTTTTCTCGAACACTTGCTGAGCGTATCGTGATTGACATTCAGAAAGTGCTGCACGAGCTCGATGCCCTTCCTGTAAGGGTTGCAGAAGCCGCTACTGTGGCTGTTAGCAGCGAAGATATTGGTGGCGATGGCGCTACAGAGAACATTGCTAAGAAGACTGCGCTGGAGACAACAAGGGAGATTACCAATGCATGGAAGAAATTTGTGATGGACAGGAAGAAGATGAATGGAAAGATTAATGGTGTTTGCTAGAAGAGCAATACTAGTTTTGAGTATTAATTAATTTATATATGTTAGCGTATTTGAAAAAGTCACTTTCAGTTAAATCAACTCTTTGTTGGTTTTAGTATTTTTGTATTTCTTTTTTGAAGAGCAGAGCCCTTTTTCTATTGTAATGTCAATTCATTTTTGTTATTTTTTTTCTTAAAACTTTTTTTCTCTCTCACCCAATTTTTTGTCAAACGTTTTGTTTTTCATCTACACTCTTATTCATTCCCTCTATCAAATAAAGACGTTGAAAAAGTATATTTTAATTACACTAATTTCTTTAATAATTAGTTTATTTTTCATTTACCTTTGTTCTATTTTTAAAATATAAATTCTACAATTTTTTATAAATTCAATTAGCTCATCTTACGTGATATCTTACAATTGTCTAAATGAGTGTGATATTGAATAAGTAACATTATTTTATAACATTTGAATAAATTATGATGAATAAAATATTATATAAAACAAAACATAAAATAATAAATTTACTTCGTATATTAAGATAGAGAATGAAATAGATAATTTGTGTCAATATAAACCAATAACCTTCTTTCTTATTCCAACTACATTGATATAGACTTAGTCTCTCGCATGGACCACACGCAATACAAGGCCTAAGCCCAAAGTGTTGAGGCCCAATGGCGAGCCCATTCCCACCTAAGTTAGGGAGAAAGGTCTTCAGAGTCAATGAGCTATAAAGAGATGGAAGACTCTAGTATTAAGAGATACGTAATATCTATAAACCTCAACTTTAATTTATGATTTTTCTCTTAAAGCCTAGAACTAACTTGGGCAAGTCACCACCCGACCAACCCATTATTTCCATCCTTGCAGGCTACTCAAAGCTTGGCACAAACCCATCTCATATCTCCATCTGTGTTGACCATCTAACATATATAATATTTTATTATATGCATATATCCATGTGCCTAATTCTAATTGTCATTAAACTTGTGCTGTTTGTCCATTTGCTCTGAGATCAGATTAGTGCCTTGAATTGGAAGATGAGGTTCCTTTAACCACTATGAGAGGGCAAGAAGCATTTGCCACCACATGCTTGCTTACACTACCCAGCAACATCCTGAAAAAAAAGAAAAAAAAAAAAAAAAACTCATCATTATCATTATTATTTATTAAGTAACTCAGTTTTTTTTTTTTTGAAATATTCACAATATCAAAATCACACTATATGGGACATTTCTTTTAACACTCAAGTTTTTTCCTTTTTCACGTCCCACCCCCTTTGTTCTCTGGCCACTTTGGCTGGGGTGTGAAAAGAAAAATGGGGTGTTACCATCATAAAATCTGTGCTGAAGGATTATTTTTTCACAACGTACTATGATGACCTGCCGATTTGGGGTTTCTTTGAAAGTTTGATACTGAAAGATATAAAAAAGAAAAAGAAGACTTGGTGATATAGAAAGGAAAAATAAGAATTTATTGGGCCGGTCAGCCCAATAGCCCAAAGGCCTTTAGAAGGGGCCGGGCCGGATCAGGCAACCCAATTTGACACCCCACATAACTTAGCGGTTATCTTATTTTATTTGAATTTAAATCATACACATGAAAAAAAAAAATATATGTGCAATTATATATTGTAGCTAATTGGGTTAAATTAATGTTTTGGGAGAGCTTAGTCCTGTTCGAGTCTTTTAATTAATTATAAATTAAAAAATTTAATAATTAATCTATGCCCTATAAATATTAGTAGTTAAATTTTTTTAAAAAAAAACTGGGCTAAATTAACAAGAGCCAATTAAGTGTTACCTTTTAATGGTTCCTAAACCCCTGCTTCCAATGACCAGAGAATCAAGCTTAAGATCTTGAACAGCACTGCACAACTTGTCCCTTGGATCACCCCAATAAACCTTAGCTACCACCTTTGCCTATACCAATCACAATTACCATTTTAAATATGTTATGCTCACCTCTAAATCAAGTTAAATCAGAAATAAAACAATTAATAAATAGAAAATAATACCCTTTTAGTGTTTGCCACATTATCAAGGATCTCTATGAGTTCAGCATCCCTAGCAATCCCATATTGCTTTGAAAAATTTATCTCCCTCAATTCCTCAAGAGGCACCAAAGCTGCAATAACCCACCAACCAAATGTCAAAGAATTGATGTGAAGAAGAACTCGAATTTCTTGCAATCAAAGCAATAACTGAACTATGGGCCAATTAGATGACGCTAATTGCAAGAAATCCAGTTTTATACAAAGAAAATGAAAGGGTATATACTAACGCGAACCGGTGTCTTCGAAGAGCTCCTTTCTGGTGTGATCAGATGAGGGAGGCTGGACATTGATCAGTATGATTTCATCTCCTTCGTTAATCAGATTATCGATTGCCCATCGAAGAGCTAATTTGCTGGTTGGAGAGAAGTCCATGGCTACACCAACTGTGTGTGCCTTTGCCATCTTTCTTTGTCTTTTTGTTTTTGGATGCTTATCACCAACTCAAGCTTAATTCTCTCATTTATAAACTTGGTCTACTTTTCTCTTGTTTTAGTTTCTGCTGCTGGTTTTGTAATGGAATCTATTAACACAAGAATGTTCTTGAAAGCGCTACAGAAAGACACCTGTTATATTATAACATTCACTCAGTCAGGGTTAAGCAGTGTCATAGTCTTTGTAAGTTTTTAATTTTATAGTTATTAAGCATATAATCCTTTATAATTTATGGAAAATTTACATTTCACTCTTCAAATCTTAACATTTTAATCTTAGTTTTTTTATTTTTGCCCAGATTTTGACTTGACCACTAAATTCATTACAAGTGTATATTATATGTGTGTGTATATGTATATATATATATATATATATATAGAGAGAGAGAGAGAGAGAGAGAGAGAGAGGAGTTTGAACATTGCAAGGAAGCATCTTTATTTGTTGATGATGAGGACAAAGGGCAATTTGAATGGAATTTGGCATAAAGAGAGCCAAGTGGAGCGTGTGTATGTTGTTTTCCAGAGAATTGTAGAGAAAGAAAACAGCTGGTCTTGTCATTATGCTTTGTGTTGCCAGTTGGGTGGAGCACTTAATATGTATCGTTACGTTGATTAGATTCTAAATCACCTTTTTATATAGTTAAATTAACAACTTTCTCCTCATTAAAGGTTAATGATTTTTTTTTTAAAAAATTCACATTGGAAATTTAGGGCATACCATACTTTGACTCGTAATATTATTTTTAAAACAAATTATTTAGTGTTCGTAGAGTTAATTCAACCAATAAAATTTAAGATTTAAATTATATTATA
The DNA here is from genome assembly GCA_022379115.2 of Bauhinia variegata. Classification (NCBI taxonomy): domain Eukaryota; kingdom Viridiplantae; phylum Streptophyta; class Magnoliopsida; order Fabales; family Fabaceae; genus Bauhinia; species Bauhinia variegata. Next base: position 7,151,539 of record CM039438.1, on the reverse strand, counting down.
AATATTTTTTTTAATAAAAAATTTGTAAGGATAATTTGCTAGATAGGACTAATTAAGTAACTTGTTCTTTTCAAAAATTTTACAATGGTGATTGTACTAAAATGGATTGCTTTATATGGTTTTGTCATTCCCCTTCCCCCAAAGTTGAGATAGAAGATGAAGGATGTGAAAAATAGTAAACAAGGTATTGAATGATTTCTTTCATTGTCATGATGATGTTGAACATAAAATTTTTTGAATATCTGAAATTTGATCTTGAGCTGTGTGATGCATACTGGAATATGCCACATTTCATATACCAAGAAGATGAATATGGCAGATTATCAATTAATGTTTTTCATTGATATGGCTTCTGAAAGCTATCTATGGTTATGGATAGCATGCCATAACAATGAAAATGACACACAAACTGAATTATATATTATATATACAAATGAAAAGGAGAGGAGTGGAATACCTTGATGCAACAATTGTATATCTCTTTGTATCACACCTGTAAACTAAATTGTAACTATGTATATTAATTAGTAAGAGATTGTTTTAGTTTATTAATTTCGAATACTTAAAATGTAATTGCTATAAAATTTAATAAAAAATTTATTGTCTTTAAGAGATAATCTTTTTATTGAAATGATGTAATAAATAGAAGTTATAACGAATTGTCATAGTGAAGAGTAAACAATTTAATTTTAAAAATTCAAGAAATAGAAAAGTGTAGTGAATTTTTTATTTATACGTTTATCTAGTGTCTATTTAGTGGTAAATTCATTTTAATTTCCTTATCTACTTTTTTGTCTTTCTCCTTGTCTTCTTATTTGATGAGTAATATAATCATAGGAAAGGAAATGAATTATAAAAGGTGAGGATTATGCTACTCAAGGAGAGTGGCCATTGATTTAATAGAAGAAACAAATTAACATAATTAATTATTAATTAATGAATAAATAAATGCAACGCAAAAAGAAAGTCAAGGGTGAAGTGTGATAAGGTTGAAAAGTCAAAGCATTATTAACATGATTTAACTTAATTAATAAATAAATTGAGGTTAATAATAATAAAAATCTCTATAATATAAATTCAAGTTCATAAAATAACTACTGTAATTATTGGCAAAGTAAAAACATACAAAGTAGTAGTTTTGCTTGATGGTGGATCAGTAATTTTGTGTGATATCACCATTGAATCAGATGATTTTTGTTAAGAAATGTTCTTTTCCATTAGAAAAAAAAAAAGAAGATCATGCTCTTTCAGACATCACACACTCCAACCTAATCATGACTCTCTTGTAGCATATCCCTTAGAAAAAGCTGTATATTTTTGAGATAACCAAAAGCCTTGTCGTCACTTCCCAAGGAATAAAAGTCATCCCTAATTTGACTTACCCAAAAAATTGATCAATTACCTTCTACCCACATTGCATGATCATTATTTTTATACATGTGGTCCTTTCATTATTTTTCCCTGCATTGACTAATGCATGGTTTGGTAGGTGTTTTTTTCAGACTTACATAGGGCCACCCATTACAATAATGGAAGAACCTGTGTGTACATCTTTTTATATATACTCGAATATTTTTTTGTGTATTTGATATGTACACTTTAATTTTAATTTATTTATAAAAATAAAATTATAAAAAATAAGAGATAAAAAATGTACAAACATAAATGTATACGTAGTATTACTTTATAATAATTTTCAAAAAATAAGATACAGTAGTCTTTCTATTCACATATATGAATGCAAAAGTTTCAACTATTAGCCTACAATCTTCATAGAAAGGGTATCTCAATAGCTTTATTTTCTCACTCCCATGCTTCCATGGAATTGGACATTGGAATCACTCATTCAGATACTTCTCTAGGTATATATAGATTAATTTTCTGTCCTTTTCTTGATTTTCCCTTTCTTAGCTACCTGTTTCTAAGATTACCACTATTTAGAATTTCAACATTTTGTTGCTGCAGAATCATGGTTTTCTTCTGATACTTCTTCTGGGTACCTTGAAGATGCTGTTGCTGGTTGGGGTATCTGGTCTCAGGATCAAAAGGTTAATCTTTTACAGGTTTTCTGGTTTCTGGGTTTTCTTAATCAATGTTTCCAAAATCCCAAGTTCTTCTTTTCAATTCTTGGAAAACTGATATTTCTTTTTCCTCAACAATGGCAGAAGAATACCCATTATTTGGAAGACCAGGTAGATCAATTTCCATCATGTTCTTCAACAAGAACACAGCTCCTTGATGGTAAACCTTCCTTTCTTTTTCAGCTTCAAAACTTGATTTTGGGCAATGATTCCATTGTTAACTCTAATCCTCAGTTTTAGTATCTAAACTTCATGGCTTTAGTGGGTTGGGTGGGAGTGGTTGGCTGCACAATCTGTAACCATCATGGTTCATTAATTTAACTAGTGCAGTCTATTTCAAGAATCTGCTTGTAATGGTCAACCTAGCAGGCTGTTCAAATTTAAGCCATCAATTTATTGTTGATTAGTCAAATATGGTTATGGCATGCTAGCAGCTAATCATAGTAATAGAAAAAAAAAAAAAAAAAACTATGACATTGTTGCTCAGATATAAGGACTTAGATTTTTTACTATCGATTATATTGCAATCGCTACTAGCAGCCGTTGGATGAGGCACTACAATTGTAGCCCCGTCCAATTACCATTAACAACGACTACAATGCATCCAAAATTTATATTGGTGATATAGCATTTCTCTGACAATTTTGCAGGTTATTGCTTTGAAGACTCTCAAAATTTCAACACCAGCAGTCCAGCATCTCAAAATGAAATGCATGCAGCTATAATCAAACAAGACACTCCACAGTGGAGCAGGGCTACTAGAGTGTTGTCATATGAAAGCGATGCTTCAGTTCCAAGTATCCCACAATGGAATTTCTCTATCAAATTTGCCTGTTTCCTTTTTAACATTATTCCATAGTTTCTTTATCTTTCTTCCTTTTGTTGTTTCTTTGTTTTTTTTTTTCTTTTGGTATTATTGTTATGCAGAGGGTCGGTGGAAGAAAGTTGCATACCCATTTGAGTTGGTGAAGCCTGGAGGAGTTGAAGGGGAAACAACCCTCAAAGACATAAATCACCAAATGCTCATGAACCCATCAAAGCCAATTCCACACCCTGTGGGAGATTCTGCTGCTCATCCATTCATGTCGGCTGGCAGTTTGGGCATGTCAGGGAAAGCAGTGGTGGCTCTTACTAGGATTCAAACCCAGGGTAGAGGTTCCATTACCATTATCAGAACCAAAGGTTGAAACTTGAAACAGAAATTCACTCTTTTTGTACTTACTCTCTCTCTCTCTCTCTATATATATATATATATGTTAGTGAAAGGCTTCATAGTTTTTATACCAAATATGCAAAATTGTAGTATTGAAAAAAAAAAACATAAGGTGCCGGTTGCAGTTTTGATGGTAAGCTATAATGATTGGTATTCTGCTTTTTCTAAAAATTACATTAGCTTCTATCTCTGTAAGATATTTCTACCAGTTATATTACAAAGAATGCTTGGTGATTTGTGCTAAAACTTGCTATTTGAAGTATTTGTTCTATAAAAATTTAAGTAACATAGATGCACAACCATAATATAAACAAGGATCTTGAGCTAAAAACATATCATTCTCAAAGAGCTCATAGAGTGAGATTGAGACTAATTGACAGTATTAATCATGAAAATGTTTTAGGCAATTTGTCTTTTTCATAGCCGAATTCAGCTGTGAAATCTTATGAGAATCGTTTGAGACTATAACAATAATAGGGTTGATACAATAGCACATTTCAAGAACTTAAAGTTTTTCATCTCACTAGTATCGGATTGGAGCTATGTACACTTAATAAGTCTTATCTTACTAAGTAAAGTGCATAATTTCTAATCCTATTTAAAGCAATTATGATTTTTATATATATAACTTACTACCAAGTATGAGCATTGATGTTTGAATTAATGTATGAGCAAGCATGATCCAAGAAAGCCGCTTCTATGTTTATTGAAATCCAAGTTCTGTACGTATTTGAAGCTCTCAGCAGTCATAATCATGAAGCAACATTTGTTCTGTACGCATGATTCTTGTCACAATTGGGTTGTGTTTTACCAGCACACTTTAGTTCTTAATTAAGATAAGATGGATGATCAACTTGGAAGGAAAGATTCTCTGTCATGTGTGTTTGTTTGATTAATTTTGGTGTTAGAAATTGTTATAGGAAACCTTTGTTATGCACATATATATACTTGGTAAAGAGATGTTGGTGTTGGTAAATATTATTGGATCAACGGAAAAAGGTTTTCTATTCCAATATATCACCTATTTATCTATTTTAATTTGCTAAAATAACATAACTTCAAAACAACAAGTCACAGATTGACAAGAATGGGACTGTAAGGTTTATATTCCAATCTCATTATAAACAATTTTCTTTGATAAATAGTCTATGTGTCACTAGTTATAAGTTTACACAAAGTTGTGGTAGGCTCTAACCAAAAAATAGGGGCAACTCCCCACGCCAAAGAGAAAAAAAAAATCTTAGTATGTAATATTTATTCTATGTATTTTTTTCCTTTTTAAACACATTCAAACATACTCATCTCCTATATTTGCCTCTTTTAATAATTTTTTTTTGGTTTGGTCTCTGTTATCCTTTATCAAAAACTTTATTTTTAAAAGAAAAAAAAACAAGTTAATAGTGTCTTTAAAAAAAGAAAACTTCGGTAAAACTCTTAAATTTTATATGATGTGCATTTTATTTAAAAAATTTTAAAATTTTAATTTAATTTTTTAAACTTTTAAAATATACATATCACCCTTAAATTTTAATTTTTGTTGAAATTTTCATAGAAAAAAATTGTTTACATTTCATTAATTTATCTATTTATACATTATATTTTTATTTGTTTATAATAAAAATGGGATTAATAGAAAAGCACTGAGATATAAATGATTTTTTTTGTTAATATTTTAACAAAAATTAAAATTTTGGGATGATATACATATTTTAAAGATTAAATATATATTTTAAAATTTTTAAAATAAAGTACGTAATACATAAGTTTAGGAGGTTTATTTATTTATTTTTTTTAAAAAAAAACTCCATCATCCAAACTGACTTCCCCAATCACACACCTACCTATTCTTTAGTAAAGAATGTTATTAATTAACATGTTGAGATTTAATACATGGATATACTTTTTAATTAATGATCCACTTACTCACCTACAAAATTAAATAATGATTTATATTATTAATTTGCAAATCAATGCAATTTTTTTTTGATTGTACAAATCAATGCAAAGTTAATAAGGGAAAATGTTAAAGCCAAAACTTTGATTACAACGCTGAACTTTTAATTATTTTCTTACCTCTAGGCTTTACCTATAGTCAAAGTAGACAATATCTTTTTATACACTTTATTTTATTCTTTGTTCTAAATTACGTAACTAATTAAAATTTTGTTTTATTTTTAACTAATTAAAAGCTTTAAAACAAAGAATAAGATCACATGTATATTAGAAAATATTATCTTGGCTCAAAAAACTTAAAAAAAAAAACACTTCAAAAATTATACTAGTTATTATGAGTTAATATTTTCAGTCTCTTTTTTATAGTTGGTGAAAAAATATTTTAATAATTTAATAATACTTATAGCACTATTTTATAATTTTTGATTATGAAAAAAAAAGTGAGTAGAATATGTAAATTCAATTCTTACCATTAATATTATTACACAATCCACATAAAAAGTATTATTACACAATTGTAATAAAATTAATGTTTTTTTATTGGAGTAATAAAATTAATGTTTTGTTTCTATGCAATAGCAAATTACACAAACTTTTCCAAAAATTACAAAAAGTTTTCCAATCAAAAAACTTTACAATTCACGAAAATGATTTTCATCTCATTGAAGACAAAAAACAAAAAACAAACAGAATGAACAAAAGTTGGTGGATATTGAATTGTTAATTCATTTTTTATTTTGGTCAAGGCGTGGAGATGCCTTCTTTCTGCTCCTCCACTCTCATGCACAATAAATTTGGCTCTGGCTAAAGAAGCCATTGCCATTGCCATTACAGAGTCACTCTCTCTGTTTCTCTCACAATCTCTGTCTCTGATTACTCATTCTCTTTCTCTGCATTAATGGGGAAGCCAGTGGCGTGTTTGGCTGTGGCCATTATGATCTTGTTCCTTTATTACGTTATCGATGTCATATCTCATGCCTCAGGTAATCGCTACAAAGAAGGAGATCCCATTCCTTTATACGCCAACAAGGTGGCACCTTTCCACAACCCCAGGTATTATTTTGATCATTACTCTTTCCACCCACAATGATTTTTCCCCTCAATTTCTGCTCCAAGGCATTTCCAATCTCATACGGGAAAGCTGAAAATTAGAATGTGCTTTCTTTCGGCATTTTTGTTCTCTGGAATTTGAGTACCCATCTTTCTCTTTTTCAAACCCAAATGTGTTGTAAATATATGCAATAAAGTTTCAAATTTAGTGCCCAGTTCATGTTTTGTGGATTTGGAAACAAGTATTCTAATTTTATTATTTCCTGGGCAAGAATGGCTGTGCTCGTATCCATTAACACAATGTGTTGAATACTGGTTTTCTTTTATCACCAAAAGTTAGCTGTTTGACTGATGAAGGAAATGGATTCTGTTTGGAGGGTAAGGGAGAAAAGAAATGCCACTTAAAAGCTCTACTTTTAATTCTGACTAATTTCATTCCAACATTGAAAACTCAAAGTGGCCGAACTTCTTAGCGCTGTTTATTCTTTTTATTGGAGGCTGATTCAAACTTGGGCAGAGTTTTCTTGGCCGTTAAGTTCATTGCAATTTTTATAGCAGACAGCTGCATCCATGCATTCTGTAGAATATATAAACATATAAAGGAAAATGGGAACTAAATTGGATTTTTCCAACCATAATAGTGAACCATAGTACCATACCAGCTGGTACTGAATAATCATATAAATTGGATTTTTCCTAATATGATAGTTGGTTGTTTTGTTGACATTAATCCTTTGAAACATTAAATTCTTAAAGCATTTAGTGTTTATATATATATATATATATATATATATATATATATATATAAAGAAGTTTCTTGTATATAGGCTTACCTTGTTAACTTTGTGCTTCTTCTTTTTTGATTTTAATGCCACAGTGAAACATACCCCTACTTTGACCTTCCCTTTTGCTCACCAGGTTCGTTTATTTTCATACGGTTCTCAGGCTCTACATGGTTCCAACTCTTTCTTGGTTTCCCTTATTACTTCTCATTGACATTTGCTGGTTGCAGCTCATGTGGAGGAAAAGAAGGAAGCTCTTGGTGTAGTTCTGAATGGGGATCTACTAGTTGTTGCTCCCTTAAAACTAGACTTCCTTGTTGATAGAGAACCTGAGAGTATATGCAGAAAGAGGCTGACAAAGGAAGAAGTTGCTAGATTCAGAAAAGCTGTGTTAAAGGATTATTTTTTCACAATGTACTATGATGAATTGCCTATTTGGGGTTTCCTTGGAAAATTTGATGCTGAAGGCATAGATGATTCAATTGTAACTTCAGTTTACCTTTTCAAGCATATTCATTTTGAGATCCTCTACAATAAGGATCGAATCATTGATGTTATTATTCAAGGTGATCTTCAGAATGCACTCCTGGACGTGACTGATAATAAAGAAGTAGAAGTGGATTTCTCATATTCGGTAAAATGGATTCAAACAGACATCCCATATGAGAAGAGATTGGAGAAATACTCACAGTCATCCTCACTTCTCCATAACATGGAAGCCCATTGGTTTTCAATTATTAATTCCTGTGTGACTGTCCTCCTCTTGACAGGATTCCTTGCCACAATTCTCATGCGTGTACTCAAGAATGATTTTGTCAAGTAACAATCACTCTGACTGTCTTATTCCTACATTATATGCTTAAATTGGTTAATTATAAATTTTAATTTCTGGTTTCTGATATATTCATAATTCCAAACATGACAGCTTTACTCATGATGAGGAGGCAGTTGATGAACAAGAGGTGAGTGGATGGAAAAACATTCATGGTGATGTGTTCAGGTACCCAAGATGCAAGTCATTGTTAGCAGCAGCTATTGGAACTGGCACCCAGCTATTTACACTGTGAGTAATCTTCTGAAGTACTTGTCTTTTATTTGAGTTAGCTTCCATTCAGATTTTCTTCTTCAGCTGTTGAGTTCTTCTAATTATGTGTCTGTTTTTCTGTTTTTCAGTTCAATTTTTATCTTTATGCTTGCTCTAGTTGGTGTCTTTTATCAATACAACAGGGGATCTCTGATTACTGCACTTGTTTTAATATATGCATTTACGTCTGGGATTGCGGGTTACTCTTCGGCTTCTTTCTATCACATGCTTGAAGGGAAAAACTGGGTACATCCTTACTCCATGCACAACAAACATACTTATGATTGGTGCTCCACTGTAGGCTGTAAGACTTTATGCAAAGCTTTCATTTTTATCAATACCATGATGCAGAAATTACAAAGCAAATGAAACTTGGTGACTGATGATTCTTGGTTTTGTGGCTTGTCAGGCAAGAAATTTGATTTTCACTGGAAGCCTGTTCTCAGCACCATTGTTCTTGACATTCTTCTTTCTTAATACTGTTGCACTTGCCTATAACTCCACTGCAGCACTGCCATCTGGAACAGTTGTGGTTATTTTTCTCATATGGACACTTCTAACCACACCTGTACTTGTGTTGGGGGGGATTGCTGGGAAGAATAGTAGACCAGAGTTTCAAGCTCCTTGTCGCACCACAAATCATCCTAGACAGATCCCTCAGCTTCCTTGGTACCGCACAACTCTCCCCCAGATGGCTATGGCTGGATTTTTCCCTTTCAGTGCCATTTACGTTGAGCTCTACTACATATTTGCTAGTGTGTGGGATCACAAGATTTACAATATATACAGCATTCTGTTTATTGTTTTCATCATTTTGTTGATTGTCACTGCTTTCATCACTGTGGCACTGACATACTTTCAGCTTGCTGCTGAGGACCATGAATGGTGGTGGAGGTATGTAATCTGTGCTATTTTGAGTTCTCTTTCTATGAGATCCAAATATGAAACTTTCAAAGTTCAAACAAGAGTGAGCCGGGATTTGGGTAAGAGAGGCTGAGATTAAAAAGATAGGATTTAAGGGGCTAAATGTAAATTTTAAGAGTTAGATGCATAATAATTATACAAAACTAAGGAAAATTTGAAAATTTGGAGGACCATGGCACCTCCCAGTCCACCATTCTCTCAGCACTGCTTTCAAATTTTTTACCAAGAGCATTTCCTTCTTCTCATTTCTTTATTCAATCACTATGCACACTAAATTGTGTGTATTTGACATGAAAATAGGTCTTTCCTTTGTGGTGGATCAACTGGCTTGTTCATTTATGGGTACTGCTGGTATTACTACGGTGCAACATCAGACATGTCTGGCTTCTTGCAAACCACTTTCTTTTTTGGCTACATGGCTTGCATTTGCTATGGTCTTTTCCTCATGCTTGGAGCTGTTGGTTTCCGAGCTGCTTTAATATTTGTTCGTCACATATATCGTTCTATCAAATGTGAATAGCTACCCACAGAGGTTCACTAACATATATCAGAGATAAACAGGATTTTTAGCTTAGATATAGAAATTTACTTACCATGGATTTGACTTCTCTTCTGTTAATAGCTAATCAAAGAAAAGCAAGGAGAAATTCAGAGGGTTTAAAGGCTTTTTTATTCAACTAATGTACCCTAATTTTTCTGTCTGCTTCAGAAATCTTACAACAGAACATGATTGATCAGTGTAAAAGTGTAATTATACACATTCATATTATATAAGAGAAGTCTTGCATATATCTAAAGTTATTGGCATTCTAATGTCTCATGATTCTACATACCCTATTGAATTTGAAAAAATAATGTCTCAACATTCACCTAAGGTCATAATTTTCTTGTCACAAAGTCAATGAATTCAAATCTTTTGAGAACAAGCTATGAGAATGCAAATTCCCTAACAGAGTGTATACCAATGCTATGGATGACTGGTAGATTTTGGTTTATGCTTTCGTTATATCATTATCATGTACAAAGAATTAGAATTAACAAAGAAAACTATCCATAAATTATGAAAGCGAATGAAGCAGTCAAAGTTGTTCTTATAAATCAATAAAAAAGTATGTTAGTTTAACAGACTAAACAGAATAGCCTTCCAATTACAAAGCATGAAATCCAACGTACCAAAGTAAAAATACAGAATAATTTAGTATACAATGTTATCGTCACATGCTGGATATAGGTAGCATTTATACGTCCATCACCTTTTGTCTATAAGGGCAAGATAGAGAGACAACAAGAGGGAACATAAAATTTCAATAAGCCATCTTCCTCGATGCCAAGTTAACCAATGTTCCACAAATGCATTCTGTGAATTCCTTTAATACTTCCAAGTAGAACCACCAAGTCTAATAACCTCTTCACCTCCACTATCCCTCCTGGGAATTCTTTCTGTGTCGGTATCTCCTTTATTAAGGCCTGAATCACCATATATATCTTTAAGTTTAGCTAGATTACTAGATGCAGATGTCTTCTCCTTACTTGCATCTCTCTGTGGACTAGAACGAGAATCAAACCGAGCAATGTCAGCTTGCAAGCTTCGACTTCTACTCCTGCTCCGACTTCTGCTTCTACTGCGATAGTGCCTACTACCATTGCGGCTGCTGTAGTCATAATCTCGGCTTCTCTCTCTTTCTGCATACTTGGACCTCCTATCATAATCATAACTCCGCTCTCTATCCCTTTCACGTTCCCTATCTCTATCTCTGACCCTTTCTCTATCTCTGACTCTGTCCCTCTCCCGGTCCCGGGATCGCTCACGGTCACGGTCTCTGCCCCTGTCCCGGTCTCTGGACCGAGATCGATCCCTGTCCCTGTCCCTTTCCCTTTCTCTATCCCTGTCAAGATATTCACGGCTTTGTCTGTCCCTTTCCCTTTCTCTATCCCTGTCAGGATATTCACGGCTTTGACTGCGACGGCTCCTTGGAGATCTTCGTGAGTCATCACCATCATTTCTTTCATAAGGAGGGGCTAAAGTTCTCCGTATAGGTGATGAGTCCCTAGTTGAGGCACGATGTGGAGCCCGCTGACCAAATGAGACTGACAGGGCAGCTTTCACAGAAGGTGGTCGACGAGCAGTGTCATCAGTGCCATGGCGGGTAGTCTCCCCTGTAGTACCAGAATGTGTAGTTGGAAGCTTCAATTTTTCAAGATTAGACACAACCTGCCGCATTACAGGAACAGGGATGCGGGGAAACAGTGTGTCGAAGTAATACTGCAACAGCAGAACATGTTCATCAATTCACTTCATCTTTAAGTCAACCTAAAATATATTTTGCAATGAGATATATCTTGTAAGCATGCACGAAATAGCCAAAATTATGAAGCATCAACAATTTGATAACTATAAAATAAATAAGCACCATATAGGATTAGGAGGTACTAAAATTTTAAGCAAACTAGATTGAAGGGAAAAAAAAATTAAAGAACAGAAAACAGATTACGCTGTTAGTAGATAAATTTGGGATAGCCAGAAAAGTGTCAGGACATAATGGTAATTTTGTTTTCCCCTTCTCAGTGAGAAATAGATAAATTGTTGTCGTTTTCAATCCAGACCCACAACCAATCAAATACAGAAGTTTTATTTTAAAACGTATCCAATCAAAGGTACTGTTTCACAGCATAATGTCTCTTCAGAAAGTCAAAATGATAATATGTAAGCAAAACACAAGGACACAGGTAAAGAAAAGAAATGGAAAGGAAAGAGGGGAAAACAAGGAACCAGTTTGAGTGAGAGAGCCAACAACAATAGAAGGATAGTAAATTGAGTACAAACTACACATTATGAAAGTGCAGTTTCTTTTGGGATAAGGAATCTGAGTTATTTTTACTTAATATCTCCTGCTTTTGAGTAATACCCTTTAATGGTATCAAGAAGAAAATGAACCTTCAATAATTATCAGTAAGAGGTGGATCATCAACAGATATTAAATGAGCCACTGTGCCAAGCTCATGTTCAAATTGAGTCATCAAGCTCAATTTGATCAAGTTTGTTCAATAAAAGACAGCCTATTTCAAACCCAGATTCAAGCCTTGTGAATTTTTGGTTTCTACCAAGAACTTCAGACAAGCTATAAATATTTTCGAATACTTTAAACATGGTAAAGTACAATAGTTTACTTGAAAAATTATTGATAAACATGTAATTTCAAATATGAACAACTTTGCCTTTGCATGCCCACAAACCTGGTTCTCCCTTATAAACTCCCACTGGCTCTCAATTTTTTTTTGTTTTGAGAAAATCATAGCATACATCTATTAATCAGACTGGTAGAACACACGCCAAACAGAGACAAATAAATTTGATGCTTGGCAAAAGAAATTTGACAGTTAGACCTTGTGCGTTTCAGGGGTGAATTGCTGAAAAAAAGGTAGAAGAACATCAAGATTAATGCAAGTAACTGTTGATTGCTGGTCTAACGAAGGATAAGAATTGAAGATATGAAGCAGCACAACTGAAGTCTGCCAAAGTAGACCAAAAGAAAAGCAGGGGAAAACATAAAGAAATAACAGTACAAAACAACCAATGAAGAACACTTATTCTTCAATTTTGCTTAAATCTTTCTCTAAGATCTAATCATCAAAGCTTCAGTCAAAGTAAGAAAACTTCGGAACTAGTTCTTATCAGCAATTACTAGTAGGTACACAAGTTCTATGTCCAAAGATACTGAAAAAGCACCTCACAGGACTGTTACTCCAAATTAGGGGACGTTGAAGAACATATCTGCTTTTGCAATCTTGGGTTGCATCTGGATTCTGGATGGAGAGCTCTGAAGACAGAAATCTCAGTTTAACTGGTCAATACTTTAAGTCAAATGTTTTTAATCCCTTGCCATCTTGAGGCATTACATTTAAAAATTTATATTTCTCACGAACAGGGTATGATTTGCTGACTATCATGTGAAAATATTTTATTCTACCAGCAGACAGAAAGAATGAACTAAAAATAAAGTTAGACCCCGAAGCATAACCTAGTCAACTTCTAATACAATTGATTTGTGGCAACTAACCTGACCAAGAAGCAAATCACGGATATATACACCCATTGTGGTCATTCGTCCACTTGATCCAGGAGAAAATTCCTGAAAAACAAAATTGTAATTTAAAATATAAGAGTAATTTGCTAATTATATTCAGAGGTTCAAATAAGCAGGGAGAGGAATGAGGAAATACATTTAAATGAAATTGGAAAGCAGTATAACACAATAAAATGTATGACAACCAGCACATTATCTCTGTTAACCAAATTCCAGTTTGATGCAATGGGAGATTAAATACAATTGTAAATTTGAAAAATGCAATCACTTTATAATTTCAAGCAATTGCCACAAGATTTCTATGGAAAAAGAAAAATAAACTCTGCCATGTTTAAAAGATTGATTCCACAAGAACTTATGGAATCTCACAGCAAGATAGATTTCAGAGACACTGAGATCCGTACATGTTTCCGCATACCTCGTCATCTTTGATATATGGCTCAAACCAGTTCCATAGAGTCTTAGGATCAGCAACATATCTCAAATATAGAAATCCAACCTGCAAAAAAAATAAAAAAAGTCTGAGCCCCAAGTTAAACAGCAGCAATATAATCAACAATCTGTCCTAACTATAGAAAATACAAAATGTGTCTCTCCACATCATCCAGCCTGTCCTATGTAATATGAGATACATCCTTCTCCAACTCACCATTAATTTAAAAAATTGGTCCAAGATACCAACAATTACTACTTAATCTTAACTAAGCAGTTATGGCCTCTGCTATTCTTGATGAACTAGCATTACCTATATTCAGTATTAGACCAACTTTCACCATAAATCCCAAGATTCCACACATTCTGCATTTGCAGTTGCAGATTAAATTATATCTTACCCTCCTTAACTATTATAATATCATGTACCGTGTCATATGTTAAGAGACCTCATTGGACAGAAAAAAATAAAACAAAAAGAATCGAATAAAATCTTGATTAGCATACTCGTCTTGTTCCCTTACTGGTTTTCCAAATCAGTAACTCCACTTTCGTAAATAGATATTCACTTCTTTGCTAAGCTTACAGGCCAATCAAGCCTATGTGGACAAATATGCTCGCACATGAATTTTTTTCCCCTAGTAAGCATGTCTACTTTAAGCTGGGCAAATGATAGAATAATCAATAAGAGAAATTATACGTTCATGGAGAAGATGCTTCATATAACAAGAGCTTGAATCTGGCAATCTGGTTATTAAACATTCTAGATTTACTATAAGATAAATCTGAAAATAGTAATATATAAAACCCAAAATGGATGAAAAGGAAACAGCCAATTCATGAGAGAAAATAAATTAAACATTAGATTATGATGATTCAGTTATGGTTGATAATAATAAAAATCTAGAAATCCACTCAGTTATGATGATTCAAGATAGAACATATATTTAAAATGTGTAAATTAGCATGTTGCTCGCATGCACACATCTTTGTACAAAAACGCTATAAAGTATAAGAATCAATGAAATTAAGAGATAAATTATTGCAAAATTGAAGTTTTATCACTCCTTAAACTTGAAATGAAATAACATATTTCAAAGCAAGAAAAAGGTATCCATACACAGATTAGCAACATTCCAAGTAAAATCTCGTCCATAAACATTAGATTCTTTCAATACTTTAACTAAACACACCAGGAGAGGCCATACCGCTCTTATGTAAGGAGAATCAGGATGTTTTAATAGTCCATGCATTTGTTTGAAAGTGAGCTTCATAGTAAAAAACTTGTAAAGAAGACAGAATGCAGTTGAAGGACCGCGACAATTTCCTGTCATCCATGGCTCCACATGGTCAACTTGATTGTAAATCTCATCAATTACTTCATGGTATGTTTTTAATCGATAGAGCTCCTTGAAGTAATCAGAGGAAAGAATATTCATGCAAAGGACTTTCTCTAGCAAAGAATCAATTGGCCTGCCAGAATTTTGTATCTCCATGATGGGCTATATAATATGTTATAATCCCACTACTAAAAGCTCAGATAATGTCAACTTGCAGCAATGATATAAATGATGAATCAAAATCTCATTCCTGCAGCAAACAAGGAAATGAAACTGGTAAACTTAGAACACATTAAGAACGAGAAATAGAACTGAAAGAAAAGTAGACAAACTGAGGAACTGAATTAGAAAAGGGAAAGAAGTTTAAAACGACTATTTATTTCTAACTGTGAAAGCTCATAAGAAAAAAAAAAAAATACAAATAAAGACTACTGTTTGGAAGGAAAATCACACTTTTGAAAAACGGTTTACATTTTTCATATATAAAATTTTGTAGCTTATTTCAATAAGTACAAACTTCTTATTACTGTATGGAAGGAAAGTCGCTTGGTAGCTTATTTCAATAAATACAAACTTCTAACAAGTCGAATCTGCCCAGCAAGGCCAGACTTCACACTACTTTTTGCAAAATCTACGTGAATCAATAACCATAAAATATAAGAAACAAGTCAAATCAGAAGGTTCAATGAAACCATCTTCAATAGAGAAAAGAGCGACAATTAATCTCAAACAAGACTAAGTTGAAACTAAAATGAAACCAAAAGAGCAGCTTCGACAACCCCAAAACTGCAAAATGAAAAAGGAGTAGAGAGAAGAGAGCGAGCAGATTAATGTCATGAACCCTAGACCCAAAAGCCAAAAATACAAATTCAGGAAAGCGCTTTAAGGAAAACTCGCATTTGGGTCCAAAATTGAGCTTTGAAATTTGAAATTCATATCATCACACAAAACATACATACAATGAAACTAGTTTAAGATACATAATTAAAGAAGAGTTGGAACGGTAGCATATATTTGAGAAAATCGAAGAGGACGCACCAAAAGACAGCATTGGCTGCACGATTGTTTGGAGAAGAGAAAGAAGAAGGACGACGTTGAAGCTGGAGGTATGCAAAAGAACCCTAGCAGTAACGTTGTAAGGCTCTGCTTATAGAGATGGAAGACGACGAGAACCGCGAGCTGAGAGGGAATGAAGAAGATCCATAAGAAAGGTCTAAAGTGGCCTATTCGTGCAAGCCGAACCGGCATATCAGACCGGACCGAGCGGACGAACAAACCCGCGGGGGAGAAAATGCTCTTCTGCTCAATTCACGTGGTCCTCGTGAAAAATAAATAGTTGATTAATAATAATAAGTAAATATTTAGAAGATTATTTTAAAAAAATATTTGTAAAATATTAAAGCAGAAATCAGGAAAATAAAAAAGAAACTACTATCATTGTTATTTGTCCTTACAGTAGGATAATCTGTTGTAAATAATATATATAGGTTTATACATTACAGGTTTAGTAAGTGTTTTTTATGAGAAATTAAGGGTATATAGGGAAGAAAGAAATTATATTGGACATTCAAAAATGTTTTCAATATTCATAATTTTTATTGGAAAAAGAAAGGAGGGAGAGGAAGATCAGCACATGACATAAATGCTTTAATTTTTTCAACAGGACCATGAATATCTTTATCGCACATCCACGATAAAATTAATTTTGTGTAGGAAATATAATAATTATGGTTATTTTTTCTTTTAATATGTTCTTTCGGTTTTAAATATAGGGTAATTTTTAAAATAAAATTTTGGTTTATTTTATAAAGTGGTATGTTGAAAGAATAAAAAAAATTTCATATATGTTATTTTGTATTAATTGCTGTATATATGGAATAAACACATCAAAGTATGGAAAATATGCAATATGGTATGAGAAATATTAATATGTTGTCTCTATTATTTCTGATTGATAGAGAAATTGAAATAAGTTGTTTAATTATTATAATAAATAAGGGTAAAATTAAAAATATATGGTGCCTTTTGTAAAAACTAAGCAATAAATGAAAATTTTTAAATATGCATGAATTAGTTAAGTCCACCTTATATTTAGGATAGAAAAGATTATACATTTTCGTAAGCTTGAATTTTTTACATTTGAAAGGCCTTAACAACTGAGTTGCACTTTATTAATAAAAATAAGTTGTAATTTAGAAAGTTCCCTCAATCGTAAGTTTATTTTGGATAAGTCATTACAATTAATTATTTTGATATATTCTTAGTTTGTTTAACTAATTTCTCCAAATAGAGATCATACTACAGTATGTGTCGAGAAAGTTAGTAAATAAATGTCCCTTTTGATCTCCATAAACAAGTTAATAAAAGAAATAGATTATTATAATTTAATAATTGTTTAATTTTTCATGAGATTGATTTTATTTTCAATATGAAATGAAGATAATCAGAGAAAAAAAAAAAAAAAAAAAGCCATTAAAGAACACAATCAAAATCACGTCTCATCTTTATTGTGACTACTTTGGAAAAATCACAAACTTGCCCCTAAAAGGACCAAGCTAGCTAGTTTCTCATCATGATAGCATATGGTACAGAATACTAAGTTTCTCTACGATGGTCAACTAGGTTGTAATGGTACAACATTCATGGAATGGTACAAGGAGAAGCAGCACAGTTTCAGACTCGTTTCCACAACCACGTGCAGAAGTGATCACTTAATGGCCTTTGAGAGAATGATGGCCACAGCTTTGAAAGTCGTAGCTCCAGAATTCACCCCCAGTGAAGCAGCTCCAGCATGTGCTGTTCACGTTGTGGAAGCTTGGTTCTCTTGGAATTGTTAAAGGTCTGCTTGATCTGCAAGTCAAATATTCCACATTAGCAGTACTTGTGAAAAATTCCCCATTATTACAATTATATTAATTGTTAATGTGAATTCATTTTGAGTGTCAAAGGTTAGCAGTTCTTTTTCCAAGCTAAGGCATCAAATTAGATTTCCTGTGGCTAGTTGACATAGTAAATCATA
This sequence comes from Bauhinia variegata, assembly GCA_022379115.2. NCBI lineage: Eukaryota > Viridiplantae > Streptophyta > Magnoliopsida > Fabales > Fabaceae > Bauhinia > Bauhinia variegata. The sequence goes on along the minus strand of CM039438.1, from coordinate 7,133,576 downwards.
ATCATTAGATAGATTAATTAGCATATAATTTTACATCATTTAATGACTTATAGTGTAACATATTAACGATTATAATAATTGTACTATTTGTTTGATTACGATAATTTTTGTCGTTTATGATATGATATATGTTACATTTTATATTGACATGTTTATTTACCTTATAGAGAGAATGACATATCAAAATGGTGTAGTCATAACATATCGTGTACTATTAGATAGATCAACCAGTGCATAGCTCTATACCATTTGACGGTCTATAGTATATTATATTATTAACTGTATTGAATACACCATTTTTTTTAATGTAATCTATGTTACAATTTTTTTTTTTTTTTTGACATGTTTGTTTACCTTTTTGGAAAGAATGGCCTATCAAAATAAGGCATCAATTGAGCTCTTGGAACCATGTCCTTCCTCAGCGAACGAATCTCTTCCTCTTCAATCATCTATTCATCCACATTGATTAGTTTTCATTTTAAGTGCTTGAATATCACACTCAAGAAGTAAAACTAAGTACTGCATTATATATGCGCCTACCTTGAGCAACATCTCCTCACGTTTCTTCTGCAGCTCCATGATATAGAGTTTTGTATTGACCTGCGCATATATACAATATTATTGCAAGCATCAAAGTCCACGAGAAAAAGCTACAAGCAAAAGTTTGAATAAGCACTTATTGATCTATAGAGTTCAACTAAAACTTACGGCGTAGTTAAACATTGTGCGTTTGACAGCTCTTTCTTGAGTGTGGAGCTTGAATTCTTGCGGTTTAGTTTTTTCTTTGGGAGGAGACTTATTTTCTTTGGAAGGAAACCTATTTTCCTTGGAAAGAAACCTGTTTTCTTTGGAAGGATACCTATTTTCTTTGGAAGGAGACCTATTTTCCTTGGAAGGAAACCTGTTTTCTTTTGTAGGGGACTTGTTTTCCTTGGGAGGAGATTTCCTTGAAGCCTAGAGAAAGGAAGAAGAGCTTGAAGATGTGTCGGTGATATGCTTATGAGTTATAAGGTGCAAACTTTATATATATATGTGTGTGTGTGTGTGCACTTACCTTGGTTTTATCATAGATCTTCTCTCTCAGTTCTTCTTTTGTCTGTGAAAAAACCCATTATGTCTATTTTAATGACAACCATATACAAGCTAGTACTACTGTGTAGGGTTGGAGTAAAAATCAATTATTTCCAGATAAGGAGAAGAAAAAGTAGGAAAGAAAGAAAGAGTGACATTGTTGATAAAGCAAACCAATAATTAAACTGTAAGGAGAGACGAAGAGACTTAGTGTATTCATATTCATATGGGGACCATTGTTTGGTAAGGAACCGCTTAATCTAAGTTATGGAATGGGACAGATAGCATGGCTCAGCTATATGATTTCAGTGACAAAGACTGCTCCAAACAATTAATTATAGTTATAATCAAGTAAAAAGTTAAAAGTATGCTTGTACTATTTATGACAAACTTTGAAAGAAATCTTACCAACCTCTCCTTTATAACTTAGTGGAAAATAGAAAGCTTTCCTGTTCTAAAAAGCAAACCAGCACTGATTTTAGGAACTAAGTTTTAAAAATACAGAGAGAAATAAAAAAAAAATTAATTTGGGCTACATTATTGTTAAAGAATCATGAGTGTTTGAATGTGTGCTGAAGAAAAATAGATAAAAACCTAAATCACAAACACATGTATATTACTTATTTAGGGCAGAAATTATGTGATTAACTTCCTCTAGTGGAAAATTTTGCATAATGGAGAAAACTTGTTGGAAAGTCAAAATGGTAGAAAGAGAATAGGGCAACTTTGAAACAATCATATAAAGTTATATTAATGCAGTGACAATCTTGAGTGGATTTAAATATTCAAACTATCATTATAGATTAGTACATGGGTTATATTGATGTAAGGAAGAGTGTGCAAGAAATGGTGACTCTTCTCTTTCCCCCATGACCTGCAATGTGTTTGATATATATAAGTTTTGGAGAATCATCTGTGGTTGATGAGTTTTTTGTTCATACAAGAATGGAAATAAGATTTGGCCACAGCCTTTTCCTTGAATGACAAGGAAGCTTGATTTTGAAGAGGCAACTAAGTGACAATAAGACAATGGTGCAATTCCTAAACAATATATATACACACACACACACACACACACGAAATAATGTACTTATGTGTGTTATTAAAAGCTATTTCTGGCGTAGTGAATCATGAAATTGCAATTGGCTGGGCATCTCACCAATCTAGTACTGCTCCATTGAGCTGCAGAGTGTGAAGTATGCTTCACAAGCTTTTGCCATGGAAAAATAGAGAAAAGAAAAATCTGATTAGGATATAGCATTAATTCTTCTACTAATGAACAAAAAGAAGAAACAAAAGCATGCATTCCAACCTTGAAAGCAGATTTAGTGTTTGCTTTCTCCATGTTTACTCTTATATGTGTGTGTATAACCCTAACTGAGCTAAAGAGAGTTTATAAAGAGTGGGAAGAGATGAAGTTTGGAGGTTGGTAACTGTCTCATATTCTTTCTTTTTCTGTTGCTACATCACCAGCATGCTCTAGGGTTTGCATGCTCTCTTGCACCAAACTTTCTGATTAAACCTCCCTCTCACACACATATTTTTCAAAACCCTACAATGTTTCCTTCAAATTTCCTCTTAGCTTAAGCAAGAAATAATCTATGGTTTCACACTGATTAATCCAAAAGAAGTTGGATGCTGCAATATTTGTTCTATGAGAAGTTGGTGATTAATCAGGAAAAGTACTAATTAGTGTCTGTTAAGTTGGTTGTTTGAAAATTATAATAATTATGGTTGCCACTCTGAAAAGTATGATTAATGATGGTTTATGACGGAATAATTGTTCAAAAAGAGAGGGAAAGCCTTGGTGGTGTTGTAAAGTTGTAGAAACAATCTCTTAGAAAATGTAGGGTAAGACTGCGTATAATAAAATTAAAGTGGGTTTGACCTTCCCTAGACTCTACACATAGCACATAGCGAGAGCTTTGTCCATCAAGCTGCCCCTAGCTTATGTATATAAGATTAAACAACATATATATATCAAACATAGTACACCAGTTTTTGTTGAGTTCTGGTATGGATACTGATCACTTTTGTAAGTTATTTAAATCTCATCTCACTGGTCTCTTGAATCAAGACGTCTTGAAATATTTTGTTTTTGAAGTAAAAAAATATAGTGATGACTTAGCTACCTCCTCCCAATTTGTATGGGCAGGGCTATATCCTCAATTGAATGAGACCCATTGGAATTTACAAATAAAACATCTTCTATTTTACGACTTGTCTTATTTTTTATCTAATGACATGACTTTTTTATTGATAAAAAAACCATAAAATAATATTGTAAAAATTGATCATTTCTTAAAATTAAATTAGTCTTTTGACTAATAAAAAGAATATGACCAAAGATGGAAAAATGAGACAATTAGTGTTGTCCCAAGATTTATAACATGGCTTCAGATTCTTTGCGATGATATAAAAAAAAGAAATGAATTATCTAATATGTGTTGAAACAGATAACTCCTCATAAAATATATAAGAATGATATCGCAAGAAAACTTGCCAAGAAGTTCTTCAAGTTTACACTTTGCACATTGTCTTCTATCAAACTGTTTTTGTATTGTATAACAAGCTGTGTTCTAACACATACTAAATGACTCAGTTTTTTAATATCTTTACAATGACACCAAAATTATATTATAAAACTTAACAGGTTCCACCCAAGTATGGAGGTGAGTAGTATTATAAGTGATAAGACAAATTTATTAATAAAAAATAATATACATTCAATAATTATAACATTATTTTTATTATTTATTAACTAAGAAGAAGTGATAACACAAATTTTGGCACATTAAATATGTGTTTAGGGTTTTAGAAAATGTTGCTCACTAATGTTGTGCTTACTAAATAATATATGCTCTATATATATCCTTTTACGTTTAAACAGTTCATGTCAAGATAATGGTCTTATTTAGAATTTCATTCCAATTATCTTTCTTGTACTTCATTTCAAATTCAATTTGGATTAAACAAATATATGCCATTTCCAATACTTTTCTTGTATTAGAAGGTTGATCTGATTGACTCTGGCATAGTTTCTCTGAGTCACTTTCATTGCCACAGCAAGAGTACACTTTTGAAAGTGCAGAAAGTGAAATGCCAGGGGTTGTTAGTAGCCTGCTTTCAATTGTTTCTTGTTGAAGCCGTTAACCAACCAAAAAGCCACAGTGCCAGCCTTCAATTTCCTCTAATTGGCTTAAGCTACACATATAAACTTTAATTAATAACCAAAGGGTTCATAATAAGGAATCCCAAGCACTGGCTTGGTTTCACATCATGCTGTTTAATTTGATCCATAATAAGTTGGTAATTCATTATCTACTAATTAATTAACTATGAATGCCATTTTAAGAGCCTGAGTCAATGGTGGCTTGGTTAATTCAAAATTTAAAAGGATACAAGTTCTTTACCTACCAAGTTTCAAAAATTTAGTGGTCCTTAGAGAGAATTCCCAATGCTTTCAATGTGACAAATCATACTAAATATATACTAACCTTAAACTATTTTTATATGAACTCAACTTCTCACCTAAGCATACTCTACTATTCATTTGTTAGACATCAGATAATTGTCTCAGATTAAGTAAATGGATTTTGAACAATATTGTTTTTGACTGTTTTAAGTGAATGGTCTGGATGTGCTTAATATAAGCTTTACTCAATAGACTAAATGTGTTTTCTAATAAAGATAACTATAAAATTTATATCTTTTACCCAAAAATATCTCTTAGGCTTGATTTATTTTTGAGTCAGTCAATACCCTATTGTTAAAATCCACCATTTGCACTCTTATGAGTGGAATCCATGCTGAATGCCTTCTCAAAACTAACAAATGGATTAGATCTGTGTTTATCTTACTATGAGCAATTCTTGTTTAACTGATAATCTATAAGTATCATTATAAATATTTGCTAAAATTGTGATATACTCATACTTTAAAATAGAGTAAGCTTCTCTCAATCTAAACTTTTTTCTTATCTAAAATAAAATTCCTCCTATAAATGACCTTAGAAATCCAGTAATTAATTCTCATCTTGTTGGCAGCACAACAAATTTTCTATATCAATTTCTTAAATTGATTTACCAATCTTTTCTATTCTCATTATAATTTTCTTGTACTTCATCTAAAATTTGATTTTGTATTAACATGCACCATACTCAATTTTTCTTATCAGAAATAAAAGGTTGTTAATGGCCTGCTTTCAAATGTTTCTTCTTGAAGCCGTCAGCCAATGCAAAGGAACTGATGACACAGCTTGTTTGATTTGGTTATTAAAAAGGGTAAGCAGAATGTCATGCAAGTGGTTAGGTTGTGAATGGAAAATCAACCTACTTGAAGGCAATGCAATGAATGGATATGCTTGTAATTGAAGTTGTGAGAATTCAATTCCATGAGAAATTAAAACCTTCAACAAGATTTTAACAAATTGATTATATATAAATAATCCTCTCCTTCCAAGTTGACAATGGAATGAAATGACACTATTTTAATTAACAGCACAACAATGTCTCAACTACCATGCACTCTCACTAACACTCTATCTACTAGTGAAACTCAGCTGCAACCTCTTCCTGTGAGAGCCAAAAAGATAAGTTTTGTACTTCAAGCAAAGCTGGAAATCATGAAATTATAATTTTTTATCTCGATGTGTTTTTATTGGTCAAAAATATCTTTTAATTTTTTTAATATAAACTACTATATTTAATCTCTCAAAATTTAAACTCAAGATTTATATTAAATTATAATATTTGCTTGCAAGTTGATTTTTTTGGGTTATTTTTAATAATTTAATAATACTTATAATATTATTTTATAATTTTTTATTAATTAAAAAACATTATTCCTTTTTAACACTTATGTAGACTTTTGTCGTAATAATTAGGTCATGTACACCCAAACATAAACATCTTTGGCTCAATGACATGTTAGATCTCTCAACTTCAGACTTAGTAATATATAGTCAATTCGTTTTAGTATTGGTTACTTTTTAATCCCATGATATTATTATAATTAATTAATTGAAAACTTTCGTTTATAAATTAAAAGTGGGTTTTTTCTTCTAGCATATAAAGTAACTTTTTTTTAATTGGCAGCAGATAGGAGATGTAGCACGTTGTTAGAGGGAAAAATATCTTTTATCTTAACGTATTTTAACTTGTCAAAAATAATTACTTTTAATAGCTTACCACCTACCAATATTTTTATAAATTATATTAATTGGATTGTTCGGATTGGTACAACCTTATATAACCAAAATTGACTAATTTTCAACAAAATCAAGTGCTAAAATGGTCCAATTTTGCAAATTAAACCGAATGTAAATTTATTGTAATTAACTTTTATATTAGCCATTTGATCAATATATAAATACATAATTAACATAAATATATGTCAATTGAACAATTAACAAACATGCAGTTACATTCGACTAAAACAAATCCGATTTCAACTAAACTAGTTTTTAATTTAGCTAGTAACCCCTGGGTCAGTTCAATTTTTTAAAACAATGAGAGACTTAATCAAATTTACTAATTTCAAAGTGTAGACTCAATTATCCAAAAGGGATAAGTATTTTCTCAATAATAAAAAATACCAAGCATAATTGAACCTAAAATATTAAAAAATTCACAATTCTATTAGATAAATGTTCCTCTTGTGGTGATCAAAAAAGAAAAAATGTACATATGTGTATTCCACACACATATATATATACAAGTCCAAAAAGCAATTGCAATGCCAAACAACTTCAAATTGACATTCAAGTGTTAAACAACATCGATTCTGCAAACCAGTGAAGTCTGTTTAGAAGGCTCCAAGCAATTACACAACTCTAATAAAAACAGAAACATGCCATTAAGAAATCTATGTTGTAATGAGCTGATGATTTATTAAGGTTGTATTGTAGTTGCTGACATGATGCAGCATGTGCCATTTGATGTGTAGAGTTGTGCATGGGACAATCCATTTAACAACTGCCACATCAATAATTGCACTTATTGCTTTAACTTTTGATTGCAGCAAATCCAAATCTGGTGAGAGCAATATATCGTTATTGAAAATTTATCTACTATAACTGCTGATTTTTGCCCTTCATCTATCACCAAGAACATGTAAGAAATAACAAGTTCTTTGACTGGATGTTATAAGGAGCTTATATCAGGAAGAGAGCTCTATGGAACAACTCAAGGAAAGAAAAAGAAGAAAGAAAGGGGAGGATGTGAGGCCAACGAAAGGTATATGATAAAAACCAAACACCAAAAATCCCACATTATGGATGTCCTGGGCATCTGCGGTAGAAGTTGATATAATTTAATCTCATCCAAATTCTTCAAGTAGATCTTTACCCTTCAGAAACCTTAAAGAAAGTATAGGATAATATCATGTTATTGATACCATCCATTTTAGGATCTGTCTCAAACTCTGGGTCAATATAAAAGAATACCTACAATAAAAGAAACACAAGATTTAGATGCAATGTATGCAAAATAGAATTTCGAGTCATTGTTGATCTCGATTAATATATGTTAAATTTCGCCCCCCAAACAAAATTTTTCTTGTTCCGTCCTGTCAGTGTTACATCACTTACAGGCATGTCAATCTGCTCTCCAGGAAGAAGTCGCTGCTCCTCAAAGCAAAAGCACTGTATTTTATTGAAGTAAACAGCAGCCTGAACAAAACGACACAGTTTAGCCATTTTGCTTACACAAATATTTTGTGGGGAGCTGGGATGGGAGAATGTGGAAGTAGATAAAACTAATTCTTTAAAATTAAGCTTCTCTAAAGATCAGCAGAAAATATAACACCATAGAGTAAAAGAAAATCACAGAGCAGCTCTAGCAAGCAAAGTCAAACATAATACTAAGTTAGCAGGCCGGAGTACAAGGTTTTAATAAATCACTTTCTCTAATATGATTCTCTGAAAACTCTAGACTGAGTAGTAGATAAATCCAAGTAGAACCCATCTATATATATATATATATTAAATATATGTTAAATACAACTATAACTATTCAAAAGACAAGACATTACATTTGATTTAATATTCTTATTTTACAACGAGTATCTCTATATGTCACTGAGAGAGTTCCAACTAGGGATTTTGCCCTGGTGTCTGATGAGCAGATAAACATGGCTAAGAAAATAAATTTAGCATAAAATGATATTTTAGTCTGTAGACCTCACCCAGAAACTAATTCTACAAAAGAGCGTCTAATCTAACTTATGCATTGCACTTCGCAAGTCAGAACTCACCAGGACACCTTAAAGACAACCAAGAATGATAAGTGAGGTTCATTAAAATTTTGCACTTTTCATAGGAAAAAATGCTTCATATAAACTCAAGATATTCACAGAAGAAGGGAAGGCAGAAGGCTCACCCCAAGCATCCAAGTACTTCTAAAATTTCTTCACTTAACAACATTATACCATAGCCCGTGAGAACTGGAAAAACTCATATTCTTCATTTTAATTCTCTCTCTCTTGACACTCTTAACTCCACCCCGGGTAATACACAAGATTAGCCCATAAGCAAAGTACTTTGACAATTCAAAACTCAAGAGAAAACAGTTGTGCCAGTGCAATTTGGTTACTGATATTGATACAGAGTCAGAAAGAAGGCAAAAGGAAGATCCCACATTTGATTTATTGTTTTACATCAATCCAACTGAATTTCAAATAGTTCTAACATTGTTTTCTGGTTGTGGTGGGATCTAATATCCTAGGCGATATACCTCTATACCTTATCAGCAGTGAAATAACATGATAAAAGCAATTCACGCCATCAAGAAATCCAAGCATTCTATATGCACTCCTTTTTTTTTTTTAATTAATTAACAGTTACAAACAGGACAACCATTAAGCTTGGCTGGAAGTTTAAGTACACCCTTCATCTACATAAATAATAGAACGAAGTATTGATTAGTACCTTCATAGGTGTGACATTATATGTAGAAACACCAATTATTGGAGTTGAACTTCTGTTTTCAGCAGTATAAAATGCAAGGGCACTTTCTCCAGGCTTGACCCTAACCTGGCAGAATAATATGAACAAGATCACCATGTCTGTCACCCAAAAGACTAAATTATGATAATCAAGCATTTTTAATAATATCTGTGAGCTTTAATTTGACCGTATTTTCCTATTTTTGTGCCTCCAGTTTTAAAACTTCATTTGTTAATTGTTAATGTCAATAAATTCTTCTTTTATCCAAAAGAAAAAAAAATTAAAAGGTATTAGAAAAATCCACTTGTGAGTTTAAATTCTATTATGCAATGAATATACAGCATATTTGCAATCAGGTACAGGCTGCCAAGAAAACCTCTCTCTGTGTAGGAACAAACTTCCATGGCATTCCATCAGAGACATCAGCATTGAACTGCACCACAATTTCCCTAAAGGACAAAAGTTGAAATTCATCAATCCATTGCCACTATAAGAAAGCTAACTTTTCTATCCAATTGCATCCCATATTTAATAATGTCTCACAGGGTTCTTATATAGCTAAGAAGTAATACAAGGGGAAAATAAAAAGAAGTTGAAAGAAAGAAGATTCTTGAATCATCACTTTGTTGTCCATTGACACATCTCATGGCTAAGAGATAAGAGAAATATACTCCACAATTTAAAATGGCTACTACACTAGAACAATCATTACATGGGAAACTAATAAAGGAAAAGGTGGAAAGAATAAGTGAAAATTAATACCTTGTAGTGACTGTTTCATCTCTATCATGCCGAGCAATCTTTTCTTCAACAGTCTGAAAAAGAAAATGCAAAACACTGTTGCAGTCAACAGCTGGCAAGAACTAGTATGATAGAGAACTATTTTAATGAAAATAAAATGTAAAAACATTGAAGATATCACACCTCGCGGCGCTGGACAGTGCCCCCATACCCAGTTGCTTGGCAAAATCTCCTGTATAGGGGCACTGCAGCATAAGTGCTTCCAACCATTGCAAAAACCAAGGCTGTTAAGTATAAAAGCATCTTTCGTGATTTCTGCTCTCTAAATGTATGAGAGGAGAAGTTTCGAAGACCGAGCAGAGGATTGGACCTTGCAACATTCTTTGAAGCAAAAGCCAAAGAGCAGGAACAGTGATTTAATGACTTTGTACTGAATTCCTGCCTAAACTTTGAGTTCCATGTTTCAGAAATGAAATTCTGCCGCCATCCAGTAACAGAATTAGTCAACTTGTTACATGATACCTCTGGAACAATAAATAGAAACCTGCATCAAAAACAAAATTACATGTGAAGCTTATTTTCTTCATATATTTTCTTCCCTTTTTCTTGCACCCTCCCTCACGTGTAGAAAAAGAAAGAGGGGCAAAAGAGGTTTAATCATATTATGATCAGATAATTCTTTTATTTATTTATTTTTTTTTTGGAGAAAAGAATAAATATTATTAAAAGAGGGAAAGAAAGAGCACATAATAGTGGAGGATAAGGTAGCCTCCTGAACAGAAAAACCAAAATGATAAATTACTTTTCTTTCTCTTGGAAGTCAAACATTAGAGACACAGAATATATGTTTGCATTTATGTATTTAATCTATTAGAACAAGTTATCAGAGATCATTGGTATTAAAATTCTGTCCAAGAAGTAAAGTTTAGCATTAGTTATTTCATTAAAAAAATGCTTCAAAACATTTCATGTGGGAATTTTCATTGAAAACTGATCCATAAAAATAAACATGAGGAAATTTCACCATGGATATAGCATTTTGTTACCTGGAATCAGGAGATGAATGTAGTAAATTCTTAGAATATGGCAAGAGATTGGTTCTCCTTGTTAGTCTTGACAACATCATGTTTGGCAATACTGGGTTCCAAGCTATAACAGGACATTCAGTAATATCTGAAAGAAAAGAAAAAACCAAATTGTGGAGCAGAATTGGAGATGTGAAAGAAGGTCAGTATGGGGAGATACTGCATTTGTCATTTATAATAAGGACCAAATTCCAAAATACATCGAAGAAATCATTATACTTCAAAATTATTTCTATAATCTTCACTATGCTTCAAAACAAAGAGGAGATGACATTGATTAAGTGATTGCAGTAAAGGTACAAGTCAGAACCTTGGAAATGCTACTTCTAGTTAAGCGGAACAAATGCAAACTCTGGGAATAAGAAGAACAAAGGGCAGAGGTTCTCAATATTTGAACACAGAAAGCAGTTGAAACAGAAACGAGATGACCAGTACAAAGACAACAATTGCAAAATTTTGCTAAAACACATCATTAATGTGTCCCATAATATTTTGGAAGGATCCATCAAACTGAGAGTGGAGCTTGAAAATGCAATGCAGTAAAAATACTAATAATTTCAAAAGCAATCACATTCAAGGATCTCAAGTATTTACTGCTCCTTAAACCTTGATTCTCTTCAAGGAAATCCTTCATTTGCTGGTAATTTTTGTTTACATATTTTGTCACAGCTCTAGAAGATTGCTGGGCCTATGCTTGAAAAATATTTTGGCTTTTTGGTAACTAACAACTTGCAAAAACCTATCATCGCCATCAATGGGCATTTGGCTTTCAAGTTTGAAAAATGCCCCATAACATGAAATTATTTTCAATGGCTCTACATATCATTTAACCAAGTTGCCCCCACCAACGCCAAAGCATCCAAGCTTCTCCTCACATACCACTTGCAACAGGGGAAGAGCAAATTGGGATTCTTGAGGGAAAACAAAGGGCAATTAATAAAAGCATACTTCGCACAAATTCATAAAGGAGACAGAGGATTACCCAGAAGAAGAAAGGAGACAAAAGATTAAGCAAGTTTGAATTGCTGTGTTTCTGGAACTGCTTCCTTGCTTTCTCGTTCTATCTGTGTTCTATTCTTCTTGTTCTAGCTCCGTCTCCATCTTTGTTCTTCACACTCCGTTTCCGTTCTGTTCAAAATTCCTGTGTGCTCTAGCTCTACGCTCTCTTCAACCCTCCTCGGTCTTTTATCGATCCATTGTTTAACACTAGTTTTTGCTTTTTCAGATAGATTTATTTTAATCAGGTGAAAATTAATGATTAATTACAAAAATGATATTCTTTCCATGTAATTAGATGATACATATATAAAAAGAGTTTAGTTTGGTTGGATAGATTTTTCTCTTTTTTTTTTTTTTTTGTTAATAGATAGAGAAAATCATATTTGTCCAATATCGAGCCGTCTTGGCCTTAACATCTTGTATTATTTATTTTTTAATTATTTTAATATTAATTTTAATTATTTTTTAATGATTAAAAAGTGTCAAAATTTAGAGAAAATAATAAGAAAAGAGATAACCAACCGGGCCGCTAGTCTGTAAAAAGGCTGGGCCAATTGTAAAATATAAGCCCGATCATTAATCAAGCTGAGCCCAATTAACGCATTGTCTAATCTGGGCTAGGCCAGAGCACTCTATTTGTTTATTTTTTTTTATCATAAATAATATAAGATATAAATTTTTTAATATTAATTAAAATATTTAGAAAAGAGATTGAGTTTAATTCAAAATATAAGGATATCAAAGTCTTATCTTTGAGTTGTGTTACTGTACTAAATTATTTCCTCTACTTTTATTTATTTTTTTACTTCAACGAGGACAAATTTAACTAATTTTTTTACATACATCACATATTTTATGGATCTTGAGATTTCTAAATTAAAAATAAACACACAAATCTCAAAATTCATGTAGCTTTTATGGGCTTTGTGCTAAGAAAAAATAAAGTGTGCATTTAAGACATCACCATTTTTTATCTATCAAGACTTACAAATTAGGTTAACTAGCTTGGATTAAGAATGTCAATGGGGGCAAGGCAGAAGCAAAAAGTATGATTCTCGTCCTCATCCCTGTGGAGATTCGGAGAATTGCAGAAAGCCATAGGAAATTTGGTTAGAGTAAAAATACATTATATTTTGAGTCTCTTTAATTTTAAATGTAAATAAATAATTAAAAATTACAATTTAAATTGATATATTATCATAAATTTTAATCAATCATTCAAAAGCATAAATATATTTTCTTATAGTTAAGGGTATTTAAATAATTAAATATTTTAGAGATCCCTGAGTAATCCTCATCGCCATTCTTGTCAGGTGTTTGATTGGGAAGAATAGTGATTCTTAGCTTGGAATAAGGACCAACTGTAATTATCCATTAAGCATGGCCTCTGTTTGGATAGGAATCATGGTTCTAATTGTCTGAAAGTGGAGTATGGTTCTCTAAAACTAGAAGCCAATCTTTGAGGCAACCATTAATTGCACCTATAGGTAGCCTTAGCCCCAGCACCTCTTTCACACATTGCTGCCTACCAAACTTCAATTAAAGTCGCTGAGCTGGTGTAGCTGCATGCATCTACTTGGTGGGCTCCAACCTCCTGCAAATAGCCCAAGAAATTTATATCTCATGTTAATAAGATTACATGAGTGTGCTATCTAATTGATAGTCATATCTTCACTTCTAAAGGATACTATTGTTTTAATCTGAATAGATAGTTAGGTAGGTGGAACAAACTAACCCAACTTAACTTGGCATAAAGAGAGAGTGTGAAACAATTTGAGATGGCAAAGAAAAAAGTATTTCTTTAAACAAAAGTTTAAGTGGGCCTATGCATGTATTTTTGTGTATACAGACGTAGAAGAGGTTAAAAAATGGGTAAGTTTGTGGGTTAGGGTGTGCATTTTAAAAAAAATTGTGATATTTTATTTTATTAATTTTGATTAATTTTAAAATTATAAAATAATATTTAAATTTTATTATTGTATTATAAATAATCAATTAAAATATAATAAAAAATGAAACATAATAATAAATTTTATTTTAAGTATTTCCAAAAATAAAAGTTTCAAGAAGCGGGCCCATATGTGCATTTTGGTATATATACACATTAACAGGAAAAGTGAGAAAAGGGAAATGTTGCTTCTACACTTGTTTACACCTATTCTTACACCTATGTATTTGTAGAGATAAATATAAAAAATGAAATATAAAAGTAATTGTGTGTAAATGATTGTATCTACAGCACAACTGAGAAACTAGATGCGTCAATGATTAAAGCTATGGGCTAGAGTGTGCATTCTAAAAAAACTTGTGTGTAGGAGTAGAAATAGATTAGGGACCCTAACCTATTGTAAGCTAAGCCAAACATAGTCAATTTAACTTTTTAAGTTAAGGCAAAGCTTTAATATAAACCTATTTAATTATACACGTGTTTTAATAACTAAAATTTTTATAAGTATATATATTTATTTATTACAATTAAAACTAACCTAATCATATAGAGTGTGACTTTTTCTACAATGTTCACAAGTCTTCAAGGATTGTAATGCTAAAAATGTATTTTGTTTCATTAAAATAGCCCTCATCTTGCATATTACTCTAGTCTTTTGTAATGCAACTATAACTTTTAATTTCTTTTCATCTTAGTCTTGATATTTCTATAATATTTATGAGTAATATAAGTTAGAAACTACAAAGACAAAAGGTAAGAAAATTACGTATTTTTGTTCGTTTTGATTCTACATCTTATTTTTATATATTCACACGCCTTCGTACATAAAAGTGATAATGTGAGAATGATAATATCATTAGTTATTTAGCAATCATAAAAGGGGTGAAAGTGAAATAAATCTATTAGTTATGTTAGAAGTTTTTATGTATTTATAACAGATGCAAAAATTAAAAGAATCTATTGGTGATTGTTTAATCAGACTTAAAAAAACTACTATGTCGGGTTTAACTTTTTTTTTTTTTTTGTCTAAATTAGACTTGTAGGTGTGGTAGAGAAAAAAGAGTGTTCCTCAAAATATAAGTTTTAAGAAGTGGGCATACGTGTACATTTTAGTATATACGCGTATATTTATAGGGAGGTTAAAATAGATATATCTCAATATTTAAAGCTATGATTTAGGGTGTATTTCAAGTGGGGATAGCTCTATTGGTGAGTACCCCTAATATAATAAATGGATGCTAATAGAATCTTTACCCTACTAAAGAAAATAATGTCCTGGCGAGTTTGGCACTGTTTGTCGATGAACGTTTCTTTAGCTAAGCAATCATTTGTACATGTGTTTACTGTTGATAACTAACTCACATTTGTTTTAGGTTTTGGTTTTGAATAGATTTTTTGATTTTGAGGCTTGCCCTTCCTACAGGGTGGTATCCTCTACGTTTTTAGTTTAAACCTCTAAGTATTTTGTATTAGTTTCTCTTTTGGTTAAATAATTTAGTTGACATATTAGACAATAAAAAACATAACATATTGTTGATAGAGATGTTTTACATGTATGTTTATAATTTTTTTTATATTTTTTATATTTATTTTACTTTTTATGTCTTTTATTTTTACAAATAAACTAAAATTATAAGGCAGACCTGGTGTTATCTGTAGCACAAGGATTATGAGAGCAAATATACAATTGTGTTTCCTATGGTAACTTTTGTGTTCTGTCCGCCAACATGTCCATTAATTACAACGTATTTATAGTAATTTATAATTTGAATATGAAGACAGAATTTACAAGTCTCGAGAACGATACATATATAATTAAGAGTAGTTATATTATTTAGGCAATTGTAAACATATTATCTTCCTCTCCATATATAGCAGCATGTAGATCTACATCGAGTAAACATTGAAGTGGTTGTACCTAGGCCTAACTTTTTTTTTTTTTCAAACATTATTAAATGTAGTAATAAAACCAATGACTTTATGGCATTGATTACACATATATTATCCTAAATAGGGCTAGGTAAAATTTAATTAATCGATTGAACCAAAAGTAAATAGGTTTAATCGGTTACAATATTATAATTTAAAACAAATTTTTTTTTTGGTAGGTTTTAGTTTTATATTTTTTTTTTAATTAATAAAAACTGAACTGATCTACTAAAGTATTATGAATTTTAATTATATATATATATATATATATATATATATATATATATATATATATATATATATATATATATATATATATATATATATATATATATATATATATTATATTAGTTAATGACTGAGTTATTTTACTAGTTAACTCAATCACTCAAATATTAGTTTATCTTAATGTATGAAGATAATCATATATTGTTAATTTATTTTGTGCTTCAATCTTGTGTGAGTATGTTCACTGAAAACAATAATTTTTTTTAGTAAAAAATTATAAAAAAATGTTATTTTTGTTATATATTGACAATTAGTTTTGTTAATTTTGCCTTCTCTAAACTTTTGTGCATATGTTTAAAACCAAATAAAGATAATTTTCATAAATATTTTTATACATTTTTAGGCTTGTTATCTATGTATTTTTGTTTTACTTATATGATTTTTAATAAGATGTCATAAATACTCTAAAAAAAAAACTCATTTTATCCAATAGCCATATTTTTGGTTTACAGTAAACCAATAAAATATGTACCATAAGTAGATACGACACTAAAATAAAAAAAAAAAACTTTTTTTAAAAAATAAAATTATCATTGTCGATTAACTATTAATTGACTGAAACTACCGTTTAACCGATTAAAACTGAATAGTCAAATTTAAAGTATAATAAGTTGATTATCAATTTGAAAAAATCACATATTTGATTAATGTTAATCTATTAGAAATATAGTCAAAATTAACTATAATTGTTCAACGCTCACCCCTAACCCTAAACAAATAATGCAGGTTGAGTTTCACCAGAGTTACTTTTGAATAATAAATACTCTTTCAACCATGAGGCTTGCCTTGGTTCTAGTGAATTCTAAAAACTCAACTCACTTAATTTTTTGTTTACAAGAGAGGTTAAGTTTAGTGGAAGGGGTTCATTGAAGAAGTGTCAACATTTAGTGTCTAGCCGTATAAAATATCTAAGACCAAAATAAAAAGCATAAGAATGGTAACTTTCTCTGATCAAAATAAGATCCGGTTAGATTCTTTGATAGAGATAGGGATGAGATCACTCTCCTTACCCTACAAGATATTGAAATATTAAATTATCAAAATGCCCTTATATATAACATAAAATATGTACAATAAGTAAGAGTAGTTTAATAATTTAGTTAACAAATAATTTTTTAATATAAAATAAGAGAATATATTTATATTTTTAAATAATTAATTTAAATTTATAAAAATATATTAATTTAAATTAAAATTTTTAATCACTTAATTACATTTAAGACTTAAAATATATTATGTTTTTCTTTGTAACAAAATTCCCACAAGATCCCATTGGTTTCCTGGGAGATGGGACGAGGATTATACTCCATGTCTTCATCCCCGCAGTTGTCATCCCTATGAAGGCAGTGATAACATTATATATGCAGCACATTAGTTTCTCCAATCTAACAACCCATCACAATGGAACTTGAAACTTCTTCTTTCGTCGTCCTCTTTGCTTTCTTTTGCATCTTCCTTGTGTTAGCAGAGAAGTTTTCAACTTTCAAGAACCCTAAATCTATCACAAACTTAACCCCAGGGCCATGGAAACTGCCTCTCATAGGAAACATACACCAGTTGATTAATAGTTCATTGCCTCACCACACCTTAAGAAACCTGGCAAACAAATATGGACCCTTGATGCACCTTCAACTTGGTGAAACATCCAATCTCATAGTCTCATCGGCAGAAGTTGCCAAAGAGATTATGAAAACACACGACGCAATCTTCGCCAACAGGCCTCCTCTTCTTGCAGCCAAAATCATCCTCTACGATGGAATAGATATTCTAATTTCTCCATATGGAACCCACTGGTCACAGCTACGAAGGTTGTGCAACAACAAAATATTATCCACCAAGCGTGTCGAATCATTCAGGTAAGTACACGTACGTGTACATATGTAACTTTTATGAGTAATACTTTTTTAACTGAGAAAGTGGTTTAACGTAATAGTATAATTTTAGAGATAAAGTTTCGACATTTATATCTTGGGATTAAATTTGATTTTTTATCTAAATACTTGAGCTATTATTAAAAAACTCGCTCCAATGTTTTATATCTATGACAAAAAAAAAAATATCATTTTTTGATTCCTTACACTTAGAAACTTTAATATTTTAAAATTCTTATTAATTTTGTTTCTCATACTTCAAATTTACTTTGTCTTTTAAACTTATTAATACTGTAATTATTTATAAGCTTAATAATAGTTTAAACTACAAAAAGTCTAGAGAGACAAAATTAATATGAATTTAGAAGCACGAGAGATCGAATTGATAAAAAAGAAAAAATTAACTAAGGTTTAATTATAAAAGATTGAAATAGGGTTTTACTCTTTTTATGTAAATACCAAACCCTTCAAAAATAATTACTCCATCCATTCAAAATTGTAAGGTTATATTTATAAAGTCTTATGTTAAAAAATATACGGTTATTTCTTGATTTTAGAGAGTAATTAATGACATTTAAAAAATATATATATATTTACCTATAATTTTGTTTTAATGGATTTTCATACATTTAACTCAAAAAGACAACATATTAAATAAGAGCATCGTAGAAAGAATATTATTTTTTTAACCACCAAATTATATTCTTTAAGAGTGTAAAGTAAGTAGTATGACTTATAATTTAGAACGGATCAAAGTATAATGTATTTGGCCTCTTTAATATATTTGCTCAAGCTCCAACACTGATTCAGGTTAATCAGAGAAGAGGAGGTCTCAGCGTTGATCAAGACGATATCTGCAAAAGAAGGATCTGTTATCAATCTGAGTGAGATGCTTTTCAAAATACCTAATGATATAACTGCAAGAGCAGCATTTGGTCGAAAGTGTAAAGACCAAGAAGCATTCTTGAAGCTTTCGGTTCAAGTGCTTGAGATGGGAACAGGGTTATCGGTTTGTGAGTTGTATCCTTCCATTAAAATGCTTCCTGTGATCACAGGGATGAGAGCTAAGGCTGAAAAGGTTCATAGAGATATTGATAGAATTCTGGAAAGCATCATCATGGATCACAAAGAAAACAAGGACAGGGATGGGGAGGCAGAGGAGGAGGACTTCGTGGATGTACTTCTAAAATTACAACATCAAAATGATTCGGAGATCTCTTTGTCCTATGACAACATCAAAGCCCTAATTCTGGTCAGTACATATGGACTTGAGATACAAATCTTCTATACATTTGAAAATTAATTGTTGTGAAAGACAAGTTTAGAACTCATGGGTTAAAAAAGGGTGCACACTAACAAGTATATCTATAACATTTTTCGATATTAAAAGTCATTTTAAATCAAGTTATGTGGCATACATCTATTATAGACGTGAGCTAACTTTTACATTTAATTTTTTCTTTTTGTATTTTTTTTTTACTATTTTATTTATGGTCTTATTCTTATAAATGAATGCAAAGCATAAGGTGTATAAGGAGATGTAGATTTATACTGTACATATAGTATTTTCCTTTTTAAAACATGTGAAATCTCTAGATTATTACTTGGTATAATTTTAAAATCACATGTGACATATATTTTTATAAATGAGAAGTTTAATTATTTTACTAGAAGTTTTCTTAACATAACGAAGTATATATATCTTATTGAAAAGTTAATTTAATATTAAAAATAATATCTTTGAAAGAATAAAAGAATTTATTACTTTAAAATGTATAATTGCTATGAAAACATAATTGATTTTTTGATATGAATAGTTTTTTTTTTTTTTTTTCTATACTTTTTACATCCTTCAAAAAGAAAAAAAATTTAAGTAGATTAATTTTAAAAAAGCTACCTTCCAGATAATTGACATTAATACTTGCTCTTAAGGCTCCACTTGACCCACCATAAAATCTAAAATATAAGAAAGATTATTTTACCCTCCATGGATGTATATAATATTAACATAATTAAATAATATTCTTCCTAGAACATAAGCAAGAATAAATTATTTGATTTAATACTTAACTATACTAGTTAATTATAATAGAAACCGTTTAGCTTGAATAATTAACATAACAATATTTATAATTTATAATTTAATTCTAAACTAACATAGTTAAAAGTTTTTTTATTATCGTAAATTTACGTTATATACTCTGAAAAGATCCTAACAATAAATCCATAAATAAATATATTATTCTAGGACGTCTTCATTGGTGGAACTGATACATCCTCAACAACCATAGAGTGGACAATGGCAGAATTGCTGAGAAATCCTAAAACAATGGAAGAAGCACAAGCTGAGGTAAGAAGGGCCTTTAGTGGCAAAGATCATGTGGATGAAACTGATCTTCATCAATTGAAATTCCTCAAGTCAGTCATCAAAGAATCCTTAAGACTTCACCCACCTGCGCCATTGCTATTTCCAAGAGAAAACAGTGAGAGATGTGTAATCAATGGATATGAGATTCCTGCAAAGACAAGAGTCATTATAAATGCTTGGGCAATTGGAAGAGATCCCAAGTATTGGACAGAAGCTGAAACCTTTAAACCAGAGAGGTTTATTGATAATCCAACTGACTTCAGTTTCAGAGGCACAAGTTTTGAATATACCCCATTTGGTTCTGGAAGGAGAATTTGTCCAGGAATTGCATTTGCCATGGCCAACATTGAATTGGTTCTTGCCAATTTGCTTTACCATTTTGATTGGAAGCTTCCAAATGGAATGAAACATGAAGATTTCGACATGACGGAGAAGTTTGCTACGGTGGCGTTTAGAAAAGCTGATGCGTGCTTGATCCCAGTTCGTTATAATCCTTAGAATTGTTGCATGACTAAGTGATATGGGCTAAGATTCGTAAAAAAATATATAAATAAATAAACAAAAATTTATTAACTCAATATTTTAAAATTTTAGGTTGGTTTATAATGTCAGTTTATTTATATACCGACTTATAAGTTGGCTTCTCTTGTATTTTTTTTTTTTATTGTACAAATGTTCTCTTATCTTAAAACTAAGTATCTTCAAATAAACTTTTCAACAAGAAGTGAAGTTATTGTATATGTGTATGTCAAAGAGTGATCATTTGAAGAGACCACAGTGCAGCATAAAAAAATGCTTCGTGTAAAGGAAATCTATAAAAACAAGAGGTTTTTTTTGACTTACAAACTAAACAACAAGAGATCAGTGCTTTCCATTAAAATCTCTGGCTTTTTCACCTTTGACTAAGTTTGCACATTCGTTGATCTACAGTTCATAAAATTATTTATAGAGTAAAACTATTAAGAATATTAAGAAGGATTAAAAAGCAATAGGAACACCCTATATTGTCTCTTACCACTTTGTCAGAATAAAAGAAAAAAAGAAACTCACATTCTTAACATTTAAAATAATCATGGCAATACTAAAAACCTAATAAAATAAACCTTTCACACAAATAGAAAAGAACTCCAAAAAATCAATTTTACTCTATTAAAATAAACCTTCCATAAAAAACCCTCAAAAAATTTTGATAAAATTTTATAATATAAAGATTTAATTTTAAAATTTGTATATATATATATATATATATATATATATATATATATTAATTTTGATGATTTTGAGTAAAAAAATATAAAAATATGATGGAAGGCTATTTTATGTTGCACTACTAGTCGGCCGACAAAATACACACTTCTCCTGTTTTCCTGTCTAAGATGTAGGAAGTTCTAGAGTATGCTAGATGCTTCTGCCATCGCCGTCGTTTTAAGCCCCAATCCATTCGAAGCTTCTCAGCTCTGAATCGGTGAACTGGATCCAGAAGATTCACGCTCCTGCTCTTTTACTCTTTGATTCTCTCACAAGCCCACAATCCACAACGCAAAGAAGAATAAGATAAAATAGCAGAGCAGCAAAATGTTCGGTGTTGTATTCCCAAACAGGAGCTTCCCCATGGATATCTCCACCTTCACCCAAATCGATACCTTTCACTGGGTCCTCGATATGAACACTTTCGTGGGTAGGTAATTGCGTTTCCCCTCAGCGCAAGTTAGTTTCGGTTACGCTTTTGCTTTTCTCGACTTCAATTTCCATGCTTTGTTCTAATTTGCGCAGGCGAGGCGTACGATCAGATTCGCGAGGTCTGCATCTTCCTCTTGAACAGCTTCACGCTCCCACCGGATAAAGCTGTCGCCGTTTACATCCAGTCACCTGGGTCGCCTTTCCTTTTTGTTGGGGCTGTTACTCTAGCTCGCCCCTCCGCTGTGCTCTCTCTTCCGTGGCCGGAGCCAGGTGGGTCTGGTCAGCTCCAGCTGACGGCGGATGCTCAGGCACTCTCCGCCAAAATTGGTGTCTCCGTTGAGGACCTGGCCTCGTTGCCGTCACTGGATGTCACCGCCGAGAAGCGAATTGAAAGGCTGGCTATGAAGGTCGGTGAGAATTTGTTCAATTTCATGCAGTCTTTCTGTGGTGTGGATGGGTCCAAATTGGTTGTGCCTATGGATATATTGGATAGATGGTTCAAGAAATTTCAGGAGAGGGCTAAGCGTGACCCTGAGTACTTGAAGGGTTTCGCTTTGTAAGTTTTTTGGATTATTTACACTTGTCAAATTAGCTTACTTTCTGATCAAAATTTCTCCTTTTCTTGCATTGAGTATGAGGAAGAATAGAAAGAGGTCATTGTGTTGTGCTTTTAGTTATCTTTTCTCAAATCCTGCTTCAATTGTAGTGTTCCATGCTGCAATTTACTACCTATAGTTTTATTTTTTCTCTGGTAACAAAACCTTTAAACATAAGGCTTTGATTGGTTGTGCAACTAAAATGGATGTTCAGTTGAATGATGAGGGATGCTGATTATTGTTCTATGTGGATCAATTTGTTGTCAAAATCATCTTTCTTTGCTCTTGCTCCTGCTCTTTTTAGGGGCAAAGGGTCTGCATGAGTTCAGCTTCTCTGCTGAGCTGATCACTTGCTGAACCCCCAAAATAACATCACCTCTCTAATGGAGTGGAGTCAGCATATTGGGATTCACTCTATTCATCTGCTGATCAAACTCAGCAGAAAAGCCAAATTTTGGTCTGCACAAGTTCTAGTCTTACTCTTACATGCTTAAGTAGGAGGCACCAGAGAACAAAAGTGAGCTTGGGCAGAAAGGGAAAACTAGCATACTTAGATTAAGTTAGGAAGATATTTTGTGATGGTTGCTCTTGTTGTATCAGACCCAACTGATACATTGCATAATTGCTAGTTAAAGTTATTGCTAACTGCTAAACATGTGGATGGGTAGAAAAAATGTAAAAAAACAGCAGTTGAGGTGCTGGTTTGTTTTTTATAAGGTAACCAAGCATATTTTAATACTAGTTCTATTTTGTTTGCCTTGTGGATAAGTTCAGATGGCTGAGATAAGTTGAAGTTTCAAAGGTTTGAGGTTGTTATAGGTTGGTACATCTCTTGATGATATCTTCTTCTATCGGTGAAAACAAACTATTTAGTATCAGGCACTATGTTAGACACCGACTACTCTAGATTTGAATTAGGGTTGGTCGATTGTATCAAACTTAAATATGAATCATGTAGCAAAATCACACTTGATGGATCTTATAGGATACTACATTACTAGTAATGATGAACTCTCATAAATGCACCTTGAAATGGTTAATGATTGAATTAAATTGGCTGTTCTTGTTGCCAGTAAGTGTCACCAGATTTCCACTGTGAAATCTCGTAATGAGGCTGAGGTTCTTCCAAATACATGTTTGGTTTGGCATTTCTTGCATTCTTTGTCGCTCTTTTCTCTGAAATATCTGCAGATGGCAAAAGACGTTGATGGTTGAAGGGTTCTTAGGAAATTGAAATGTTGGTTGGAATTTTTTAAACAAACAAAATGATGGAAAAATGCGAGATGCACAGTCATTGGTGTACAATTGGTGATGTCGTTAAAACAGACCTTTCCAAAATTCTCTCCCCCTTCTCCAAATTAATGCTCTCAGTCTAATTTTCCCTCAGAGATGTTTCCGGAAGTACAAGAGGCACTCTCACAGACTCACTCTCGTGGTGCAAATATTAATTTGGGGTGGTGTAAAAATTAATCCCTAGACATACCATGGAATTAGCCGAGGGTCATGTCTTAACATGCACATCCCATCAATCACATAAATTTCGAGATTAGTTGTGTTCATTTTTAACCTATAGAATCTGAGATTCATAGAGTGCATAAAGAATTGCCTTTAGTTGAGCCAAAACTGGATGTAACTTGGCCCAACAATTTTGCCAAATAAGCCCATTTAATAGATGATTGAACAAGCCCAATCAGGTGGTGTTGCATAGAGGGAATTTCTTTGTGCACACCCAGAAAAAAAATAACCATTCTCAAAGTTTTAACATCCGGAAGCTATGGGAATGGCAAAAAGAAATCGTGTTGCATAGATGGCACATAGGCTACGGATTCCAACCCTAATTACAACGGATCCATGCTTAATTGGGAAGGACCAAAAGTTTGCTTTACTATGCTTTTCACTAAAATACGAGTTAAGGTGATTTAAGTTGATACTAGGTGCTGAGAGAGAAGCTTAATTAGGCTAACACTCCATGGTTTTGAGAGTTTGATAGACGTCAAAAATTAATTTAATCTAAGTTATTAGTATGTCTGACAACTATTTTTTTAGTCACATAATAATACATGGGTTAATTGAATCATTGACCTCTTGTATACTATTTGAACTCTAGATCATATTTAGTAACTTTATCTCCAGATTATTTAAAAAGACTTTAGTCTTAAAAATTTAAGTTGATTTTATATTTAAATTTTGAATATAGAAAAGTACCTTCAAGTTATCTTCAAGACCTTAACAACATTTATTATTATATATCATAAAAACTTTGAACAGGAATCTAATAAAACCATAAAAAAAAAAATGCACTCAAAAGATAAAAATGTCTGTCTAGAAAAAAAAAAAAATATCATTTTGAAGCAACAAAGGAAACAAATACTTAAGTGTCTCTTGTCTCAAGAATCAATAGGGGTTGGTCAACATTAATAGATGAATAAGTATTCATACATGCATCAAAAGTAATGAATATGTTTACACTTATCATTCTTCTATATATTGTAAAAAATGACAAATAACTTTTCCACTATATAATATTATTGTTAGCAATCCCTTGGAGGCAATTGGGTCATTAGCTTGATTGAATCCTTTTTTTCTTTGATTACTTTTTTTTTTTTTTGGTCACTAGTGAGGAA
The DNA here is from genome assembly GCA_022379115.2 of Bauhinia variegata. Classification (NCBI taxonomy): domain Eukaryota; kingdom Viridiplantae; phylum Streptophyta; class Magnoliopsida; order Fabales; family Fabaceae; genus Bauhinia; species Bauhinia variegata. Next base: position 7,108,431 of record CM039438.1, on the reverse strand, counting down.
AAGAGTGAAAAAGAGATCGATATAATATTTCAATATATAAACTATAAATGTGCTTTTAATTACTTCCCTATGAGATTTCTTCTCTCCATTTGCAACTACTTCAACTTCTTTAATGAAAACCCAGATCTAGCTATACTTTTCATCCTTCACATTCTCCCAATAGATTAAAAAGAAAGATTTTTTTTAAAAAAAAAGCTGAATGCTAAACAAAATTGTGCATGGAATCAAATTAAACACAGGCTTTCAATGGAACTAGCTAAATAGAAACTATATAGAGTAACATCCTATTTTTTTCCTTTACAAATTCATCAAAATTAGAAAATATACTTTATGAAATACCCTTACTTTACAAAACTCTATTAAAGTCAACCCTCGGTATAGGTTTGAGGGTCTTATTTAATAGGAGTTCTTGTTTTGTTTAGATAGTGTTTTGTAGTGTGATGGTTTTATTTAAAAAACTTAATGTAACGGCCTTTATTGATCTTGACAAGTTTGTAAGAAAGCAAAATAAGACTTTACTCAAACTATATACAGGGCTTTTCTTCATCTTCTTGAAACCCTAATTTAAACGTGCAGTCATGGCTATCTGATCTTCGTGATGATGAACTTGTTGTCACCAAGGATTATGAATGAAAAATACAAGACCATGAGGGAATTAAATTAATTAACCAATTAGTATATCAAAAATTAAAATTTTCCTTTGTCATTCCAATCTGGTCTGCCTAATGTAAACTCCAAGCTTGGGTTCTTGCCCTCCAAATTTGACCCTGACAAATTGTTATTGACTTGGCTTGAATCACACTCCTGTTTAATTTCCAGAATTTGATCAGTTACTTGTTTTTCTTTCGTAATTAAGAACAATAACAATAATAATAATAATAGAGTTATTTTTTTGTCTTTGAATTATTTCTCAAATGTCCTTGATTAATTTTGATAACATATTAATACTTGAATAATCAGATTACCTGTTAAATTATTTTTCATATCGCAAAAATAAATATTTAAAGGCAATATCAAAAATAAATTATAATGAACAATTAAAGTGATATTTTAAAAATAATTCATTGACGAAAAACATACTCGTCACTAATTAATGATATTTGTACCTGAATTTGATGGCCTCCTAATCTTGGTTGTGACTGGAAGGGAGGTGGTCTGAGACTGGTGTCTACTTCGTTGGAATTAGTTTGTGGCCATGGCTCTCTACTACTGATCAATTCCATGAAGATCAAAAGAAAATGCATTAATTAATTAGCTAAATTATCAAATTAGTGTTAAAAGGCAAAAATTTCCAAAAAATTAACTATTGCTTTTCTTTTTAGTTTTTCTTCATGAAATCAAATTTCACATTTTTCGTATTTTTGTGACTTACATACATACATACATATATTAATATGAAATTATGTATTATAACTGGTAAGTTAGAGTTATTTTTGAAGCATGCACAGTCCAATAAATGCTAGCATAAAATTTGCATGTATTTGGACAAAAGAGTTTTCTTTAAAACATTGCACTAAGGCTATCTCTAACGATATATCATGGAGAGTTATATAGCCTATGTAACTTAAAAAATAAGTTGTAACCATTAGAATACAAGCTATAAGAATCTATGCCAGCACATGTGTTGCTTGCAAGAGCAATCTCAAAAAGGAGTTTCATAATTTATTAGATGAGCTAGAATCTTTGATTATAATTAATTTATAGAGTTATAATTAATCCTTAAAATAATGTGAAATAAGATGTGACATTTATTTAAAAAAATTTGTAAAGTTATATCATTAGAATGAAAAATTGTAAGAGTTACATAAAATAATAAAAATTATATAACATCATAAAACTTATTTAAAAAATAATTAAAATAAGTATAAACAATTCAATAAGAGTTAGACCATTCGAAATAACTTAAAAGAAAATCAACAACAATTAAGAACTAACATAAATTTTAACAAAAATGAAAAGGATAAAAATATTATTAATTTATAAGGCTATAGCAATATATTCACACACCACATAAAGCGCAGTTAAATAATGTACTTAAGCAAATATGATATAAACAATATCATTGATGATTTGAAAGGATGTATAAAAAATTCTTTCTAGCCTGAATCATCTGAAATCTATACAACAAAAAGTTTTAGAAAGGATATATACCAGAAAGAAAAGAGAGAAGAGAAACCAAAAATAATATCGAATCAAACTTTATTAAAAAAAAAATTTCCATGAAGCTTCTAATAAACATCACTGGAATCGATTTACCACCTCGAAATTCAAATGTTAGAAAAAAAAGAAAAAGAAAAGAATCTATCTTCAATATGTATATAGGAATAGGTTTTGCAAGAATCTATCAAGCTCTAATAAGGTGAAGAGAAACATCATTATAAGCTAAAACATCAGAAGGGCAATAGGCTCATTGCTCATTAAAACTTATAATATTTATGTTAAGTGCATGGCATATAAGAATTTTTAATGAAGAAAAATTGATTTTTAAGGTTATGTGGAATGTACCGGTGGAAAGAATTAATAAGAACTAAGAACCACATGCTGAGCTATGTTATTTTTTAAAAAAAAAAAAATTATATCAAGACTACTTAATTAGCAGCACATTATAATCTTATAGAGATATCTCTAAAGGAGAAAAAGGAAAAAGTGCACAATTGCAGTAGTGGGGTTGCTTTAATTCCTTTTATCCTAATTAAAACGTTTGATTATGTGTTGCAGTTTTCCCTTAATTATATCCACCAAAGCTATATATTCATGGGGAAAAAATTCTGAGGTACAAAAGGATATATACCAGAAAGAAAAAGAGAAACCAAAGATAAAGAAAAAGCTGCCACGATAACCCCTCTGGTATACATGGGTTTGCATTGATTTCAAAGAGATACTATGCAAAAGCAAAAAGCAAATCAACCACTTCAATTTTCCCATAAATTACCATAACTAATCTTAAAAATTCACCTCTGTGTAGGCATAAAGAGTATAGACACATGAATCTCGTGAATGGTCTAATTAAAGAATAGAACTTAAAGTTTACGAGCTATATGATATTTTACCTTGATGAGTTACTCCACAATGTGTTGGTTGAAGAGTAGTCCATATCTTGTTGCGAGGACTGATCAGGCCGCAGTCCTCTTTGCTCCGGAAACTGCCTCAAACCACCGCGGTCGGCACTGCCGGCTGCCATGGAAGACATGTCATCCTCTCCGGACCCATCTGAATGGCCTGCAAGAGAGTGATTGCTCCCAATTAATGAACTCCCAAGATGATTAATTCCTTTGCATGCACTTTCTATGTCATGTATGTATAACATGCATCCATGCAGATAGCTAGGCATTTATGTATACGTATGATCCATATGTTTTAGAGTAATATATATACATATATATAGAACCCTGTATTGGTATCTGATATATATATCTCTGCTAAAGTCTTAAAAGGGTTGTGTTTACTGTAAAGGTAGGGGACCGAAAAAGAAAGGAATGCTTACGATGTAATTAAAAGTATTAGTAAAAAGTAGTTTTTAAATAACAATGTAAGAGACTTTTTATTTTAATTTTTAAATTAAATATTTCTTTGCGTTGTGTGTTTAAGAAAAAGATAACTAAAGCTGGTAAAAATTTGAAAGAAAAGGAAAATAAAATAAGAAAATTCTATTGAAGGCTAAGCAATCCAAACCTGAAGAAGCAGCAGGCTTGTCAGTGGTCTTAACAGTTCGATACATCTGCAAAATCATCACAAGAAGGCATTTTAGTAACTATATATATATATATATATATATATATTATATATATATATATATATATATTAATCATATAATTTTTAAATTATTAAAAAAAAACTGATTATTCCCATATTTAGTTAGGAGAATCGAGAGAGATCCATTGACTTCATTTGTTGTCTTTCTTTGTGTTGGCTTTCTGGGATTGTGTTTGTGGGTTTGAATTCATTAATCACGAGGTTGATGTTTGATAAGGTTGTAATGAGAGGTTTGTATTATTGGAAAATGATGACTTTTGTCTGTTCTTCTGATCTCTCTCTTGACAGCAGCAGAAGCTGTGTCTGTCTCAGACGTTAAAGGCTCCTATTCACTTAACTCGCAATAGTCTTTAATTCATCCACTCCACTCATTCTCACTCTTTCATTCATTCATGCTTTCTTCATCGGCTGCTGTGCCGGCCGCCCCACATGAGAGACAGAGAGAGAAGAAAGAAATTAAGAGAAGGAGGAGATAATCGATGAAATCCGGATACGTTTTATAGTGAGCAATTGTATTAATTACACTAATTTTTAATTATAAAAAATCTTGGTCATCACTCAACGGATAAATTTAAACTTCAACTTATACCTGTAAATGGCTTTTGACATGAGCTAATGTGAGATCCTTCACATCCATGAGCTCAAGAACTGACTTTGGAGTAGCTCCTACATAAAATTCACCATCTATTAGTATAGCTAATTAACATTTTTAATATACATAAAAAAATCACCAAATATATTCATAAAAAAGAAGAAGAGAGGAACAGATCAAAGGATTAAGGAAAAAAGAGTGATTGAAGAAAAATATAGTTATTAAAAGATGTAGATGAAAAGATAATTTTTTTTTACTTTCATGGCCACCAAGGAGCTCAACAGCATGAATAAATCGAGCATGGAGGGTGCTTGTCCACCGCATTCTTGGGGCTCTCATGCTCCTCTTGGTGGGTAACTTGGGCAAAAATCTTGATCTCATTAACCCAGAAACCTCGTGAGAGGGACCAAGCCCATACTGAGAATGATGGTGCAATTGGTGAGATTTGAAGCCATCTCCGGTTACTCCATTAAACCTTGCGGTGTTTCCTGCCCTATAGTTGGCTGCCGGAGACCCGTTAGCCGCCGGGTTTAAGATGGACATTGGATCCAAACCCCCAAGTATGGTGAAGAAGGAGAATATAGAGAGGAAGAAGAATTACAAGAAGACAAAGAAGGGTAAGAAGGCATATGATGATACAAATACATCTTCTGCTGCTGGTGATGGTGATCCTTTTCTCTTATCGTATGGTCCATGGGCAAGAAAGGGAATGAACGGTGGTGATACACCGGAATCCCTTGATCGGCCTCAAGCCGTCCGATGAGACATCAAGCAAGGAAACCCCATAACTTGTGTGATTCAAGTAAGTAGCAGAACTTGAACTAGTACTAGTACTAGTAGTAGTGGTAGTACCATTAGAGTGCTGAAAATGAACATGGTTTTTCTGATAAGGGTTATTCTGTGGTGGTTGCTCAGCTCCACCGCCACTGAAATTTCTACCAAGAGAGAGCTCAGTGTGAGCTGCTGGGAGTGTTCTAGAAGGGCAATCTGCAGAGATTAGATTCTGGCCTTGATGATGCCAAAAAAATCCTGTACCGGGTCGGGTGGTATTGTTGCTGTTGCAGATTAAAGAAGAGGACTTTGAAGTGCTTGGAGGGCTTATGTGAAGAGGAAAGATCAGGGTGAGATGGAGGAGCTGCTGCTTTTGAAGTAGGTTCAATGAAAATCCCTTCCAAGGGCATCTTTTTTCAGCCACTAGCTAGCTTGATGTTCACAGAAGAGAGCGTTTTGCTATGTTGAACCCAAGATTTGATTCTATGGAGAAGACAAAGCAAAGTGCAACATTCCCTACAAAAGAATTGGAATTTCACGACCAAATTTAGCGAGAAAATTAGCGATTGACATGCAAACCTAGTGGCTTCTTGGGGAATTTTTCTCTCTTTTGCTTTTGAGTCTTTCTCTCCTTGAAAAGAATCTGGGAAAAAGCTCAAGAGAAGGAACCAATTAAAGGTAGGGGAGAGAGAGAGAGGCGAGAAGAAGGAAAAGGAAAGGAAAAGCTGAGATTTTCTCAATCAAAAACTGACTTGCTTAAGAGCAAGAGAGAGATGAGAGAAGAGAGAGGAAAAGAGATAGGAATTGATTTTTTGTGGAAAAAAAAAAAAGGGGGAAAAGGATTTGGGAGAAAGGGCAAAGAAAGGAAGGGAAAGGAAAAACAGGTGGGGATTTGGGTTTTGTTTTCCTCGGGAGTATATCTAGGAAAATGACACTAGAGAAGAAGAAAGAGGCAAGAGGAGATAGCACATAGCACCACACAAGCTCTTCTCTCTATATCTAGGGTCACCCAAAATAAGTAAAAATCGGATTTGTTGTAATAAACTGCAGTATGCAGTCAGCTATCAGCATTCGATTGATACACATTTGCGTTGATTATACATTTATATATTGCTTAGACGGTTGATAATCAACTGTAAGCTACAAACTGCATACAACAATTAACTTAAAAAATGTATCAAAATATTTGTAGCTCACTCTGGGTTTCCTTTCCCCCGGAGACAACGGGATAAAAAATGTTTGAGAGAGAACGTGATTCCTTTTCCTCTCTGTCTATTTCAGTGTTTAAATACCATATATATATATATATATATATATTATATATATATATATATATATATATATATATATATATATATATATATAATATATTATATATATATATATATATATATATATATATATTTATATATATATATATTTCCTTTTTGTATAAATCAACGGAAGAAGTGTCTCAATTTCTTGCTTAAATGGGCATGCTTAGCTATAGGACAACAGTAATACTTTTTGGTTGGTGTTCTAATTTTCAAGTTCTCAGGGCATATTGGATCTTCTTTATAGTTTACATATATATATGTTCTACATACTATATATGAATAAAAAATACTCAAACACGTTGACTTAAGTAAGAATGAGAAAGACCTCAAAGTGATTTTTTTTTTTTTTTTGTTTCCATTTGTATGCATAAAAGTTTCACTCCACATAAACCCACGTTGCTCCGATATAAACTAAAGTTTTACAAATTTAAAACTTTTGAATTACATTGTTGAGAGAATTTACTTTTTTACTATTTTTCGTATTTAAAATAAAAATAAATTATTATTCAGCGATAATGATTTCTCAACCTATGAATAAGGTTGTAATTATATTATAAAATTATATTAATCTATATACCCTACTGGATTTTAAAATAAAAGACAAATTAGTTTTTATGCCTTCCATTTTCTCTGGAAATGATATTTAATTAGTAGTCCTTGCATTGACCACAGCTGATCTTCTAGTTAGGGTTTTGGAAACCCTAGGCTAAATCAAAGACAATCTTAATGTATTAAACAATATGATATCCTTAACTCATGCATATTGGGAACAAACCCCTTCTTTAATTGCTGACAACGTAGTAACAAACTTATCTCAGTATCTAGGGTTTCGAATTTTCAATTAATTTTGCTAATTAATGAAGGGTTTTATTTATCTAGTGTGCCAACATCTGCAACATTACTGAAGTAAACACTAATTCATAGGCACTGTTTGGGTGGATCAATAAATGCAGAATAGGGCACAATAAATGCCATTTGCTTATGGTTCTTAAACCATGCCCTTCTCTCTTTTTCTTTCTCTGCCATTTTTTGACTTGTTGCTGTAAGAAATGGTCTTTACCCGACATGTACAGAGAGGTAGTTAAATATTTCATTCGTCGTATAATGGCAATTATTAAATGATAACCAGTTTACAGAGGATGATCTTGGAGTTTACACAGAAGACTTTGAATCAGCTTTTGTCTTTACAACAGAGGAATTTATTATGAAAAGATTTTAGACATGTAACGTGGAATTTCTATAGCTATTTCATTGTTTTAAACTAATTAAACCAGTTCTAAAGATAATGAATTAATTTTTCATTTTCTTCAACATGCACAATCAAATTATAATAATAACTTATAACTTCATGGTATGGCTGAAGAACACCTATTCAAAGGGAAAAAAAAAAAAAAAAGAAGAAGATTTGGCTTGAATGTACTAAAGGTTGAAGAAGGTATAAATCTACACAGTTGCATCAACCTTTTTCTTTAATTATATTTATGCAATTGAGCACAACGAAGGGAATCCAATTTCAACAAAGTATATTGTATATTTCATATTAATTACTATTCTAAATTATTTACTTATTCAAATATAAATCATGTTTGCTCCAACACAATCAAGATTAAAGATTTTAAGTTTGAAACCTTATTGCACATAGGATCAATTAAAGGGTCTAGTTTGAGCAACTGATTAAAACGCAAGGGAACAAATTTGGTAGTTTTAATTTTTTTTAATCAAGGAAATGATATTCTTTTTGTAAATTAGGATTATTATCAGAATAATTTTTAGAGGAAAAGGAAAATGGTCCTTCACCCTTGGTCTTAATGCGGTTTCCATTTAATTCATAGATAACTTCTATGAAGAAAAATAAATTATAAGTACAGATAAAAAGTAAATTATAAATAAATATACATAAAATTATGAATGAAGTACTTTATATATCTGCCAATAACTTCTGATATCTCCTATCAAAAAATAAAATAAAAATAACTTCTAATATCTAATTACGTACTATATAGTAGCTGGACATGTGAACATTTATATATAGGGGCAGGTCCTTATTAAAACCACATCGATAAACAAATGAAATGAAAGGTTGATTCATTGAATTTTTTTTCTTTTACTTTAGAGTTAATTATTTGACATAAATATATTTCTTTTCATGAACTATATTATTTGGTAATACCCACTCCATAAATTCATTAAAAAAATCCTAAGATTACAATATTCAGTTTGAATCCTGATGTAAATAATGCCCATTAATAGATAATTTATAATTATCAATTCAAAGTTTAGATAACATGTAAGTATCAATATAAATTTATTTCGTGGCTTATAATATACTTTAACATTAAAATAAGAAAATTGAGGTTTAATTAACTTTACTACCTAAAACTTTTTATATTACTTTTTTTTTTTTTGCCCTATAGGTAGTATGAGGATAGGATAATTTAACCAATAAAATTTTATTGATTTTGGCATAGATAAAACGGGAACACGAGATTTTTAATATTAACTCAAAGATTTGAAGAATGAGTTGGGTTTAATCCGAGAATACAAGAGTGTTAAAACTAATCTCTAGAATTGCATTAACCATTTCCTCATTTCTTTATTCTTTTTATACTTAGATATATAAGTAAATAAAAATTCCCATGAATAATCATGGAAACAATAAAATTATGGATGCATAGAGAAGGTGGCCAAAGATGACCTTAGGGAAGACTTGGTTGACAACAATTCATAACATACCTTTGGGAAATTCTCCATATTCATCATATAACATATAGTTATCATTATATGAGAAGTTTTCCCCCACATGCATTTCTTTTATTGGTTGTCAGTTTGACAAGAATCAATGTATGGTGGAGAAGAATATAGAATAGCTTGTACCATCATACTTAATATATTTGGTACAGTCCCTATACCTTACCATATGGATTGGTGGTCATTCTTCTCATCAATCACAGCCATTTGATCAATGGGTCCCATCTAATATAAAAGATAGGACCCACCTTAATGAAATTGTTATAAATTTTAACTATAAACTCACCTAGGAAAAAATTAGCAAAGCTAGAATGCCATTTTTCCTAAATAAAAATAATTAGCAGTTAGTACAAGCTATTTTCTTTTTAATCTGTACTTTCTTAGATTATACTCACATTCTTTAAATATAAAACTAACCAAAGTCAAGATGGGCAACAATAAATGAAGTATTTCTCTTATTAAAGAATAAAGATAATCATAAGTTTAAAATGAGTGATTCAAAAATTTTAATTTTAAATATTTAATATATAACATCTTAAAATTTAATTTATTGTTTCAATAAGTTAATACGTTGTTAATACAAAAAAAATTTCTTTAGTTTCATAACAAAATCGAACTCTGAATTTTTTTATATATTACTTCACTAGATTGCATCTAATAACATTAGAGTGCTATTTTCATGTATAATATTACTTTCTTTTCTTTCTTCCGACAACTAAAGAACTTGAATAGAATTTTACATGAAAAGGCAAAAACCAATTTAAGGAGTCAGTTTATCCCATCAAGCTAGATTTTGCACTAATATACATATTTTAGTGGGTCCACGAAAGGTTGATTTCGAATATGCTGCCTGATAAATCAATTCTTTTTGATTGTATGATTTGATATTCAAACAATCTAGACCATCCAATTTATGCTTTATTGTTGATTACCTAAGACATTATGATTGGTAATTGCTTTTATGCAAATGGATACGGATCGGGTCAAACCCAAGTATAGAACTACCTTCGATTTAAACAAATTAAAAAGTTACTAAAATGAGGTTTAACTATAATATAAGTGATTAACATTCTTCTCACACCCTTGCATGATAAACATTTTATAAAATAATATTATTTTTTTTTGGATAAAATAATATACTTTTAACATCTTAATAATTTTTACAATTTTTTCTCTAGTCAAATATAGAATGAGACACTAAATATGTGGTTTATGTGGTTGGGAGATTATTCTACCTCACCCAAATATGTGGGGTAAAAAGGATTATAGAATGGATCTTTTGATTTGTATGTGTAAACCATTTGAGATTTGACACCACGGCACTAATCGATTCGAGCTTAATAAAATTATAAAAGGTGACAGAGCTCTTTTTATCAAATTTTAATATAGTTACATTTTCAAGTCTCGAACATTAATAACTAATTAATCTATGCACTTGGTAGCATAATGAATTTTAGATTCTATAATGCTTTCATAACTATTATATATATAGTCCTTCTTGTATGCGAACGTATTATTGGAGTTGTTGAGGTCTTAAAGGGTATATTTGTGCATATATAAAGTTCATTAAAAGAAAGGATAATGTATGAGTTGAAAACAACTTTAGCAAATACAGATTGAGCTAAAATCCAGATCTATATCCTAGTGGCACTACAAGAAAGCGTGTAAATAGTGACGGTTAATTTGTGACGGTTTATCAGCTGTCATAAATTTTTACTTTTATGACGTTTTTATGTGGTATTTGTGAAGTAAAAAATGTTTTATCTCTTGTTACACATTTTTGGCGCTTTGGAAGCCATGAGATTACTTCAATTTGACCGAAAGTTTGATAGATACTCCATATGAGATTACCCTATATTGTTCATCTAAATCCATCAACTTTAGCCAAATTAAGGAGAACAATTTATTGAAACAATTAGGTCATAATGGTTTCTTTGTCTCCAGTATACCATATATGTGATCATATTTAAGGCAATGGTAAAAAAAAAAAAAAAACAAGTGATAGTAGTGTTTTTTATGAATTGTACTGGTTGGACTAGCTGCCTAGGGTTTCAATATATTGCAATCTCTGCCTTTTCAATTCTAAAAAGCAATAAATACCAACATATGGCATACATATAATAACTGAATTAGAAAGTAGATATGCTGAGTTTCATAACTATGATGCACCAGCATTGGTGATATAAAAAAATTGAAAACAGTGGTCCCAGAAATATTATATCTATTAAAAAAAATAAAAATGAGGAAGTGTAGTTTTTTATTTTTGGAGAGGGAGGGGGTTATAAAGAAAATATATATTTTGAATTTGTGGTGCAATGTTTTTGAAACCCAAACTAGGCATTGACCTATGGTTTGGTATGAGTTTTAAAACAATGGTTTTGATACAAAATGCACGTTATTTTCATTGTTTTGTCAATGTTTTCTTTGAGGAGAATTCAAAATCACATCCTTACGAGATATGTTTTGATCTTTACCAAAAAGCGCTTACAAAGACACTTACATATTATTCATTAATAAGATTCTCTCGTTAAAATAAGATTTAAAATCGTGTCCTTATAAGATACAATTTCAATTCTTATCATTGTTTCTCATCTTAAAACAAAGATTAATCTAACACAAAAAAAGTGAGAGAAAATCATGAATATTTAAAATAAAATGAGTTAGAAGAAGAGGGAAACGAATGAATGTGCCTTTTTGAAGCCTAATATGAGCAACCAAACAACTTGACACAAACAGCCATCCTTCCCTCTTTTATTGACAAAAATTCACTATGAAACGTCTCCTCTCATGAAGTTAATGCTCTTTTCATTCTTTGATAGAGGTTTTGGTCTTCCCCCATCTACCTTTCTTCATGCCCTTAGAATGGCATTGCCTTTTGGAGGTAATTGGTCAATGCTTTCTTGAAAGCTGATTGTAGCAAATACTCCAAAGGGGTCCTTAGACACTTCTTTGGATTCATTCTTTGAGGGTTTTTGTCTTTTCCTTTGCTATGTAAATACGATGTTATTGCTTTATTTCCTCTATAACTCTCCTTTGTATTCTCCCAACCACCATCACTACTTTTTGTCTCATGAAAATTATTTTGACATCTTACGGTATAATAAATATAAATAAAATGTTGAATCCCCAAAAGAAAATTATAACTATATATATTTTTGTAGGACAGCAATTTAGTCAAATATTTGATAGTTCTCTTAATCATACTTTTAAAATATACTATATTCAAATTAATTTTCAATTCAGGTTTTTATTTGGGTATATATTAGTATAATGCATGAATGGATACATTGGCTATATTTATTTTGTTGCAAAGAAATCTTACAATGTTTAGAATAAAATTGTCTCTAATAGAGAATGTTTATGAAAAATCGAAAAGAATTCTCTTACGCTGTAGATAGCACAACTCAATTTTGCAAGTAATCATACCACAAAAAAGAAGGAAAAAAAATTGCATCAGATTCTTGAACGTTTCATAACAACTTACTAGAAGAAAACACACCAAAATTTTTTGCCTACCTTTCGAAAAATGCATGTAGCCAAAATTTTCAACCTTGTGTACAGTGTTTCACAATGAATTAATTAGAAGGTAATGAAAGATTGACGACTGTGTTCACACTGTACAGGCGTTTATTATGATGTCAATTTAAGTCCCCATAGAACATAATTAGGATGCTATTAAAAGTGATTTAAACAATAGAGATTAGATATCTTTAAAATAATTGTGATGGGGAGATTCAAAGTGTGTTTGTTATTAACGTTTATGCAAAGATTGACCAAGTTCTACACACTCGCATATAGGGAGTGAACATATATATCAACCTTTAATCCTCCCCAACTATGTCTTTTTTCGGTTTATAATTATATACACCTAGGGGTTTTTTTATATCATTTGGATATAAGATTAATCTTAGTTTATAATTGAAATAGCTATCAATAAATTTTTCATAAAAAGAATAACTTAAATGTTTTAAATTCTTCACGTCATGTATAAACTTGACGATATCAAAACATCTTTAGCTTTCATTTCATATATAAGCTAGTCTCTAAGTATGACTAATTGAGCCTTAAAAAGAATGTATTTAAGAAACCCTAATCGACAAGAGGCTAGCTAAATTAGAGAATAAGATATCGTACCCCACACCCAACTACTTCCACTTGTGCCACTTGCTAAGCAATTTAGAGTGTTTGGTTTCAATATTTAAATAATCACCGACTCTCAAAGGTACTTCCACATTTACATGAAAGAAGATAAATTCTTCTTTTGAATTTTGATGAAGTAAAAAAGAAGAAATGTCCAAATAATTGATAGAGTTGGTTAGGTTTTTGCTTACAAAAGGATAATAATAACAATATAATATATATTACTAATAAGGTGTCAGTTCAATGACATCATAAGGTACTATCAAACATGTAGATTAATTGGTACGAGATTGTTCTAGCTTGATTAGAATACTCGAGTTTAAGCATTGGGAATGCAACTATAGAACTCGATATAAAGAGTTTTTTCGTTTTTGTAATCCTACACGATTTAAACCGAATTAGTTGTGAGTTGAGAAACCTAATAATAAATTCATGTCTTACAGATACTAGTGGTCAAGACTAAAAAATTGGATGATAAGATGTCTTAGGCCAAAGATTTTGGATAGAAAATCGATTATATTATTTCATAGTCACCACATTCACTATAATATTCCTGATTATAATATTATTAGAACTAGTCCAATTCCAAGTTTTGGACGTTTGGGCAAAGATATTTCCTTCTCCAAGGGGAATTATACTCAGATGGGGGGGTCCAATTCTTAATGGCATTTGCGAAAAGTTCCAATTGATGTGCCATTCCAATACATGCGTATATAACTCGAACAAATCTATCCTCAGATTGACAGTGAACCATCATGAATTTCACTGCATATTTATTTTGCCTCTTTGATATGTTAATTCCGCAGGGTAAGAAGAAGAATGTGTTATCATTAATTTTGAGAATTTTGATCCTAAAAATTGGATAAGAATTTTGATTTCTTTTTGGTGTCCGCTCATGTTTAAAATGTAGATTCATATAGATTATAAAGAATATTTTTATTATAATTTAGATTAAAAAGTATTAATTTTCTTGATATAATTTAATGGTGAAAGTAAGACAATATATATATATAAAATATTACGAGTGAATTTAATTTTCTTAGTTTCTCAAAATTTGGCTTCTTATAATTGGATCGATCTATCATGAGACCCACCAGTGATTTCTCTAGGACAATTAATGGGAGCAAGTTGGTCGCTTAAGATGAGTGGCCATAAACATTGTTATTTCAACTTCCAACCATGTTGATGTATAATATTCATGTGCATTAATTTTAGGGAATGTGAGATTCATATCATTAAAAGGTAATATATATATATATATATATATATATATATATATATATATATATATATATATAATATATATATATATATATATATATATATATATATATATATATATATATATATGTTATAAAGGATTTTGAATAATCCCATATCAAACTACTATAATCTACTTAATAAGATTCATTATATAGTTGAAAGTATCGAATTCATTGCTTATAAGCTGAATATGATCTGAATTTGTTACGAGGGCTTACATAGCAGCAGTTTATAATTGTTGTTTTAACCCCCTCATTCACGAGCATTCCAACCCAACTCCACGTTGAAGGTGGGATTTATCTCATTAGAGAGTTGAATATTTATAGTTATCTCTTTTATCAAGATGTACTTTTTTACATATTTGAACTTCTAACATTACAAAAGACTCTCAATTGCTAATTCAATTTATTTACCAACTAAGTTACACATTGTTAATTATATAATTGTCGGTCAGTTTGGCTATCAAATTAAGTGACTTGTGGTTAAGTGATACTTGTTATAATTATTGAGAGGCCTTCTCTTAATAGCTTAAAATTTTTAGGTTGAATTAATTTTTAATATAATATCAAAATTTTTTTAATATCATAAAAAATTTTAAATAATTATAATTTCAACACAAGGCATTGTGTGAACAGTGCTTTGTTCACCTTTCAAACGGAAAGGCTTTTTTTTTGTGTGTATGTGTGTGGGGGGATTCTTGAATATAATAAAAAATTGAAGGATCTTCTCCTATAATTGCTTAAACTTTTATGTTGAATTAGTTGTTAACAATATTAAAGTTGTTCTCCTTATGACATTCACTAATTAACAAAACCAAGGTAGAATCCAAACCTGAAATTCAACAAGTTGGACAGAAACTTGTATAGGTCCCCTTTTGTATAGTGCATTGATTTAGATACATAAAACTATTCCCCAACTTTGACATAAAGTTTTGAACATTTTAATTCAACCGATTGTTAATAAGTTTGACATCAAGCACAGACTTAATTAAGTTGCTACTCACCTAACAAATTTACTTCTGATTTTCAACTAAAGGCCAAATTTGAAATAGCTTCCTCTTTCTTTTCCATCACCCCCTTCTTCCCATCAAAATCCAAAATAGGATTTGCAAATATTGACACAGTTTGGAAACTAGAACCAACCATGGATCTAGGAAAGAGAAAAGATCTCTGGTTTTAAAGGAAGGAGAGAGACCCAAAAAAGCAAGATTAATTGAAATGACATGCATGGACCCTCAAATAAGACCATACTCAGACAGAAAAGCCAGAATAGCACAGAAGCCACCATTGACAAGCTTGGGATCTACATTGTAATACCAATTATGGGAGTAGCTTGAGCTGTATTTTCACCTAACTTCAATTGCCATTTCATTTTATTTTCATTTGACATTAATGCCCTCATTTCTAAATTTCTTCTTTGGGGTTTTTTCTAATGCATAGTACAATCTTAACATTTAATTTCCAGGTCAAACGTGTCTTGATATTACACTTTCTGGTCCTACATTCACACCACTTGAATAAATTGTTTTATGAACCTTCCCATCGAGCTTAGGCTTCAAGGCTTGAACTTGTAGTCAAATTTACAACAGCTAGCAAAGAATTAATGCAATGACCCAATGTGTCATAAAAAAAAAAAAAAATTGAACTAATTGGACTGCCAAAACTTGTGGTTTGGCTTTTCTACTAGACTTTCTCTGCTAACCCTTTGTTAACCAATAAATAAATAGTTTAGATCCACATGTGAATAGACCGAATCTTGATATACGTACAACTTCCACTTCTCTAAATGATGCAAAAAATGATGTTATTTTGCATGCCCAGTAGGTGATTAATTTTGTAGAAAAGTTGAACCTCAAAACTTCAACCTTCTACATTTATTCCATTTAATATAATATTATTTTCTAAAATAAACCATTTAAGTATTAAATATTTTTTGGTATAATATCATGAGCACATCCTAGTAATAGAATACAATAAACATACGTTATTGTATTGTATTTAAGGAATTTGTTTTGTTAATTTTTATTTTTTTTTTGGGACAGGTAATTAAGTGTTCAACCCAAAATGATAGAAATATTTTAAATAGAAAAGCTTGAAGGTTACACTGCATATATAAGACTATACAATTTTCTACCAAATTTTGGTATAGACTGTTGGACCATTTTAGATAATAGTTTGAGAAATTCTATAAATTGTTCTGTATTTTCTTCTTTGGTGGAAAAAGTTGTGTGGTACCATTCAAATTCATGTTGTGGCTAAAGCAACTAATGACAAAACCCTACAATTTTTGTTGTACAATGAAATTAGTCTATAGTTAATCATGTTAAAAATCTCAAAATAAAACCTTATGTCTAAGTTAACTCTTGGTATAAATAGAGAAGAGACTATTAGTTCAAATAGCCTTACACAACAACGGCACCTTATTTTGTCGTTTGTCAATAGAGAAGAATCAATTCAACCTAAAAACAAACGTTCTTCTTACTTGAAGCATAGACAATTCTTCTATTTTTTAATTACTTAGTTAAATAAGTTTTGTTATTATATTAAGAATCAATTTAACTCAAAATATTAAACTATTAATTGAGTGCATGCTTATAAATAATTCTTCATATCTAATAGAAGATACACTAGGTGAAACTTAAACTAAGAATTTCCAATCTTGGATCTACCCTGTTCAAAAATAAGGAATATATGTAATTTCTAAATACTTTAGGACTATTTCTCATTCTTGGATGACTAGCTAGTACCAATAGAAAGCAACTATTGATAGAATGAAACCATACATCTTGATGGTATACGGATTTGACTTTCTATATCACAGGCATTATATACAGAGACACATATTCTGAGAAGCATGTACCAAAGAGAAAGAGAAAGAAAAGTAACCCTAACCCTAATATTGGTCCCCTCATGCGAAGCACTTTGGCGAATGGAGAAAAATTAATTCATGGCAAACACAATAGGTCCAAGAAAGCATGACTTCTTTTACCATGAATCGAATGAAGCCACAAATGCAACATAACTGCTTTAAGAAAGTGCCTATAGAAGCATTATGTAAAAGGAAATAAAGGGTACTGAACAGAATAAAAGGCAAAGCAGAAAGAGAACATGAATGCTGGCTGACTCTGTGTGGAATAGTGGTGAGAGAGTGAGAAAGAAAAGAGAGAAGATCAAAATCCACCTGCCACGTTGTCCCGGTCTGTGGGTATTTAGAACTTTACAGCAATAATTGGAGTCATCATAGCAATAAGAGTCAAAAGAAAGATGATGAGAAGCAAAATTGTTTGGATACATATGATTTGGTTAAGTGTTGCAGAAAAGAAAGGAAGATAGTTGAATATCATGCTATTGAAAGGACAAATTGAAAGTTCCCGATGAATCCTTTTAGTTAACTGTGACTTAAATTTTAAGTAATGGGGATAAATATGTTTAAGATTGAGAAGCTAGATTCCCTGAAGTTGTTTGTGTGTGAGAGAGTGCAATTAAGATGTGGTCGCATTAACAATGATCAACATAATCAATATCGATGTATGCACATGAAAACAAAGCATTATGCCTATAAAAGCTTTGCTTTGAGCCAAGGAAAGTTAATAACGATGTAATTGTTTTACTTATAAAGTTTAAATTTAAATTTTATTGTAAATAATACTTTTTGAATAATCAATTTATATGTAGCTAAGTCTTTATTAAAATACATAGCATGCATTAGTCTTAAAATGGGATAGTTTCTTCTCATTATGAATCTTTTTGAAAAAAAATTTCTGATTTGATTATTAATTTATAGTAGTATAGTGTGTTTATGAATATTAATTTATAACGTTGATGTGCATGTGTGTCTGCAAAAGTACTTTTCTCAAAGCTAGCTAGTTAGGCTCATCCGAGAGAGAGAATATGTTGGGGAATGAAAGTCTCCGACGATTCTGCCGGACCCTACCTTTTGACCTCTTTCAAATTCTCATGCATATCATATACATATTACATAAAGAGAGAGGAAAGAGAAAGATCTAATTCAATCCAATCCCAATCCATTTTATTTTGCATATTGAGGTTCTCTAGAGCCATGTAGATTGATGTAGTAGTAAATATTATATATTAGAATATAATTAAGAGTTCAAATTCAACATTCTTGTGATGCAAAATATATAATATAAAACCATTTATTCTTTTTATCTAACAATTAAGAAATGAAATTCTTTGCCACCATCTTTCTCTTTGTGAAACAATTTATAAAAACATAGTTTAACCTTACAATGGATAGCCTAAGAAGCTTAATCTTTTGATCACCAAAAGATTTAATTAATCTCAATAAAATACAGAAATAGCATAACATAAAAAAGTATACTAAAAATTTAAAATGTTATATATATATACACATCAGATAATTTATTTAAAAAAAAAAAACTCTTACAGCTAAGATATAATTAACTAAACTCTTGTAATTAGGTCTTGATTCGAGTATTAGTAATATAAATGTGTTAAAATTTAATAAAAAAAATTATTATTATTATAATTTTATCTAACTTAATTAGATTAATTAATTTCAATGTGATGCTAAATATTCAATAATTAAAAAAAATCTCACGGTTGGGTATAACATCAATGAAGGGTGGGTAGTTTAGTCCATCCGAATACCACTTTTGGAAATACTTGACCTGCCTATGCACTCTCTCTCAACTTCCATTTCCGTGTTAGAGAGATAATTAAAAGGTGAGAGGAAGAGCTTTCGTGATTCCCAAAACCAAAGCGACCATTATGGAAAGGTCCTTGTTCTTTTTCTGCCTCTCCTCTGATGGCATGTGAAAATGCTTTCATTTTCTCCAAAGCTAAAGACACAAAGACATCACCACCACCACCACCAAAGCCATAACCTCTTAAAATCCTTTCCTTTCCTTTCCGTAAAGCTACATCTGTCTATATAATAAAAATATATTGAATTAATCTCTCTCTCTTTTGCTTTTGCATGGAAGAATATTTTCAATCTGTCTTTTCTTCATTGATAAAGCAAATACTAAACTTAACATGTTTATGTAACAAGTCACCATGCAAAAGAGGAAAGTAGTTTCATATAATAGAGTAACTTTAGAGATAAAGATTATGGTATCTTTATATTTTGACATTAAACTTGACTATTTTCTCAAATGCTTAAATAAATATTAAAAAAATTATATTCCTCTCTTATTTATATATATATATATATAAAAAGTCACCATGCAAAAGCCACAGCCACGCTTCGTTTTTGGTTAAACTTCAAAGTCTCACCTTTTTCCAAAGATATATTCCGTGCATCCATTATGGACACTTAAAGTATCTGTCCCACAGCTTTGGAACTATCTTCCTGTAACGTGCTATTGGCAGCTCCTCACTTGCACTAGACAACTATTCTATAGGTACCCTTTGAGGTGCAACCTATATATATAGGGGCAGTGTATCAACGGGTATCAATATAGTCTTGGGCAATTCGAGCTTGGGATAAAAATGTTAACAAGAGATTCTTAGTAGGTGACAATTTATATATATACGAAGAATTCCCTTACATTTGGGATTAATTATGTGCTAGGTATATAATCAACATTACAACTGTGGAATTGTAAGAAAGGTTTATAAGATTTGAAAATTAGATGGAGTTAATGTAAGACAATAGAAGACATAGAGCTAGGTTGCTTGTACAAAGAATTGATCTATTGAAATATCTCTCAAGTGAATACCCCTTGGAAGATGTAACCAGATTGTTGATTTTATTTATAAAAAGTTTATCTTCTTCCCAAAAAATTAAATGAATTTAGAGAGAGAGAAAAAAAAAAAAAAAAGCAACAACAAATTTGACCATGTCTTTAAAGTAACTATCGTAATTAAGTTGCCCTCTTTCGTCATTCTAAACAAAAGATACAAAGTTCAGACTTCGAGTCATAATTTGTTAGGAGAGATTTCTCTTTACTACTTCCATAATTAAAGTGTGAAAATGGTTTTAATGTAAATAAAAAAAAAATAAGTATCAAGCACTCAATTATTATAGTATCTGATAAGTTTTTTGGAATATACTAGCAAAGACATCAATTAATACATGTATATTCTTTGTCCTAGTATTCTTAATTTGTAAATATATTCCAAAGTATACTTTTTGTACCTTATTGTTAGACAGATGTTACTGCCAAAATCAAACTAATCTGTCCCAAAGTACATGATCCACATATTAAATACAAAGTGCCAATTCCAAATTCTCACTAAATATTCAATCTAGGATTATTAATTCAAATATAAATCTACAATATAATCTGTCAAATCCAATTTTCTAAGTCCACTGTGCCATTCAAAATCTAGTTGCTATAGATATTTTCTTGGATTTTCTTTTTAACGTGTTGATTGAGTCTTGGCATTAATTCTCTCCCATATTCATCTCCTATTGTCCTGCTGGCTACGGCAATTTCATTGGACTATATGGGGGGATTTAACTCTCATTTTGGACACTTTTCAAAGAATATCATAGCAAAATTGGAGTAAGATAATGGCATGGCAGGGATGTCTGTAAAACCTGTGACATTTTTATTGATTTCACATGGCAATTTCAATTATTATAATTTGGGATTTAGTAGTTCCCAATATTCTCTGGGTTTTACCTAATTGCATGCTCTTGATTTTGGACAGAAGCACAAATGTCAAGGTCCAATTGTTATATGTGGCCTATTCTGAAAATCAAGATTAAAATATGTTTTGATTAACGTTGAAGAGAGACAAAATTAACAGAGACCATAATTAGGCAAAACGTTATTTGTAGAGTCAAACACTTTGATAGTTGTGAAGTTTGTCGCGCAATTTAGCTATATATAAACTCTTGGTCCACTAGCATCCTTTTAGGTTTTCTATTATACTCCTACTTGAAAAAAAAAAAAAAAAAAAAAAAAAAAAAAAAAAAAAAGAAGGAAAGAAGGCATAAGATTATAGAAGGTAAATTAATCTTTCTTTACATAAATTTTCACTCAAATTAACGATTAATCTTTCTGCTCCCTATATTTTGGAAATGCTCAACTCTTTTGCTCATGGGATAAACATTAGGCAATGAAATTAAAATAAAAAGTTGTCAAAATGTCTAATTAATCGGATTAAACAGAAGCAGTTGTTATACAAAATGGTTGTTTAAATCATGGTAAGGTAAACTATAGCCACCAATATCCAAGAAATTGTCACACAGTCACAATTTGGCATGAAACTAATCTTGTTAGAGGGTTAACCCTTAATTAATCATAGCCAAGACTGCACTTCCAAGGTTCAATTTGCTACTAGTTGAACCAAACACTTGTTGGCTAAATTGTATATAAGACCCTTTATCCTTCATGTAATTGTAACCCATTAAACTAAATGAATATATATATGGGATTCATTCTAGTTCATATTCATCTAAGTGTAGACTAGCTAGCTACATATATAGTATACTCAATTTCCAATCCTAACTATATATATTCTCTGGTGCCTGATCCTGACCACCTTCATATAATAGGAGACATTTTCCTCTAGTTCTTATTAGACTAAGTTAGGAAACGTAGATTGTATACCATTGAACTAAATTGGAAGCAGCTAGAATAAATGGGGAGGATTTTTTAATATGAAATCAAATTTGGCACAGGCAATACAGTTGCTGGTATGGCATGAGATAATCCTTAATTTGGATGGTTCAAAGCTATGTGTCGATCAATCTATCTAATAGCTCATATGATATTGTTTCAGCAGCTGTACTGATTTGTCCTTCTTTCTTCTCTAAGCCCCATAAGTCGTGCTGTGTCTTAACTGTGATGATAGACTAAAGATATTTTTCCTGAAGTCATTGCAGCTTTGAGCTGAGTTGATAATTCTTTCCCTAATTAAGAGCATAGGCTAGGTGCTGCACTAGGCTAGATGTAAAGGTAACTGTTTCATTTATTAACTTTTGAAGAAATAGAGATCAGAGAGAAAAGAAAATGAGATGAGAAAGACATGTCAAAGTCCACTTTTGTTGTATGGCATGAGGAGTTGGAGAAAAGGAGATGGGGTCCAATTTCTCATCCCCTTTGACAAGCGAATATGTTGAAGGTGAAATACCACCACCACCTAAAGAATGTACTATGTAGTGTGGCCAACCCACCCACCCCACCCATGCATCAATCACAGAACTTCACCCACCATTTTGCTCTCTTGTGTATATTCTATTCCTCCTAGTATCATACTCCATTATTGTATGCTTGTCCATTTCAATTTTTGTGTCATCACAGAACTTCAATTTTTTTTAATCATTATAATCATAACTTCAAGTAAATTCTTACTCTATTAGATCATTTTGGTTTTCCACAAGTATCTTTTATTAAAGACAATCTTGTTGGAGATCTTGTTGAACATTACACGTAAACACTTCTCTTAATAGCGCCTCTAGCTCAAGTGGTCACACCACTTAGTTCAGAGGACAAAACCCCAAGGTCCTGGGTTCAAGTTTCGCGCTCATCAACAACCCTAATCTCTGGAGACAATACCTGGTTGTTGACACCCAACACCAACACAAGGAGTTATACAGAAAGTTATATGTCCATTTGAATCTCCTTGTCGTTTACTAAAATCTCTTGAGATTTGAAAAACAAATTGGTATTAATCAAACAAAGTCTAAAAAATTGTACAAATTTTAGAACAATCCATGTTATGGCCATGTTCATAGATATTGTAGAACAAAATTGGAGATACAAAATGTAACACGCGCTAGAAAGGGAAGAGTAGGAGAATTGCATATTGCAAAATGGAGAAGGGAAAGTCATAGCCATCATACATTATTACAATTGACACATGGAACAAAGTAGTACGCTTTGAAGTTGACATATGAATGAATGTGTGCATTAGAGAGAGAAGCGGGAATAAGGTTAAGCAGAAGAGGAAGAAGGAGAGGTCCTCATCATAGAATTGGTTTTTTAATTAGGTAAGACTTTTATTAAGCACATCTAAATCATTCATTTAAAATATATAAAATACTATTTAAAATATATATATTTAGTTAATTTAAATTATTCATCCCTTATATAAAAATAAACAACAGAATATGCAAAATAGAATAGTTAAGTCCGGTAGTGATTGCGTGGAGGTGGTGAGTGTGGGGAAGAAACACTGATAGTGATAACCCTAATATGGCCCATTCCTCGAAAGGAGAATAATAAATGCATAGGGAGCAGAAGGAAACAGTACTTTTTTGGCAGAACAGAGAAGAGGGTCATACTGATGTGAGAGGTGAGGAAATGATTTTGTAATCGATTGCTTTATGATTGATCAACAATGAAAAAGTATGTCTCTGACAGTGAGAGAAAGAGAAAATAAAGTGGAGAGAGAGAGAGGGAAAAATAATGCACGCTCTTCTTTTTTTTAACTTTCACTTTTTTCCAATCTGACATATGTGTAAAAAGTTATCAGAGAACGGATTTATTAATTATGAGGTTATGATGACAATATGATTTACAATGCAGCGCATGCATGGCCTTTGCCTCTGCCTTTGCCTTGAACTTTGATCAATAATACTGTACACTCGCGTAGGACAAACAAGTAGCCTTTCAAATTGTTTCTTTTGACTCAAATTTTCTACCATAACTTGATTAGTGTACTAATAGAATTATTAATATAGTACAATATCAACTATTAAATAAATTAATTAGTGTTATTACTCAATAATTCATATCACATCGTATTATAGCTACAGTGATGTACTAGTTTTTTTTTCCTGCTAGCTTCTATTCCTTTTCCTCTAGAAAATAGTATCTATCTAGACGATATGTAGTATAAGAATCATTCGTGGATTAATAATTATCTACACATCACATCTTAGAGCATGTTTGTTTTGATGGAAAAAAGTAGAAGGGGAGTGAGTTCATTAATATACTTGTTTTGTTACTATTGGGAAATGAATTTGCCTTTTCCTCAAGAAAATTGTTTCCCTCAAAGACAGTAGAGAGTGATGTCCTAACAGTTTTAGAGGGAGAGCTGCAATTCTTTTAATATGAAAATGGTTTTCTTTTTATCTCTTTTCTATTCTCATTCTTTTTTCTTCTATGCTCTCGTTGAAATTCATTCCATAAAAAATAAAGTGCTCTTAGACTTTGTCAAGAAGTTGAAGAGAAGCCAAAAAACGAAAGGATACAAGAAAAGAAAAAGAAATAAAGAATTTTAGTCTTTTCTCTCATTTGATAGACTCCAACAATACCATATAATTTATGTAATTGATTTTACTAATTGGGATAAAACATATGTTATAGTCATTTCTCTTCAAACACCTAAACTGACTCTTAATCTGAGATTAACAAAGAAGATTTGAAACAAATATCCTTCATTTTCTAAGATCTTATAAACATAAAATACTAGAGATTAACTAGTGTGTTTGAGAGAAAAATGATAAGAAAGTATAAGTATTATATGTAGATGCATGGTAGCTGTGGGGTAATAGTGAGATGAGTGAGTGAGCTTTCACATCATGGCTTGTTAAGGGCCTTGAGAAGCGAGGCTGACATTGTCCTTCACGAAAGTCGCTGACTCTATTGTCTGCCCCGCAATTAAAGCGCGCTCTGTTTCTGCAACTTAATTTGTACCCTCTCTCTGCTAATCCCATACTCTTCTCTTATCATGCAACTTTCCTCACCTTCCTTTTTTCTTTTATATATATGTATAAATATAAATTTTCCTTTCATGTACAACACACCCAAGTTTCTTTTTCTTTTCCCTCTCTTTCTGGGTCCTCAAATCTCTAATAAATTTGGAATTTTTTCTACGCAGAAACTAGATTTAACCCAGAAAAGAGGGTCACTACAATTGAAGTTTGTATAACTAATGATATTGCCGTATTTACCAAGCATTTTAGGGAGTAATTTTTCTTTTATCTATGCTTTTAGATCTGTTGTGCAGTAACAAATGGATGACTCGAGTTTGTTCAATTAAAAATAATGCAGTTAATGACATGGTGGATTATAGACTGTTGGATAAATTAAACAATACAAAATTGTGTATTAATAGTTGTAGCTCATAGTATATCATATCAATAACTATATGGATTGCTTTATTTTTTGATTACAACAATTCCAGTCTCACAGAATGGGTTAAAAACAAAAGAAAACAAAACAGTTACTGGGTTGGTAGCATTTGTACCTAGTGTTTGTGTTTTGGGTGAAAAGACACATCCCCATTTCCTCTTACTCACTTTTGCAGTACTTCATATATATTCCTTCAAAGGTTTTACTGAAGTTAATCCAAGTTGAATTGCTTTTCTCTGCATATGATGGACCAAACTCTTGTGGTCCATTCCTGTGTTGATCCACAACTCAGATAAAAGCTAAAAAGAAGATGTATTTATTTGTCTACTTGATCTTAAACCAAACCCTAAAGATATAAATGGGGACCAAGCATGTAGAAATACAGTTGTTGGGTGGTCCAATTCTTTTGCTGGACACAGACCCAGACCCAGACCCAGACCCAGACCCAACAAATAATAACTGGACTTAAAAGGGTTTCATACATTGGGATTACTCTTTGTCAGTCCCTATTACTTTCTATATTTTGCAGGGTCATAATAAAAATAGATTAGAGCTTGTCTGTCTGCCATTTATTCCTAGTAATGGGTATTTCTCTAAGAGGAGTAATTGTACAAGTATCTTTACCATATGGTTGGTGGAAAATTTATGATGGGCAATGCTTAAAGAGACTAATAATCAGGAGAGAATATGGAATAAGGCATAAGGCATTTGACTTAGCTTCATCTATATATATATATATATATATATATATATATATATATATATATATTAATAGGTTATGGTTGTGTACCAAGATAAATGGTCCTGCTAGGATCCAAAGGGTCTTGTTTGGTCCATATGGAATCACCTGTTGTGTCGTTCTCACTTTTATAACTCTTTTTCTTTTCTTTTCTGACACTGGACTTCTGTTTATTTTCTTCCTTTAGTCATTACCGTACAGAAATGCTGTATATCCCCAAAGCAAATTAAACCCTTAATATTGTTTCATTGTAGTGTGTTTTGTGTTGTAGCTGTGGTTTCTTCAATTAATTATGAAGAAAATTGGAGGTAGATTCTGCAATTTGTGGACAAATTAGGACAAGGTCTTTAGTCTTAGCAATATATATATGATTCTCTTAAACTCTACTACGGGGTTTGTCTCATGAAATTAACTATAATATGTAAGTTGCTCCTTCTCACAATCATGTCATTCACCTCTCTTTTTTCTCTTGTGGAATTGCCAAATGATCTCAAATTTTCATTGGTTTTTTTTTTTTTTTTAAAAAAATACTATCAATATTTGATATCATATTAAATATTAACTAATCTAATTTAAATCGAATATAACCATAAAGACCACAAAGTTTTTTTTACGTATAATTAACTATATTCTCAAGGTTGGAATTCAAAACTAAAATAAATAATTTTGATAATATTTACTCATGCTACTAATGTATTGCTCAATTTACTCATGCTGCTACTAAATTGCTCAAAGTATATCTTTTGTCAAAATTTGAGTCACATAGCACTCACTCGCATGTCTCCCTACCTTTTTTGACTGACAGAGTTAAGTTTAGAGCGATACCAAAAGTTGAATTTAGAGGGAGAGGAGATTACTCTATCCCAAATCCAAAATAACCACAAGCGTCAATGAGAACATGTGATTGTACTTACAAATTGCAAATAGGGGATGTGTCCCTGCCTTTTACTTTTGCATGTTCTCAAGGAAAATTCCAAATAGCCTCATCAACTTTAGTCAATGTGTAGTAGTGACATAAAATTCTTGATATTGTAGTCAATTCAAATGAAATCCTGGCAGATAATTCAATTCAAATGGTAAAAGTGCATGCATTCATCAGAACTGACATGTAATTGGGATAGCCCATTGTGTGTCTTCATGGGCTACATAAGCTCTTCCTGTTCTGGTAAACATCCAAGGTGGATTCTTCTGGCACCCCATGTTTTCTAACCACACACCCCAAAACATAGGGTGTGCCAGAAGAATTCAACAACATCCAATGGGAGCAAGACCCAAATGAAGCCTCGCATCAGCTTTTTTTTCTAAGACCAATCAGAATTGTATAATCGTAAACTACAAATGCAAGAATAACAAGTTTATCAAGCTACTAATGCTTAGAAAGGAAAAAAACCATACAGGCAACATAGTAGGTTGACAACAAAGAAGCCACTGTTTTGCAACAACAAACTCAAACACATTACGTACACCCTGGATCATTAATCAACACTACTTCCTCTGTTCATAGTGCAAAACATAGTGATAGGTTGATCACGCTGCATGTGATATCTGGAAACACTGCATCATACCTGACAACAGAAGAAACTAGCTACTTTACTCATAAACATGTGCCTTCGTACATTAAATTCTATGTGATCAGCCAGCCCTTAATCTGAATCTTTGTGCAGCAGGTGACGAGCATGCCGAGCAGCCGAGTAAGTTGATATGGCAGAGCCAGTCACACTCAATGAGTGTTTAGCAAAACCCAAACTTTTTCTGGTTACCAACCACACAGACCAAAAGAATCCAATCCAGCCTGGTTCGTATTAATTTCCATGCCCAGGTTTGAGTACAAGACACCAAAAAGAAACATTTTAGCAAATCCATCATGGAAACCATAGAATATTCTAAGAGGGGAAAAAAAAGAAAGAGAGAGAAAAGAGAAAATTGCACAAATATCCCCTGACGTTTGAAGAAATTAAAGAAACCTCCTTCCATGTTCACAGAGACTTCCCTTCCTTACAGATTAGGGATGTTTATGTTATCTTAAAGCTCAATTGTAGAGAATTATGTATCACGTATGAAATGGGCAAGATTCTTGTTTTTATATGCTGGATTTAGTCTGAGATGAAATTTACATTATACTATATGCTGTTTTAAATCCTTTATGGAGGCACTTCTAGTTAAAGATAAATATTTCTATCATTTTGTGGAAATCATAGTAGCCGTATAAAAACAAATGAGTGTAATGGAAATATGTGATCTGGGGCACCATAAAGAGAATTGAAAGTGGTCAAGTAACATGTTACCTGTAGTTATCAGAATAGCCACAATTGTCCAAAATGTCACGGTGGAAATAACAAATGCGGCCACTGATAATGCTCCGATATATATAGCAGTTACAAATGCAAAGAAAAGTGCCAAGAATCCTCCTGCTGCTGCCAATGACACAAGAAGTGCAATGACAATGGCATTTATCGTTGCAGCCAGAAAGAAAAGCGTAAAGACAAGCAACCCTGTCAAAGCAACAAGTGTGATTACTCCAACCTGTAGCAATATGGAAAAGGAAATCATATCAATCCATATGACATACAAAATGCTCCATCAAAAGATAAAGTTATCATACTAAATTTTATTGAAATAATGATAACAATGATCATACAGAAGATGAAAATCCATGCTCCACCTCAGAGCCTGAAGATTAGAGCAGAACTTTTCTTTTCTTCTTGAATAAGTGGAGGAGATAGTACACTATAACCATCATGATTACAAAAGGATAGGAATGGATGACATAAAAAATTATAATAAAAGATTCGCACCTGGTTGTTTTACAATGTCTAAGGCACTAAAATATAATTTTTCATGCTTGTAATACTTATGATTCTAGCATATGTAAGAATCCTATGGAAGCCATCTATAAGAATCCCTCTCATTGACCTACTAGTACCATAGATGTTTTAACTTTTCCAAACTATTTCTTGGCTCATCAATGAACAAAATTTTCTATTTACTGGAAGGTTTCAGACAAAAACACTTGAAATGAACATAAACTTTATTAATAAAGCTTCATTCCGGGATAATGCCATCAGTTTGTACTAATCATCTGAATAGAGCAAACCAAGGAAATAACGTGATAGATAACATATCGTCTTAGAGTCTCCTTCTCTTGTCCAATGTGCAGATAAGTATCAGTTTCCAGATAGAGTATATAAAACCACGTTTCTGATGCATGGCGCCATACAGTGAGTTCTTTATAGAATTTTACATCAAAACACTGCTTGGCTAGAAAGAACAAAGATATATAGACTGATTGGTAAAGTCCTTGCCCAAGCTCATTGAGGGGCTTCGAGGTCTGAAAATATGAGGGGTTGAGGTAAAAATAGAAACGTTTTCAAAGTAGCATGATTCATTAGTAAAAACACATGTATTAACTGAAATTAGGTAACCAAAGAAGTATTATGCAGGAGTATTAGAAAAGTTGTACTTGTTCTATAGGTATAAATATAGAGTAAAAAGGATGTTGTTTCTAGCTGCAAAGTGGCAAGAATAGAGATGCCCAAAAGATAGAATTGAAACATACCAGGAACTTCTTCATCATTTCAAGATTTACAGAAGTTCTATTTTCCAAGCAATATTTAGTAATATGTTAAAAAACCAGACTCAAAAACCTCGAAGAAAATCTAAAGATGCTTTAATAATCATAAGTTGAGATATGTAAGCTACACGTACGAATATCATGTGATTAGAAATCACGAATTCAAGGGGGGGAGCAGTAACTAGTCAATTCAAACCTAGAGAAAGTCATTCAATGTACAACCCGAAAGCTTATATTCAAATAGCAAAAGGATGATAGCATTAGTATAAACAAGATGGATCAACACATAGTGCAGAAACATCTTCTCTGGAAAAACAGACAAGGCAAGACAAAAATGATAAGATACTTTTAGATGATCTACAAATGAAACAAGATTTATATTCATATTTCAAAACGTCCGATCTAGAAGCCTGAAGAAAGGTGCACATGCATAGAGATCTTCAAGAGGCCTATTTGCTAGGGGCATCTTTCCTAAAGGGCAGACATCTCCATCAGCATCTAATGACTAAACTATAGGCTGCCAAATAAAGGCATAGGAAAATCAACAACAAGAGTTTCGGTTAAAACGTCCAACTAATAAGATATGCAAGTCTTAATGTAGAGAATACAAATAATAAATAGAGTGCGAAAAAGGAAGAAGAATAATCTAATTGCCAGGGTTATACAAATAGACTATAGTAGACTTTCAGGACTAATCAAATAAGGTAACTTCCGTCGATGAGCAATGAAAGAAATATCACAGTATGTTGAATCCTACGTGAATAATGTTGTTAAAGATATGATGAGAATTATACAAAACCAAACACTATAATTCTTTTGATTAATTTGTTGTTTGAACTTATCATCAAACATTATCTAAATCATTAGAATGGAGAACCCACTATTACTGCTTTCTTTGTATACGCACTGTTATGCCAACAAGAAATTAATACTGAATATCAAATTCGATATGGAAATCCAGAAGAGGCACTTAACAAAGATTATCAGCGTCCCTCACAGCAAACATACTACAAAAATATTAATACAGAAACTGGGGAAAAAGATATCAATTTTCAATTTTCCAGTCACGATAAAGTGCGAAAATTTCTAATTGCCATTTCACCGAGCACAAAAGCTACAAGAGTGTTAGAACAAGTCACATGCAATGAGAAAGAAACGTATACTCACAGAAATGACAAGGAGAGCTCGGAGAGGACTGCCTCTACGAGTCCAGAGAAGAACATCACGACCAGTGTTTCTAGAAGCTTCGGGAATGAGAGGAACGTTCTCGGAGACGGCGACTTTGATACGATGAATCAGAGGTCCACTGTTACCAGGTTCAGGGAACAAAATCGAAGCAATCAAACGGTTAAGAACTTGGTACAAGGTCTCCCTCCCTCTCCGGTGACCGTCTCTGCTATTCATGTAGTTCCGATCTTCTTCTCCGTTCGGCTTCTCTGTTTCCGTTTCGTACGATTCCGCCATTTTCAGTGTTTCCCTCAGATTCTAATCAGTCACACTGCAGTGAAGACTAATAGTTGGAATCTTTGTGAAGATTATAGAAGAAGATTAGCCGTGTTCACGGTTATGATTGCATCGGTTGAAATGTACCATATCATCCAATCCGATCCCGATCCACAACAACTTAGATTAGATGGATTATTTTAATTTTCATAATATTTTTTAATATCAAGAGTAAAACTAATACCATCTATTATTAATAAATGCAGAATTAATACAAAAATTAACAATAATTTATTATTAACAAATATAAAATAAAAAACAGTTATACAAAATAAAAAAAAAATAGTTATATACAGTTCGGTTTAGACAAAAAAATTAAAAACCGAACTGAATCAATTAAAAATTTTAATTTTTATGGTTTTTGGTTTTTTAGTTATTAATTTTTTCGGATCAGTTTAGCTGTTTGAAATGGATTAAATTGGTTTATGAACATATTACCGAAATGTAAGACATCACTGTGGGTCCCGCGCTTTAATTTTAGTATCCTAGACTAGATAGATTATTGTCTATTTATGAGGATGATTATAGATCAGCGACACGTCAGGGAGAAGACAGGACGTCGGCAAATGACGTGACAGCTTTACCGCCACGGGGGTTGATGATGTGGTTGCGTGGAGAGTTGTCAATCTTAAGCGCCCTTGCGAGCCGTTCGACTATGGTCAAAATTCAAGGTTACCACATATTACTTTTAATAAGAAAATGTAAGACTTAACAAAAATTAAAAATTTAAAAAAAAAATAACTAACAAAATTGAATTTACTTTTTAATCAAATCTAGAAACTTGGATAGCATTATGAGTTCGACTTGTTTTATAATTTCTCTTAGATCTTATAAAATTAAATTAATATCTAATGAATACTTGATTAAAAATTATCTTTTAGGTTTAACTTCGTTTGGCCCAGTTCTTCTTAATTTCATTCGTAGTTTTTCCTTTCTTTATTTTATTTTAAAAAGTTATATAATGAAAAAAAAAAAAAACAATATAAAGAAAACAAACTCGTTTATGGTTGAGTTAAGATATTATTTTAGACTGAGTCCACACCCCACCCGACCCGACTCTCCAATAGGTATAAAAGTATAACTAGTGAAAGTGCTTCCCTTTCTTAATCTTCCTAGTTCTTTCCTCTCAGCAACGCCGCCCGTTCACAGTGATCTCCCTCTTCCTATGCATTGTAAGTGTTTCTCTTTGCTTTTCAATTTCATAGCTTTCCACGAGCTAAGCCGTACCCATTTCTCAGACTTCCTTTATTTTTGTTTCTTTGGGTTTTTCCTTGTCATTTATGAGTCTATAGTTCTCTGAGGAGAAAAAGTCTCCTTTTTTTTTAGAAGGGCAATAATGAAGAAGCTTCTGGTTCTACTTGTAGACAATTTTATAGCTTTCCACGAG
Source organism: Bauhinia variegata (assembly GCA_022379115.2). Lineage (NCBI taxonomy): Eukaryota > Viridiplantae > Streptophyta > Magnoliopsida > Fabales > Fabaceae > Bauhinia > Bauhinia variegata. Next base: position 7,075,631 of record CM039438.1, on the reverse strand, counting down.
CTCATACTTGTAGACAATTTAATTGTTTTTCTTGCTTTTAAGTTCTGCGCTGGTTATTTCATTTAATTTTTGTATAGTCATGCATACTAAACCAAAAGGGAAATAATGAAGAAGTTTCTGGTTCTAAGCCTTGATGGGTAGTACATTTGTTAGTTGTTAGTTAATTGTTTGTCAGTTATAATGAATATTTGATTTATTTTCATCTCTTTGGTGCATTGCATGTTATTCTCTCATCTCCTATGGTTTGTCAGCTTTCATCTGGATTTTAGCAAATGATCCTTCTGATTCTAATTATGAGTTAAGCTGTAGTTCAGACACTAATCTATGAGAATATGATTGGTTGTTGTTCTGCTTGAGGCTTAATCATGTAAATTGCTTGGTTAAATTCTGCTCGACTGTTTATTTTGCCTTTTGACATGCATACATGATTAGAAAGAGCTTTTCCGGGTCGAGTTCTGTTGGGATTTCCTTGGTTCAAGGTTATTTTATACTAAGTGCTTATTGTTTCTTTTCATTAAAATATTCTAGTAAAGAGGAAAATGTCTGATTTTATGTGTCTAACATGGGTGATTAGTTTTTGGTTAGTCAACTTGTGTCTTAATCCTTAAATGTTGTGTGGTATATTATATTCTTTTTCCCATGTGCTGTTTACGCATTCTTGTTTTTTCATTTTTGTCTATATGCACACCCACATGTTTTATTTGTCCTCGTTTGAACAGGAGGATACAATCTTCTTTGTATCACTATGTTGCAACAATTAGGCATGCCAGAAGAAGCTGTTATGTTCATGGTAAACCATAGATTTGGCGATGTTTTGTGTTGCAAATGTGGGATTCCAGTGCAACCAAATGCTGCCAATATGTGTTTCAAGTGTTTGGGCTCAGAAATTGATATCATAGAAGGATTACTGAAGCGTCTAAACATAGTACACTGCCCCGAGTGCGACAAGTACTTGCAGCCTCCTAAAACTTGGTTGCAGCACAATTAGAATCAAATGGCCTGCTGAAATTTTGCATGAATGAACTAAGAAATGATCATGAAAGTAATCATGTAAAGTGTGTACATGCTGAATTCGTTTGGACTGAACCCCACTCCCAGAGGATAAAACTCAATGTCAAAATTCAGAAAGAGGTTTTGAGTAGAGCAATTCTGGAACAAGCTTACCTTGTTGAGTTTGTTCAACTAGATCATATGTGCGAATCTTGTTCAGGTTCAGGCTAACCCTGACCAGTGGATTGCTGCTGTGCAACTCTGGCAACATGTTTCTCATAGGTGTACTTTCTTTTATTTGGAGCAGCTAATTCTGAGGCATGGTGCTGCTGCCAGAGCTATAAGAATAAAGCAGATAGATCAAGGTATTGACTTCTTTTTCTCTAACCGAAGCTATGGTGTCAAATTTGTGGAATTTTTGGGAAAGGTTGCTCCTTTAAGGAACCGCCATGACAAGCAACTTGTTTCTCATGACCCTAAGAGCAATTACAAATATACTTTTTCTGTTGAAATCAGCCCCATTTGCCGCGAGGATTTAATTTGTCTGGCTCCTAGAGTTGCAGTTGGTTTGGGAAATTTTCGTCCTTTGGTGATTTGTACTAAAGTAACCAACAGCATTGCTTTACTTGATCCATTCACCCTGAGGCAATGTTTCTTGGATGCTGATCAGTAATGGAGAGTATCCTTCAAGTCTTTACTTACTAGTAGGTAGCTAGTGGAATATATTGTGCTAGATGTGGAAATTGTTTCTTCTGAAGTTAATGTTGGTGGTACAAAATTTGTTTTGGCAGATGCACAAGTGGCTCTTGTGTCAGATTTCGGAAAAAATGACACAATCTTTTCCATCAGGACTCATCTGGGCCACCTCTTAAATCCCGGTGATTATGCTATTGGTTATGATTTATATGGGGCTAACTTCAACGACATTGAATTAGATAACTTCAGAGGGCTTGTACTTCCTGATGCAATTTTGATAAAGAAGAGCTATGAAGAAAAGCGCCAGAGGAATCGTGGGAAGCCTCGTGGATGGAGCTTAAATCCCTTGACATGGAGATTGATGACAAGGGTAGACTTGATCAAGAGAAGATGAATTCAGAATATGAACAATTCTTGAAAGATTTGGAAGAAAACCCTGATCTGAGGTTCAACATGTCATTGAAATTCCGGCGAAAATTCAGACTTTTCCTGCGAGAATTCTGACTCCATGACTGTCTCTCTGTCTCTCTCTCTGTCTTCTCCGAGGGACCTCTCAGTCTGATACAGAGAAACGAGAATCTATATAGTTAACGGTTTTGGTCAAGTGTCCTCACTCCCCGCGGACCTCTTTGGCGGTCAACGAGTAATAAACGACGGGTCGTTTCTGATTGACAGACCCAAGAGAATTTTTATACACCAAACGACCATAATATGGAAAAACGCAAACTTATATATTGAAGACCAATCGTATATTCATCTCCTTACCCCTTTATCGTTATCGTATAATCCCAAACGTTCCCGTAACCAGAACCGAACATGACGGCAAACCCAATTCGATTCGGCGTCGTCGGCTGCGCTGAGATCGCTAGGAAAGTGGCTCGAGCCATAAGCTTAGCGCCCAACGCCACGCTCTACGCCATTGCTAGCCGTTCGGTAGAGAAGGTTCAGAAGTTCGCGGCTACAAATGGACTAGCCGAGAGCGTGAAGGTATATGGGAGCTATGATCAGCTGCTGGACGACCCAGGTGTGGATGCGGTGTACTTGCCCCTGCCCACCAGTGTTCACGTGCAATGGGCGGTCTTGGCGGCGCGTAAGAAGAAGCACGTGCTGTTGGAGAAACCAACGGCTCTTGATGTGGCGGAGCTTGATCAAATACTGGAAGCGTGTCAATCCAACGGTGTGCAGTTCATGGATGGAACTATGTGGTTGCATAATCCTAGGACTGCTAACATGAAACAATTGCTCTTTGATAAAGTTAATAGGAGTGTTGGACGAGTCAATTTTGTAAGTAAATTTAATTTATCTTCATAATTTTTCCTTCATTATCTTTTACTAATTTTTACAATCTTTCCTCTGATTTGTGTTATTATTACTTGCATTACAATTTTTTGAAATAAAAATTTTTATCTTCCACTTGATTGGCAACAAAAATTAAAAGAGAATATGTAAATGAATCACATGTGTGTATGTTTGGATTATTATTATTTTTTCTATTAAAAAAACTTTTGACAAAAGAAAAAATGTTTCTGTAATTTTTAATGTTTAAATTAATTTTTAAAGAAAAAGTGAGATAATCGGTAGAAGTTAAAAAAGCTGCCTATAATAGAAGTATGTATAATAAGATGCTTCTAAAAGAGTAGAAGCACGTTAATATGTCATAAAAAGAACACTTCTAGAAATTAATACTTTTAGTTTATGTTTTTACTTTTGAACTTCAGAAGTATTTTTAAAACATATAATTTAAAAATAATATTTTTAATTTCTTGATATTTTTTTTTTTTTAATGAAATAGTGACCGATTTTTGTTTCTGCTTTTTTTTTTTTTTTAAAGTATTATGCAAAATGAGTGTTGTATGATCTTTATAAAGCAAAAAGGTTTGCCATAAGTTTGTCAATAAAAGAACTAATGTGTATATCTCATTGATTATTAAGATCCACAGCACATCAACAATGGCAGCAACTCCTGAATTCCTAGAGAGCAACATAAGAGTAAAACCAGACTTGGATAGTCTTGGTGCCCTTGGTGATTTGGGCTGGTACTCCATCTCCGCCTCCTTATGGGCAAAGAACAACCAACTTCCGACCACCGTGGCCGCCCTTCCCGGCGTCACCCGGAATGCTGCCGGAGTCATCCTGTCATGCTCAGCCACTCTGCATTGGGACCAACCTCACCAGACACTGGCCATAATCCACTGCTCATTTCTTGCTCACACATCCATGGACCTATTCATAGGTGGCTCCAATGGGTCCCTCTATGTCAAGGACCTGGCAATCCCATACCAAGAGACTTGTGCCTCTTTTGACTTCACTTTTGGTGCAAAATTTGTGGACCTTCATATAGGTTGGAATGTGGAGCCTGAGAAAGTTGATGTGGCCACTGGGTTACCTCAAGAGACTCTAATGGTGCAAGAGTTTGCTAGGCTTGTTGAAAGTATTAGAGATTCATTGTCTGGCCCTTGTGCTAAGTGGCCTCAAATTAGCAGAAACACTCAATTGGTGGTTGATGCAGTGAAGAAATCCATTGATCTTGGCTGTAAACCAGTTAGTTTGTAGATATAGCAAATAGATTGTGGTTGAGTGATGCTAAAATTTTTCAAGTTATTAAATTTTATGTTCAAACCCAGAATCATATAGTAAAGGTAATTTGATATGTCATATGTGTATTTTCTCATTGAATAAAAGTTTCTTGCAGTGTATGTTGTTGATATTGCATCAATTGAAGGGATAGACAATCAATTAATGTTAATTAGTGAAATTAGTACTATGTGTTGCACTTTCCAAGTATTTGATTAAGATTATTGACTAAGTGTTGATACAATGATATATTTTAATATTATATTAATATAATATTATATATTCTTTTTAAGTCTTTTTAAACATTTTAGTTAGTTATATAACTAATTTTGTTAAATAATTATAATTAAATTAACTAATTATACAGTTATAAGTTTTTAACTATTATTACAACTAACAGTTATAATATCATAATTTTTAGCTTTGAGATGTTCTAAAGCTAAAATTTTTAAGTTTAAATTTTTGGACTCACTCTTATTCAAAGGAATTCTATTGGTTTTATTTTAATAAAAATTAATCTCATATTTAAAAAAATGTAAAAATTACTTGGATGTAAATAGGAAAAATTCTGCTTGAATTAATGTGCTAAATAATAATTCCAATGTAGACTTTTTTAAAATAATTTTTGGTTAAAATTAAAAAAGAAATTATGACTTTTAAAAAAGTTATGGACATAGAATTCTTTGTCAAATATAAATAAATTGAATTACAAATTAATATTTATATTCAATAAGTACATAAGCAATGAAAAATGCAAAAGGAGTTTCGTGCTAAAACTAATCATTACATAAGAAGTGTTTAAGTTTTTTTTTTTTTTATGGGATAAGAAGTGTTTAAATTTATTAACACATGAAGAAAGTTTGTCATAAATTAATTAATATAATAACGTTCGTTCTCTTATTAATTTTCTTTTAAAAATTACTTTTGGTAATTAAGTGTTAATTAACATATATTTCATTTTACCCAAAATTAGATAAAAACTTGCACTTGAAACTGCGAGGATCCTTCTTGCGGGAAGATGCTCGCGCCATTTTTCTATCAACGAACATAACTGGTACAACTAACATAACGGTCACCTCGACTCCCAAATCTCAAATTCGAAAACACATTTGAAATTTTCCACTCTGGAGTTCCTCTGCGAGTCTGGTAAATTAGAAGAGGCGCTTGACCTTATCAAATGTCCAAAGCTTATTCCCTCTTCCTCCATGCTTGCATCTCCAGGAAGTCCTCAGAAAAATGGCCAAAAGCTCTACTTGCACTTACTTCTCTCCAGAAACAGAGAAAGTCGGGGGCTTTCAATCAACCCCACCTTGAAAAGCCAAGAAATGGGAATTCTAGAAACGGGTATCCAGGAAATTTTGCCTTTCCGTTGGCCTTGAAAGGCCTGTGCAGATATGTCTGATGCGTTAGTCGGTAGAACAGTCCATGCCCAGATTATTAAGCATGATGAAGAAATAGATCAAGTGGCGATGAAAATACTCTTTCAGGATCCATGTGGTGTGTGGAATCTGTGGATGCTTTGATGAAGCACTTAAGGTGTTTGAGGTATTGCCTGAACGCAAATGTAGATTCTCGGAATACTTCAATTGTGGGCTTAGCAGGTCCAGATAAACGACTTGAGACATTTGATGCTTTTATGCACTTCTTAGTGGCAAGAAGTTACATGCACAGATTGTCAAGTCAAGGAAGAGAGCTGATGAAATACGATGCACAGATTGACAAGACATCATGGAATAAGAAGCAATATCACCTTTATTTCCTTGCTATCAGGTTCAAGTCATTCAGGACTTACTGATAAGTGGCAAACAAAAATTGATTCTAAATTGATTTGTTAATCTTCCTAAGTTTTTTTTTTAACTAAAGAAGCTAAGTAATAGTCTAAATTGACTCGAATGAGTTCAAAGGAAAAATACCATATGCTCCAGACTAAAACCAAGAGATAGAGAAAACACACTGAAAGCACAGTAATTACAGTAAACAAAAAGCAAGGTTTATATAACAAGCAGTACCTGAGCTCCAAAATTCTCCTCCCAGAGCACTTATACAATGAGAAACATAGAGGGTAAAACACCAAAGCAAGGAATACTACAAGAAAACTAAAGTAGAAAGGAAAAGAAAACCCAAAAATTATAATAATAATCAACCAGGCAGCCATGGCCCTTGCATGCATGTCTTACTGTAAAAAGATTAAACAAGAAAGGAGAAGAAGCACCAAAGCCATATCTGAGTCATATGGTCCCTTCAGAGTTTCAGTGTCAAATCTGGTGTGGAGTTGTCTAAGTCTACTTGTGGATTCACCTCTGTAAAAGTTAAATCTGAATTTCCAGTCACTATGAAATCCTGATGTGTATTACCTACCTCAGAAACTTGACGGAAACTACCGGGCCACAACAGTTCTGCTTCCTCATCCTCCAAGAACAAGGGCATGTTCAGATATCCTTGCTCAAATCTTGCATTGCTTTTAATCTCAGCAGGCCTTGAAAAACCTTGGTGCACCGAAGAATGTGCTTTTATCCCTAAGGACCCGAAAGAACCATGCAGAGGCAGAGATGCTAGACTGGCATATTTCTCAGAAAATAAACCCATACGCATAGCCCTCTTTGCTATTGATCTTTCTCTCTTGTGTGCATTCTGATGGCCACCAAGAGCCTGTGAGCTAAAGAATTTGCGCTGACAGTAGTTGCAAGAGAATACCCGTAGAACGGTTGCTGTTGTAGTTTGAGAGGCAGGTTCATTGCTACTCTCACTAGTGCTTGAGAATGAGAGTCTTGTCGAATCTCTTGGCCCTGACTCATTATTATTGAAGTTTAGAGTTAAATCAAGTGAAACAGCATCTGAATTTGGATCATTCCCCATTGGATTTGCAAGGTTGGAAGAGTTAGTCAAGGTCTCACTGCAAGGACCTGCAGTTGTTTCTAAGAAAGATATATTGGACGCGACCTGCCTGCAAACTTCAGGTTCATTTTCTGCAGTGGCCTCCACTTCCAGATCAAAATTTGGTATCATGACTTAGCTGTACTTATTTTGCAAGTCAATTTACAACATAGTGCAGTAATCAATTATCAGAACAATCATCTATTTCACAGCTTGCAAGGGGGGAAATATTTCGTTCTGCAATTAAGCAAGCACAAATATTCATCAGTTTAAATTTAGCAGGCATGAAAGCAATAAACCCTCCAACCAAACTCAATTTGAATCCAAGAAACAGATGTACAGGCTTCTAATCTGACATGAGAAAAAGAAGAGAACTGCTCTTTATAGTAAAATTCCATCAAAACCATAAAAAATTACAAAATATCCAGCATGTGGACAAAAACAAACAACCTGGGCTTCAGGTCTCTACCTTGCTAAAGATAGTTATCCATTCATTAGCTAATAGCTAGTCTTATGACCCAAGTGGCTTGATGATGGACTTAATTCAATGGTGAAAGAACATTCCTATTGACCATGTAATGGGTTGTTCTAATTCTCAAGACATAGGCTGAAGGAAGAACGGGTTCAACATGCTGATCAACAGTAGAAGCTATCTACTTATAAGTTATTACCAACAAATCCCCATAACCAAAAGACAAAATCATTTTTCAGCATAACTGCATAAGCAAGATTTCAGTGCCGTATAATTAATAACCTTCATCTAAAACCTCCTTTAGGATAGCAAGGAACAGGAAGCTCCTTCCTACCAGAAACCCCAGATGATACCACACATGTAAATATGCTTGTTCTGTGATCTACTCTTGCACTGGTATGTGAAAAACTGGAAATAGACCAATATGTTGTGTTTCAACCTTTTCTTTAGGACATGTTAATGATCCAGAATCAAAGTCCCGTCATTGTTTAGTCTAATTAATGACCTTGCCATATCTGATCTCAAATCAATCTATAATCCTTTTGTGGGGATCCTTTTTGATTAAATATTCCTAGGAAACCAACATAGGAGTCTGAACAGAAAATTTTTAAATGTAATACAGTTTCTTAACATTGCTTAGAAGAAAACCCAACTGTCAGTTGACTCTTATTTTATCGTTTTTCTAAGTATGGGGTAATACTGAGAGACAGAAAGAGATAAGAGTGGCCATTTCATCACAGATGACAAAGAAAAGAAATAATACTAACAAGGAGAAATAACATCTATATATGAACTAAAATAAAAATGACATGCAGATGCTTGTTATCTTCATCCATGTGAAATCTCTGACCAAATCTATCTGGACTTTTCATGAACAAAAACTCAATTTTATGACACAGAAAATCTTTCTGGGATAGTTCAAAGGCAAAAATACTTTAGAAGGCTTGGCGAGAGAAGCAGCGTTTGGTGATGGAGAAAATGAGGCAAAACTGGAGCATATATGATAGAACGTCGAAACCAAGAAAGACTAAAGACAAGGAAAACAATCAGGTAAAGTAAAAGAGTAATACATACCCTCTCAGGCCACAAGATTAATTGGTAGTGGCCAGCTTCGAGAATCAACTAAAAACTGCTTTGGAATCAGAGACATCTACTTCGAGTGTTGCTTTTCTTCGTGTGGCTGATTATCAGAAGACAAAACAGGTTATTGGATTTTCTGTTGCTTGAACACTAATAGATGGTGAGGTTAGAGCAGAGAGCTATTCTTTTAATATTTTGTTTTTTAACCCAGAAGAGAAAAAATAAAGGAAGAGAAAGGCAGGGAGACAGAGATGGTGGGGGCTGATTTTTAGCAAGAAGTTGTAAAAGAAAAGATTCAGAGAGTAAGTCTAGTTAAAATTAAAATCTAACGTAAATCTAAATTAGCATTGCTCATGTTTAATAGTGGGAAAGTAAAGGTAAGAAGGGAGTAGAGAGTTAGGGGACAGTTGTGGGACATCATAGAAATCAGAGTAAAAGGAGGAGTTGGGATAAAACTAACGAAACAACGATTATATGATCTTTTCAAAGTCTAAGGAGACACTTAACCTATTATTTGTAGAAATTCAGGCTTTTCCCAGAAAAAAACAACAGCTTACTCCACATACAAACTAGAGTTGAGTCACACTGTATAAAATGGGGATAAAAAATAGAAGCAAAAACAAGCAAACAGCGTAGTCATTATTCCCACCAAAGATTCTTTAGTCTCTCTCTCTCTCTCTCTCTCTCTCTTTTTCTCTCTCTCCCCACTTCAAAACTATTTCAGATAACTACACAATGCATGGGGTCAGTTTTGTTAGTTCCATATTTGGTTCCATCTATCACGTCCAGCTCCCAGATAACTAATCTCTTCATCCAATTACAACCCAAAACATATATTATTCATGCATACTATGCAATAACATTATTTGTTTCTCCTATTTTTTTAACAACCCCACTCAACATAAATAATAGAGTGCATCTCCTTCCCAACAAGCAATATTATATCATGAATTATTGTAGCTACTTTTTTTCCTTTGTCTTTCTTAGATTCTCCTTATATTCCCTCCGATTTTTCTCACTGGTTATTAATACTTCTTCATCTGTCAAGCTTAAAATGGCTTTTCTAACTGTTAAAAGTGACAACAGTTGAAGAAAGTTATCATTTTTTCTTTATTCAAGTAAAGCAAGGTTTAGGCAACTAATTATCATTAAACATAGGCTGGTGTACTCCATCTTTTTGGGTTTTTGTGCATTTAGTATTTACCCTTTTCCCAATGGCTTATTTAACAAGAAGCTCCATTCAAATGGTTTCTCAGGGGAATATCTTCAAACACCATGCGTGTCAAAGTAGGACTAGAACTAAAATCTTGAACTGTGTGATTCATTGTTCACCTATGAGAACAATAATCACAGCCATAAAACCTAGAACATAGGAAAACAAGGTAACACATGATAAAATTGTAAATAACCCATCAAGGGAAAGGGATTGGAGCCCTTACCATGGCCTTCATCATCATCAATCTCCATCATTAAGCTGATATTTTCATAGAAGAAGATAATGGGATGGTCCACTCTTCCACGAACAAAATCATGGAAGCATCATGGCCATAACTTGAATTTTTTTCTCTTTTACAAGTTGGAAGCACCCTTTTCTCTCCTTGATATTTATAGCGACACCAACGGACAACATATCATATTACTCATGAGCATGAGCAGAACCAGAGATGGGTCTCGCATATAATTTATGCTAAGCTACATGTTCACAATTTTTTTGGGGGAAAGCTAAAGCGATTATACCTGAGAGATAGGTATTTAACATAGATTTTGCCTTAATATGCTAAGAATCTAGCTGAGAGCCTCATTTCTCAGTCTTTCTCAGTTTCCCAAGTCACGTTTTGTTGAAAATAGAATACTAGGTTCGTCTTCCTAAGCCATTTTTTTTCACTCTTGTACCTATCCAAGTTATCAGGAAGACAACTCAACAAAGGATTGTCCTAATTCTTTATGGTTTACTAAGAATAAATGCAAAAAGATTTTATTTTGTCTTTGTGGGCTTACAATTTTTTTTAATAATGTAAAACTACATAAAAATTTTCTTATACAAATTTCTACGTTCTTCAAATTCCAAGAATTAATTTGATTTTTTTTTATTAACTTTTTTTTTCTTCTTACTAGAAAAACACTTATTATTAATAAGAGGAAAAATTTCTCCCATTAGGCTTGTTTAAGAAGTATATTTAACTGAATTATACATATTAATAAAATTATTAGTTTTCTTGATTTTTTTAAAAATACTACAACATCTTAATTTTACTCGTATTTAATATTATTTCTCATTAATGAACAACTAAAAAATAAATAATCAAGGTATTTATTAATAGTTGTGATGAAAAATAAAAATAAATGCTTCATAAGAATTTTAGAATGACTTATAATAAGAAGTATACCAACTTTTTAGAAAATAATAACAACCATAGGAGTATTTTTATTGTTTCATAAAAAAATTAGAAGTAAAAAAATATTCTTTTAACTTCTGTTTTAATATTTTAAAAGTATTTTTTAAATTAAAATTAAATTTTTCTTTTTTCTTTAGAACTCATCTACTTCCCCTTAACCTACTTTTTTCTTTCATTGTCTCCCCTTGTGATACCAACTTTAATTCTAATTTAGTATTTAGGATTTTGAGATTCTATCAGAACTTGTGAATCCAACACATTGGCTAAATATATTAACTGTGCAATAAAAAATTAGTAGAATGAGTTGCATTGATCACTTGAAAGCAAATGACTATTATTTTATCTTTTATGTGTTCATCAAAATCTGGATTAGGTTGAATAAATCTTTTCCCCCTAAATAAAATACTTGTTAGCAAATTGGTGATCAATTTCTTCAAGCCTGTCACTTCATAAGGTTCCACTTCTTTAAGTGGTAAAAAATATTTTCCCCAATGGTATCTTTCTGTGCATGACAGCAACCCTCCAATACATGTTTTTTTTTTATTATTATTAATAAAATAATATAAAAAATATTATAAATAAAATAAAATATAAAATTTTTAATATTAACTCAAACGTATAAAAAATAAATTTAATTTAAAATATTAAAATTTTATATTTAAAATTGAGTCATGTGCCAAATCATATATAATAAGAAATTAGATTAATGTAATCGATTGTAAATTGTTAAATTGCAATTATAAACAGATTTAATGACCAACAATCATATAACATATTTAATTTAAGCATTGAAGTTTAAGCATCACCAACTCAATTCCTATTTGATATTTGCTACTTGCAGCATCCAGCAGACTCAGTCTGCATCACCAAGCCATCATCCTCCAGCTTTACATAGGCAATATAATTTTTTTTTCTATTGGTATGTATCAAGAATAATTTTTAATTAATAATTAATTTTTTTTCAAAATACATAAATTACAAAAAAAAAAAAAAAGAAGAGGCAAATCAAGATTATACTTGAGTGTAAATATTTAAAGCACCAGACATACATTACTCAAAGTTGAAAATAAACCTAGAACAACATCATGGAAAAAGAATATACAGAGAAGCACACTTGCCTAATGGGCTGACGAGGCAGGGCTCTTTGTGAAGAATATATATCTAATATTCTGAACACTATTTTAATGGGGCATTAGAAGCTTGAGCACATATTCAAAGGGGATTAGTCTTTTAACACCCAATATGATAAAGTAGCATAGGATAGGATAATGAAATAAGATAAATCTTATTTTGTTGTGTCATTAATATAATTATTGATATAATAAATTAAAAATTATTAAATAAATAAGTGTTATACAACTCTTATTATTTAATAGTCTATAGTTCACAACATTAATAATATATACTAATAATAAAAAAAATGATTATACTAAATCCAAATTTAGACATATGCTCCTCAAATCAAAGCAATTTTCTATGGACTTTTTAAACTTCCCAACCCCTAGGCTGGAGACATACCTACTAATTAGGCCATTAAGGCCTAAGAGCATGTCAGTCCAAAGCATATTAGTGATTTTGTCAACTAGATCAAAGTGTGATCAAGAAAAATGATTAAAAAAAGCCATGACGAATGTGGTTTCGACACATCATCGTACCACGTTTAGTGGGTATTCATTGTCCAATCCAAATATGTCTCAGAATGGAACAGTACTTTTCTCAGGGGACAAACAGAAAATCAGAAAAGAAAGAGTCGAACCCAGTTTTCTTTTGCTCGATCACAGAAATGGCACGTGACCAAGTGGCACACTTTTATTTTGGTCATGGCAGGAAGAGACGGGTCCACGTTTCCGCCACTTACAAATAGCTTATTTGGAAATAATAATAATTTTTTAGATATTAAATAAAATTATTATCTTAATTATAATTTTATTTAACTGTTTTTATTATAAATTAAATTTTCTATTTCATACAGCATCACATATAATGATTTATTATAATAAATTAATTGAAAAAATTGAGAAATAAAATAACAATTGTATTAATTTATATTTTTTAACTAATAATAAAAAGTAAAACAAAAAAAATAGGACAATAAATATTAATTTCATTACCACGTTTGACTAGTCATTTTAAATGGTCTAATTCTTATGGAGTTTATTTATTTCATATAATATTTATTATTTTATACAATTAAATAATTATTCACCCCAATCGTGTAAGATTATATGGTTCCTAATTTATTTTTTAATTTTAAAACAATTAGAACATATATAAATAGACCATAAATAACTAATGACATTAAAATATGGTTCACTAATAAATTAAGCAACATATTTTTAAAATTGCTTATACATTATGTATTAACATGAAACTTACGAGTTACATTCCAATAATACGACTTAGTAATTTTAAAAGTACTTAACTTAAGCAACTCTGCATGCAACCTGAATGAAGATAGCTCATACCTTCTATGCATAATATAATCCTATATTCGTTATGCAAAATTAATCTTAATTTGGGATAAAAATAATAAATTTTAAAAAAAATTAATAAATAAAATTTCAAAGTTTAAAACCTGGAAACAAACTATATCATTGAACCAACATTTTATTAGTCCTAAGATATACATTATAATAGGTCTGTAGTGATGATTAGAATTTTTATTGAAATATTTAAAAGCAAATTCTTCCACTTTACATGGTTGGTGATTCTTTATAAATTCTCATGCTTCCTCTACTTTTGATTTGTTTAGCAGAGGCATTTAGGTAGTGCTATTAGTGAGAGCCCACCAGAAACCAATAGGATTACTTGATAAGCATTAATTAACTTAAAGTAATATAATGCATTTTGCTATTCAACTTACCCTCAACACACTTTATCTTCATTTTTCAATCAATTGGGAAAGCTTGTAATGTAGGTTTTTCAACACTCAGATGGCCATTTCTTTCACAACCCTCAAATTTCTTTTCACACCACTAACCCCCCTTCCACACTGCATGGCACTTCAACCCCCACCTTTGCAGCCTCTCTCAAGTTCATCAATGGCGGAGCTTCTTCAAAACCAAGGGGGTCATAGCCCTCCCAAAAAAAAAAATTTGAAAAAAGTATAAAAAAAAAAGAAAAAAAGTATCTAAATGAAATATTCTTTAACAATGTTAATTAATTGAATTTAAATGTATATTTTCAAAACAAAAGGGAGGTAAGTGTAAAATAAAATAATATAACAAAGGAAGTTAGTGTAATTTACTTTTTTATTAAATTTTTAATGGAAGTTAGAATTTTGAAAATGATGTGTAGCTAATTGCACGTTAGGGATAAAATACACATTACGGGTGTTTTTTTTTTTTTTTCTAAAAAAAATTGATCTATATATTAAATGGATGGTTAAGATTTCTTTTCTTTTTTTTTTTGCCATAAAATAAACGGTTAAGATTTTGGATTCTATATTTGGATTTTTGGAGGCTGCAAAATATGATCAATTCTTTTTACACATATATTTTTTTAATCCTACATTTTATCTATTTCAGAATTTTAATTTTTAGAGCGTAAATTATATTTTAAAATTTAAAATTTGGAAACATATCAAATTTATATTTAAAAATCTTAAGATGTATTAAAAGAATTGACTCAAAATATTTACTTTTTAAAGTTGCGGACAAATAAATGGGCTCGCGTGAGCCCATTGCTAGACTTATCTCAGCCTGTCAGAGACTTCCGAAGCATAAGAAGCCCAAAAGGCTATGGCCCAATTGGTATTTTTTTTTTTCAAGAGAACATCTCAATATATTTATATATATATTTGGTAGAGAAAAGTTTATAAGTTCATTAAGCAACTAATGCAAGGTCTTTATATAGACAACGCCACTCAAGCTTAATTTTATTTATTTATTTATTTTTTTACTAATTTCACTATTTGACAAATTTTTCTCAATGGACATTTTCATCTCCTCTACTCCCAACCCTATTTCTAACAATACCTGCCTTCCTTTTAAAGTAGCTTTTGGAAAAGTTTCCTGAAAAATATAACCAGCCTTTTTGAAAGGGACCTGGATGATTTGCAGTCATCCTTCTCTGCAGTCACCTGTAGTCAAGTAATTCTTAGCCACTAGATAAATCTAACAATTGAAATTACGACACGTCATCAAGCTAAGTGAATCATAAAAATGTCAGTGACACAAAATTTGCCGCGTCGTCATTCTTGTTTCCTTCTTCGGGGACACTTCTTTGAATACAAAGGCTACTAGGGAAGAAAACCATCGCAAAGAGCAGACCCTAGTAGAGAGAACACCGGCAAAAAGGTTGAAGAAGTGAAAATCAGGCTGAGTCAACTTCTCGAACCGGCCTCGCCTTTCGTTCACTCCAACGTTTGACTGCTGAACGCACTAGCAGAATATGCAGAATGTATTTCCCATCTCTTTCTTTCTTTCTGGCTTGCTGATGATGATTCTGGGTTTCTTTCAGTGTCAACGAAAATGCAAATGAGATGGAAACAAAAATGACGACACGAAAAATTTTGTGTCGCTAGCGTTTTTATGATTCACTTAGCTTGATGACGTGTCGCAATTTTAATTGTTGGATTTATCTAGTGGCTAGGAATTATTTGACTATATGTGACTGTAGAGAAGGATGATTGCAGATCATCAAGGTCCGAGTTCCAAAAAAAAAAGAAAAAGAAACACTCAGAAAAAACAAAAGAAAATTGTGTTAGTGATTACTAAAGTCACTTCCTGAATAGAGAATAGCTGTGTTTTGGCTGTGATTTTTTAAAGAGAACACAAAAGATCCATGACTAAAAGTGGAAAGCGTGTTAAGCACTCTCCAGTTCTAAAGAAACCTAGAAAAAGGTGAAGGAAAAAAAAAGCATCAACTATCATCATAAATTTCCAGTGGAGTAATTTGGCTAAAAAGTACTTTCCTTTTTTTCTATTATTCACCTAAAATATCGTTAAAAAATTGTACGAAATTAAATTTTATTTGAAACAAAAATAATAAATAATAAATCTCCATCACTCTAAAATTTCCTATATAATTAGATTTATTTTTAAAATTCAAAAATTGGTCAAATAAAAAAATCACAAATTGGAATCCTCCAAAAAAAATGTTAAAATTAATAGTTGACAAATTGATATATTTTATTTCATATCTTGTCACATATTTTGTTATAGAAAATTTTAGTTGGTCAATTTATTTAAATATAATCAAATAATTAATCAAAATTTAAAGTTTATTATCTTCACTAATAGACGTTTTAAGACAAAATACAAAGAGAGTAGATTCTCTACTGATTAATTGACTACAGTTAAAAGAGAAAAGGAAATAAAACGAGGCTTTCTCTCTAATTTTTCTTCGTTTACTCAAGTGAAGTCAATCTATATTAAAAAATATATATTTATATAAAATAAAATAAAAATAGGCAAAAAATATTCTTTCACATTTCACGGAGCATACTTGAGAAAGGTGCGAATTGACTCGTTGATGGACGATGCATAGCTACACTAACCGATCATAGGCGCGATTTTCGGCAGATAAGTGGGGCTTATTTGGTAAATGAGTAATGTAGAAGTCCTTCCCAGCAAAAAAAAAAAAAAATCTCATTTCTCACCAATACTTGTGATTGTATATTTTGATAGCCAGCTGCATATCACTTCCCTAGGGGGATTTGATACTTATTTTTCTAATAAGGATATGCTAGCCAATTTACTTTTCAAAAGAATTATACTTGGACTAAATATAAAATCAGTCAATTTTTCTTGAATTTTAAATATTAACCAAAAAAATTAATGATATAGTTAAAAAATATATTATTATTTTGAAATAATTTTGAGTCTAGCTATTAATCTAAAATAATGAGACAAACCTTTTACATTTTAAAGAGTATTGCTATTTTTTTTTAGCTAAGTATTTTTTACACTTTTATGTGTGAGACCGGTTAAAATTTGAACTAATGAGTTTTGCTATAATAAATAGCATGACTTAATAAAATTGGTATAAAATTATTTTAATTTAACTAAAAATTTTGGTTAGAGTCTTTGTAGTTTTGTGGGAATGAATTTATTTATTTATTCCTAAATAAGTCTCACACTAAAAGTGTGTAAGGAAATATTATGCAAGCCAAATGATATATATATATAATGGTCAACATAGATATTATTATTATTTAAAATAGAAATGACTTATTTTGGCTATATATATATATATATATATATATATATATATATATATATATAATGGTCAACGTAGATATTATTATTATTATTTAAAATAGAAATTACTTATTTTGGCTATATATATATATATAACTGCCAAAAAGCAAAACGCGTTTTGCCTTTTAAGTCATCATAGTCATTTTATTGCTTTCGGCATACGTTCATTGAAAGGAAGAAAAAGGTTTCTAGTGATGAGTATGTTATTGCGCTAAAATCGTAAGAGTTGACCCAGTGGTAAACGGTTTTGAGAGAGCAGTTATTATTATTAGGGTTGATTGAGGGAGTAATTATTACTATAGCAATTCCTTTTGGTGTTTTTAATAAATTTTTAAAATGTCACTTTAATTTTTAATATCATTTTAATTCTTAAATAATTAATTTATACTAATAAATATTAATTTTAATGACAAGAAGTAAAGTATACTTAAATATATAATTTAAATTTAAATTTATATATACGAAGAAAAATTTTGACAAGTTATAAAAATAATTAATTTATTTTCAAAATCAATCGGTTTAACACAGGGTTGGAAAAAATAAAGTAAATTATGGAATAAATAATCACATATGTTAAGGTAAGAATACTTATTCTTGTCAATTTTTTTTCACAAATTTATTATTAATTTTTTAATTTATAATTAATTTAATTCGAACTAATTAAAAAATTCAAATAAAAAAAAAACTCTCCAAATTTTTTTTTTACATACATATATACTTAAATTTAGATTAATATATTTAAATGACTTTTACTTTTTTATTATTAAATGAGTAATTATGTTTAAAATGAAATAAATATTTTTTATATTTTCTTTTCACTATGAAAACAGGAATACGATGGAATGGAATCACCATTTCAATATCAAACAAGTCATAACTTCCACTATGGTAAGAAATCTCGAATTCAATATTATTTTTGACCCAAGCTATGGATTGATTTTTCTCTCCCAAAATAATATTAACAATACATAGGGTGTGATCAATAAGCAAAATTAAGTTAACTTTATTTTTTTTTTATTATTGTTAAGTAAATAAAATTGAAATATGTTTGCTTGTGGAAACATTAAAAATCATCATAACATATAACACTTAATTTAAACCTTGACCAAATTTATTAGTATCATTAAATGAAATAGGTTAATACAATGAAACAAAATAGTAGTATGTTTTTCTTTAAAAAGAAAAATAGTATTTTTAATACATTGAGTAATGCAACTTTCTCAACCAGCTTTGGGAAGGGATCAAATTGTTATCTTATACAATATTAACAGATTTTAATCTTTTAGCAAAAGAGTTTTTAAAAAAAATCATCCCCTTAAAAATATCACAGTTTCTTAAAATAAATTAAATAAAGATTTTAAGTTTAAATTCTAAAATAAAAATTATATTAAAACTTGAGAGAATTCTATTGCTTCGGTTATACATAACTCAAATTTTTATCATTACTATTATTAATCATCATTATATATTTATGATACATTTAATTACTATATTTAATTTGAATACAAAATTACAAGTACTGAAAATGACTTTATAATAAAATATTCATTTATTTTTATGAGAATATTTTTCCATTTCTTTTTATAATGAATATTTATCTATTTCTTTGATCCAGAATATTTTTTCTATTTCTAAATCTAGAAACATATATCTCATTTTAAGGTCATATTATGATAAAAATATCTTTCTTCTTTAACAAACTTAAAATAATCTTAACTTAAAAAGTAGATTTCATATATTTCTTTTTATTTAAAATTTAACTTAATATATACCTTTCAAATAATCACTACAATATTTTTAAGAATAAAATTTATGCAATCTAATTTGACTCCCCTTTTTCCCTAATGCTGAATGTATTTTGAAATAATAAAAAAAAAATCCGAATCATTGCAAATTTGGTTCCAAAAGTGAAGATTTTTTTTTTTTTGATAAAAAAAGGAAGAATCTTCCTGATTAGAGAATCATGAGATTAGGCATTGAGCTGTCTTCTATAATCTCTTCTTTGTAATATCTTTTTTATTTATTTATGGTAAATTGTTTTTTATTATCGTGGTGGTCTCTTGTCACCTAAAGGCTAAAGAAAATATTGGCTTAATTTGATTTTTTTTATTGCCTTTAAAGGAAATAAAAATATCTTATGCCTAGTTGGCAGTGGACCCCATTGACCGTAATCTCTGTTTTCAGAGAGACGTGGGACCCACCTCCATGTGCGTTACGCTTATTCTTGCCCTTAACTTCATCACTCTGCTCAATGCTGCAATTACCGCCTTTCTCACTCCCTCTCTTCCTCTTTCCCTCTCCCTTTCCCCTTCTTCATTCCCTTTTTCTGTTTCTTTCTCTGTCTCTGTTGTAGAGGACGAAAGATGAAGAAGAAAACTAAAACCCATCTGGGTTTTGAGCTTTTAGCCATTTTCCTTGCTGGGTTCTCCTCAAATTTCCTCCGCGTTGAGTCTCAAAGCCAAGATGCTGATGTAATGCTTGCTCTCAAGAAGAGCCTCAACGTTCCGGAGTCTCTGTGGTCTGGTTCGGACCCCTGCAACTGGAAAAAAACCGTTGCTTGCTCCAAGGAGGGAAGAATTACGCGGATCCAACTCGGCAGAAAAGGCCTTCAAGGTACGCTTCCACCGAATCTCCGGAATCTTACCGAGTTGCAGATTTTTGAGCTCCAATATAATAACATTTCGGGTGCTCTTCCCAGCTTAAGTGGGTTAAATAAATTACAAAGTATTTTGGTTGATGACAATCAATTTGAATCTATCCCTAGCGACTTCTTCACTGGAATGACTTTGCTTGAGACCGTGGATATTGACAACAACCCGTTTTCGGCTTGGGAAATACCTGTGAGTCTCAAAGACGCTACGCAACTTCGGAGCTTTTCAGCGAATAGTGCGAATATTAAAGGAAAAATACCAGATTTTTTTAACGCGGACGTCTTTTCTAGTCTGACAAGTTTGCATTTGGCTGGCAATGACCTTGAGGGTGGGTTGCCTGCCAGCTTTGCTGGGACGCAAATTCAGTCCTTGTGGCTTAATGGGCAAAAGAGTAAGCTTTCTGGACGCATAGATGTTATACAGAACATGACTTATTTACAAGAGCTTTGGTTAAACTTGAATGGTTTTACGGGTCCATTACCAGACTTTTCGGGTTTGAAAGATTTGCAGAGATTGAATTTGAGGGATAATTCGCTTACGGGTCCTGTTCCAGCGTCATTGCTGAGTCTTCCATCACTGCTAGTCGTAAATTTCACTAATAACATGCTTCAAGGGTCAGTGCCGGTGTTTAAACCTGGGGTTGCTGTGGATATGAATAAGGATTCGAATAGCTTTTGCTTACCAAACCCTGGGAATTGTGATCCACGGGTTAATTCTCTGCTTTCTGTTGCTCAGTTAATGGACTATCCTCTAACGTTTGCCCATAGTTGGAAGGGGAATGATCCATGTCAGGATTGGATTGGAATTGCATGTCCTAATGGGAACATAAGTGTTGTCAATTTCCAGAAGATGGGGCTCACCGGTGAAATATCTCCTGCTTTTGCTTCACTTTCATCGCTGCAAAAACTTCTTCTTGCTGATAACAATCTCACTGGTACCATTCCAGAGAGCCTTACCAGTTTGCCTCGGCTTACTGAATTCAATGTTGCAAACAATCAGCTTTATGGAAAAATCCCAAATTTTAGGAGTAATGTAAATTTGATCACAACTGGTAACAAAGATATAGGGAAGGATAGAAGCAGTTCTCCCCCTAGTAGTGGGACACCTCCCTCTGATGCTGGGGGAAGTTCTGGAACTGGTGGCAGAAGAGCTCATGTAGGAGTAATTGTGCCTGCTGTGATTGGGACCGTCTTGGTGCTTTGCTTGATTGGTTTCGTAGCTTTCTGCTGGTTTAGAATGAAACGAAAGAAGTTAAGCAGGGTGCAGAGCCCGAATGCACTCGTTGTTCACCCCCGTCATTCTGGGTCAGATAATGAAAGCATGAAGATAACAGTTGCTGGTTCAAGTGTCAGTGTTGGTGCAGTTAGTGAAGCACAAACTGTACCCAGTAGTGAGGCAGGAGACGTCCAAATGGTTGAAGCAGGAAACATGGTCATTTCTATACAAGTTCTGAGGACTGTAACTGACAATTTCAGTGAGGAAAATATATTAGGAAAGGGGGGTTTTGGAACAGTTTATAAAGGTGAACTACATGATGGCACAAAAATTGCAGTGAAAAGAATGGAGTCTGGGGCAATAAGTGGCAAGGGTGCAGAAGAATTTAAGTCTGAAATTGCTGTTTTAACAAAGGTCCGACACCGGCATCTTGTTTCTCTTCTTGGTTACTGTTTGGATGGAAATGAAAAGCTTCTTGTGTATGAGTACATGCCTCAGGGAACTCTTAGTAAGCATCTCTTTAACTGGCCAGAAGAAGGACTGAAGCCGCTAGAGTGGAATAGAAGGTTGACCATCGCCTTAGATGTGGCAAGGGCTGTTGAGTACCTTCATGGCTTGGCTCATCAAAGCTTTATACATAGAGACTTAAAGCCTTCAAACATTCTTCTTGGAGATGATATGAGGGCAAAGGTTGCTGATTTTGGTCTTGTGCGGCTTGCTCCAGAAGGAAAAGCATCAATAGAAACGAGAATTGCTGGAACTTTTGGATATTTGGCACCAGAATATGCAGGTTTTTATTTTTATCTTTCTTCTCCTAGCAATATTTTTGAGCTAGATAATTTGTGAATTATTATCCCAAAGAAGCAAATAGAGAACTAGAGATTATTTCATCAACACATTTAGTCAATTTAATTTGGATTTTGGCTATATTGGTCAAGTCATGGCTAAATATCTGGAGGTGAAGTATAGTATAAAACCTAGTCTGTTCAACATATTGTAGCAAGCTTGCATGCAAAATACTTTAAAGCAACTGTAGACATTTATCTCATTGTAGGAAGATAACAAAACTTTCTTTTTATTTTTAAATTGTGTAAATAACTTTCTGTCAAGATTAGGCCAATTCTGTGATAAAGAGACAGGTTGGAGCTGTTCCTTTTGCCATTATAAGGAGTCCTGGCAGTTTAAAATATGTGATTTTGTTCACTGATTTGAAAGAGATGCGTAAGATGTTGTATTACAAAATCATCCTGTTACTAGAAATTCAAGAATATGATCTAGAGCATCGAAGTTTATGTTACCTAATGTTGTTCTTCCTATTTTTAATCAGGTTTGTGTAACGTCTTTCTTGCATGTTCATCGATGGTTGCTTAAAATTCTCTAACTCTGTTTTGCTTCTTATGGAATTGCAGTTACCGGTCGGGTGACAACCAAAGTTGATTTATACAGTTTTGGGGTAATATTGATGGAACTGATAACGGGAAGGAAAGCACTAGACGAGACCCAACCTGAGGACAGCATGCACCTTGTAACATGGTTCCGCAGAATGTACATAAACAAGGACACATTCAAAAAGGCCATTGACCCCACAATTGAGCTCAATGAGGACAGCCTTGCAAGTATCCTCACTGTAGCAGAGTTAGCTGGCCACTGCTGCGCAAGGGAGCCCTATCAAAGACCAGACATGGGTCATGCTGTTAACGTGCTTTCTTCTCTTGTAGAGCTATGGAAACCATCTGATCAGAACTCTGAAGACATATATGGCATTGACCTTGACATGTCTTTACCTCAAGCACTTAAGAAGTGGCAGGCTTTTGAAGATGGAAGCCAATCGGAGTCTTCATCTTCTTCCCTTCTTCCTAGCCGGGACAACACACAGACAAGCATACCGCCACACCCATATGGTCTTGCCAACAGTTTCTCATCAGCCGACGCCAGGTGATCTTGCTTGGTTGTAAATAGTTCTGATGGTGGTTCTCTATGTTCATTCTCTTTGCATTTTCTTACTGGCTTTTCTCATTGAACTTGTTTATTAGTTTTCATGGTGTAGTCTCTACAGTTAGTCTTATACTTATCTTGGGCAGTTATGTAAGGAGTTTTGCAGATAAACTGAGATAGAGTTCTCAGCTAAGGATTTATCTTTCATGTCAGATTCATGTTTCTTCCTTCTATTGGTATTTTTATATGCACATAAAAATGTCTCAGTTTGACTTGTTCTTTTATTTGCCACATCAATCTCAAGTGGACTGTCTGAGAAGAAGAGTCTACATCATTACTATTTCATGGCATTAGTACATTCAATGTAGTTACTCACGTAGCTTGATCTGAGGCATTAGATGCATTGGATCATGCAGAATCTGCGTCAATGCACAATCCAATTTTTTTATAGCATGTCCCAAAACTGGTTTTTAAACAAGAACAACCTATAAATATCGTATCTGGATGGTCTACTAATTAAATGTTGGTATTTTTAATCTTCCTATATATAATATAAAATAAGTAAGATACCTTTGGAAAGGTTTCCCATGGCGTTTTGTGTTTCCAATTGATAGAATTTAGAGGTGTAAAGTTTGGAGGTTTGAATATCTCCAACTCATTTCATGCGCAACTATCAGGGATATTTTACATCAGTTTATCTTGCTGCTTCTCTATGTTCATTCTCTTTGCTTTTTCTTGCTGGCTTTTCTCAATAAACTTGTTTGTTAGTTTTCGTGGAGTAGTCGTCTTATACTTTGTTAGCATAATGTATAATTACCTTATGAAATTTTGATGTAATGGGATTTCGAATATCAATGAGAAATATTTTTAGATTTCATAAATAAAATAAATTGACTTATTTAAAAAAGAAAAAAGAAAAAAAGAGAGAGTTAATTTGACCAAAGTTGAATTGATTAGCAAATCATTTCCAAAATTAAAATCATTCAAGATCAAAATTTATTAAGCCAATCATGTGGTTAATATGTTATCCTATAAAAATTATTGTGATAGAGTTATTTCTGAAAAGCATCAATCAAGGATATCTATTTTTAGCACAATCAAGAGGTGTCAAAGCTATTCACTCAGAATTCGAATCAAATAGTTTGATATACAAGAGTCTACACCTGATAGAATATAATTGAGATACAAGAATGTGATTCATGCATCACTGATTGAAGACAATTTGAAGAATCATCATGAAGGCACCAGCAGCTAGTCGATTGAAGAAACATATAAATAGAGAAGCTTTCAAACGTGGATTACACACAATTGAGTTTATACTCCTAGCATTCAGATCAACTTCAACACTCTTTATTTAAGTTTATTGTTTTTGAGTGTATTTGGGATTACTTGAGAATATCTATGGTAAAGAACAACCAATACCATTCAAGCTTGTGCTCAAACCGTTGTAAACCTTTATAACCAAGGCAGTTGGATAGGTTTTTGGTTTGCCTTGGAACCAAGGGAACTTGGCTTGCTTGGATTAAGAAGTCAAGGTTGTTAGGTCCAGTGAAAAGGTTCTTTGGTTGGTCTGCAAAACTAAAGAGGAGACTCTTGTAAAGGTTAATTGGTTGTCCTAGAAACTAATATTAGATTTTAGTGGAACCCTTTTATGAAATGTGAGGAAGTGAACATAAATTGTTATTTGGCCCAATCACTGTAACTCTGCATGTCCAGCTATTTTTTCTATCTCTTTTTACTGAGAGCATTTACTTTTTTATTCTAGCTATTACACTTACACACTAAGCTATTCAATAAAGTTGTTGATTTAAGCTCTTCTATATAGTTCTAAGAAACTGCCTAGGTTAACAGCTTTTTAAAAGAGCTTTTGATAACTAAATTACATTTTTTAAAGACATTTCTTATATATATATATATAGATTCGAACCTCAATTAACATACTTAAACAACTTTGACTCCTTACCACTGAAATCGACGCCTGTTAATCATGCTACAACAATTTGATTGTAATTGTTCTTGACATCTTGTTCACCTAAAGGTGGTGTTTGGTATAGGAAACTTTTCATTCCCAACTAAGCCACATTTCTGGGAATGTTATTTTTGAGAACTTAGAAGATATGTTTGATTACCACTCAACTTCAATATCACACTGCAGCATTCCTAACAGTTTCATTTCTATGTTTGGTTCCAAATCCATAGGAATAGAATCAACTTTTCCAAAACCTTAATTGAAATAAAAATAAATAAATAAAATTGCACAATACAACCTACAACTAATTGATAATCCATGGAGCAAAAGGAAAAAGTGAAAAATATATCATTTTAAAAAAAGTGTCAATATATATGTTTTTAGCTTTGAGACTGCTTGGCTTTGATCAACTTCCAAAAATGGAATCACCTAAACTTCCTTATAACCAAAAAATAATTATTTAAAAGATACATATTCTTATCATAAATATATTAAACTATTTTTTTAATATTAACCACTGATGTTTATGAAACACGTTCTTATTAAGTTTTTCAACTTTCAACTAATTCAATTCGAGTTGAATAGGACTACAACGACGATAAATCTCTATTTACTTAATTTTAACACAATTACATTTTAAGGCTCAAATTTAAAACTTTTGATTAAGTTAAAATAAATCGTGCCAATTAATTTATATGTTTAATGGTAATATGTTGAACCATTTGTTATTCCTGTGAGGAGACAGAAAACATAAAGAAAATTCTCATCAAGATAACATAATTATGTTGATGTATTCAAATAAAGAGACAAAATATTAGAAAAAGCTTTAATATCTCCAAATAAAAAAATGCAAAAACATTAATTTACAGGCCCTTGCAACAAAAGTGATATCTGATATGTGGGAAGTGGAACAAGTGGGAGAAGTCATTTTAATTGAACTACCAATCTGGACCACTTCTGTGCTTATGCAGCCTACTTGTGCAGTTTCCTGGAGACTGGACAAACACGGTATTAATTTAAGAAACCAATACATTATAAATCAAACATGCAACTCTAAATATTAGATTCAAATTCACAATTCTTCTAAGCAATCTGCATTAACTGTAAGTTTTTGTTGAAATCTGTTACATATTTTAGCATAAATTATAATGAATTCATCTTTTTTCACCCTAACTTTTAAATTATTGAAAAAAAAAAAAATTTGATTTTTCATTTACAAGAAATTAGACTAATATATTATTCAATTATTTTTATATATTTAATTTGTAAATTTTGAATTGTAACTTTTTTTATGTGATTTTTTGGATGGTAAACTTTTCATGCACCTTTTCTTCTTTCAAGATTTGCGACAAAGGTATCTATAATGTGTGCTATTGTTTCTTACTAAAGTAATGGTTGCAAATTGCAATTCTGCCTCACATTTGGACTTGGAGCAAATAAGGTGAAAAAAAAAAAGAAAAGAAAAGAAAACTAATGTATTGTTGGATCTTACCTAAAGTTATATTGTTGAAATGTAAAGTTGCTCCTAATTAAAATAAATGACGTTAGATGGCGAGACCTTTTATATGCAACTCTCTTGAGTTACACGTTGGAGATAATCTAAAGAAAACTAATCCCAATACCACTGCATTGCTAGGGTTTACAAGATTGATTTTAAAATAACATTGTTATTTCATTATTTTATATTTTTTTATTAATCATGAGTAATATAGCAATATATATATATATATATATATATATATATATATATATATATATATGACACTATTTAAAACAATTGATTTAATCCCATGTTTATAATATAAATCCTTTAATCTTTCTCATGAGATATATTTAATTAAATTATACATTAAAAAAATAATTAGTCTTATTGATTCTTTACAAATTTTACAACATTCTAATTTTATTCTATTTATTGTCATTAAATTTAATTGGTAGTGTTGAAATAGACAAATAAAGACTCCAAAAGTTACCACTTTACCATTAATTTGCCTGAAATATTTTATTATTTCTCTATACCGAAACAACATAAAATAAGAATGACTAATTATTATTAAGTAAAAAAGAAAAATAAATAATTATTTCATAAAAAAAGTAAAATAATTTATAAAAAGAATATTGAAAAGCTGTATTATAATAAAGCTAAAAGAAGTAATATATTACACAGGAAAAAAGTTATTTGTACACTTTATTTTATACACCAAATATACACTCAATTTTTGTATTTATTATTCAAAGATTAATTTTTATAGATAAAAAATTTAAAAATAAGCATATACAAATAATTATTCACGTACCACTCTTTGATATAGCCGTGTGGAAGAGTAAATTCCGAGTAAATTAGGTGGTGCACACGCGGTGACGATACACCCGCACACACGCAAAGACTATGAGAATTTTTTAAACAGAGTTTATCCTATATAAGCCATGCATGGAGCTGACCTGGTGGCACACGCTTTTAGACCACAAGCCCATGCAATCCGAGTCATCACACCGACCTTTGACTCGGACCCAGTCAGCACCAATCACCATCACAATCAGCCCTTGAAACTTTCAGTGTATCTGTTAAATATTCCTTGTTCATACGGCGGAACAAAAAACAAAACCGAAACCTAATCACTACCCAAAGACGAATAACCCGGTCCTCGTATTGCTGTCGGTTCTCGTGCCTCGTGTGGTACAGCTTTACTCTTTCAAATCTTCAAACATTCAACGGTCAACATTCAATCCCAACACCATTATATACTATACTGCTATGAAACACGAGCTAATCTATTAGTATTCTCTTTGAACGTTTCTGGTTTGACCCGCGTAGCCCAACATTCAAACCCCTCTTTGATTCTTCGTATATTATCCAACCAGACAATATTGGTTTCCCACATAAATCCTAAGTCTCAAAACCGAAAAAGCTCAGGTTTTTCAGCTGATTTTACTTTTCTGGTTTCTGAACTTTGAGGAATTGAATTTTAGTCTGCAAAATGGTTCTGTCTTGGACAAAAGGAAGAGTTTTTCGCCGTGCCCCCAAAGGGAAAAAGCTCGCCGGCGGTGATTTGGAGGTGGAAATTCTCGTCCCTTCTCATTTCCGGTGCCCGGTGAGTATGGATTTGATGAGGGATCCGGTGACCTTGTCTACTGGGGTTACCTACGACAGGGACAGCATAGAGAAGTGGTTTGAATCTGGGAACCAGACATGTCCGGTTACTAACCTGTTCCTGAACAGCTTCGAGGTAATCCCAAATCATGCCATTCGAAGGATGATTCAAGATTGGTGCGTGGAGCACAAGAATTATGGGATTGAGAGAATTCCCACACCTCGGATCCCGGTGGCGCCGTACCAGGTTTCCGAGACATTTGAGAAGATAATTGCTGCAACCAGAGCTGGAGATGACAACAAATGTCAAGAATTGGTGGGAAAGATAAAAACTTGGGGGAAAGAGAGTGAGAGGAACAAAAGGTGTATAGTGGAAAATGGAGCTGGTGCTGTGTTAGCTGATGCCTTTGGTTCATTCTCAAGCAATTCAATTGAGAAGAATGCTGCAGTATTAGCGGAAATCTTGGGGGTATTGCCATGGATATCCCCAATTGGAGAAGAGGGAAAATCAAAGCTGGGTTCAGAAGCTTCTCTTCGTTGCATGGTTTGGTTCTTAAATGGTACAGATCTTTCTGCAAAGCAAAACGCTGCCTTGCTGCTCAAGGAAATGCCTGTGAATGCTTTGGCCAAAATTGAAGGAGTTGCTGAAGCTTTGGCAAAGATGATTAGTGACCCAATTGGACTTTCTCCTACCAAGGCTTCTTTGAGAACAATTTTTCGATTGGTTTCATCATCGGCCGACAAAGAGAGAATCAGGCAGAGATTTGTTGAATTGGGTTTGGTTCCATTGTTGCTGGAAGCTCTTGTTGATGCAGATAGAGGGGTTTGCGAGAAGGCTTTGGGTGTTTTGGATTGTCTCTGCGATTCCTTAGAAGCCAAGAAACTGGCCAAGGCAAATGCTTTGACCATGCCAGTTATAGTCAAAAAGATTCTAAGGGTTTCAGAATTGGCATCAGAATTTGCAGTTTCTCTTCTTTGGAAGCTCTGTGAGAAGAACGATGAAGGAGTTCTGCTTGAGGCAGTTCAAGTGGGAGCATTTCAGAAGCTCTTGGTTCTGTTGCAGGTGGGTTGTGGTGAGGGCACGAAGGAGAAGGCTACTGAGTTGTTGAAATTGTTGCATGGTTACAAGAGCAAAGCTGAGTGTGTTGATTCATCATTGGATTTGAAGTACCTGAAGAAGCCCTATTGATTTTTGAAGCATTAGATTTCTTGTCCCAATTTTTTGTATTGGTCACAGAAACAGCAATTCAGTGTACAGAGATATAAACACAGTTATTGAAAAATTAAAATTCAATTTTAGCTATTTGAGATTTTCTTTAGATATATCACAATTTTCCCTTATTTCAGTTCATTCATGTGTCCTTTAGAAACAAATCCTATATTATTTAATTTTTCTAGCGAACATATATTATGGGTGGTAATTAAAAATAGATGAATCGGTCGACTTTTCTTATAAAAACAAATCCTATATTATTTAATGTTGGGTGCATGCTCGTTTATTTTAATCTATTGAGAATAAAAAAATAAAGATATTTTAGAATAGTTCTATAATATCATCGATTATATAGTTGGTGAATCAAGTACCAATTAAGAATTCCATAAAAAAAAATAATAATATGAATTTGTTGACCTAAGAAACTTTTGGACTGCTCTATTTTGGGTCAAAGAAGCCACATTTGCCATATCAACAGAAATTTTAAAAATAATTAATGAGAAATGATTACTGAAATTACTGCAATTAGAAACCATATTTTGTTTATGGTTTAAAAATCCAAATAAAGGCACAAAGTCGGTTGGCACATCAAACTTTAGGGATAAACTTTAGCTTTACTTAATTTTCCAGTTTAACATAGAGTACATTTCATTATATATCTATGTTATTATAGTTTGAAATCTTATACTTACTATTTTTAAAAGAGATTTATCATTTCTATATCTCAAAAGGATTAGCCTTGTATTAAAAAAAAAAAAAATTGTTAGGGTACCCTACGTGTAAATAGAAAAAAAAAATTACTATAACCATCAATTTAATTGTTAGTATATAGGAAAAGTTACCTCTTAATATTTGATTTGACCTTTAGTTAAAATTGATATAAATTATAAAATACAATGACAATAATAAATCTTATTTCACTAAGTAAAATTAATTATATGAATTTTACAACACTCTATCATTTACCTTCACATCCTTAATATACTATCAATTTTCACTTATATGCTCTATTTCATTCATCATATTTCAGTTCATTCTTGTGTGATGTTAGTATTATGGCAGCTAATACATTACCCATCAACTTATCATCTATAGAAACGACTCTTAGATAAAAAAGATGTTACATATATTAAGATATTACACAATTTACTTTAAATTTTAAACTTGTGCAATAAATAATCTCATAACATGACATCCTTTTTAATTCAAGGATATTTTTATTTTTACAGATTAGTAGCTAATAATTTTTCTAATATTACGTGTGGTCTTGATTTTATATTTGTGCAAAATTACTGTAAATAAAGTGTAAACTTATCAATTATGACAATACCTCTCTCTAGAAATGCTCTTATAACTCAATTCTCAGTTCTTTCTCATTTCTTTGTTGGAGTTCATGCTCTCCCTCTTGTCTTTCACTTTCTTCCAATCAGGTTTCCTTTTACTGTACTTCTCCAATCTGTGCATGACCCTTAGAAACCATGTTCAACAAATCCGATATTAATTTTTCTCCCAAGAAAAAAAAAATTATGGGTGGTTAAAATAGATGAATTGGTTCCCTATTCTAATAAAAACTATTAATATTAGGTACATGTTTATTTTGATGTATTCAAATAAAAAAGATATTCTATAATAGTTCTATAATTTATTAATTATATATGTAGTGGGTGAATCAAGTAATTAAGCATTCCAAAACAAACACCTATGAATTTGTTGACCTGAGAAATGTTTGGACTGCTCTAGTTTGGGGTCAAACATTTGCCATATCGACTGAAATTTTAAAATTAATTAATGAGAAGTCATTAATGAAATTAATGGGCAATTAGAAATTATATTTTGTTTATGGGTTGGTTTGTTGGCACATGAAATTTTAGGGATAAACTTTAATTTTTTAATTTGATGTAAAGGACATTTTATTATATATAAATATTGTTATTACAAGAAAAATTTTAGAATGGTCGTTGTCAAAAAGAGATTTAATTTATTATTTTTTCATATCTACAAATTAAAGATTAAACTTATAACCAAAATATGTTAGAATACCATAGCCTCAATTCCAAAGTTAGCACTTGATTTGGCTTCTAATTAAAATTGATATAAATTACAAAATAGCAAAAAAAAAAAAAAATTGTTCAATTGATGTGCATGAATTGGTATGAATTATACACGTAACAATAACGCCTTCTCTTCATTAAGTTTCCCATGATTTTATTTAAGTCCTTCAAATTAATAACGCCAAAAAAAAAAAAAATCAAACGAAATGATTGAAACATTCATAAAGTAAACTTAATCCAAAACCAGACTCACATTCATCATAAATCAAACGACCAACAAGTTCAGACCCAACATTCCCCATTCAAACCCAGAAACAAAACACACATGCTTGCAGAAATTTAAAGACAGACAAGGACACGACAGCCACAGACACTAGACAATTGAAATGGGATAGAATCCCTAACACACAACTAAATGACGAGATAAACTCTGTTAACCTACTTAGTATTCTTATTACTTATCTCATCAAGTTTTGATTAGTCAGTCATATATAATTATAAAACTAAAGTATTATTCCATAATTTCTTAACCAATCAAAACTTAATGAGATAAAAAAATGGACTCAAAACTCTAAAGGAAAAACTTAATTCATAGGCCAAAATGGATTTTGGTGATTGGCAATTCCAAATGGCAGCATCTCCTCCCCACCATTACTGACCTGCAGATCCATGAACCATGGCTGCTGACTTTGCATGGCACCCACATTTGACACCAACCCTCGCCCTTGTTCCACCTGTAGCCTTTCTCCAGCCCCCACCATGCCAGGTGCCACTGCTGCCGCCATAACTGCTGGTGTAGGTACAGGTGCTGGTGCCAGTGCCGGTGCAGGAGCCGGAGCTTCCACCGCGGCTTGGCTTTCATTCGGCTGAGCTAATCTCTTCATTACTTCAATCCTGCTGTTGATCTCCCTAATATTCTGACCCACGAACCAATGGAGATCATTGACATCAATCATGCTCATGGGTTGCAGGATTCTACCAGTAGAAAGGTACTGGTACATCAGAAGACTCAGCTCCTTCTCCCTATTCTCCTTCCTCAGCTTCTTCACATGTTCTTTTGTCTTAAATACCCTTTCCCTCAGAAAGATCTCTTGATTCACCATCTTCTTGCTTTTCTCTTGTTCAGGCATTCTGATGAACCTGGTTAGCACCCTTTGAGCCTCCATTGGAGATGGCCAAATCTCTGGCTCAGGATCATAGGGACTATAGACAAAGGCACAGGCCTCTACACCACAAAGGGTGCTGAGTTCACTCACTTTCTTCAGCAAACCCCTCTTCCTCTTCTTAAAGGTGGATTTTCTGGCACTGTCATTGGCTATGAACTGGAGTTTCACCTTCTTTCTAGTCATGGCTTGGACCAGAAAAGAAAGCAGCAGAGAGGAAAAGGAACAAGAAGGAAAATGAGGAAATTGCTGTGTGCTTTCCTTACTCCAAATACCTCTTCATTATATAGACTTGTTTGCAACGTTAACATTTTCTGTCTCATGCTAATCACGTTTTCTGATTGATCAAAATTCTAATATAATACATTTTTTACATTTTAGTAATTCTTTGTATTATTATTTTACTTTTTTTTTTACCAATCAAAAAAAGTAAGAAGTAAAATGAGATTGAAAAGTGAGATAAAAAAATATGACTAAAATACTAGTTCTGATGGAGGCATTAATTGGGACTTCTATCTTTGCAAAACAATTTTGTGAGGGTTCTCAATACCATGTACACATTTAATGATTTGATTAACTGTAAGATATGAAATTAGGATAATATATACTGTCACGTGTCTAATTTGTATCAGTTATTGTGTGAGCAGATTTTGATTAGTTATTTAATTTAAATATTTAATATTTAATAATAGTTTATAATTTTTTAATTAATCAAAATTTGTTGATTATTTAGTCAATGGTACAAATTTGTAGGATAATAGCTGGAAATTTGACTTTCTTTTTGTAAAATCTGTTGAATGAAATGAAATGGGGTGAAGTTTGGTGTGAAGGTTTGCATGTGCATTTATTCAGAAAACTTTGTGTTGATTTCGTTCATGTACTACGGATAGATTCGGTGGTGGTCACTACTATTAGAAAGATATTTTTATCTCCCGTTTAAGAGGTTAGAATTTGTAAGTTATAGCTTATTTATACGTTAATCGTAAAATTTGTGTTGATTTCGTTTATACATTAATATATAATTTTTATTTACGAGTATCTTAATTTTATATTAAAAGTAAAATTAATTTTATTCAAAAATAAAAAAAATAATTATAGTTTTTTTTTTTTTTATAAAAACCTTTAAACTATTGAATTTAATCTGTTTATTAACCAAGTTATACGTTATTGATTAATCCTATAATTTCTAATAAAAGAGATGTTTAATTTAATTAATATCATAATGACCTTTGGGATAATACGGACACATTGTTTTTCTTAATTTAATAAAAAATATATTGCTGATAACCCATTGATTTAGTAGCACCTCCTTTAATCGATTAAAGAGTTCTTAGGTTTGATATAGTTATATTTGATTCTTTATGTCAATTTTATTTATTATTTCATTAGAGGTGTTAAAGCCATTGAGCCAACCCGACTATTTTTCAAGCCTTGCCTATCCTTAAAGCCTAGCTAAATAAATTGATCCATCAGACCAGGTCTCAATTGACATCCCTAAAGAGTATTAACAATTTAGGTTAAAATAGCATAAATTAATAAAAAAAACTTAAATTCTTATTAATTTTGTTTAATTACAAATAAAAATTAAAAAATTTAATGAAAAATAAAATGGGCAGCCCACAGCTGTAGCCCTTAGAAGGTCTGGCTGAGATTCAAAATGGCTGGCCCAAATGATGGACCTACACAAATATAATAAAAAACTTTAATAGATAACACCACTAAAAAGAAATTACTTAAATGAGAAAAAAATAATGTGTCGTGATGAACCCACACAAATATGATAAAAAAAATTTAGTGGATAACATCACTATAAAAAAATCAAGAAGTGAAATAATTCAAATGATTAAAAGTTTCTCCTAAACATTACAAGGCACTAGCGTTTTTATAATCTTAAGTTTAAATTTAATCTCTTTTCAATACTCATAGAAGTGTATCTTTATCTATCTACAGTAAAAAATATTTAATAAAAAAAATGCTATAATCAAAATTGTCTCACAACTTGAACAAAACTCACCATTTGCAATGGTTAGCATGATTGAATATCAAAATTCAAAAGTGCGTCATGAACAAACCTATATTGGGGGAGGCAAGAATGCATTTTCTTTTTCTTTGGTGTGTGAATCACATGCATACCATTGACTTATGAAATGAATTGAATATTACCTATAAAGTGTTGTGGATTCCTTTCTTCTTTTCCATTTTAGATCTCAAGTGTTGTTTTTTTTTTTCCTCATTCTGAAATTGTGGGTAGTAAGCAATTGTTGACTTGTGCCAACCCCAATATGTTTTGCACTTGTTTATCAAATAGTTGACTTTCCCTTTGAGTCTTTACTACCTGCAATTGATGCTTGAACCAGTGAGCCTGCACACTGCATCTGCACCGTAGAGAAGCAACACTCTTCTTCTATTTAGCTCTGATTTGCAAGTAAAAGTAGATTGCTTCATCAGCAAGAAACCCATTGATTCTCTGAATGCCATGGATTCTTCTTATAATAAAAATATCGTCTTCCTTTTCCTTCTCTTGACAACAAACCTTCTCACCTTGTTTGTTTCCTCTGTTTTCTATTCCTCCTCTTGCACACTATCTTTCTCCACCACCGCCACGGCTGCCGCAAATGCCACCACGTTCCGCCTCCTTCCACCTGAATTCCTGGCATTCACACAAGCTCAACTCCTCCCGTTGGGCTTCAACCGCAACTTCGGTTCTGATACCATCCATCCTCCCGCCGGCAGCGGCTGCGCCCTCTTCTCCGATGAGCTCCGCAAGTTCATGTCCTACAAAGTCAACGGATCCTGCCCCGACGACGAGCTCATATCCCAGAAACTCCTCCTCAAGGGCTGTGAGCCACTCCCTCGTCGCCGCTGCCGCGCCGTCGCGCCACTCAAATACTCCGAACCCCTTCCGCTCCCCGATAGCCTCTGGTCCACCCCCTCTGATTCCTCAGTTGTCTGGACAGCATACACTTGCAAAAGCTACGAATGCCTCATCAATCGTAGTAAAACCCAAAAGGGCTTCGACGATTGCAAAGATTGCTTCAATTTACACGGTCGGGAACGGAATCGATGGACTTCCCCCAAATCGAATGGTCTCCATTTCAGCATCGACGAGGTTCTGGGCACGAGAAAACCCGGCACGATACGGATCGGGTTGGATATCGGAGGTGGGGCGGCCACATTTGCGGTGAGGATGAGGGAGAGGAACATAACCATAGTGACAACGTCCATGAATCTGAACGGTCCTTTCAATAACTTCATAGCTTCAAGAGGGGTTGTGCCTTTGTACCTCAGCATTTCTCAGAGGCTTCCATTTTTCGATAACACTCTGGATATTGTGCATTCGATGCACGTTCTCAGTAATTGGATTCCAACCACAGTGCTTCATTTTTTGCTGTTTGATGTGTACAGAGTGTTGAGGCCTGGTGGGTTGTTCTGGTTGGATCATTTTTTCTGTGTGGAAGAAGAGTTTAAGCAGGTGTATAAGCCTTTGATTCAGAGTATTGGATTCAGGAAGGTGAAGTGGGTGATAGGGAAGAAGATGGATAGAGGGCCGGGGATGAAGGAAATGTACCTCTCGGCTTTGTTAGAAAAGCCATTGAACAATTCTTGGTGATTGATTGTTGTTGCTTGCAAAATTTTTGTTTTGATTGTTCTCATTACTTAAAAAAGAAAAATTTCACGCTGACTTGATTTGTTTTTATTGGTTGGTCCGTGAGTGCACCCCAAGAACGTTAAATTCGATTAACAATTGTTGTCTTATTACAAAAATTGGAACATCAACTAGTTGTTGTCATACACCAAACTCCAGCACGTGACTAGGCGTTGGAATCATCATATCAGCATAATCCATTGTCAAGGGACAATCAATCCTGGGAGGCACCAGTGAGTCACAGCACCCTGAGCACACAAACAGTGGTGGCACTGTCTCAGAATCCTCTATGCCACAGCAGCGAGTGTGCTGCCAGACCTCACAAATGTCACACGCCACCATTCGTTCCCCATCGTCATCTTGAGCACCACATTCACACCTCACCTTCCAATTATCAGCACCACCTTGATACTTCAATGGAGTACCCAAATCTATACTGATTCCCCTCACACAAAGTTCCATTCCTGACTGAAGCACTCCAAACAGTAATTCCTCGTCGCTCGCTCTACCCAACTCTTCAATATCTGTCACCATAAGCCTCTCTGCAATGCAGTAAGTGTCCCTCAGAGCTGCCTCAGCTGCTTGCTTCAAGTCTCTGACCGTTGCATGCAGTGGAACCGAGACAATCTCTCCTGGTGCCATATCTGTGTCAGATTGAGATCTCGTGTCATCGAAATTTGGTTTCAAGCGGCAAATGAATGTCAATAACTGCTCCATTTCATCATGTAATGCCCATTCCTTCACAAAATGCCTGCTATCAAGAACTGTCTGAACTGCCCATTCCATTGGTCCTGTATCTGGAAAATCCAATATCACATTCTTGTACAGATAAGCTACGTCATTGTAAACATCAACTCCGGGCACTTGAGTTCGCTTTGATGGGGACTCTACAGGGACCTTTGCCTCAGACTCGACTTCTGGGACTTTAAACCCATTCTCAACGTCATGAATGGTGTATTCCAGGATCCTGGTTACCGGGTTCACCGTGCGGCAAACAACGCAGTTTCCAACAAGCACATTGTTCAGTGATTTCAGCACATTATCCAGCAAACCTGTGTCACCAATATGTTGCCTGGCCGCATCTCGTACATCTTGCCTTGTCATCCCAGAAGAACTTGGATTGGCAGCTTTGTTCTCTTTCAGTGCATCCACAATCACTTGAGCTGCATACTCTAATCTCCTTGCAGGCCACCTGCTATCCATATTGGCCACTGCTGTGCTGAACTTTTTGTACCTAGCAGTTTTTTCCTTTGGCAGAGTATTTCTGGTTGAATTTTTTGGGCAACAAACTGAGAAAGGACCAGATGGAAAGTTGATAACTTTCTTAGCTGCAGGAGTACGAGACTTGACAGTGAGCATAAACCTGAGAAGATCCCTCACTGTGATCAATGGGGTTTCACTCATATCTCTGTAGTAACGAGTTATTTGTTTGATCTCTTTGTTACAATTTTTCTCACTGAAATCTTGCATGAGCTTATCTAGCTCCAAAGAACCAAGCACTTCAATTGCTTTATTGTAATTGTTGTCTGTCACCCCAAAGCTTCCACGACAGAATCTGTAACCCCACCTACCAAACCAGGAATGTCCATAAGCAACTCCATAAAGTAAACGAAGATCCATAGACCGTTTCTTTGAGGAATCTTCAACTGTGATTTTACTGCAATAGAAAGAAAACCCAGAAGAGTTTAGACACTCGAAGGTTTAAGAAATCTAAATAGAATCAAATTAGAGTTTTTCCAGTACCTTGTTCGAAGGTTTGTGCAGATTCTGTCCCAGAGATCCATGATCTCTCTGCCACTGAGAAGTTTTGAACCCCCTTCGATCCCATTAATGCAGATCAAATGCCCATACCCATTGCAGTGAATCATCCCGTGCAAGAGATGAGTCTGATTATCAAGATCGCCATCACCCAAGTGTTTATGCCACCCATCGTCATTTGGGATTATGAAATGGTACCTTCTCTTTGAGACAAAATGGCCACTCCAACCTATACGCCATTAACGCAAGAAAGACGCTTTTCAGTATAGCACTATCAGAACTCAAAGCAAGACGCAGTCTAAGTATCAGAATCTGCACTAACCCATTTCAGAGCTAGAAGAAATAATGCAAAATCGAAGTGACCCAGTTCAGAAATGAAAGGATAAACATAAAATTCTTGGCCAATAAAACTTACCCAATTCAGAAATTAAATCAAGATTCATGGCAAATTAAACTGACCTAGTTCGCGAATGAAAGAATAAATCAAAATTCTTGGAAAATTAAAGAAACCCAGTTCATGAATCACTGATTCAAAGTTACACGAGATAGAAAAAATCCAAATTGGCGGTGAAAATTGATGCTAACCTGCACACCGGCAATGGTCGCAGAAGGGATGCAGAGATTGGTAAACGTTCTCTTCAACAGTGTAGAGAGGGAACATGAAGCTCGATTTCTCGTGGATAAGGAGAGTGCACCACAACGGCATACCCTGAACACAGTAATCTTCGAGCTCTACGCATTCTTGAAGAAAGAGGCGAATGTTATCTCGGAAAGGTCCTTTAGGGTTTATAGGGCAACCAGGGTCACCGAAAGAGTGAAACTTGAAAACTTTGGGTCTCCGTTTTCTCTTTCTGCAGGCTTCGACGAGGGAGAAAGACATGGTTCGAGCTTCGATTTGGCCTCTCGCCTCCCACAGGAATTGGCTTCTTCCACAGTGCTTTCATGCAGAAAAAAATTGCAGATTACGCAGAGTGTGTGGGATGGAGAGAGGGAAGGGGAAAGGCTTGAGCTTCGAATTACAGAGTATACATAGTGGGATAGATAGAGAAGGGAAGCCAAAGAGAGAGAATGGTAAGGCGCGCGTGTAACTAATAACTGACGAACGGTTTGCGCGCTCAAGTTCGAAATAAGAATAATAACTAACTAGAAGGGGCCTTATGGTAATCTTGAAAGAAACAACCAATGTCATATAAGGGGTTAGAAGGATGTTAAAACCGATCCAATTACTCAAGTAATTTACGGGTAGAGTTTGCTAGAGTGAAATCTGAGCAGAACCAAAGAAGCCTGTAATATGCATTCTCGCTGGAAATTATACTTTTTTTTTTTTTTCGCCCAAACTATAAGAATTTAAGATAATATTAAGTATGGATTAATTTAATTTAAGTTAAATATGATTATAGAAGTAATAAAAATAAAAAATTATACGTATTTGTGAATTATGCTTTTTATTTTTCCCATACATGTTTATGTACTAGGATTTGATTTAGCAATAATGCTATCTTTTTAAAATTTGTATTGCTTTTTACGTTTTGAAATTAAACTTGATTTATTATCTAAATATTTGAGTTAGTATTAAAAAATTTATGCATTTATTTTATTTATAACTAAGAAGGTTCTAGAATACTTGAAAGGTAATAGCCTGTTCTTAAAATTTTTTTGTCTCAGTCCCTAATTTGAGAAAATTCTGAAAACATATTAAGGAGCTAAATTTATAAAAAAAAAAAAAAGAAAAGTTTACGCAATAAGGAAATAAAGGATGGTGAGTGTATAAAGTAATAATGGAGTGGGAGAGCAGTGTTCTTGTTGGAAAATTCAACTGGCGGGAGAAAAATTAAGGGTGGTGGTGTAAAAAGAAAGAGAGAACGTGTAAAGAGCAACATTCTGTTTAAAAATTTGCATGAACAATTTCGGGATAACGAGACATATTTATACATCAGTAAGAACAGAACTTAAGATGAGACCGGGATTGTGCTTATTTAGGACTCATTTTCTTAGTTTTATTTAAATTTTAAAATTATTCTAAATTCTTAAGTTGAAATAAAATACTAAAATATCTCGTTTCCTGCCTATTTCTAATAAATAATATTTATTTATATATACCTACAAGTGTTTCCAGTAGTCCTTCCATTATAAATGAGGTAATCATGTTTGAAATACTATCAAATAACAACAGCTTCACTGGAAAGCAAGGTCTAAGGCCCCTCTCTTAGGTGCAAGTAATTAATAAGGCAATTATTTTTTTTTTAAGTGTAAAGAATAAGCAAATAAGAATTAAATAACATCTAAATCTATTTAATCTATTAGAGATGAAACAAAAGGAAGGCATAGCTGCGTGATAGTAGAGCTGAATTTAATACAAAAAAAATATTATAATTCATAGCTTCTCAACTATTAAACAAGACTATAACTGTATAATTACTATAGTTATAACTTAGTCAGTAACTAAAAAATTATTTTGTACCATAATAATTATAATAAATTTAAATCTAAAAAAACAACTAGCTCCTCTTCCAATGCCACAAAACAATGTAACATTTTTGTTGGAAAAAAACGAAAGAAATAAATATTAAAGATTCCTAAAATGAAAAAAAGTAAAGTTCTTCGTTACCTTGTTTCCAAATAAAAACAAATATTCACTATCGAGAATGCAGTTTAAAAAAAAAAAAATTGCATAAAAGAAACTCAATCTAAATTATGAGCCACCTAATTAAGCCCATACATGTAGTGAGAGATCCTTGCGTGTATGTGACAGAAGATACCTAATTAAACCCATAATCATAAAGAAAAAAAAATTAAATTTATATTATGAACTTTTTGATAATAAGATAAGCACAACATCTTATGTCTATGAGCATCAAAATTAATGAAAGTTTAGCATATAATTAAATAATTAAATTAAATGACCACTAAGTATCGTGTGATTTCAGTGGCAAAGGCACTAACACGATGTACGGAATTTAACTCAAAGATGCTAATTGCACTGTGGATAAAAGGATATGTAACCCATTTGTGGATTTAATTCCCTTGTCTCATATATAGGATTAATATACGTGTATTGGATAAAAAATTTATCTGAGATAGAAGATTATTTTTAAACCTTATTTTTTTAAAAAAAAAATCATCCAATACCATATATTAGAAAGCCGAGAACATGAATTTTTTTTTATTAAGTTTTAATATAGTTAAATTTTTAAAATTTAAAGAAAGTAATTTGGTGGTATAAATAAAGTTTTGATATTCTCACGTTCTGAGATTAAACTCAATCTTCTCTTTAGACGTTTAAGTTAATATTAAAAAATAATTTAATTTCCATGTTATCAATGGGTATTGGTTCTAATAGTAAAGAGTTAATGCCGAGTTTAAGTTCATATATGTAAAAGAAATATCTTAACGAAAGTTTTCTCTTATTTGAGTCTTTTAATTAATTAACTCAAATTAAATTAATTGTAAGTTGAGAGATTGATAATAATTTTATAC
The DNA here is from genome assembly GCA_022379115.2 of Bauhinia variegata. Classification (NCBI taxonomy): domain Eukaryota; kingdom Viridiplantae; phylum Streptophyta; class Magnoliopsida; order Fabales; family Fabaceae; genus Bauhinia; species Bauhinia variegata. The sequence goes on along the minus strand of CM039438.1, from coordinate 7,034,177 downwards.
TTCATAAATATTAATGGTTAAAAAAATAATTTAATTTTAATGTTTCATTATCAACTTAAATTTTTAAATTGAATTATTGCCTTTATGTCACAAATGCAACTAATGCATATCAAGGTTATCTTCATATAGGCAGCTTTTTTATGGGATTGATAAGATGATAAGCTTCTTTGCTTGATAATTTTGACAAATCCTAGCTAGGGACAAAGAGAAAATTAATAATAATACTAAGAAGGACAAATTTGTTTCCTATAATAAAAAAATAAATCTTTCGCAAAACTATATCCCTTAAAGTCATAATCATAATTAAACTAAAGAATTTAAAATCACACATGAAATTCTATAAAAAAAGAAAACACACATTAAATTGTGTTCATATATTGCGGATCATGCTTGCTTATCTTGTCCTACTTTGATGTCATCTATGATTTTTTTTTTGTTTAAGATTAAATGTAGAAATTTGATATCTTAAACTAAGTATTAATACTTATAGATGCCATCTAATGGATTAGTTGTCGTCTCTTATATAATATAGTTATGTGTTGAAAGTCAATTAAGATTAAGAGGAAACCTGGCCGTGAAATGAGGATGACAACTACAAAAAAGAATGATGGTAATTAACTGGCATCATCAGCATTGCTTTTTTAATACTTATTCTATAAATCTATCTCTTAATTTTATAATCCATACAGACATCTGTCCTAAAGACAAAAAGAAAAAAGAAACGTGCATGACTTTACCATGGACACATCACACATGTCACGGATGGGATAATTCTTTTAAATTTTACATTTAAGGGATGTTTGGTTAAAGAATTTTTTTATATTAAAAATCTTAATTTAATTTTTTTTTTGTTTTGTATAATTTTTTTTTTTAAATATAATATGTCATGTTTTTTAAGAATATTATTTTAATTAAATTTTATTAAAAAGAGTTTTTAGAGAAAAGATAAGATTTTAGTTTTTTGATTTTCTAAGAATCTTTTAAAAAAAAGTTTTTATGATTGTTCAAAATTAACCAACTATATTTTAAAAAATTTATGATTTATGAATTATGAGATTAAAGATAAATTTATCTATCAAACACTCTCTTAGATATCATTATTGATACTAATTTATAATCAGCAATAAACAGTAAATTCTTTACAATTGGAGTGAGGTCTAGTGATTGATTGTTTTTTGAATTTCTTCATTTATATTTTAATTTTTAATAATCGTAAATTAAAATTTTTACCTTTATTTTTTACTTTTTTCAACTTTTGACAAACAAAAATTATAAAAGCTTATCACTTTTAACTTGATTCGTCTTAATCGCCAAAAATCATTTAATACCGAAACATATCATATGTTTATCAGCTCCGATTCTTGCTATCCCATCACCATTAATCGACCAATTGTACTCCACAATAATTCAGAAAAAGTAGAAAACCAAATTAATTTAATAAACTAGAGTTTTTTGTGCACAAAAATAATAACAAATATTATTTACATATTTATAGGTATACCCTTAATTTATATATCGAATGTGTATTAATAGTTATTTATAAAAATAAAATTATAAATAAAAACATTCAAATGTAACAATTTTTATTTTTATATATTATATTTTCCGCATGGGGTCCACTTGTATCTATAAAAGGAGCTTTTCTGTCCAGAGCATCCCAACTTCAAGGAGAATCGATCGTCTTAGCGAATCTCAGTAGCTAGATCCGAGAGGACAAGGTTCTATTCCTGGATTTGTTTGGCTCTAGAGAATAGAGCCAAACATATCTTGAGCACGACGTCGTTTCCCTTTCCCGTTCTCGTCTGTGATAATGCCTGCAAACTTTCCAATTCAATGCCCAAATAACCGATAGACATGCATTGCACATTGCAGAACCTCCTTCATCTCATTCTCTTTCCAATATTGTGGCGCTAATCTGAAGGTACTTTTCCATTCTCTTTCTCCCTGGTTGTTCGAAAACGACGCCGGCAGACGCAGATCGTTTTCCGGTTGGTGAGACTCGGAAATGGTTCGGAAGAAGAGTGTAAAGCTGGTGGAGAAGGAAGAGGAGGACAGAGAAAAGGAGAAGGAAACGCCGTTGTCTTCACCGTCTCAAACGACGTCGTCCTCTGATGGGAGAGAGTATGAGGTGGAGGATTTGAGCGACCGATTGGACTCGTCGCGGAGAAGCCGGTTTAATTTGATAGAGAACGAGTTGACTCGTCGGAAGTTCAGCAGCCAAGCTGTCCTCGACGGCATCAGAGTCTTCTCCTCCGAGGACTCCGTTATTCATCCCGATAACAGGTCTTCTCTCTTCCTCTAACTAATCATTTGCTTTTAATAAAATTTTAAAAATTAGCTCCAAATTACCCGTTGGTTGGATCTCGTTGATTTTTTTTTTTTCCTGGTGGATGAATTGAAACTGGCGCCAATTGTATAGACGGGGGTCCACATTGGACGATGCTGCACATCACAGCGTGCGCTGTCATCATCCACGTGGCCCTCTTGAGTAGTAATATTCTAACTACCGAAAAAGATCGAACGGCTAACAGAGTTTCTACAGTTGAACGGTTGATATTATAGCGGTAAAGAGTTGTTTTTCGTACGAGTGAGTGTCGGTTGGTTACAGTCAGTTTTGACTATATTTTTAATTGACCGACACTAATCGATTGTGTAATTTTGTTAAACCGATAATCGATCGACTATACCTTAAAACTGATGGTTCGGTTTTACTTAGTTAAGCAGTCAGTTTCGGTTGATTAATAGTTAATCGACAATAACAATTTTTTTTTTTTAAAAAAGCTTTTATTTCTATTTTAGTGTTGTGTCTACTTGGAATATATATTTAATTACTTTACCGTAAATTAAGAATGTGGCTATTAGATAAGTTAAAATAAATTATTTTTTTTAAAGTATCTATGACATCTTACTAAAAATCATATAAGTAATAAAAAAAATACATAAATTTAAAAACTTAGAAATATATAAAGATATTTATGGAAGTAAACTTTTTTCGGTTCCAAATATATGCGCAAATGCTTGGAGATGGCAAAATTAACATAAACAAATGTCTATACATAACAAAAGTAACATTTTTTTAATTTCTTTACTAAAAAATTATTATGTTCAATAAACATATTTACACAAGACTAAAATATATATCAAATTAGTAATATATAATTATTTTTATACATCAAGATAATATAGTATTTGAGTGATTTAATCAATTAATAAAATAATTAAATCATTAATTAACATGGTATATGAAAACATTAAAGTTTATAATGTTTTAGTCGGTTGGTTCGGTTTTTATCTGTTAGAAAAAATGCAAAATCGAAACTAAACGACATTAATTAATTTTTTTAAATTTTAAAATCGTAACTGACTTACTAAACCGATTATTTTTGATTTAGTCTGTTTTAGTTGGTTAATTAAATTTTGCTCGCTGCTAGTTTTTTAGATGATGGTGATACGATGATGTACTATGTAGATCCAAAACTAATGGGCTATGAGAGTGGGGTTTAGACTAGGAAGTAGGAAACATTGTCGTTTTTAGGATGGGCACATCGCACGTGAGACACGTTGTTGGCATTAATTTAGCTTGTCAATGTAAAATAATGGAGTCTCTGAGGACAGAATTTGAGAAAAACGACAGCTAGTTGCCATCATTCCACCGGAATTGATGCCAACAATTTTTTAAGCTAATTCAATTGTTTGTCATGGCCGACCGGAGTCCTATTTGCACATGATGCTGCCACAGGCCGTCGTTTTATTATCAGAAAATTATTTCAATGCCATCTCTTTCGTCGTTTAGGTGGGACCACATAATTACTGAAGCACTGTTTAGGATATCTGCTATGATCCTTGCCCCTTAACTTGCAATTTAATTTGAACATGACTAAACAGTGAACAGGAACTCAAATTTCTTCTATAGCTTGGACACTCTATACTCGTACATTTAGTATTTAGTGTGCAAACACTATTTTTCTTTCTATGGAAACCAATTGGCATAATGTGTTTAACATGTAGACATATCAGTTACACTGATTTCTTACTTTTAAACAGTTTTCTTTTGAATCCTTGAAAATTTCAGTTATTTTTAAAAATTTAATGGTTGGTGATTAAACTAAGCTTGAAGAAATGTGAATAGAATGATGGATATGTTGGCCTTAAATGTTTAGCTAGTCTAATTACTTTGTACATTGCAGTTTATGGAAGATCTATTTTTTGCCAATACAAAGAAGAATTCCCAAAAGTTTCAATTTTGTAAGATAATTGAGTGTGAAATAAAGGAAAGTTAATGGTTTGACAGTGATTGGGAAATGCAGGTGGTATCGGGCATGGGTAAAATTCATATTGTTGTGGGCAGTGTATTCATCCTTCTTCACTCCGATGGAATTCGGATTTTTTCGTGGGCTGCCTGAGAATCTCTTTATACTAGACATCGTCGGACAAATAGTTTTTCTCATAGACATTGTCGTGCTGTTCTTTGTTGCTTATAGAGACAGTCAGACTTACCGGATGGTCCATAAGCGCACCCCTATAGCTCTGCGGTAAACGTCTCTTCTTTTCAATACTTAACAATTTTTCAATGGTCTGCAATTGCATGGTGGAGTTTATGTTAGGTTTAGGATGCAGCACTGTGTTATTATGGCTAAAGTCTAAAAACCATGCTTGGTTTTGATTTTATAACTTTGAATTAAAGCAAAAGAAAACGTGCATACTGCAAATAATTGATTTGTGCTGAAATGGCATGGCTTATGGGCTTGTCTGTTTGACGTGCATTGTTTTCAACAGCATTATGGCGACTTAACCTTTTCTATTAATGCAGGTATCTAAAATCTAGTTTTGTCTTTGATCTTCTCGGATGTTTACCTTGGGACATCATTTACAAGGTCCTATTTCTTTTGCATAATCCCAAATTTCTTGAGTAACCATATTCCTTACCTTATTATTATTAAAGACTTTCAGGTCCTGGATCTTACTTCAGCGACTCGATAACCTTTTATGTACAGGCTTCTGGAAGAATAGAGGCAGTGAGATACCTTTTGTGGATCAGATTATATCGGGTGCGCAAAGTCACTGGATTTTTCCAGAGGATGGAGAAGGATATACGTATCAATTACTTGTTTACAAGGAGTTTAAAACTTTTGGCCGTTGAACTGTATTGCACCCACACAGCAGCCTGCATCTTCTACTACTTGGCCACAACACTGCCACCTTCCCAAGAGGGATACACATGGATAGGAAGTTTGCAGTTGGGTGACTATAGTTACTCACAATTCAGGGAAATTGATTTCTGGAAACGCTACACAACATCGCTGTATTTTGCCATTGTTACTATGGCTACTGTTGGTATGTTACTCATCACAATGATTTTTGTTTTGTTAGTCTTTACTAGTCGGAGAATCCTAGAAATTAGAACTTGACATAGTCACTTGAGATTTAATGCTCTAGTGTCTCTTTTAGTTCCAAATTGTTTACTATATTTTCTCATTTAGAAGTTGCTCATGATAAATATTGTGTGTGATCTTTTTTCTTCCACAGGCTATGGAGATATACACGCTGTCAATATGAGGGAGATGATATTCATAATGATATATGCTTCTTTGGACATGGTTCTTGGTGCTTATTTGATTGGAAACATGACAGCATTGATAGTCAAAGGATCAAAGACTGAAAAGTTTAGGGACAAAATGACAGATCTTTTGAAATATATAAATAGAAACAGACTTGGAAGGGACATCCGTGAACAAATAAAAGCCCATTTGCGCTTACGCTATGAGAGTAGCTACACTGAGGCAGCTGCAATTCAGGACATCCCCATTTCTATACGCGCCAAGGTAAAAAAAGAAAGAAGGGAATTTTGAATCTCATTTATGCTCGGTTTGATAAAATAACCACTGGAACTTTCCTGATTGTTTCATTTTCTGAATGATATTCAGTGAAAGTCTCACATTTTATCAAAATTCTGAGTAGATGAAAGGAAATATTAGTATCACAATCAATTCTGGAGTTCATAATGCAAAAGTGGAATTCATCTTGAGTCTGAAAATTTTCATGTCTTTAGAAAAGGACATTTGTCATTGCTTCCAGCAAATTGGTCTCAATGTAATGATTCCCTTTTGCAGATATCCCAAACGTTATATTTGCCATACATTGAAAATGTTCCGCTCTTTAAGGGATGCAGTTCAGAATTCATCAATCAGATTGTAAGTAATATTTTTCCCGTGTCAGAAACTAGGATGCTTGCCCATCTGAAATGCCTTTCATTTATCTATATTATTTGTATAAAAGGTCCTCCCTTTCATTTTTTTTGGACTGGATCTTCCATATATAAGAAAAGTTAGGATATTTTTTACTCATACTTTTCTTTTCTTTTCTTTCTTAACTCTTTCAGGTTATTCGGCTACACGAAGAATTTTTTCTACCAGGGGAAGTGATACTGGAACAAGGAAATGCAGTAGATCAACTATACTTTGTTTGTCATGGTGTGCTGGTATGATTTCCATATTCAATCATGTAAATCTGTATTTCTTTCTTTTTCTTCTTCCAGATTTGTAATACTTTGTTATAATTTCTTAAATCTTGTACTTCCTTATGAGGCATCAAATTACAAAGCATCTATATGAACAGCAAGTTAGAGAAGCTTACATATCATATTCATCATATCCTGATCTTACTTCTGGTTTCTTTTATATGAGTTCTCAAATTACTTTGTTTTCAAATTGGATTATTCAAAAGTCTTCTGCGTTAGATGAATTTCAACATACACGTTTATTCAATGCCTGAAGCTGCTTTGTGCAGGAGAAAGTAGGCATATGTGAAGATGGATCTGAAGAAACTATTGCAGAACTACCACGCAACAGTTCATTTGGAGAGATATCAATTCTTTGCAACATTCCTCAGCCATATACTGTTAGGGTTTGTGAACTCTGCAGGCTTCTGCGGCTTGATAAACAATCATTCACAAATATCCTTGACATATACTTCTATGACGGGAGGAAAGTATTAAACAATCTTTTAGAGGTAATTGAATCTTGTATGTACAACTTCTTTTCTCTAGGCCTCATTTTGGTACTTAGTACAGTTTCTGAAGTTTCTGTTGATTACAAAATTATAAATGCATTATGCTAGCATCTAGTTATCCAGTTACATGGCATGGAAGTATTAAGTCGTTGATTCTGTTTCTTGAATACCTTAATGTTACCTAATTTGTAGGGAAGAGAATCTTTTCGAGGGAAGCAATTAGAGTCCGACATCACATTTCATATTGGAAAGCAAGAAGCTGAACTTTCTTTAAAGGTTAACAGTGCAGCCTTTAATGGGGATCTATATCAGCTAAAAAGTTTGATTCGCGCTGGAGCTGATCCCAGCAAGACCGACTATGATGGAAGATCACCCTTGGTGAGGAACATACTACTTCTTTAGATGCTGTTTTCACTTCATCCTATGATGTTTTACTCGTTTATAGGATCAAAAACCAGCTGAATTTGGAAGTTTGAGGTGTCTTTAGATGTATGATAATTTATCTCAAGACTTTGCACATTCTTCGTTGATTGTAACTGCGACAAAAATATTCGACTAACATGAACATCTTTTTTACTGTAGCATCTTGCTGCATCTAGAGGACATGAAGATATCACCCTTTTCCTCATTCAGGAAAAAGTAGATGTCAATATTACAGGTAATAGTCTCATTTGTTAAATATTAATCTTATTGCTATATGTGTAGCTGGGTTCTAGTTATATGACTTTGGGAGCTTATCTAATGCTGTAAATATGCATAGATAACTTCGGAAACACACCCTTACTTGAAGCTGTTAAGAATGGACATGACCGAGTTGCTTCCATACTTGTTCAAGAAGGGGCCTCAATGAAAATTGATGATGCTGGCAGTTTCCTATGTACAGCTGTTGCTAGGGGCGATTCAGATTATCTTCAAAGGCTTTTATCTAATGGCATGGATCCGAATTCTAAAGATTATGATTACCGAAGCCCTCTTCATGTTGCTGCTGCTGAGGGCTTACTCTTCATGGCAAAGCTGCTACTAGAAGCTGGAGCTAGTGTTTTCACCAAAGATAGGTAACTCGAATCACTCATTTTGCATTTTCTCTTGAAATGAGTCAAATGACCAAATCTTACAAGTCGAGAACCTTTTCCAGACATGGTTCTTCTACTTGGAGATGACAAAAATTGGAACTGAAATCTGTTTCTTCTTTGCATTATACTACAGATGGGGAAACACCCCAATCGATGAAGCCCGGATGTCCGGAAATAAGAATCTCATTAGGCTACTAGAAGATGCAAAGTCAGCTCAGTTGTCAGAGTTCCCATATCCCTCCACACAATATACAGGTAAATTATAACCGTATTCCCCAAATGAATCAGCTAGTTAGCGATTTAGAGGCAGTAAGGAAAAAAATCCTTTACAATTACAAAAGAAATGCACCAAAATGTCTTTCACTGAGTTTTTCATCTGATCTTTCTTAACTTTATCTTCCCTAATTCTCTTCTTTATTGTGTTAACTTATATATGTATATACATATACATATATGTATATATGAAATTGCAAAAGATGTTCTGAATCTATCAGCCAATCTTTGCTTTGTCAAGACCAATTATTGAAGTAATCTCAAAGCTAAAATTTCTCTGCCATTCACAGATAAAATGCACAGGAAGAAATGCACAGTGTTCCCTTTCCACCCATGGGATCCAAAAGAACATAGAAGACACGGAATTGTACTATGGGTTCCACTCACCGTTGAAGAACTTATAAATACAGCTACAAAGCAGCTAGAACTTTCTGGCAGCAGTTGTATTTTATCCGAGGATACTGGTCAAATTACTGATGTGGACATGATTAAGGATGATCAAAAGCTGTATCTAGTCCGCGAAACACGTTAGTATTATGGCATTCTTATAATCACGTGTTCCTTTTTGCATTATTAGGATGGAACTCTTCGTGAAGTTGCGAAACACTTAGTAACATGCCTTGAGAAATCACCAGCATGATGCGTTAAACTCGCGAGGATGGCAATTCTTGGATGGGGATTGAAGGTTGCAAGAAATAAAACCCATTTCAAGAAAGACCGTTTTGTGGAAATTGCCAAGGAAAACAATAAAGTCTTCACTGTATTGGATTTCATTTGTACAAAACACAATCTGGATTTGAGGGTGAAAGTGGAGTTTTTTACGGAGGTTGAAGCTGCATAAGGCATATGCAAGCAACCTATAGTCGGGAATCATGTCTTCTGTTCCACTTCTTTTTGATTGATCGAACAATTTATTTTTAAAAATTTTTTTGACTAATCAAAAGGGAGTAAGACGGAAGATGTTATTCCCAAGTAGTAAGCAATAGCTTAGTAAGCGACCTGTAAATAGGAACCATGTATGAATCAAGGTTGACGAAAGTGTTGAATTTGTCGAAAGTTCTTCTGGGCTGCTATGTTGGCAGCAGTTGATACATCATCTTCTTCCTTGCTATCCAGCATGTTCTCCCTAGACACAGCAGCAGCAGCAGCAAAGTGTTGAGCTATTGAGTCCATCAAGTATTTCAAGATGGGTATACTTGAGCACAGAAGTAGTCCCAGTCTGAGATTCATGGCTGATGATTTCTCAAAATTCAATGATCAAAGTGTGGTTCAAGCTTTTAATGATAGAATAATGGTAGAGTGTTCGAATTTATAGCAGGGTGGATGACCTCAGTTACAAGTCTTGTGCGTGTTCATCAAGTCACTGAAGAGGAAGTAGCTGTTAATTGCAACTGTTGACTTGTGAAGCATCCCTGCCTTTCCTGCTGAGAAATAATTGTGTTCTTTAATCAATCAGGTGAAGAAAAAAGTTTACATCCTTTGAAAATGTTGCAAAGCTTTTGAATTTTTTGTATGTACTTGGAAAAGTTAAACCAAGAAATATATTAGTATTATTCTTGTTATCCCTTCAATAATATAATTATCTTTAGAGTTTTTGTTATGATGTGTCTTGCTCTCTGACACACATCTTTCTCTTTTTATTGGGATATAATGAGTTTTTTTTGTTAAATGTTTGTATTTACAAACAAAAGAAAAAAAAGAAAAAAGAAAGAGGATAATTCTTACTATGACTGTATTACTTAGTGCATAAATAAATTAATATATAATTATTTTAATTTAATTAATTTTAAAAATATAATTATCTTTATCATTTTATAATTTTACTGACTCGAATTGAATTAATAACTAATATAGTGCCATATAAAAGTATTTTATAAAAAAAAATATCAATAGTCCTTTTTATATTAAATTTGTAATTATTGAGAATAAAAATAAAGCAGTATAAAAAGCCTAATATAGTGCCATATAAAAGTATTTTATAAAAAAAAATATCAATAGTCCTTTTTATATTAAATTTTTAATTATTGGGAATAAAAATAAAGCAGTATAAAAAGCCTTGACAATCAATCGCTTTCTCTTTATTTTTTTTATCTGCCAACTCTGGACTTAGGGGAAGAGACTTGTGTGGTCATAGTTTACGTTATGAAAAAAATTATTATACAATAATCTAAACGAAGGATCTATTTGGTTACGTATTGAATGTAAAGAGTGACCATTTTATAATTGTTAATTTAAGAAAAATCATTTTGTAACAAATCTCACTTAAAAGAGACCAAATTAATATTTTAATCTTGTCAGTATAAATAAATTTGAAATTCATTCTTATATGATATTTTTTTTATCAGTCTTACATGACAATTTTTGTAGCATATGGGGTGAAGTTTATTTGAATTATTTTAGAATAAATTTATTTACTTATTTTTTCCCTTTCCACTTTGATAATTAGGAATTACCTCCGGACATAGGATACTTTCGGTATATGCCAAAAATTTAGTTTATCTTTTTTTGCAAGAGGTTTAGGTGACAGGCTACCCAATTCCATAGCAAGACACGTTTTATCAAAACATATTTTTCAACAAAAATGCCCAAATAACATGTTTACAAATGCCATGCTCTGGTATCTAATGGCAAAAATACGAATCCAACTGCTATTTGTCTTAACACAAAATGGAATCTAACAGACATCCCATGCTCGAAGTCTCCCACTGGCCTCAAACCAAGTGGGCGAGTAAGATTACATATGGATACTACATAAGTACAGAAAGAGGAAAATGAATTCTTCCTCCATCACTTAGTTTTAGCATTTTAACAAAATGATTGCAGAGAAGATCATCAGCAAAACCATGGGGGTAGTTTTAATTCTTTGTACAAGGGAAAATTAGCACTTGTTAGAACATAGCAGCAGCAAAGAGTAAAATTTACGTGTATTCACAAGTGTTGTGCTCTCCAATCGACAGCGAAATTCCCATCACTGTCATCATCACTGGATGATTCTTCATGCTCAGGCTCCTTGGTTAAAACCTCAGAAGATTTACTACGTTTTTCAGACTTAGCAGCTTTTAACTCCAACCTCCTTTTCCTCAGCATTTCCACTCTTTCCTTGCAGATCCTGGAAAATATATGGAGGGAGCGGATAAGTTTTAGTGAATCATGAAGAACAGAACAAAGTGAAGAAGGGAAATAGAGATTCTGCATTATGGGCATGGCTTAACATACTTTTGCTGTATAGATTCAGCTTCTTCTATCATTTCAGCAGCATCGATCTGAAGTAATAATGACAACGACAAACAACAGATTAGCTACATGTTTGTAGTGCATTTACACCTCAAAGGTAAGATTATGTGGGCTGAATGTATAGCAGGAAGGACAAAATGAACCAAACCTCCTCTTCTTCAAAACGATTATCAACCTCCTTCAGGTCCTCTTCAATCAACTTTTCAAATTCCTTGTACTCATCTCTGATAATGGATTCAACAAAATTTGATGTCACTCTACTATCCAAACTATTTAATTATAAGAGGTTAAGAGAAGACATTCATGAAATAAAAGCATACTTGTAGAATTAGATAGAGATTAAATAGTGATAAAGAATACAAATAGAAAATTTACCACAGAACCAAGAATTACCGCACTATCATCCTAAATATCCAGAAATAACATTGACCTCACCTATTATCATATTAATAATTAATTGCCTCTGATTAATAGACCAATGAAACCAAGGAAGGCCATTTGTAACAAAGGTGACTACGTGATTGTGCAGATGAGAATGCACAAGCTTGATGTACAACCATCTGACATTATGAATTGTTGTTTCCATTTTTCATAAGTACTTGAATCTACTTAGTTTTAGTGCAAAGAAAGCTGGCTTTCTTTCTAATCTCCCACAGTTCTTTGCTGCCCAGTAACCAAGATATATGAGTAAGTAAACACCTGAATTCCAGTCACTTAACCTCCTGTCTAAATCACAAAATTTCAAAACCATTTCGGTAAATAAATTTTAACTCCACAGATCTCCAAATGTCTGAATTCCTAGAGCTTTCCACATGCCACTGTAGAGAGTCCCCAATTTTGTCCAACATGACTACCTATGCTTTGTGGCAAATCTAAGTACTAACCAAACTCATAATCTCTATAAACTCCTATCAGGCCATCACTTCTGCCAAGCAACTACCTTCTGGTCTTCATCAGACAACTGATATGAACATATTAAAACAACTAAAGCATACTAACTGTTAATTTAAACAAGGAAGAAAAATTAAAACTATTTGAAATCATACTTCTATCTCTGAACTGAGTAATTCAGAAACAGTTCATCAACAAAATCCAGGTTCTAGCAACAAAATCATCCACCATCTTCCAGAAAAGTCATTTGTGAAAATTCAAATAAAAAAATTGACGATTGAAACCTTTAGATCTCTTGTATATTATTTCTTTAACAAATCACAAGATGTCCTATTCATTTTTCATCTCATTTCCCCCATTCAATTTCATCATAGTGATTCTATTTACCTTTCAGACAGCTTTTCAACTTATAATGTAACCAATTGTGGCATTACTCATTAGAAGTATCTAACTCATTAAAGTAAAAGCAAACAAGAGTAATAATAAATGGTAAACTAAAATAAAATAATAACTCTGTTGTTTCAATATAAAGGTAGAAAATAATACAATAATATTGATGCAGAGCCAAAATGGAGGAGGAACGTACTTGACATCCGGCTTTACAGGCTTTATGCCACGTGCACGCAAATCTGCTTCCTTGTTATCAAAAAATCCTTCAGGCAAAGTCCCTTTTCCTTTCTCCTTCTCCTGGTTTTTAGCAGACATCCCTGTTCTTTTGTCTGAGTCTGGCTCCTCTGATGGGACGGAGTCCATTTCTGCAAGCAAACAACACAGTCAAACCTCAGAATATGACTTGTGTTCAACAGTTATATATGAAACAACCAGCTAAGCCAACATAAACATTAAAACCAGTGACACCATATTATTCCTCAAAACAAACGCATAAATAATAATCACAAGCTAATCAAAGATAAAATTATGGTCATCATAATTTTATAGTAAATGCATACTCCTATGATTCAATCAATCAGTAACATTGATGCAGGATTCTGAGTCGCGCTACAACTTCATGATGTTTCATATTCAACTATGTTTTATATTTTAAGTTTGCTCATGACAGTAGTTACGAGACAACAGGACACAATTTCCCGCTTAACACTATCATAAACAATCCACTTACCATATCTACCAGAAAATCAAAAAAATAAATTAAAAATAAAAATTCCAAGAATAAATTAAATTAGTTGAATCCACTTTCAATAAGTTCCAAGATTCTCAAAAGAATGAAGCAGGCTGCCACCAGCAGTTCATCATACAGGACAAAACAACAGCATTTATTATCCCAAGAATATGGATGTCTCTTACAAATAATTTTATTCAACAAAATAAACATTTTGTTGATGAACATATACATGCATGTGTGTACAGATATAGTACTTCATTAGTTTAAATCATACCAGATCTTGGATCTCTTGCCTCATTGTTATCAAAAAAATTTGGTGGAAGAGCTGACAATGGCTGAGGTTTAGGCAATTGCTTTCTTGCCTCATTGTTTTCAAAAAAATTTGGTGGAAGTGCTGACGATGGCTGAGGTTTAGGCAATTGCTTTCTTGCCTCATTGTTATCAAAAAAATCTGGTGGAAGTGCAGATGATTGCTGTGGTTTAGGCAATGCTTGTGATTGTTGAGGCATTTTGGAATGTGATTCTGAAGAATGTTCAGGTTTAGGTGTAACAGGCTTTGCATGGCTAAGCTGAGCTAATCCAGCTGCACTAGCCTTCAGGTTACTAATTGCCTGTTCAAAACAAGCACACTGTCAGATTGATTCCATTCAAGCGAAAGGGGAAAAACCAAGTAATTATATATCATGAACTGACAATCATGGATTGTATTTCCCTTTGTATACAAAGAAGTAAATTTATAGTGTTCACATTACATTACTAACATAGATAGTTACTATCATTCATCATACCTCCTCTGGAATTTACACTGCCTTTCTGTACATTCTTTACAAAAAGTCTACATATCATAACTTCAAAAGTAAATTTTTTCCCCCTTTATAACTTTCAGTTAATAGAAGCACACTCAGGGCCAGAGTCTGTACTCTCACTCAGATACTTTTCACTCTCAAACCTCAGCAGGAATCCATTATTACAGTTCCATTATCTACTGATATAAATTATACTAGTTACCAATAATTAAAAATCAATTTAAGAAACACCAAGATATGTATACATTCATCTACATATGTATCAAGTATGTCTCATTTGATTATGACAATTATTATAATTTCTTCCATCAAAAACAATTCAGATATATGGATGCATATGAGCTATTGCTAGTAACGTTTTAGTAGATAAAGATAAGCATTATATCATCAAGGTTGAAAATATCATTACCTCACGATGCTTACGAGAAACTTGGTGTGCATCCCAGTTAGATTCAGATTTCAGAACAACATCACAAACCCTGCAGACTGGCTGATCAAATTCATTATACCTGCATATATATCCACAGAAAAGCAAACACATTCAGAAAATTCATATGGGCATTGCTGCAAACTCAACTAGCCATCATGACCAGAAAAAGCAACCAATGGAACTAACCCAATATACACCACTATCCGCAACATGGGTAGAAAAAATTCTATTTCCAAACTTAACTCCAGGTTCAACGATACCCATGAATGAAAAAAGCTGATAAAAAAGGATTATTAGAACAATGAACAAAGCACACTAACAAACCTTACGAGAGGCGATTCTATGCGCTTTTCCTTCTTCTGTGCATTCAACTTAGCACGAAACATTGCCTTTTTCTTGGCCTGTAGGTCCATGTTGTTTCCTTTTTAGGAGTTCAAAGGAAAAATTTACGAGAGCTGAAGCAAATATGGTGGGCCGCTATTAGCATTTATCAGCTAACAAAATACAGAAATCTCAAACTGCGGCAATCGCCAAGGGCTGGGTGAGAGCCCATAGGAGAGAGACAAAATATAGGGACAGCAGATTTTGATTTATAAATGGCAATCAATGCTCAGGAAAATCAAAGCGACATCGTTTATTTGTTGCCATTGTTATTATTTTTAGCTTTTAGTCCTATTCGGTTCGGGTTCAGTAAAAACCCGGTGATACGGGTAGAAGATAGAAACCAAACCCGACGACGATCTGGAAAGTTGAAGTTGAAGGTGCAAAAGCAGCTTCTACAGCTTTGGCTCTGTTTGGCACGCCGTCAGCAAACAAAGAACAGAGTATATTCAGTAGAAAATGGAGAGAGCAAAGTACTTGGCTTTGGTGGGTGCCGGAGCTGTTTTGGGCTCTGTTTCTACCATCTTTCTTCTAAAGCTTCTTCAAAAGTGAGTCATTTATTCTTTGTTTCATTGATAATAGGAACATTTGTAAAAAGTTGAAATTTATTGTATCTGAATGTTGGAAACTATGATTTTTGGCAGACGAGTTGCAGAGCAATGTAGTAAGAGTGCTACTGAATTGAATGGTAAGTTACTTTGTTTTGAACTGTCAGGTTAATGGCTTTAATATGGGGTATGGAGAAACTTTTCCATGCATTATGCTATTAGTTGCCAAAAGGAAAAGAAATACCCTCGACTTAAATGGTTTCCAAAGAATTCAGTTCTAGCTGTGGAGGTACTGACTCCAGTTTAGAGCTAGTTCATGAGGAGAACTACCTGTTATGGCACTCGCCGTTCCCTTTAGCTGCAGGATTGTGCATACACCTAAACAATTTCACCTATTAAATTTAATGATAAGGACCATTATTCTGTGTTTCCTTATAGTTGTTGGACTTTGTGTCTCATACAGGAGGGGAGGGATTCACTGTTACTAGAAAGAAGCATGATAAGGTCACTGATGAAGATCTACTGAAAGATGAGATTGTTACTGAACAGTTAACTAGGTATTACAAGCTGATTCCCAGTTACTTTCTCATATTTACTGATTTCTTTTTTGTCTGAATGTAACCATATTTTAGTGGAGATGATTGGTAGGAAACCATCTAAGCAGATGCCATCTTTTTCATATTAGAGTATGTGCTCTTCTATATGTGTGGGTCAATGTCAACTCTCATGCATCAATATACTCTGGATATGACACTAAACATTCCTTTCATACTATATGATACATACATGTTGTCTCACCAGATTTGATTAGGCAATGGAATGCTATTACATTGAGAATTTATTGGAATTTTCACCTGGAGTGGTCATTTGCATAGGCTTGAAGCATGTTTCTCTGGCTTGCTTTATAGTTTATATTGTAATATGATTGGAAGAATGATAATTTTTAGCAGTTTAGTGTTTTGGTGAGGTTAGATGAATGAAGATTTACATTGTATTTGTTTCTGGACTACCATCACATTTCCTGTTATGTCTGAACCTTTTTTTTTTTTTTTTTTTTTCCACATTTGTCCATATTTCATCTTTCAATTATCAAGAAATAAACAGATTAGGTTATCCTAATTATGTGCATCCCTTGCACATGGGTTGCACACCCTTGATATATTTTTATTGAATCTTTGCTTATTAGACAACTTTATGCGGACCACCTATAATAGGAACATTCAGTTCTTTGGCTTTGAGTCGCAGCAAAAAGTGACTGCATCATATGTTGTGGTCATTGGTCTTGGAGGGGTTGGCAGTCATGCTGCATCTATGCTCTTGAGGTCAGGCATTGGCAAGCTTCTTCTTGTGGACTTTGACCAGGTTTTCCCTGTAACTGATTTTCCTTTTATTAATGCTGCATTTTATCTTTTATGTTTCATTATTTTACTCCTCCATTTTTTCTTCTTCTTGGGCTTTTATATGTTGTCTTAATATGTTCATCATTTTTATTTGTGTGGCCTGATTGTTACATGCCCCATTTTGGGACCATCAACTTGCCCATTACAAAATCCATGACTTTCTTGCTTACAAAATACTTTATGATGTCAGGCATTGGTTCCATGTCTCTTAATGTGATTTTAAAGATCCCATCTTCGTTTTGGCTTAAATTCCACCATTTTATGCCTTAGATAGTCCATGAGCATATCATGATAGACATGATTTATATTCTATTTATCTAAAGACCGTCACTGTCTTGTAATTTTTTTTCTTGACAATCATTGTTTTAGAAACCAATTTTCAAATAGGTTCTTGGGTGTGGTATTTAAGGGCTATCCTAATAGCACCTGTTATTGATCGTTAGAAGCCTTTGTAAGTTTGGTTTAATTTACTGCATTGCATGGGGTTGTATTACTCAAGCTCTTTCCTTGCAAGTCTTAAGCATTGTAGCATTTTAATTAAGCAGGATTTGGTGAAAACAAGGCATAAAAAGTTAAAAGGAGTTATGAATTTAATGTCAACTTTGATTGCATTAGAAGTCTTAGTGATAATTTCACACAGTATCTATACTCATTCATTTATTAAATGAGAAGGTTTCTCTTTCATCTCTAAATCGACACGCTGTTGCAACAAGAGCAGATGTCGGCATCCCTAAAGCTCAGTGCCTCAAGGAGCATTTCTTATCAATTTTTCCGGAGTGCCAAATAGATGCAAAAGTGGCACTATATGATGCATCAACTGAAGAAGAAATTCTCTCTGGCAACCCTGACTTTGTTCTGGACTGTATTGATAACATTGATACAAAGGTATCTTTCAAGGATTTGCACTTTATTTTGTCATTTTGATATAAGTTGATATTGTCCTTTTATCATGGCTTTTTTACACAAACATGTAAATGCATCCCTGTGTGAGATATGTTCTTTTTTTTTTTTTTTTCTTTTTGACATCGGTAATCTTCCTGACAACATAAAAGATTGTTGTTTCTTTTATATTCACTATTTTTAATTTTCTTTCAATGTTAATACCAAATGATGTAAAAATTGTAAAATTTTAATATTCATCTGAAAATATTGCAAGTAGGTTTGGCATGGAAGGCTAAGTCCACAGACATAATTATATTTTGCTCCTCTGCCCATTTACTGTTGGAAATCTTTCATTTTCAAAATATCTAATAGTTATGAGTTTGAACTGTCAATTGCTTGATCATATGTAATAGGTGGCACTTCTTGCAGCATGTGTTCGTAGGGGTTTGAAGGTTCTATCTGCCACTGGAGCTGGTGCCAGAGCTGATCCAACAAGAATACGCATTGCTGATCTAAGAGAGTCTACAAATGACCCATTATCTCGTGCTGTAAGGCTCCAGATATTCTTCTATTAGATTGTGTCTAATTGAACCTTAAGCTATGGATATTCATTGCTGAGGCAGTATGCACTCTACTTTTGTCCCTGTCATGGTTTCATGTCCTAAAATATGATTATCCTAAAGTGTGTGTATATATATATATATATATGTATGTATGTATTGAGAAAAGGGATATACTTATTGGTGCGTTGAGAATTCCAGCTAGGTAACAGTGTTTGGTAGATTTGTCTGATTGTCTTCATCATTTGAGTATGCTCTTGTTCTTATTGCTTCATATTTATAGTCTCCGTAACAAAGATCATACTATTGTAGGTAAGACACCGTTTGAGAAAAGATTTTGGCATTGAAGGTGGCATTCCTGTTGTGTTTTCTTTAGAGAAACCCAAGGCAAAGCTGCTTCCATTTAAGGGTCCAAGTGGGGAAGAGGAAAATCCTTCAGATTACCAGGTGAGTATATCTATTTTGTTAGCTAGCTTCAATCACTTCTGATTGTACACTATCTTGTTAATGATTGTTCAGTGAAATGGTTGAGAGTCCACCATCTTTTCTTTTTGTGATTGTTCAGTGATATAGATCACCAGTCTTACCCTACCAGTGGGTTCTCTGTTTACTTGCTGTAATAAGCTGATCGCTGGGGCATTTCAATAGATCAAATTACTTAAAAAATAAATCATGAATCATATTATGATACACTAAATAGTTATAATTTTTTACATTCAGTCTCATCACATTCTGAGTTTTTTCTTTTTTTTTTTCATGCCAGATTGTCCCGGGCTTCAGGGTCCGTATCATACCTGTACTTGGTTCCATCCCTGCAATATTTGGACTAGTCATGGCCTCATATGTTGTGACACATCTAGCAGAGTTGCAAGTTCAGATAGAACCTATAGTCAATTTTGACATGGATCATTACCATACTCTTCATCAACGCCTTGTTGAACATGAGGAGTCACTGTATGGCACAGCCATGCAAGTGCAGGTATGGAGTTGCCATGCTTTGTATGCTCAAGTGCCCTCTGTTACTCCCTAATCTCTCTTTTCTTATTTTTGAAAGATTGAGCTGAAGAAGACTAGTTATGATTTTATCATCTTTATTTCTATGTCATAGGTAGATGTTGAAGAAGTGAAGTATATTGCTAAAGAGTTGTGGCATGGAAGAAGTGCCAGAGAGCAGTCAGTGAGAGATGTGGGACGAGGGATGTGGCGATCAGTTAATGAATTAATGCTTGTGAGGTATGGGATTCCTTATTTTGGCATTTGTAATTTTCATGCTCCATTAATTGGTCTTCAATTATGATTGAGTACTTTCAAAGTTTAAGCTGTTAGATAATGGCTTAAAAATAGTTTTATTATATTCGACACAATCCCGCATACGAAAGCCTGGCCATTAGAAAATACAAGTTTTGATACCATTCCATGTCAAGAACCAGTTTAACCCAAAATCTACTTTTAGACAAAAGGCATAAGAAGTGTAGCAATCTAGTTGCTATTAATGACAGTTGTTTTATTCTGGGATATACATTTTCAAGAGCATTTTCATCTGACATGTTTCCTCAAATCATAAGACCTAAATTAGTTTATCCCACTTCTGGTTTTCTCTCAATTCTCATAGTAACTTGACTTGTTTGTTCTCTGAATTGTTTAGGTGGGATTGCACGAAACCAGCTTCTGTTTCAAATCTAATTCTTCTAAAATTTAATGAGGTAATTCAGAATCTCCATCATCTAAGCATAGCTTTATTCTGTCTAAGATGTCTATTTGTTGCATCTATGTCCGTACACCATGTTGAATAGAAACAACTTGGTATTCTCAGGTGGATGAACACGAGTCACTGACATTGGATGATATAAAGGAAAAGGAACCTGAATATTACAGCAGAGTGACTGCTGTATTAAAACGAGCTGAAATAGATTTTGGTTTGTAAAACAGTTTTGTTTCTGTTTTTGTTGTTATTTTTTCTTCCTTGTAACAATTAGTTTTTTGTTTTTGTTTTTTGTCGATCTGTTCCTTGTAACAGTTAGTTGGATGTCTTATTTGGTTCATGTTTGAATATTATTGGTGCAGTGCTTCTCCCAGTTATTCAGTTATACACTCTTTTTTTTTTTTTTTCTTTTTAATCTAAATAACTATACATCTTTTATTTCACTCTCTATTTTCTATCTTGTTTCACTCTCTTTTAATTAAAAATTATATTTTTAATAATTTAATAATATTTATAGTATTATTTTACAATTTTTTACTAATAAAAAATATAAAACAAAAAATAAGATAGAAAATGGGATCCCTTAATTCCATAACTGGTAGGAATATAATTTTTTCTCTCACATAATAAATAGAGTTTGAATAAATAATGATTTATCAAATGCAACATCATGTTTTGTTTATTTGATCAACCTTTTATGGTAAAATATGTATTTATTTTTTTTTTTTGGTATTATATGAAAGACTTGAACCCTCTCAAATATAACTAGAACCCCTCGATATTACACTATATCTAATACCTCAATAAAAATTTTAAAATATAAAATAATATGAACTCATTCTCAATGCAATTATAGTAAAATAATATTTAAAAATTTGCTCAATTAATGTGATTTAAAAATTAATATTTTAATTAAATATATTGTATTAAATACCTTTCATTTTAAGCCATTAGGTATTTAATACCTAAAATGAAAGGTATTTAATACAATATATTTAATTAAAATATTAATTTTTAAATCACATTAATTGGGCAAATTTTTAAATATTATTTTACTATAATTGCATTGAGAATGAGTTCATATTATTTTATATTTTAAAATTTTTTATTATTTAAATTTTTATAACACCTTCCAATAAAAAAAATAAAATGTTATTACACCTATAACTAACCATAGTTGTTAAGTTTGAGGTATGAAATTCAAAAAAATAAAAAATGAGTTACGACTGCGAAGACCAAAAGAAAGGACTGCCCTTGTATCTCTGATTCGCTGGGTCCCTTGTGCATGAATCAAATTAAGATCAACTATTTGCAAATTGAACCTGAACCATCCGATGCGTTTGGTCATACTGGTCAAGCCAGTAAGTAATCGTGCTTTGGCGACGAAGCTGAGAGAGAGAAGGGAGTTCCCGTCTGCTTCTTCAGCTCATAAACGCCCATGGTCTAGGGCTTCCGTTCTGAGGATTCATCGTATCGAAAGTTCATCCATGGTGCCAACATTTGTCTCCCTGTGTCTGCTCCTCACCTTTCACGTTCGCTTCTCCTTCTCTGGTACCAAACTTTCCCCTATATGATTTCCTAGTTTTGCACTCTTATGATGACGACATTCTAAAGTTCTGCTTATTATCGCATCAAATTTTGGTAGAAGCAATTTTGAGAAAAAACTCGTTTGGGTGATGAGAAAATGATGAGCTAGAAAATTCAGGAGTATTACTTGATATGCATACATAAAAGGATGATTTTTCTTACTTTTAATCACCAGGCAAATTAATGCAAGTAACATAAGCTCATACTCATATTATTAGATTATAGCAATAAAATACAAGCAGACTTTCTCTATCTCTCTCTCACCCTTTAAGTGCAGATATTTTTCATTTTATGATTATCTATGTCTTGCTGTTAAATTTTGCGCACAAGTACTGTAGTGTGTTAATTCCTTTCTGCTGGGTTTTAATAGGATGTTTTATGTACTTAATTAACATTGCTTGAATGATTATACTACAATTATCATGAAACAGCGCCAGGTAAAGGTTTTAGATTTAGAATGGTGAAGAGCATTTCTAATTCCAGAAATAAATAAACAAATAAAAGAGATAAATTGATCATTTTTTGAAGTTTTGAAGCTACACTTGATTTTTGGCAATGCGATGCACGAGTTTGGAGCATGTGATGAATGACTGTTACATAGATGATATCAAGGAAATAGGATTTTCATTTACTCTCTAATAATTCATGTGTCATGCTCATCCATATATATTGTGTAACAACTATTTACCCATTTTTTTCCCTTCTCTGTTGAATGTATTCTATATTCTTTTTTTTTTGGGCAAACCTTAGAAGGACCAAGCTTGATGGAATCAGTTCCCGATCTTCAGAAGTCTATGTACAAGATTGTTGATGGCTATCCTTGTGTACGACTATTAAATCTCTCTGGAACTATTGGTTGTTCAAGTAAGTCTGCATTAGAATTGCATTTTATTTGCAGTCTCCATGATGCACATTCCACAAAAATGTCATTGCAATGACAACATGGTGTTTTTTTCGTCTTTTTGATGTATAAACTTAGATCCTGGACGAGAGAAGGTTGTTGCTCCAATTGTAAGATTCAGAAATGCTAATGAATTATCAGAATCATCAGCAATATTAGTATCTTTGGATGAGTTTCCCAGTCTCTTTACCAGGTATGTATATATATCGTATATTCTTGTATACTTGATGTGGGAATCTTTCCTTCATTCTTTGCATTTCTCATTTTAAGATAATTTTGTATTCAATACTTTGGTCAAAAGTGTTCTCCATTTTTTTTCTCTTATCCATCTGCATTTAGGCGTATTCCCATTGTTTTGTTTGAGGATTCTAATTCTTAACCATCATCATGCCTTTTTTTAAATTCATAACATGGTAGATTCTCTTATATTTTTCAGGATCCCTATCTCATGAGCTAAGGTGCATTGATCTCTTTTAAAATAATTAAATGTGAATAATCAGGAGAAAAGGAATTGATATATTACATTGTGCTTGAAGTTTTACATATGGAGAACACTTTTGAGATCCCTTCTCCCCCAGGAAAAGGGATCTGTAAAATTCCAAAGATCACTGTGTCTCTCATGCAAAGAATATTTTAGATAAATTAGTTTCTATGATATATGTGGTTGTTTTGTTATATGAATTAATTTGTTGTGCATTTTTACTTTTTGTTTTTCAAATGTCTTCTTGGAGTTTCTAAACTTTTTTGAATCAGAACTAGGATAGTAGAATTTTTACACACTGCCACAGGAAAGAAATGTCTTCTTGACTGAAGTTGTTCAATCAGAGATCTTTTGTGTTCTAGTGTACATTTTCTATCATTCATGAAGTCATATTTATTTGCTGGATATTTATTTCTCTTTCAGAATATCAGATGACTTAAGCTTTGCAAGTAAAGTTGGCGGTGTACTAGTTGAATCAGGACCTGATATGCAAAATAAGTTAAAGGGTAAATAGCAGTCATCCACTTTTTGTCTATTTTCAAACAAAGATAAAGTGAGATATCGCTTTTAAAGTTGCTCATGATAGCATTTTTATGTCACTTGTAGGATTCTCTCCAGAGAAAAAGTTTCCACAAGCTGAATTTGCTCCTTACCACAACAGCAGTTATGAATGGAACCCAGTTGTACGATATGTATTTTCTTTTTCATCAAGTCTCTTACATATTTGTATCACATGCCAGAATCAACTGTTTGTCCTTTTCTTTTGTTTCACTTGATACTGCTAATCATGTTCTGACTTTAACTAGATTATATTTTATACAGTGGATTTATGAAATGTGAAAGTATTTAGTTCTGATTTCTGTACAATTTCTTAATTCTAGTCATTGTAGATTATTGCGAAAAGGTAATATGGCCATTTGGTGAATTAAGCAAATAAAAAGGTCAAACATGTAATGGATTATCATAATCACTCATCAGGTATATGACTTGAAAATTCTGCTAAGAACATGATTAAATGTGTGGTGGATACTGGCTAATGCTAGTTTGATCTTAAAACAAAACACTCTATTTATTTAGAACTTTTAATTCATTCATGCAATTCTGCAGGGTTCTGGTATTATTTGGAACTCCTACAATTTTCCTGTTTTTCTGCTCTCAGAAAGTGGCACAAAGGTTCTTCAGGAGGTAATGTTTAGTCCCTTCTGATACTCGTGTTAGTTTATTTTACTTTGAGACAACTGTTGGTCTTATTCCATAAATGATATTGTTTCTACTAAGATAGTGACTGTTATGTAACCATATACCTAAGCTTTTAGGATGAGTGGTTTCTTGAGATTGTATCATAGTCTCTTCAACCAAAAAGGTTGGAATTTCATCCTTGCCTAACCCATTATGTAATGAAGTTAATTTTGGCATAAGATGGTGGTCTTTGTGCTTTATCCATGTTCCAAAACTCAAGGGCTTTCACATTAAGGTCTGTGTGGTAGATGAAATCAATTCTTGTTCTTTTGCCTGATGACTTAAGGTTTCAGGCTCAGAAGTTTCTTGACATTGTCTATGAGATTATTTAGTAAACTATTTAGCTTGCAGATTTGTGGTATATGGAACAAAGTCTTCATTCACATATGAGAAACATTTAAGATAAAAGCATGAAGTCAATGCCCTCTTCGGTTCATTGAGCTTCTTAGATGGTGTAGAAAGAAATTGTTTGATGCATTTTATTACAGAAGCATGGTACATATATATACACTCGGGGAAATAATTAGGATCCTGTAAATAGGTCCCTATTAAATGCTAATATCCCTAATTATCTACACTATCAATTAAGGAATTAATTTGTAGGTCAACTAATTGATTACCCTATCAATCATATATTCTATTTATAGTAACTTCCCTTTTTTGAATTAATTTCCCAGTCAATCAATCAGCCAGCTTGATTTCCTACACTCCCCCTCAAGCTGGGTGATATATGCTGTTCATTCCTAATCTGGAACTCTGTTCATAAAAGCTTGACCTGTGTAGAGCTTTAGTTAGGATGTCAGCAGCTTGCAGCTTGGATGGAACATGTCTTAAATTGATGACATTGTTTTCAATCTTTTCATTGATAAAGTGTCTATCAATTTCAACATGTTTGATCCTGTCATGATGTACTGGGTTCTTGGCAATTGCTATGGCTGATTGGTTGTCACAGAGAATTTTTATAGGTTCCTTATCTCCCATCTTGAGATCTTCGAGTAGTCTTTTTAGCCATATTCCTTCGCATATGCCATTTGCTAGTGCTCTGAATTCAGCTTCAGCACTACTCCGTGCTACCACTTGCTGTTTCTTGCTGCGCCATGTAACCAGATTTCCCCATATGTATGAGTAGTAGCCAGAGGTGGATTTTCTATCAATTTGTGACCCAGCCCAATCTGCATCTGTGTAGACTTCAATAGATCTGGTTGCAGTTTTCTGGAACATTAGTCCCTTTCCTGGATCCTTCTTAAGATATTTTAGAATTCGATATACTGCCCCCAAGTGTTCTTCCTGTGGTCTATTAAGGAACTGACTCACAATACTTACAGCAAAACTGATGTCGGGTCTGGTCTGAGTGAGATAAAGTAGCTTACCTACTAACCTTTGGTACTGTCCAGGATTTACCAGCCTCCCTTCCATTGTTTTCCCGAGTTTCAGGTTTGGATCCACGGGTGTGTCTGCTGGTTTGCAGCCCAACATACCAGTTTCTTGCAAGAGGTCTAGGACATATTTTCTTTGGGTTACAAATATCCCTTGTTTGGACCGAGCTACCTCCATTCCCAGAAAATACTTCAATGGTCCTAGGTCTTTAATCTCAAATTCCTTTGCAAGTAATTGCTTAAGCTGAATAATTTCCTCTGTGTTGTTTCCGGTAAGCACTATATCATCAACATACACTATGAGGATGGTTAATTTCCCACAGCCGGTATGTTTGACGAACAATGTGTGATCTGCTTGCCCTTGGTGATAGCCATTCCTCTTAAGAACTGTAGAGAACCTCTCAAACCACGCACGTGGGGATTGTTTGAGCCCATATAGAGATTTTCTCAATCTGCATACCTTTCCTTTAGTGAAGTGAGACTCAAATCCGGGGGGGACATCCATGTATACTTCTTCTGCCAAGTCACCATTCAGAAAAGCATTCTTGACATCAAGTTGGTACAAAGGCCAGTCTTGATTGGTGGCAATAGAAAAAATAACTCTGATGGTATTGAGTTTCGCCACTGGAGCAAATGTTTCTTGATAGTCTATGCCATAGGATTGAGTGAATCCTTTTGCTACAAGGCGTGCCTTGTATCTTTCAATGCTTCCATCAGCCTTGTGTTTTATAGTGAGAACCCATTTGCAGCCTACAGTTTTCTTTCCAGGAGGCAAGTCTGTCATAACCCATGTTTCACTTCTTTTGAGTGCCCCTAGTTCCTCAAGGATGGCTTGTTTCCATTCTGGTATCTGGAGTGCTTCTTGGACTGTTCTAGGAATTTGATCCCTGTCTAAGGCAGCAGTGAATGCTCGGTAAGATGGAGATAATTTAGAGTATGTCAGCCCATGGTGGATAGGATGTTGTGTACATGTTCGCACCCCCTTTCTTATAGCAATCGGCCAGTTTAAATCTTGGGCTGGTTCTGTGTGATTTTCTGCAGTAGGAGTAGCTGTGATTTCTTGAATTTGTTCAGGATTAATGAGAACAGGTTCAGATTCTTGGTCCTGTTGAGTTTGCTGTTGCTGGTTTTTCTTCCTCCTTGAGTATGTTTGGAGTTCGGTTGGATTTTCTGGCTGTGGTATTGAGTTGGGTAGGTCTGGTTCAGGATTTTCAGATTCGGGATTGGGATTTTGTTGAGGGAAAGTGGTTGTAGGTGTAGGAATGGGGGTGTTGTCAAGGAGAGCTGGCCAGGTCCAGTTCCAGTGGATATTTGGGGTTGAATTTTGTGGTTCATGTTTTGTCTTCTACCCCTGAAGCACAAAATTGGGGTAGAAGGGCTGGTTTTCAAAAAAAAGTGACGTCCATGGAGTGGAAAATTTTGCGGGAATTTGGGCAGTAGCATTTATATCCCTTCTTGTTGGGAGAGTATCCTAGGAAAATGCATTTCAAGGCTTTAGGGTCCAGTTTGCTACGGTTTTGAGGGTGGATGTGTACAAAGGCAGTACAACTGAAAATTTTGAGGGGTATTTGGGAAACAAGATGAGAGGTAGGATATACATGTAGGAGAGTTTGTATAGGCGTATTTAGTTTAAGAATTCGTGAAGGCATTCGGTTTATGAGGTAGGTAGCTGTGAGGACTGCTTCTCCCCAAAAATGTTTAGGAGTATTTGAGGTAAGGAGTAGAGAGCGTGCCACCTCGAGAATGTGTCTGTTTTTGCGTTCAGCTACACCATTTTGTTGTGGTGTGTCAACGCAAGAACTTTGGTGGACAATCCCATGGGTTTGTAGGTATGTACTTAGAGAAGAGTTGAAGAAGTCGTGTGCATTGTCGGTTTTGAGAATGCGAATATTGGTTTGAAATTGGTTTTGGATCATGTTGTGAAAGGTCTGAAAAATAGTTGAAGTTTCAGATTTTTCTTTCATAAGGAAGGTCCAAGTAACACGGGTATGGTCATCTATTAGGAGAAGAAACCAGCGAGCACCATTGATGTTTTTAATTCTGATAGGTCCCCAAATATCACCGTGAATAAGGGAAAAGGGAGTGGAAGGTGTGTATGTGTGAGGGGAATAGGTATTGCGAGTGTGTTTAGAGAGTTGGCACACAGAACATTGAGGAAAATTAACAGTTTTATTACTAAATAGATTCGGTAAGAGATGTTTCATATACAGGAAATTAGGATGTCCTAGGCGGAAGTGCCACTCTAAAATTTTATTGGTGTTGGAAGATCCTTTTCTGGCTGAATGGCATTGAGCAAAAGGCGTTGTTGTAGGGCTGTTTTCTGGTTTAAGGAGGTAGAGACCCACACATTCATCAAACTCAGCAGTTCCAATCATCTTCCCCAATCCCAGATCCTGAAAAATACAAAAATCAGCAAGGAATTTAGTCTCACAGTGTAGGTCACGATTTATTTTCCGGACTGACATTAAATTACAGTCAAGATTGGGCACAAACAAGACATTTTTAAGGGTTAAAGTTGGGGAAATATGAATAGTTCCAGTCCCAACAACTTTGGAGGTGGTGCCATCTGCAATGCGGACATAGGTAGGAATTGAGCAAGGTTGACATGAGGAGAAAATAGATTTATCACCTGTCATGTGATCTGAGGCCCCCGAATCCACTATCCATGGTGAGAAGGATTTTTGTGTGACATTGAGGGCAATAGGGGATGTACCTTCCGAATTGGCTGATGAAGAAGGATTTAGGTTGTTTTTCGAGAGCATTTGCTGGAGTACTTCTAGCTGCTCTCTTGTGAATGGAAGGGATGCAATGTATCCCTTTTTCTCTCCAGTTGGCTTGGTGGATTTCCAATCAGCTGGCTTTCCATGTAGCTTCCAGCAGCTTTCCTTTAAATGGCCTGGTTTCTGACAGTGTTCACACCAGGGCCTGGTTTTCTTGGGCTTCCCCTTTGAAACTACCAGTGCTGAGCTTTCTATGGCTGGTTGAGAGCTGGAAGTGCCCAGCATCACTTTCCTTCGACTCTCTTCTGTTCGGACCTCAGAAAAGGCTTCCCTGAGGCTTGGTAGTGGCTTTGTACCGAGAATTCTTCCTCTCACCTCATCTAGTGATTTATTGAGACCCATTAGGAATTTGAAAATCCTCTTCGTCTCAATGATTTTGTTGAACTGGTTTCTGTCATCCGAACACTTCCAGTCATGGGTTTCAAATAAATCTAGCTGCTGCCAGTACCTTGTGAGTGATGTGAAGTAGGTGGTCACCGGTTCTTCTCCTTGTTGGAGTTCATGGAGAAGGCTCTCAACGTGGAACAATTCTGCTGTGTTGTCCCTGCTAGAGTAGGTGTCTCGTGCAGCTTCCCATATCTCCTGGGCAGTGGTATATAGAAGAAAATTTTCCCCAATTTCTGGACTCATGGAATTAATGAGCCAGACCATGACGAGGTTATTTTCTGCTTTCCATGCCCGAAACTGAGGGTCATCGATGCTGGGTTTCGGAATAGTGCCCAGGAGATAATCTTCCTTTCCTTTTCCGCTTACAAACAGCATGACTGACTGAGACCACTGGAGGTAATTGTTCCCAGCCAGCTTGTGGTTGGTGATGGATACAATTCCTCCTTCGGAGTTGCTGGTCAGGAAGGGAGGAGGTGCAGAAGTGGCGGATGAACCACTAACTGCAGAAGTTTGGAAGGATTCTGCCATGAGAAAAGTGACAGATGTCTCGGAAGTGAGACAGATGAATATGTCTTAGAGATGGGCTTAGGATAGGTCAGAGCAGCGGTTGTGTAACCCGCTCTGATACCATGTAGAAAGAAATTGTTTGATGCATTTTATTACAGAAGCATGGTACATATATATACACTCGGGGAAATAATTAGGATCCTGTAAATAGGTCCCTATTAAATGCTAATATCCCTAATTATCTACACTATCAATTAAGGAATTAATTTGTAGGTCAACTAATTGATTACCCTATCAATCATATATTCTATTTACAGTAACTTCCCTTTTTTGAATTAATTTCCCAGTCAATCAATCAGCCAGCTTGATTTCCTACAGATGGAAATAGGGAGGAAATGGAAATCTACAAAAATGAAAGGAATCCATACAAAGGATCAGAAACTATACGAAAAAGAGCAAAATTAAACTAGTGGAAATGGGGAGAGTTAGAAAAACTACTACAAGAAGAAAAAACCAAGTCCTTATATTGTATCTTTCTTGGTGCTTTCAGGTTAACTGAATGCCTTGGAAAGAAACGTAATTGGTTACTGTTCTTGTTCTTGCAGGCTGTGCTCAAGAATGAGAACAAAAAGAAAGCTTATACAGCTAGTGTGGCTGAATTTGATATGGTTATGCAGGTATGATCAAGTTCTTAATAAAGAATTATTTTCTGTCATATGTTGACAATTTTGTTTTTATTTACCATTTGTTTACTGTGATAACTTTGGATTAGACAACAAAATCTGGAACACACAATTCAGCGTCTTGTTTAAAAGAAGCAACTTGCATCCCTTTAGGTGGATACAGGTGAAGTTTCTTAGAATCTATTCTCTAAATATTCTTGTTTATAATGTTTTAGATGTGGTTTGTGAACAATACAAACATAATTGTGAACTACATGCAAGAACATGATGTAACATCTTACAGTACCATAAACTATATGCAATAAATACGCAAGATCACATTATATCATGACCTTGATCTTTTTTTTTTTTTTTTAAAAAAAAAAATCCGTCATGTGATTGATTGCTCACATGCTGTAAGTCTCTTCCATCATTTATTTATCTCAAAGATAATTCCACTCATGATTTATCTTGATTCATCATCAAAGAAATGGATAAAGGAAATAATTCTTCATGAAAATCCACTCCTTTTCTGTTTTTGATTTATCTTGGGTTTTTACAAGTCTTGGGCTTTGGTTTAATTTGGCCCAAGGCAGACCCTCTGGGCTTGAATTCTGGTCTGGACATACCTAAGTTCTGAATCAGCGGACCAGTTTTAGTTCTGTTTCATTCACTTGACTGTCTAAACATGCTTCTCATAGATTGCATCACCAATTGGTGAATTCTGGCACCCTAGGGAAACTTGGCATGTCTAATTCCTATATACTTGGTTTGATTCAGTAATATCTGACAATTAGTGAGATTAGACCAAAATTCCAAATGAGAGACCCAAGGCCAGATTTTGATCTAACTGGGCTAGATTCAACTTCAGAATTCACCAGGGGAATAAATTGATGCTCTTTCAAACCACCTTTTGGATTCTCAATAACCGCCTATGCTAAAAACACCAAAGTACCAACCTAAATATAACCCCTTCCTATGATTAAAGAATTGTTATTTTGCTGTTAACTTTGTGTATATTTCTTATGAAAGGCAGTGTCTGGTCATCACTTCCTCCAATCAATATTTCATCCTCGGATCAGTCCAAGCCCATTATATTGACCACAGCCTCCATGGATTCTGCTTCATTTTTTCGAGACAAAAGCCTCGGTGCAGACTCCCCTATTTCTGTAAGTTCTATACTTCTGATGTTTTTGCTACTCCTTTTTCTCTTTTCCTTAAATTTCTAGAGATATTTGTCCATGATCTTTGTTCCTTCCTAATGCAATTCACAATATGATGTATGCACTACTATACAGGGCTTAATTGCATTACTGTCTGCTGTTGATGCACTTTCTCATGTGGATGGTCTCGGTGACTTTAGTAAACAGGTGCACACCAGATGCTCTGTGGCTTCTATTCATTTCAGTTATTGGACCTTGTTGTGTTTCTTGAATTTGTACATTGTTATTGGTATGTAAGGAAAGCTAGCTTTCCCTATGCATTGTCGGGTTTTGCTTTGCCTTGACACACATTTATTTTTGGGTGGTACCTTTGTTACATACCATATTATTGGTATTCTTGTCATGGCTTGCCAGAGAATTATCCATCATTCTTCCCAGCTTTTGGTCATGAGGTTGTTCAGTTGTTCTTAGATATTGTAGAACTTGGGAATACAATAGTAACTGTTTAGACTCTACTGAGCTTTCATATATGATACTGTTGCTGGATGATATTGTAAGAGTAGCATAAAATCAGCTGTAGAATGTTATATTTGCCTAATAATCTGCACCTGCTCTGTTGTCTTTTTTCTCCCCCCTTTTTATAAAACAAGAAATGAGGAGTACGAATCCTAAAATGAAGAAGGATGATAGTCTCCTGGAAATAAACAGAAAAGAGCTAAAGAGAAAAACTACACATAAGTTGGGGCTAAACTTAGGGAGTTTTTGACATCCTTTGCAACAGGATTTCTTTAATTATTTGACCTCTTCCATTCTTTTCTAAAAGACAAGCGTTATTGCAATTATTTTCCCCTTACCAAAGAGGCGAAGAGAAAGGTTATTTTTCTTTTTTGGTTTATGCGAATTGTACTTACTGCCTAGTGCTCTATGCTTTGAAACTCTTGCAGCTGTCTGTTATGCTCATAGGCATGGGTATTTTGCTGGTAATTTATATAATTTGCATATTTCTTCTTTGCATGAACTACTTGTCCATCCAATAATTTTATATGATTGCATTTGAAACCTTTATATAAATATCCAATATTTTAGCACCTTTTTTCTTGTCAAATATATAACCATCACTTTTTAAGACTTTATTACTGATGGTTTCTTAACCCAAATGCAGCTTGTTTTTGTAGTTTTTACTGGAGAGTCATGGGGTTACCTTGGAAGCAGGAGATTTTTGCTTGAACTTGACATGCATTCAGATGCTGTTCATGGCCTTAATCATTCACTAATTGAAACGGTATTCTTCTGCTCTAGTAAATATACTACTAGATATTATTGAGGGATGATTAGAGGTACCACTTTGAATTTAGTTAACTAGAATGTTTATGAATGCCTCTTCTGTGTTGTGCTTTCTTTGATGTGCTCTAATTAATATATATATTGTGCTGAATGAAAATACCTTTCAACTGGCTATCACATACAAACACTGTTGGAAAGGTATTTTCATTCTACCCAAAAGGGGTTCATTTAGTTTTTCCTTTTTTTTAAAATTTTTCTCCTGCTGCTTTGGACTTCTGGCTCCATTCTATCACCAAAATAAATACAAAAAGAAAAACCACTATGTACCTTTTTCTTTGTAGTTATGAATTTCTTATCAAATTATTCTTGTGCTCCTCTAGATTCACTTTTTATCTATTAGTAACCTAACTTCTGGATTTTTGAGTGGCATTTGACAGGTAATTGAAATTGGGTCTGTTGGAAAGGGTTTCAGTCAAGGGGTTAAAAGCTTTTTCACTCATACAACAGGGGTAAGATCTTGATTGGTCTGTTAACTCGTGCACAATTATGATCTTTTAGTTAAGTTCGTAAATATAGTTAATTATCATGCATTTGGCTTCTTCATATGGTTAATTGATTATTGCTATTGGTTTATATTACTAGTGACCTCAATAACCATGCCACCGCATTGACTAATTTCATCTGAACTTTGATGCAATGAGTGTTAAACTGGAATGTTGAATTTCTATGAGATTAGTGGATCTAAGGGGAAAACCATGTGTGTGTCCGACCCCGTAACATTGAGCTTGTCCAATAAATTTAAGTAAATCTTTCAAATTCTTGCATAAGCATCGAACTCATAGAGGTATAGACTTGTCACTTCTAGTTAGTTTTGTCAACTGGGATAAAACAATTAAAATGCATGACATATGATACCCAGTATATCATGTATGTCAATAGTCAAATACACTGCTTTTGATTGTTTGGCTACAGTCAATTATGCAGATGACTAGAGTGAGATTAACTTTTATTTACTTTTCTCCCTTACTTGAGTTGCTTATTATAAGAAAATGCAACCTAATAAAATATGACCTTTTTGGAGGTATAAAATGTAACACTTTATGTATTATCTGTTTGTCTGCACCCCTAGATTTAGAGAATCATGCCAAATTTGTCTATGACTAGGACTATATCAGTGCAGGTTTCTTCAGCTACAAATCATACGATGGCTGCCTTGAAGCATGCAGAAGAGTCACTACAATCAGAAAAGATTAAAATCACATCAGCAAGTGCCTCAAATCCTGGGATACCTCCATCATCCTTAATGGCATTTTTGAGAGAGGTATTGTTTAATGTATTTATCCCCTCGGTAGCACATTATTGATAAAAGAGACGCTTAAGAAGGAAGACCAATGCACACTTATTATTCCAAACACTAAGAAAACCATACATCATTTAGTTTTGCTTTGCTTTACTTTTTACCACAGCTAACCTCTTTCCTCTTAAATATATGATCATTGTTATGGCAAGGAGTTGGTTTCTTAAAGTCAATTTTCATTTTTTCCTCTTCCTCTTTTATCAGAATCCTTTGATGTCTGGGATTGTCTTAGAAGATTTCAATGCTGTCTTTGCCAACAAGTTCTACCATAGTCATCTCGATGATTTATGTGAGCTAATCCATGTCCTTGGTGTCATGTTCTTTTCCTTGTTTGGACTTTTAGTTTTCATGGTTGTCCCATATGTCACATGTCTCTGCATTTGTGTGATTGATGCAGCTAATGTGAACTCATCGGCCATAGTTGCTGCTGCTTCTCTTGTTGCCCGAACCCTTTACATACTGGCTAGTGACAAGGCAGATATAACAAATTCAACTTTAACTGGTATAAATGTAAATGTCTCACTTGTTGAAGAACTTATGGGTTGCTTGTTGAATTGTGACCCTGGTCTCTCTTGTGAACTGGTGAAGAACTATATTGCACCTGCCTCAATCTGTCCAAGCCATTATGTTGGTGTCATCATGGATGAACCTTCATCTACACCTAATCCAGGATACATCAATGATGTTCCGAGGTTCATCTTCAATTTTTTAGCTGATAGAACCTCTATTCTGAGGGAGAATGATAGGTCTGCTTGTGAACAAGACTGCAATAGTAAAGATGAAATCTGCATTAAAGCAGAAACTGATCACAAAGGGGTTTGTGTTGTCTCCACAACCAGGTATTGCTTGTTTTAAGTATTCCTAATTGATTAAGTAAACAGGTTTTAGAGAGAATGCTGATAGTTTCTTGTAATTTCAAATGAGAAGAATGGTTATTCTAAGTAAGTATTGGCATGATACATGCAAATATCCCCTAATTTAACCATGACATTCATGAAATATGCTATTTATAATGTCACTTGGTGTAAAAGAGGTATCCTTTTATAGTGTAGTTTGGTCCTTGTGCCCACCTCACACACACACACACACACACAAATATCTTGACCACACAAAGCATTACTGCATGTTAACCCAAATGGCTTTGGCCAACATAGTCACCTCGGAAAAGGCAGAAAAGGCGGTGGCAGGCTGAAAATGGATTTTATTGTTCTATCCCATACTTCTACTCAATATTTAGCACCTTGTTTGGTGCATTAATGGCTTAGTCAGATAGCCTTATTGTAACAATTGTATTATACAGTCCATGCACCAATATGCAGCCAGTGTTCCTGATATAATTAATATCTGGTATATTATATAGTCCATTGTCCAATATTATCAAGTTTTTACAATTTTATGTTGAGGATTCACATCAACTTTCAAGCCTAAAAGGATTCCATTAATCTTTGCAGGTATGTTCCGGCATATTCAACGCAGATAAAATTTGAATCAGGAGTATGGAATGTCTTACCCCCAAATTCATCTGACAGCATGGGGGCTGTGGACCCTGTTTGGACAGAAAGCAATTGGAATACCATAGGTATGCAGGTCTACACAGTCCAAGATGCAGCATACGATCGGCTTGTTTTGTTTGCTGGTATCACCTTGACAATCCTCTCTTACATTGCAATAGTGGTCACTAGAGCTTTTATCACCAAAGCTACAAAGAGGGATTGAACACAACCCTCTTCTCTTTTTCTTTATTATTCTGAAAACTTGCCAAGTAAATTTGGTAGGACGAGGGCCAAATCAATCAGGATCATTTTGAATGGCAAATCCAAAGTTTCTTGAATTTTCAAGGATGTGAATTATTTGGGATGCATCCTTTTTCCTGTGAATTCCATTGGGATATTTGTGCCCAGTAAATGTAATTTTCACTACTTGCATATTGTTAGTGGTCTAGGAACTTGGTATGGGAAAAGAAAGCCAGAACACATTAAGTATTTCTTTTATTTCTTTTGGCCCCTTTTCACTGTAAATGTCTATAAATTATACCTGCATTTGAATTCTTGTTCAGACTTGGTTTCTTTTTTAATAGCATTTCGCAAGTAAGTTTGAAACTTGAAAGTTCATTTTTTTTTTTTTAATTTTAATTCCTTTCTCTTGGAACTTTTCATACTTTCAGGCACTTCTAGAAGAACAAGTAAATAAAAAGGAAAAAGTAAAAGGGACTTGTAAATTATTTTGGAGGAACTATGTGGAAACAAATTTTTGTCCTCAATGTGTATAAAATAGCCATATGTGTAGACTCTGGAGGGACTGTTGCCAGATAATAATAATAATAAAAAAAAAAGGGGCCATGGAATGCAAAATATATAAAACATTTGTCATTAAAGTATATAGAGTTTAATTACAGTCAACTTATGTTAGATTTTGTTAAATTCCAAAATTTTGCAATAAATTTTAAAGTTTCGCAATACAAAATGACACTAAATTTTTTTTGAAGTTTTTGGACACTCAAGTTTCAAAATGGTGTAAAACATCTTACCTAAATTAAAATAATAATTTTTTTAAAAAAATATCAAATGACCACATAGTTAGGAGTAGATATAGAATGGGACAAAATTTTGTTTGGTCTCCTTTTTTTATTTTTTCTTATTCTAAATTTAAAAAGCATTATCTTAGTCTTATTTCGGTGGTATCTCCAGTTTCATTTCAAACTTTTTATCCCATCTCGACTTTAACTCACTTTTTCAAAAAAAAATCAAAAGAGTTTTTATAAATATATTTATTTATTTGAACTAACCATATTAATTAAGTTACTAATATAATGTTGTTGTACATCACTTTAATATAGCATCAGTTTGAGTTTTCATCTTAATTGTGACTAATTTCTAATTAAGTGCTTTTATTTTTGAAGGATTATAGGAAAAGAAAAAATTACAGTAAGTGAAGAGAATGAGAATATCCGGAGGCTATTATCCATGTTAATCCAAATATGCCGAAGACTAGTTCAATAAGATAGATGAAACACTAAGCTAAAATGGAAGACATGCAGGTACATACTAGTAGGTAGTACAAGTTCTACCAATTACATGCTAATTGTTTTACAAACTGGTTCAAGCAATACCGAATTAGTGGGCTGCTTAACAGCTCATGCTATGAAAATTAACAAAGAAATTTAGAAGCTGCAGATACTAGCATCTTTTCTTTCCATTATATATATAGTATGTTAACCAAAGGAAATACAAGGAAGCCATGGTATGAAGTTACACAGCTAAATTTTTGTTATTATCCATTTGTAATAGTATCATGTGAGATAATAAATAGAATGTGAGAGATGTAGAAGTTAACTTTTTAATGAGATTAAATTCTAAGAAATTCAAGAAAAAATAAACTCATACGAGACAAAAATATTTTAGGATAAGAGATGAAATACATACTTTTGAGATATGTTCAGGATAAAACAAAGATAAAATAATTCTTATCTCGAAACTTATTTAAGACACGCAATCTTGTTTTGAGTCTTAATTTGTCTCGTTATAAAATTATCTTTATTTTTTTAAATAAGAATGACTATATAAAGTGTAAAAAAGAAACTCATATTTAATAAAATTAATAAATTTTAACTTTAAAGCTATAATTCTCAACAATTACAAACACGATAGAAAGAGAAATAAGTGATTTTCCAACGCCGACAAGATTTGTTGTGATGGGTGTGTAGTCGAATGTGGTAGTTTTAATCTTCCTTTGATTTTTCCACCCATAGTTGTGTTAGAAGAATGTGTGAAAGCTGTTTAATACAAAGGGGTAGTTTGGGCATTAAGGAAATCTGGGGTGCTGGAAAAGTTAAAATGGGAGGTGGAAAAGAATCTCCCAATCTACACAATTCTTATGGCCCAAAAAAAATATAAGGTCTGTTTAGATCCGCATCTTATTCGGAGGCCCATCCATCTGCCCGTCATTTCTACTAGAAGAACAAGGGGACTGAGAGAATGCCTGGCCTTTCATCGTCTTCAACTCATCAATCTCTGCATCTCCGACACAATCGCAGCGTCAAATCTGACACTCGGGAAACTGAAAGCTAGAGCGAGAGAAAAATAGAAAGCAATAGCAAATGGGGTTGGGCTTGTTAGCTTCAAAAGCCATGAGACCCTCCTCAAGGATCCTCAATTCGCATTACTCCCGGAATTTCTTCCTTCGGACCATAGTTTCCAGGCCGGAGCTGCAGAAGCCGGAAGCTTCGGCTGCACTAGCCCAACCGGAGCCGCCACCGGCCAATCTCCCTCCGCGGACCCCAGTTGGTGGTGCCAGAGTCCATTTTCCTAAACCTGACGATGCCATTGAGGTCTTTGTTGATGGGTACCCAGTAAAAATCCCAAGGGTATGACTGTTCTCCAGGCATGTGAGATTGCCGCGACGACATTCCCCGTTTTTGCTATCACAGCCGGCTTTCAATTGCGGACAATTGACGTATGTGTCTCGTTGAGGTCGAGAAGTCTCCCAAGCCTGTTGCTTCATGCGCCATGCCCGCTCTACCTGGTTAGCTCTCTCTTCCATTTTTTTTTTTTTTTTTTAAATGTACATAATTTTTTGGGGCTTCAATGTCAGTTTGCCAGAGTGTTTCTATAGTTAGTTTTCACGTGGGTAGCTTTTTATTTTCTTCTTGTATTGATTTTAAACGGTCATTTTTTTTGAAAACAAAAGAATATTCTTTCACTCTATATAAGCAATCTCTTCCTCTACGCTTCTTCCCATTCACACTTCTTTCTCTTTCGATTTCTGTTCTGCTTTCTCTTTTCCTCCTTCGCTCCTTCCTCTCTTTTCTTCGTCGGTGATTTCTCTCCTCCTCTCCCTGCGCTTTATCTCTTCCGCTCTCTGCGTTCTATCTCTTCCGCTCTCGGCGCTCTTTCTCTTCCGCTCTCTGCTTCTCCTTTCCTCTACGCTTACTCCTCTGCGTTTCCTAATCTGCTATTTCTTTCTTCCCTCTCTGCGATTTCTTGTTACTGAATGTGTTTTATCTGTAAATTTCTTGTTTTAATTTGATTTCTTTTATTTTGTTTATAATTTTCTCTTTGTGTTGTTGATAAGAGTGGTGGAATCCGTCTGAGCTAAGTAAAGGTTAGCCAAGACATTTTCTTTTTTCGTAATTTTATTTTCTTGCACAATGTGTTCTTTAATTTCTTCTCTGTTGGTTTCAATTTTACTCTTCTAGAATTCTTGCTTCTTCTTTTTTTAACTTCTTGAAGGACTGTGCTTTTTAATGAATGGGGATATGATAAAAATGCTTGATGTACCGTTAACTTCTGCCCATTCTTACCATCATTTTTGAATCTTATAACTATTTTTTTAATACTTTAGATACCATGTTTTCTTCAGATGACAAATATAGATAAAATTGTGACATTTCTTGTTGGTTTCACTGATATCTTGTTCTATTTCCAATCAGATTTTACTAATATTCATTATGAATGTGTTTGAATTTGGTTTTGTTGGGTTGTATTTGGTGCTTTATTTTTTTTTTTTTCTTTTTTTGACAATGTAATCTTATGACATGATGTTGCTAGGGATGAAAATTAAGACCGATACACCCGTGGCAAAGAAAGCTCGAGAAGGTGTGATGGAATTTTTACTGATGAATCATCCATTGGATTGTCCCATCTGTGATCAGGGTGGAGAATGTGATCTTCAGGATCAGTCAATGGCATTTGGATCTGATCGTGGTCGTTTCACAAAAATGAAGAGATCTGTGGTGGATAAAAATCTTGGTCCTTTGGTGAAGACTGTGATGACAAGGTGTATTAAATGTACAAGGTCAGCACGAGGCATTACTTATACTTTTCTACAAATCTGATTGTTGCTAGTAGATTGCAAAATTTTAAAAAATTGCTAGTGGAAATAGTTCAGTTTCCTTGGTTTGCCATGTCAGCTTAGTTCCAGATATGATTTCTAAATTTAAGGTTTTGACGTTGGTGGTAAAAAAACGTTAGTGTGTTCTGTGAAATTAAATCTTCAGTATTCAAGTAACATGCTTCAACTTGTCTCTCAAATATTTTATTTCTGTAGAACATTTTTAAACTGTGCTACTCAGAAGTGTCTGATACAAATATCTTTCCTTAATCAGGTGTGTTAGGTTTGCAACAGAGGTTGCTGGGGTCCAAGATCTTGGCATGTTAGGTCGTGGCAGTGGAGAGGAGATTGGAACATATGTTGAAAAGCTTATGACTAGTGAACTTTCTGGAAGTGTGATAGATATCTGTCATAGCTCCCTAATACAGCCTCTTCTTGCAAAGTGTAGGACATAAACGAAGAATGGATATCAGACAAGACTTTGTTATGACGGTTTAAAGAGGCAGAGGTTAAATGACCCCATGATCCGGGGTCCTGATGGGCACTTCAAGTCTGTCAGCTGGCATGATGCCCTTGCTGTGGTTGCAGACATTGCCCACCAAGTTAAACCAGAAGAAATTGTTGGAATAGCTGGCAAACTTTCTGATGCGGAATTTATGGCTGCACTAAAAGATTTCTTGAACAGATTGGGGTCTGATAATGTGTGGTGTGAGGGAATTAGCGAAAATACCAATGCTGATTTGCGCTCAGGATATATTATGAATGCTAGCATTGCTGGTCTTGAGAATGCAGACGTTTTCCCTCTTGGTTGGTACCCAGGTAAGCATCTATCTTTTTATATGCTACTGTTACTCTCCCTAGTTCAAATGTGATGGTCAAATAGCATATCTGTTTTTTCACCTAAATTGATCTACATTTGTTATGTTAGAACTATCTTTGGCTGTATTGTTTGTGGATCTGTTATTTATTACGTGGATAGTTTTGTTGCTTGTGCTGTTGTTTAGGTTAGGTTGTCTTATGTATTCGTTGACAATAGAAGCTGCTATGTTTAATGCTAGAATATGGAAAACTGTCCGACAATCCCAAGCCAAGGTTGGCTACATTGGACCTGCTACTGATTTCAACTATGATCATAAACACCTTGGTACTGGCCCTGAAACACTTCTTGAAATAGCTGAGGGTATTGATTTTAAAAGTTCATTTATTTTCAAAACAAAAAATATTCTTTCACACTATATAAGCGATCTCTTCCTCTGTGTTTCTTCTGATTCACACTTCTTTCTCTTCCGATTTCTGTTCTGCGTTCTCTTTCCTTCTGATTCACTCTTTTCCTTTTTGGTGATTTCTCTCCTCCTCATTCATTGTTGCGTTGGCAAATTTTCTCCTCCACGTTCTCTCCTCCTGGCAAATTTTCTCCTCCACATTCTCTCCTCTTCTCTTTGCGCTCTTTCTCTTCCGCTTCCTGCTTCTCCCTTCCTCCACACTCACTCCTCCATGTTTCCTAATCTGCTATTTCTTTACTCTCTCTCTGCGATTTCTTGTTATTGAATGTGTTTTATCTGTAAATTTCTTGTTTTAATTTGATTTCTTTTATTTTGTTTATAATTTTCCATTTGCGTTGTTGATAAGAATGGTGGAATCCCTGAAGAGCACTCCTAAGATGTATTGTGTAGGTGAAACTGTCTGTGCTTTCCCTTTGGAGATTCACATACTACCCTTTGGCTGATAGTGTTCTTATTCAATCATCTCAACAGCATATTTATTGCTTCGTAATTATGAGGGTGTTTTCTCTATCAGTATTAATAGCTTTTTATGTTTGAGGCTTCTATAGAAAGATATCGGGTTTCATATTTTTTATTATTTATTTATTTACGTTGTTTATTCAGCTGTTAGCTTCAATTCTATAAATGGAAGCTTCAATCAGAAAATGGGGGAGAAAGTGTTTTACATCTCTTTTTGCTACTGTCTCTCTTTTTGGTGAAACTTAAAAAGGCAGTTTCTGCCTTCTCTCTATTGACTATCCTCGTGGGCACTAGATTTACTTACATGGAAATTTTCTATTGAAGTTTTTCATTGCTTCGTAGTTATGGTTACTTCATCTTTTTTGAAGAAGATAATGTTCTTCGTCAATCATCTCAACAGCAAATTTATTGCTTCGTAATTAAGAGAATGTTTGCTCTATCAGTATTAATAGCTTTTTATGTATGAGGCTTCTATAGAAAAGATATCGGGTTTCATATTTTTTGTTATTTATTTGTTTACATAAT
This sequence comes from Bauhinia variegata, assembly GCA_022379115.2. Taxonomy (NCBI): domain Eukaryota; kingdom Viridiplantae; phylum Streptophyta; class Magnoliopsida; order Fabales; family Fabaceae; genus Bauhinia; species Bauhinia variegata. The sequence goes on along the minus strand of CM039438.1, from coordinate 6,992,046 downwards.
TTATTCAACAGTTAGCTGCAATTCTATATATGAAAGCTTCAAACAGAATTGGGGTGAAACTGTTTTACATCTCTTTTTGCTGCTGTGTTATTTAATATATGTAATTGCTGAGATATCTTGATTTCAAGGATACTCTGGATGCACCAACGATATTACATTCTGCAGTTTTATCATCAAAGATGAAGTTTCTCTTATGATCGTTTGCTTTCTTTGTTACTATGTATTGAGAGGGTGAAGAGATTCCGAATTTGTGTGTATTAGAAAGTTAATTTTACTTATTTATGTTAACCACCATGTGACTGCTGCACTTATCAACACAGCTTCGCATAGCTGGTCTTGGATTTAAAGCGTGCTCACATCCCGGAGGCTGTACCAATGATGATGCAGTCACTAACTGTATTAACTATGCATGAATTTCCCAACAAGGAAACTATAGTGATTCTATATCATTTTCTTTCCTTCTCCCATTTTGTTATTTGCTTTTGGATTCCAATTTTTGCTAGAGCTTTTTTTTGTTAACTTATTTGAAGATTTGTGCTAACAATAAATATCTGTCTCTCTTTTCAGTGAAACTTAAAAGGCAATTTCTGCCTTCTGTTCTCTCTACTGACTATCTTAGTAGGCACCTGATTTACTTGCATGGGAATTTTCTGTTGAAGTTTTTCATTGCTTCATAATTATGGTTACTTCATCTTATTTGAAGTAGATAGTCTTCTTATTCAATCATTTCAACAGCAAATTTATTATGTCTGTCCATGTTGTCTATATGTTTTTTCAGTTGCTTAACGAGTTTTGAATCTTCTGATCCTTTTTTTTGTACAAGGCAGTTTCCTAAACTTCTATTTGATAAACTGCCTTCTATTACCAAGAGTGAAAACTCAACCTCAATTCTATATCTTCTGTATCTTCAAGGAAAGATGAGGATTTTTGCTCTATTGGTAATAATAGCTTTTTATGTCCGAGGCTTGTATAGTGAGATATTGGGTTTTGTTATTTATTTAGATACGGAATTTATTCGGCAGTTAGCTGCAATTCTATAAAAGCTTCAAATAGAGAATAGGGGAGAAACTATTTTGCATCTCTTTTTGCTATTGTGTTATTTAGTAGATGTAGTTACTGAGATATCTTGTTTTCAATGATACTGAAAAAGCACCAATGATAACACATTTTGCAGTTTTATCATCAAAGATGAAGTTTCTCTTGTGATCCTTTGCTTTCTTTGTTACTACTGTACTTACTAAGAGGGCAAAGAGATTCTAAATTTGTGTGTATTAGAAAGTTAAGTTCTACTTATTTATATTAACCACCATGCAACCGTTGCACTTATCAACACAGCTTCACATAGCTGGTCTTGGATTTTAAGAGTGTTCACATCTCTGAGGTCAAAGCGGCATGGAAAGCGTAGCCGCTGACTCCTCATTATGAAGCTCTATGGGCTTTAGCTTATGGCTGTCATGCTTCCTCCTTAGGTAATTGGTCGGGTGGAGGACCGGTTGAGGGATCATTTCCCTTGCGATTATTCGTTATACTAGACTGCATCATGACTTTTCTTTGAGAGCAAAAATTAATGTTGAATATGAATTGAGATACTCATATGCCATTTAGTCATATTTGAGGCCTAACCTCGATAGTACGCGGTATAGATGCGTGATTTGTGACCTAAAAAAGTAGATATGGTAGGATATTGGACATTAGAATACGCCATGAGTTATGTTATCTTGTAATATTTTCATGTAGGTTCTCGCTCCTCTCCTTTCTCACCGTCTTCATATTCAATTCACTTCTTTTGGTGAATAGGTACTCGAATTAAGATGAATTGAGGCATCTTAGTATCACGAATTAGGACGTGTGAATTAATTTGCAATTTATTAGAAAAATGATGAATTAGCATGTATGATCTTAGTTTGAATGCTCACCTTTAAGAAATTTACAAAAACTTGTCATTATAGCTCAGTGTTGATAGTGATTTAATTTCAAGCACATTCCATCCAAATGCTAGTGAACTGCAACCATTCTATATTGATTGTGTTGAATGGTGAATTCTTACTCCCTGAATCAAAATCTGCAGTTCGAGTTTGTTTTACTATCTTGCTGAGTCAAGTTTGTTTGACTATATAATTGTTTATAATAATTCTTTCCTTCTCTGATTGCTCCATCAGTTGTCTTCCTTAACATATCTATCATCTTGCCTAGAGATATAGGGAAGCAATGAGAGATAGACGGACAATCAGATTTATTCTATTTATCGTAGGGCTATCAGGGGATTCTTTTAGGGCGTGGTTGGTTGATAGGAAAGGAACGTAAGTGGCCTGTTTGGTTACTGCTTATTTAGGAAAGGAAAAATGGGAGGATTGAGCCATTCCTTCAAGAAATAAGCTCAGTTTCCTCCCCTGCCTTTCTGGTGTTGCCATCGTCCGAAAGAAACCTTTGCGGTCGCTTAGGTTCGTTTCCGCCAATGCTTAAAGCATTTTAATTGTTGCCTCTGCTTATTCATCTACCTATGTGTCTCATTTACGTCTCAACCCATCCTCGTGTCTGGGTTTCGTCTACTCGCTCTTGTTGTCAGCTATGTTGGGTCATTGTGTTATCATATGAAGATGAAGCTCTTGTTGTCAGCTATGTTTCATCTACCTATGTTGCTTTATTCGCCAAACACGATTTGAGTCATCTTGGTTGTTGCCAAGCGATGGAAGATCAGTTGGTAAATATACTTGTAATTTGGATTTTGGTAATTACTGAATTGTGATAGAGGTTGTTTTTGCAATTTGTTATTTGGTAGATTTTAGTTTTAGAAGAGAGAAGATGAGTAGGTGATTAGGAACAATTTGGTGATGAATTTTTTTTCTTTTTATATAATTTTAAATCAATTTGCTCTGTTAATAGATAATTTATTTTATTGAGTTAAATCTTTTTTATTGAATTAAATCTTTTTTGTTAGTATATAAATCTCAATCTCTTTTGTTTATTAAGAGTAATTTTGTCTTATTGAGTTAAATCTCTTTTGTTAATAATATAAATCTTAATATCTTTTTTGTTTATTAAAAGTAATATCATTTTTAAGTATGCTTTTTATTCATTAATATATTCTTTATTACTATCATTTTTAATTATACTTTATTAATATCATTTTATAGTGTTTCTACTCTTAATTCTATTGTCCATTCTTTAACATACCAAACAAAATAAACAAACTCTTTATACTCCTTTTTATTATAACTTTCTTTCCTCTTTTTATTATACTCATAATTCATTCAATGCAATCAATCATATCCTTAAAATACCCCATTTAACTTTTCTAACACCATAAATAATTATAATACCTAAATTACTCTTCTTCTTAAACACAATACAAACACCTTTCTCAAAGAAAAAATAATCACTCATCACTACACACCCATCACTAAAAATAACTTTTCTCTCTTATCTTGGAAATCGTTTAATTATCATCTTATTGTTGGATTTTTCAAAGTTTTTTTTTAAAAAAAAAATGAATAGAATTTTTACACTTAATGATTATTTGACGTTTTGAGTGAAAATTTATTACTGTTTCAATTTAGATAAAATGTTTTTTTTTTTATTATTTTGCCTCTTGGATATGCAATCATATGTAAAATTTTAAATTTTTTGCATGTTTTCTTTATTTCTAAATTTGTTTTATGAATTTTGTAGATTAAATAAGTTACAAAATATAAATTAAGTTTAATTACAAATTTTAAAAATTCGTAGCTATAAACAAATAAATTACATGTTTTGTGGGAAAAATTTAATATATAATAATATTTATTATTTATAACATGAATAAGTTGTAAAGAGCAAATATAATTATATATTAAAGATGTACTTTCAAAATATATAAGTTATTTATAATTACAAAATCTATAATTAAACTTAGTTTATATTCTTTAAAATTTGTAATCGACTTATAGATAAAAAAAAAAAAAATGTAAATAGTTCAAATTTTACATATTATTACATATTTAGGTGTCAAAAATAATGGAAGTACTTTACCTAAATTGAAACAATAATAAATCTTAGCCAAAAACATCAAATCAAAAACTTTTAAAAAATTCAATGATAGGATGATAGTTAAGCAATTTCTAACAGAGAAGAGTTATTTCTAGTCGCAAGATATTTTCATTTGATAAATGTGTGAAATGTGTTTAAGAAAGAATGATAATTTGGATTTGAATATTATAATTATTTAAGGTGTTGAAAAAGTTAAATTGGGTGTTTTAAAAGAATCTCTATTTATTTTATGGGTATTAATAATAATTAAATGCTTACATGCTTAAGAATCCCCCAATTATTTTACAGGTATTATGATTTTTGGTGTATGTATCTAATTACATGCTTAAGTAATCATGTCTAACAAATATTCCCATTGAACAGTTTTATTATTTTGAAATATTACATAATAAATGAAATTCTATATAATTGCTACTGAACAATTTTATCATTTTAACTGAGATAGATGAGAATTATAAGAATTTTAGACTTGGTTTCTATTTTAATAGTATTGGCAATTTTGAAAGTTCATTTTTATTTTTTTTTTAAATTTCAATTCCTTTCTCTTGGAACTTTTCATTCTTTCAGCCGCTTCTAGAAGAAACAAGTAAATAAAAAGGAGAAAAAAAAAAAAGGGATTTATAAATTATTTCTAAGGAACTATATGGAAACAAATTTTTGTCTTCAAAGTGTATAAAATGGCCGTATGTGTAGACTCTAGAGGGACTGTTGCCAGATAATAATAATAATAATATAAAAAAAAAATACAAAGGCCGCGGAATGCAAAATATATTAAAGATATGTCATTAAAGTGTATAGAGTTTCATTACAATCAACTAATTTTACGAATTTTGTTAAATTTCAAAATTTTGCAATACGTTTTAAAGTTTCCCAATATAAAATAACACTAAAGAAATTTTTATTTACTTTTGGATCCTAAGTATTGAAATGGTGAAAAACATCCTTCCTAAATTAAAATAATAATTTTTTTGTTTAAAACATCAAATGACCATATAATTGGGGATGAATAGAGCAGAAATTTTACTTGTCTCGATTTTGTTTTGAAATTTATTTTGTTCCATCCCCAATTTAGGAAGCATTGTTTTAATCCCATTTCAATATTGTTCCAAGTTTTATCTTAAACTTTTTGTCCCATCTTGATTTTAACCCTTTTTTTTTAAAAAAAAAAAACAATTCATCAAAAAGTTTTTATAAATATATTTTTTTTGTTTGAACTAACCATATTAATTAAGTTACTAATATAATATTGTTCTACGCCACTTTAACGTAGCATCGGTTCGAATTTTCATCTTAATTGGGACTAATTTACAATTAAGTGCTTTTATTTTTGAAGGATTATAGGAGCAGAAAAAATTATAGATGAGTAAAGAGAATGAGAATTTCCGGAGGCTATTATCCATGTTAATCCAAATATGCCGAAGACTAGTTCAATAAGATAGATGTCCAGTCATCTTTTCATGCAAGCATTAGATGAAACACTAAGCTAAAATGGAAGACATGCACGTAAATACTAATTGTTTTACAAACTGGTTCAAGCAATACCAAATTAGTAGGCTGCTTAAAGAAATTTAGAAGCTGCAAGATACAAGGAAGTGATGGTATGAAGTTACAGAGCTAAAATTTTGTTATTATCTATTTGTAACAGTATTATGTGAGATAATAAATAAAATGTGAGACATGTAGAAGTTAATTTTAATTGATTAAATTTTAAGAAATTTGGGACAAAATAAACTTATACGAGACAAGACATTTTGGAATAGGATAAGATATATGGACTTTAAATAAGTTTGGAACAAAACAGGATAACTTTTGTTTCAATTTTGTTTTGAAACTTATTCGGGATACACAATTTTGTCTTGGTCTTATTTTGATTTTCAATTTGTTATGTTCTAAAGTTATCTTGATTCTTTCAAACCGAGATGAGATACCAAAATATTTTGTTCCGTGCCCATCTTTTATATAGGGTGTAAAAAAGAAGTAATTTTAAGTTTAAGCTATAATTCTCAACCATTACAAACACAGTAGAGATAGAAATATGTGATTTTCTAACGCAGACAAGATTTGTTGTGATGGGCGTGCAGTGGAATGTAGTAGTTTTAACTTTCCTTTGATTTTTCCACCCATAGTTGTGTTAGAAGAATGTGCGAAAGCTGTTTAATACAAAGGGGTAATTTGGGTATTAAGGAAATCTGGGGTGTTGGAAAAGTTAAAATGGGAGGTGGAAAAGAATCTCCCAATCTACACGATTCTTATGGCCCAAAAAGAAATATCGGGTCGGTTTAGATCCGTATCTTATTCGGAGGCCCATCCATCCGCCCGACATTTCTACTGGAAGAACAAGAGGACTGAGAGAATGCCTTGCATTTCATCGTCTTCAACTCATCAATCTCTGCATCTCCGACACAATCAGAGATCTCGCAGCGTCACTCGGGAAACTGAAAGCCATAGAGCGAGAGAAAAATAGAAAGCGATAGCATATGGGCTTGGGCTTGTTAGCTTCAAAAGCCATGAGACCCTCCTCAAGGATCCTCAATTCGCACAACGCCCGGAATTTCTTCCTTCGGACCATAGTTTCCAAGCCGGAGCTGCAGAAGCCGGAAGCTTCGGCTGCACAAACCCAACCGGAGCCGCCACCGGCCGATCTCCCTCCGCGGACCCCAGTTGGTGGTGCCAGAGTCCATTTTCCTAATCCTGACGATGCCATTGAGGTCTTTGTTGATGGGTACCCAGTAAAAATCCCCAAGGGTATGAGTGTTCTCCAGGCATGTGAGATTGCCGGCGTCGACATTCCCCGTTTTTGCTATCACAGCCGCCTTTCTATTGCGGGGAATTGCCGTATGTGTCTCGTTGAGGTCGAGAAGTCTCCCAAGCCTGTTGCTTCATGCGCCATGCCCGCTCTACCTGGTTAGATACCATGTTTTCTTCAGATGACAAATATAGATAAAATTGTGACATTTCTTGTTGGTTTCACTGATATCTTGTTCTATTTCCAATCAGATTTTACTAATATTCATTATGAATGTGTTTGAATTTGGTTTTGTTGGGTTGTATTTGGTGCTTTATTTTTTTTTTTTTTCTTTTTTTGACAATGTAATCTTATGACATGATGTTGCTAGGGATGAAAATTAAGACCGATACACCCGTGGCAAAGAAAGCTCGAGAAGGTGTGATGGAATTTTTACTGATGAATCATCCATTGGATTGTCCCATCTGTGATCAGGGTGGAGAATGTGATCTTCAGGATCAGTCAATGGCATTTGGGTCTGATCGTGGTCGTTTCACAGAAATGAAGAGATCTGTGGTGGATAAAAATCTTGGTCCTTTGGTGAAGACTGTGATGACAAGGTGTATTCAATGTACAAGGTCAGCATGAGGCATTACTTATACTTTTCTACAAATCTAATTGTTGCTAATAGATTGCAAAATTTAAAAAAACTGCTAGTGGAAATAGTTCAGTTTCCTTGGTTTGCCATATCAGCTTAGTTCCAGCTATGATTTGTAAATTTAAGGTTTTGACGTTGGTGGTAAAAAAACGTTAGTGTGTTCTGTGAAATCAAATCTTCAGTATTCAAGGAACATGCTTCAACTTGTCTCTTCAATATTTTATTTCTGTAGAACATTTTTAATCTGTGCTACTCAGAAGTGTCTGATACAAATCTCTTTCCATAATCAGGTGTGTTAGGTTTGCAACAGAGGTTGCTGGGGTCCAAGATCTTGGCATGTTAGGTCGTGGCAGTGGAGAGGAGATTGGAACATATGTTGAAAAGCTTATGACTAGTGAACTTTCTGGAAATGTGATAGATATCTGTCCTGTGGGAGCTCTTACTTCAAAACCTTTTGCATTTAAAGCTCGGAATTGGGAGTTAAAGGGAACAGAGACCATTGATGTTACTGATGCTGTTGGATCCAATATTCGCATTGATAGCAGGGGGCCTGAAGTCATGCGCATTCTTCCTCGTTTAAATGAGGTTAGATTATTATAGAATGTTTTGTACGTCAGCTTGGAAGTCTTTGTTTGTGTTTGCAAGGTTTTCTATATATATATATATATATATATATATTTATGTTTATTTATTGTTATTATTATTATTATTATTATTATTATTATTATTTCTTTTGCAACATTTTCTTTGGTGTTCTAGAAATTCATCAAGAATTTAACTAGAGGTTGAAACTTTGTCTTACAAGCATCGTGCCATTTCTTTGTTAAGATCTAATAATTGGTTTCATTCTTCATAACTTGGTCTTTGTTTGTGAGAACCATTTCTTTGTTTGTTATATATATTTATATATAAAGAAAAGAAAATTTTGGCGAGGAGGTTTTAAGGTGCTCTATCTAAAAGTTAGATTTGTTCTTGGAATGTATAGTTCATTGAATGTAATTATGTGGTACCACCAGAACTGGATTATTATAGACATGGATGTATTTGCAATAATTCTGACATTTTTTAGCAGCTAGTGGCTAGTTAGGAGCCCAAGTGACGATTATTATTATTATTATTTTTTTTTTATCAAGGTTATTCAGTTTATCCTATTTTTTATGTTATTGGAGATTATAATACTTATTTGAGGGGGAATTTTCTATTTTGTGGTGCTTTTGCGTTAGCTTAGTTCTCTTTGGGGGAAAAGAGGGCAAAATAAAAAATAAAAGAAGGGGAGTGGATGTTGGAGTTAATTTCTTCTCATAGCTCCCTGATACAGCCTCTTCTTCTTGCAAATTGTAGGACATAAATGAAGAATGGATATCAGACAAGACTCGCTTTTGTTATGATGGTTTAAAGAGGCAGAGGTTAAATGACCCCATGATCCGGGGTCCTGATGGGCGCTTCAAGTCTGTCAGCTGGCGTGATGCCCTTGCTGTGGTTGCTGATATTGCCCACCAAGTTAAACCACAAGAAATTGTTGGAATAGCTGGCAAACTTTCTGATGCGGAGTCTATGATTGCACTAAAAGATTTCTTGAACAGATTGGGGTCTGATAATGTGTGGTGTGAGGGAATTAGTGAAAATACCAATGTCGATTTGCGCTCAGGGTATATTATGAATACTAGCATTGCTGGTCTAGAGAAAGCAGACGTTTTCCTCTTGGTTGGTACCCAGGTAAGCATCTATCTTTTTTTATTTTGTTGTTACTCTCCCTAGTTCAAACGTGATGGTCAAATAGCATATCTTTTTCTTACCTATATTGATCTACATATATTAGAATTATCTTTGGCTGGATTGTTTGTGGATCTGTTATTATTGGGTGGATAGTTTTTTTGCTTCTGCTGTTATTTAGGTTAGGTTGTCTTATGTATTCGTTGACAAATTTGCAGCCAAGGATAGAAGCTGCTATGATTAATGCTAGAATAAGGAAAACTGTCCGACAATCCCAAGCCAAGGTTGGTTACATTGGACCTGCTACAGATTTCAACTATGATCATAAACACCTTGGTACTGGCCCTGAAACACTTCTTGAAATAGCTGAGGGTCGCCATCCATTTTCCAAAACTATCTCAAATGCCAAAAGTCCTGTCATCATTGTTGGTGCTGGACTTTTCGAAAGGAACGACCAGGATGCGATTTTTGCAGCCATTGATGTTATTGCCAAAAAGGGTAATGTTGTGAGACCCGACTGGAATGGCCTTAATTTCTTGCTTCTCAGTGCTGCCCAGGCAGCTGCACTTGACATTGGACTTGTGCCCAAATCTGAAAAAAGCATCGAGTCTGCAAAGTTTGTGTATCTGATGGGTGCTGATGATGTTAACTTGGACAAGATCCCAAAGGATGCTTTTGTTGTCTATCAAGGTCACCATGGGGACAAGAGTGTTTATCGCGCTAATGTCATTTTACCAGCATCAGCATTCAGTGAGAAAGAAGGGACATATGAAAATACTGAAGGGTGCACTCAACAAACATTGCCTGCAGTGCCAACAGTTGGAGATGCCAGAGATGACTGGAAGATAATCAGGGCCCTATCAGAGGTGGCTGGATTGCGATTACCCTATGATTCAATCGGGGCCATTCGTTCCCGATTGAGAACTGTAGCACCAAACCTTGTGCACATGGATGAGAGAGAGCCTGCTACATTTTCCACTTCACTCAGACCTCAATTCACTCAAAAGCTGAATACAACTCCATTTGAGAGGGCTGTTGAGAATTTCTACATGACTGATTCCATTACCAGGGCATCAAAGATAATGGCACAATGCAGTGCCTTGCTGTCCAAGAAGTGAAGAATGCAATCTTTTTCTTGTTCAAACAAAAATGCATATTCAGGTTTTTCTTTTCCTTGCAATGTAAGAAGCCAGTTGGCCAGAGCTTCTCGGTTGTTGGAATTACCAAATAAAATCAACTTGAGCTCTATTTCTTCCACATGTATTATGCACAATGCAATGGCATTGTTTGGTAGAACTGTTGTGTAAAATTTTTTGAAAAGACCAATCAATTTTCTAAGTTCACTCAAACGACAATCTGAATGCTGCAGTTTCATACATACTATATTGTACTACTGTCAATAGAATACAATCTATGGCCTTCTAGTGTTATGGATGTTTTGTTGAACATGAAGGTGTCTCTGTCTGGTCCTGATAGCTTTTCTCCCAATTCCTCCCATCAAAATGCTTGATTTCAATGTGTTTCAGTGTCCCAGGATCAACACACTTGAATGTAATCGAAACCCCATCTGGGTTTGAACGAGAATGATAGAATGAGGTTATACCACAAATTCTGAAGAAAGTGTGCTTTGCAGTGTGGGTGCCAAAAGTGTAAGTTGTGAGAAATTTCTGTGAATCTCCCGCAAGTTCAAAGCTCTCAGCAGGAACACTGAAGTGTGTATTGGCTCTCATGTAGCAGTCTGAACACTTGCAGTCCCATGCCACAACGCTTGAAGGTGCAATTATTTTCCACCGCACGTTCTTGCAGTGGCATCCTCCAGTATGCACCACTGCCTCAGAATCCATCAGAGCAATCTGTCAGCCATGATTTGTTTGGAACAAAGCCAAGGAAAAAAGATAATAAAAGTTGTTAGCAAAAACCAAAATTTGCATAGAATCATACCAAGCAAAGAACGGCCATTAAATACAGAGTTCAGTAATAAATCTTCTCAGACAGAAAGAAAGAAAACAACAGAATTAACAAGCACTGAAACTCAAGCCAAGGCGACACTGTTTTTTGAACGTTTGAATCAGCTTTTAAAAAAGATTGAAACACTTCAACAAGCAGCTAAATTGAAAAGGTATTGTTCAACAAAGAAACATGATGTTAAAGGCCAAGAAGCAAAACAGAAACAAAACAAAAACAGAAATAGAAACAGAAACAAGGAGTATTGGCAGTGAAAAAGACTATATCTTAAGCTAAGTAGCTTGACTTACAGTAGGTTATCAGTCGAAGTACAATGAATAGAAGAAAGGCAATGAGAGATGACTGTCGAGACCCCATTTATTTGCCGGTTACCGCTGAAAAGGTCGGTTTAGAGCCACTGGTAATCCAAGGCATTGACACGAGTCACACCAAAGGACAACAAGTGTCTCTATTTTATTAGCCAAAAGAAAAACTATAACAAATAATGTGAGGAAAATATGATAAGAAAAAACCATATTTTATCAAATAATGCTTCACATCTATATAATTACATAATTATACATTAAAGTGATTATGCATGGTCTAATGTTTTTGGGTATGAGTAGTATGTTGGATGTTGTATTATTTTACATCCAAATATTTTCATATATTTTGAGTACAACATTATTTATTATTTACAAAAGAGGGTAAACCATAATTTTTTTCTAATAAAAGTTAATAAAAAAATTTTAACTTAAAACTAACTTAATTTTTACTTTCAGTGACTTCATTTATTTGCACGTTATATAAAATATTGAATATTTTTTATTAAAATTTTATTAAAAAAATTTATCATTATAATCTTCTCTACCTCAAATTTAAATTCATGAATATTTAATATAAGTATGGTTTTAAAAATAAAATATAATTACAATTAAATTCATCTTCACTTTAACCAAAAGAGTGGTACAGCACATATCTTCACTTACTAACATAAAAAAGACAATTTTTAATTTTTCTTTTAGAAAAGAAAAACTTAATTAAAGAGTGGTGAACTCATTTCGTTTTAATTCTTTCAATACGAGGAAGACAAGCGAGGATAACCCTGCCTATGATGTCAATGGCCTAATCGCTCGGCTCCACAGTGGGTGTCCAGCGGCACACTCGATTAGTTGAAATTCATCTCTCTCACCTCCTCGTCCTGTATTCTGCTGTTACTAGCTGACCAGTGAGTGAGTTATTTGTGTTCTCTCCTTTTTGCCCTTCGTTTCTTCATTGTATTGCCATAGACAATCCAGATATTTAGCTACTTAGATAAAAATATGATCTTTACTGTTGGGTCTTCTTCCAGTATCTGTGTCTGCTTTTGTTTGGGTTGCCTGTTTTGTTTGTATTCAATTTAGCTGCTTTATTATTCTCTTGCAATCCTATGATTGTTTCTGTACCCTTCAATTTGATTGAAGAACTTTCTATTGGCTGCTAAGTTACGATTGTAAATTGTAAATTAATAGGGTTGAGAATTTGACATAATTCATCTGTGTGATAGAAATGGATGGATATCAGGGGATAGGATGCTGAATATGGTATGAACAGTCAAAGGATAATGTTATATATATATATATATATAAAATTTCTGAGATGAAGCAAATAAGATATCATATATTGATTAGGTAACTGCATATAGATCCTTTTATGCGAATGCTACTACAACCTATTCATACTCTTCTAAATTCAGTACCAGTTAGTTCTCTTCTTTCTTTTTTTCCTTTTCCTTGATGATGCTTTATCACCAAGGACACTGTGTCCTGTTACAAAGTTTTTCCAAAGATGCTTTATATATATATATTGCACCATTTTGGTTAAAATGACTTCTTCCCATCACCGTCAATTTGAGATGATTGTCTAAGAGGAAGCAAATTACAGTGTTTAATAATAATAACTCAGGTAGATTGTACTTGTCATATATGAAATTAGCAAACAATGGAACTGTGGCGTTTAATACACCAGAACTGTATAGCTATTTGTACACGTATTGCAGTTGGATTAGATGATGTAGGCTAGAAGTTGGTTGGGATAAGAGGGCAGTGAAGCCAAGAGATAAAAGGGGATTGGCTCCACCTTTGTAAGCATTCTGAATTTCTGATTTGTGATCATTAAGGAGATTCCAAGCAATAAAGAAGTATTCATGGTGATTGCCCTTGATTGCGAGTGCTGAGTGCATGACTAATCTTACTGCAATCTATAGAAATTCCATATCTTCCTTGACAGCACCTTTCTTAGAGTTGTTTTGTTGTGAATCAAAGTTTTCTGCTTATCAACCATTTGAATCAGTAGAGTTATTGTTTGAAACATGAACATTTACAATAACCAAGCTTGGTTTTATGCATCTGGGTTCATGATTTAAAGCAGATGAACCAGTGTTGGGTGGTTTGCATTTCTGTGAGCATTTGCATTTCAAAATTTCCACTGCCTTGCATATTTAATTCCTGTGAGGTTCAATGCATTCATTACTTTGATCTGAAAATTGCATAGTCCTATTGTCTTTTCAATTTCCAGTCATTTCCTTCGGGAACAAAATCTATAATCTGTTGGAAACATGAATATTCACCAAAACCAACCATTTCTAGGCTGCGTTTGAAGAACTCTTTCTCTGAAAGATCTCTTTATACCTCAATGATTGTGTTGCTGTTGACATTTCCAGACTCCAATCTTTCATTGACGCTCTTGAATGGATTCAGAGACAGTGGTACACAGTGGAGGGTGCCATTGCAAGAATGTGCGATGGAAAGTACGCGCACCTTCCAGCGTCGTGGCATGGGATTGCGACTGTTCAGACTGCCACATGAGGGCTAATACCCACTTTATTGTGCCTGCAAACAAGTTTGAGCTTTTGGGAGATTCAGGGAAGTTTCTGACAACCTACACCTTTGGCACTCACACTGCAAAGCACACATTTTGTAAAATCTGTGGTATAACCTCATTCTATTATCCTCGCTCAAACCCAGATGGGGTTGGAATTACTTTCAGATGTGTTGATCCTGGAACACTAGACCATGTTGAAATAAAGCATTTTGATGGGAGGAATTGGGAAAGCTCATATAATCAGACTGGTGTTGCTTCATATTCAAAGGAAGAGAAGTAACTGAGTTAAACTACTATGGAATGTACTCTACTTTTTTTCTTTTTTCTTTTGACTTAGATATACGGGAATTATAGGAATTTCAATCTCCTGGGAAACGGGTGTACCTAGATTTGATCTCGGGGTATCATTGCACCACACCTGTGAGTACTGATTGATGTATTCTCTTTCAATCATTTGTTGTGACTTCCAAATTGTTTTAGTAGACATGTCATGGCCTTGCACTTTGAGAGTTGGTTTAATTGAAAATGATCAAATAGCTTCACTTGCAAAGGTCTAATGTTAATTTTATATAATTTTTTGTGGATCAAATGCATAAACTATATTAGTGTGCAGGAAAAGGGAACATGAGCTCAAAGATGCATTTTAGTAAAACCTAATTAACTTTTATCCAATTAGATTAGATTAGATATGAATTTGTTACAGGAGAAGCACTTGCAAAGCTCTACAATATTTATCTTAGTATATGATAAACTTATATTTCCTAATATCATAATAAAATTGTTTGTTAGTGGTCATGTGAACAAAGTTATATGTGTACTAACAAAGTCCATCACAGTTAGTAAATAGTTAGGTGGGTTAAACATTTTGATAGGGATTTGATATTTAATAATGTATATAAAGAGGTTGTATCCACTTCAATAATATGTCCACCTTGAAAAAAATTAATTTATAATTATTAGTTGAATACTTTGGTGCAAAGCCAAAAAAAAACAAAAGTTAAGATATGATTGTTACATATCAAATTAGAGTTTGTATTAGAGATGGTTAAATGTATTAATTCTCGGTAGTTAGTTAGATTTTAGTCACGTGTTAGGCACTTGTGTTGTATTCCTTTCTTTCTCCATTTAGTTTATATTTACATAAAGTCTATCACTTGTATGATTTAATATAACTACAATGATTGTGTAACTCTAGTCTCCTCTAGAATTGAAAGTAACTATGACACTAAATTCAGATTGAATAAATTTGGGTCCTAAATAATAAGCAAATATATTATTAAAATATTTAAAAGAAATGCATTGTATCAACATTATTAAAATCTATTAGTCTTGATTTTTTTTTGTATGAATTTCATTAAACTAAAATTTATACCTTTTTCTATATAAAAAAAGAGGATTGATTAATATAATAATTTAATTTAACTATAATTTTGATCATTTTATTTTATTTAAAGAAAGAATTTAGTTTTTACGTCAAGCAATTCAATTTTGTTATTTAGTGAAAGATTAAAACTTTTCATCTTTCTCCAATCAATTTTTTTTTTTTTCATCTTTCATGATACAATATTGTCACATGGTTACACACGTATGGTGGGAGAGAGCGAGGAAAAAAAAAAAAAAAAAACCCAACGGCTCTTGAAATTGAAATTAAAATAGTTTGATTCTGTTTTTTCCCTCTATATAAGCGATCTCTTCTCCTGTGTTTTTCCAGTCACACTTCTTTCTCTTTCGGTGTCTTTTCTGCTCTCTCTCTTTGCTCCTTCCTCTCTTTTCCGCTCTCTCCTTCTCATTCAGCGTCGGCGTTCTCTCCTCATGCGAATTTTCTCCTCCATGTTCTCTCTTCCTCTCTCTCTACGCTCTTTCTCTTCCGCTCTCTGCGTTCTTTCTCTTCTGCGCTCTGCTTCTCCTCACTCTTCCGCGTTTCCTAATCTGCTATCGCTTTCCTCTTTTTACTGAATGTGTTTTATTTGTAATTTTCTTGTTTTAATTTGATTAATTTTATTTTGTTTATAATTTTCTCTTGCGTTGTTGATAAAAGTGGTGGAATCCATGAGGAGCAAGAGTGGTGAAGAGCACTCCTAACATGAAACTGTCTGTGCTCAGTGAAGGTCAGCCAAGACATTTTCTGTTTTCGTAATTTTATTTTCTTGCACAGTATGTTCTTTAATTTCTTCTCTGTTGGTTTCAATTTTTCGCTTTTAGGATTCTTGCTTCTTCTTTTTTTTTCCCTTCTTGGAGGACTGTGCCTTTTAATGAATGGGGATATGATAAGAATGTTTGATGTACTGTTAACCTCTGCCCATTCTTACCATCATTTTTGAATCTTATAACTATTTTTTTAATACTTTAGATACCATGTTTTCTTCAGATGACAAATATAGATAAAATTGTAACATTTCTTGTTGGTTTCACTGATATCTTGTTCTATTTCCAATCAGATTTTACTAATATTCATTATGAATGTGCTTGAATTTGGTTTTGTTGGGTTGTATTTGGTGCTTTATTCTTTTTTTTGACGATGTAATCTTATGAGATGATGTTTCTAGGGATGAAAATTAAGACCGATACACCCGTGGCAAAGAAAGCTCGAGAAGGAGTGATGGAATTTTTACTTATGTATCATCCATTGGATTGTCCCATATGTGATCAGGGTGGAGAATGTGATCCTCAAGGATCAGCCAATGGCATTTGGATCTGATCGTGGTCGTTTCACAGAAATGAAGAGATCTGTGGTGGATAAAAATCTTGGTCCTTTGGTGAGGACTGTGATGACAATGTGTATTCAATGTACAAGGTCAGCATGAGACATTACTTATACTTTTCTACAAATCTGATTGTTGCTAATAGATTGCAAAATTTCAAAAAATTGCTAGTGGAAACAGGTCAGTTTCCTTGATTTTGCCATGTCAGCTTAGTTCCAGCTATGATTTGTAAATTTAAGGTTTTGACGTTGGTGGTAAAAAACGTTATTGTGTTCTGTGAAATCAAATCTTCAGTATTCAAGGAACATGCTTCAACTTGTCTCTTCAATATTTTATTTCTGTAGAACATTTTTAATCTGTGCTACTCAGAAGTGTCTGATACAAATCTCTTTCCATAATCAGGTGTGTTAGGTTTGCAACAGAGGTTGCTGGGGTCCAAGATCTTGGCATGTTAGGTCGTGGCAGTGGAGAGGAGATTGGAACATATGTTGAAAAGCTTATGACTAGTGAACTTTCTGGAAATGTGATAGATATCTGTCCTGTGGGAGCTCTTACTTCAAAACCTTTTGCATTTAAAGCTCGGAATTGGGAGTTAAAGGGAACAGAGACCATTGATGTTACTGATGCTGTTGGATCCAATATTCGCATTGATAGCAGGGGACCTGAAGTCATGCGCATTCTTCCTCGTTTAAATGAGGTTAGATTATTGTAGAATGTTTTGTACGTCAGCTTGGAAGTCTTTGTTTGTGTTTGCAAGGTTTTTTCTATATACATATATACATCTATGTTTATTTATTATTATTTCTTTTGCAACATTTTTTTTTGGTGTTCAAGAAATACATCAAGAATTTAACTAGAGGTTGAAACTTTGTCTTACAAGCATCGTGCCATTTCTTTATTAAGATCTAATAATTGGTTTCATTCTTCATAAATCGGTCTCTGTTTGTGAGAACCATTTCTTTGTTTGTTCTTAGAATGTATAGTTCATTGAATGTAATTGTTTATGTGGTACCACCAGAACTGGATTATTATTGACTTGGATGTATTTGCAATAATTCGGACATTTTTTAGCAACCAGTGGCTAGTTAGGAGCCCAAGTGACGATTATTATTTGTTATTTTTTTTTTGATCAAGGGTATTCAGTTTATCCTATTTTTTATGTTATTGGAGATTATAATACTTATTTGAGGGGGAATTTTCTATGTTGTGGTGCTTTTGCGTTAGCTTAGTCCTCTTTGGTGTGTTGGAGTTAATTTCTTCTCATAGCTCCCTAATACAGCCTCTTCTTGCAAATTGTAGGACATTAATGAAGAATGGATATCAGACAAAACTCGCTTTTGTTATGATGGTTTAAAGAGGCAGAGGTTACATGACCCCATGATGCGGGGTCCTGATGGGCGCTTCAAGTCTGTCAGCTGGGGTGATGCCCTTGCTGTGGTTGCAGATATTGCCCACCAAGTTAAACCAGAAGAAATTGTTGGAATAGCTGGCAAACTTTCGGATGGGGAGTCTATGACTGCACTAAAAGATTTCTTGAGCAGATTGGGGTCTGATAATGTGTGGTATGAGGGAATTAGCGAAAATACCAACGCTGATTTGCGCTTAGTGTATATTATGAATACTAGCATTGCCGATCTTGAGAAAGCAGACGTTTTCCTCTTGGTTGGTACCCAGGTAAGCATCTATCTTTTTATATGCTATTGTTACTCTCCCTAGTTCAAAAGTGATGGTCAAATAGCATATCTGTTTTTTTACCTAAATTGATCTACATATGCTATGTTAGAATTATCTTTGGCTGGATTGTTTGTGGATCTGTTATTTATTAGGTGGATAGTTTTGTTGCTTCTGCTGTTGTTTAGGTTAGGTTGTCTTATGTATTCGTTGACAAATTTGCAGCCAAGGATAGAAGCTGCAATAATTAATGCTAGAATAAGGAAAACTGTCCGACAATCCCAAGCCAAGATATTATTTATATAATTTATTCAGCAGTTAGTTGCAATTCTGTCAATGAAAGCTTCAAACAGAATTGGGGTGAAACTGTTTTACATCTCTTTTTGCTACTGTGTTATTTAGTATATGTGATTACTGCGATATCTTGATTTCAAGGATACTCTGAATGCACCAATGATATTACATTTTGTACCAATGATATCTTGATTTCAAGGATACTCTGAATGCATCAAAGATGAAGCTTCTCTTATGATCTTTTGCTTTCTTTGTTACTATGTACTGAGAGGGTGGAGAGATTCTAAATTTGTGTGTATTAGAAAGTTTGTTTTACTTATTTATGTTAACCACCATGCAACTGTTGTGCTTATCAACACAGCTTCACATAGCTGGTCTTGGATTTAAAGCGTGCTTAGGTCAAAGCGGCATGGAAAGCGTAGCCGCCAACTCCTCATTAAAGCTTCAAATAGAGAATAGGGGAGAAACTGTTTTGCATCCCTTTTTGCTACTGTGTTATTTAGTAGATGCTGTCACCAATGATAAGACATTCTGTAGTTTTATTATCAAAGATGAAGTTTCTCTTATGATCCTTTGCTTTCTTTGTTACTACTTGTTGTGGGGGTGAAGAGATTCTAAATTTGTGTGTATTACAAAGTTTAAGTTCTACTTATTTATATCAACCACCATGCGACCGTTGCGCTTATCAACACAGCTTCGCATAGCTGGTCTTGGATTTTAAGCGTGTTCACATCCCTGAGGTTGAAGCGGCATGGAAAGCATAGCCGCTGACTCCTCATTATGAAGCTCTACGGGCTTTAGCTTATGGCTGTCTGTTGCTTTAGGTGTCATGCTTCATCCTTAGGTAATTGATTGGGTGGAGGACCGGTTGAGGGATCATTTCCCTTGCGATTATTTGTTATACTACACTGCATCATAACTCTTCTAAGAGCAAAAATTAATGCTGAATATGAATTGAGGTATCATATGTCATTTAGTCATATTTGAGGTCTAACTTCTGTGGTATGTAGTTTATGTAGTCCTGATTTATATATAACAGCATAATACTGGAATAGATTGTTCATCTATGTTTGTCATGGCTTTTAGATGATCATTTATGGTAGCAATTAGTTACTAGATTCGTCATATTTCTAGTACATGGTACAGATGCGCGATTTGTGACCTAAAAAAGTAGATTGGTAGCATATTGGACACTAAGATACGCTATGAGTTATGTTATTGTTGTAATGTTTTCATATATGCTCTCGCACTTCTCCTTTCTCACTTTCTTCATATTTAATTCACTTGTTTTGGTGAATAGGTACATGAATCATTGATGAATGGAGGCATTTTGGTATCATAAATTGGGACGTGTGAATTAATTTGCGATTTA
Organism: Bauhinia variegata; assembly: GCA_022379115.2. Taxonomy (NCBI): domain Eukaryota; kingdom Viridiplantae; phylum Streptophyta; class Magnoliopsida; order Fabales; family Fabaceae; genus Bauhinia; species Bauhinia variegata. Next base: position 6,972,079 of record CM039438.1, on the reverse strand, counting down.
TTAGAAAAATGACGAATTGGCATTTATGATATTAGTTTTAGAGTGGTTAGCTTGAATGCTCACCTATAAAAAATTTACAAAAATTTGTTAGTATTACAGCTCTGTGTTGATAGTGATTTAATTTGAGCACATTACATCCAAATGCTTGTGAACTGTGAGCAACCATTCTATATTGATTGTGTTGAATAGTGAAAGGCAATGTAGGCCAACTACAGGCTTATATTTAATTGATAGTTTATTTTCTTACTCTCTGAATCAAAATCTGCAGTTTTAGTTTGTTTTACTATCTTGCTGAGTCAAGTTTGTTTGACTATATAATTGTTTATAATAATTCTTTCCTTCTCTGATTGCTCCATCAGTTGTTTTCCTTAACAGATTTATCATCTTGCCTAAAGATATGGGGAAGCAATGAGAGATAGACGGACAATCAGATTTATTCTATTTGTGTCTTCCCCAACTTTAACTGCTGTTTCTGTATTTTGGGTCATATACATATTAGGTTTATTCATCTTTATAGTAACAAACTCATAAGATGAAATTTCACTTCTCCAACACCCCATTTATCATAAGGCTATCAGGGTATTCTTTTAGGGCGTGGTTGGTTGATAGGAAAGGAACGGAGTGTTCCTATGGAAAGCCATAAGTGGCTTGTTTGGTTACTACTTATTTAGGAAAGGAAAAATGGGAGGATTGAGCCATTACTTCAAGAAATAAGCTCAGTTTCCTCCCTTGCCTTTCTGGTGTTGTCATCGTTGCTCCGAAAGAAACCTTTGCCGTCGCTTAGCATTGTTTCCCCCAATGCTTAGAGCATTTTAATTGTTGCCTACGCTTATTCATCTACGTATGTGTCTCATTTATGTCCTAAGGTCAAAGCGGCATGGAAAGCGTAGCCGCCAACTCCTCATTACGAAGCACTATGAGCAAAAGCCCGTAGTTATTAACTATGCATGAATTTCCCAACAAGGAAAGTATAGTGATTTTATTATATCATTTCCTTTCTTTCTCCTTGTTATTTGCTTTCGGATTCCAATTTTTGCTGGAGCTTTTTTTTGTTCACTCATTTGAAGATTTGCTCTAACAATAAATATCTGTCTCTCTTTTCGGTGAAACTTAAAAGGCAGTTTCTGCCTTCTGTTCTCTCTACTGACTATCTTAGTAGGTACCTGATTTGCTTGCATGGAAATTTTCTGTTGAAGTTTTTCATTGCTTTGTAATTATGGTTACTTCATCTTATTTGAAGTAGATAGTGTTCTTATTCAATCATTTCAACAGCAAATTTATTACGTCTGTCCCTGTTGCCTATATGTTTTTTCAGTTGCTTAACGAGTCTTGAATCTTCTGATCCTTTTTTTTTTTGGACAAGGCAGTTTCTAAACTTCTCTTTGATAAACTGCCTTCTATTACCAAGAGTAAAACTCAACCTCAATTCTATAGCTTCTATATCTTCAAGGAAAGATGAGGATGTTTTCTCTATTGGTAATAATAGCTTTTTATGTCCGAGGCTTGTATAGTGAGATATTGGGTTTTGTTATTTATTTAGTTACGGAATTTATTCAGCAATTAGCTACAATTCTATAAAAGCTTCAAAGAGAGAATAGGGGAGAAATTGTTTTGCATCTCTTTTTGTTACTATGTTATTTAGTAGATGTTGTTGCTGAGATATCTTATTTTCAATAAGGATACTGAAAAAGCACCATTGATAATACATTATGTAGTTTTATTATCAAAGATGAAATTTCTCTTATGATCCTTTGCTTTCTTTGTTAGTACTTATTGAGAGGACGAAGAGATTCTAAATTTGTGTGTATTAGAAAGTTTAAGTTCTACTTATTTATATTAACCATCATGCGACTGTTGCGCTTATCAACACAAATTCGCATAGCTGGTCTCAGATTTTAAGTGTGTTCACATCCCTGAGGTTGAAGCGGCATGGAAAGTGTAGCCGTTGACTCCTCATTATGAAGCTCTACGAGCTTTAGCTTATGGCTGTCTGTTGCTTTAGGTGTCATACTTCCTCCTTAGGTAAGTGGTTGGGTGGAGGACCGGTTGAGGGATCATTTCCCTTGCGATTATGTTATACTACACTGCTTCATAACTTTCCTTTGAGAGCAAAAATTAATGCTGAATTGAATTGAGATATCATATGTCATTTAGTCATATTTGAGGCCTAACTTCTATAGTATGTAGTTTATGTAGTCCTGATTTATATATAACAGCATAATACTGGAATAGATTGTTCATCTATGTTTGTCATTGGTTTTAGATGATCATTTATGGTAGCAATTGGTTACTAGATTTGTCATATTTCTAGTACATGATACAGATGTGCGATTTGTGACCTAAAAAATTAGATATGGTAGGATATTGAACACCAAGATATGCTATGAGTTATGTTATTGTTATAATGTTTTCATATAGGCTCTCTTACTTCTCCTTTCTCACTTTCTTCATATTTAATTCACTTGTTTTGGTGAATAGGTACACGAATCATTGATGAATGGAGGCATTTTGGTATCATGAATTGGGACGTGTGAATTAATTTTCGATTTATTAGAAAAATTACGAATTAGCATTTATGATATTAGTTTTAGAGTGGTTAGCTTGAATGCTCACCTATAAGAAATTGACAAAAATTTGTTAGTATTACAGCTCTGTGTTGATAGAGATTTAATTTCAAGCACATTCCATCCAAATGCTAGTGAACTGCGAGCAACCATTCTATATTGATTGTGTTGAATAGTGAAAGGCAATGTAGGCCAACTACAGGCTTATATTTGATTGATAGTTTGCTTTCTTACTCCCTGAATCAAAATCTGCAGTTTGAGTTTGTTTTACTATCTTGCTAAGTCAAGTTTGTTTGACTATATAATTGTTTATAATAATTCTTTCCTTCTCTGATTGCTCCATCAGTTGTTTTCCTTAACAGACTTATCATCTTGCCTAAAGATATAGGGAAGCAATGAGAGATAGACGGACAATCAGATTTATTCTATTTGTGTCTTCCCCTACTTTAACGGCTGTTTCTGTATTTTGGGTCATATACAATTTAGGTTTATTAATCTTTATAGTAACAAACTCATAAAAGAAGAAATTGCACTTCTCCAACACCCCATTTATCATAAGGCTATCAGGGTATTCTTTTAAGGCGTGGTTGGTTGATAGGAAAGGAACGGAGTGTTCCTATGGAAAGCCATAAGTGGCTTGTTTGGTTACTACTTATTTAGGAAAGGAAAAATGGGAGGATTGAGCCATTCCTTCAAGAAATAAGCTCAGTTTCCTCCCTTGCCTTTCTGGTGTTGTCATCGTTGCTCCGAAAGAAATCTTTGCCGTCGCTGAGCTTCGTTTCCCCCAATGCTTAGAGCATTTTAATTGTTGCCTACGCTTATTCATCTACGTATGTGTCTCATTTATGTCTCAACCCATTCCTGTGTTTGGGTTTTGTCTACTCGCCCTTGCTGTCGTCGGCTATATTGGGTCATTGTATTATCATAGGAAGATGAAGCTTCAAATCTTGATGCTTTATTCGCCAAACACGATTTGAGATATGTTTTGGTTGTCACCAAGTGATGGAGGAACAGTGATCCAGCCTTTTTCCCATTTTTAAAAAAAATTAATTTATTATTCTATTTAGTAAATTTAGTTGTCTTGTGATTTGTTATTTGGTAGATTATGGTTTTAGAATAAATTATTGAAGATGGTCTATGGTTGCTTACATTTTATTACTTTCTTCTAGAATTTGGTTATAGAATGTAGTTGAGGATGCCTAATGATTTGTTTTATTACAATAGATATTTTCTTGAGTTAAATCTCTTTTGTTAGTATATAAATTTTAATCTCTTTTGTTTATTAAGAGTAATATAGATAATTTGTTTTATTGAGTTTGTTGGGGGCAGGCCCCAAAGTATTGTCCGCTAGGTGGACGAGGTTGGTCTCGAACCCAGGACCTAGAGGTTTTATTCCCTGAAGAGAGACGCCTCTTACCACTTAAGCTGTTTAGTTGTCTTGTGATTTGTTATTTGGTAGATTATGGTTTTAGAATAAATTATTGAAGATGGTCTATGGTTGCTTTCATTTTATTACTTTCTTCTAGAATTTGGTTATAGAATGTAGTTGAGGATGCCTAATGATTTGTTTTATTACAATAGATATTTTCTTGAGTTAAATCTCTTTTGTTAGTATATAAATTTTAATCTCTTTTGTTTATTAAGAGTAATATAGATAATTTGTTTTATTGAGTTTGTTGGGGGCAGGCCCTAAGGTATTGTCCTTTAGGTGGGCGATGTTAGTCTTGAACCCATGACCTAGAGGTTTTGTTCCCTGATAAGGGACGCCTCTTACCACTTAAGTTACGCCTCTTACTACTTGAGGCGTCCCTCTTCAAGGAACAAAACCTCTAAGTTCTGGGTTCGAGACCAACCTCGCCCACCTAGAGGACAATACCTTGGGGCTTGCCCCCAACAGAGTTAAATCTCTTTTTTAACTCTTTTGTTAATAATATATATCTCAATCTCTTTTTGTTTATTAAGAGGAATATCATTTTTAATTATGCTTTATTAATATCATTTTTGGTGTTTACTCTTAATTCTGTTGTCCATTCTATAACATACCAAAACAAAGTAACAAACTCTTATACTTCTTTCCATTCCAACTTCTTTTCCACTTTCCATTCTATCCAACCAAACATGCCCTTAAAACACCCCATTTAACTTTTCTAACACCATAAATAATTATAATACCTAAATTTCCCTTCTTAAACACATTACACACCTTTCTCAAAGAAAAAACAATCACTCACCACCACACACCCATCAGCGAAAATAACTCCTCTTTCTAATGCTGGAAATCGTTTAATTATCACTTTATTGTTGGATTTTTCAAAGTTTATTTCTTAGAAATGAGTAATGTTTCAATTTAGATCAAATGTTTTCTACCATTTTGCCCATTGGATATGCAAGTATATGTAAAATTGAGTTTTCTTGCATGTTTTTATTTATCTATAAATTTGTCTTATGAATTGTGGAGATTAAACAATTATAAAATATAGATTGAGTTGAATTACAAATTTTAAAAAATTTTAATTATAAATGATTTACATGTTTTGTAGGTAAATTTTTAATATATGATAATATTTATCATTTATAACATGAATAAGTGGTAAGAAACAAATATAATTATATATTAAAGACGTCCTTTCAAAATATATAAATTGTTATTTATAACAGTTTGTAATTAAACTTAGTTTATATTAGGAAATTAGTTTATTTTCTAAAATATGTAATCCATTTAAAGATAAAAAAAAAATGCAAATAGTTCAAGTTGTAAAATAATGGAAAACACTTCACCTAAATTGAAACAATGACAAATCTTGACTCAAAATATTAAATCATGAAGTGTGAAAAATATACTATTTTTAACAAAAAAATTATTTTAAAAAAAAAAAAACCAATGATAGGGTGATAGTTGAGCAATATCCAACATCATAGAGTTATTTTTAGCCGCAACATATTTTCATTTGAGAAGTGTGTGAAATGTATTTAAGAAAGTGATAATTTGGATTTGGATATTATAATTATTTCAGGTGTTGAAAAAGTTAAATTTGATGTTTAAAAAGAATCCCCATTTATTATGTGGGTATCAATAATAATTTAATGCTTACATGCTTAAGAATTCCTCCAATTATCATATAGGTATTATGATTTTTGGTGTGTATATCTGATTACGTTTTTAAGTAATTATGCTTAACAAATATTCGCATAAACAGTTTTATCATTTTGAAATAATGCATAATAAATAAAATCCTATATAATTGCTACTTCTAGAAAACTTCACATTGAACAGTTTTATCTAGTGTGTCACTGACCACACTTGTGAGTTTAATGTACTCTACTGATTGATGTATTATTTTTCAATTATTTGTTATGACTTTCAAATTGTTTTTAGTAAGTAGTTTGTCACGGCATTGCATTGTTGAGAGTTGGTTTAGTCGAAAATAATCGAATAGTTTTACTTAGAAAGGTTTAATCTTAATTTTATATAAATTCTTGTTGATCAAATGTATAAATTATATAGAATGTAGGAAATATTGATGACATGAGAGATCATGATCTCCTTTGGTTCCCCTTCCCTTTAATACTATTCTCGCATAAAACCAACAAGATTAAGAAGAAAAGAAAAACGAGAAATGTTATATAAATTATAATTCACTAGAAAACTTTTAACTTTTGAGAATAGTTTATATATTCTTTTCTACAAAAACTTTTTGAGATAACAAGGCATGAGTTCAAAGATTTTAAATTTAAAATTTTAGAATTATATTAGAAGTTAAGAATAATTTTATATGTATTAAAAAGCACTTATAAATAAAATTAATTAATTAATTAAGATGGCATGCAATAAGAAAAGAGAAGCACTGTGCGGGAATCCCGTTCGGCCCTGGTCCACAACACAGTGCTTGAGCTATCTAATTCGGTTCCCCTATCTCTTTCATTTGGAAATTGAGCACTTTGTCCCCTCAACTTATTTTGCTACTCATAATAAACGTTTTAAATGCCATCATCAGATAAGCATGGATTAGAAAGTTGCTACAGAACACTCTAGACTTATAATTCTATTTTTGATGATGCTATCTATAGAGAAATATATTGGTGTACACCCTCTTTTATACTTTAAATTTTATAATTATTTATAAAAATAAATGTATAAAAATGAACGGACCACTCCCATTTATATGGTCTAAGAATCAGTATATGTAAAGATTAAGTAGGTGAAGTCGTCCTAAAGATAAAGAAGCATTGGCCATGAGATGGCTTAAGAAGAATCCAGATGAAAGACTTTGAATATAAAAAGACCAAATTGACTAATAGCTTGATAAGATTCATGGTGCTATGATGTCTTAGCTTTGTCTTGGTTCAATTTTTCTAACCCATTTTTGGGTATGGGAAGAGGGGTCCATCCTATATATTTGCCATTCATGCATGTATACTATTTTCCTTCAATTATTGTTGCCTTATCTTCAATTTTGTATTGCTATGTAAACCTAATATTAATATTTCATATAGGATAAAGACTGAACAACCAACTGGTTGGAGGAAACTTCAAGGAACATGATTTGTTATTATTTTGTTTTACAGGGTTTTTACGCAATTTTTAAATATGCAAATATTTTTACTTAATGAAAGTAATAATTAATAAATTTTTTTAATAAAAATAATTTTTAAAATTTAAAATTTAAAATTTAAAATCTTTTACTTGTGGCACTTTAATCAATTTTCATTTTGTTTCACGATCTTATAGAAAAATTGGGCTCTTCAACATAATTTCTTCTCAAGGATATCATTGGTTCTGAACCTCTACTTAATAATTTAAACTTTTCTAGATTTTTTTGATATATATATATATGTTAAATATGAAATTATTTTTAAGATTTTTCCTAATAAAATTACTTTTATTGACACACATAGTATTTTTATACAATATAAAACTAATCCTGACTCAAAACAGAAAACCTACATTCTTCTTGGGAACATGCAGATATGTCTCTTGTATTTCAAAAGAGAAGGAAGATATAGAAACAAACACCAAAGTGTGGCAATAATGTGTCTCCCATCTTCATGTGCTGAAGAAACAGTGTGATTATTTATGCTTGCTCTCCGTTCCTCTCTCTCTCTCTCTCACTCTGAATTTATTCAATCTTATAATAAATTTTTCTTAATTTAATTCACAAAATGCAGACACGTGTGACATCATTTATCCTATTCTCTTAGCATACTTAATATATATGTTTGGTTGTTGTAATATGCATAATTAATCTATAAAAATGTTAGTGCAACCCGTGAATTATTTTATATTAAATTCTTTTATAGACTCAGATATTATATGTATGATATTCCATTTTATGTCTTTCCTAACATTTTGGTGAGATTCCATCAGTAAACTTTCATATTAAAAAAATTATCTAATAAGAACTTGAAGTTATGCAGTCACACACACACACGTATATTCCCCAATGGATATAAATAAGACACTAGCGTAGTTATTCTTTGTCATGCATGAGAATAATAAAATAAAAAAAAATGGTTTGAACCTTAATCTCTCGAACATTACTTAAACTCTTCACTACTAAGGGTGCATTTGACATACCATACAAAATCAAATTGTATAAGTTTATTTAATATAATTCACTTTTATATAATATTTGGTGTACACACTGTATTAAATAATTTTATATGATCAATTTTAGTCAATTCTACTTAATACGCTTATATAGCCTCTCATATCTTAATTAGACTTAATTGTATAATTAAAAAATAATTTTTTTAATGCCTAATTTTTTTAAAGATAAAATATAACAAATAAAAAAAATTAAATGACTAGTTATTGTTAATTAATATTGTTAAAAAAATTTATCAATTAAAAAATAAATGTGAGAGAAAAAAAATTAAATTTTATGATAAAAAAACTATAGAAGATAGAATTTTGTAATCCAAAAATTATTACTATTAAAAGATTATTTTATATAATACAAAATTTTTATACAGTATTATACCAAAATATTATATTGTATTAAATTTTTATTCTATCATGTCTTTATACTATCAAGCCTAATATGATATGCCAAACAAAGCCCAAGCCAACAACTTGGTATTCGGTTCATTAACCTTAATTAAATAATGTTGGTATACGGCAATCCATTAAGTAATGAGCACATATAATCTTATTCCACATTATTTAATTAATTGTATATTTTATAGTTTGTTTTCTTGTCCTCCACGCATGCACGAAGCTTATCAACAATCTATAGATGCATTCATCAAAGAAACTCAGTTAAAAGAGCCAAATATTATTCTTAATTGATAAATGATAGTAAACTTAATTAAAAGTAATTAAGTCATTGTGCATGACTTTCTTGTATATATTTAACTTGGTGATATACTTTCTATGATGCTGAATTATGGTGATTCATTAATACATGAGGCCTAATTAGCAATATATTTAATTAATATAAATTGTTTGGTCTATAATTTAGTTTTTCTTTCATGGAAATTAACATAAATTTCATTAAAAAAAATTTCACATGACACTTGCATCATAGAACTTTAGTTGAACAATATTAACTCACTATATATAATCAAGATCGTTGTTTCACTCCATTAACAATGATACAAATATAGTCATGATTGTAAATCACTCTGTTTAACGTCTTCATTGATTTTCAATACATGGTTTCTCCTTAAAAACAACAATTAATAGACTCCTTTTTTTCTTTTAACAACAAGAAATTAATAAAAAATAAAAATGAATCAGGATAATCTCATTAAAAGAAAAAAGTTCAAAGAGGATTTCCCCATCCTTCATGATAAAATTTTGCCTAGCAGCTTCTACATAAAAGTTAATGATATATCTTCTTTCTTTTTCTCCCTTTACACCTTCCCTCTCCATCTAAATCACTTAAATTCTTCTTAAAAAGGAAAAGAAAAAGTAAAGGGCATAATGAGATTGTTACCATCTACCCATATGAAATCACAATGTATATATATGTAATAGTTTTAGCCAACTTGAACTATTTTCTAAAGGTCTAATCATAAGATTTGCTTAGGCGTCCTTAGGAACACTCAACCCTAGTTTAACCAGATCACTTTTTTCTTAAAGATGCAATATGCATGAGTCCATAATTAATGCACGTAAAGCAAAAATCATATATTACTAAGTATATAAATCAATTAGTCGAGATATTGTTTTAGTTTTATTAAAAAATTTGAGTTTAAATTTTAAAAATATAATTATATTAAAATTTGATTAAAATTTTTTTATTGTGTTTATAGCCTTATTTGATTAAAATTTAAATTAGTCAGTATTGTGTTAGATATTAAATTACTTTTCAAATAGAAACAAAAATCACAATGCAAAAATTCGACCTTTTCTCTAGCTAGAACTCTCAACATTAATTAGGTTGTACATCAATATCTCATAGAAGATGTGTGAAATACATTAAAACCATTCATTAATCTGCTTTGTTTTTACATACCCCGTGATTAGTTTATAACTTTCTCATGATCATAATCCGTGAACCTTCCCACGTTCAACTTTATGTTCATGTCCCTTTACCTTAGTTCTCTTTTCTTTTTTTATCTTTGCAAGGTTCAAGGTTTTTCCTTCTTTAGATGTACATTCGAATCATATATTAATGTTTAGTTGATAAAGTTAATGTATATTTCTTCTTCTAAATATAAATTAATCTCATATCTAAAAAAATAAAAAATAAAAATGTAATATTGAAGGAAAAAGCTTCGTGATCTATATGAATAAATGTAAACTAAATGCATCTTAAGTTTCAAACATGGAGAGTATGAGCAAGGCATAGTAATAATACCTAAGAAACTCATTACCCTTATTATAGTGAAAGGAACAAAATACCCTTATTAAGGTGTGTATATATATGTGTGTGTGTGTGTGTGTATATATATATATATATATATACCATTTATATTCTTTGTAACCCAATTCTAAACTCTTTCATTTTCTAAACACTATTCTTCTTGCCTCTCGTTGAGTAATAATACCAAGTTTTAATGCAATAATATATCCTTGATTGTACCTCTATCTTCTGTATAGTTTCCTTGAATGCTGGTCATCAAAATTTAGATAAAACAAAACATTACATTCATGGTGCCCTGCCCATCAGGGAAAAAGAAACTATGAGATCTGATTAAGAAAAAAATATGAGAGTAACCCAACTCGATTCAGTTAACATGGCTAATGATCCATTCCGTTGTCTTCTTCTTTCTGATTCATTAGCTTTTTTTTAAACAATACGAGAGTATTGACAAAAATATATTAAATCAATTTTGCAGGTTTAGTTGGACAAGATTTCAAACCCTTGCGTTCAAGTTAGGAGACAACGCGTGTGAGTTTCCTGTATAAATTAGGGAAAGTCATTTGTTCCAAACTAATTTTATATATTATTATTATTATATGTGCTAATTGTTATTACTGTAATTTAATTGATGTGTAACTTAGTAAATTATATATGAAAAAAAAAAAGCATTTAGTTTCTCTCTCTCTTAATTTATAGGTAATATTAGGTACTTTGAAATTCTTAAATGAATAGATTAGCTTGAGATGTAGATATATTCTATCTTATGGATTATGGCAATTCCCATTTCTTCACACTACCTATCACTGCTTTATATTTTAATTTATAATTAACACAAAGTGCGTCAAAAGAAGAAAATGAGTCCCGAATGGAAAACATAGACAGATATAAATCTTAAAACTTGTAATATATTAAGCAATTCTATTAACAGAAAGAACAAAAGATAAGAGAAAAGAAACGGAGGTGTTAGTTTAATAACAATAAATTGATTTTTAAGTGTAATTTAAAATTTTAAAATATTTTATTTAAAATTTTTTATCAATTATTGCCCCAGCGACGTGTTGTATAAAAATTAGTTTTATTAAAAAAAGAAATTAAAGAGAGTTTGTGATGATTAAGCATTACCATTTAAGAAAGGACAAAATGGTGTTTGATTACGGAAAGTATCAAAAGGCTTTCAAATGTAAATATTAATATAAACGTGTTTATGTGATAATTAGAGGTGTTTTGACCAAATATATGAGAAGATGCAGCCTAGGGCTGCGGGGATCAAATACTTTCCAGATTATTTTTTACCAATATAATTTATATGTTTTTTTTTTCTTCTAATAATTCTTGAAGGAAAAAACTATTTGCCACGTATACTCGCTGTGTATTGGCTATATGTATAAATAAATTGTAGACAGAAAAATTAAAAAGTTGAACATAAAAAAATTGTAAAAAACAAATTACTCTTAATAAAAGAGAAATTAAGACAATTTACATAATTGAGTCACTATGTAATAACAAATTTTAACAATATTAGTTGTTTATTCAGTGATAAGTTGGTTAAGCTCTTCAATACAAAGATTAAGAGATCAAAATTTAAATTTAAAATTATATTTATTGAAAAATATTTATCATTCACTATTTTTAATCTTAAAGAAGAATTAATTTTAGACAAAAGTTAATAAAATCTCGTCTAAATAATAATTATTATTATATGATAAAGCAACATATTATATTAACTTTTATTATCAAATTATTTGATGAGTATTTAAAAATAATTATTTATTTAAATTTAAATTAAATAAAATCATAAAATAATAAAAAAAATTATTAAATTTTAACGTATTACATTCTGATAATTTAAATTTAAAATTTTTAATTAAATTAAAAGGAATCAAATTTGCAGAAAATAATGTGAAAAGTAATATTTGTAGTTTTAAATTATGAATGTCTTTGGTGTGGCTGCTGCTTGCTGGCTGGAAACCAGCTGGAGAGTTGACTGAACAACCCACTTCCACTGCAATGGGCTGATATCACAGGACCAATCAAACAGCACTCCCAACTTCAGATCAAATCTTAGCCACTAGTACTACTCTACTCCTCCTAACCCACCCAATCTCATCAAATATCTTTCACTCATTGCAACAATGCTCCTTCTTTAAATTTTTTTTTTTCAAATCTTATTATATGATTATATAATTAATCAAATAATGAAATTTATAATCTTATTTTTATTATATATTAATTAATTATAAAATTAAATTTTGAATAAAATATGACAGAGAAGATTTTATTGGTTACTATTTAGCTTTTGGTCTCCTCCATGTATACTCTATGTGTTAGCTTAGCTACTACCTAGCAAGTAGCAACTTTACAAAAGAGAAAACAAAATGTGCAAATATTAGGAGTAGGTTCTATCTTGGAGATGGTGGGGTTGGGTTTGGCAGGTGCCACTCATCTCTAATGCATCATTAATTCTTTTTATGGTTAATTTGGTACAATAGAAAATAAAATAACTTTTAAAGAAATTTTATTGTATAACACATAGAATTCATCGATATTAGTTCAAAAGATGATAACATGTTTATTACCATTTATGATAGTCAATTACATTTAAAATACTAGCTAGGAATCGACTAAGTAGTATATGTTCACCCAATTTTATTTTTTTTAAATTTCTCTTTTCCCATTTTTTCCTTTATATGTATCTTTCTCTTTGTTCATATTTCTTTTTCTAAAAAAAATTAATGAAAAAAATTCGATTCTTTTTAATTTTTTTTCTTATCTAAAAAGTTTCATACAAAACAAGTGCCTACATACCAATCGGGGCATTAAAATTTAATTTCATCTATAAACTCAACTAACGAAACTGTTTTTTTTTTTTTTTTGTCTTTGTTACCAAAAAAAAATCTGACACAGTAGATTCGATGAGAGACCAAAGAAAGATGAAATAAAAAATAGAACAAGACCAAATTTAATTGAGTAAAATTATGAAATAAAAATGGAAGAAGCCACTTATTCTGGTAAGAATTAGAAGATCCACCCACTCAACCATAGCAAACGCGTATTCTTTCTTAGTTTAAATTTGCTGCTTTTGGCGTTTCCTTGTTTCTTTTCTGTCCCCCATTCCCTTCGCTTCGTTGCCTCTAATATAAATCCAACCCCCAAGCCCCAACCTCACATCCCACTCACTCACTCACTCTCTCTCTCTCCACCTCTCCAATGGGTCTCTGCAAAAAATTCAAGCTTTCCTTCTTCGTCTTCTTCTTCTTCTTCTTCGGCACTCTATCCCCTTGTCTTTCAGAGCATGCCCAGAAAAACGACGGCGTTTCCCTCTCTTTCCCTTTAACCTCTACCCCTCTCTCTGTAAATGTTTCTTCATCCCCACGGTTTGCTTCTTCTGTGGTAGCAAATGGAAGGACCAGTGCCAGGCGTAATCTTCCACCTAGACGCCCTTCTTCTTCTTCAAGCTTCAAATCCACCTTCAAATATTCAATGGCTCTGATTGTGTCTCTGCCCATTGGGACTCCGCCGCAGGTTCAGCAAATGGTGTTGGACACCGGAAGCCAGCTCTCTTGGATTCAGTGCCATAAGAAGACACCCAGCAAGTCTCCACCGGCGTCTTCCTTTGATCCCTCTCGCTCCTCGTCGTTCTCTGTTTTGCCGTGTAACCATCCTCTCTGTAAACCCCGGGTTCCCGATTTTACCCTTCCGACGTCCTGCGACCAGAACCGCCTCTGCCATTATTCGTACTTCTACGCCGACGGGACCTACGCCGAGGGCAATCTTGTCAGTGAAAAGTTCAGCTTCTCTGGTTCGTTCGTTACCCCTCCTCTGGTTCTCGGTTGCGCCACCGAATCCAAAGACGCTCAGGGGATTTTGGGAATGAACCTTGGCCGGTTTTCTTTCGCTTCCCAAGCCAAAATTACGAAGTTCTCCTACTGTGTACCCACCCGACAGACCCAACCCGGATCACAGTCGACCGGGTCGTTCTACCTCGGAAACAACCCGAATTCTGCCGGGTTTCGATATATCGACTTGATGACCTTTGCGCAAACTCAAAGGATGCCCAACTTGGACCCCTTGGCTTACACCGTCGCGTTACAAGGTATAAGAATTGGCGCCAAACGGCTGGACATCCCACCCGCGGTTTTCCGACCCGATGCTGGAGGTTCGGGTCAAACCATGATCGACTCGGGATCCGAGTTCACGTACCTGGTGGATGCGGCTTATAACAAAGTGCGGGAAGAAATAGTGAGACTGGCGGGGCCCAGATTGAAGAAGGGGTACGTGTACGGTGGTGTTGCCGACATGTGCTTTATTGGAGATGCTATGGAGATCGCACGGCTGATAGGCGATATGGCGTTTGAATTTGACAAAGGCGTAGAGATACTGATTCCGAAAGAACAGATACTGGCTGACGTGGGCGGTGGGGTCCACTGCGTGGGCATAGGGATGTCGGAAAGATTGGGTGCGGGCAGTAACATTATTGGCAACTTCCATCAGCAAGATCTATGGGTAGAATTTGATTTGGCCAATCACAGAGTTGGCTTTGGTAAGACTGACTGTAGCAGATCAGCAATGTAGAGAGGGGATTTCATAGGTGCTATTGCATGTTAGTTTCATGTGTAGGCAGCTGCCGTTTCATGTATAGTGTTACTGTACAGAAGAACTGTGAACGTGAGATCATCTATTGACGGTCCAGAAGTGAGGAGGAAAAGAGGTCGTACGTTGGATAAACGTCAACCGTTTTGGACCAAAAACGTGGGGCTGCTCTATCTTATTCCAGTAAAAAAAAAAAATCATGATTATTATGTTCTGTACAGTAACGAGACTTGTGTATATACGAGGATATATTTTATGATATATGATAATAATCAATATATGAATAAATATTTTCATTTATATTTTTCTACAAATTGTTTATTAAAATTTATGAAATTATTATCATATAAATCTCAATTATTTTTAAATTTATTTAAATTTTGTTTTTATAAGTAGCTTCAATCTGCTTCTTAACTTAGATGTTCAAACAAGGGGAAGAAACTTTCATCCTTCTCTACCTTTTATCTCTATAATTCATTTTATTTCATGGCCTTCAAAATTTTGATCGAGATGGAAACTTGACTCTTCGACAAATGCAATAAAAAAATGACAGCTAAATGTAAATGAATTGGCAATTTTATATCAAGTCATCAATCATTTGATTTTCAAAATCCTATGATGTAACAATAAGATGATGACTCGGACAAAAACATTATGAGCTTAAAAAATGAAAGATTAGGATTAAGTTGAATTTGGGTGGTGTGAAAATTTTAAATATATTTACACATATTTAACTAAATTAAAATAACTTAATTAAGTTATGTGTTTGATAATATATAAGTGGTCATTTTCAAACATTGGCAAATGCATTTCAACTTCACATTAACTCCTAATTGAATAATTTTGAATGACCATCATTTTCAAGATAGCTACTAATCCAATCAGCCATGCTTAAGATTGAATAAGACTCCTCTAATTGATGAGTCTTCTACATCAATTAAAAAACAAGTGTTCCTAAGCTAAGAGGCTTAAATTTAGGACCACAAATTTTAATTAATGTTATGAATAAAAATATATAGAATTCTTTTTGACCCAATATAAGAAAAATAATAAAAAAAAAAGCTTCTTTAATAAAGTCAGGACAAAGGGCAAAGTCAGCAAATGCTGTGGCACTCGATTCTATAACAATTTTTATCATCATGCTACTAAAATTTTACATAACTTCAAAATAATTATTATTATTAAGAAACTTAAACAAAAAAAAAAAGTTAAAAATAAATTTAAATTTAAATTTTATTTTATTTGCAGTATACAGTTCTACTTTATATTGATATTATTTATCCATTTTATAATATTTCTTGTTTTTTATTTTTATTTTTTTGGTGTGATCTCTTCTTTTTTTATTTGATGGATTAATTTAATGAGAAAATTATAGGGAGTGGGGACCATGGAAAGTGGGATGCGTGCAAAGCAGGAGAGAACTGCTCAAAAGTCCCCTGCCGTCCAGAACACGAAGAGCTTCCACATAATTCCCGACAATCACATGATTAAAATCTATGTGTCGTTTATTAAGGATGAATTGTCTCTTCTCATCGTTTGCCTTTTAACTGTGTACGTGGCATTTAATTGATAGTCGTTTTATTATTATTGAGGATAAAGTGTTTCTTTTTTACCTGTATACGTGGCATTTATTTGCGTCTCTATCATTTGGAAATTATGGTTTGATCCTCCTAAATACTTTCACTTGAATCAAAGATTAGTTTCACGTTCTTCTTCATTCTTTCTTGAAGGTCAAGCTTTCTTCTACAACTTTGGCCCTGACCTTTTGGTATTAGTTTTATCAATTTGTTTGGAAAGTTATTTAAATATCTTATAACATATTAAATATTATTTTTTATAAATTATTTATATTCAATACCATATTAAAAATTAATTAATTCATATTTTAACCTACCAAAACTATAAAACTATTAATTTCATTAAAATGTTATTCTCAAACTTTGAAATTACTCATTTTCATCTATTGAAATTTCTTACTCGTTGTACATCAAAAGTCCAAAATTATTAGAACCACAAATGTAATGCAATGGCATTCTCAAAAACTTCAAGGCTTTTAGTTGATTATTTTTATAATTTTTAATAAAAATTATCTCAAATTATTTTTTTTATAAATAATTTTTAATTAGAGGCCTTGTTAGAAATTAAATATAAATATCTTTTTTATAAAAATTTAAATCTAAATTTGTTATATTAAAGAAATTAACTTTTTCGTTAAATCCAACCTTTACCGATATCTCAAATTTATCAACGACAACAATTAAATAACTTTATTTAAATACATTTGCCTGATTGGTTACCGACATTTATGTGTCTAAACGGTTATACGAGTAAAATGTGTCTTTTTATTTTAATTTTATTTGAGCCTATCAATTCAAGACAAATGCTTTTCAAGAATCCATTCAAAAGAGACACTGGGCAAATTTGACAGCATCACCTAGCCTACTATCTTAGATGTGACATAAGTTAAATTTAAGAATTTTGTGTATTACAATAATTATTTGAGTAGTTTATATGATGTATTAATAATTCTAAATCACATTATCTTAATTTAAAATTAAATTAATTTAACAGTTACGGAATTTATGTAATATTAAAATTAAAACTATGGAAAAAATAATTATAATTATTTTATTTCTTAATTAAAATTAATTTTATCTTTAATGTTATTCAACATTAATTTTTATGAAGTCACTTCAATGTGATATAATTTAAAAGTGATGCAGTGTAGTGTTTCCTAAATTTGAAGCAAAGGCCAAAAATGAAGACACCTGGCTTATAAATACTAATATTTATAAGAGTGGGTCCAAACTTGCATAAAGCCAGTGACCATAGCTAGTAAACACCAGAAATTAAAGTAGAGTGTTTTAACAGCTTTTTCACCACATAACTACCAGGTGAAATTTGAGAGTTTAAAAAATTAGCTTGATTAAAAGAAACAGGTTTAATTTTAAAATGTTTTAGGCCTTTTTTTTAAAAAAAAAAAATCATTTCTACTTTTTGTGGAAATTAGGCCTGAAATTAATTATTACTCAATGTATTTTTAATTATTAAACATAAAAATGCTCATGAAATAGAGCATGAAAATCATTATTTTTTATACCATTCCAACCATTAATTATACTCCAAGTGTGGAAAAAGGAAAAAAAAAAAAATAGCAAACATGGAATTCACTCTTTGTGTTAAATGAAGATATATAAGACAACTGGGTATGTGGCAATCATTATTACCAGTATGAAAGTAAGCTCAAGTTTTGTGAAAATCATGCAATGAGAATGAGAATAGGAATAAGAATAAGAATATGAATATGTACAAACATGAATGGAATGAAATAGTTCTATGAAATTAGGCTTAAAGTTCTCAGTGAAAATCATTGAATTAGAATCAAAACATGAATATGAATGGAATAATTATATATTTCATTCCATTATTTGATAGTGTAGAATGGAATAATTTTTTATTGGTAGACAGCATAGAATGAAATAACCATTTTATGTTCTGAACAAATTATGAGTATCATTTAAATTGTTAATCAATCTCAATATTACATAATTATACATTTTATTCCTTTTGCATTTAACTCCGTTAAATCATAGTTTTTAAATTTTGGGTCAGCCCTACACCCAAGTTGATAGGGAAAGTGTAAACAACACATTGAGTCTTGTGTTAAATGAGGAGAAGACAGCTAGGTGGGAACAAATTAAAGCTGGAACTTTACTTCACTTTCTCGAGAAACTTGCATGACGCTTCACAGCTAAAGCTCAGTTGGAAAGGAGAGAAGAAGACATGCAGGCTCAGGCTCAGGCTCAAGCTCAAGCTCTTCATTGTTACAAATTTAGAATCTCGTGATCTCACTTTCTGAAGAAAAAGGCCAAAGCTACGTACTCACAAAGAAGACACCCAACTAAGAAAAATCTCACATTCTTTATTCTCTTTACCTTTCATGCCTTTGAAACGTCGCCGTCTTTCTTGAAAAATGGAATTCAAATAGTATCTTCAAAACGGTGAACTAAACAAAGTACAAAATAAATTAAAGAAAAGTATAGTATAGTGTTGGAGCATGGCGGCAACCGATAAGGCTAGGGTTCAGATATTATTGCTAAGTATTGAAATGTGGGGACAATATTTTATGTGCTACATTTTGTCCCATTTATCTGCCATGTACTTTGTTTTGATGATAATATAATAAGTGTTATTAAAATAATTATTAAATACATAAATTAATTTATAAAAATATTTTAATTGAATCGGAAATTAAGTTCAAAATCTAATAATATATGTGTTAAAATTTAATAAATTTTTATTTTAATGCATGGCCTCGTGTTTCATGATTGCTGATACGGATGACAGCTTTGTTTGCAGATTTTTTCAGAGTTTCTCATTGGATTTGTATTGATTGCTTTATTTACTTAGAGGCAGAAAAGCAAAAAATAGCAATCGTTGCTTTAGTTGGTGGAAACAAGAGCCATACTATATTCTCCAACTCATTCAAATTTTTGGACAAGTTTTCTGAATTAATTGTCATATTTCAAACAATGTTCTCTTTTTTGCGAATCCCCCCATATTCTTTTGTTGTGAGATGCCCAAGGAATTTTGTAATCATCAATGAATAAAGTGAATTATATCAAATATTTAACCTTGCTTAGTTGTATAAATTTATCATTTAAAAATTAATTTTTGCTATTATTGTGGAGTACTTAAATAAATGTAACATAAAACCTATGAATCTATATTCATAAAAAAAAAAAAAATCTAACATAAATGGCTCGGATTAGAGTTCATAATTTTACAGTTCTTCATATGAACAGAATTTATACAAAGAAAAAGTTTCCAAAAATTGGCATTATTATAATGTGACGAAATTGAAAATGCTGTTTATGGCTGAAACGCGCAAAGAAAATTCTGATTCAACAATCAAAACTAAACCTCCTAATTAATTTCCTTGGTCAAAGGAAAACTCATTCTAGAAATGGAAGTTTCTTTGGGATCTACAACTCCTCTGCTATTCCCTTTCACACACTTTTTTATTAGTCAAAAATTTATAAAATAATATATTTTAATATCTTAATAATTCTTGCATAATTTAAAAATTTTCTGACTAATAAAAAATGGTGAGACATAAATTGGGACACATACTGGAAGAAAGAATCGTTTCTTTGAGGTCTCTAGAATCTAAACCCCAAGGCTGGGGCATCTTAAACGCATAGTCTCCACAGAAAAAGATAACAAAAAAAAAGACTTTGTGTGCCTAAGCCCAGTTACTATGGGCCTAATTGAGGTTACTTTGTTGGGCTTTGTTCTTTTAAGCCCACGTAATAACTAGAAAAGAACTAAGTCCATTCTCATTATCCTATTTCCAGAAATCAATGAATATCAGTTCCTTGCTCTGTTTCTGTTGTATAATGAACAAAAGCACATCATCAAATCAAAAGTATGCTTACGAGAAACAGCTTCATCAGTACAAAAAGCTCCCTTTTTTTTTTCTTTATTTATTTTTGGGGTTCCTTTGTAGTCTATATAAATCAGCATTTGGGAAAAATCTAGAAAAAATCTGCATGTCTACAGTAGTTTAACATTTGCCATCATAGCATTCATTAAGAATCAACTTGGGCATTATCCATACCAGTGCCACTTTGGCTGCAACTGAATCATCTTGCTTAGCTCTCAGTCACCCAGTATCCTTAATTTCGACTTCTGGCTGTCACATTAGTATCCAAGTTGCTCAATTTCTAAGTGAACATTTAAGCTGGCAAAAGGAACTTGATTGCCATTCATAGATTACCCCTTCATGAATGAGAATTGGTACAGCTCCAGCTTGCAGTGACTTAGTGTTGGTATAATCAAGCCTTCTGGTTTAAGCAGGAACCTTCAAAGATGCCAGTAGTTCAACACCAAAACACACTTCAGAAAGTTTCTCATTGTTCCTTGTGGAATTCTTTCACCAATCAACGAAGAATTTGGCAAGAATCAGAAGCTAGTAGGTTCTGTTTGCCAACCTCTCCTGAACAGGAAAAATAATTTGGTTCATCTTGAATAACTCTGGACACTTTTGACTCATAAGCCTGGTCCACCAATTAAGGCATTTAAGATAGTGGAAAAGGTAGTAGCAATCATCTCTGCTGGTGTTCTTTCGAAATTTTTCTTGATTCATCAACAAGTGCTGTATAAGAAGCATAATCTCTAACAAGTCCTTTCTCACTTCTGAATATGTCAATATCACCAGAGCTTCCATGCTTGCTATGACCGTCTAGTAAAATGTTATATGTTATGTCATCTGGAACCACCCCCAAATTAAGCATTGCATCTAATAGCATTTTTGCATTTTTCAGCTGACCTTGTTTGCATAGTCCATTCATTAGCACATTATAGGTGACAACTCCTGGTACATGTCCATCCCTTTGCATTTCTTTGAGTAACTTGAATCCCATCCTAACATCACCCTTCTTGCAAAAGCCATCGATAACCATAGTATATGTGGCATCATCAGGTCTCAAACTAGCTTTCAACATTTCTCTAAGCATTCTTTCTGCATCGTGAACTCTTGCTTCTCTACATAGGCCTGAGATAAGTGCAGTGAAAGCAACAGCATCAAGTTCAATCGCTTCTTCTATCATGATCTTCTTGATTCCCAAAGCTGAATCAATATCTCCATACTTACAAAATCCATCTATTAGTGTAGTGAAAGTTATCATGTCAGGCTTTAAACCACTTGTACTCATCCCGTCAAGAAGCTTCCTAGCCTCCTTCAAATCTCCAACCTTGCAAAGACCATTGATTAGTGCATTGAATGTAACTAAGTCAGGTCTCACGCCCTCAGCCAACATTAGCTGAAAATTTTTCATGGCTAAATCAACTTTCCCACCCTTGCATTGGCCATCAATTAAAGTGGTGAAAGTTACACTATTGGGGACCAAACCTCTCTTCCACATTTCATCAAACAATAGGTCTGCTTC
This sequence comes from Bauhinia variegata, assembly GCA_022379115.2. Lineage (NCBI taxonomy): Eukaryota > Viridiplantae > Streptophyta > Magnoliopsida > Fabales > Fabaceae > Bauhinia > Bauhinia variegata. The sequence goes on along the minus strand of CM039438.1, from coordinate 6,950,164 downwards.
ATCTAACCTACTCTCCTTTGACAAGCCATTGATCAAAGCACTATAAGTGAAAACATCAGGGAAGATTCTTTCATTCTCCATAACACTCTTCAATCTAAATCCCTCCTCTATATTACCTGATTTACAGTACCCATTGATCAAAGTGTTGAAACTAACAACTGTAGGACGCAGACCCCTCTTACCCATTTCATCGAATATCAAGTGGGCAATTCTAACATTACCTTCCTTACAAAACCTATGCATCAAAACGTTAAAATTATAAACTTTTGGAGGATAGCCACAATCCAAGATCTCCAAGTAAAATGCCCAGGCAAAATCAGCTGACTTCAACTTCAACATTTTATCAAACAGACAACCACAAGCACGAAGTGGGACTGGGAAATTCTTTTTCCTAGTCAATCTGAAACACTGAATTGCATCGGAAAGAAGCCCAGAATCTGCATATGCATTAATTAAGGCATCAAACACAAAATTGAGCTTGTGGGTACCCCTTGTTTCGAGAATAGAATCAAACAACGAAGAAGCAGAATCTCTGCCTTTCCGAGACACCACGATTTGGAGGAGAGATTGAGCTTCTGGTAGCATTCGATGACTGCAGAGGAAGTGCGCCATAGTGCAATAGGATTGAATAGTAAGGCGAAAAGTGGGGCGCGAAGCGAGCCAGTTAAAGAAGGAGAGAAGGGAGGAGGGGGAAAGAGAATGAGGGTTGAAGTTGATGAGATTGACAACATGGTGGGGTGTGAGTAAAGGAAGGAGCTTTCTGAGAGAGGAATCTAGAGGCTTTGTTGGGGAACTCTTGATGACTTCGGAGATTGCAGAGAGAATGGGATCGTCTTTGTGCGGTTGCGGTGGAGCATACCAGGGAATGGAGGAAAGGATCCTATTGGAAGAACAGAGAAAAGAAGAAGATAGAGAAAGCAAGTGGTGAGGTTTTGAGAGTTTCAGTGTGCTCATCTTTGGTAATGCTTCATGGATAGTTCCCCAGTTTTCGGCTGCTGGTGTAGTCTTCTAGTCCAGGAGCAAACGGTTTGTAAATGGTAACTTGGAGTTTTGGAGAAAACAGCACAAGTATTATATTATTATAAAATAAAAAATCGATATAAATAAAATTATTTGTCAACAATTTATTGATAGAGTAATACTTTAAATATACCTCTTAGTTACATTTATTTTACACTTGTATGTTTACAAATAATTAATATACACTGTTTATACAAACTAGGTGTATATCTACCAAGTGTACAAAATTGCATTTTCCCTGGTTGTTGCATGGTGTTAGATTTTGACATAAAACCAAAATGTTGGTGAAAGGAGACTTAGCTTATAAACAAGATGTTAGTTCAGTTGAAGCAAGCTAAGTTTCAAAGATTTTTTAGTTAAAAATTACTAATTTAAAACTTTAGAGTTTTATTCATTGAAATAAATATGTCAATTATTATTTTTATTCTAAATAAATAAATAGAATTAGTCTCATACTTAAAAAAATGTGATGATATAAAAAAAAAAAAGATAATTAAATTTTAATATATCTCTACTTTTTTTATAATTATTTGCGGGGCTTTATAATCACGAATTTCACTCTCTCTTTTTTAACATTTCTTGTTTTATTCACAGATATCGTGTTGCTTTTGAATTTCAATATCAGAAAAACACACATAATTCTAGTTTTAGGCTAAACTGTTAAGCTTCCTTTAGTTGAAATGATTCTTTTTGTTGAGAAGTAAGTTTGTTAAATTTAGAGAAGGCAAATATTAAACTCAAACCCACCCACTCTCACCCCAGACCTTCATGTCTGTTTTTACAACAAAAACACAGTAGCTAATGAGCACAAGGACAAAATCAACTCAAACATACTCTAATATCATCGTCATATCGTAGTTTCAAAATCAATTTCCAAGGTCTTATTCCCCTTATTTTCTATCATGCCAATCATCAAATCTCTTTCATCTCACTCTTAGCTCTCATGGGGTGCCAACGGGGACCATTCTCACACAACACAACTTCATAAGCTTATGTTTTAGACACCACAGCGTGGTTAAAACTTCAAGTGCTTTTCATCAAAATAAGACACTAGTTTCATGCTTCATGTTTGTGCTCGTCATATCCAGGGGGCAATGGTTGGCCTTGATTTCTTCAAAAATCTTTAACTTTTATATGTTAAATTTTTCCATAATTAGGCTTAGACCCTTTATATGTCAAATTTTTAACTTTTATATCTTTTATTTCAACTTATCAAAGTAAAAAAGAAGAGGAAACCAAAGAAGGGAAGATCATATACTTACAACATTGAGAAATAAAATAGTATCTTGCAGCAAAACTCATTGAATTACACCAACTTCAGAGACTCTTAATGCAAAGCTTTTTCACTATCATACAAAGCTTTTTCACTTATTTAAACCCTTCCATAAGACTAGTATCCAAACAAAATCTATTCTTTTACACCTTACTATATCAACAAAAAATAAACTTAGCTAAAATTTCCTGTGTTTCTGAACAAATAGTTCTATAATGACTCTAGCAAGAACATAAAACACAATCGCCTGAGGGAACCAACCCATTATGATAAAGATCCCAAGGCACTAATAGACCTTGGCATACACTTAACCTGATTAACTATAGGCACACTATTTGTCAATAGCTTCCTACCCTTTAACACACTTGCTTCCACCACATCTTTATTTGTGCCACAAACAACAGCATGCCTCACCCAAAATCCTTTTTCCACCATCGTCTTCTTCTTCTTCTTCTTCATCTTTGAATTGCCATTAGCAACTTTGCTGCGGCTAGATTCTATCAAACTCTCCAATTCCCTTGAAATGGATTCTACCTCAAATGCATCAAGAAGAGATTTATGGGTCTGAATTTGTGCCTTTTCCTCTACTTCCCTAGCCATGCTCATTGCCTCTAACTTGTACCGTGACGGCCTCGGTGCATGGACAGTCCTAGTAACATCAAGCTCACTCATAGCCTTTCTTTCAGAGCCTGAACCATGATGGTACCATGCCCATGCAGCTGCCTTTATAATGGCCAATTCATCAGCGACGTCGTTCTTGGGTTTCTTCCTATCCAAGAGAGAGTTCAAGGACAAGAGCTTGGCTGCCATGGGGAAGAAACTGAAGTGGGAATATGTGGGGAAATTTCGTTCCACGCAGTGCAATATGGAAAAAAGTAGGTTTCTTTCTTTCTCTGTTGTGGTTTGGTACATTAAAGTCTCATGTCTAACTTTGTTGAGGGGTTTTGTTTGGTCCTCCCCGTTGCTGGGTGAATTTAATTTTGAAACGTGTATTTGGGGCCCAAAGAGAGGTTGGGCATAAGTGGTGGATTGAGACTGCTTTGTTTTGGCAAATGTATTGTTGTGATTTGTCCACACCAGAAAGAGGATTATTCTTTTGTAACCAGTCATTTTCATGGCATGGCTTGTGAGTGAGAGTGATACTTACGTGAGGGGTTCTCAAACGTTGACTAACCACGGCAAATAGAGTTGTTAAATAAGTTTTTTTTTTGTTTTTTTTTTAATTTGAAATATTAATTAATTTTATCTTTTATATTATAAATTTATCATATTCATGAAAATAGAGTTATTAAACAGTTATTTTAGTTTTTACATTTAAAATATTAATTAATTTTATTCTTTATATTTTAAGTTTATTAATTTAATTATTTGTCACTTAAAACTTTATTAAATTTATTTATCAAACTTTAAACTTATTATTTTAAAATTCTTATCAATTTCATCATTTAAACTTATTAATACTAATAATTATTAATAAGTTTAGTTATAATTTTAACTATTAAAAAATGTTAAAAAAATAAAATATATATGAATTTTAAAGTGTAAAAAATTAAAATAAATATTTTTTTTTTAAAAAATACTATATATACATTTAAAATGCACTTACAAAAATAAAAAACTTTAAAAAAATAAGAGAAACAATAAAAAAAAAAAAAAAAGAGCTGTAACCAACAAGGGTACGCAGAGTATGACGGTTCAAAAAATGGACCACTTTAGTTCCTGAAGTCCTTTTGGGAGCTACGCATCACTCTATGGCGGTGGATACGTGTTCTGTTGTCTGCATTAGATTACAGTTTATCTAACATGGTTTTATTTACTTATTTTGTTCATCTTAATTTTAGCTGGCGTTATTTATGTTGTCTTATCCTAGCCTCCTAACCATCTGTTTGGTATTTACTAGGATTTCAGAATCAGCACTATCATTTTAATAATTTACACGTAACATATCGATGATAAATAGTAATTTCTCCTAACAAAAACAACTGTAACGTTTTAAACTTAAAATTTTGGCATGAAATGCTTGAGTTTCAAATTTCTTTCTATTGAGCTAACAGCGCTTTGATTTATGGTTTCAGTAGTGTTTCTTAAGATAATCATAAGAAGCCCATAAGCTGCATTGTTGTCAATTATTCAATATCAAAGTAATATGGTTCCACTTTTTCACAAGTTTAATCAGCTTACTGAAGGATCGGTGAATACATAGAAAAGCAAAGAAACTAAAGAATAAATTCCAAGATTATGAAGGCAACACTATAGCCCTGTATCAGACGTAGGTCCTGCAAGAGCTGGAGCAATTGAACTCTTTATATTGTTTATCTATCTTTGTTGAGTAAAAATTTTACCTTCAACATGGCTGAGTCAGCTTCTGGGAACCTTTTTCATTGCTTTGTTCTTTCATGGAATTTATCACCAAGCAGACTTTCGACATGCTTTAAACAAGAAAGATATTCATTCTTTACTTCAGGGGCATCAGCAATTGACTTAGATGGAAACTGTATAGAAAATTAAAGTTGTGATAAATGATCAAAACACCATGTGAAAAGATATTCATTTTGTTATATGCTTCACATAATTTTTCCAGAGAAAAATTAGCATGCAGGAATTGATATGGTTCCATTTTACCTCCTTGTAAGCAGAAATGCATTGAAGAAGTGCCTCCTCAGCATTGTGGTTGATATGCCCTTCCTGGTTTGCAAAAGAATAACAATGTTATAACAAACAAAAAATCATATACAGTTACTGTATAATGAGTTTGACTTTGAGACAGTAAGCTTGAAATTTCAGCTGCATCTCCATTAATTCCTAAGAAGCATTTGCTGCAGATTTAGGGATCTCATAGGGGAACGAGGATAGCTAAATTCATCAGACAGGAAGTACATAGGATATGGCTTAAGATAAATGAGGCAAGTTAAAGGGTAACCAAGACAAAGAAATGAAGCTAACAAAGTGATAGAAGGTCTTCTAGAATACAGAAATCCACAAATGAACACAATCAGTAAGGTCTAATGATATAGTGATATACATTTTTAACTTCATGAATCTTTTATTCCGTCAGCTATTTCAGAGGAATGAATGCCACGTCATTCCAGAACATAAAGAGCTAGTAGAGGCTATGTTTTTAATGTCAAAGATAAAAAAAGGATTAAGCGAACAACTTCTTCAGACACTGAATCAGAAGCAACTGTGGCATCCAGTAATTTTATGATATAGTCTCATAAGGAATTAAGTCATGTCTTCTGGAAAGTCACAATTAGGCAACCTTTTATTCAGGAAGCAAAATTAATCAACTACCAAAACGTCTTGCATGCTAACCTGAGTTCCCAGCAATTCTTGCTTAGCTAACTCCAATGATGCCATCGTATTGAGCGATTGCAACTGTAAAAATCAATTCTTTTCATAAATAAATAAGTTTATTAATTGAAGAGGAATACAAGAGCGCAAAAATGATGGATAGTATTATCCTCTCAAAAAAAAAAAAAAAAAAGAACAAAAAATTATGCTGCCTGTAGCCATATTTTGTCATCCTTACACCCCTCCAATTGATTGTGCTTACCAAACATGTTTTCATGCTACAGATTTCTGGTGCCTTTGCTTTTTCCATCTTCTCCAGGAATGAACTTGTGAAATTTATTACTAAAAAAGATTCATTTGAAAGTAGAAGGATATAGAGATCATCTTGCTTGAAGGATATTTTTATCCAAGAAAAAAACTGTACCTATCCCTTTGCATATTCAACAGTGTATAAAATGCTGCACGGAAAATGTTATTTTCATAACCTGTTCTGCTGTTATCATCCCTTCTGACACATTACATGGTGACCAGGGTTTAATTTAGCTGCCATAATATTTTATCAGCGACTAGCATCTGTTGCTTCTAGAAACTTCCTCACGTACTTTCTATCTGTTCTTGGAGTTTATATACAAGTCCTTCACTTTTGTAGGTCAGCTCAGCTTTCACAGACAAATGGCATTTTTAAGTAGTTTAGTATCCAGGTCACCATGCAACTTATGGCATCTCCACTTCTGCCTGATAGATTTCACACTAGAAATGATATTTTGGACTCCAAATTTTCTTTTTTAAATTTTAAGAAAACATTCTTGCAAACTAAATCTTCATAAAGGTGTCTATATCACCAAATTATTGAGTATCCCTAAAATTATACTTTCCTAACGGGATTTCCAATCCTAACAAATATATCACGCGCCTTTCTATGACAAAGGAAACAGAAGTGAATGCCATTATGTCACCTGCAAATAAGAGATTTACAGGATACAATTTCTAAGCCAGATATACAACTACTGATTGTAAACTAGTATAAGTGGAATAATGAAAATTAGAAACTGACCAGAATGACCAATGCCGCACGGCCCTCTTTTCCAGAATGTCGTGGTGGACTGTAGTTCTTTGACTTGTTATTTTGTTTCAATGATTTATCTAAAAATTGGCGTGCGATCCTGTGATGGAATGAAAGTATCCTATTACTGATCTATAAGAATGCACACAAAAGGAAGGTAAACTTCATCATCTTCCCTTTTGACATATAACTAAGCTATCAGGGGAAAACAAAAGAGAAAGGACTACACATGTGCTTGAACTGTATACAATGGCATTTCTCAAGAGGAAAAAGGACAGAACAACAAACTATCCAGCCATGAGCCAGAACTTGATCAAATTTAGCTTTCCTTTATATTTTTCTGTTCACAAAAAATATTAAAAGGCAAGGCATAAAGAATCCAGTTAAAAGGGAAAGATTAAAACAATAAAAACCAAAACAGAGCCAAACTGACAATAAAGGAAGCCTACAATAAACCTGAATGTTTTCTAGAAAACCTTTCTATAAGTTGCACAGACAACAAACCACTGCATGGCACCCTTAAAGGATCTCAAACCTGTTTTTATTTTTTATTTTATTTTTTCATAAATTCCCTGGAATGAATCATGCCAAACCTTGGAGAGTAAAAAACACTAACCATGAAAATCTGTCTAAAAGCATGTACTATATACTCTAACTAGAGGAATAATGCAAACCAAAAATAAAATGGATGATCACAGATCTCAGAGCCATTAACATAAATATTAAGAAATTAAGACTCATCACAAGCTCACAAAAATCCAACAGATTGCTAGACTTATTTTCTTAAGCAAGTAGCATACCTTAGACAAAAAGTTAGTGTTTAAAATGTATGTATGTAAATATAGATAAGAACATGGCAGGTTAACTCTTATCCACCAAATTACTTGTCTAATTCTATCATTAGATTAGGAAGAAATCCAGAGAGCAAAGCTATGTCCAGCAATTATAGTTTACAGGATTGTTTCATATGGACCTTTTAATTTAAGCACAATGACCGAATTTTTCAATCCAAAAAAGTTCAACGGAAGCAGGTCAAAGAACCTTTTCTCGTTGCTTTTATTTATTCCTCTTTTAGTGTAATTAATATCCCGGTACTTTCAATATGCCTAAAAGTTGTCCTTACAGTATTCACATTTTCTATTGTTGCCCTTTTTATCTCTGCCACGGTTTAACAAATATAAGCTCCTTGGAATTTCTTAATATATCATCACATCAAAACAAAATAAAGGGGTCAAAAAAGGTATCTATTTGCTTTAAGAAGTCAGAATGGCTGAGGATGTTTCAGCCCATCAGAAGTGAATCAACAAAATGGAAACGTTGTATATGATAAGATTGGGAAGTGGAAAATATCAAATTCACCTTGTCAATAAAGCACAGACACAAAAACACATAAGGACAAAAACATTTACTTGAAAATAGTAATCTGACATATCCAGAAGGAAAGGCCAATTGACATCGAAAAGATAAATAATTATAACAAAATGATTAAGGTGTGAGGAGCATCAAGCTAATATAAACCTTATGGAATTTTGCAAATGATCCTTTGCCTTATCAAGCTCAGCTTCAGCTCTGGAAACATCCGAGGAATTCAACAGTCTGGAGTTAAGAGCAAGCCTAGCTAGATGAAGCATGTTTGCACCAATCTGACCAAGAGAAAGGGATCAAGGCAGCATTTATCTTCTTTACTCCGGTATATGTCAACACTCAAGAAAGATTGCAAAAAAAGCAGCATACCCAGGATATTCATTACGAGCATAAATATAATAAAAACAGTATCTTTGTTTAAGCATGAGTTTTGCCAACAAATTTGCAGGGATTTGAACTATACTTAGAGAGGAAAGTACCAAAATCCCATTGTGATCCAAATATTGGAAATACTGAGTTTTTGGTGGCCAACATCATTAAAAAAATTTGAAATACAAGAAACCTTCAATTGGTTTATGATACATAATGCTAATTGAAGTTCAAAAAACAGTCACCATGCGAAAACCATTGCAGTCATGATAACCAAGATGTCAGAGTCAATCAAAACCGGTAGGCTTCAATGGGACAACTATATTAGAGAAATAAAAACCGTTACATATAGGGCTTGAAAATCACTGAACACCTCAGAGAAAAAAAAAAAAAAAAACCATCATTGGGAGACTGCTTAATAGCTTTACATTTTAGGTTCATCAGTTACTTAAATCACAATAGCAGTGTCTGTGTGTTTAAGGTAAAGAACAAACCTGAATATGGTCACCAGGAAGTAAGGCTTTCCTGGTCTTAAGACATCTGCAAAGAAAACAGCAAGGATTTAATTTTAAAAAAGTGCAAAGCAAAGTTTCTTTCACTTGTAATAAGAAAATATTTACCTTTCAAGAAGATCTTGTGCGTCTTTGAAATTACAAGATGCTAGTAGAGTCAGAGCTAGTGCCTCAGCTGCAATAACAGTGTCCAAGGAATCCCACCCCTGTCTTACACAAATTAGTGAATTACACCATGTTTTAACGAAGACAACAGATCAATATAACTGTTCTTCCTTAAATTTTATATCTCGTTGAGGTAGGTGATGACATTAACTACATCAGACAACAAAGTAAATAGTAATTGGAAGACAAAATCAGAAGTCATCTGCCAAGAGACAGCATATAATGCCAATTTGTCACTTGCTTTGCATGTCATAAAATATAGCAAAGACTAAGAAATTCTCTTAAACGGCTAAAGAAACAATTCCCAAGAATAAACACCCTCACCCCACCCCCACCCCCCCCCCCCCCCCCCAAAAAAAAAAAAGGAAGAACAATAGCTCAGAAAACCTTTATCAGAGCAATTAATCGAAAAGAGAGAGAGAGAAGAGAGGAGTTGTGAAAGGTTCGGATTAAATGGATTTAAGAGCCTCCAACAAAAAAAAAAGTGCAAGAACAAATCAAAGTAACAACACTGACTAATGTCATTTCTTGTTCTGTATCCATGAGAGGACAGCGCCATTTTCCTCTTAAACATCCCAAAAGAATAAATGTCAAGTTAAATACAGAAAATGACTAAGAAGTACAGAAATGGAACCTTTGATAATTCCATAACATGTAGGATCTTTCTTTGTATCATCTCAGCTTCAGCAAGATTATGTGACTTCGTATATATCTAGAAAATATGCAGCAACAACTTAGTATGATTTAGAAAGTTACATCTAGGAAAATTAATAACAAGAAAAACTTGAACATAATTATTAAAACAAGTGATAAGTTGAAAAACAAAAATTGCAAGTCAAAGAGAGGAAAAGTTGTAAAGTAAAACCATCAAGTCTGAAGAAATTCAATTGAGTATTTTAAGGGACAGAAAATCTTAAAAGACACTATAGGATGAATAGCACTGCTACTTCAAGGATCTCAGGAAATGAAATGCTAGGTGCTTCTTAACTCCATTAGCAACTAGGTTCCAATGGTATCCTCAAGACAAAAAAGAGTGATGAATACACGGGTAGAACATCACTCATGCAATGTACATGTTAAACAATTCTTGCTAGCACTGAAGTTTGGAAGTCTATTGGGTAGTCCTCATGTCGACTTTGCTGAATTGGCTGCCATCAGCACAGTTGAAGGTGGGGTTTTAGCTGTGTGTGCAAGATCAAAGAGTCCTCTCAAAGATCACAGTTCTTCAGCAGCTATCTGTTTCTTACATCTTCTTCAATGTGGAGGATAGCTTTTGAAGATGCTTAAGGTGTGTATGGCCTGGTGATTTCAGAATCAAATATAACTTTTTTTTTTTGGTTGCAGAACAGAGCTTGTGAGACCTATTCATTTAGATAAGCAATGTGCCTTTCTTATCGCAGGGGAGGTTTCAATTTTCATAGCTATCAATTTCATGGAGGAATTCAATATTCCTTGTATTAAAGCAGCAATGTCTGAATTCGACAACTTTATGCATGCCAATTATCTGTTGAATTTACCCTGTGCAGAAGGTCAGTTTACTTGCTCCAATGGTCAGGAGTATGTCTTGGATTGATGGGTTTATTTTCTGCTTGGGATGAACATTTTCCTAATTCCTGCCAATATAGACTGCTTCGTTCTGTATCTGACCTTTCCTGCTGGTGAACAGCATCTTTACTTCATTTTTGGGATTTTCTAGATTGTATAACTATTAGGTTTGTATTTACTTTGTTTCACCTAGATGGTGTAACTTTTTGTACAGATCACTCGTACTTTGGTTTTCCTCCTTGATGCTTTTTAGCAATTAATGTCATTATTTATCCAACCCTTCCCCCCCAAAAAAAAAAAAAACTACTATACTTGTTTCTGACATAACAAATAAAATGTAAAGTAGAAATTCATCCTTATTCCTGAATATGATTCAAAATTCATACAAGATTCACAAAGAAAATAAAGGTGAAAAGACAACCTGGGAGAGGTATCGAAGTCTTCTAACGCATTCAAAGGACTCCCCTTCACCAAGTTCCTACAGAGGCAAACAAAATCGACTTAAGAAAGTTCAAAATTACAAAAGCACCCTGTTGGACGGATTTCAGGTAGAACAAAATGTACCTCTAGCATCTTTATAGAGTCCTGAATAAGGGCCATACCATCCATTTCTTGTCCTTGAAGATACAATACCTGAAGTCACATTTCTTGCAGCTTAAAACCAGTCAAGCTTAAGTTCCAAGAAAAATTAAAATGGGGGACGGTATAGTCACTAACAAAGCAAGTAAATTCAGAACAAGAACTTGAAGATCGCCAATTGAAAATGAATATCGGATTTGCCAATGTGGAAACTGTGCTGAACATCAATTCTGGAAACTCACCATTTATATCCTCAAGATAGATGTGCAAAAGAATGACTAAACATATATTTTAACAACTTATTCTTATCACAAACAACTTTTCAATCCTCCATATGATTGAGCAGCATTATTTCATAGCAAAGAATGAACAGATACAGAGTAAAAAAATCAGAGGATAAAAATTTACGACTTATGGACACACACAGAACTAACTAATAAAATAGATCAAAAGTTTCTTTTGCAATATGATGAAGAAGAAAACAAGAATATCTATGACCAAGCTGCATGTCAATCCTCCCTCAAAATTTGAAAACCAATACAAAACTTTCTCATCCTCCTACAGTCCTGCCTATCCATTTGGAATTTATTGAACTCGGTTGTGGGTGCAAGTCTGAATTATGGTGAAGATAAAAGAAATAGATGAGTTCCATATTCATCTATCGTATATTTTTACCATCTTCAACTCTTATTATTTCAGTCAAATGGTGAAGTTTGAAATATAGAGTTTGCAATGGGATAGAATCGCTCATTTGGTGGTTGCTTTCAATTATATCATGATATTTCTGTTAGTATAAATTTAATATTTTTGTTTACTCAAGTCATTATTTAATGAACTGACATAATAAGCAATATACAAATATAAAACCCCAACAGGTTATGGGCTTATACTGAATCAATATATGCAAACGTTACATATATGATTTTTTCAATGAGCCTTTTTTTTTTTTTTTTTTAAACTGGAAGACAAAAGTCTCCATCCTCTGTAAATCTAAACTTTTTTATTTCAAGAAAAACTATCAGAGTGATTTATTTAAGAAAACAAACAGGAACAAAGATGACTATGTAAAATGATGAAGAGTTACCACTCCAAGATGATACATTGTATCAGCACAGTCCAGATGGACATATCCCAGAGCACGCCTTTTTATCTGAGCATTCATAGTTATGATCAACCATTAAGCCTCAGTTCCAGAGTCTATACATTGGGATAACTGCTTCATGGTTGGAGGAAAATGACTATATGTGCACAAGTTTAAAGGTTCATACCTTCAATGCAATCTGTCAAAAACAATAAAGATAGAAAGAAAGATAAAGGTGATCAGTAGAAGTGAAACCACAGATAGATTAGCTAACTGAAATGTCAACGTGACCAACAGTTACAGGCAGCAAAAGGACAGAATAACCATCAATGTTCAAGACGTTCACATCCAGATCCCAAAATCAAAAAATTCAGATAAACCAAAATATAATATGAAAACCAGTAAAGACATCTACAGCCAAGGAACATTGGGATCGGTAAGGTATGGAATATATAACCAATCCTCACATATAACACAACCACTATCACAATAATATGTAGCACCACATAAATACTAGCATAATCACTCTTTCTACATGCAAAAAGGGTTTAAGATGAAAATACATTAGCATTAGCAAGCTCATAAAGTGTACAAATGACTAAATTCACCCATGCATACATGCAGATATCAAAATATTAATAGAGGCAAAAGAGAGAAGATCAGACGTCATGATTTTCTATCATAATAAGTATAGCTAATTCCCTAGAAGAAATCAAATTTGATATGCACATTAATGCGTTTTTCTCCATATCTTTGGGGATTACGATGGTTATTTTATAGACTCCACTAGAACAGATCAAATAAAGTTACAGACACATACTGCAATTGGCAACTTATCATGTGTCTCCAGCTTAGTACTTCTAATAAGCTTTCTTGGCAACGTTTTTTTTCCCCTTTCAAACAAGAAATAAGTACAATGATAAAAAACGAATAATATATTCTCCTGGCAGAAAAATACAAGAACATTAGACATAGCACAATATCCCAACCTAATGCACCAAATGACTGCATAAACCAAACTCTGCCAAAGAATTCTAGCATTAAGATTACAATGTATGTTTCCATGATATCTTGGTCAAATCTATGTTCATTTTCCATATTATTAATTTCAGAGGTTATCACATGAAGAAAGAGGACAAAGTTTTATGGCACTCCGCTGTACATGTCTTCATTTGGCACACTTGGCTAGAGCAAAGGCAGGGATTTTCAGGACAATTCTTGTTCTTATATCTGTTATAGAATAGAAGAGTCTTCATGGCCTCTCTTAGATGTTTGGCCAATGGTTTGTTACATGTAGTCTCCTTGCCAAAACATAAATATAGCGGAAAGTATCATTTTACAAATGGAAAAGCTTTCCTCCATTGTATTGTATCATTCAGCCTTGGTTAAAGATTGTACCTTAATCTTATTTTCCTCTTCTTCTTTTTTTCAGGTAATTTTATGGCACTCTGCTGTACATGTCTTATTTGGCACACTTGGCTGGAGCAAATGCAGGGATTTTAAAGGACAATTCTTTGTTCTTAAATCTGTTATAGAATAGAAGAGTCTTCATGGCCTCTCTTTGATGTTTGGCCAATGGTTTGTTACATGGAGTCTCCTTGCAATATATCAGTAAGTATGACTTTACAACTGGAAAAGCTTTCTTCCATTGTATTGTATCATTCAGCCTTGGTTAAGGATTGTACCCTAATCTTATTTTCCTCTTTTTTTGGTAATTTTATTTTCCAGTTTCTATTAAAATTTCTTCTTTTATTTAAAAGGTAGAGTTAAGGATTAGTAGTGAATCATCCAAGAAATAAGTAGATGATAACAAATTAGTGAACATCACATGAAAAGCTCACGACAAGTGGCAAATACTAGCAAATTACCTCATAGAATCCACGAGCTTCTTTCAACTTTCGCTGTCCAAGGAAGAACTGACCTACGTTGTGAGCAGTAGTCCCAACTCTGTAGATCACAGTTTCAAATGCTAGGATGAGCAAGTAGTGAAGCACAAATTGAAAAAGAGTAAAGTCCGCCAGGGACAAGAAATCAAGACTGGACAAAAGCCTCAGCCTTAGAATGGAGCCTTAGACTTCAAAATGTAATTTAACGAAGCAAAATTATTAAAGATGTAGAAGAAAAGAATTTCAAATCATCCAGTTATCAAACCCAACCACGAAAATTAGACAAATATCCACGGTCAAGAATCTGGAGGAAGTGATTGAGATATTCTTTTTTCAATTACTGAGGTTCCAGAAAGAATTGCCAAGAAATAGTCGAACCTTCTGAAAAATAGGAGTATTTCACAAAAGTGGAGAGCCCATAATCATGGATTCTTTCTACGTAATAATGGAACTCTCATATTCTCCTCATGTGCGAAGTTGGTGATGCCAGGCGCCAACACAACTGATTTGATGTCATGAGAATGGGAAATCAGAGCCAAGGAAGAAGTTTAAAGACTTGTTTGAGGAGCATCGCCAAGTTAACACTAATTTCCTTTTACTTTGTAGCATGTGACATTTTTTAACTGTCTGGAAGGTTTATGGCACATATGGGCTAGGTTTAGTAATAGGACCATAAACCCTCATATAAATAGCATAAAAGCTACAACAAATGGTCATTTTTCAGACTTTATTTCAGATCTCAGAGGTTTCTACTTACTGGAACCTTATTCTCTGTTCCTTTCTCAATTCCCTAATTCTGTCACAAATACTTGGGCCTATTGATTTAATTGTTTTTGTTTTGCATTTCCATTGAAAATGAAAACGAGACTTAAAAACATGTTTCATTCAATGTACAGGAAATATTTCCATAGAAAATATTTTCTAAAACACATTGAAAAGTGTTTCAAGAAAAGACCATTGACAATTTGTCATTTTGTTGACTTCCCACTTTTTTTTTTGACAAGAAATGACTAGTAGTTCAACAAAATATATTAGAGGTGATTATTGAGTTGTAAATAGATATGAAAACAAGTTAAAATAAAAAATAAAAATAGAAAAATTCACAAACATGTTTTCAAAAAACGAAAAGAAGAAAACACATTTCAATAAATGAAAGGAAAAGAAAATATGAAAATATTTCTGAAACCAAGAGAGCCCTTGCTGTTTTCTCGAATACAGCATCACAGTTCCACACTGCTTGATGCAGTGTGTTTGGATGGAAAGAAACAGCGTTGATTTACTTCATGCAATCTGAATACAATGAACCATTTCACTGCATTTTTTTTTTAGTATTTTTCCCTCCACTCATAGAATTCTATTTTCTCAAAATCTGTTCCATGCAAGATCTAGACAACCTTGTCTATTCTTTATTTTCACAGACACTCTTTGACCCTTTCATCGAATTTCTAGCTAAGAAAAGAAAATAGACCAAACAATTTTTATGATGGTTGCAGTAATTGAACTCTACCGTATATCTTCATAACCATATGATTCCTTTAATATATCCAGAGCTTCATTATACAGGGGTTCTGCTTTTTCAAATGCCCTTTTGACTCTGTACAACTCTGCCTGAAATACATTAGAAACAACTGAATTGTGTAATAATGCTAATAACAGAGTGGCATCGACTTCCTTAATTAATTTCAATGGCACATATAAATTCTAGTTTAAGCAATGCATTATAAAGGCACAACTGAATGGAGATAAAGGGTGATGCATAGTCAACCTATCTGACTCCATCAGTTGATATAAGTTCTATGCACTTCTATCAACAGCAGTGACAAAATTATTTGAGAACTGACAATTGGAAGCTGCAACATAAAAATATCCAAACTGTCCAGGAAAGTAAATCATTTTGGCTGTACGATATGCTATTACGTACAAATATGTCTTAAGATGCATACTTCCACACATGATTCAAACAAAATCACAAACAAAACAAGAGAATACTAATAACACAAGTATGGTAGAATTTTCTTACTTATAGAGGATAAGAAATCCTCCTAAGGCATAAAAGTAAAACAAAAACAACTAAAATGTACCCGAAAAAAAAGAAGAAGGCATAAACACATCAAGGGTCTTCGAGAAAACTGTCTAGGATATTCCCCAACAGTCTATCTTACAGTTTTCAAAACTACAATTATGAAGAAAATTATCAAGCATAAAGCATGCAAATGGTAAACTAACCAGATTGTTGCATGCAGATGCAACGTGCGGATCCCTCTTGCCAAAACCTTCTTTAGCTTCTTCTAATGCAGCAAGGAAGAGCTTCTCAGCTTCATCTAGTTTTCCCTGGCGGAAAAAAGACAGAAAACCAGTTTTGGAGTTGAAAATAAATAAAAACCAAATACAATGGAAAGAAAGAAAAAGGAAGAACCTTCTTGCCTGTAGAAAAAATTCCCTCCCTTTATCTGTAAAGACTCTCCATTTTGATGTATGTATGTTTGATACTATAGAGCCATCCTCAATTTTACGTAATCCAATTATGTCAGCCCTTTCAGTGTCATTATCAGAAGATGCTTCAGTTGATGCTTCTTTTGCAAACACAGGGTTAGCATTAATCCCAAGAATCATAGCTGCATAAAGACCAGAGCAGTCAATGCAATCAGCATTATAATTCAACCTGCGCAAATTCCCAAGTACTACAACTTTATAAGACAAAGTCTACACAAAATCTACCATTGGACTTAAGCTCATATCATGGTGATTGCACTCATAATATCTCATATTAATCATGAATTCATTTACAATGCAATATACATCATAAGATGTATCACACATCTAAAATATAAGAAAATATAAACTGTTTGATTTTATACTTATCAATATCATATTTATCTGAAATTTGACAGGCATAATTGACTCATAATTCAATGATCAAATAAATGAAAACACATTCTATAAGTTATTGGATGGTGTAAGTACAATGTGTCTCACTCTCTCTATAGATAGACACTAAAGAGAGGAAAACATTAGTAGTACTTTAGTAGTTCACTCTGGAGGAAATAATTTAATCAAAATGATCAACCCAAGTATTAAAAACTAGTTTCCAAAGCAAATTATATGTGTGGGAAGAAATTTGATTAAATTTGTATATACTGTCAAAATGATGAATACGAATGACCACAATTAGGCTCTACTACCACAATGGCCTCAAGTATTAAGAGACAGTGAAAGAGGTGCAACAGATAATGGTGATATATATACATAGACCAGTAATATTGATTCATTGAATCCTGGAGAGGGAGGAAGAGGATTGAAAAATGAACCACTGTTTCAGTCTATAAGCATCTAAACCACATGCTAATAGAAGCATGAAGAATGGTAGGCAAAAACCAACTAAAAGAGAAAGAGGACGAGAGAGAATGACTATATTTACTAACTCATATTTTTCCTATCCTCCATATAAAATGGAAAGCATCTTATGTTATTGTATATAACTTGATAAGAAGAGACCTCTCCATAAAAGAACAAAAAATATACTATCTTCTTTAGCAGCAAATGATCAGCTATAAGGTCGTCTTACTTTCACTACATACCAACGTTGTTAGAACTTACAAGCACCAAGTAATAGCAGATAAGAATTAATATTATTTTCTCTAATATCAACCTTCTTATCGTAACATAAACCAACTGAGAAAAAAGATGGTTTTTTCAATAGAAAAAAGCAGTTTTGAATAAGCTAAATTTTTAGCTTCTGAAAAGGAGCACCAGGGGAGAAAAAAAGGGGGCTGTTTTTAGCTTTTTTTTCTAGAAGCTGAAATTTTTAGTTTTCCAAAAGTGCTTTTTCTGCAACCAGGAAAAGAGAAACCAAATAGGACCTCAGCATGGTTCCTGCGGATAGCATAGATTAAATAAATAACGAGAATATTAGAAAGGAGAAGTATGGAACATTATAAAGAAAATCTCAGAGAAATTATAAAAACACAACATCACTATACAAGTTGCAAATAACAAAACAAGGGCTTTTTGCTTTATTTAGAGAGTCCTACCAATATTTCCACATATAACAACCCATAAACGTGGATCTCTAGGGTCTATCCTCCAACTGTATGCTCCAGATCCATGCCAATTAGAAATTTCAATTTTTCCTGGAATAAAACTAAACAATGAGAAAATAATAATAGTTCAAAATTGTCTTCTCTGCACAGGACAATTCAAATAGTAGTACAGTACTATTTGATTATCTGCAACCAAGCAATTTTCAATCTACCCATAACAATGCATAAATTCCATTCATGGTAAAACGCTACACGTTAAGATGTTCATGTTCAGGGGCAGACGACATTTCCCTCCTTTCACCCCAAAAAATTTTAAGGGATACATGCATAAATTTTGAATATATGTATATATATATGTGTGTGTGTGTGTGTGTGTGTGTGTGATCCTACTAAAGGATTATAATTTCTTAAATCTTTCTCATATTTTCATTTCCTCATTCCCTACTTTTGTGTCATGCAAACAAAAATGTGGACGTATATGTAATTTCTGAT
The DNA here is from genome assembly GCA_022379115.2 of Bauhinia variegata. Classification (NCBI taxonomy): domain Eukaryota; kingdom Viridiplantae; phylum Streptophyta; class Magnoliopsida; order Fabales; family Fabaceae; genus Bauhinia; species Bauhinia variegata. Next base: position 6,931,483 of record CM039438.1, on the reverse strand, counting down.
GATAAATGTCTTCAACGGATTGCAAGTGCTTCATCATTTATAAGACTTTTATGCCAGCCAATTTTTAAAAAAATATTTATTTCTTTATTGATAGGATTAATATTTTTTTCTCACCAAAGGCTGATAATGAAATTTCAAGTCTGGAACCTGGGGAAAAAATCAAGAGAATATGAGGATAACGTACTGGAACGTGAAGCATTGTTGGTGATTCCAGAAGCGGAATAGGCATGGCGAGAAGGGAATCCAAGTCTTTTGAGCAAATTTCCAGCTACCTGACGCAGAAACATCTCTTCCGGCGAGAAACGCAGCGACGATACCCGCAGAGCTCACACGGTGACGGTGGACTTCGGTGGGAGTTTTAACTCAGCTCTTAAACCTCTGATCAGACGGATACGACGTCGTTTGAATACACAACATAACGGACTTTAGATAGTTCCACGGTAGTCAACAGTCACGGACACATTGAACAGTAAGTGTGGGTGATGTTACTAAATTATGAAAGGATGATATTTAAAAAAGAAAATATTATATTATATATTTATATTATACTCGCACAATTTCAAAGAAACCCCTTAAAAGGTCAATAATAGCATATATTTACCAAACACCAAACAGTTATTTTTTGCCTGATTAGAGAGATATTATGGATTTCATAACAAGAAATTTGTATTAGTTTAAAATCTAATAATGTTTTATAACTTAAGTCATTCGTCTTATTTAATATAATAAATTTTTAAAATAATTATAAAATAAGAGATGACATAATCTAAAAAAGAAAATTGATCATTAAAAAATCTTTCACAGAAAGTAAATATTTCAAATTAAAGTTTTAAATTCAAAACCTTATAATTTTTTTTATTTTATCAAACTTTTTTACAATTGTATATAAGACTTTGTTATTACGTACATTTATCAAATATGTTGAGTTGTTGACACGTGATCTCTTCTATTAATAAGAATGTGCATTTATCAAATACGCTGATGTTGTTAATGATACATACAGATTTTGATATTTTTTATAAAAAAGAAAGAAAAAACAAAGATGCTTGTTTTGTTGTAACTTCAAGTAAAATTCCTTGTTAAGTACTTCAAAAAAAAAAAAAATCGAAATTGACAATTTCATATTATTAAAAACTTTAAGAACGTGACATTATTTGAACACATGAAACAGATGTAAGGTAAAGATGCAATAAACTGGCCTTGGAAGTGTATCAAGAAACAGGGCCTTAAAACCTAGTAGTAGCAATAACAACAGCACAAAGACTAGTTCCTACTTAACCATACACTGAGAAATTTTTAGTGAAAACAACAAATGTTCCCTATCCAACATGGGAAGGGAGCAGCAAGCAGCAAACATCTCAAAGGCAAGCTCCAATCATTTTTGGCAATTATGGCTTCAAGAGAATGGTGGTCTCTGCAACCATTGAAGTAACCACATAAGGGTCCATGTTAGATGCAGGCCTCCTATCCTCAAAATATCCTTTCCCTTCTTTCTCTGTGTCCCTCCCAACTCTCACAGAAGCACCGCGGTTTGCAACGCCCTGCCAACAATGACCATAAACAAATCAATATTCAATAGAAGTTGGATTCCCAGTTAAAAATTGATACAGTGAAATAGTCATTGAGCGAAGAGTGACATATATCAATGTGCCATCCAGTTGCCCGTATTGTGTTACATCAGTGACAGACTACACTAACTGCTTCAAGCTTAGATTGTAGGAAATCAAGATATTATGTCTTTCTTACCCATTTGAAAGACTTTATGTCAGCTGTCTCGTGTCTTCCAGTCAAGCGACGCTCGTTGCCTTCACCATAGGCTGCAATGTGCTCCTGGTGTCTGTTTCCCAGCTTTACAATTGCCTCCTTGATGACTTCATATCCTCCATCAGCCCTCATGGACTTGGTACTGGAATATTATCAAACACTTGTCATGCATCAAAAAGAAACCAATAGAAATTGAAGGGCAATCCCTCTCACAAGCACCAAAATTTACCTGTAATTTGTGTGAGCACCAGCTCCATTCCAATCACCCTGAGGGCCAAAACGAAACCAAGTTCAACAACCAATAACACAAATTTCAGAAACCCAAGTGGATAAAAAAGGGGAAAAGAATTAACCTGAACTGGTTTGGGGTCAAAGGAAACCACAACCCCAGCAATCTCAGCAATTCTCTCTAAAATGTAACGAGCAACCCAGACTTGATCACCAGCAGAGATCCCAACAACGGGACCAACTTGGAATTCCCACTATATAACACGGATAATGGATTGAATCAATAGGAATTAACAATATAAAGAAGAAAATTCACAAAGATGTTATTTTTCTTGGATAAAGCGTGAGCTCAAAGCTACCTGTCCTGGCATCACTTCTCCGTTGATGCCACTGATGTCGATGCCAGCATATAAGCAGGCTTTGTAATGTGCGTCAACAATGTCACGCCCAAAGGCTTTGTCAGCGCCAGCGCCGCAGTAGTATGGTCCCTGCAAACAAAAATGACAGTCATCCAATGCTAGAATGACCTTAAGATTGATAAACTGATCAAATTGTAAAAAAGATTGCAACTTCTATATAAATTTCTTTTTTGGTTTATAAAGGGTATCTTACCATAAAAGCTTGCTTGAATTGACTTTTAAAAAAAATTAAAAAATTCACAAAAGTACTTTTTTTTGCTTGAATTGGCGTAGAATGTCTTGGTGCTCAACAGAGAGACAAGGCATCTATGTTTTTACCTGAGGACCGGGGTAGCCCCCAACAGGCCACCCAAGTGGCCATTTGGTATCTTTCTGCAGCAAGGTGTATTCTTGCTCAATGCCATACCTATTTATTTACAAAGCATAGTCAGGGGAAAACAAACTCTCTCACCAAATTGTTATTTGAATGAATCAAAATTTTAAGCAACAGCAAGTACCAGGGTTCTTCAGCAACAACTTCTGGGCGGCTGAATATATTTGCAGCACCATGTCTCTTGTTTGTGGGAATAGGCTCTCCAGCAGGAGTATAAGCATCACACATCACCTAAATCAAAATTTGAGAATTACATAAAATCCGGAAGTTGTGGATCTCACGTCTCAATTTACCATTGAAAAATTAACCTACCAGAATATTTTTACCCCTCCTGAATGGATCCCTGAAGATTGCTTGTGGGCTGTGTCCAAATGATCAACATAGACAACATGAGTATTGGGATACAACAGTAAATATTTATGGTTAAAAAAAAATTACCACTAGAAATTTTAACAATAGGAAACAAAAGTTACTGTTTCATAAGATTAAGGGAGAAAAAGAAGGCTTTACTATAAAATCACTTCACTGTCTTCTCCGGGAGCTTGGCCTGTGCTGGAACCATCATAATTCCACTTGGGCAGCTTTGAGGGGTCGTCAACTGGGCCTGGGAGTGTCTTTACATACCAAAAACCATTTCTTAATTTTATAAGTTAAGCAGTAAAAAGAAACTGAAATTTTTTACTGTCTGATAAAAAAAGATGAAGTAAAATTACCCTGGCTTTACTCCTCATGTCCATTCCAGAACCACCAATCCTGCAAAGATTAAAGAAAAAAACAATCAAACTTTGGGAATTGGAAAGTATGTTTGGGAGACTTGGGTGTACGGTGAGAACAAACGTGTCATGTTGGAGAAAGTACACATGTTAAGGTTATAATGATTCAATGAATAGGAAGCAAAGGAGAAAACCAATTTGATTCGCTCTAAAAGAAAAAAGTGCTTTTAAGCTATAAAAGCAGAAGCTAAAAGTAAGAATGTGTTTTTTATGAACCCAGCTTCTGGTTTTTTTAGCATCCCCACATAAGTACTTCTATTTCTAGAGATGCTTTTACTGCCAATTCAAACACAGAGAAGCGAAAATGCTTCTAACAAGCAACAAACAGAAGAAAAGACCTTTCCATATCAATCCAAGGCCAAAAAATCAAACAACTAAAGAGATCTTCGAGAAGAAATTCCAAAACCAAGCATGATTTTCAGAAACAGGGGTCAGGGAAAACACTTTGGATTCCTGCCCGCGAAACAGAACAACAAGAAATCCCAACAACGTGGGAAATTGAAAACAATAACATAAGAAGGAACAGAGGAGCTCGAGGGAGAAAGAGGGTGACTCACCATATGTACTCTGCAATCACCTTCTCGGTGGTTTCGGAGAGATTAAGGTTGATTAGATCCGAGAGCAGCGACATTGTTCAGAATGGAATCTCAACAGAAGAAGCAGAGAGCGAAACTTTCTATATTTATCTTCTCTGTGATTTCAAACAGACGTGAGCGCAGGGAAACCGAAGCTTGCGCAGCTTTTATAGTGCGGTGTGTAGTTGACTAGGATTTAGTTTTTTTATTTTTTACAAGCTAATTCATTAATTAATTCACTCTTTTTCTAATATCTATAAAAAAAAAAAAAAAAAAACTAATGAAGATTCATATTATAAAAGAATCTTTGACCAATATTATCCGTAAAGGTAATATTGTTGGGATTTGCCTAACATACTTTGGGAATTCTTATCTTTCAAATCCTGTTTCACCGTAAAACAGTTAAATTAAAAAGAAATATCAGAAAAATATTTCAAAAATTCCAAGGAAGTTGAAAAAAAAGGAAAAAGAAAGAACATTTCTTTTTTTAAAAAAAAAAAGAAGTCAAAGAAAGTGAGCCCTTTGTGAAAGTATCGTATACTCTAACCTCTATAATTTGGAAGACTTTTTTTTTTTTTTTGCAGTAAAGAACTGGAATACTTGTTAGTAAGATTCTCACGTTATTATTTATTATTATAATATTCTAAATATTGTATAGTTGATGTTTAAAAAATATATTGGCTAACTTGATTTTTTTATACATAAAATATGAAAATTAGAAAGCAATAAGAATAATAAAAAGTCGTTCAAGGAACTTATATCGTGGAACAAAACTGCCATTTTTTAGCTGGCTTTTGACTACTCTAACCCTACTTTATTGTATGGAATAGCTTGATTGGCACTTGTTATTGAGGATAAAATTTGGAAATTATTTAATCCTGCTTTAGATGATGTGTTTGTTATATGCATCATCTCTTCTTTGAGAGCCCATTTTCCGTGGAAATTTTGAAGGTTTTGATAGGTTAAATGGATTTTAATATTGGACAAATCAATTTAATAATTGACAATTAGTTTTGAAGCTTGTTTGGTTCAAGAAATGTGTTTTTATATTTTCATTTATTGAAATGTGTTTTTGTTTTTATAATTTTTTTTAAAAAAAAAAACACTTTTGTTGTATTTTTATTTTTATTTCATTATTTTTTTAATAATATTAATTTGTATTTTCTTATTTAAGGTTCATATATAATTTAAAATTTATGATTAAAAGTTTAGTGATTACACTTCAAACCCAAACAATGTCGTTATATATATATATATATATATATATATATATATATATAAAAATAACAAAGTGATGACGAAGCTACATTTGCTGCGTCTAATCCTAGCATCTCAACTTGATTGTTTATTTGTAGTTTTAACTTCTTTTTAATTTAAGTAAATGGTTATACCAAGTTGTCGATTTAATATATGCAGTTTCCACTTTTCAAAACTTATTGCCAGAAAGTCTACTCTCGTTTATTGTTTGCCCAAGGCTTATAGAAAAATGGAAGCATAATCAATTATCAATTTTATATATATATATATATATATATATATATATATATATATATATATAAACTTGAGCATCCTTAGCTTATGTATATTCAAGGTGAGACCATTTAAGAAGCAGAAGAATTATTATTAATCTCATTTGCAAGAAAAAATGCTTACATAGGAATATACAGAAAAAGAAAAAAAATTTCCTGTTTATTTACAAATATTTGCTCACAATTCTTTCGATACAGATAATATATTAGTGGGTCAACATTACATATTAACTTAATATTTTAAGGCATTAAGTAAATGAGTGTTTTCAACCAATATACTAATTTTTTATATGAATAGCACTCATCCACGCCACTTGTTAGAACCGGAGGAGCCCTAAACATCAAGAAGAAGCACCATACATTGGACATGAAAGACAACACAACATACTAGTAGGTTGACACCACTATCAATCCAAAACATATGTCATTAGGTAAATAAGTATTTTATTTTTTATTTTATCTATGAGTCTCGCCACCTTATGAAAGTGAGACTAGTTTTGTTCAAAAACAAAAAGTTATTAAAGTTACTTTTTCTCTCTACATATGTTTTTTTATAGATTCGAATCTTAATATTATAAAAAAATTTCAATCAATTAGTTCAATTTATTCACCAAATCATATATTATTAGTAATGTGTCTTTTTATTTATATTTCTCACAAGTCTTAATTTTTTTGGGTGAGTGGTTTTTTAATATTCCAACATATATATATATATACACACACAAGCGAAAGCTACAATATGCGAAGTATATATATATATATATATATATATATATATATATATACACACACACACATGAAAGCTACAATATGCATGCTTCTCTCGTGAAGTGTTAATTGGTTGTCTTCAAGGGATGTATTCTGTTGATGATTGAATCCTCATACGTCATTTATATTTTTTTTAATGTGATTATGTAGTCCTACTTAATTTAATTATGTTATTGTTTTGACATTTGATGCAGCTTAGCCTACGTATTATTTTAGTATTTTTTACAAAACATAAAATAATACATAAAAAAAAAAAAAAACAAAGTGATGACGAAGCTACATTAATTTGCTGCGTCTAATCCTAGCATCTCAACTTTAATTGTTTATTTGTAGTTTTCACTTCAAATATTTTAAGTAAATGGTTATGCCTAGTTGTTGCCTTAATATATGCAGCTTCCAATTTTTACAACCTATTGCCAGAAAGTCTACTCTTGTTTATTATTCGCCCACAGCTTATATAAAATGGAAGTATAATTGATAGCATCAGCATGCATGCTTCTCTTATGAAGTGTTAGTTGGTTGTCTTCAAGAGACATATATACATATATATATATATATATATATTTTTCTTTTGACGGTCTTCAAGGGACATATTTTGTTGATGATTGGATACTCTTATGTAAGCTTGTTTAAACATATGATTCGGATTCGAGCTCATATATATGTAAAAAATATTTTTAGTAAAATTTTATTTTTGTTTAAGTCTTTTAATTAATTCGAATTGTATTAATTATGAATTGGAGATCTGATAATAAGTTTATGTCTCACAAATATCAGTTGTCAAAAAAAAAATTAAAAAAAATATTTGTTTATTCTTATACGTTAATTTTACAAAAGTAAATTTTATATACAAATAAAAAATATTTTAATAAAAAGATATATTTTATCTAATTTAAAATATAAAAATTAAAATTTACAAGGGACAAAAATAAATTTTGATGTAATTTATATTATTGTTTGACATTTGATGCAGCTTAGCCTACGTAATATTCTAGTATTTTATACTAAACATAAAATAATCCTTATAAAAAAAACAATAAAAAAGTGATGATGAAGCTACATTTGCTGCGTCTAATCCTAACGTCTCAACTGCTTGAATGTTTATTTGTAGTTTGAATTTCAACCTTTTTTAAAAAAAATTTAAAAAGTTGTCGGTTTAATATACGCAGCCTCCAGTTTTCACAACGACAACAAAATTAAATTTAAAATAATTAGTCACCTAATTAAATTATATATAATATATAATTAGATTAAAAGCTAAGTTTAAGTACATACCTAATGAAATGATTACATCACAGATCACGCTTATTTTTATTTTATATATACTGTGTTTGTCAAATATGAGAAAGTTATACAGTGAATTTTATTAAGATTCAAGATTATCTTAATGAGCGAAGGAAGCTTTTTCTTAAAAAAAAAATATGACAGTGGCGATTTTATTAAAAATTTTATTTTTGTTTCGAGAATCCCTAAAGTTTGCTAAAGGGAAATCCTCAAATAATATCACAATCTTCCAAAATAATAATAAAAGAATTTGCTTTTTTTTTTCATATTAAATTATATGCTATTTCAAATTTCGGCTTTATCTGACCCTTTGGTGAGTTTTTACATTGTTTTTGTTTTCTAGATAATAATTTTATCAGAAAGTCAATAATAATGCCTTTTTCAAATATTTGGCTTCATTATTGAGAATGCCCCTTTAACCCGAAAATTCAGAATGCATGTTTGACAAAGGAGAAAATTCCAATATAAAGAATGAATCAATGTATGAAAGAAAAAAGACATTCAGACCTTCGAAGAATTTTCCTTCTTGGGGTCTAGCTTCTGTGAACCAGACGTGTTAAATCCACATGACTTTTTGGTTTTTAGATTACCAGAGGAAATGGATACGCCCATCTTCCTCCTTTTGATTTTGGACTGCCTTGTCCATTTTAGAACTGGCGTTATCTTGGAAAAATATGTACTTCTAGAACTGGAATATATGGTGCAAATGTCGACACTTTTCTTTTCTTTTTTTTAAGTAAAGTAAAATTTGGTTGAACTAGCACTAGCTCAACACTATAATAATTTTGACATTCGATTCAATTTCTTTCATTTCCTCCAATTTAAAATTTCTAAAAGAAGTATACAAATGAATTTTTATTTTTATTTTTGTAATTGTTACCTATTCAATAACTTATGATTTTAAAAGAATTTAAGTTCAAGTAAAAAAGCTTTTTAGGAGTTTTTTGGATGGATAATAAATTATTGTATCAAACCTCACTTCTCTTTTTACTCTAAGTTATAAGAGACATGTTTGATAACTCATCAATATTCAATATATGTTAGTAAGGGAAGAAGATATATGTCAAAAAGAGAGAGCAATACACATCACATTAAAAATCCTACAACAATTAAATAAAAGAGGTAATAATAAGAAGTTATCACTAAAAACATAAAATCAAATTTTAACTATAAGTTTTAAGTTGAAGCTTTGAAAATATAAGTATGTTAAAAATTTGTTAGAGAAATTTAATTATTCTTATGATCTTTTTGAATTAAACTAAATTGTGAAACCGGATATATATATATATATATATATATATATATATATATATATATATATATATATATATGCTACTTTATAGCAATTTTATTTTTTAGTATAGACAAAGAATGGTATTTTGATATTAAAAATAAAATAACAAATTTTCCCTTTTATGTTGAAAATAAATTGGAAGAGAAATAAATAAAACTACATAACGCAGAAGATAAAAAATCTCTCGGGAACCATAACAGCCCATAAAAAGGCCCATCCAATCAAAATTTCCCGCTCGAATTCAAAAACAAAATGACGAAAGACGATTGAGAATTTGAGATCCACCCTGCATTTGTAGTTGGACAAGGAGGCTGCTTCCGTTAAACGCAAGGAGCCAAAGCTGCTCGTTCAACTTCAGAAGCGTTGAGAGAGAGAGGAAGAGTGTTTGTGTGAGAAAGAAAGTGATGGAGGCGGCAGACGAAGACAAGCAATTGATGCTGAAAATTGCAAAATTGTTAGACGAGGCTAAGAGCTCATATGCCATCCATAATCGAAAGCGGAAAGAGCTCTCTGTTCTCCAATCGAAATGCTCTTCAATTCCCCAATTCTTCTCTGCTTTCTCCAAAACCCTAACTCCTCTTTTGGATTTCCAGAGGCGTCTTGCCTCCGCTGACCGCATTGTCCGATTCATCTCCGTCTTTGCCAGTATACGCGACGCAACCAGTGCTTCCGCTTCCGATGAGTTTCTCGAACATTTCCTCAAATTTCTCCTGGTTGCTGCCGCAGCAGCCGACAAGACTGTGAGGTTTCGAGCTTGCCAGATTGTTTCCGAGGTAGATATTGCAATCCTTTGTTGGCTTTATCTTGGGGGAAACGTGTAGAATGTACCAAATTGGTTTTGGACTAAATTCATGCTTTTGTAGATCATAATGCGATTGCCAGACGATGCAGAATTGAATAATGACTTATTGGATGAAGTGATTGAATCCATGAAGTTGAGAGTGATAGACAAGATTCCTGGAGTCCGTACATTTGCAGTTAGGGCGCTTGCTCGCTTTGTGAATGACTCCGAGAATAGTGACATACTTGATTTGTTCCTTGAGGTTCTTCCCTTGGAGCAGAATGCGGTGAGTGTCCAAATTGGTTCAAGTGAATATACTTTTATATGTTAGATACGGTATGAAACTTTGAGCGCATCCAAGGGTGGAAAAACACCATGTTTTGTTTACTTATCAAGGTACTATTATAAAACCACATAAATTAGTAATACTCAGAAATTTAAAATATCAACACTTATTATTCTTCAGCATCTTAGAGACTGTATTTTAATTGCTCAAGGAAAGTATCTGCATGAATTTTCAATTTTATAATATAATTTTCTGGTAACCTTTTTTGTATGATACAACTATTACAGGGACATGTAAATGCCACACATATATTCAATAATCTAGTATTCCCATTATTAACTTCGGAAAGTATGCAGGAGGTCCGTAAGATGATTGTTTTATCTTTGCCTCCTTCTGTTTCAACCTCCCAAGCGATCATTGATTGTACCTTGGATGTGAGTGAATCTGTACGCAAAGCAGCATACTGTGTTCTAGCTAATAAATTTCCTCTTCAAAGCCTCAGGTAAACTATAATTATTAACTTATTACAATACTTGCCTTCCACTCTAGTGTCCTCTTGCATATTCTCGTTTATTATGTAGTAATGAACTCCAGTAAGTATAATTTCAGTGTTTTTCCTTCCTTTTTGTATCATCTATAATTACAGTTTCTAGAGGTTGATATCCAATTGTTGCAATTACAACCCTCTTAATCATTTTCCTCTTTCATTTGCCTGGTTTCTTCAGCATTAAGCTCAGGAATCTTATTCTCCAGAGAGGGCTTGGAGATCGTTCTGTTGTTGTCTCAAAGGAGTGCTTTAAACTTATGAAAGATGAGTGGCTTATAAAGTGTTGCAAGGGAGATCCTTTGGAACTTCTCAAGTATCTTGACGTTGAAACCTATGAATCTGTCAGTGAATCTGTTATGGAGACTCTTCTAAAAGCTGGTTTAGTTAAACTACAAAATGGCACAAGTATCCAGCAATATATGTCATCCAATAGTGACAAAACTGAAGGTCTGCTAAGCTTTTTAAAATTCAAATAACTATACTGGCTTAGTCATTCATTTTCTTTAAATGGATTCGATGTTTGAAAACAACTTTGAAGTCTGTGGTAGTAGCCTATGATAAATGTGACATCAGATTCTCTTTTATGTGTGAGTTCGAATGCTTCTATCTGGAGATTTTTTTCCCATATTTTACAGTTGTAGTGTTTATGTGATATTTGACTGAGGCAGTACTATGTCATACTATTTAGCATATTAAACCTTTTGCATGCTTCCTTACGTTGGTTTCCCGAATAGAATATGAGTTTACTAATCCCCTTTTAAGTGCTAAGTAGACTGAATAATGATAGTTAGCTGTTGGAACTATCAAAACAATGAATTATGAGTTAAATATTACCTCCATTTTGGATTATATTTATCATTAGTGTCAGTTGTTTAGTTTGGTTATTGTTTTTTATATTGGTAGTAGGAGAATCGGAGCATTGCTCAGCAAGCATTCAGTTGATGGAAGCAGAGGTTGCTCTATATTGGAGGACTATAAGCAAGCATTTGCAGTCAGAAGCTCAGGTTAGTTAGAACAAATATGTCTGTTTCCTATATTCCTTTGCCTGTTTAAGCTCACTCCAACAGAGAAATGGTGGCATTTTTCAACGCTTCATGTCATTATAAATTTGTGGTGTAATGGGAGAATGTATTCTAGCCGACTTTTAGTGTTATGTAGCTGTATGTTCATCGTTCATCAACATTAATGGTTACATTGTCTTTCTGAGACTTAGCCCCGAGAGTACTCAGATGACTGTGGAAGACTTCTCAAGAAATAGGCTTCATCTGTCCATATGTCAAATTATCAAGCAAGATCACTAGAGTACAACATTTATGTTTTAGTTATTAAAATCTAGTTCTTGGAGTTATGCCTTTAGAGTTGCCGTATCTTTTACTAACCAGCAAGGGTTATGACTTGTGCTCGTACTCCCATAGGCAAAAGGCTCTGATGCTGCTGCTACAATGGGCACGGAAGCAGAAGTATATGCAGCAGAGGCATCAGATAAAAATGACCTTCTAGAGAAAATCCTTCCTGCAACAGTTAATGATTATATAGAGTTGGTCAGAGCTCATATTGATGCTGGTGGGTATAAGTTTATCTGGTTTGAAATAGTGGTAATAATACATCCAACACTTTGTGTATGCTAAATTGGTCTCATATCGTATCCCCAGGATTGAACTATCGCTTTGCTTGCCGGCAGCTGCTTTTGCTTGGTGACATGTTTGATTTCTCTGATGCTACAAATAGAAAGGTTGCTGGTGCATTTCTGCGGGAATTGATGCGCAAGCCTCCTGAGGATGAGGTGGATAATGACGGGAATGTGGTTGTCATAGGAGATGGGGTAAATTTTGGTGGAGACCGTGATTGGGCTGAGGCAGTAGCCAGGCTGGCAAGAAAAGTCCATGCTGCTCCTGGTGAATTTGAAGATGTCGTACTCGCAATTATCGAAGAGCTAGCTCAGCCTTGCAGGGAGAGAACTGCAGATTATGTGCAGTGGATGCACAGCCTTTCTCTTACCGGACTTCTTCTGAAAAGTGTGAAGTCGCTGCACTGTCTTCAGGGCAAGGCTATTGAACCCGACGAACTACTGCAATCTTTACTACTTCCAGGGGTGATGAATTTATTACTTATCATATTGTTATCATTTAGCTATTTTTGTTGAAAAATAAACTTGCTGGAATCCTATAACTATCTGTAAGCTTGTTCAAATGCTTGTTGGTTCTTACTTATTGGTATATCTATATCTATCTGATTACTACTAAGTTAACTGCTATGGTAAATTCATTGCAGGCAAAACATGCTCACTTGGATGTTCAAAGAATTGCCATCAGATGTCTTGGCCTTTTTGGGTTGTTGGAGAGGAAGCCAAGTGAAGAACTTGTAAAACAACTGAGGGTTTCATTTATTAAAGGGCCACATCCAATCAGCGTAGAGGCCAGTAAAGCATTATTTGACCTTGGGATGTGGTATGGTCCCCAAGAAGTTGACAAGGTGTTAAACCAGGGCCCTTTGTGCGAAGTTTCCCATGACAAGAATAGTTTTAGTCCTGTAAACTTCTCTGATCTAGAAGGTGACTCAAATGTTGAAACCCTTCATCTTTTGTATAGTGGCTTTGAAAAACATGAACGGGGCAGTCCTCCAATTGGCAACGAAGATGAGCCTGTTCATGCTATTCTTGGAGAGGGATTTGCAAAAATTCTTCTCCTAAGTGAGAATTATCCAGGCATACAGGCTTCTTTGCATCCTGTGCTACTAGCAAAGCTCATCAATTTGTATTTTAGTGACTCAAATGAACACGAACATAGGTAATATCTATGCATGTAAATGATTCCCCCTCCATCCAATTCTCAATAATCTTTATATCTTGTACTGGTAGCTAACTTAAAATTGACTCTTTTCACTGTTTGATCAGGTTCAAGCAGTGCTTGTCTGTCTTCTTTGAGCATTATCCATGCATCTCAGCTAATCACAAGGCAAACCTCAATAATACTAGTAATGCTCAACGTTAATTTGAATCTCTCCTTTCTAATGCTCTAATATTTTCATACTTCAAATGCAGAAGTTCATATCCAAGGCTTTCATCCCAGTCATGCGTTCAATGTGGCCAGGAATTTATGGCAACTCTGGAGGTTCTTCTTTTATGGTATCTCAGATGCGTAAGCGAGCTGTTCAAGCTTCACGGTTTATGCTGCAGATGATGCAGGTTCCTTTATACACTAAAGAGACTCAACCAGAGAATGAAAATAATAGTAAAGAAGTACCAGAAGTAATAGATAGTTGTGCAGAAGTTCCATTTGAATGTGGTGAGGAGGGACTTGCAATACACATAGCCATTGAGGTAAATATTCCGCAAATTTAAAATTCGTTCATAATTTGTTAAATCTTGCTCTTCTCATCTTTTGCCAATCTTTCATTTATGTTCCATGAATGTCTTCTGGTCTATATATAGTGAAAAAAAAAAAAAAAACATCACTTAATGTATCAACATACATGGATATCATAGCATGATTGAGAGAATACGTTGCAGGTTCATAGTTAATTAATGTTCCAGTCCCCCTTCCTCCCCATTTGCCTCTTACCCTCTATTTCCCTTTTCTTAGGTGGCAAGCTTTCATTCAAAGAAGACAGCTGCTGAGAAGTCTTATGTGTCAGCATTGTGTAGAATACTGGTCTTGCTTCATTTTCGGTTATCAGAACAAGGAGCAATCAAGTTCATGAGAAAGCTTTTAACTCGCGTGCTCGAATCTGTATTATCAGAGAAGGATATTACGAAAGAATTGAAGCGCATGACTGAACATCTCATGGCTATAGACAGACAACCAGATCAGGAAATGTCGCAGGATGAAGCTAACATCATTCTGGGTAAATATTTTCTCTTTAAGATGTTTTAAAGGGTAGAATGTTAGGCTTAGACTTTGTTTGGTAGAATAGATACCATAAAATGATAGATCATTTTGCATGCTTATCTTTATTTATTTATTTATTTATTTATTTTTTGTCTTGAACATGCTTTCTTAATATGATCTTATTTTTCTTACAGGGAAGTTGGAAGTTGACTTCAACATGGATTTTGATGGTTCTGTGACAATGCCACAAACACCAGCTACACGCCCCACCACCAGGCCAGCCCGCTCCAGAAGAAGAGTAAGGATTGAACAAGAGTCTTCAGACGACGACGATTCACCTGCTTCTATTGCTCCTAGCACCTGTCACACAGTAAAAGCTCGCTCACAAAGAGCAAGCAAAACTGCAGCGTTGACCAAGATGACTGCCTCCAAAGCAACCATAGATGATGAAAGTGAAGACTCGGAGGAAGAAGACTCTGCTCTGACATCACAAGATTCTGATGAATCTGATCAGGAGAGTAAAATATGTGATTGACATGATCACATGACAGTTCTGAATCTTCTGATAGTTATTTGCCCATGTTATTTCCCTCCTTACCACACATCTATATGTTACATTTAGGTTGCAGGTTTTGTGCATAAGACCACATCTATATGTTAAACATGATTCATCTACCTTGTAAACAAATCAACAAAATTACTTGAAGTTTCTGTGGATTGAAATGGTTTGACAAGCTATGCAAGTTGCTTAGGTCCCAATTAAGTTGAGCAGAATATAATGCTGTCATTTTTTCTTAATGGAAACCAAAAATGGACATAAGACATCCAATTCTTTTAAACTCGTAAAATATTATGTGCGTTTTCTCACAAGTAACCAAATTCTTGTTTAACGCGTGTTGAATGATGAAAGGGTGTTGAAAAAGGTTAGTTTAGTTTATAAGAATTAGGAGATTTGGGACCATATTTCACAAGAATATAAGTTTGAGTTTTTGTTAAGAATCTCGTTAGCAAGTAATTTATGTTTGTAAACATTTTTGAATTTTGAAGTTTGTTTTAACCTTAATGTAATTTTAGATTCAATTCATTTGAACTCTTTTTGTAACCCCAAAAAAGGTGAATGGATTGAATTGAAACACCTGTGTTCATCAATTTTTGCCTTTGCAAACTGGAAACAGGCAAAACGAAAGAGTTTGAGAAGGAAGCTAGGGAATGTCACTTTCCGGAATTTCTAAAGTGTAGTTGCGTGCAAGTTGGAAACTTTTGTTACCATACGTGATTCTATTTTTGTCTTTCTATCACATCTATCAATCTATATATATATGAGTATACACATGGGATGCAATAATTGCTTGAGATGTAAGTCAAAACATTGATTGATCTCAGCATAATTTGAACTTGTTCTGACAAGTTATGAATTATATTTGGAAGAATGCATCAATAATTTAAAAGAAAATAGCAATCAGAATTGCTACCCACATTTATGACCAATTTTATATGTTGTTTATCTGAATTTTTATTTTATATGAAGTCAATTATGTCCTCAATTATTGAAAAAAAAATGTGAATTCAGTTTTCATATATCCTTTTCACATTTCACTGCAGATAGCACTACGTATCATCAATTAATTATATGTCTCCTTAAAATATGGGTTCTTCAACATTGACACAAAATAATAGAGTTAAATATTCTATTTTTGTCCCTGAATTATTTCTCAAATGTCAATTTTTATATATTTCCTCAAATATCACTTTAGTTCTTGTGTCACTTCAATTCTCCTATGTTTAATCTGTCAAATTATTTTTAGACCAGTTTAGATTAATTTTTAAAAAATATTTTTTAGATTTAAAGGTAGAATAGGAGTTAGAAATAGTTATGGTAGCACTTAAGTTTGTTTGGATTAGGCCAAGGTGCTTCTCCTTTTAATTTGAAAAAAAAAAGAAGTACTTATATATAAAATTATTTGTTTGGATTAACTTTTGCATAGAAGAAACACTTTTAAAAGCTAAAATTTTATTTTTTTTAAAAGTAAGTGAGGAGATTCTTCTCCTTTTGATTTCTTCTTTTCTAATTAATAAAAAAGGCCTTTTAAAAAAAATTAATTCAAACACAATTTTTTTTTAACTTATATTTTTTTTAAAAGTGAATCCAAACTAACTTTAATCATACAATGTACTATATAAATATATAATGTTGTAGCATACGAAGCTTCCATGATCATATCATAATCAAAGATCCTTTGTTAGGTTATGGGTAGCAAAACCCATTTCAATCACACTACTACCAACCAATTGTATGGTTTGTGTTTGTGGGACACAGGAAAAATCCATTAAATGAAACACAATTTGGTTGATTAGTTGCAAGACATAAGCCATTTGCTTAAGATTTTGCTTTCTTATTGGTAAGCATGCAATTAATTGCAACATGGAATCTTATTGTTTATGCATGAGATCTAGCATTATTCTTCCATAAGCACATTATTAATTGAAGGTTTAACAAATTAGAAACCGATTAATTGATTTATTCTACATGTTTCTTAACTAATAATACTATAATTAAATACCAATAAAAGCATTGGATCAATAGTAACAAATTGAGCAATCTTGAAGCATTTCATACCAAATGTTTTAATAAAATTTAAAACTTTTGAATCATACTTATTAAAAAGAATTTATATAAGTCATTACTTATATTTTAAATAAAAATTAATTTTATATATAAAGAGTACGAAGATACCTTAAGTAAAATAAATCAAATATACATAAATACATTAAAATGATAAGGGCACCAGAATCTGTAAGATAAGATAAAAATATGTGTGGTTATGATGCAAGTTACTAAATTGTTGACAAAGTAATTAATTTCGGCTGGAATATCTATGATCAATGTCAATAATATACATCATGTGTGTGTGAACTTCTATGACTTTGTCCTTTGTAAAAGCATGCTTATAGATGACAGTAAACAAAAATAAACATAAAGAATGAATATAAAATTCAAAGATTAGCCAACCAATACGTGAATCATGACTATTTTTTTTTTTTTTTTTAAAAAGAGAGAATCATGACTATTAGTTTAGTTTAAAATATTTTCTACCACTCACATGATGACATGTGTGCATCGCATACATTTCAAAAGAAAATGGAAAAAAAATAAAAATGGAGGCCTAACATGCATGCATGCGTTACAATAAGAAAGTTCAGAATAGTACGTCTCTGAAATCCATAGTTGATATAATTTTCATGGTAGGTGACGCACAGTGGATGCAAGATGCATGCATGCGTTTCCCAAGTTGTTGATAGAGCCGTGAAAATCGACCATTTCTAAGGCATAAAACAAAATCCAACTTATTATAGTGTTTAAATAATGAGAAATGAATTTAGTGTCTATAAAACTTAATTTAATTGTAGAGATGAAAGTTGAATGATTTCATTAAAATTTAGTTGAAATCAAACTTGAGAAACTAATGAAGTTGCCCATCAACGTTTTAGCCTAGTGTGGTTGGGCGTATCTTTAATGTATGCAAAGTCCCAGGATCAATCATGAATGGCCATGGCTTCTCCTTCTCCAACTTGAACAACCCTTTAAGTGCTCATTTACATGGTATAAGTCCCTTGCCAATTGAGGCTTATACTTAATCATCGAGCTTCCACCCAATATTTGTTTGGCTTTGTTAGGAATTACAAGTTTCTTGTCACTCAAACTAACAAAGTGTGACATGATTAATAAATGAACTAAGCTTAATAATTGAAATATATTTAAAATATTTGAAGTGCAAGTTTATAGAAAAAACATATATTGACAGAAGAAATTAATTGTAATTCTTCTTTTTTGAATATGATAAATTTACTTTCAATATAAGATAAGATACTTGTATACAAAATTAAAATTAAAATCAAAATTGAAAATAATGTTGTATGAAAACATAGTCAAATGAACATGATAGAATCAAGCTACAAAATATATGAAATTAAAATCCACGTTTGCAATATTTGTTTTTATTATGTATCTATTATTAATGCATAATTATCATTATCCTCACTACACTAAAATAATGAATTACCATCATAATAGGTATAAATTTCTTAATTTTTGAAACACTTTTTCTTTCTATTAGTTCCTACTCTCTCGAAACAATACTTTATTTGATTAATGTTGTAAGGGTCAGAATGAGATCTCCCTCTTTTTCTAAAGTTTCTTTTCTTTTATAGGCTTATAATAACATAAATTATTGGACTTATCTCTAAGCCCATGAATATAGCTCAGGCAAAGAAGAGTTGGTCCATAACAATTAATAATACCGAATTGATTGTTGGAGCTAGCTTTAAAGTATGAGAGCTCTGACTTTGGTACCCATTGATCCTTTCTTCTCTCTTTGTAAGTTCCTAGTAACTTACACCACAAACAATATCTATTTAGAGAAAGGCATATCAACTTTGTTTGCTTTCCTTAATTAATTTCCCCAACTGGGGTTAAGATTTGACTTAAAACAGAAACCCCACTAATTTTATTAACATTTTTCTTTCATATGCTTCTTCTACTAAAAGAGAAACAGACTAGTGGAATTAGGTATGATGATTCATGAATCCACAAATGGAATTAGGTACGATGATTCATGAATCCATGAAATATAATGGAAGTATCGACGGTAATTTCTAAGAGTTAAACACGTTTAAATATATTAACTTAAAGTTAAGTTTTAAGAGATTATTTTGCCTCCTTTAAATTTTTGAATTAATTTGAGCTTGATTAATTATAAATTAAAAAATTTAATAATAAATTAATACTTCACAATTATTTGTAATCAAGACCAAGAAATATAGTGTAAGTATTAACAATTTTTATATGTTATACATGTTTTAAACGTCTAGATGAATATTAGGGCATGTTTTTATATATTCTCACTCAGTATAAAAGGGAAAGAGAAAGAAAACTGAGAAGTGAAGAATAACTAAACTTGGAGATTGAAATGGAAGGTGACATCATTGTTTCTATTATTATTTAGAAAAACAACAAATAGAGCAAAAGTTTATTGTTGAATAAATGACTTGGTTTTATCTTTGAGACGTGAAGTAATGGGATTTCCAGCAACAAGATATCAGCTTTGTATATATGTGTGGAAAAAGGGTACATACTCTTAGATAATCGTCATTGAACAGACTCAAAAGCAAAATGTATGTCTGCTAGAAATTTCATAACTTTTTTATTGTCAAATCTAAAATTATTAATCAGCCGTTATCTAACATTTTAAAGTTAATTATGATAGTCTTTTTTATACGATATCAGAGCTTTATCAATAAAATTATGATAAGTTTTTATATATCGTTTTCACTTTTTCGATTGGATGTGTGCTTTATTTGCTTTGTATACAACTCAAATCTAAATTGCTTTGTGTATATATAAATGTGTTTTTGATACAAGATTATTTATATTTATAAACTCCTTTTTTTTATTATTATAAATAAGATAAGATAAACATGAGATGGGATAAGAATTATAGTGTTCGATGTTAAGAAAATTCAAACATTAATGAGAAAACCGGAAAGGATCTTATAAACGATAATAAATCACTTAACTAAACCCTATTTTTGATTTATGGTCCTTTCACCTTATAATAAAGTTTTTAGGTGAAATAATTTTCTTAGTACTATGTACATGTACTGGTATAATTTCATTGTTCATTAGTCCAAGTTTAGATTTGGTCAATTATTTTTCCTTCAAGACTCCATTTTGGCTCCGGAATTTGCCTCTGCCGCAATCCCTTGTTAGATTCAGTCCCAGATACAGTGTGCCCTAACCATGTGCCCCAATATGGTTGACTACAAATTGCCTCATTTTCCACTAATTTCTTCTACTTTTCAATTTTCAATTTTTAGATTTAATTTATGAATTTCCTTCCGTTATACAAAGACCTTTCCAAATTTAATTTTACTTAGTCAATTCATTTTGCAGTCATATTCAATCGAATTATCTTTGGAGAAGATAAATTTATGGTTAATTGTAATTATCTTATAGTTTTTCTGTTTAATGAAAAAACAAATCAATTAGATACAACAATTAAGTACATTGGTGATAAAAAAAATTAAGTATATTGAAAAGTAATTAATACACTTATGCTTTAAGCTAATCATAAACTGCTATTGAAAATTTTCAAATGTCTGTGGAAATTCTTGCTCACATTGGACCTACGTATTAAAATAAAGATAATCACAATATATATATAATTAAAAATAATTATCAAGTATTATTTTTTATTTATATATACACCAAACATATCATAAGATTCAAACCTTTATCATAAAAGTAAAAAAAAAAAATCTTTATTATGCATAATGTTCCATTAAAAAAATTTCTTTATTATGAGGTAAGAAAATGCTAACCTGAATCTTGCTTGAATTATCAAATGAAACTATTTTAGAAAGTCATATTACTTATACTTATTATGGCATCTTATAATTATCATCGGATTGTTTTTCAAAAAAAAAAAAAAAAAAAGCTATTAAGTGTAGCTTAGTTAATAAATTTTTTTATGAAAAATTATGAAACATATATTTTTTGCATTTTTAATTAAATAAAAAAAATAAATTTCAATTCTTTTAAGTACATCCAAATCTCTCTTCACTAAATTATATATAATGACTCATATTTATTGCATTCTTATTTTATTATATGAAATAAAAGAAATAAATGTAAGTAAGCGGCATCAGTGGAAGAACATGTTATCGTAGTTTCGAGTGTCGGGTGGTTTTCCTTTTGTGGGCCACCCACCCGATTTGATTGGTTGGATGTTGGGCTGGCCCCACTTTTTCTTTCTCAGTTTCTATTTTCGTCTTTAAACATTTTCTTATCTCTTTCGTTTCACCTAAGTGCCTCAACACTTTTTTTTTTCTTTTTTTTAGATTATTCTTAATTTTCTTTAAAAATAATTTTTACTAGTAGGAGATAGAAAATGAAATTATTATTTTATTTGAAATACATAAATATAGGTCTTCTAGAAAGAAAAAAAAAATCCATCGATCCATTTTTGTACATCTTTGACAAATTTAGTTTATGAATTAAAGGATATAACTCTCTATTATATTAGGATAAGACTTTATTCATTGCAAACTTATCATATATTATAATGCTAAAAGTCTTTTAAAGGGAACAACATATATTAAACTAATGTTTTTACCAATAATATATTAGTTTAACGAATGTAAATTGAGATTTGGATTTTTCTAGGTGAAGAATTTAAAATTTTAAGGTCACTTTTGGTAAAATGAATTTATTCTATTATTATTGTTATAAATCAATGTTATATTTAAAAATATGTAAAGATATTAATATCTTCTCTTCTATTTTTTGGTTTATGGTATCTACCATTTTCCTTTTTCTATGCTTTTTGTACTGTTTTTTCAACAGACAAGAAAAATAAAAAAATCGAACAGGATGAACAAGACAGATCTAGCATACGGATATTGACAGCCACATAGGAACCCACGTGACACGTCATCCACACGTGTCAAGGACCGCACGCAATTGCTTCAAATCTCCTCAAACGGGCCCCACACCCGAACGTCACCACTCATGAGTTTTCTCTCTCTAGCCAAAAGCGGCACAACCTTTCTCTCTCTAACACTATCCAGTTATTAATAGGCCGCTTTCGCCCCTTCCCTTTCAATTATGCTATCCACTATACATAAACTGAAATTTCTTCCCTCTTAATTATTCTCTGTAAATTCAGTTCCGGGAATATCCTCTTCGGAGAAAAAATGGTGGCTTTGGTTTCCCAGGAAAATGTGGTCGCATTGGTTTCTCGTACCGGTCGGGAATTGCAGCGCTACAGAAAAGGCCGTCGCCAAGTTGTCGGGTTAGTCTCTTTCCCTCTTCTGATTTGATTTCAGGAAAATGGGTTTCCATGGAAATTTCTATTCATCCATGTTTCCCAGAAAGTTTCCATTTTTATCTGTTTCATTGTAAGTTATTGCCCACTTCCAGTTAAATTAGAGATCTTTTTCTTTGAGAATTTGAATTTACTGCAGTCACACAGTTAAAACATTCGAAACAGTGCAACAAGAGCCGTTGGATGATGGATATATCTGCATCATTCAATCCAAAATTTAACATGATCAATCTGGTCTTCTTATGAAGTAAAGGAATTTTGAGTATAACTTAATTGTTGGGTTCTGAAGTTTTACTGGGTTATAAACTGAAAGGAAAATCACATTGCTGCTTTATGATGAATTCGATTTTCATGTAAATGGTTACTTAACTTTGTCAATTTTCTCTTTGCAATTCTGCAGATGTATACCTTATAGATATAAAATCACAGAGCAAAGTTCCTTAGAAGAATCAGAAGAAGAACTAGAAGTTTTGGTTATCAGTTCCCAGAAAGGCAAAGGAATGCTGTTTCCAAAGGTATAATTACATCCAAATACTAGAACTAGTCAACAATGAACACCCAAGTTGCACACGATTTCTGATTAATTGAATACTTTTTTCTAACCATTTTCTGGTTGACCAAACACCAGGGAGGCTGGGAGCTAGACGAATCCAGAAAGGAAGCTGCTTTGCGAGAGACCATAGAGGAAGCTGGGGTGCGAGGCATTGTCGAGGTAAACCCACTTTCTTAAAATATAAAAGAAATAAAATATTGGGGTTGATAAGTTAATAAATATTAAAATAAATAACAATCAGTTACTAAGTCAAAAATTGCAACTAAAATGTTTCTTGTTTGGATGTAGGGAAAATTGGGTAAATGGAATTTCAAGAGCAAAACCCACAATACTTTGTATGAAGGATACATGTTCCCTCTACTTGTTCAAGAGCAATTAGAGTTCTGGCCAGAGCAAAACGTTCGTCAAAGAACATGGGTAAGCTTATGATCATCATACTTTTGAATGGATAACATTTGATGTCATATTTTCTATGTTATTCTTTGTATTCGCTGTATTCAGAAGTGGATCTGCTCATGTTTCTGTCATCAATAAGATGGTGTGTCAAATTTGGATCGTTCATCAACCATCATGTGGGGCTGTTTTGGATTATGAACAGTCTGAATCTGAACATGATTGTCACATTGATATCACAAAAGTGAATGTATTTTCACTCTATTTTAATGTTGCAGCAGATGTGTCAAAGCAAAATTGATTTTAAGTGTTTGATGTATTACTGAGAAGTTTGCTTTGGTGTGTTGAATTGTGTTTGTGGTGCAGATGAGTGTGGATGAAGCAAGAAAAGTTTGTCAACATTGGTGGATGAAAGAAGCTTTAGACAGATTAGTAAAACGTCTGACGGCTCAAAATCAGAAACAAGGTAGTGAGAAGGATTCCTTAAACAACATAGAAGATGACAAATCTGACTTGTAAAGAGGATAGGTAATTTCGTGGAGACTAGGATAAGAGGGTAGAGCTCTGCTTTTTTTTTTTTTTTGCTTTTCCCTAAGTAGAATGGATCCAAACAAAGGATGGGATTGTGCCAAAGCCAAATGATACAGAATAATAAATTGGGATTTACATAGGAATTGGCGCACTCAGTTTTTATTGTTTCTTTTATTTTGGTTTCGATGGAATCTGATTCTGTAATCAGCAAATATAAAATGTATTCCCGATGGAATTGATTGGATCTATATTGCGAGGTTCCCGGAGAACTATTTGTAAACCAGAATTGTATTATCTGACTTTCAGCAGCAATTTAATTGAGAGCTGTTATATGCTTAATTGTATGTTAGGGTGTGTCCAATCTTTGCAACAAGAGTTTTAAGGTTTCAAATTCATGATATTTAACCTAAATTACCTTAGTACTCAACTCTTTTTTTTTGGATAAGTGAAAGTTTATGCGAGTTTAGTTCTATGGTTTTTTAAGATTAGACTAAAGTAGGCTTTTAAAGTGTAAAAAATATTTATAAAAATACTTATAAATTATTTATCTGACAGTCGGACTTGAATTTCTGTTCTTGTGAGATGCGGATTTAGGCCTTATTAACTTAATCAATATAGATCAATTATTCTTGGCTCAATATACTCGAACTTTGTTGTTGGTCTCATCAATTTTCTATGTAAAGATTTTGGGGAGGAATTTTGGGTATTATAAAAACGTTTGATATTCTCGTGTAAAAAAAAAATGTAAAATATTCTGGTTGAATTTAACTCTTTTCATCATGTCTCATTTTCATCTTTTTTATTATCCCTTATCATTCAAAAGATAGACATCTTTGGCTGGTTTTATCTCAACATGAACCTATCTATTGTATTGGAGACAAGCTTAACTTTATTTACTTAACATTTTTTTTCTTTTTTTTTTGGTTATAGTTAAGAATGGGAGGGAATTATGCAGAGATTTTAACTTGCAACCTTAGAGAGATTTAATTATGAATAAGAAAACTAGCAAGAATCTTGTTAAGGAGGTAACACTACAAAATCAATTTCATTATTTTTCAAATCTACTTTAGTTGAAAAAAGAAAAAAAGAGAGAGCATATTTTAGTAAATAAATTATGAAAAAAAAAAAATGGTAAAGTGAGCTAAAGGGCTCATTGTCACCCTTGTCAACTTAGAACACAATTGTTTTCAAGATAAATGATTGGGTCCAAAGATTACCAAAAATAGCACGTGCACGTGGACTGTGGGCTCAATTGTTTGTGGGCTTGGACCATAATCCATGGATCAAAAATTAAAAATTGACAGTGAAAATAACATTATATTATATTGATATGGATTGGGCCGGCAATGGACCAACCAGGCACTTGCAAGTGGTGGCAATGCACACCTAAGACAAAGCACCATAAATTTATTAAGACAACAAATGAAAGTTACGTTTTGCTCTTTAATCTCCCTCACTATTTTTTGCTTTGTGAAAGAAACAAGAAGAGAGGTAAGAAGAGAAAAGAGGCAACAACTGAGGTCTTGTTCTGTAGTGAAAGCAAGAACTCCACGCATTAAATTCAAAGTGTCTGCTTCTCTTCTGTCTAGTCTTTGCCAAGGGCCCTTTCTTTTAAGGGAAGGCAAGGATTAAAGCATTTATTTATAAGATTTTGTCTTGGGGTGGTGTATCTAACTTTTAACACTGAAATCCCAAAAGTCATTCAACTTTATAGTTAATGTATTAAAATAAAAAAAAAAAAAAGTGTTAAATACAAATACTTTATTAAATTATTGAATTAGATCACAAACATTATCAGACCTGATTTAAGATTTAACTCATCAATCATTGCAAGATGATCAAAATAACTCAAATATCATGTAAAATTATGATTTTACCCCTCAATCTCTATCCCTATAAATATCACGTACGTTTCACCCTTACGCATATTCCTTTTTTCTTTTATCCATTGTTGATATGCTTTTCTGCTTCCTTTACCTTTGACACTTTAGCATCAAAGTGTTCACCTTTTACTTGAGTCACCTTTGCCTTGTTCTCTATAGGTTTTCCTGGTTTGGACTCAAAACTTGTCGATCAACTGGATCAGCAGAAACAAATAGGGTCTAGCTTGTGATTGGCATGCTTGTTTATATTTGTTAATAGGTGTAGAAGTTGAAAAAGTTGTATGTGAGTTCCATGATCAAGTAGGGGACCTTTTCTGTGTTTGCATGTATGTACAGAGAGTTAGAATTCATGTCATGCAATTGTGGGGACCCTTCGTAAGTTTCATATAATATGGTGAATACATGCGAGAGGTGAGAGTGAAAACCCTCTGTGATTTTAACCAGAAATAAACACGCTCCCGTGACTCTGTATATATGCTTGCGTAGTGTTCTGTTCTCAAGAACATTAAGACCCCACTGCATTTCTCTTTCTAATTCACATGCATGCATGATGCTCTAACTTCTCTGCTATTGCATATCTGTATGTTGCATGTGCCCATCTAAGGCTGCTGCTTGCACCTGATATAACTGAATCATCAACTATTATTACAGGTAGCTAGCTATGCATGCTACGTGCCACGCCAGTTTGTCTTTTTGTGTCTTGTTTTCTCATAAAACGTTAATAATTTGTTCATAAATAGGCCAAGTGTTGGACCCTTTGCCTTTTCTTACCTCGTTAGATCTGTGATTACTGTGAAGTAATGTTGCAAGGACTTTTAGCTGTTAAAAATTAATTTTTTTACTTATAAGATTGTAATATAAAAGGGGAAATAAAAAGATTTAAATTTAGTACAATTATTGTTTAAAGTAATAGATTTTCAATCGTTAAATAAGCATGTTATTGTAATTACAATTTCATTCATTGATTAAGAAAATATTATTGTCGGATAATAACTAATAAATCCAAATGAAGACATACTGTAGAACAGTGTATATTATCTTGTAAAAAAGAGGTGCACACCAGCAAATATACCCATTTTCCTTTACTGTATTATTTGCAAAGTTTCTTTTAATAATACATTTTTAATCGTCAGAAAGTTGAAGACCCCACAAGTTGTCCATTTAAAAGGAAGGAAAACTAGTTATTTAAAGGCAGGTCCCAAGTCTTTTTCATACTCAGCTTTGCAAGTTCCCATGCCATGAAACCATTCCCACCATCATTTAGAACCTCTGCCACACATGTTTCCTATATACTCCTCATAACTCTTGCACAATAACTCACCACTTCAACATGGAGAAGATAATGGGAGAAGTCATTAGAGGCTTCACACTCTCACTCTTGATTGTCAATTGTCTCTTTTACCCTTCAGCTTCAGACTCCACAGATTCATTTCTCTTCGGCGGCTGCACCCAGCAAAAATACTCTCCCGATTCCCCCTACCAATCGAATCTCCATTCCCTCCTCACTTCCCTCGTCAACTCCGCCACCTACTCCTCCTACAACAACTACACCATCGTCGCCTCCACTCAAAGCGACGTCGTTTACGGCCTCTATCAATGCCGCGGCGACCTCGCCATTCCAGATTGCGCCACGTGTGTTGCTCGCGCAGTCACCAGAATCGGGTCCACGTGTTCCCAAACCTGTGGCGGGGCGGTGCAGCTGGAAGGGTGCTACGTCAAGTACGATAACGCTACCTTCTTGGGCGTGGAGGACAAGACCGTCATTTTGAAAAAATGTGGGCCCTCCGTGGGGTACAACCCGGATGCCATGAGCAGCAGGGATGCGGTTCTAGCCGGGTTGTCCGGTTCGGGTGGAGCGTTCCGGGGGGTTGGGTCGGGGAATGTCCAGGGTATGGCGCAGTGTGCGGGGGATCTCAGCTTTGTGGAGTGTCAGGATTGTATCTCGGAGGCCATCCGACGGTTGAGAAGCGATTGTGGTACTGCGGATTCCGGGGATATGTTCTTGGGCAAATGTTACGCCAGATACTCAACGGGTGGGGCCCATGCAGACTCCAAGGCCCATGGTAATGCCCATCATAATCTTAGAAAGAGTTTTTTTAATATTTAAAAATTAGAGTAAAATTTTAAAAAATTGTTATTTGACGTTTTAAAACAATTAATTCTTGTAAAACGAGTAAAAAAAAAAGAAACAAATAAAAAAATTTAAAAGATTATTTATTTTACTTTCACTTATTAAATTTAAGTTACAAATTTGCTTCTTTTTTTTTTTAATTCTTGCCTTTTATTTGTTGCAGATAAATCAAGTAATGAAGGCGAAAAGACATTTGCTATCATTGTTGGATTATTAGCAGGAGTAGCTTTACTAATTATTTTCCTGGTTTTTTTAAGGAGAGCTTTTGGAGGAGAAGGTAAAATTAAAATAGATACAATACCTTTCTTTTTATTTTAATTTTTGTATAAAAAAAACCATGCATTAACAAGATTCCTTCTTTTTCTTTTTTTTTTAAATATTTTCTCATGCAGGTAAATAAATTTTGTAAAAGAAAATGTTTGTGGCTTGGCACCAACTCAGCCTTCTACATTGCTTTTGGAGGCTCATTTTCTATTCATAATAATGTCTATTTTTCTTCTTTTTTTTTTTTCTTTTTTATCTTGCCCTTTATCATTGTTAATTTAAAATTGTACTCAAAAGAGGGCTTGAAAATACCATATTGAAAAAAAGAAATCGTGTGAGGATACAAAAGCAAAAGAAAAAAAAATGTGGGACAAAAGGAGCTTTAGCTTTAAGATTCTATTTTCCTCTCCAATTAACAAATTTGTGTTGTCTCATAAGTCATAATTGTATTATATTATATTCTTTCTTGTAAAGTTGCCCAAGATCTCCTCTTTCTAAACTTTAGTTTTGCGCACAAGGGAATTTTCATGTGATTCTCCTTTAATTTGCTAGCAAGACTCTTTAGATTGTATAAATATTGTAATCCCATTTTTTTTTTATTTGGTAAACCAATTCAATTTTTTATTGTTTACATTAGATCTTACATTCAAAATCTTTATTTTTAAACAAAAGTTATAGTATTTCAATCAAGGCATATTGATAGTATTTACATATTGTCTATAAAAAAATAAAAATAAAAAAAAAATCTGACAATGAGATTTTAACATAAACTTTATAAATATAGCAATTCCACTCTTACTAACAAAACTAAGTTTGGTTAGCTAAAATGAAAGTTTTCACTATAATTTAAAAGAGCAAATTAATCAAGAGGTTGATCCCATTATAACAAAATGGCATTTTTATATCTTTTTTCATTTTTACTTTTGCCATTTACTCCTTTGGCTCAATGGTAACATTCAAACATAGCCAAGCAATTCATTAATGTTTTCAAATGGATCAAATGATGTTTTTAATTGGATTGTAAATCAATTTATCATAAAATGCTCTCATTATTTTAAAATTTGTTTTTAAAATCTCTCATAAATAATATAAGAATCTCTCAACTTAATTAGAACTTGAGGAAAACAAGAAAACTAGGAATCCAAACCCATAATGTTGCCTTGTATATTAAGTTTCTCGAGCTAGCTTTGTTTTTGGGATCTAGCAAAAATATTGCAATTCTTACATTTAAAGGCACACTATTTATTTCCATAGACCATAGTTTTCACCATTTTTTTGTTGGCACATTGACCATGGTCATTAAAAGAAGGGAATAACTGTATCTTTTTCTTAGGTTTAATTAATTTGGAGTTCTAAACTTCGTAGTGAGTTGCAATTTTTATAAGCTGTCAAGTAATCATAGAAGGATGTGTGCTTTTGTGAAGCACATTGGATCTCCAAAGATCCAACGTGTCTATTCAAATAATTTTGCTTTTTTTTTTTTTTTCTTATTGCTTTTCAAAGAAAATATGTCTAATATTTTAAACCCTTATAACTTTAGAAACATCCTTACTAAAATTAATTTATTAATTTTTGTTTGATTTCAAAGTTTTAAGAATAATATTTCTACACATAAATCGAGTTCAACCTATCTTAAAATTTCATGAAATAAAAAATGCTTTATTAGTGCAGAAACTGTATAAACTATTTTGTATTATAAGATATTTATTTTCTCATAATTTATACTAACAAATTTTGGTTAATTATTTGATTCAAATATTTAATAAATCAATAATTTAGTATGTTTATTTTCTAATTTCTTGACACAATGTATGCAGAGGATGTTATCCCATTTTACATCCATTTGAAATGATGCAACAGAAAGTAGCTAAGACAATTATAAGTTTTACGTTGATTATACCCAGAACATTTTCACAATTAAGATTGTCAGAAAAAAGCTTCAAATGTTTGTTGTGTTGAAATATTGTCTAGGTGTATCATTTATTTTATTTTTATTTTTGGTGAAAAAAGTTTAAGGTGAAGTTTATGATGATACTTATGGATTGCATATCAAGTAGAGACTAGATGCAATGAGACATGTGAATATCAATTTTACTAAGCCCCTAGAGAATAAATTAATTTTTATACACTGATCAGATAAAATCAAAGAATTAATTGTTAAGGCCCAAAGCCCATATTCCTAGGGCTTTGGGCCCATTACTGTCCATTGTGGATAAATGGATATTACCAAGATTCCCTTCCAAGCTCTGGGGAGACTTATTAATTTTCTTTTATCACCCTCACTTTTTTCCACCCTTTCATTTGTCTAGGTACTAAAATCTATGGGGTAGTGGTTAACACACTCCTCACTTTTCTTAACAACTCCCCTTTCTATATGTTATATTCATGCACACCCTCCCCATTAAGGGGAGTGTGTTAAGTAACACCCAAACATCTGCCAACCCACCCCTATTGCACCATTGCACTTAGAGAGTCAAGGGGTGGTGAGGGGATTAAAAAGGGTGGTGCAAAAATTAACCCCTGTGAACTAGTGACAATAAATGTTATTGGGTCATTTACACTAGCGAGTCATTAGTTTTGGGCCTCATATAAAATGGGCTTGAGTTGAAAGCCCAATTGCAGAGCGAATCCTCCTCCCTGAACAATCGTGTTCTTGAGTGTTCTTCGCAGGAATAGACGAGATGCGATCCAGAGAACTTCTGGATTGTGTGCGACAGCTCCTAGAAAAAACTACAAATTATTTTATATTCATTCGTCGTTCTCCAAAATACCATATAGTTGTGTTCTTGTGCTGCTTGTCTCTTACTCCAGCAAGTAAAGAAATCTTGTTGAATAATCGAAGATTCAAGCTTCAATGGCGGATGGTACCTTTGGGTTCCCTTTGAGACACATGTTCTGGAGCCATCCGATTTACCGAGAATGGTCCGGATTAACGGCGCTGATGGACTGGATTGAATCCCCCACTGCCCACATCTACAAAATCAACGTTCCAGGTACAATCTTCAAAATTCCAATGAGGCAATACAAAAAGTGGAATTTTTACGAGTTTAATCGATTGATTGGTGAATTGTGGAAATGGATTTCTGAACAGGTTTCAGTAAAGATGAGATAAAGGTTATGGTTGAGGATGGTAACATTTTGCATATCAAAGGACGAGCTGCGAAAGAGGAGGAGAAAGTGAAAGACAGCGTTTGGCATGTAATTGAAAGAGGGCTTGAGAAGGGAGATTTTTCAAGGGCAATTGAATTACCAGAAAATGTGAAGCTGGATAAGATCAAAGCTGCGGTTGAAAATGGAGTTCTCACTGTAATCGTCCCTAAAGAAGCACTCCCAAAACCACCTAAAGTGCGAAGCATTAACATCACTAGCAAGCTCTAAGCTTTGGGATTTCTGCCTCTGTTCTGAGCTGTAAGCCATTCCTGTTATAATAAGCTTATGTTACGTGATTAATCAGCAGAAAAACAGAATCCTAGTGTGAATGATGTTTGGTTTTGTGATAGAGAATGCCTGCATGGTTAACAATAAGTATAATCATGATCCTAGCCAGAAATATATATAATATATACACACACACACACATAAGGTGATCTTGAGCCATTGTGTTTTGGGTGTTAGCAAAGTTCTATTCTATTCCTCCTTTTGAGCTTTGCCTTGTATTTTCAGGTCTCGTGGCAATTCCTTTCTTATCACAGATTTCTTGCAGTTGAAATTTAGGTAGTAAAGAGGAAAATGAAACCTATATGGCTCTTCACATGGGTCATAGTCTTTTCTGTGTTCATCTTTCTCCTTTTGCTACTGTAAATTTCAATGGTAGATTATCTATTTCACTACTTGTATTGCTTTGCTTTCCAAAATCCAACAAGCAAGCACAATTGCCTTGGAATCAACTTAATAAAATCTCTCAGTGAAAATAAATTAAGTCTTGAGAGGAATTTACCGAGTATTATTTCTATTCTAAACAGGAATTACTGAATTAGTCTCATATTAAAAAAAAATTTGCAAAAATTTTTGCTTTCTTGGTTAAGAAAACTCGGATTGTATTGCCATGGAAGGTTCCAATTAGGTTGATTTAGTAAGCAAGAAATAGAGGAAAGGGTTTCAAGTAAAGTGTAATATGACAACTAGTGTTGCAATATTCCAAACTAGTTTTAGCTCATTCTTTCTGAATTTTCTTCTTGTCTGAGGTTTTGTTTTCTAATGGTAAAGAGTTGAGACATTATAGGTTATTTGAAACAAACAAAATCATGAGGCAACCATTGAAGTTCACCTATTATTAGATTTTTCTATAGACAAAAAACATTATAATAATGTGATCTTAAAACATTGCTTTGCTTGTGGGCTGTCGCATTGTTTGGTGCTTTTCCACTTTGTTTACGTTAATTCACCCTTCTTGTCTCTTCCCATTTCATTTTTCTCGTGTTGCTTTCCCAAATCGAAGCATAACAGATGAATTTTTTAAGAAAAAAATAAAATGGGTTATTACTTTTGGAAAGAAGATCAAAAATGGAGGCATAGGATATTGTGTATAACTGCAAAGTTGACCTTCTAGTTAATTATTAGAGATGGAGAGTGACTACTCGACTCAAAAAAGTGAGGATATTGGCTCTAGTGAAACTCAAATTGAAGTGCATGTAGTCTTTTTTTTGTTTAAATTAAATTATTTAGTATTTAACGTAATATTAAAAAGTTAATTGAGCTTCTCTTGTGATATTATGTTGTTCGAATTAATATTTAATGTATTATAAAATATCTTATTTTTGTTTAATATATTAAAAACACATTTATTGTATATTAATCTTCTTATTTTATGAGTTGATAATTAATAAAAAAAATTAATTAAATAATTTAATATAACTCATAATGTTATTTTAACATATTTTAATCAATTACAAATTTATAAAATAAAACATAAATAATTTTTCCCGTCTCTAATGGCCAGCTCGCTCAACGTCATTACTTATTCTCCAACTCAAGCCGACCAATTAGCGGACCATTCATAACTTAAAAGCGACTGTTACGAAATAAATTAGCTACCAGCCCCTTATTAATGTCAAGCATGATAAGTTAGGTATTTTCTTTGAATTATTTTTTATTTGAGTTTTCTTTAGAATTACAAATAAAACTATAAGAACAAAAATCATCTAAAGAATTAAATGCATTTTTCATTGTAAAAAAATGTATTTTTTTTTTTATGAAGAATGTTTTATTTTCATTTTGGTTAAGAAAAAGAAGAAGAAGAATGGTAGTAGTTCTATTTATCATAAGGTATTGTTTGAATAATTCATACACACTTTGCAAAATGAAAAATACCATAAATGGCATCAAATAATATTAGACTATTAGTAATCATATGACAAATATTTAAATTATTGACTAAGAAATATTTTTTAAACACCACAAAAACAAACTGACACCAAATTGAAACAATTTAAAAGGCAGCCCCATTTAAGTATTTAAAACAAGAGAATTAATGTTATATATATATAAAAAAAAAAGAATTAATGCAAATAGTTATTGCATTACGAAATAAAGTGTTCTTATTGATTATATCAATTAATGCTTCAACAAATCCTCAATGCCCATTCCACTAAGGCATGGACTTTTTAGCATAATATAGCATTGATCATCAATATGCCAAAGGGCACCAACCACTTCAACACTAAACAATACTTACCATGTCAAAAATATGTTAGGGCTATTTGTTCTAATAATTTGTTTCAACTTTAGATTATGTTATGAATATATCAATTTTTTATTTTAAATAAAGTATACAAGTTTAGGGAATGGAATTTATATGTGTCATAAACAAAGTTTATAGTAATATTTACGTATTTGTAATAATATTTTGTTTGCACATGCGTAAAATCAAGAAAAAGTTTGATCCTACTTAAAATTTATATAATATTTAAAATTATATTTATAAATTATTTATTAACAAAATTTTCTATATTAATGGTACACCTCATGAAATTCTTTTAATTGACTAGATTTTTTTTGATGTTTTAATTATAATTTTGTATTTGAACACATAAATTACAAATTTTAAAAATAATCTCATCATTCATGGGTTTTTTTTTTTTTTTGCCCCACTTTGTCAATTTGCCAGCTGCGTTGACAAGTTTTTATTGGAAGCTTTAGTCGGTTTAGACTTTAGATGGATAGTTAATCCATTCCAATTTCCAACATGCTTTTTTTTATTTTTTTCTTTCGGTTGAGCTCAAGCCAATATCTTGTTGACACGTGTTATTCAACGACTTCTGAATAGGACCAACCATTAAAACAAAAAAAAAAAGCCAACATGGGACAACCATGACGTGGCAGAAACAGCAAAAACCTTGATTTGGACAAACTTAGGTATCCTCATTCAAGAATTTCGTGACACTGTGTGGTGTCAGAAATATATTATTTTTTTATATTCTAATAAATATAAAATTTTATTTTAAACAACTAAAATGATATAGATCATTTACATTGTCACACATTAATTAATTATAATATATATATATATATATATATATATATATATATATATATATATATATATATATATATATATATATATATATATATATAATATCACAGTAATTTTAAAAGTATTTAAAATTTTCATTACCCCAAGCTTTTCTATTAGATATTAACAGAATTTGAATCTTACCCCTCTTGAAAATTAGTCAAGGGGATATCAAACTAATTTTTCATATATACATTTTATTTAAGTAAAAATAATTTACATATTTTCTCTCTTAATTACATTATATATTAGATGAAATAAAAATTAAATACGTGTTGTATAGTCAATGTATAATACCAATTATCAGTATTTTCTTAATAATCTTAGACAGCTATGGCTATCTTTAATCCAAGGTTCTAGTGCTTAAATCCATTTTTACTTTCTCTCTCTCTCAAATCCCTCTTATTCTTGGGAGGTTCAACAACTGAAATTGAATTCAAAATCCAAATGAGCAAACAATTCCCACCCCGAAGAAAGGACTTTCCTTATTTTGGATGCATCTATATCTACATTAACCATAAAACACGTTATGGTATTCTATATAAAGTTATCAATTTTAACTAACAATATTAAGAAAACATATACATTTACATATATAATCTCAATTTTTATATAATTTTAAGATAAATTATGTTATAAGTAATAATTTCATTTTCTTATATTTTAGTTCTTCGTACCTAACAATAGCTTTTTTAAAAAAAAAAATTATTTAATATTTAACATCATATGACTTAGTGATTAATTTAGATTTAAGTTGAATAAAACTACAAAAATAATAAATCATTTGGTATTCAAACTTAAATTAGTTTTACTTGTAGAAACCTAAAAATTAGGTTATCCTACCTTCTTTGTGTATTGTGGAAGGAATCAAAGTAAAGAACGAAACTTAATCTTGATATATATAAAATTATATCTCTTGAGATATAGTAGAGAATGATTGGGAAGACATTTTTTAGAATAATAATCATATTAATTCAGATAAAAAATAATCATATTAATTATTTTAGGATGAAAAAATATTATGGGCAATCTTTACTGATATTGTAATATAATATATTAATATTAACATATAAGATACAAAAAAACAAGAACATAAACATATACATTTAATTATGTAATTTAGGTGTGGATCTTAACAACTGAAAAAAAACAAAGGAAAAGATAAAAGAAAATTCATTTGAAAGACATGCTTGTAATTTTATTATCAATATAAGATATTGACTTAATAAAAAACAAACTAAATCTCATACATTTAAAGTTACAAGTTTTAAGTTTGACTAAATGAGTCATTTTTGTTAAAAAAATTATTATTTATTACTCTTATTATAAATAAAAATTAATTTTATACATAAAAAAATATAAAGATATCCTAAACTAAAAAAAAAAAAAAAAAAAATTTCACTCATCAATTTCTATTGACTAAAATACAGCTATAATATTAATCTATGCCCCTTTTGAATTTTTTTTTTTCCTTCCTCAAAAGAACACTTGCTTATGAGATTAAAATAAAAAAAGCACACTTGCCTATGACTATTGTTTACTAATATAAGTGTACTTTATTCTGTAATGGAAATGTTATTGTTGACCTTATGGTTGATTGAAAGGAAAGAAATCCAACATTACCTCATTACATTAAAATAATCAAAAATTTTAAAAATCCACTATTTAAAAGAATTTTCCGTTATAAAATACCAAATTGGGTTCCTAAAAAATTGGTGCAAGAATATTTGTTATTTACCTTGTGCACATGGATTTTGTCCTTCAATATAATTTTCCAATATCCTTGAATGAAAGCAATAATTAGTATATCAAAATTAAAATTTTTGAACTTAAAACATTAATTTAAAATATTTTTAAGATTTAATTTTCTTTTGGCATAAATTACTAGCATGAGTTGGGTAAAATCACAAGCTGATTAAAATATTTAATTAAATATAACAATTATACATGAATTGATTTACGGTGAACCAATAATTTTTTGAAAAAAATATCCTAAGTTATTTATTATTATTTTTCTTCTAACAATAATGGAGTAATTAGGGTGTCTTGGCTTGTCCACATTGTACCTATATATATTTCTTAATGAATCTTTTTGAATAGTAATTAACCCTATGGAACCTTTCAAAATCTCCGTTCGCAGTGGACCATCAAAAATTGTGGGGCCCGCTTAGAACCTTCCTCAATTGTTTTAATAAGATTGAATCCGCCGCGTTGCATACGATTATTATTTAGAGTTTTATTTACTCGTTTGTTTTAGCCTTCTCTTCCGGCGGTCTTTTCCTACCCTTAACTTCCCTCCCCCCTTCTCTCTGTTTTTCTCTCACTTTCTCAGCTGCCGAACAGTTTTCGAATTACTTGAGAGAAACTTCGGAAAACCCATGACGCTTATTCCTTAGCTTGCCCATTTCTTGCAAGGCCACGAATTTGTAGAAAGTGGTCTCCTTCTGCACAATCCCGGAGAGAAAAAAATGAAGTTCCAGCTGCTACTTATCACTCTGGTTTTTGCTTTTTCTCTGTATCTGTTCGCCATTGTAGACGCAGATCCTGCTTCCGATAGAGCTGCCCTTCTGGCTCTTCGATTGGCTGTGGGTGGCCGTATCCTCTTATGGAACACCTCCGCAGCGAGTCCCTGCTCATGGACTGGGGTCTTTTGTGAGAAAGATAGAGTCACTCGGTTGCGTCTTCCCGGTATGGGTCTCTCCGGGACACTTCCTTTGGGAATTGGGAACCTTACGGAGCTCCAGACTCTGTCTCTCCGCTTCAACGCTGTAAATGGGTCGATTCCACCTGATTTCGTCAACCTCGTGAACCTTCGGTACCTGTATTTGCAGGGAAATTTCTTCTCTGGTCAAATCCCTGAATTCCTTTTCAATATGCAGAACTTGGTTCGGCTGAATTTAGCTCACAACAATTTTAGCGGTGAGATCTCACCCAGCTTTAATAACCTCACCAGGTTGGATACCCTCTATTTGGAGAACAATAACCTCACTGGGGCCATTCCTGACCTGAATGCCCCACCTCTTGGTCAGTTCAATGTTTCAGATAACAAGCTTACTGGGCCAATTCCGGCAAGGTTTTCGCACCTAGATGCCAGTGCTTTTGAAGGGAATTCGCTTTGTGGGGAGCCCTTGCAAGCTTGCCCTGGAACTGGAACGGATAGCGGGAGCAAATTGTCTGGCGGGGCTATTGCAGGGATTGTAATTGGTTCTTTGATTGGACTTCTGCTAATTCTACTCATCTTGTTCTTCTTCTGTCGAAAAAAGAGCAGTGGAGACAATCAATTGAAGGATACAGCAACAGTTAAGCGCGCCGACGTTGAAATTCCGGCAGGAAATATCGCTAGAGATAGTGGGAATGCTGGTGCAAGTTATTCAGCAACAGCAAAAGGTGATGCAAGGAGTAGTGGGACCATGAATTTGGTGTTTTTTGGGAAGGTCAGTAAGGTTTTTGATCTAGAGGATTTGTTGAGGGCATCAGCAGAAGTACTGGGGAAGGGAACCTTTGGAACTACATATAAGGCCAGCATAGAAATAGGGGTGGTTGCTGCAGTGAAGAGGTTAAAGGATGTAACTGCACCAGAAAGGGAGTTCAGAGAGAAAATTGAAGAAGTAGGGAAGATGGTTCATGAGAACTTGGTCCCACTCAGAGCGTATTACTATAGCAGGGATGAGAAGCTTCTAGTTTATGATTACATGCCCATGGGAAGCTTATCTGCCCTTCTACATGGTACGCATCCTTTTTCTGGGTTGTCATTCTAGGTACATTGTTCTGCTTGTCTGTATGCCATAAACTACTCCTTACTTTTCTAATCCAATGCATGATTATGTCTGTTCAGACTGTTCTTATGGCTGTTTTCTGTTAATTACCTGTTGCTTTATGTCTCGATGCTTTTCTCAATATATTTCATGTGTCATTTTCTGGTATCCAATTTCCATTAGTTGTCTTGCTTTTGAATTGCCCAAAATATAGATGCACGAGTCTGAATGTCAGCTCCTAGCTTGTAATAAAGCTTGAGTTTCTGCCTCTTCTGTGGTGACTGGCCTTCTTTACTGGTTCTGTAAATACTTCCTTTCAGGATTGTTCTTAATGTTTTAAAATTACTTATGAAATTTGAAGTAATATTGAGAATATTATGTCTTAGAATTTTTCAATATGTTTATAAGTAAGGCACTAGTGTTGGAAGTTTAGATAACATCAATAGATAATTGCAAGTTGTCTGTGTTTTGCATAATCTCTTCCACCTTCACTGTGCATTTGAAGTAGTTTTGACTCTGAAGCTGGGTGCAATGATCAGCATTTCAGTTCAGATAGCAACTTTTAGGTGAACTAATATGCAACTAAGTTAAGAACGGACTTGAGGAATACAAAACCAAAGGATAAATTGGGAAACTTGATATTGCTTGCTTATTTATCTTTCTAGGCACTAGTCCATCTGGAAGAACTCCTCTAGATTGGGAAACAAGGTCAGGCATTGCCCTCGGTGCTGCACGCGGGATTGCTTACCTACACTCACAAGGTCCCAGTAACTCTCATGGAAATATCAAGGCATCAAATATTCTCCTTACAAAATCCCTTGAAGCTCGCGTCTCTGACTTTAGCCTTGCCCATCTTGCTCTTCCAACATCTACACCCAACCGGATTTCTGGCTATCGTGCTCCGGAGGTCATAGATACCCGAAAAGTATCACAAAAAGCCGATGTCTATAGCTTTGGTATAATGCTTTTGGAGCTGCTTACAGGGAAGGCTCCCACTCATTCCTTGTTGAATGAAGATGGTGTAGACCTCCCGAGATGGGTCCAATCCGTGGTTCAGGACCAGTGGAACACTGAGGTTTTTGACATGGAGCTTCTCAGGTACCAGAATGTTGAGGAGGAAATGGTAAAGATGCTGCAGCTTGCTCTTGAATGTACTGCTCAGAATCCAGACAAGCGCCCTTCAATGGATTCTGTGGCAAGCAGGATTGAAGAAATTTGTCATTCTACCTTAGAAAAAGAGGAGGAGAAAGATTACCAGACATTTAAGGATGCAGAGGATGGATTTTCCCAACAGTACCACTCTACTGACTCGACCGGGCCGCCACCTTCTGCATAGAATTGAAGAGAGATCTTCCATTATTTCCATGCTGCCATGCCATGGTTTTGGCATGCATAATACACTTGCTCTGTTTGTTTATTCATTCAGCTCTATGGAAACTAGCTGTGAAATATCCTTTGTTTCCATTCCCTTCAGTCCCCCTTCTATTTTAGTTTTGGGGTTTCATTTCCCCAGTTGATATATTGCATTATTTTCTAGAATCTTGAGAGGAATTGATTAAGTCTATTTCTACAGGCCTGTGTGTGAAATGTGAATGATATGCTTGGACACTAGATAGTACATTATAGTTAACTCTTTTTTGTTTTTTTCCCTTCTCCATTTAAGTCCAGAGAGACATGCTTGAATTGGATATATGTGTCAAAATTTTATAGGAGGGAAACAATCAGGGTGTTCTTGAAGTTTTGACTTAGGTTGATTAGGAATGACAATATTCTTGACCGGGTGACAATTTGATTGATAAATATTTTTTTTTTTAATTTAAAAGATAGGAATATATCTCTAGTTTAAAAAATGAATTTACTTAATTTTATGATTATTTATTGGTTAAAATTGTAACTTTTAATAATTTATCTTTAATATTACTAACACTTAAAGAATATATATATATATATATATATATAATATATATATATATATATATATATATATATATATATATATTATATATATATATATATATATATATATATATATATTCATAAAAATTTTCTCATAGGTTGTAGTTCTAAGATTCCTATGATGCCGCATTGCCATTCTATTGTTATAGAATATGTGCGTGCATACTACGAAATGGAAAAATGATAAAGGTAAAAGATATTGAAATTGCTTGAAAGCTGGAGTCTAAATGAGAGCTTTTCTTTCTTGATATTCACAAAGAATAAGGTCCCACTAAAAAATACATCCTCATGTTCATCAAAAGAGAAAATAGATAGAGCAGCCTTTTGGACCAATGCTTTGCCTCTGGTTGATCTTTTTTTTCAAAATTGAAGGAATATTTCTTTTTCTACTTTCCTTTTAAGGCATAGATTAGAGGGAATTTACGTGAATTTTTCTTTCTTGCACTTCTTTTGAGTGTCACGGAGAGTTCTTCCATAAAATAGGCTAAAATAATCATATTTTATTGAATATGTTTGCTTTGTTACTTTTACTTTTGTTTTTGATACAACTTCTGATTCATTGAAAGCCAAAATAATTCTGAGAAAAAAAATATTGAGATGGGTAAAGTGAAGTCTTGCTTGTGCTTCTCATGCAATTTTGATGGGTTAAAAATATATATACATATATATTTGAATTTAATTTCTAATTTTTTTTTATTAACAGTGATTGATTTCTATTTTAAATTTTTATTAAAAAACATTTTATAATCAAAAGTAACATGTTCTAAAAGTGGAAGTGCTTCTACTCTTTTTTTTTTTCAGCCATAAGTGATTCTACCATCCACATGGTGCGACTAGTTTCTCGTTGGAAAACCAAAAGTCCACGTTAGCAGATAACCATGATCATGCGCTATTATCTTCTCGTGTGTAATGCAAAGTACCTGTCAACTATAAAAAGACATTAAAAGTTTGCTCATGTAACAGTAACTTGCACAAGATAAAATTCAGGACCTGTTTAATCTGATAAATGGGAATAAATACAGTAACCAGCTCAATAACACCTAGGTTCAGACAACAATTCATGAAAAAGCTTGCCTCGATAGTTTAATACTCTACAAAAAAACAATCATTTGTATTCAAACCCACAACCAAACGCAGCCTAAAAATATGGGATTTCATCAAAACCTGGGTTTTCAGACCAAATATAAAATGCTGGTCAAAAACACAGATCACTTTGCAGTCTTTGAGTGCTTGATGAGCCAGTCTATGACCACGTCTATGTTTATGGAATCCTTGCATGAAATCATATAGCAGCATACTTCTCTGTCTTTTATTGATTCAAGCCCCCTGCAAATCAGCCAAAGGAAATTCTGGGTTAAATGAGACATCGAGAAAGAGCGAGAAAATTCGATGAACAATTGAATCATGGGAATAATTTCTTAAGTTGTCTGAACTAACAGTTGATCCACCAATGCTTGCTTGGATAGAGCTTCAGACTTGTCGATTTTGTTGCCAAGAACAAGCAAAGGAATTCCGCTCAAGGAAGGCTTTTTCAAGAGCTCGTGTAACTCACTTTGAGATATTGGAACACTGTCTCTATCAGCAGCATCTACAACGTAGCTGTCTCCGAATCCATCAATGGAAAACAACAATGTCATGTCAACACACAGAAAAAAGGAGACAATATAGACAATGAACATCACAACAAAGAGCGCTCGCACTGTTGCGATGTTCATATGTCAGCAGAAACATTAGATATCCAACGACTTCAACCATTTATGTTCATGTTTGGTATTTTAACAAGAAAATGGACAGCAAAATGCAAAATGCTACCTGAGGTTTGCGTTCTGTTATAAATGATCATAATCATATAGTTACATGCCTCCTTAAAATTCATTTTGCTTTTGTACCAAAATAGGGAAAGGACAAGGACATCATTTGCACCATTAATTCTGGGGAGATTTGAGCTCTTAAAAGGCACAGATTCATCTCAAACGTTGAACACAGTATATGTGAGCAACTATGTATGAGTGCAAAGAGAGAACACTAAGAGCAAGGACATACACAATTGCAGAGACACCACGACAGTAACGTTCCCACATGGTTCGGAATCTTCGCTGTCCTCCAAGGTCCCACAGCTTTATTGTGACATTTCCCTTTGTTACTTTTCGCATGTTGAATCCAACCTGGGATTCATCATTCAGAGGGAAATAGGATTACATGACCTGTCTTTACAATCTTCTCATACATAATTTGAAATTCATTCCAACAAAAGATACCTACAGTAGGAATCATGTCCTCACTGTATCCTCCTGTCTGGAAAACATCCAAGGATTAGTCAAAAGACAGCAATTCATGATCTATTATCAGAATGAAGTGTCTCGGTTTGTATTAACTCACAGCAATTGAATTGACAAGAGATGTCTTCCCTGCGTTCTGAAGGCCCACAAGGGAAAGCTCCATCTCCTGTTTAAAAAATAAGCTGACATGCAGAAATCCAGTAAGAAGCAGAAAAGGTATCAATTATACTACTCAACCAAATAGTAACAGTTCATTGTTTTTTGTCCCTGCAATCTCATAGTTATAGATGAGAAGACTTTATCCAAACGACCATATTTAGGGAACTTCATTGAATCTCAAAAATGCAGAAGTTATGACTCAGAGAAATCAATAACTCCATGTGATTGAACTTAAGTTACATTCAATTAACTTCAGCTTGGGAAAAAGGTTTAACACAAATTTACTGAAGAAAAGGAATAGAGCTTCTCCTAAAAGGTCATATACTACTCATATATATATATATATATATCTATATCTTCCAAAGCCTGGAAAGAGACATGAATAGAGTTCCCAGAAAAGCATCTAGTAAATATCTCAAATACCTTACCAGCATAAAATTTACCTTTTACCCAGAAGGGACATGAGGAGAGTTCACACAAAACGATATAAACAGACTTTTATTTGCAATTTAAACGTATAAATTCAGTTCTGCTCCTAAAAAAAGAAATAAGTACTTTCTATTTAAAATACAATTGAAGATGGTTCCAATTTCTGCATATATAATATATGTTACTTCAGAGAGGCAATCAGTAACAAACAACAGCAATAAGGTCGAAGCTTCCCTTCAATAGTTAAAATTTCCAGTAATTCTAATCTCACTTTCCAGAGTTCACTTCAAT
The DNA here is from genome assembly GCA_022379115.2 of Bauhinia variegata. Lineage (NCBI taxonomy): Eukaryota > Viridiplantae > Streptophyta > Magnoliopsida > Fabales > Fabaceae > Bauhinia > Bauhinia variegata. Next base: position 6,888,017 of record CM039438.1, on the reverse strand, counting down.
CAACAAGGAGAGCAAGGGCGCATTTGAGAAGAAAAGCTTACCTGCGGAGCCAATTTAGAAGAGAATCCCAGAGACCCATTTGAGAGAGAAAGAAAAAAAATCTGACTTTTAGTTATGGATTCTGAATCTAGCAGATAGAGCACCCGATTAGGGCGCAGAAAGATGAAAATGGAGAGAAAGCAAGAAACTTCGCCGACTAGAAGGAATGAAGGTGGAATCTATGTGGACAAAACAAATAGTGTGTACGTTTTCTGGCAAGTGGTGATACCTAGTGATAGCCGCTGCTCAAAGCGATGTCTTTGTTATTAACCTAAGCAACTTAATAGGATATACTTTACTTCACCGGGCAGAGTAGATACTACTTGGTCCTCCTCCACAGCCTACGGCATTTTTTTCATCTAGAAAAAGGAAACAGAGTAGAGTCCTGGCCATTTTAGAAACTGCAACCATGAATTTATCACTATTATTTTTTTTTTTTGGCAAAAAAAGTATTTTTTTCAACAACTCACTCTTTAAGATCAAGTCGGGTGACATGCACAGCACTGAATAGCTGGAGCCTTTTTTTTTTTAAAAAAAAAAAATTCTTTCCTTTAAATTTCTAATATATGTTTTATTAATTTATTTGCACACAATTTAATAACTTTCTTTTTTTGTTTTACAAGAAAATGTTAATTAGAATAATACTTATGATTTTATGATAAAAAAAATAATATACTTATGATTGGTGTCCCATCATTGAGATCAAAAGCCCTCCTACTTTTCAAGGAAGATCTATAATTTGTCACTTGATTCTACTTAAAGGTAATTTCTTTGTTCAATAAAAAAATAAGGGGATAGTTTCTTTTACACCCCTTTTTGTTCTTCACACCCCTTATCACTTTGCTTTCACACTACCTTCAGGATGGGGGTGTGAAAAGAAGGTTAAAAGAAATCACCCCATTAAAAAAATAACTGTGACTTGAAGAATGTACTGAAATGGGCTAACAAAACCTGGAGGGGCTATTTCTTTTCACCCCTCTTTTTTATTTTACACCCCATCCAAGAAAACGTGAAAAGAAATTTGAGGGGATGTGAATAGAAGTGGCCAACCTGGACTCCTTAATGGGCCTATACACATTTTTCTTTCTCCATGTGTTTGAATGTTTCACATTATGTGCTTATAGGGTTTATTTTTTATAACTTTTTCCTTGGCTTCACTATGCCACTTCGTTTCTCTTTAATTTATGCAATGCAAACAAGTTTACACTCTAGCAATACAACTTAAAATGGTCATATAATCAACTATTGCCGATCATAGCTGGTTTTAAAGTGACAAGTTTTTAGGACTAATATATCTTATTATGTAACATTTATCTCAACTTCGGATAGAGGAAAATGGAGATAAGGGCTTTTTTTTTTTTCTTAAAGAGGAAATACTATTTTGACCACTAAGCAGTGGATAAATTAATTATTATAGATTATTTTAGCTTAATTCAATATTTTAAGTTTAAATTTTAAAAATATAACTATGTTAAAATTTAATAAATTTTTTTTTTTTACTTTTATAATCTCATAATTAATAAATATCTAATATAATATCAAATACCAACGATTCATACAAAAATGAAATACAACAAGAGAATGAAGACATCAAGAAAATGAAACAGTAACCATAACTAAACTTATTGTCAAGAACTGAATTTATTTATGTTTAACTCTATCATATTTTGTTATGTTTGCATTTAAATTATTCATCGATCTAAATTATAACAAGAGTAATACATATATAATAAATAGTAGATAACTCAAATTTAAATACGATAATATTAATAGTGAGAATATGAGCAATCCCTTTCATCAAACACTTTCTATTTTGTTAAAACTCATTAGGCCCGACTCGGATGTAATTTATTTCAATACATTTTAGGACGAAGTAAAAATATCAATGTGACTCTATGGACAAGTCACAATATCTGACCATCTTTCTTTTCTTTTGCCCGTTATTTCTGATTTGGTTCTGAACATGACAGCAGTGCCTGCAAAACAAAGCATGAATAAGTTTGCAACAACCATGTATGCTTTTTTTATTCAACTAGTTGTTGACCATCTTTATTTCTCTCGGCAGAGGTAGGCGTTATCCCAGGCGGAGGTAGAATGGTAGATGCAACATTCGAAGTCAATGAAGCCGTGTACAATTTTATTTTTGGTAATAGAAGCCGTGTACTACAATTTATCTAAATTATATTTCTTCTCAAAGTTTGGTTAAAATATATAAATAAAGGTTGACGCTTGACAAATAAAATGCAATAGACAGCCCTAACAAGTATCCATTTTGTCCTTTTTTTTTTAGTTTTCTAATAATATTATAATTATAATATTGTTCGAATTAGATATATTTAGCGCATAAATTAACTGACACAAATTTATTTTAGTTTAATTAAAAGTCTTGCGTTTAAATTATAAAAATGTAATTGCTTTAAGTATCACCCGTGTGATCTTATTCAACTCAAATTAGCTTAATTAGTACTCAATGTAAAAGTAGAAAGAGCTTTTCCACCTGTTATACTATCTAATTCAAACCAAATTAGTCGATATCTAATATTGTGTCAAATATCGGTGATTTGCACTAAAGAAATACTCAAAAGTACTAAAAAAATCATTTTGTATCAAATTATGAAAAGAATTTAGATGTGTGTTTGATGCACAATACTGGACAACACAAGTAAAATAGTATAACAAGGAGTTGAAGTATAATACAAAAAATATACTATTCATTATTAGTTGCTTAGCACACCAGACAACAAATTTTATACTATTTATATTAAATTTACAGTAATACTTTATATTATATTATTTTCTAAAAAAACATATAATAAGATTTTGATATTTTATAATAATTAAATAATTTATAAAAATATAAAATTTAAAAATAGTCACCGATCATTGATTGTTGTTGGTATTTTATTGGTCATTGGTCATTGCCGGTATTTTGCTAGTCAATGGTCGTGGTTGAGATTTGTTGTCATTGATTTAATAAGTTAAGGTACAGAGAATTGTAAGGTAGTTTGAAAGATAACAATATTAAAATTTTTGTCCAATACTCTAAATAAATGTTTGTCCCATAATTTAATAAATAACAAAATTTTAAAAATTTATTTAATATTATAGATAAATTTTTGTCTAATATTTAAATTATTTTTAAAATTTTTAAAAAATAAAACTTTTATCTATATCACCTCTTATTTTTTAATAAATCAAGGTGTCCTAAGCAACAAAAGAACTGATGCATTGAAGATTTGGAGAACAAAAATAATGGACATAATCAATTGCTGCACATGTTCGACATGTGTTAGCATTAATTTCTCAGAATTTCTTATAAGATTCTCTTCCCTCGCTCCGTTCGTTCTCCCCTGCCCTCCCCCAAAAAGCCGCCTTGTTTGGCTCTTTCATTTTGCTACTTACAAGTAAGCTCAGTTCCAGTAGCTATATAAATCAGTTTTATGCATTTCGTTACCCATGTTTCAACCCATTATTCTGGGCTTCTGACGAGCTTGTTCTTTTGCCAATTTTTGCTTATTGGTTTCAGATTTGTTGGGGGAACAAGTAAGATCGCACCATTTTGAAAGAAAATCGCACCTGAGGTATAACAATGTGCTCTTTTTTTTTTTTTTTTACTCCCATTTTCTGGGTAATGTGTATGTTAGTAGAACATGTTAACATGCAATTCGAGTTCATGATATTTTGTTGGGTACTCCAAGTATTTGTTAAAATGCATGCGAAGCCCAAGATATATAGAATTGGAGAGACGTCCGCACTTCATCATGAACGTTGGCCTATTCACATGTGTCGCCATTGTGACACATACTCCTTTGATTCAGGAAGGGCCAGTTAGCTGTAGTAGCTCTGAGGCTTACAAGAGCAAAAAGCCTAAAATTTTGGTTTTATTTTATATATATTGAGGGCAGTTATTATCGGCTTTTACCTTTTAGTTCGATGTGTAATCATTCTTTTGGTTGATAACTGCAGGCTTGAAGCAGAAGAAACAGAAGCTCCATCATCATGAAACAAGAAGATAACCCTAGCTCTCATCCAAAGAAATCAATCCCACCATACATGAAAGCAATCTCTGGCTCCTTTGGAGGGATTTTGGAGGCTTGTTGCCTACAACCCATTGATGTTATTAAGACCAGATTGCAGCTTGATAGGTCAGGGAACTACAAGGGAATAATTAATTGTGGAAGCACAGTTGCTCGTACAGAAGGAGTGAGGGCTTTATGGAAAGGATTGACGCCTTTTGCTACACATTTGACTTTGAAATATGCACTTTGAATGGGTTCAAATGCAGTGCTTCAGTCAGCGTTTAAGGACCCTGAGAGTGGAAAACTGAGCAGCCAAGGGCGGCTTCTTTCTGGTTTTGGTGCTGGGGTCCTTGAGGCTCTTGTTATTGTTACACCATTTGAGGTTTGTGCATTCTTTGTTTTGATATGCTTGTTTTCATTAATTAATCACATATTGCACTATCATTAAGTTGCATATGAACTGAATTTTGAAACTAAGGCAAGATATCCATTGAGTGGTACCATTCTCTGCATTTTCTTGTTCTGGGTCTAGTACGTTTCTGGAGTTAATTTGTGCGTGAACAAATTACTGGCTTTTGTTTCAATTTGTGAATGTTCAAGGGATCAAAGATTAGATAGTCTATGGTGGCATGTATTCTTTATGTTATCCTAGACACTTTGCTTTTTTGTTCTCTCCATAATTTAAATAGAAATTTCATGAGATGGGCTTCCTGATCCTGGTCATCGCCCTTCCTACCTAAGTGGATTTTTTTGATTAAGATGGATATGAGCATTCTTCTTCTTGGCTTCTGGTAATCCTACTTGTTTAATATACCATCCTTACAGAAAATTTCAACTCCCAGATTTCTAATGCCATAGTCATGTTTAACTAGGTTTCTAGTTTGGAAAAGTCTCAGTAGTCATTGTATTGAATTGGTTAACAAGTCTAAGTCATAATGAGCTTAGTACATAGTCTTTTTTGGCTATGCAATCAACGCGTAGTTGGGATAACTTTCTTTCTTATGAGTTTATTAGATTATATAACATTAGGATGAGGGTTATAGATTTTAAATGAGTAAATGATAGAACCTCAATTAGCATGTTGTTTTTATAACAACCATAGTTTTCCCTTGAAGGCTGGTGCTCGATGGATGAGATTTCACCCTAGGTTAAAATTTTTCTTGTAAATGATTAATCATGTTAATTATATCTATAGTGATGTTTTGTAATATACAATGTGAGGCATGGAATGAAAAATGAGAAGAAGACCTTTATTTAGGAATGCTCACCTTTGCTTGTTGGGGTGACCTTAAACAATTTGGTTGTTGAAACAAACAAGTCAGCCATTTGTGTGGATGTAGCATTTAGGATATGCAGAACCCTGCCCCAACTATGGGAACTACCTGATATTTTTGGATTCAACATTTAAATTACTAACATTTCTTCAACAGTTTTTTTTGAAAAATGATGTGAGGTTCAAGTTAGTAATATATCTCGTTGCAGGTGGTGAAGATCAGATTGCAGCAACAGAAAGGTCTAAGTCCCGAGCTTTTGAAGTACAAGGGTCCTGTACACTGTGCTCAAATGATAATAAAGGAAGAAGGTCTTCGCGGGCTTTGGGCAGGGGCTGCTCCAACAGTAATGCGTAATGGGACTAATCAAGCTGCCATGTTTACTGCCAAGAATGCATTTGATGTGCTCTTATGGAAGAAACATGAAGGAGATGGGAAAGTCCTCCAGCCATGGCAGTCTATGATCTCTGGTTTTCTTGCTGGTACAGCAGGTCCCATCTGTACTGGTCCATATGATGTTGTGAAAACAAGGCTGATGGCTCATAACCGAATCTGGGGCGAACTGAAGTACAAGGGTATGGTCCATGCAATCAGAACAATATATTCTGAGGAAGGACTCCGAGCATTGCGGAAAGGCCTGTTGCCAAGGCTCATGAGGATACCCCCTAGTCAAGCCATTATGTGGGTTGTGGCTAATCAAATAACTGGTTTTTATGAGAGGAGATATCTTCAAGTTCAAGCTGCTGTATTCTAGGTATTCTTTACATTTTTTGCTCGGGGTTACCAAACCCCAATTGCAGGCATAGTCAATAATCATTGGGCCCTCTTATCTGAGATTCGTACTGATACCACCATTTTACCTTGGAAATAACATCTCTCCAGGAAAAGCATTTTTTACCCCCTTCTAGTTAGCATGCTTCTTTCACCTGCTGGTTTCTGATTTCTGATTTTGTGTTCGAGTCATTGTAATGTGAACTTAGTTAGATTCTATATTCTTTGTACCAGTATTTCTCTTACTATGCGGGAGCCAAATGTTTTGTTGTATAATAGTAGTTACTGGAATGAGGATTTAGAGACAGGTTCTTTAAGGTCCAAAGAGAGAATGTTTCTTGATGCTTTGTTTATTCCTCAGAGGATTTTGATTCTTGAATTGCCCTTTTACTTGGTGTCTCAATTGTTTGTAAATTCTTCTTTGGTTACAAAATTTACTGTTATTAGTCATTACAAATCATCAGGATAGAAATTAGAGTGTGTAAAATTGTCTATTGAATAATTTCTTCTGGCACACCCCTTTTTTCTCGGCACACATCTGGACACATGGGGTGTGTTTAAAAATATGAGGTGTGCCATAAAACATGACCCAGTAATTTTTACACATGTTTAGAGGCCCATTAGGTAAATGATTGTGAATCAAACTGAAAAGTCCAGAAACAACATTTTGGGCCTCAAGCCCAATAAATGGTTTACCGAAGCAAAAAGACCCCATTGTTATCCGAGAATAAGTATAACGCTTCCTAAAACTGGGGTTTTCTCTCTCTACCTTTTTGGTGCTGACATAGTAAACCTTGGATGCTAATTTATTAAAATTATTTTTGATTCTTGATTCTGTCAGATAAATTTTATTTTGTTGCGACCAAAAAAAGAAAAAAAGGCTTAAGACATCCAGAAATTGGGATAATTAACCTTGAATTTTCTTTTAAAACTTTCATGAAAGATGAAACTGCTTCACCTATTTTGATGTATTCGTTTTATTAATAGTATATTATTCTCTTTTTTTTTTTAATTTTATCCTTTTGTTTATGCTCATGTATCCTTATACTCTTTGAATATAAGATTATTGACTTTTTGGTATACAAAATAATGATTCCATTACATTCTAATGTTTGGTAGTAAGAAAAAATATAAGATTAATTTCATATAAATAGGAATCAACATCTTTACTTTGAGAGGTGAATTGCTTATTTCATGGAATTATCATTTTTAATCTACTCCCTTTATTATTCCTATTCCCTTCTTGATCAGTGGGTTTGTTCCATTTTGGGACTTGTCAAACCACGTTTGCTTTAGGATGGAAAATATGCTTGACATAAGATTTTCCCACTTCTTTGGTAGTTTCAATGTTATGGTTAACAAAGAAAGAATTTTCTACCAAATTTATTCCATCTAAAATGACATGCTGGATCTGTGGATACAATGTTTTTGACAAATCCAAGGGATGGAAATTTGGGAGTTGGTACATATGATTGGGAAATCCATTATACTTTTAACCACAAACCAAGAAAAAAAGAAAGAAGATTAACCAAGAAATCTATGATTGGCTTTCACCCTTCAATTTTCATTCCTCATTTAAAACTTGTGAATAGAGAGACTCAACATTTTGGATTTTGTGGTATATGCAATGTTTTATTTTGACAAATCCAAGGAATGGATTTGATAAGTTAGGATACACGATTGAAAATCCATTTAGTTAACCAATCAAGAAAGAAGAAAGAAAATTAATCAAGAATCCCATCACTTGCTATTTTTTCCCCTTCAAAATTTCATCTCTCTTCTCTTTTTCCTCACTTGAAGTTTGTGGAATTGAGAGATTCACTTGTTGGCATCAATTGACTGACCAAGAGTCAACTTAACGAGGTAGAAATAATGATGCAAGGATGAAGAAAAAAAAAAAAGTGAATTATTTCACCAAATGATATAAGAATGACATATGCTGCAATAATCAAAGGAAGCTATTTAACAAAGGCAACTATAATTATATATTGAAATATTATACATGTCATTTTCTTAGTTAAATGTGTCTTGCAGCCATGATAATTCAGTTCTAGTGAATATATAAGGTCAAGAAAAATAGCTTTTAGTAAGAAAAATGAGATACAATGACTGAACAGAGCTGACACCCTTTTTCATAAATCATTTACTATTTATAATGAAAATAATTATAATATTATTTAAAAATTAATTATAGGTTCATAAAAATTCAAAAATTAAATTTCAGATAAACTTAATTAGCAGTTTTTTTTTTTTAAAAAAAAAAGCTATTTTAGGGTTAACATGACCCTAAAATCAAGTTAAAAGAATTAGCTCATGAGACCAAGTCTAAATTGACACTTCTAGTCCCTAACTTTATAAAGTAACTCGTATAAGAGTGCTTAGCTTATGTACCATTAAACATCTGATAACTTGAATTAAAATAATGTTAGATCATTATTGTATTGGGATATAAATTATAAATTAGTCATGTTCTATAGTTTATGTTTTAAAAATCTAAAGCTGATTTGGATCATAGTAAAATAATCCCAACCACCATATTAATTACATGATCTCTTATCTTCTTCGGTGTTTTGAATGGATCACTTTCTTAGGTTAAAAAAATAACAAATTAATTTAATTATAGCATCATTGCTCACACAAGAAGTGTGTAAGACGTATTCTCTCATAAAAAAGAACCAACACCCAAAGCACAAAGGGCCTCTCTTGACGTGATAAAGATTTACTGTATTATTGTAAAAATTTATTATCAATTCTTTTAATTTATGATTAATTTGACTTAAATTAATTGAAGGACTTAAACAAGAATAAAATTATTTTAAAGCATTTATATATATATATATAAATTCAAATATGAGTCTAACATAACCTAACTTCTTCTGACTACTATGATTAACACATGTTGGTTTAATCCATTTGATTAGTCAATTGCACAATTAGTTAGATTATTTTATAATTTTTTGATTAATTAAAACTCAATGAGGTAGATTAATAGTGTAGTCCTAATAGTAAAAAATGAGGCATATTAACTTGATTCAAATCCATATATAGTTAAAAAAAAATTGGAATAGTTTTGTTTCAATTTAAATTTTTAGTTAATTTAAACAGAATTAATTATAAATTAAAATTTTAATAATAAATTTACTGACAAAAATTCAATGAAACATAGAATAATACAATGATTGATACCACAAATTTCTTCTCACTCTTAAATAGTTGTTGCACACAACATTCATACGTTAGCATGACATCAACATTTGAATAAATAAAATAAAAGAAAGAACATAACTAAAAAGAAGAAATAGGGAAAGAATCTAAATTTATAGGTGAGAGTCAAATCGTGGGTGAGTGAGTGGTTAGATGAGATTGGTACTTTTGCTGTGTTTGGAACATAGAGTGCTGTGTAGGAGTTAGTGGCAGTAGTCTTCTGGGGACATATCCAAATCCAGCAGTTCAACACTTTGAACGTCCAAGGTTTGCATAAATGAAGAAAAGATGTTATATTCTTTTCATTGGACTTTGTTTTTCCCAAAATAAAATCACAACGACAAACACACAAGAAACAAACCTTTCAGGTCCACACGCAAAATCTTGCCGTGAAGACTCAATTTTAGACAAGATTTTATAATTTTATAATTTAAATAATATTTTTTTGCCTTTTTTCTTGTTATATTTATTTTTAAATAGTTAAAAAATTTATTTTCACTTATGCAATATCTGATTAGATTCTTTTCATATGTGATTTTTGAAAAAAAAAATTGTTTATATTTATTTGTCTTTTACAATTTCAAAATAGCATTACTTATCATTTTTCATTGTATTCTTATCTTAATTTGTGTGCAAAACATAATGATGAAGAGAATGAGTAAAATAGATAAGGGCATATTAGGTAATTTATATAAAATTCTATTATATTATTTGCATTTTTTTTTTAATTTGTAAGCAATAACATTAAGTAGAAACAATCTTGCGGTGAAAACTCAATTTTAGAGAAAATATTAAAATTGGGACAACATTCTGTTCACACTTCTTTTTTTTTTTTTTTTATCTCTTTTTTTTTTATTAATTAGAAAATTTATTTTCAATCAGATAAAGTAAACATAAATAGTGCCCCTTTCCAAATCCTATCAACAACCTAACTAGGCTACGAGTGGAAATATTTGATTTTCTTACAGCTTAGTCCAGTTAAAATGAATATATATTTTTTTTCAAACTATTAATATTTAATATTATATTAAATATTAACTAATTTTAATTTGAATTAAATATTATTATTAAAATAATAAATTTTTATTAAATTTTATTATAATTTCGTTCTCATAGATAAAATTAAAAATTTTTAATCAAATTAAAATAATCTCTATCATCTTATGAATACATGCCTAACTACCTTGACTCCTGTGCAATCTAAATATCTGTAGAATTTGAGAAAAGGAACTTAAATTACTACATTCTGTACCATATAATTGTATCATAGGTCCCACAAATCGTTATCAGGATAGGAAAATAATTCTTTCTATCTCATACTGCCTGTCTCCCAAAGTCAATGGACATAAATATTAACTTAAGATTCTTAATTAGTTTTGAAAAAAATAATATTGAATTACTTAGAGAGTGTTTAAGAAAAGGAGCCCACTTTATAGTGAATTATTATTTGTTACTTTTTCCACACCTAATTTCATACACATAATATACATATTAGTTTAGTTAAAAAGGCTCTGATACTCAGTTAATAATTGAAAATATAATATATAACAATAACAACAATGAATTTTATATCATTAATTGAGGTCAATTATATGAGTTACAAAATATCTTTAAGTTTTATAAAAAATTAAATATTCAAAAATGTTATTTAGCATAAGATTTATTTTTATAAATTTTCTATGTTAGAAACAGCCCATGAATTTATAAGTTTCTTCTTGCACCGTATCATAGTACAAGTAACATATTGATCTTTTAAGCTATGTTTGTGAGTTTAAAGGAAAAGAAATAGAAGAGAATTAAAGAGAAGAAAAAAAAGAAAGTGATTAAAGGATAATGAGAGGTTCATTCCCTCTTGTTTAAGAAGATAAAATTTTCTTATTTTAAAAATTATAAAATTAACTTTTAAATTTTTTTGGAGAAATTTTAAAAAAATTACAAAGTCCTTACCCTCTTTGATTAAAACTCATGGACAAAGAATATTTAAAAATACCTTCCATTTCTCTTCTTTTAACTCCTAGAACTAACTCATGACCACACAATTTAATATTCTTGTGTGAACTAAGAGAAAAACTAAACAACTAGGGCAAGGAGCTAGTAAGACTAATTTCTCAAAACACAATTTCCTTATGAATTTTCTATTCTCAGCTGGACAACTTATCTTTCACTGCAATATACCAGAGACTGAATTAGCCCACTTGCAATCAAACCATTGACTGAGTTTTCTATTTTCTTATTAAAAAAAAAAAGAATTTAAACACTTTCTTCCTCTATTTTTTCTTTCTTTCTTTCTTTATTTCATTTTCTCAATATATATCCACACCCAGAATTGGGGAGGAGACCTGGAATTAATTGAAGCAAAGTCTAGAATTGTAGAATGCCGTATTTATTACATTTGAAAAGATCTTCCTGAGGCAAATCATGAAAAATTGGGAGTAGAGAACGTAACCAAGTGATTTAATTAAATTTTGTTTTCCTTTTTTCAATTTCCATAAATATCTTATTATTATCATCAAACATTAAATGTAAGCACATTTTTTAATAAAAATTTAAATTTAAGTTTATCATATTATAAAAATTACCCCTTTCGATTATTATTTTTTATTAACAACAAAAAGAGAATTTGTTCAAAATGTAATTGGGTCTCCAAAATTTTCTAAATAAAATAATTTGATTTTCACTAGCTAAATTAATTTCTATTAGTAAATTTATAATGTTTTTAAGGATATGAACAATGCATTGCACTCATGGCCCATGTCATGTGTACTTGCCTACCAACATTAATTTATAACATGGGAACATTCTTTAAAGATTTCATTAACATACAAATTAAAACATGCGTAATTAATTGTATTTACAAACATTCTTTGTCTTCTCACTTCTCAATATACAAAATCCATTATTCTTCATTTTGTTACCAACTAATTAATCTATAGAATAGGAAAGGAAAGTTGGGCATTTAGCTATACTAAATACTCCAACATGGAGTAGTTAACAAAAATGAGAAAAAATCTTCTCTCTTACTCATTGTTCTTGCCTAATGACATTGAAATTAATCAAAATATAATAAAATAATATTATATGTTAGATTAATTAGCAATGTCATAATATGACACTTATAAAAATAAATATGCATAAGTATATATTATGTTGTAGCTTGAGTTTAAATTGAACTAACAACTTGTAAAAAGAATTTTATATTTTTTTTGTTATAAATAAGATAGAGATGAAAAAATTTTAATATTAACTCAAATGTTCTGAAAAAAGTCAAATTTGATCTCAAAATTTAAAAGCTAGTACAAGTGTTGAGAGTAATATTACCATTAAACTAAATCTCACTTCACAAAAAGAGAATTTTATACTTGTAGTGAAGAAATTTATGTATTTCAATGTAGTAAGTAAATTAGATATTAACAATATATAAGTAAAGAAGGTATTTACACTACTATCTTGATAAATTTATGGAATGTGCTTCTACTTGGTTTAATAACCAATGCTAAATAAATATAGATTCGTGCTTATAAATATTAATAATTAAAATAAAAAAAATTAACCGATGGTAAATGGTAGAAATTGGGTTTATTTCTTTAACCGGTAGTTAAAATTTTCACACTTTTGCATATAAGTTAAAGCAAGAAAGAATGGGACCATATGATACATTTTTCTACATACCTTTTTTTTATGTCTGCATTTTCCTATATAATTGTTTCTACGCGAATGCAAGCTACTCAATTACAGCTGCTATGATCATTAATAATTATTATTAATAATAAATACAAGTATGGTATAAATTTGTTATATATTTTTCTCTATTTTCTTCTTTTATATTAAATCCAATTATATCAATTGATTTCACATTTTTCTTTTCCCTTGTCATTGGGTCTATGCAACTTGATTCGAGCTGTATATAAAGTCACATAATTTTCCTTTTCAAATAATGACTTAAATTATTTTATATAATATAATTATGGAAATCAGTTGGCCAAAGCACACAGGTTTAATTTATTTTTAAAATAAAACATTTTAAAAACCAATAAAACTGTGCAAAATAAAAAAAAAATAATCAAATGGGGTGAGAAGGATATTGGATATACATACATGGTGACCCTATGAATAGATTTATCCAAACTTTAAGTATTTATCCGTAACCATTTTTTTAAATATTATTAACATTTTTGAAATTGATATTATCAATGGCATAAATCATACCTTTATTCCATCTATGAATCTTATATTGATGGGAGGGAATTTCTTTTTCTTTTTTTTTTTATTTCAATAGAAACAAATTTTTTTTTTTTGCCACATATGAAGAGGAATGTAATTTAAAGTTCATTCAAATTATAAGGACCTACTTAAAAATTTATCCAAACTATAAAAAATTGAAAAATCCATTTTGACATCACATAAACTTTATTCATTTCACATATACATGTTATTTGTCACATCATTACTTAATTCATAAAGTTAAAATAAGATTTGGCCGTAAATACCGAGTTAAAATATTTTCAGAGTATAACAATTCCAATAAAAAATTATAGACACCAAAAAATGACTTAAAGTTATAAAATCACAAATACTTACAGTTTATTTTTCCTCAAGTATTTGTGATATTATTATTTTATTTTACTTTTGCACAAAAATTTTTTTTTCACAAATTTATTCAGCGGCACAAGTGAATGCAAATATGCAAAAAAAAAAAAAAAAAAAAAAATTAATTTTTTAGTATAAAAAAAGTTAATGTGTGTGTGTGTGTCTATATATATATATATACATATATATATTCAATCAATGTTCAAATGATCAGTCTTGAGACATGAGTTGGTGGAGTATCTGACGCTTCAAACTCAAGCAAAGCAGGTTAATGAGGTGGCGCTTTAGGATATGGCACGTGTGCCCCGTGCCACCTGTCTACAGTAATTCTGAGTTCAATAAACATAATCACACTCATCAAACAAAATTAAAGAAACTATATTATAATAATAAAAAAAATAAAAAAGACAAAATGTTGATAGTGCCCTTTGTTGAACTTTGAGTTTATATAAATGGGATGGCGTTGCTGCTCTGTTTACTTTGTTATCCGCATATCTCAAAATCAATTACCTCTCTTGTTCCTTGAAGCTCTCTCTTGTTGCCTCAAGCTGCTGTGTTGGAACATTAGATTGAATTTTGAGGTTACGAGGTTCTTGATCAGAAAATGGGAAGACAACCTTGTTGTGACAAAGTGGGTTTAAAGAAGGGGCCATGGACAGCAGAAGAGGATAAGAAACTGATCAACTTCATACTCATCAATGGCCAATGTTGCTGGAGAGCTGTGCCTAAGCTTGCAGGTGCAGACCCTTTTTCCATTTCCTCTTCCCTTTCACAACATTTCCCAAAACCAGAGATGGGTTATGATTTTTTTCCTATAAACAACCTTTGATCCTCTAAAAGATTGCATTTTTGCATTTGGGTTTTGTTCAACCTTCCAAACTCTCCCCAGTTTCTCTGAATTTTCATTAAAAATTGCATTTTTTGAATCTGGGTTTTGTAATTTTCCTAAAATTTCTTTAATTTGTCATGATAGAGAGAGTTTTCAAGGAAATTTTTTTCTATCAAATTGAAATTTAGAGGCAAAGAAGAAATAATCATTTGAGTGTTTGAATACAGGGCTCTTGAGGTGTGGGAAAAGTTGCAGACTTAGATGGACAAATTACCTAAGACCAGATTTAAAGAGAGGTCTTTTATCAGAATATGAGGAGAAAATGGTCATTGATCTTCATGCCAAACTTGGCAACAGGTTACTTCTTAATCCAAGTTCTGGTTTTTTGCTCTGTTTCTTTGTTCTGCATGCTGGCCTTTAGTGCTCTGCTGCATTGTTAATCATGTGAAATGCTTTGAACCAAAGTGGGATTTCCCTTGATGACACCACAAACCACTATCAAAACTTGGTTTTGATTTCTATAACACTTGCCCATCAAGTTGAGTTTTGTTTATTCATTATAAAGAGAAAAGAAATGGTCCCCATTGATAGCACAATAGCTTCAAGAGACGTAAATTATTTGTAGACAAAGTCTTTTTTTTTTTAAAAAAAAAAAAAAAACTTTTCTTTCTGTATTTAAAATAGAGAAAAAGGAACTGTTCTTGATTGCAGTTCTTTGAAGCTTTAGTTGACTGCAAAGAGGAATCATTAATATATATCATGGAAAGTGAATAGAGGCTAATTTTGTCTTGCGGGCATTTTTCAATTTCTTGTTTGGTTTCTTAACTTCAATGACATTGTAAAATGGACCTTTCTAGTGGTTATAAAGTCATTTTCTCTATCAAGTAATTCAAGTAAAACCAAATCATAATGTAACTGGATAAGAAATGAGCCAAATAATGAAACAATAGATATTATTTATCCGTCATAATTTTCTTAATTTTTAATTTTTAATTTTTTATTTTGCAGATGGTCCAAGATTGCTTCTCATCTCCCTGGAAGAACTGATAATGAGATCAAGAACCATTGGAACACCCACATCAAAAAGAAACTCAAGAAAATGGGCATTGATCCTGTCACCCACAAGCCACTCCCTCCTAGTCCAACAGAACAACCTCAAACCCCACAAAAACAACAACAACAACAACATCATCAAAACCAAGTACAAGAAGAACAACCTTTGGCAGTTAACCCCAACTTTGAAACTGAAAATAACCAAAACAAAGAGGCAGCAGCAGAGAAGTCAGAGAGCTCATATGATCAATCATCAACCATAACTGAATCCAAAGAGGAAGACATAATCATGACACCCCCATTTGACACAATGGAGGTCATAAATAATGGCTTCTGCACTGATGAGGTTCCAATAATTGAACCCCATGAGATTCTAATGCCATGTGCTTCTGCTTATTCATCAGCCTCTTCATCTTCATCTTCATCTCCTTCCTCTTCCAACTTCCTTCAAGACCTGCAACTTCCAGATTTTGTATGGTCATGTGATTACAGTGACAGTAATATAATTGAGAGTAACATGAACAATGGCAGTGTGGGCCTGTGGGATGATGACTTTCTGAGCAGTTTGGATTTACTGCTTAATGAAGATGTTGGTGATGGTGACAGAAAGCAAGTGCTTGATGCTCAACTCAATCATTGCCCAAGAATGGTTATGGATCAAACATCTTGGGCATATGGTTTATTTTGATTCCATTTTCTCTTCCCACTTTTCTTTTTTCACTTGTATGCAGCTTACATGTAATTTGGTTAAAACTTGTTAAAAAGAATAAAGTGTTAGTCAGGAATCAGGGAAAAAGCCCCCACCTGTATATGAAAATGAAAACATGTTCCTTTGTTGTTTCAGTCTCTTGATGCCATTTTTACTTTTTTCTATTAGAATTTTTGTTAAAAATCATTCAAGATTTCATCGAGTATTTTTTAAGTTAAAGTATTCCGAGACTAAATATTATTTGAAATAAAAATTTAATAAATAATAAATTCTTAACAAATATAAATTTTAAATTTAAGACCTTTAATATTGAAAACCTCAATTTTTTTTTTGATTTATAATATGATCTTTGACATCATATATTTATACACCAATTTTACTAACTTTGATTGTCCCAATTCACGTGGCACTCTTCTATTTTGTTTCAATAGTACATTTTCTTGCAGTTGAACTTTATGGGGTAAGCTCAAAAGAATTTTTCCCATAAAATAATTTACCAATTTCAGAGTCAAAATTTAATTACACTTTAACAATTCTACTGTATATTTAATTACCTTCTTGCTCTTTGGTATTTGTCTTTTTTGAACAAGAACATGTAACAATTAATGGGCATTTATTTTAGTGAATTGGCTCTTCCTCGTTGAGATAAGCATTTACAATTGGCTGTATATTAAACCAGAACAACTCGGAGTAATTAAATTGGAAAATAACAAAAAGAAATAAAAAATAAACTACTAAGATATTTTCTACCAGATAGTGATGCCTTCCCACATATAGTTGATTTGATCACATTAACTAATAAAGTCAGAGAGTATTTATTTGATTGTGAGGCCAGCATCTGAAAATTGTAGACAAGATGCCAAATAACAATTTATAACTAGTCACAAAATTCTAAAATAAATTAAGAAAAACTTTTAGCTATAGTTCAAATGAATTTTTCTAACAACATTACATTGTTTGAAAAGAAAAGCAAGCAAAAAGAGAGAGAAGAAAGGCATTTCATATCATCCTTTTCTTTTATTTTTCTTTTTTGTTTATGAATAATTTTTTTATATATACATAATAATTAATTATTGATTAGAACAGAACATAATCAATAATAATTTTTTATTAATTTTTTAAACATTGCAACTATAAAATTTTAAATTTAAAAACTTTGGCTTAGAATATTTTAAAATACTTCTATTCAATTAACATTATATTAATTTAGCCTAGCATTCACACTATTTTTATTTTCTAATATTTCTCAATATTTTTTCTAGTTTCGTCTTGGTTAAGACATTTTATAAATTTTCTAAAATCTTGACTATTAAGTTGTCAATAACTAGTGAGTGAGTAGTGAGCTATTTCTTTTTCATAATAGTGAGGGTATTGGTGAAAAAAAAAATAAGGTGTGATATAATTTTTTAATAAAGTCTAATCCATCTGGCTAATATATATAATATTTCAAAAAAAATAAAAATAAACTAAGGTTAAGTCCTTTTACCACAAATTTTTTTTTTTCATTTGTTGCCCATTATCCCATAAATTGTAATTGTCACTTGATCACACAAGTTACATGCATGTTTAGAATATATAAAATGTCCTATCAAAGGAAAAATATATACCAAAAGACAAATATATAAAATGATAGAGTAAGGTCCATTGAAAGCAAGTTTAATTCAAACTTAATCATGTGAGCAAAAATAAAAAAATTCAAACTTAATCATTCACAAAAAAATCTATGGTCGTGTTTTTGGTCCCCCTCTTATTATATTATCTTATAATATACATTATTTTGGTGGTTTACTATAGGTATGCTCACACTCTTAATTTGAGGATAATCATAATCCTTATTAATAAAAGGAATAATAATTGATAAATATCTTTAATAAAAATAATTTTAAAATCTTTGACTTCAAATATTTTAGAGTTAATTATAATTTTACTAAATTGACACTTAGATTTTATAATATATATTAATTAATAATTAAATCAATTTGTATATAATGTGCATTATATTTGAGTCATTGTCGTGTGTGAACTTTGATGTGAAAATGTAACACATGGTACAAACAAAATGAAATACCTTTGAACTTGGAGAAAGACCAAATACTAGAAAGATTACTTTATCGTGTAACTTAAAATCGTAGACTACGAGTAACAGGGACATGTTATGGAATCGGTCTAAGACCGTATACATATAATAATGTTAAAATATCTTTTAATAAAAAATGTTAAAATATCTCCATAAAAAAAATATAAAAATATCTCAAGTGTAAGAAAAAAAAATTATTTACACTGAAATGTTAATAATAGTAGTTTCTAAATCATTATCTTGTTAAAGTACATTCTTCATTGCCAAGAAATACGATTGTCTAAATTAATTAACATTATAGCTACATCAGTATATATGTGTTTCGCAAGTTAAGATTAAAATTGGATTATTAGATTAAGATTAAACTTGAAGTAACAAATTATTCTTTTATTTTGATACTTAATGCTTGTATTATTATTCTTAATTTACTTTAAACCCGTTATATATAATTATTTGATTTTCTTTTTATCTCTTGTTACAAGTGATAACAAAAGGATTGAATTTCTAATTTCCACTTTTAATGACTTTAGTTATTTGAATTTGATAAATTGACAGTTTAATTTCACCATATTTATTTTATTTTATGTTTTATAAGCATTTTTTTTTTTTGCTGAAGCCTCCATTTAAAGATATATATCATAGATGTAGTCGACATTGACTTTAGGAAAATACAAAAAGGATGACTTAATCTTTGCAAAAATCCTAAGTAAAATAAAGAGGATGATACTTATCAAAACAAGTATACCGAAGCTATCAGTACGGCAAACATACGAACAAAATTTTAGTAAAACATTCACGTATGCAAATACTATTGACCTCAAAGTCAACTTTCATGATGTTGACCAATGTATTTAAAAAACCCAAAAAAAAAAAAAATCAAAATAAATAACCTTCTTTTAATTGGGTAGTAGATCCTTGCTCATAATGTTTTCTTTGTTTGAAGGTCTCTATTAATAAAAGTAAGGATTTTATAAGGGTTTTAAAGTTTTTTTTTTTTTTTTTTTTTTTTGTGTTTAAAAAGTGATCAGTGTTGGATTGTCGAATTTGATTCAATCTTACAAAAAATTAAATAATTAAATCAATCAATCAATAAAATTTAAACCAATTATTATTATGATCTAATATTATTAAAAATCTCTTCTTTTTTTTTTTTTTTATGACGGCAGGTTTTGAGCATTAAAATTTGTCAATTAACTCAATGGATTAATAAGAATGAATCACTTTTTTTTGGCAAGATTGATGATCACAGCTAGCAGTGCTTGCATCTTGTAATGAACCCCAAAACGCGTAACAAAAAAAATAGTATTATTATTATTTGGCATAAAAGTAGAAAATCATTCAAAGACAATGACTTTGCAGAATTAAGTGGATTTCATTCATAAAAACAAAACTAGGCCTTCAATTCAAAGCTAGCTTGCATTCTCTCTCTCTAGTGCAAATGTGAATGGGATCTGCCTCCTTTAGTAGACTTTCTTAGCTTCTGAGTTGAAAGGCTTGACTCTTTCCAACAAATCTAGCAAAATTATATTCAACACGCTCTTTTTTGTTTCTGTGTTTGCTCTCTCAAGAAAAGTTTTCATGGATCTAGCAAAATTATATTCAACACGCTCTTTTTTGTTTCTGTGTTTGCTCTCTCAAGAAAAGTCTAGCAAAATTATATTCAACACGCTCTTTTTTGTTTCTGTGTTTGCTCTCTCAAGAAAAGTTTTCATGGCTTGCACCCAAAATTAGGAAACTTTCATGGGGTGGCCACATAATGCAGGCTTTTTGAAAAATGGAATACATAGATAGATATAAAAATCAATTAAAGGAGTAAAAAAATAAAGATGCAAAGTTGAATTATCATAAAAAACTTTACATATTGAAGTTTAAAAAATTGAAAGAAGGAGGCCAAAGTGCCTGACTTTCTTAATAAATGTGTTAAATGTGATTAGTGTTGTCCCAATTTGACTTTTAATAGCTTAAGGAAGATAATCATGAGTAATATCGTTATAAATAGGGTTGATGAAAAATATTTACCATTTTAAGATAATTTTGAGTTCTAATACCTAATCTTATGCTTTGACATAACAAGCTTCTTATTGAAATGCTTGTTTGAGATATAAGTGGTAATTAGTATACTTCTCTCAGGACAATATGATTCTAAAATTTTAACCCTAAAGACCTTTGATCGAAAATGATTTAGAATTTCAATCAATTATTACTAAACCAACACATTAATAGTTTTACTATTCTTCCTTTGATCATATTTATGTTTGATCAGATAAGGGCTAGGTACATTGGATGTCATAATAAGATCATTGATTGTATGTAAGAAAAGTGAGTTTTCCCATCTTGCAATGTAGAGTTCAATCACACATGTCAAAACATTTAGTGAAGATATTATTTCCAAGAACCTTCGTTAAAAAGAAAACACATGGTTTATCATTAATTAACTATTGTGTTCAACCATAGATGTTAGCTAATAACTTAACTTGTCAAATAATGATTCACTTAGCAATTTTGGATTGGTTACACTTGGGATTGTGGGATTAATGTCAATGTCCCTCACTCACCATTCACCATGCTTCTAAGTTTGGTGGCCAATATCCACTATAGCAAATTGAGACATATGAGTGCAAAGTCTTGAATTCTACCCAATCATCATCATGCCCATCATTCTCAAACGACACCAACATTAACATCCTACAATCCTCCTAACATTATGAAGACTCTTAACAACAAAAGGACAAGTGGGAGCCTTTCAATTGTGACAAATTTGGATAATCATTGTCCTTTTATGGTGATTTTGTTCATAGGTATTACACTAGAGAAAATCATTGGATGGAAAATTTCTTTTCATCATTTATTTAATTATGGAAAGAAACAAGCATAAATAATGAGGAATTATATGGCCACTTTTGATTTGAGGAACATAAGTATTTAGAAAAAAAAATTTAAAGTACAAATTGAGGATGAATAATCTTCCCAATTTTTTTTATATATGATTATTCTATGAAAATGACACTACTCTTATATTTCATGAATGTACACATCCAACTGGTTATATATGCTTGATATTGAAGATCATGAGCTTTTGATTAATGGCTAAAACTATGATTTTCTAGAATATTGTGATAAAACAAAATGGATATGAATAAACCAATTATATATATTTGGAGGAGCATTCCTTAAATTATGTGTATATATATATATTTTTTCCATATTATTACAATTATACTTAAATATTTAATTTATTTAGTATGAGTAACAGTAAAACACTTCTAAAAAAAACTTAAGAATGTTTTGAATTGAAAATTTTTAATATAATCGTCAATTATTTTTATTAAATGAGAAAATAAAATTTTAATTTTTTTTATCTAAATTTTTATTATTAAATTACATCTATCACTCGGTGAAATTCCTTTTATGAAGTTATGACAGTATGTGATATGCATTTTCATTAAAATTGAATAAAAATCAAATGTATTATTCATTGATACATACAAATTAAATAAAATTAAGTTGAAATTAAATAAGTTGAAACTTTGAATGGCCTAATGATACATAGAAAAGTTCTTAGCAAATTTTCCATTTTTTATTTGATAATTATTGGGCTCCTTTATTTTCCTTTATCCTTTCCCTGTGCATACGATTATGAGCCACGAATAGTGCACGCATGTCCGTTAGGCGCGTTGGGCCACCAAACACATCTGCAGTGTCGCGATACGGCAAAGACAAAGAGCCTCTTCGTACTTTTGAAATGTCAAAACTTAAAAAGTCGTCGTGTTAGCAGTTTTATCCACTCGCCCGACATACGCGTGGACCCAAAGACCACAACTTAGCGCCGGACAGCTTACGTGGTAACGGCCTGGAAGCCTAAGACCAAGTCCACGTGTCAACGTCAAAACCTCTGTTCCGTCTAAGTTGGAGTCAACGCAATTGTGATGCGGTATGAGGTCACATTAATACGTGTTTATTTTCCTGTTTTTAATCTTTTTTTTTTCTTTTCTGACAAAAAAAGTTATTCTCTTTTTCTTTTTTAAACTTAAAAATTAAAATTCAAGATAAATGCATCATTCATGAAATTAATTATTATTATTTATCGTTTCAGAAGTTACTCGAACTTACTTCATTATGTAAGTTAAAGAATATGATTAATGTTGTGTTTAGTTTGAAGAGAATTAATAAAGTTTTTACTATTAATTATTAATATAGTTATATTTTAAATTTTAAATAATTATATTATATATTTTTTTAAAAAAATTACATTAAATATAAACTAATTTAATTTGAGTCGAAAAAAATTATAATAACAACAAAACTCTCATATCAAATTTTAACATAAATATATTTTTAATTTTTAAATTTAAAATATTTAATTAAATTAAAGTAACTCATACTAATTAATTTACATGTTTATTAGTTTAAAGCATTAGATACTTTAAAAAAAATTTATTTAGTTATTATGAAAATTTGTTTTAAAGAAAAAAAATTGCTTCACTTTGAAACCCGAATTTTGTATGTCTATTTTGTTTTAGAGCTATAAAAATAATTTTTTAGTCAAAAGAATCACGAGAATAAAATTTTTAACTAAAAACATCAAGAAAGATTTTCTTTTACACAACTGGAATAATTCTGTTTTAGTCGCTGTCAGATAAAGATTTAATGTGACAATTACCCTCTGGCTTTTGAAAAGTATCAATGAAAGTTGCAGTAATTTGTTTGTGGTTGTAATAAGTCGGTGAAAATGAACGCACAAAGTGATCTATGAATATACCAATTTAGCCATGCATATATTTAACTCATTAATTTATATTATACCTCGTACTAAATCACAAACTAAATTTAAAGTCTTGTACAATGATTTTTTTTCTTGACAATTAATATTTATAAAATATAAATTTTTTATTAAATCATTCATCTCATAACTAATTTAGTTTAGGTCAAATAAAATAAAAAATAATTAAATTTTAATATAATTATATTTTTAAAATTTAAATTTAAAATTTTTATTTAAACTAAAATAATCTTTTACTAATTTTATCTATACAAGTAGTGTTTTTTACAAGAAAAATAATACTACATCAACCAATCAATTTGCTCCGACAAATAACTGTTCAAAATCTATTTCCCATGATCCCTTTTATAAATTTAATTGATAAAAAAAATATAAAAATGTAATATAGGATTATTATTTTTTATAAATTATTGTATTCGATATTATATTAAATATTAATTAATATAATTTAAATTAAATAAAATTATAAGGTGTAATAAATTTTTTTTATCAAATTTTAAAGGATTTTTTTTTAACTTCTAAAGCGTTTAAGAATTCAATATTTAACAAAAACAACAACAATGAATGATGTGAACAAGCATTTACCTTTCTTCTTTTCTACCTACTTGATACTTACACTTCACTTATAGTCCCAACCTGCTATGTATTCGTAAAATCAAAATTAACAAAAGTATTTTCAGATTAGTTTCGTTCTTTCAACGACTGAGAATTGTTCAGCTTAAAAGTTTATAATAGTTAGGTGAAGATCGATAAATAATTTTATATACATTTTTGCACATCAATAATACTTTTATATTTAATATTCCTTCCATATAAAAGTTCATAGGTATAAAGTTTAGATAAAGTATAAGCCCACGTAAATTTTGTGCAAAAATTTTAATTGAGAAAATTAGGTTGGAACGTCTCGTTTAAGTTGAAGATTTTGAGATGAAATAAAACGAGACATGAGATAAAATTAAAATGGAGATTCAATTCCAAATGAAATTTGGGATGTCAAAAAAGTTCCAGCATTCAGTCCAAAATATTGTCATGTTTGGATTCCATCTTATTTTAGTATATATCTTTAAAAAAATTCAAATAAACCAAAACTAGATCGTTTTACTCGGTAATTACTAAGGTGACACAAGAAAAAGGTTTAAGATAAAATTAGAAAGAATAAGAGAACATTTTTTGTTATTGAGATAGGGCAAAGAGGTTTAGAAATGGGATCAAGACATAATTTTTTTATCCTAAACAAAGATTGGGGTTAGTATTAAATATATAAAATGTGACATTGTTTTAACATATTTAATATATTTTTAAATACATATTAGGATGAAGCAAAAAAAAAAAAAAATGACAGTTTTAGAATAAAACAGAAATAGGATAGAATTATGATATATTCAAGCAAAATCGGACCGAACAACCTTTGTGCCAATCCTATATGAATTTTTTATTTGGGACACAAAAATTGTTCTCTTTTAGTAATGTGTCTCAATTTGTCTCATTTTTAAGTCATTCTAAATCTTAACGGGGATAAAAACATCGTGACATTTTATTTCATGCACACGCACAAAAATAATTTTATATCTAAGATATATATATACAACAGCCATTTACGCTTAGAGCACCTCCTATGAATGGAGGGCAACCAAGAAAAAGGTACCTAACAAATAAAGAGTATTATGAAGGTTCAATAAAATAATGTCCTTTGTGAAAAGGATCTATCAATATGAATGGATGGAGCCAAGGAAAAAGTTACCTAACAAAAGAAATGAAGAGCATTACAGAGTTTCAAATAAAATAATGTACTTGCGAAAATGATATCTATCTATACGCATGTGTGTAGCATAGTCTCCACAGAAGCATTTACAGATCAGACAAAGAGAAAAGGGTAAAGGGAGGAGGAAATTAAGGGCATGTGAGGATCATGACGATGAAATTGAAGACAAACAGTATAACATTGTTAATTGGGCAGAAAGCAAGCTCATTTGCTTTTTTAAGAAACAGATGATGATGGTTGATTTGGTAAGCTATGCTTTGTGTTTTCAACCTCCTTTTACTCTATTTTTTACGTTTAGAGAGAGAATCTGTATTTTTATTTTAATATTTTATTTATTTCTTATTTATAATAAAAATTATATAATAATATTATATAATAAATTATTTAAAATCAATTATAATAAATAAAATAAAAAATAAGCAACTAAATAACACAACAGATAATATGAGGTCATGGCCATGCTGAAATGGGGTTTCATGGTTGGGGCGGTGCCGCTTGGTGTCCCAAAATGAATAGGACACTTGACCCAAACGCGCATGAATGCCATTGGAGAATTTAGTGGGTGTTGGGTCCCTCACATGCTTCCAAACTGTTTGATGAAAAGCGTCTAAGAAGGGGAACCCTAACCTGCCATTTTCATTATGATTCAAATGAATCAATGCTCCAATGAGTGCTTCTTCACAATTTAGCTTTCCTAATTCGAACCTTACAATATTATATACATACCTGTTGTTTTAACTCTCATGCATAGCATTGTTTATTTTAAATACCAAATGCAGTTTCACCAATGCTCATGCACCACGTGGCAGTTTGCAAGATTAACAACGAGTATTCTCTAACTTTGCCATTAGAATGACTTAAGCAATAGACTAGCTTGACGCAATAATAGTGAACACTCCTTTAATATATTTATTGATATAAACCAAATTGTCGGGTTTAATCATAATCTTCGAACAAAGTATTTTGGGGGCAAAGAGAGAAGAAAACAAAAGAATAACACTTGGCAAACGACACAAAGGAACTATCAACAAACAAGCAACTCCAATTGAAGCCAACTTGGAAGAGGGTTTAAAGAATGAGCTATGTTTATTATAAACTTTTATCATCAAATTATATTTAAAATGATTATTTAATCAAAATAATTATTTATATTGTATTTTAAATAAAATTTTAATACGTTAATCTTAAAATAATAAGTTTTAATATTACGATATGAACAAATTCAGAGTCCAAAAAGTGGAATAATAATTTATTATTTTTAACAACACAATTAAAATGAAAGCAAATTAAGAAAGAAAAAGGGGATAGAATATTATTTTTCAGTAGCAACTTTTCCACAAAATTTATTTATTTATTTTTTAATGTTCATCACTTTCTCTCATGATGATGGTGATTCAGAAGCCCTTATGGGGTATATTAGATTCTGTTAATGGCAATGCCACTGCCACCCATTAAATTTTTTATAGTAATCTTATCTTTGTGCAGGCACACTATGCTTCTACAATGTTCTGAGATGTGCCAAGGTGTGCATTTTTGGGTCATGGTACAATATGTTTCGGAGGGTACCCATCCAATGACATGTTTGAACTTAACAAATACATGTGTGATGAGTAGCATTAGGACACATAACCATACATTTTTATTTGGCTATGCATTTAGTCTATGAGATGATTAGTATTGTATGATTTTTCAACACTTAAATTATCCATTTTGAATGAGTTGGCAAAAAGCTCAATTTGGTTTGCTTTGAATGAAAGATTATTGGTCCCTTGTGTTAAGCAGCTCAAAAAGTAAGTAAAAAATATTACCTATAGGGTGGCTTTGTTATTTATCGTTGGGTGAAATTCTCCCTTTCTTTGAAGCGTATTGAAAAAGATAGTAACAATAAGGTCTTTTTTAATAAAAAAAAATTAGACTTAATTCAACCAATCCAAGTTGAAATTTTGGAGCAAGTTGATTAAGAGATTTTTTTTTTCATAAATAAAAGGGAAATAAGGTAGAGTAGGAGTTGCAACTTACAATTTTTTTTTAAAAAAATTGAATTTAAATAAAAAAGCTCAATTAAAAAATTTATCATTTATTATTAATTAATTTAATTTATAAAATTAAAACTATATCTCTCAAAGATAAAGTTTGAATTTTTTCATGAATTAAGAAGTGAAAATTTCCTTAGTTGGTAATCTTTAAATACAATCAAAACGATTTATGAATCCTCAACCTTCTTTTGACTCCAGTGATTTTGAAACTCAATTTACCTTTTTTTTTTAATTGTCAAATTGAAGGAACTAGTAGAACAAGGAAACCAGTTTCATTGTTACGGTGGATAATGTCAGCTATAACGTCATCTGACAATTTTCTTTTTGTTTGTGTTCATTTTGGAAAGTGGAGAAAGTGGTGGACACAGGAACTTTAACAGCAAAATTTCGAGAATCTTCCACGTTTTTAGACAGAAATAAATTATAAATAAAAAATATAATAAATTTACAAATGCACATGTAACATATCTCATTTATAAAACAGCATATGCGTGTTATAATCATTGCAAGAAGCTTTGAAGACCGTGTACTAAGTAATGATGGAAGGAATGGAGATTCGCTTTGAAAAAGGAAATATATTAAAAAAAAAAACTGCCATGAATTCTGTCATTTTAAAACGATAAATATTTTTCTCTCTCTTGTTTAGACATTTTCTTTCAAAAATAATTTTCTCCATTATCCTAAGGATCATTTGTTTAAAAAGTCTTTTTTTTTTCTGGGTTT
Source organism: Bauhinia variegata (assembly GCA_022379115.2). Lineage (NCBI taxonomy): Eukaryota > Viridiplantae > Streptophyta > Magnoliopsida > Fabales > Fabaceae > Bauhinia > Bauhinia variegata. The sequence goes on along the minus strand of CM039438.1, from coordinate 6,860,157 downwards.
TTTATTCTCTAGTAGAAAAGGCTAGAAAGCTCCCTTTTTTAATAAGAGAGAAAAATAGAAGCTATACTATAATACTAAAATAGCTAGTCAATATAGTAGACAATAACTCTGATGAAGAACAAATACATTACATTTTGAAGTGGGCCTGCATTATGCCTCCAATTTAAAAAGCTCGAATCCAATGGACCCAATTGAGTCAGGTTATGGGCTTTTAATCTCCACGAGTCTTCTGTTGCTTTGATACTTGTCTATGTATGTGGCAAGGTGAGGACAACGCGTAGCAAGAAATTAACTGGCTTTCAAAGCATTCCTTCATTTCTTCTGTAGGTTCAGTATCAGAACTTAACCATGTATAGATCAAAAACTTGTTTAAAAACACATATTGATGCCTTTATCTACTTGGTAAGAACCAAAACCATATTCCATAAAATCATGGGTTCAGGTTAGGTAAGGATTATATTGATATATTATCTGTAAATACTTCTGTATGCATTCTTTGAGTTTTAAAACTTGCCCTAATATCTTAATAGACTTCAAGACTCAACTTAAACTTTCTATCATTACCAAAAAAAAAAAGAAAAAAGAAAGTCAAATATCGGCACATTAATGCTTCGCTTTATAGTTAGATGTTGATGCTAGTAAACAAGGTCTGACCTATAAGTTCTCCTGTTCCTGGAACAATGGGCAATGAAAGAAAGCAAGTAGTTGTTTCAGCGTGAATTTATGGGTATTTTCAGCAACATGAAAAGGAAGGCGGAAGAAAATGGTAGTATTCATAAACAGAAGTGATTGGCAATGAACTAGTCTATCATAGCAAGATTACAATATGTCAAAAAATTTATGATACAAAAGTGGCATACGTAAATATGCTAACAACGTCAATGAGTTAGTTTGACTAGTGCACAAGAATTGAATTGGTTCACTTGCAAGATTTAAATTTAAAATTCTATTACAAGCAACCTTTTTATAGTAGGCAATATGTAACTAACCATTATAAACTTTTGTTAAAACTAATAAAATGTCTTAATCTTGGAATAAAATAACTTTTCTTAAGCCTAAATTTTTAGATATCAATATATATGCGAACACTTTTTGCACAAGCTAATTTTAATCAATCTGTATTGAGGCTACAAGTTATTTTGGGGTTTGAGTTGTAAGACTTTGTTTGGGATGTTAAAGGGAACTAGGGTTCCACCATTAATATAACCATGAGCAACATAAATCCCTATTTTTGATCGCCACTCTGAGCTTTCCTTGTCATTTTTCCCATCATGAACAACTCTGTCACAGTAGTTGAGCATTGTTCCCAGGCCAGTATCTGTGACACAACCATATTCCCTTTAACACCCGTGCCTCGCCTTTAGTCATTTTAAAATATAATATAAAATTATATTTTTAAAATTACATTAAAAATATTAAAAATAAATCAAATAAAAAAAGTGACATGCGTGTTTAAAAAAAAGAAAATAAATAATGAAGCATATGACAATATGTTGATAAATACTTTTTAAAATAGTATATATTAATAATAATTTTTTTTATTTAATACATTTATGTAAAATAGCCGAACAACATTAGAAACTACTGAACCTAGAGTCTATGCCTCCGCAGTCCATAAGTAGCAAAACGCTTAAGTAATTTTTAAAGATTTGAGCCACACGACAAAGAGGACCACATATAAGAAGGGCTTTCCAATTATGACAACAAATCTTTTGTGAACAATTATGTTTAATGTTGTACGAATGATGTTGGTAATGTGCATGTAATTAATGAAAAATAATTAAAGTGTTATATACTTAGAAAAGTAAAAGTTTATAATTTAATATATTATTCTAAAAAATTTCATGTCTTATTATAAATATGTAAATCTCTAAATGAATAAAAACAATAAAAAGATCATTGGAAACATAGAAATATTCCCTCTAAATATATTCTTTTTCTACCTCTGCATACCTAACAGTGGACTATTCATGTTGATATTATAAACATAATATAGTTATTAATCAAGTTGTTATATGAGAATTATCTATTTTGTTAGCTAAGCTTTGCTTTTGATTATAAATATATCTAGAACTTAGGGTTCTTATTGCCTTGAGTGGTTATTACAATGCTATATTATAATTGTGATACACAATAAAAAAATTTTAAGAAATAAAAAAGTAATATAAACTAATTCTTATAAAATAGCAGCTATTAAAAGGCAACCAGATCAGGAGACTCAATTGTGTCGAGTTTCATCAGTATATATATTAAATTGGTGAGTTTTTGGCTCATGGAACCATTTAGTTAAAATTTTTTAACAACTTATTTTTTTAAAATATATATATATATATATATATATATATATATATATATATATATATATATATATATATATATATATATATATATATATATATATATATATATATATATATATATATATATAAAGTAATCCCATTCATGTCACTATACTACGTAACAACAATACTATTTATTTATTTCTAGAAATACATACTTATCAAATGACAGAAGCAGAACTTTTATGTAGGAAATATAACTGCTCAAGGAAGTTACTAAAGAAAGCAAAACATGGACTCAAATAGCTATTAATATATCAGCAGTAGCTTAGTGAAATTGTCTCTTGAATGCTGAATAAAAAGGGACCACTGAAGCCTGCACAAGTTGAAACTTCAGATTATAAATTAAGAAATAGTAATTGTCTTGTTAAATTACACATAACATGTGTCGATCGTTTGTTTTAAAATGTTATTTTTAAGAAGCATTAATTATTATTTAGGTTGTATAGACTGACTTGGTCAATTTCCTAGAGATCCCATAATCACTTGCACAAACTGTAAAAGAAAGCAAGAGTGCTTAGAAATGCTTGCTTTTAGATGTTAAATACAAAATAACTCTTAAGTGTGTGATTGTTTTTAAATTGAATCAATTTTTGACATATATGATATATAATAAACCAAATACTTTAATAACTATTTAAGTCATTTATGATTCAGATGAATAGAAAGTATACTATACTAGAATTCAATGAAAAATATAAATTATATTGGTTGATTCAATTTTAAATCTAAAACCTTTTTTCCACGCTCACCATCCAAGCAACATTCGAGATTCAACCAAAGATGTTCGCCTTTAGGATCAAAAAAGAAAAAGATTGATTCATTAATTCATCAAGAAATCTGAAATAAGCATGCCTCTATGTTCTGTTAAGTAAGAGAGAAAGACAAACTCCCCAAAATCCTTAGACAAACCTTAATCCCATGCAAATATAGAACCAGGACAGAAATTCCTCTTCATCCTCTCTTTTCAATGGGTTTTGGGATGTCGGCCTTTTTTGTGTGCAGTTCCTTGTAAGTGGAGCAACCCGTATGGCTCAAAAGGGAATCTTTTTATCACCCCTAGAATTACTATTCTCACCCCAACCTTTCTGCTTATTCCCATCCCCAATAATCTCTTCCGTTGCACTCAATATGTATATAGATAGAGAGTAAAATCATGTTTACCCCCTCACACTTTAAGGAAAATCAAATCTAACCCTTACAAATCATTTGTCTCAAAAAGTACCATAACTCTATTAAAAGCGCCCATAAACGACCTTCCTCCAATGTTATCACGGTTTACTAACAGACCTAACTTATGTGGCCAGTTGAGTGCTGGGATGGCCCTGAACAAAGTGAAATGGCACAAACGCACCGTTTGGTGCTCCTTAAAAAAAAAAAAAAAAAATCTATGGAAAGTCCCCTCGCTTGGTTTAGTGATTTCTTTTAACATTTTACATTTTCTATTCAAACCCCCTTTCTTCTTCTTCCCAAAAATTGCACCCACCTTCACCCACCTTCAGACAAGCCCCAATCCAATAAAAAGGAAAAACAAAGCGTTGAAGGATCAAAAACAACCCTCGTTGCCTATTTCCAAGGCAAGGAAAAAAAAAAAAACACAGAAAAAAGAAAAATCTTTGTTTTAGCAAACATGGTGCGCTAGTTTCATTGCCCAGTGCCCATTTCTCACCTTTCTCCTCCATTAACACGACACCTCGTGTGTGCGTTCAGGCTCTTCGAGAATCACAAAACGGTAAGTTTGATAGTGAGTTGTGTTTTTTAATGTTCACGTTATCACTTAACTACCACATCATCAATTACCAGGCCACCTAAGCATACCATGTTAATGGATGGAGACGAACATGTACGGAAGATCGATTATGAGATAAGCTATAATTTTATCATTTTATGTTATTCTTTTAATTTTACAAATTAAAAATAATTTATAAGTGTTATTGATAAGTTTATGTTTTAATCTTTGGAATTATATATAATTCAAAATTTTAAAAATACTTATAAATTATATTTAATTAAAAATATATTAATAACAATTACAAATTATTTATAATTCACAAAATTAATATAACACATAACCAACATAAAAATACAGAATATTTATAATCTGTGTATATATATATATAGAGGAGAAGAAGCCAATAGGTGTACATAGGGATAAAAGTGTAACTTTACATGAAAGAAAATAAAGAGTTGGGGTGAGAATAGTAATTTTTGTAGTGATAAAAGAAATTCCGGTTCAAGATTGCGATAAAGCAAAGTGTATCAAAACGTTAAAATTGGGTAATTGATGGAATCTCACTAGTGAAATGGTTGAACAAGATTATTATGATACTAAAGAGAAGAAAATTGAGATATGCTTTGAAGAATTTCTCCTCCAATTTAGTTTGTTCATAGATCAAGAAATTCTAATTGTTTTAAATCATTAATCTCTTTTGTTATTTGAAAAGTTCAAAAATTATAATACAACAGAGAATAAATACTTCTAGAAGTATTATTTCAATTAAATTGTTATAAGAAAAATCATATACAAGTAATTTTGGAACCTCCAGTAATCTATGCGATTGCCCTTTGACATACAATACAAAAGAATACACAAATTTAATGGTCTTAAGAAGATTAAAAACAATTTCTTTGATGATATAAGAATTTTATTAATAAATAATTTATAAGTACTTTTTAAATTTTAAAACATGCTTTGACTCAAATAAATTTTTGAAGTTTACCTCATTTAAATTTTTTTCTTAAAAAAATCATTGCTGAAGTCTTGGTACGAATCACAATCTTATAATAATTTTGTAAATACAATAATTAATGTGATAAACAAGCGTAAAACATAAGCCACATAATTCATTGGTCAATCAAGTCTTTGTCTGAGTAAGTGATCATAATTCCACAAATGCAATTAATGCGATGAACACACCTAAACCTCAGGCTTAACTCAAGTTAACTGTGGAGACATGTGAATTCAACTGATTTGATTTTAATATTTTTTATGTCTTAAAAAGATTAACAATAATATTTTTAATGATACATAAATAAATAATTTATAAATTTTTTTTGAGTTTTAAGAGTAATCTAACTCTAATAAATTTTCAAAATTTAACACATCTAAATTTTTTCAAAACAAAAATTCATCGTGTGAGTCACAATCTTATAATAACTCAGTGATTTATTTTTAACATTCTACTTTTTCTATTCAAACCCCCTTTCTTCTTCTTCCTTCTTCTTCGGAACCCACCCCAAAAATTGCACCCACCTTCAGACAAGCCCCAATCCAATAAAAGGAAAAATAAAGCGTTGAATGATTAAAAACAACCCTCTTGCCTAATTCAAAGGCAAGGAAAAAAAAAAAAAATCAGTAAGTGTTATTAATAAATTTATATTTTAATATTTCAAATTATATGTAATTCGATAATATATTCTTCAACAATTAAAATATATATATATATATATATATAATTGGAAATATTAAAATATAACATGTACGGAATTTTAATAATTAGTAAAAGAATGCTTTTAAATTATATTTAATCTAAAAATCTTAATAATTGTTATAAATTATTTATAATTCACAGAATTAAAACTTAACACATAACAATGTGTGTGTGTGTATATATATATATATATATATATATAAAGAAGCCAATAGGTTCAGTGTACATAGGGATAAAAGTGTAATTTTACATCAAAGAAAATAAAGAGTTGAGGTGAGAATAGTAATTTTGTCAGTGATAAAAGAAATTCCTGTTCAAGATTGCGATAAAGCAAAGTGCATCAAAACGTTAAAATTGGGTAATTGATGGAATCTCATTAGTGAAATTGTTGAACAAGATTATTATGATACTAAGAGAAGATAATTAAGATATGCTTTGAAGAATTTCTCCTCCAATTTAGTTTTTTTAGAGATCATGAGATTTCAATTATTTTAAATCATTAATCTCTTATGATTATTTGACAAATTTAAAAATTATAATACGAAGAGGATAAATATTTTTAGAAGTATTATTCTAATCAAATTATTATAAAAAATCACGCACAAGTAATTTCTTGAAGCTCCAGTAATCTATGTAATTACCTTTAATATGCAATACAAAAGAATACACAAACTTAATATTTTTCATGTCTTAAAAAAATTAACAAGAGTCTTATTTGATAATATAAAAAAATTATTAATAAATAATTTATAACTACTTTTTGAATCTTAAAATAAATTTTGACTTTAAGAAATTTTAGAAATTCCACTCATCTAAATTTTTTTTCACCAAAAAATTTATCGTTGAAGTCTTGGTCTGAGTCAAGAGCTCATAATTCCACAAATGCAATTAATGCGACGAACAAGCCTAAACCATAGGCTTAACTCAAATTCATAGCAGCTTTCTCTTCTGATTCGAAGAAATAAGAACTAAGAGCATGAGTTCGTATATTAGAATAATTTAGTGGATATGAGTAACAATAATGAGAGATAGATTAAAGTTTATTTTAAGATTAATCTTACTGTGTAAAAATATAGACTAAAGTTTGTACAAATTTTGAATATGCCTTTGATAATTAACACTTTCTTACGCGTAATTAATTTTTTTTGTCAAACTAATTATAATATAACAAAATTAATTTTATGATAAAAATATTGAAAGGAATCCTTAATTATTATTCTACCTATGCAGATAGGTCACTATTTCAAGCATACATTAATTGCATTCCCTTCACTGTTCCAACAGACCCAGCTACAAGACTTTCATAGGGTTTTTTGACAGACCGACTCTTTAATGTTTTACACATGGGACTCGACGTGTGGGATAGTTTCTTTGGAAACTGAATTGTAGATTGTGAGCTCCACGCATTCACATTCTAACATGATATTAAGTGTCCTTTTCTTTGTCAAGTTCCATCATTCTTCTCTGGCCAGCTTGCATTTATGACTATTTATTGACTCGTGCAAAATTCCAACTACCCAAGCTTTCTGTTTTAACCATTCCTTTTACCGTTTCATAGTGTTGGAAAAATAAAAAGTATGGAAGATATTGTAATTTACTTTGGATCTAGCTTTGATCTAGAGATGGCAATTTCTTTTCGTTGTGCCAGACTTGGCGGAAATTTTTTGTTTAAAGCGAAGATTGTGGGATGAGAGAAAATTTTTTTCTTAAAAAAATTTTAAAAACAAAAAAAAAAAAAAAGATTTTATTTTTTGGATAGAGAGGTCTGTAAATTAATAAAAATATTAAAATATTTTTTATTTCAAAATAAAATATATAAAATAAGAGTTCTTTTATAATTTTATAAATTATTTTATATAATTAAAACATTAATTTTTATAAATTTATTTCTAAAAATTTTTTTAGAGGGACTCGCAGGGATCGGAGAATTATTTTTGTCTGATCTTATGAGCTGAGATAAAGATGGAAAAAAATTTCCTGGTGAGAATGGACAAGGTGACCCTAGTTCCCACTCTATTGTCATCCCTATTCTAAAGCCCAGTATGCGCCCACACCACCCACGTTCTTCACATAGGCTTTTTGACAAACCAATATTTCATCTTTCAGATATGGGGCCGGATGTGTTCTCACGGGGAATGAGTAGAGAACACTTGACCACCCAAAGCAATGAAGTAATATCTGAAAGATGCTTTATTTTCCTATTTAAAGAGGAAACAATCCCCAAATCATGTAAGAAAATAAGCATAGTTTGAAGAAGATGGGTTGCAGAATTAGAAAGAGTGTGTGGTTGAGTGTTTTGATTATCATTGTTATGTTAGTGTGTGAATGTGAAGGGCGTTGGAAGCAAGAGAGAGATGCTCTTCTTCATCTCAAAGCCATTGCAGGCCTTAAGGAATGGGGCGAAAAGAAATGGGTGGATGGCACAGATTGTTGCCGGTGGTCGGGAGTTCGCTGCAATACCAGAAGGCGAGTGTCAGAGCTCAATCTTTCTTGGATGAGGGATGATGAAGATCTTGGAAATTGGTATCTTAATTTGTCAGATTTTCAAGCTTTTGATGATATCAAAATTCTCCAGTTACATGACAACAACATAGCTGGTTTTGTTGAAAAGAAAGGTCATGATCTTCTGACCTACATATTTTTTATTTTTCACGTAATCAAGTATGTATTTGTTCTTATAAATATTATTTTTAACAGGAAATGAGATATTTTTATGGCAAGTCAGTTTAGAAAGCCTTGATTTGAGCGTGAATCAATTGAGTAATGATTATATAATATCTTTTCTTAGCGGATTCCAACATTTAAAGTCTCTTGATTTAAGCTACAACCAACTAGAAGGATCATTGGATATTAATGGTTAGTGCTATAAAATATAAGTTACATTTTTTCACATTGTATTATCTTCTTATAATTTGTCTCCAAAATTCATTCTTGTATCAATTGTTTTCTATGTGATGAAAAATATGTTACTTTATAAGCAAGTAATAGACTCACTCCCCACAACTTCTTTCTAGCAGGAATATGTGCTCTCAGCAAATTGGAGCGGCTTGATCTAAGTTACAATTTTAATATTGGTGGTTTTGTTGTTCCTCAAGGTATTATGCAATTTAGATTTGATTTATATATCTTCACTTAAAAAATTATCAGGGACAAGCATTTATAAATAATAGTGAATTTTTTATGTCAAAATTTCAATTGTATTTCTCTATCAAAATGCCATTCAGGGGTATGTACCAAAAAATTATAAAATAACAAAATTAATTTAGTGATCATAAAGTATTTAAAGGGGATATTTAACTTCACATAAAAAAAAACCTTAACTACAAAACTATACCTAATTTATGTTATATTAGTGGTTGGGAGGCCATAACTACCAACCCTACTTAATTTCTAATTTATATAGTACAAGTGGATATATGGTCAAGAAGCATGCTTGAGCTTGGAAACTTCTTCAAATGCTTAGTTGGCATCTAATTATTGTTGCTATATGATTAAGGTAGGGATAAGATTGATAGATTTATGAATATGGAAATTTTAGCTCTAAAGATATAGGTTATGTATATACACACACACACACACACACAATTTTATTCTTTCAGAACAAGCTCCATTTAAATTACTATGTAATATTTTTCAACCTTTTCTTTTTGTGTTAAAAAATGGACCTGTAAAATAAGGACAAAGGATGACATGTACAGCATATATATATATATATATATATATATATATATATATATATATATTAAAAAAAAAGAGAGTCGAGAATCATACATAATGAATAAAATTAAATGAAACAATGCGGCTGAAATTAGTTTACTTTCTTAGGTGGTTTGATTATTATGTTAGTGGAAGGATGGTTTTGTAAAAGAAAGGAGAAATGAGTTACATTAATTGGTCAAATTTTTAAGCCTTTTGACGCTATCAAAAGTCTTTACTTGAGTTTCATTAACACCATACTATATAGTTGGTTTTGGAAACAATTGAGTTATATTATGTTTATGATATGAAATTGTTTTGTTTACTATATGAATATATATTATTGTGTCAACTATAATTTTCACACTTTGGAATAGCTATAATTTTCTGTTTGTTTTTACATCATCAAACATATATTGGTTCTTATAAATAATATTTTTGAACAGGAAATGAGAGATTTTCATGGCAAACTTGCAGGCCAGAAGTCCTTGCTTTGTCACACAATAATTTGAGTAATGATATAACATCTTCTTTTAATTGGTTCTCGCATCTGAAGTTTCTTGATTTAAGTTACAACCAACTAGAAGGATCATTGGATATTAGTGGTTAGTGATATAAAATATATTACTTTTTTTTCACATTATGTTATCATCTAATAATTAATTTGTGCATAAATTTTTTTGTATAAATTGTATTCTTTGTGACGAAAATATCATAGTTTATAAGCAAGAAATTATAGACTCACACCTTAAAGTTTCTTTCTATCAGGAATATGTGCTTTGAGCAAGTTAGAGGAGCTTAATCTTAGTTACAATGACAATATTAGTGGTTTTGTTGTTCCCCAAGGTATTATACAGTTTAAATTTGTTTTATATATAGTTGCTTGATATCTTATTTGGCAAAGGAACCGTCTAATACAAATTTTATTTAAATGTGAAATTTTCCTGCCAAATTTTTAATTGTGTTTCTCTATCAAAATGCCATTCAGGGACAAACATTTATCTAGATAACCTAAAAGTCCTTCATTTAGAGGGATTGAAAATGGACGGAAGCATGCTCCGACAGTCGTTAAGAGCATTCTCATCTGTTAGAGAGCTTTACATGAATTCCAGTACATTTAATGGAACAATTGTTGCTGCAGGTAACTTTTACGAGTTCTTAGTTTTGCATCTATATAGGATATATGTATTCAAATAGATCTCTAACAAGTTAATGCTTGTTGTCTCTAGATTTTGGAGACTTGGTGAAGCTAGAGAAATTGATATTGGATGAATCTTCTAACATTGGAAATGAGTTTCTTAAAAGTATTGGAGTATTAACCTCCTTAAAGGTTTTGTCTCTAAATTCTTGTGGGATCAAGGGCAGCTTTCCCATCGAAGGTACAAAATATGTCTCATTCTTTCTATTTTTTTCATCAACATAAGGATTACTTTTGTAATCACATATTATATTAATTAATTCAATGCTATGTTTGTTTTATTGTGTATAATTTCAGGTTGGTCTGAGTTGAAGAAGTTAGAAGTATTATCTTTAAACAATAATAAATTTGAAGGATCAATTGGTTTATCTTTCATTAATACGACATCTCTTCGCATACTCCAACTTTCCAATAATTATTTCGCTGGAAATTTTGGTTCTGACAACCTTGGAACCCTCAATTCCCTTGAATATCTTGATTTTTCAAGCAATCAGTTTGAAGTCCTGTCCTCTTTTGATTTTTTGGCCAATTATTCAAATCTGAAGACGGTTGATGGCTCTGGCAATAGAGTCATAACAGACCCACACCCTTCCATTCAGACTTGGGTTCCCAAATTCCAATTAAAAGACTTTCGGATGTCTTCAACAAGTGGGGCAAATTCAGTTCCTCTTCCCAACTTTCTTATTCGCCAATACAATTTGACTTACATAGATGTCTCTGACAATAAATTTCGTGGGGATTTTCCAAATTGGTTGTTGGAAAACAATACCAAATTGGAAGGCTTTTATCTTAGAAATTGCTCTTTCACTGGTCGCTTTCAGCTACCATCACATGTGAATCCCTACCTTGGTTATCTCGATGCATCCTACAATATGATAATAGGTGAATATCCAAGCAACATTAGTACAATCTTTCCAAACTTACAATTTCTGGACATCTCCTGGAATGCAATGAATGGTTCACTTCCTCATGAGTTTGGTGGAAACTTAGAAGAATTAAATCTGTCTAACAATAATTTTTCAGGAGAAATACCTAGAAACTTATCTGTGCATGACTCATCTCTTCAAATCTTAAGACTGTCGAACAACAGACTTATTGGTTCAGTGTGTCCTATTCTCACAACTCTAAAAGGTTTGGTACAATTGTTGTTGGATGGTAATAGCTTTTCCGGCATCATTCCAAGTTACTTTTTTAATGCGACCTTACGGCACTTGGATATAAGCAATAACCATTTTGTGGGAAAACTTCCACATGTGATAGCAAATTCATCAAACTTGGTTGTCCTCTCTATAGCAAATAATCATCTGGAAGGATCTATTCCCACTGAAATAATAGAACAACAATTTCTAAGTTATTTAGACCTATCGAGCAATAACTTGTCTGGATCTATTCCATCTTTCGTTCTTTCTCCGGTAGAATATGTTCTTCTCAGCAATAATAGGTTCAGTGGCTTGGCAAAAACAATGTTCAACAAAAGCTGGCCGCTAGTAATGCTAGATCTTAGCAATAACAACATAACCGGCAAGGTTCAACATCTAATAGGCAGCATTTCTCAGTTGAACATTCTTCTTCTACGAGGTAATCACTTCAGAGATCATATACCAAATATGTGCCATCTGAAAAATTTGGAATTGATAGATCTTTCTTACAATAGTCTTTCAGGTCCAATACCCAATTGCCTCGGTAAATTTCCTTCTGAGACTCAAGAAGGGCAACCTTTCTTTACTAATGAAATAGTTTTGGTTAGTTCACCATTTTTTCCATACGTGATTACGGTGGAGTTGCGTCTAACCTTCACAACAAAGCAGAGATCCTATACATACAAGGGAAGTATTGTTGATTATATGTCTGGCATAGACTTATCCCACAATAATTTAAATGGGAGTATCCCTCCAGAACTTGGAAATTTGATGCATATCAGGGCAATAAACCTTTCTCACAACCACTTAAGTGGACAAATCCCAATAACATTCTCCAACTTGAAACAAGTAGAGAGTTTGGATCTTTCTTTTAACAATTTGAATGGTGAAATTCCTTATCAATTGACTGAGTTAACTTTCCTCGAAGTATTAAATTTGGCAAATAATAACTTATCAGGTTCTACACCTGAGAGGAAAGGACAATTTATAACATTTGATGAAAGTAGTTACGAAGGAAATCCTTTTCTTTGTGGACCTCCATTGAACAAAAGTTGCATGGCATATGGTATCTTTCCAAATGCATCTGACGTAGAGGCAGGCAATAATGGTGGTATTGTGGACATGGAATTTTTCTATATCAACTTTGTGGTGTCTTACACATCAATCTTGCTAGTAATGGCAATCGTTTTGTACATAAACCCTCAGTGGCGACGAGCTTGGTTTTACTTCATTGAATCTACCATCACATATAGCTATTATTATCTTCGTAAGTGTTTCACCAATGAACATATGTAGCTATGTAGCTTGGTTGTTTGTTTTAGCAAATTTTAATGAATAAAGATGCTTTCACCAAATACTAAACTTGTGTACTATTTCTTTTTTTGTGTGACAACGTACTAGTTAATTACCTCTATACATGCTATTCCAAATTCTTTTCAATTTTAATGTAATTATCACGATCAAAACAACATCTTGTGCACTCTCTGTCACTTTCTTCTTGGTGCTGTCAAATTTTGCTTTTGTTTTATAACAAAGAAGAAATAGAAGGTGTTCACTAGTCAAGATCAAGTCAAGCTAGTTGAATCATGTTTTAGAAGTCTTGCAAACAAAAGTCAGATTGAGTAACGTGCTTCCGACACTCAAATAAGTGTTTAGTCTAAATTAGGTAAATATTTAAAAGTTTGTGTCAAGAAAAATTCTTACCTCAGTATGGTCTTTTTATATGAGTTTAGTAAGGGGATCTTCTTATGATTTTATTTTAAATTTCTCGTTAGGCTGGACATAAATATGAGGTTAGCCCACTAGTTTTGGTCCGTATTAGGAAGTAGTTTGTTTTATATATAAAATTTTCAAAAATTATCATATATCAATTTTGAAGTTCTTTACAAATAAAAATATAAAAAAAAATAGGATGAAGAAGACGAAAAATCGCACTATGTGACTAATATTCCCCCAAAAATTCATATTGCAATTACGTGTGATTTATTTATTTTTAAGATAACCATACATTTTTACTAGTATGGTTTAAATTGTATGGCCCCATGGAAATTTCTTTTGGCACACCTCCTTTTCCTAGTGGCACACCCATGGCCAATCAAATGACAAAAATAACCTCCATGAAATAGCTCCCCAATTTCCCCACACCTTGTCCTCTGCCTCTCACTCTCGCTCTACATCACATGGTCCTGTGTCGTGTTTAAGTTTAACAGTTGGAGAGAAGTACAAGAGAACATAAAATCAACAAAAATTCCATTGGGTGCGATGAAGAAGGTTATAGACTTTAAAGTCTGTAAAATGCCAAGGTTACAGAACATCAAACGACGTGTTCTGTGCTCCACCAGAAGGAAGAAGAGAAAGAAAAGTTTTCTTTTCATAATAAGTTGGTTATCGATGCGATGATCCCTATAGGTCGTGGGAAGATTTCGCGAGACTATGCTTGGCAAACGGGTTGATTATTCGGGGCGTTCTGTCATTGTCGTAGGTCAAGTTAAATGAAATGGCACAAAGTAGCAAAGATGGCAAATGAGGAAATGGCTCATAGAATGAAGGTTGAGTACTCTAAATCAACATGATCGATTGGAAGGTCACAGAAGATTGAAGCTAGCTTATTAACAATCCCATTTGCTAGTAATTTGTCAATTCAAGGAATGTTGTCTCTATGCCAACAGTTTCTGCTACAATGCTTGCATGTTGATTTGGCAGGAGGATCTTGCTGCAAGCCTCTTGAATGGTTTCATAGCCCACATTGCACATGTAAACACCCTTAAACCTTTTCTACCCTTTATTTATTTTGATTTATTTTCTCAATTTTTCTTTTCCTTGAACTCTGATCATTTTTGCCTTAGCTTTGAAATGTCTAACATTGTATTGACATCAATGTGGAAGATCTCCTACCTATTAGGAGCCCTTGGGGCTCTATTGATCGATGGAATGTGTGATATTTTCCAATCAGAAGGAGGCAGCTTACTGAAAAAATGCAATCTTAAATGGTTCTGCAATTGAACCAGCAACTAAAGCTCAAACCGTTGGAGATTTAACTGAGAGGGTAATTGACCTATTCAGATTAGCCATCATGTGTCTTTTCTTGGCTTCAATATGTATAATAGGTAAATCCTTGAAAAGCAAAGTGCAAGTGTCTAGCTAGGGTGACCGAAGTGAAGCTCACTTCTGAGTTGAAGAGCTTCAAGTTGAGATGTTGAAATTATAGAAGTTGAAGGCAAAATTTATGGCAGAGACACAGAAAGGCATTACCCATGCAACATGAGTTTAGGCCAATGGATTTTTATCTGATGATCACAGTACGATTGTGTCCCATGTTAGAAGGTGATTAATATCAGACATTAACAAAACAGTGACATTGTATCATGTCTATTTGTTTGCGTACCTCGTATCTAAGAACATGAATGTATCATACATCACCAAAAGTAGATAACTTACAAGAGCTTTTGGGCAAGTGATGCCTGGTGGTGATTTGAAGTTATGGCCATTGCTAGTAGTAGTGGTTGGTGGTGGTTGATGAATTAATATCGTGAAGGTAGGGAGTGGGAGACATAAATGAGTGAGCTTCCTTTATATAGTTAAATTGTAAATTGATTCTCATATACTGATTTGTGTTACTGAGATGCTAAGATTAGGTTCCATTTATATTCTATTAATAGTAAGCGCAATATTAATTGGAGACTTTTTTTAATTTTTCTTTTCATTTTACTATATATTTATATTCAAATTTTACACTAAATCTTTTATTTTTCCAAAGAATCACGATAAAAAGAAGAAGTTTGAAGCAACTTAAGCTAGTAGAAAGAAAAGAATCTTATCTTTTACGAGTCTTAAATTGCATACTAATTTCCAAATACTGTAACAATGCTTTTGGTTATAGTTTTCCCATTTAAGTTTATAGTGATGTGAGATAACAATTTATATATTATCCAGTTATTTCATTTATTGTTTTAAAAACTTTTAATTGGTCATTTTATTTGTCAATAAAGTTTTAGTTAAATTGGTTACCAATCACCAATACAATTGTTTGGCATTGAGTTCGAATTCCCCAAAAACCATAAGTTGAAATTCTTGTATATATATCTCTCTCTCCCTCTTAATTATGGTAAAAAAAATTCATTTTATTTAATTACAATATTAAGTAATCAAATAAAATTTTAAATTTTATATTCTTAATTAATCAATAAATTTAAAACACAGAACGAGAATACGAGATAAAAATGTTGCTTGAATACCTACTTTGAGAGAGCCAACAAGCTCAAGTATCACAATGCCCACAACTCAACTCAGTGCGTGGTTTGGTTAGTAAAAATTACATGAATAGCAAAGATTTTGTTGTAATATAATAATTACATTACAATAACACATTAATTAAAACAGTGTATAAAAAATAAAAAAATAAAAATATTCCATATTGTAAGACTGAAAACAATTTGTTAATAAATTATTCATGAATAATATCCTCATTTCCAGAATAAATTTAAAAGATATAATTTATATATATGAATCCTTGTTGGTAATATTTTAAATTATTTTTTTAATTAATATTACGTTAAATATTAATTAATTTAATTTAAATAAAATAAATTTATAAAAATATCAAAACTCTTTAAATTTTAACACTTAAAGTTAAAATTTTTATTTAAATTAAAATAATTATATGATTTATGATATATTATCAAAATATTAAAAATGAAATATTTAATTAATTAATGCATAATGAAACATAGAACGCGACAAAGGACGTGGAATTATATTGGATTTATAGACGACACGCGGTTTGTCGTCATTTCAATTGACTTTAGGGGCCAAAGATAATGTTTGATCCTGGTATGACCGGTTATGTGGCCGGTTAAGTGCTGGGATGACCGTGAACAAAGTGAAATGGCAAAACGCACCGCTTGCTGCTCCTTAGAAAAAAAATGTATGGAAATTACAACGGCTTGATTCAGTGGTTTCTTTTAACATTCTACTTTTTCTATTCAAACCCCCTTTCTTCTTCTTCCCAAAAATTGCACCCACCTTCAGACAAGCCCCAATCCAATAAAAAGGAAAAACAAAGCGTTGAAGGATCAAAAACAACCCTCTTGCCTAATTCCAAGGCAAGGAAAATCTTTGTATTAGCAAACATGGTGTGCTAGTTTCATTGCCCAGTGCCCATTTCTTGCCTTTCTCCTCCATTAACGTGACTCCTCGTGTGTGTGTTCAGGCTCTTTTTTTCTTAGAGAATCACAAAACAGTGAGTTTGACCGTGAGTTGTGTCTTTTAGTGTCCACATCATCACTTAACCGTCACGTCATCAATTAACAAGCCACATAAGTATACTCTGTTAACGGATGGAGACGAACATGTACAGAAGGTGATTATGAGGTTTTAAATAGAGTTAGAGTATTTCATTTAAGGGTCTGATTTAATTTTAATAAATGTGTGAAGGATAAAAATAATTTATAATTTTGTGCTATTATTTTAATTTTATAAATTATAAATAATTTATAACTTTCATTAATGAATTTATGTTTTAATCTTTTAGATTGATTATATATAATCTGATATCATATTCTTTAATAATTAAGATTATATATAATTCAAAAATTAAAATACAACATGCAATAATATAAAAATACAGATAATTATAAAGTCATAGTTTATAATTGTTGAAAAATACTACTAAATTATATATGATGCAGAAATATATTAATAATTATTATAAATTATTTATAATTCATAAAATTAAAACACAAGACATAATAATATAAAATTACAGATTATTTATAATTTTTAATTGTAATAAACCTAGAGAGTATGTTTGTAATTGTAATAACTTATTAGGTTCAATACTAGAGAGAAAAAAATAATTTATAACATTTAGTAAAACCAATTACGAAGGAAATCTTTTCTTTGTGGACCTCCGTTGAACAAAAGTTGCATGTCATATGGTATCTTTCCAAATGCATCTGACGTAGAGGTAGGCAATAATGGTGGCATTGTGGACATGGAATTTTTCTATATCAGCTTTGTGGTGTCTTACACATCAATCTTGTTAGTAATGGCAATCGTTTTGTACATAAACCCTCAGTGGCAACGAGCTTGGTTTTACTTCATTAAATCTGTCATCATATAGCTATTATTATCTTAGTGAGTGGTTCACCATTTAACAACATATGCAGCTATATAGCTTGGTTGTTGGTTTGTTTTCGCAAATTTTAATGAATAAAGATGCTTTAACTAGTGTGACAGTGTACTAGTTTATTACCTCCGCCAATATCCCCACACCTTGTCATGTGTCGTGTTTAAGTTGGAGAGAAAATAAAATAAACAAAAATTCCATTTGGGTGCGATCAAGAAGGTTATAGACTTTAAAATGCCAAGATTACAGAACATCAAACGACGGGTTTTGGATGAGAGGGCTACTTTGGGGATAATGGGTATGTAAAAGGGCATGTGGTCTGCCACTAGAAAACATTGGGCTGTGCTAAAAGAACTTGCTGGTGGGCTTGCGTTAAATTGTGGAAGCTCGATTTAGATTTACCTTTTATTTTTCTGTTATTGATTATTGATTATATTATTTAAATTTTTATTATAAAAGTAATTGTTAAATCAAGTAATGGTGATAGAATAAGGTAAGAACCTCAATTTTTAGTTTGGCACGAGACCTCAAATTTTTTGAGTGGTTTATAATTGGACTTTTGAAGCCCAATCTAAATTGGGCACTGCCCTAATGCCTATTTTAAAAATACTAATTTTTAAAATTTTCTAACTTAATTTATTGATTAATTAATCTATGGGGTTTAGGTCTTATTTAGGAAGTTTTATGTTCAAGTCTCTCATATATAATCAATATATATATATATATACACGTGTGTGAGAGAGATTTATAGATTAATGATAGTTTTTTTCAATAGAGAATTCATTTTGTCAATAATATAAATCATAATAAAGCTGTTAAAATTTATACTATAAAGTAACACATTTATGTGTGTGATATTTATTCCTTGAGATACGTCTAATGAATTTATCTCACTAACGAACTTAGTGTTTTATATATTGTAATGTCATTTTTTTATTAATCTTATATATCAATATTTCGTTCAATTTTTAAGCAGTTATAAAAAAATTTGAAAATAAAAAATTCATTAAAAGATATAAGACAAAATTTTATAGGTTATTATAGGGTAAGTTATAAGAAAATCAAATATCTGTGAAAAGAATTTAAGATTCACTCAAAAATAAAAGGAAAAGAATTTAGGATTGAGGAAAGAAATATGACTGCATCTTGATCCACTGGCTAGCAATGACACTTTTTTTGTTAGAGGCATTGAGCATTTGTGTATTTTGCATCCAACTGTACAAATCATGTTCTTTTTGTTGAATATACGAATGTCACTTCAAATGTAAGAGTCTAACATCAGAAAAAAACCTCATTAATCTAACGTCTTAAGGTTTCTTTTCATAATAAGTTGGTCAAGTTAAATTAAATGGCACAAAGTAGCAAAGATGGCAAATGAGGAAATGGCTCATAGAATGAAGGTTGAGTACTCTGAGTCAACATGATTGATTGGAAAGGTTGACTATTCATGTTGATATTATAGAGTTACTAATTAAGTTGTTATATGAGAATTATCTATTTTGTCTGCTAGGCTTTGCTTTTGATTGTAGACTGCTACTACAAAGAGTATTACACCCTTGATTGCGAAATAACGATTATTTTTTGAACCCTGTAAATTGCTTGATGTATCTAGAACTTAGGGTTCTTATTGCCTTGAATAGTTATTGCAATGTTATATTATAATTGTGATACACATAATAAAAACTTCTTAAGAAATCAAATAAAAAATGAGTAATATAAACTAGTTCTTATGAAATAGAAGCCATTAAAAAGCAATCAGATTAGGAGACTCAATTGTGTCGAGTTTCATCAGTATATATATTAAATTGTTGAGTTTTTGGCGTCATGGAAGCATTCAGTTAAAAAAATTAAATAACAACTTATTTCAAAAATAAAAATCAAAGTAATCCCATTCATATCACTATACTATGTAACAACAATACTATTTATTTATTTCTACAAATACATAATTATCAAATGACAAAAGCAGAACTTTTATGTAGAAAATGTAACTGCTCAACGAAGTTACTAAAGAAAGCAAAACATGGACTCAATTAGCTATTCATATATCTGCAGTAGCTCGGTGAAATTGTCTCTTGAATGCTGAATAAAAACTGACCATTGAAGCCTGCACAAGTTGAACCTGCAAATTATAAATTAAGAAATAGTAACTGTCTGGTTAAATTACACATAACATGTTTGTTTTGAAATTTTAATATTAAAAAGCATTAATTATTATCTAAGTTGTATTGACTGACTTGGTTAATCTCCCAGAGATCCCCAATCCCCTAATCACCTGCACAAACTATAGGAGAAAGCAAGAGTGCTTAGAAATGCTTGCTTTTAGATGTTAAATACAAAATAACTCTTAAGCGTGTGTTTGTTTTTTAATTGAATCAATTTTTTACATATATGGTATATAATAAACAAAAGTACTCTAACAACTATTTATTCCATCTATAATTCAAATGAATACTTATAATGTGGAGAAAGTATATTATACTAGAATTCAATGAAAAATATAAATTATATTGATTGATTCAATTTTAAATCTAAAGCCTTTTTCCTACACTCACCAGCCAAGCAACATGCTAGATTTACCCAAAGATGTTTGCCTTTAGGACCACAAAATAATAATAAAAAAAAAAATGATTAATCAATTCATCAAGAAATTTGAAGTAAGCATGCCTTTATGTTCTGTTGAGGAATATAGAAAGAAAGACAAACTTCCCAAAAGCCTAAGACAAACCTTAATCCCATGCCAATATAGAACACGACAGAAATTCCACTTCATCCTCACTTCCTTCAATGGGTTTCGGGATATTGGCCGTTTATTTTTGTGTGCAGTTCTTTGTAAGTGGAGCACCGTATGGCTCAAAAGGGAATTTTTTTTATCACCCCTAGAATTGCTATTCTCACCCCCAACCCTTCGGCTTTTTCCCACCCCAATTTATATTTTAAATTAAATAAAATAAAAAATTACATTTCAAATTTAGAATAAAAATAAATTTTTTATATAAACAAAAAAATATTTCAATAAAATTTATTTTTATTTAATTTAAAATGTAAAGATTTATTTTATATAACTTAAAATATTAAAATTATTTTTAAAATTAATAATAATGTGAGAAAATAATTATATATATATATATATATATATATATATATATATATATATATATATATATATATATATATATATATATATATATATATATATATAAAATAGAGAATAAAATCATATTTACCCCTCACACTTTAACAAAAATAAAATCTAACCTTTACATTTCATTTGTCAAAAAGTACCCTAACTCTGTTA
Organism: Bauhinia variegata; assembly: GCA_022379115.2. Taxonomy (NCBI): domain Eukaryota; kingdom Viridiplantae; phylum Streptophyta; class Magnoliopsida; order Fabales; family Fabaceae; genus Bauhinia; species Bauhinia variegata. Next base: position 6,838,929 of record CM039438.1, on the reverse strand, counting down.
AAAGCCCCCATAAACGGCCTTACTCCAATGTCATTACGGCTTAGCAACAGACCTTGCTTACGTGGCTGGTTAAGTGTTGGGATGACCGTGAACAAAGTGAAATGGCGCAAAACGCACCGTTTGGTGCTCCTTAGAAAAAACAAATCTGTGGAAAGTACAGCGGCTTGGTTCAGTGATTTCTTTTAACATTCTACTTTTTCTATTCAAACCCCCTTTCTTCTTCTCCTTCCTTTCTGTTCGGAACCCATCCAAAAATTGCACCCACCTTCAGACAAGCCCCAATCCAATAAAAGGGAAAAACAAAGCGTTGAAGGATCAAAAACAACCCTCTTGCCTAATTCCAAGGCAAGGAAAAAGAAAATAGAAAAAAAAAGGAAAATCTTTGTTTTAGCCAACATGTGCGCTAGTTTCATTACTCAGTGCCCATTTCTTACCTTTCTCCTCCATTACACGAGCCTCGTGTGTGTGTTCAAGCTTAGAGAATCACAAAATGGTGAGTTTGACATTGAGTTGTGTTTTTCAGTGTCCACTTCATCACTTACTGCCGCATCATCAATTACCAGGCCACCTAAGCATACCCTGGATGGAGACGAACATGTACGGAAGGTCGATTATGAGATTTTTAATAGAGCAGGGGTATTTCATTTGAGGGTTTGATTTGATTTTAGTCAAAAGTGTAAAGAGGAAAACATGGTTTTATTATATATAATTTTATGTTTTTAATTATTATCCCTCTATATATAAACATGTTATTCTTTTAATTTTACAAATTAAAAATAATTTATGTTTTTATCTTTAAGTGTTAATTCAGATATCTTTTGAAGTACTTCTCTTAAGATATCTTCATTATTTGGAAATTTAATTTCTTGCTTTGGACACTGATAAGGTTTCATGCTTTATTATGGGTCTAGTAGGATATAAATGATTATTATTTTTAGGGATAGAAGTAGATGTTGAAGTTTCTACTTCTCTATAAATTTTATCTAACTGTTGACATGTAGTCAATATGATATAGCATTATTAGTAAAATAATTTTGTTGTTAAATATTAAAAGTTTCTCTTTTTGTAGTAGGTTCTCCTAATTCTTTAAGATCAGTGGTTTTAAAGGGAGAGGCTACTAATTCATGATTTCCTACTTTAAATTTTATCTCAGTTAATGGAGGATGTACTGAAACTATTGGCTGATTATTAGTTGGTAACCATGTTTGAGTTATTCTTCTAGTGGTATTTATTTTTTGAAATTTTGAAAAAGAATATGATAAATTATTATTGAAGGTATATTGATCAAATCAATCAAAGAAATAAATATTAGATTTAATAGTATTCATTTCTGAATACCATTCCTAAAGCGTATCAAAACGTTAAAATTGGGTAATTGATGGAATCTCACTAGTGAAATGGTTGAACAAGATTATTATGATACTAAGAGAAGAGAATTGAGATATGCTTTGAAGAATTTCTCCTCCAATTTAGTTTGTTCATAGGTCAAGAAATTATAATTGTTTTAAATCACTAATCTCTTTTGTTATTTGATAAGTTCAAAAATTATAATACAATGAGGATAAATATTTTTAAAAGTATTATTCTAATTAAATTGTTATAAGAAAAATTACGTACAAGTAATTTCTGGAAGTTCCAGTAATCTATGCGATTGCCCTTTGATATGCAATACAAAAGAATACAGAAACTTAATATTTTTTCATGTCTTAAAAAATTAATAATAATCTTTTTAATAATACATGAATATTATTAGTAAATAATTTATAAATATTTTTTGAATTTTAAAAGATCCTCTAACTCTAACAAATTTTCAAAATATAACGCATCTAAATTTTTTCAAAAAAAAAAAAATTCATTACAAAAATTTTGGTGTGAGTCACAATCTTATAATAATTTCACAAATACAATAATTAACGTGATGAACAAAAGTAAAACATAGGCCACATAATTCATTGGTCAGTCAAGTCTTCCTCTGAGTCAAGAGCTCATAATTCCACAAATGTAATAATTAATGTGATGAACAAACATAAAACATAGACCACACAATTCATTGGTCAGTCAAGTCTTCCTCTAAAAGCTCATAATTCCACAAATGCAATTAATGCGATGAACAAGCCTAAACCATAGGCTTAACTCAAATTCATAGCAGCTTTCTCTTCTGATTCAAAGAAATAAGAACTAAGAGCATGAGTTTGTACATTAGAATAATTTAGTGGATATGAGTAACAATAAAGAGAAATAGATTAAAGTTTATTTTAAGAGTAATCTTACTGTGTAAAAATATAGACTAAAGTTAGTACAAATTCTGAATATGTCTTTAATAATTAACATTTTCTTACGCGTGATTAATTTTCTTGTCAAACTAATTATAATATAACAAAATTAATTTTATGATCAAAAAGTATTGAAAGGAATCCTTAACTACTATTCTACCTTTGCAGATAGGTTAAGGAATTGGTAATTTAACCCTTCTTACTGTAATTTAATTGATAAATTACTATAAGAAAACAATTGACAAATTGAACTAAGTTGGGTATTTACTTTAAATTACTATAAGAAAACATTCTCGTCACATTGCAATAATGTGACGAGAATGTTGTATGGGCAAGGCAGATAAAAATAGAAAGATTTAATTTTATAATTGAAAACGCTATAAAATTTTACATGGAAAAAATCTCGGGCAAAAACTCCAAAAAAAAAAAAAAATACTATTTACTATGAAGTAAAATTGATTAAAAAAAAAGAAATGTTAATATCTTAAATATCAAATATTTTCTCTTAAAATTTTATCTCCAACTCTCACAATTTTACTGCTCCACTGGTCTATCATTAAGAGAATTAATTTTAACACTTATCTTAGAATGATACTTATTTCTCTGTTTTCCTTTAGCTTCTTCACTCGGTGTGCCTTGCTTTCAAGTGTAAACTTTTCTTTTAGGATTTAGTTTATCCATTGAACATTATTTATTGGACAGTAAATAAGTTACTCAAATTAATTTAAGTGATACGTGTAAAATGATACTAAACGTGAAAAAAATCTAACTACCCAAGCGTTCTTTTTTAACCATGCATTTAACTGCATTCCTTTTACCGTTCCTTTTAGTGTTGGAAAAATAAAAAGAATGGAAGATATAGTAATTTACTTCATGATTTTCTTTGGATCTAGCTCTGATCTAGAGATTGTAATTTTTTTTTTATTGGGCTGAGGGTTGGTGGGAATTCCCCATTTGAAACAGAGATTTGGAAAAAAAAATCTTTCACAATTGTGGGTGGAATGAAGGAGAATTTTTTTTTTAAAAAAAAATTCGATTCCCAAACACCCGGATCTTCAAATTAATAAAAATATTAAAATATTCTTAATTTTATAAAATATTTTATATAATTAAAAATCTCAATTTTTCATATAAAATTATTTTTGAAAACTTTTTTATAGCGCCAAGATCGGAGAACCATTTTTTCTGTGACGTTATATGGCAGGAATAGAAATATAAAAAAAAAATTCTGACAAAAATCAGGTCCTATCCCGTTGTCATCCATGCTCTAACCTCTCTCAAGCAGCGCAACCAAAATCACGTATATTACTTGCAGTGAATTATATTACGCAATTTGTAAATAATTTGATTTATTTATTATTATAATTAATTATAAAATAATAAATTAATTAAATAATTTATATATAATTAATTATAATAATAATAAATTAAATAATTTATAATTAATTACACGATATAATTAACTGTCAACTGTGAATAATCATTTTTATTCACTCCATTGCATGTCACTATTTCCCCCATACATTAATTGCATTCTTTTCACTGTTCCAACAGACCTAGCTACTACTAGTCTTTCATAGGGTTTTTGACGAACCGAATCTTCCATCTTTTACACAGGGGACTGGACGTCGGGGTCAGTTTCTTTGGAAACAAAGAAACTGAATTGTAAATTGTGAGCTCCCCGCATTCTCATTCTAACATCATTCTTCTCTAGCTAGCTTGCATTTATAACTATTTATTGACTCATACAAATTTCCAACTACCTAAGCCTTCTTTTCTAACCATGCATTTAACTGCATCGTTTCAGCGTTGTAAAAATAAAAAGAATGGAAGATATAGTAATTTACTTGATGATTTTCCTTAGATCTAGCTCTAGAGATGGTAATTTCTCTTACTTGAGTGGAGATTTGAGGAGGATTCCCTATTTGAGCTATAGGATTTAGAGTTTAGAGTTTAAAATTTATGAAAAAAATAAAAATTATATTTACTTAAAAATTTACTTAGGATTTAGCTTTGATCTAGAGATGTCAATTTCTTTTTGAGACTTGGCGGAAATTTTTGTTTAAGGCTAATATTGAGAAAAAAAAAAAAAATTTCTCCACAAGAGTGGGATGAGAGAAAAAAAATTTCTTAAAAAAATTTTAAAGACAAAAATAAAGATTATATTTTTTGGATAACGAGGTCTGTAAATTAATTAAAATATTAAAATATTTTTATTTTAAAATAAAATATATAAAATAAGAGTACTTTTATAATTTTATAAATTATTTTATATAATTAAAACATTAATTTTTATAAAATTATTTCTAAACCCTAAACCTAGTTTATTGTCATCCCTATTCCGAAGCCCAGTATGGGCCCACACCAGCCACGTTCTTCACACACGCTTTTTGACCACCCAAAGCAATAAAGTAATATCTGAAAGATGCTTTATTTTCCTATTTAAAGAGGAAACAATCCCCAAATCATGTAAGAAAATAAGCATAGTTTGAAGAAGATGGGTTGCAGAATTAGAAAGAGTGTGTGGTTGAGTGTTTTGATTATCATTGTTATGTTAGTGTGTGAATGTGAAGGGTGTTGGAAGCAAGAGAGAGATGCTCTTCTTCATCTCAAAGCCATTGCAGGCCTTAAGGAATGGGGCGAAAAGAAATGGGTGGATGGCACAGACTGTTGCAAGTGTGGGGAGTTCGCTGCAATACCAGAAGGCGAGTGTCAGAGCTCAATCTTTTTGGGACGAGGATTAGGGATGATGAAGATCTTGGAAATTGGTATCTTAATTTGTCAGATTTTCAAGCTTTTGATGATATCAAAATTCTCGACTTAAGTGACGACAACATAACTGGTTTTGTTGAAAATAAAGGTCATGATCTTCTGAACTATATCCTCGTTATAAATATTTTGCAATTTTTTGGAAATAATTCTACTTTTCTTCTTTGTTTTCACATAATCAAGCATGGATTTGTTCTTATAAATACTATTTTCAACAGGAAATGAGACATTTTCATGGCAAGTCAGTTTAGAGAGCCTTGATTTGAGCTGGAATCATTTGAGTAATAATGATATAATATCTTTTCTTAATGGATTCTACCATCTGAAGAATCTTAATTTGAGCTTCAATGATTTGAGTAATGATCATATAATATCTGTTCTTAGTGGATTCCAACATCTAACGTCTCTTACTTTAGACGGAAACAAACTAGAAGGGTCATTAAATATTAGTGGTAAGTGCTTCTTAATATAAGTTACATTTTTTCACATTGTATTATCTTATTATAATTTGTCTCCAAAATTCACTCTTGTATCATTTGTTTTCTATGTGATGAAAAATATGTTACTTTATAAGCAAGTAAGACTCAATCCCTACAACTTCTTTCTAGCAGGAATATGTGCTTTGAGCAAATTGGAGAGGCTTGATCTGAATAACAATGATAATTTTAGTGGTTTTGTTGTTCCTCAAGGTATTATGCAATTTAGATTTGGTTTATATATCTTCACTCAAAAAATTATCGGATACAAGTGAATTTTTTATATTAAAATTTTAATTGTATTTATCTATCAAAATGTCATTCAGGGGTATGTATCAAAAAATTATAATATAACAAAATTAATTTGGTGATCATAAAGTATTTAAAGGGGATATTTAACTTTAGATAAAAAAAAAAAAAAGGATCCTTAAATACAAAAGTATACCTAATTTATGTTATTTTAGGGGTCGGGAGGCCATAACTACCAACTCTACTTAATTTCTAATTTATATAGTACAAGTGGATATATGGTCAAGAAGCATGCTTGAGCTTGGAAACTTCTTCAAATAAAATTAAATGAAACAATACGGCCTGAAATTAGTTTACTTTCTTAGGTGGTTTGATTATTATGTTAGTGGAAGGGTGGTTTTGTGAATGCGAAGGGTGTTGAAAGGAAGGAGAAATGAGTTACATTAATTGGTCAAATTTTTAAGTCTTTTGACGCTCTCAAAAGTCTCTACTTGAGTTTCATTTACAACATACTATATAGCTTCTTTTGGAAACAATTGAGTTATATTATGTTTATGATATGGAATTGTTTTGTTTACTGTATGAATATATATTATTGTGTCAACTATAATTTTCACACTTTGGAATAGCTATAATTTTCTGTTTGTTTTTACATCATCAAACATATATTGGTTCTTATAAATAATATTTTTGAACAGGAAATGAGAGATTTTCATGGCAAACTTGCAGGCCAGAAGTCCTTGCTTTGTCAGGCAATAATTTGAGTAATGATATAATATCTTCTTTGAATTGGTTCCAGCATCTGAAGTTTCTTGATTTAAGTCAAAACCAACTAGAAGGATCATTGGATATTGGTGGTTAGTGTTATAAAATATATTACTTTTTTCACATTATATTATGATCTAATAATTAATTTGTGTATAAAATTCTTGTATAAATTGTTTTCTTTGTAACAAAAATATCATAGTTTATAAGCAAGGAATTATAGACTCACACCCTAAAGTTTCTTTCTAGAAGGAATATGTGCTTTGAGCAAGTTAGAGGAGCTTGATCTTAGTTACAATGATAATATTAGTGGTTTTGTTGTTCCCCAAGGTATTATTCAGTTTAAATTTGTTTTATATATGGCTGCTTGATATCTTACTTGGCCAAGGAACTGTCTGATACAAGTTTCATATAAATGTGATATTTTCATGTCAAATTTTTAATTCTATTTCTCTATCAAAATACCATTCAGGGACAAACATTTCTCTATATAACCTAAAAGTCCTTCATTTAGAGGGATTGAAAATGGACGGAAGCATGCTCCGACAGTCGTTAAGAGCATTCTCATCTATTAGAGAGCTTTACATGAATTCTAGTACATTCAATGGAACAATTGTTGCTGCAGGTAACTTTTACGAGTTCTCAGCTTTGCATCTATATAGTATATATGTATTCAAATGGATCTCTAACATGTTCATGCTTGTTGTCTCTAGATTTTGGAGACTTGGTGAAGCTAGAGCAATTGATATTGGATGAATCTTCTAACATTGGAAACAAGTTTCTTAAAAGTATTGGAGCATTAACCTCCTTAAAGGTTTTGTCTCTAATTTCTTGTGGGATCAAGGGCAGCCTTCCTATCGATGGTACAAAATATGTCTCATTTTTTCAAATTTTTTTTTTTTTGGGTCAATTCATGAACATAACCATTACTTTTATAATCACATATTATATTAATTAATTAGATGTTATATTTGTTTAATTGTGTATATATTTCAGGTTGTTCTAAGTTGAAGAAGTTAGAAGTATTATCCTTAAACAATAATAATTTTGAAGGATCGATTGGTTTATCCTTTATTAATATGACATTTCTTCGCATACTTAAACTTTCCAATAATTCTTTCACTGGAAGTTTTGGTTCTGACAACCTTGGAACCGTCAATTCCCTTGAATATCTTGATTTTTCAAGCAATCAGTTTGAAGTCCTTTCCAGTTTTGATTTTTTGGCCAATTATTCAAATCTGAAGAAGATTGATGGCTCTGGCAATATAGTCATAACAGACCCACACCCTTCCATTCAGACCTGGGTTCCCAAATTCCAATTACAAGACTTTCGGATGTCTTCAACAAGTGGGGCCAATTCAGTTCCTCTTCCCAACTTTCTTATTCACCAATACAATTTGACTTTCATAGATGTCTCTGACAATAAATTTCGTGGGAATTTTCCAAATTGGTTGTTGGAAAACAATACCAAATTGGAAGGCTTTTATCTTGGAAATTGCTCTTTCACTGGTCACTTTCAGCTACCATCACATGTGAATCCCTACCTTGGTTATCTGGATGCATCCTACAATATGATAAAGGTGAATATCCAAGCAACATTAGTACAATCTTTCCAAACTTACAATTTCTGGACATCTCCTGGAATGCAATGAATGGTTCACTTCCTCACGAGTTTGCTGGAAACTTAGAAGAATTAGATCTGTCTAACAATGATTTTTCAGGAAAAATACCTAGAAACTTATCTTTGCATGACTCATCTCTTCAAATCTTAAGACTGTCGAACAATAGACTTATTGGATCAGCGTGTCCTATTCTCACAACTCTAAAAATTTTGACACAATTGTTGTTGGGATGGTAATAGCTTTTCCGGCATCATTCCAGGTTGCTTTTTTAATGCATCCTTATGGCACTTGGATATAAGCAATAACCATTTTGTGGGAAAACTTCCACATGTGATAACAAATTCATCAAACTTGGGTGTCCTCTCTATAGCCAATAATCATCTCGAAGGATCTATTCCCACTGAAATAATAGAAGATCAATTTCTATGGTATTTAGACCTATCGAGCAATAACTTGTCTGAATCTATTCCATCTTTCGTTCTTTCTCCGGCAAAATATCTTCTTCTCAGCAACAATAGGTTCAATGGCTTGGCAAAAACAATGTCCAACAGAAGCTCGCCGCTAATAATGCTAGAACCGGCAAGATTCAACATCTAATAGGCAGCATTTCTCAATTGAGCTTTCTTCTTCTACGAGGTAATCACTTCAGAGATCATATACTGAATATGTGTCATCTGAAATATTTGCAATTGATAGATCTTTCTTACAATAGTCTTTCAAGACCAATACCCAATTGCCTCAGTAAATTTTTTTCTGAGAATCAAGAAAGGCAATCCTTCTTTTCTACTGAAATATATATGGAAAGTAAACCGATGTTGCATGTAACCTTCACAACAAAGCAGAGAACCTATACATACAAGGGAAGTATTGTTGATTATATGTCTGGCATAGACTTATCCCACAATAATTTAAATGGGAGTATCCCTCCAAAACTTGGAAATTTGATGCATATCCGGGCAATAAACCTTTCTCACAACCACTTAAGTGGACAAATCCCAATATCGTTCTCCAACTTGAAACAAGTAGAGAGTTTGGATCTTTCTTTCAACAATTTGAGTGGTGAGATTCCTTATCAATTAACTGAGTTAATTTCTCTCGAAGTATTCAGTTTTGCACATAATAACTTATCAGGTTCTACACCTGAGAGGAAAGGACAATTTATAACATTTGATGAAAGCAGTTTCGAAGGAAATCCTTTTCCTTGTGGACCTCCATTGAACAAAAGTTGCATGCCATATGGTATCTTTCCAAATGCATCTGACGTAGAGGTAGGCAATAATGGTGGTATTATGGACATGGAATTTTTCTATATCAGCTTTGTGGTGTCTTACACATCAATCTTGTTAGTAATGGCAATCGTTTTGTACATAAACCCTCAGTGGCGACAAGCTTGGTTTTACTTCATTGAATCTTTCATCACATATTGCTATTATTATCTTCCTAAGTGGTTCAACATTCAACATATGTTGCTTGGTTGTTTGTTTTCGCAAATTTTAATGAATAAAGATGCTTTCACCAAATATTGAACTTGTGTGCTGTTACTTTTTTTTTTGTGATAGCGTACTAGTTTATTACCTCTGTACATGCTATTCCAAATTATTTCCAATTTTAATGTAATCACGATCAAAATAACATCTTGTGCATTCTCTGTCACTTTCTTCTTAGTGCTGTCAAATTTTACTTTTGTTTTCTAACGTAAAGGAAACAGAAGGTGTTTACTGGTCACTTCTAAGATCCGGTCGGACTCAAGTTGAATCTAGTCTTAGAAGTTCTGCAAATAAAAATAAGTTGGGTCAAGTGTCGAGCCTCCGTAATTTCAGTCAGCAAGCTTTTGTAATTTTATCCTAAATTCCTTATTAAGCTAGATCTGAATGTGAGCTTGACCCGCTAATTGTGATCTGTATCAGAAGGAAATGGTTTGTTTTATATCTAAAATTTTCAAAAATTATCATATATCAATTTTGGAATTATTTACAAATAAAAATATAAAAAAAAATAGGATGAAGAAGATGAAAAATCGCAGATAGCAACTATAATGAGTGGTGGTTGTTGGGTAGTGAATTCCATGTACCATAGTGAGAGTGATACCCCATTCATCTTATCGCACTAGGTGACTAATATTCCACCAAAAATTCATATTGCAATTACGTGTGATTTATTTTAAGATAAAGGGTTTTGTCAATAAAATTTTACTTTAAATTGTAAGGCCCTATGGCCATTTCTTTTGGCACACCTCTTTTTTCTAGTCGCACACCCACGGCCAATCAAATGCCAAAAATAACCTCCTCGAAATAGCTCCCCAATTTCCCCACACCTTGTCCTCTGCCTCTCACTCTCTCTCTCTACATCACATGGTCATGTGTCGTGTTTAAGTTGGAGAGAAGTACCAGAGAAGATAAAATCAACAAAAATTCCATTTGGGTGCGATCAAGAAGGTTATAGACTTTAAGGTCTGTAAATGAAATGGCACAAAGTAGCAAAGATGGCAAATGAGGAAATGGCTCATAGAACGAAGGTTGAGTACTCTGAGTCAACATGATTAGGAGCCCCTGGGGCTCTATTGATCTATGGAATGTGTGAAATTTTCCAATCAGAAGGAGGCAGCTTACTGAAAAAAAGGCAATCTTAAATGGTTCTGCAAGTGAACCAGCAACTAAAGCTCAAACCGTTGGAGATTTAACTGAGAGGGTAATTGACCTATTCAGATTAGCCATCATGTGTCTTTGCTTGGCTTCAATATGTATAATAGGTAAATCTTTGAAAAGCAAAGTGCAAGTGTCTAGCTAGGGTGACCGAAGTGAAGCTCACTTCTGAGTTGAAGAGCTTCAAGTTGAGATGTTGAAATTACAGAAGTTGAAGGCAAAATTTATGGCAGAGAGACAGAAAGGCATTACCCATGCAACATGAGTTTAGGCCAATGGATTTATCTGATGATCACAGTACGATCGTGTCCCAAGTTAGAAGGTGATTAATATCAGACATTAACAAAACAGTGACATTGTATCATGTTTATTTGTTTGCGTACCTCGTATCTAAGAACATGAATGTATCATACATCACCAAAAGTAGATAACTTACAAGAGCTTTTGGGCAAGTGATGCCCGGTGGTGATTTGAAGTTATGGCCATTGCTAGCAGTAGTGATTGGTGGTGGTTGATGAATTAATATCGTGAAGGTAGGTAGCGTGAGAAATAAATGAGTGAATATATATATATATATATATATATATATTGATACATCCTCTTGCCCAATAGAGAGACGATAGGCCAAACAGTAATTACTAGATTCGTTACTTTTTATAGTTAAAATGCAAATTGATTCTTACATATTGATTAGTGTTATTGGGATGTTAAGATTAGATTTTATTTATATTCTATTAATTGTATGCGCAATATTAATTCGGGACTTTCTTCAATTTTTCTTTTTATTTTACTATATATTCATACTCAAATTTTATACAAAATTTTTTATTTCCCCAAATAACCACCATAAAAAGAAGTGGTTTGAAGCAACTTGAGCTTGTAAGAAGAAAGGAATCTTATCTTTTACAAGTCTTAAATTGAATACTAATTTCCAAATTCTGTAACAATGCTTTGGTTATAGTTTTCCCATTTAAGTGTCTATGAGATAACAACTTATATCTTACCCCTCATTTCATTTATTGTTTTAAAAACTTTATGTAGTTATTTGGCATTAAATTTGAATTCTCTTAAAATCGTAAGTTGAAATTCTTGCATATATTTTTCTCTTCTTTATGACAAAAAAAAAATTATTTTATTTAATTACAATATTAGGTAATCAAACAAAATTTTAAATTTTATATTCTTAACCAATCAATAAATTTGAAACATAAAATAAAAATATGAAACAAAAGATATTGCTTAAATACATATTTTGAGAGAGCCAACAAGCTCAAGTATCACAATGCCCACAAGTAAGTGTATGGTTTGGTTGATAAGAATTATATGAATCATAAAAATTTAGCTGTGATATAATTATTACAGTGTAATAATAATTTTTAATCATTAAATAAAAATTATAATAAAGTTACGTTGAATATTACATTAAAGTAATTGTAGTAAATGGTCACCTTCTTCGTAAAAGATCATAGAAGGTTGACAAGGTCTACAACCGTCTCAGCTATTCCCTTAATTACTGCCACTGCTTTCATGGTGTCAATCAACATCAATGATATTCAAAAGGCAAATTATTAATTACATTGTTACGGAAATCTTTAAGTTTGATTTGCCCATGATTACGTGGGTCAATGTTTCAAAAAGATTCCGCACACAATGGGGAAGGGATTGTAGAACTGATACTCCATTCTCTGTGTCTTTTGTTTTTTTTTTTTTTTGAGAAAAAAAAAATCCATTCTTTTAACAGACTATTCCTGCCAGCTCCAGAAGATAATGACAAATCTGTGGGGCTCAGACTCAGCAAATAATAATTTAGAGCAGTAGTAACTTATTAGTTTAATGTAACGTAACTTCACTTCCCCACAAGATTGAGGTAAATCTGTTATTAGATAGCTTCTGGCAGAAGGGACCTAGATGAGTTGATTATAATTACTTAGTTAATGTAGTTACTGGCGGGTTTTGAACTTATCAGACAGTTTGGTTCACACAAAGAGATCTATATCAGTTGATTAAAATTATATAATTAATACAATTGTAGGTAAATTCAATAAATAATAGGCGGATTGCATGATATAGTAATTGGATTTAGTTTATTTTTCACATGAGGAAAGGAAATGGGAGAAGAATTTAAATTATTGTAATCGGCTGTCAATCATTAAATAAAATTACTACTACATTAAATGTGCAATTATAATTTGATGATTAAACAACTAGCAATCAATCATTCTATGCAATCAAGTGTAACTAATCTAAAGTCACTAGGAATTTTGAAAAAACATAAAAGTAAAAAGAAAAAAAAGAGAATAAATTTAAACACATTGTAAGAGAAAAAAAAAAAAGCCATAACACTAAAAACTATTAAAGGCGAAACGTGAGAGCAATTCTGGGAAATTTTACTCTAACCTATCAAATTTGCTTGCCAGTTGTAGGTGCGAAATCCTAAACGGAAGAAAGAGGATAAATGGAAGAGAACGGCGGGAAAATTTGACCGTTGATGCCAACTCTGTATTTTCGGTGTCTTCAAGGAAAGTGTCCCTTGCTTTGTCCCCCACGCAGTGGGGTCCCACTCCCATATTTTACCTTCCAATCATCACAAATAATCCTACCTTCCATGTTACACAGTACCACACAATGTTAACAAAACACAAGAAAACAAGCCAACTGAAAAGAGAGAGAGCCCTGTAAAATGTAACGGCTATTGTCCTGCAACAGACACAGTAATCAGTAAAGAAATATAAATAAGATTTAGCCCTATGGTCGGGTCACCCTCTGCCCCCAAGAAAAGATAAAAAGGTGTGTTGTGTGCCTCACTCCTTGATTTGCTCTTCAGCTAGTACTGTTCTGCTATTGCTCGGTTTTACAATGAGATCCATGGATGATTCCTTAGCCGCTTGATTTCCTTGTCCAACTTTCCACGTGTAATGCCATATTGCCCCCTCCTCCCTGTCTCAAATATTCTCCTACAGCGATACCCCACTTCCCTCTTTTCATTTTTTCCTTGATTTTATTTCCACCCTTGCACTGTTTCACACCTCTCTCTCTCTCACACATTATTAAGTTGTTTCTCCAGATTTCTCAAGGGGTTAGAAAGCTTGAATCTTTCCATGGCTGTGCATATGTTTCTTCTTCTGTTAGTGTTGTCTGTTGTTGTAGCTGATGAAGGTAAGATTTTTTTTCCTTCCATATCTTCTGTGCTGTTCTTTCACAGTGAAGGAATCGAGAACACAGTCTTCAACTCTTCAAAGTTGATTACTTTCTGATTTTTCTTTAGTAATTTCCTTGTATTCTACTTAAGATGGGATGGCATTCACCAAAAACTATCTGTATTTGCATTACATGGGTTCCTCTCACTCTACTCTTGTTCTTAGAACCTTCAATGAGATTTATGTTCTGCTTGCTGCTAGTGGAATGGAAGGTATAGAGGCCGGGAGAAGAGTGAAAATGAGCAATGTAGCAAGGGAATAGACTGAAAGTTCACCCTGCCAAACAAACCCTTAGTGTTCAAGCTTTGATAGGATTGTATGGCTGAGCTTATTAAGTGATTGATCGGTCTGTTAAGTGTGTTTTCTTGTTTCCTCTTCCTTATTTTCTTAGAAATTTCTCAGAGGATGTCTGTTTTCTTTACACGTTACTTATTTTTTTCTGATGGTACAAGATTTTGGTTAATGCATAAAAATGTAAAATAAAATGGGAAAAGAAAAGGAGATTGTGCTGTATAGGTCTCTATTATTAGTTGCTCTTCTTGCATGTGGTCCCCTAGTAGGATTCAAATAAATTAAATGTGTTGAACGGCTCTCCTTGTCCTTTCATTCAGTCATTTATTGTATTTCTTCCCAAGTGGATTTGTCCAGATCTATACCTTTGTAGTGGGTAAGCTATTTTTAACAAAAAGATTCCCTTTTTGGTGAACTATTTCTACTTGTAGTTATAAGTTTGCAGCTTACCTATTTACTCCACTGATCTGTTTTATGGCAAATAAGAATTTGAAGGGAACATATCAATGAATCTGCAAAATTATTAAAGCAAAGCTTTTTCCCCATATACTTGTGTTTTACACAAGTATATTTCAGGGGAACATAATCTTTACACTATATTTTCTGCAAAATTATAAATTGATCAAAAGAACAGTTAGTTCCAAGTTCTAAGGTTCCTTGTGTTTTCCACTGCAGAACCATTTGTTGGTGTAAATATAGGAACAGATCTCTCAGACATGCCACACCCTACCCAAGTTGTAGCACTGCTTAAAGCTCAGCAAATCCGACATGTTCGGCTGTTTGATGCCGACCAGGCCATGCTCATTGCACTTGCTAAAACAGGCATTCAGGTTGTTGTTTCTGTCCCAAATGAGGAACTCCTTGCAATTGGTCAATCAAATTCCACAGCTGCAAACTGGGTTTCCCGCAATGTGGTAGCACATTACCCTGCCACCAATATCACAGCCATTTGTGTTGGTTCTGATGTTTTAACCACCCTCCCTAATGCAGCAAAAGTGCTTGTCAATGCACTCAAGTACATTCATTCAGCCCTTGTGGCCGCGAATCTAGATCGCCAAATTAAAGTCTCATCACCCTTTTCTTCCTCTATCATTCTTGATTCATTTCCACCTTCCCAAGCTTTCTTTAATCGCTCGTTGAATCCGGTTTTGGTCCCTATGCTTGATTTCCTGCAATCCACTGGCTCTTATCTCATGCTCAATATATATCCTTACTATGACTACGTGCAATCAAATGGTGTCATTCCCTTAGACTATGCTCTCTTCAAGCCTCTCCCACCAAACAAAGAAGCTGTTGATTCTAACACACTTCTTCATTACTCCAATGTCTTTGATGCTGTGGTTGATGCAGCATATTTTGCAATGGCATTTCTAAATTACACTAACATTCCTGTAGTAGTGACAGAATCAGGTTGGCCATCGAAAGGTGACTCCAAAGAGCCTGATGCAACAATAGACAATGCCAATACTTACAATAGCAATTTGATTAAGCATGTCTTCAATAAAACTGGGACTCCCAAGCATCCTGGAATAGCTGTTAGTACATACATCTATGAGCTCTATAACGAAGACATGAAGCCCGGGCTGTTATCAGAGAAGAACTGGGGATTGTTTGATGCAGATGGAGATCCTGTTTACATTTTACACGTGACCGGAGCAGGAGCCATGTTGGCGAATGACACCACTAATCAAACTTACTGTATGGCAAAAGATGGTGCTGATCCAAAGATGCTGCAAGCTGCACTAGACTGGGCTTGTGGACCTGGCAAGGTGGACTGTGATCCCTTGTTGCAAGGAAATGCATGCTATGAACCAGACAATGTTATTGCTCATGCAACTTATGCTTTTGACACTTACTATCATAGCATGGGCAAGTCTCCCGAGGCATGTGACTTCAATGGAGTGGCTTCAATATCCACCACAGATCCAAGTAAAATCATGCTTCACTAGCATTATCATTAGTGTGTGTGCGTGTGTGTATTCTGGTTTGCGCCAAGGTACACACTCACACTGTTTGGTGTGAGGCTTGTTTGGGATGGGAGCAATAATGGTAAATCCCTCCCAGCAAGTGCAATTCAATGTTTCAAACTCAAGACTTTGGCCTAGAGTTCCACACCTTGGGGCTACCATTAGTGTTTTCTTGCTCCTTCTGATTTATATCTTTTTCCTAGATAGTTAATAAGATGTTTTTGCAATCCCTGCAGGTCATGGTTCATGTTTATTTTCTGGAAGGTAAGCCATTTTCTAACTTTGCTTCAATATTTTGGCCTTCCTTCTTTTTTTGCTCTTTTGCTCATGAGTGTTGAACTGTGAACATGTGCAGTCTTGGCAAAAATGGAACCTTTGGTAACATCACGGCGCCATCGATGAATTCAACAGATTCAGATTCTTCTGCCTGCAATCTCAATAGCTGTGGATTTACAAGTCTTACAATGGGGATTGGATTTCTGATGTGGGGTGTGTTTTTGTTATGAATTGGTATATATGTAAGAACATCTGCTGCTCAGCTCAAAATTTTGTGGTAGATGCCTTTACAATGGTTTTGGTAGCGTTGGGGAAATGGTTCATTCAATTTTTGTACAAAAACCAGTTAAGGGTTTGAACTGAATTAGGCCTCAATTGAATCATCAATAGTTATTCTTTTCAATTATAAATTAATATGATTCTTTCTACCTCTGCTCAAGTATTGTCTTCTGCCAGATCCCTCAAGTGTTTCATTAAAAAAAAAAAAAAAGGTCTCAAATACAAACGATTTAATTTGATTCTTGCCAATTTAATTAATTTTGTTGAATTTCCTAGCTTTTTTTTTTTTTTTATAGGTTCTAAACCTTTTTTCCTTTTTAAGTTGTGTTCCAATTCATCTGAATATTAAACAATACATTTTGAATTCAAAATCATTTTTTATTTAGTTTACGGTTTACCAAAAATATCCGTTTTGATTTAATGTGTTTATCTCTACAAAATAATTTAATTAAAATTTAAAAAATTCAAAAATCAAAAGCACTTTTATCTTTGCGTCTTTTAACGATGTCGTTTCAATTCTTTTGAGAAGTTCAATGCCGTTATGTCCTTGTTCCACTTCTAAAGCCGGTAAATCCGTAATTTCAGAGGAACCCACGAGGGGCACGACTGCTAAATAAATTACGTGTGGAGCGGGAACTTAACAAAACCCTAATCTTGTAGCTCTATAAATTAACCCCATCCCCCACTCTTCTTCATCGACCCTATCTGAATTCGTGAATTCAAGATCCGATCGTGGCTTCCCCTAGATTCCTCTGCTGCTCTCTAGATTTTGATTTTTTGTTTGAATTTTTTTTACTGTTTCTTTAAGAATGCATCCTCTATGATTCCCTATTTCTTAATTCATAGCATAGGGAATACGAAATGATGCAAAATTAACAGGTACTTCTGGACTGGTAGAGTCCAATTTCTGATGGATTCTTGCTATTTCTCGTAAGTTCCACAGTTTTCTCTCTTCCCAAACGTTAATTTTCCTTTTTCCCCTTCAGGGTTTTGATTTCTCTGAAATCGAATGAATGCTGAGTGGAAAGGTTGAATTTTTCTGGTTTTTTTCTTCAACTATTATGCATACGTGTGAATTTTTGTGGGCTGCTCGATGATGATTGTTTTGCTTTAACCACACTGAAGAGAGGCTGAATGGGGCTTAAAGCCTCTTTTATTTAAGTCAGAAATAAGCTTCTCGTGCTTGACATTGCTTGATGACTTCTCTTTCTAATGGAAGAGGTCTAGTTTCTAGCTTCCTCCTCTGTTAGAGAGAGGAAGAAGGTTTTTTCAAGCACTTTAAGTTGATCGGCTTAAATGGAAGAGGCTTACCCATCTCATGCTTTCGCCTGTGGAAAACCTTGGCCATTCAACTGAGAGCAATTCCCACAAGTTTATATTTTGCTATAATGTTCTCTTAATAGTTTAACTCTCTCGAGTATTGGCAATCATATCACATTGAAATTGTTCTGAGAGTTCTGCTACTAAAAATTATATTGAAAGCTATAATCTACTATTTCTATTTGCACGCATATAGTTATTCTAATAATGCAGCCAACACTTTGACAGAAGTTAGTTACCATTTGCAAATTGGAGTATAAGATGTATTATAGTATTGGATTGAATGTGATCGCATATGGGCATTGTGAGTTCATATTGGGCACATGAACCTCGCTATGTTCCTTGGTGTGATGGTCCAGGTGCTGCAGAAGGAGCTGATGAGAAAAGACCAGAGAAGAACTTTTCTGCTAGCACTGCATTTGCTGCATCAGAAGGATGAAATGCATCCCAGAACACATACTCAGTTCTATTTCTGCATATCTTTGAGTTGGGCAAGCATAACCCTCCAATGCTTGTGTCTACCTTGCAACAAGAGGTATTAGAGACCTTGAATCCTGTATTGCAGGCAAACCCATTAGTACTTGAAGCAAGACCAGAGAGAGAAAAAAAAAAACAATATATCTGGCACTTAACATGGAGCAAAATACATAAGAAAATGAGCTGAGTTGTTACCATAAGTACTGGGGTTATTGATTAAATCCAGAACCAATGGATAGGTATCTGCAAGTAGTAGTTTTGCATTTGGAAGTCGATTGTTCAGAGTACGCAGTAACTTCTCAACTTTCGAGTTAAATTCCATGACCCATTCATTGACTCGCTTCAAGCATTCGCCTTTTCTGGATTTCACCCTCTGAGAAGGAATGCAGCCAAGTGGACCAAGCCCGTGGAACACTATTTTTCGAGCTCCAAGCTGATACAGCTTCTGTCAAATTGCACATAGTGATACCATAAAGATAAGTTTAAAGCTATAATGATCTGCAAGTAATGATCTCCTGGATTAAATTCCTACCGTTAGTTGTTGATCTAAAGTGGAGATTAAGAGTTCTACAAATTCATCATGTGTGTACTGCTGGCCATCTGCCAAAAAGGGCTGCAGGAAATTGTTCACATAGTCATTGCTGCCTGCGAAAACGCACTAGATTAAGATAATCTGAGCTCATACTGCAAAAAAATAAAAATGGTAAAGTGAAATTTGGGAATGCAAGATACCAATCCCAATGAAGAACATAGCTTCATTGCAAAGCTTGTTGGCTGCCACTTCTCCTATTTTTGCCTTGATCGTTGATTTGGTTTTGTTGAAATTATTAATCTGATCGTCAAAAGAAAACCTCTGAATCTGAAAGATTCAAAGACACAACAGGAGTTAGCTCAAGACAGTGAGAAACAAGCAATGAAGAAGGCTTATATTCTTCTTACAAAGTAGAGCCCTGTATCATTGAGGATTCCAGCTCCTCCAGATGCATAGTTTACTCCTTCCATCAGAGCATCGTCGTTCGGGGACAGTGACAAATAAGCTGGTGGAGGTGGAATTCCAAGCTTGACAGCTGAAAAAATCCAAAAGAAATTTTATAGAACATGTTGCAGTTGAGAAAATTAGCTAAGGAAAAAAGTTCAAGATGAAGAAAATACATATAATATCCCCAATAGTTCTGCCATTACTGAACCTCCCTGTGGCCTGTCCGCCATTGTAATCAATCCCATACCATGGATAGTTAGACTTTGCCAGAGAATACTGCAGATAGTTATTGTTTCCAACCTCTGTCAATGAGTCACCGAAGACAAAAGTCACTGGCGAAGCAGCCGAAGCCATGGATGCCATCATGGAAATCAAGGCAGCAAAACCCAGCATTGCCTTTGCCATTTCGATTCTCAAGTTCTCTATAACTAGCTTCTACTTGCTGCTATGGTTTTATAGTACTAAATTGCAATGTTCATGCCCAGTTCTGCAAGCATGCTTTCATTAGGTGATTATTTTCATAACCATAGAGATACTTGGGGAGTGAAGCTGAATGGGTTTCTCATTTTGTTGAAGTAAAATCATGAAGTTTGGTGGGTGAGGTCTTCTCTTGAGGAGTTGGCCAACTCAGAATCTTGAGACTTGGAGTTTTTGCTTGTCTTTTTCTTCACTGTAATGGCGCACCTCCCTACCATATTTCTTTAATGTTTTCTAGTTAATTCCATTTGCAAGACAAGGAAAGCGACCAGATCAAGGAAACTAGATCAAAGATATATACTAATAACTGCTAACTACTAAGTTGTAATTGTATTCAATATCGTTCACCAACTATGTTGTCAATAAAGTAAAGCTTATAATTAGGCTTGACCTCACAAAGTTGAACTGTTCTTTGGTTACTAAAGCCTAAAGGTGTTCTTCAGCATAGTAAATTGGGTTTTAGAGAGATTTTGATTTCTCAAGGTGATTATAAACTTCTTAAGTAGCTATGAGTAACATTATCAACTCTCTTTTTAATGTTTTTACAGTATCCTCTTAATTTTTTGAAATGAAATTAATCTTTATTTAAAATAAGAAACAATAAATTATAAATTTTTTATAACATGGGCGACTCAAGAAATTTGAAGTTCGAATACTTTTCATTTGAAAAGTGGATCATTACCTTCTCTATTAATATTTATTTTCAAATATAAGTTTGAAATTCTTGCATTAGTTTTCAATCATAGAATTAAGTTATCATCTAAGTTATCTTTTATTGGTAAAGTCTTTTCAACTAGAAGTATTTATAAATTGATTCAAATTGTACCAAAATCAATTAAGAGCAGTTTAAATTGATTCTAAATATACTCAAACTCAATTAAAAATAATTTAAATTAATTCTAAATATACTCAAACATTTAGTTTTCAAATTCTAACAATCATTTCAAGTAGTCTTGAAACCCAACTAGTACACTGTCCTCTTTCTTAGTTTTTCATAATGAAATTAATCTTTATAACATGGGGGACTCAAGAATTTTAAAGTTAGAATCAATTTTATTTGAAAAGTAAATAATTACCTCTTCTGTTAATATATATATTTTTTATACATCCTCACTTTCAACCTGTCGTATTCCTATTAGCAATTTAGCAGAATTCTTCCTTTTCCTTCATTTCTTTCATTCATACATATTATACTTTTCACATCTACAGCTTCAAAATGGAATAACTGTATGATTAAAGAACCAAAAAGCGTGCTTTGTTTGTTCTTCCTTGTGTTCAAAACCGTGTTTGGAAGGCGGCCAAATTG
This sequence comes from Bauhinia variegata, assembly GCA_022379115.2. NCBI lineage: Eukaryota > Viridiplantae > Streptophyta > Magnoliopsida > Fabales > Fabaceae > Bauhinia > Bauhinia variegata. The sequence continues at coordinate 6,817,564 of CM039438.1, read as the reverse complement.
CCCCAGCAAAATCCCTCGCCATTACTTCAGATCATGTCTAGAAACAAAATAATTAATGATAGGATTTGAGTCACAAAAATAAGTAATTACTTTTAATAAAATTTAATTTACCAATCACTATATTCATATAAAAAATGATCAATTATATTAAAATGAGACAATGCCATATAATATAGTGCGTAAAAAACCTTTTTTTTTTTTTTTCTCTCAAAGGAGATTACTTGTAGTTGAAGGTACTTCCAGATTTTTATACTTGGCATTCTATTAAAGAAAAGTACAAAAAAAAATTAAAACAATAAAAGAATAAAGGGATAATATTGATATTTCCAACCTCAAAGTATAAATAAACATAAAAAAAAAAAAGAGCTGATGCCAGCTAGAAGAATATAGAAGTACGCACATGGCATATTACCATTGTAAGGGGACTACACTTCTTAATATGCATTTTTTCTTTTTCTTATTTATTTAATTGAGTGGGTTCCATCTACATAACATCCCAGTGAAACATAAGCTGTATTTGATTGAGATTTGGCAACAAATTAAATTTGTTCCAAAATTAAAATAAAAGATTTCATTTCAATATTTCTTTTAAGTATCTAAGCATAATATTTAGTTCTAACTAAATTTATTTTAAAAAAGGGAGCAGATAAAACAAGAATAGCTATTTATCTCCTTTTCTATCTTAATTTTTTTTTATTAGTCAAAATGATTAAAATATTATTAAAATTCACAGGGATCAAAAATGATATTCCCATATAGAGTGGAGTACATAAATATAAAAGGATAATTGGCTAAAAAGACAATTAATTATTTAATTAGTAATCAATAAGACAATAATTAATAAATAATAAATAATAGAGGAAAAATGCAAAACAAAGTCCTCAGCTTGAAGAGAATATAATAACGCGTGGAATGAGCGAATCTAGATGCAAGCTTTCTTTTACGAGTCTAGATAAAGCCATTAAACAAATTAAAAATGCAGACGACAAAGTGAGAAAATCACGCCGTCATATGACTCACACATGACATGATTGAAGTCTCCGGCAAGTCTTCTCTGTCTATCTCTCTCTCTCTTTCTCTCTGTGCTCCGACTGCCATGGTAGCCAACCCAGCTCGCGAATCTTCCATTTCCATGTATGCAATCCATGTGTTAAAGCATTAAGCTTTACTGCCATTTAGACACTGACACTGACACTAACGCATCCCAGCTTCCATTCGTTGGTATCGAAGAATCCAAGCAAATCTTCCATTTTCGTATATCCAAGCTCTGAGCTTTCTGTCGTTTTCGTTTCCGGGCACCCAGCAATGTCGGTGTCATGTGGGGTGGAGTGTGTCTTTATACTTGGCTGCGCTCGGTGGATGTGGAAGCGCTGCACCTATATTGGCTCCTATGACAGCGCTACTTGGCCTTCAGCCACCGCCGACGAGTTCGAACCCGTCCCTCGCGTCTGCCGCGTAGTACTCGCCGTCTACGAGACCGATCTCAGCCACCCACATTACCAACCCGCAGGTGGGTTCCGTCTCAACCCGGACTGGGTTGTCAAGCGGGTCACTTATGAGCAGACGCTCGGCCACGCGCCGCCGTATATCATCTACACTGATCATGACCACCGCGAAATTGTGTTAGCTATTCGAGGTCTTAATCTGGCTAAGGAGAGTGATTACAAGCTCCTTTTGGATAATCGCTTGGGTATGCAGATGTTCGACGGTGGCTATGTCCATCACGGTTTGTTGAAATCAGCCGCTTGGTTGCTTAATCAAGAATCTGAGTTCCTCAAGCAACAGTGGATTGAAAATGGGTCTAATTATAGAATGATTTTTGCTGGGCATTCTTTGGGTTCAGGCGTGGCTGCCCTGTTGACGACCGTCGTCGTGAACCACAGGGACCGGCTGGGAGGTATTCCGAGGGATAAAATTCGGTGTTACGCCATCGCACCAGCTAGGTGTATGTCCCTCAATCTGGCTGTGAAATATGCCGATGTCATACATTCCATAGTGTTGCAGGTGATGAATTTTCATCCCATTCACCGTCAATGATGTATTTGGTTCTTATCCTCTTGTTGTTTGTTATATTGTCTGATTCAATTTTCACCGGCTTCGTTTGTGTGTGTTTAACTGTAAAACGATTTAAACTATATTATTTGGTTTTCGTTTTTCAGTTGTTGGACAAAGGAGAGTTATTGGAAGATCACTTCATTAAAACTACACTGTTAATGCTGATCAACACGTTCTTCTTTATTTGATGCAGGATGATTTCTTAACAAGAACACCCACACCATTAGAAGATATCTTCAAATCAATCTTCTGGTCAGTGTTCTTTCTTTGGTTTGGCAACAATTCAATACTTTTGCTTTATTTTCTAAGTTGTAGATTGAGTGGAGTAAATTATCATTATAATATCTTAATCCAGGTCTTGATGCTTTAAACAGTTTGCCCTGCTTATTGTTCCTGGTCTGCTTGAGGGACACCTTCATACCCGAGGGTAGAAAGCTTAGAGATCCAAGAAGACTTTATGCACCCGGAAGAATGTACCATATTGTGGAGAGAAAATTTTGCAGGTATCAATTAAAAATCTTGATAACAACTCTCCTGTTTAAGCCTTGAGGGAATCTCTTCAATTTTTTGGTTACTTTGTGTAGAAGTAATTGTTTGTCTAGTTATCGTAGGTTTGGCTCTCTACTGTATTAGCCTAGACAAAGAACAATCTTCCAGCTATCAGGTCAACTTCTAAGTTCTAAAGGAAAAAAGTTAGAGCCATAGATCATACTTTTTCATCAGACGGCGTGTTTTGATTGTGAAACTGAGAATGAAGGCTTGGACCAATTTAATTTATTAATCCATGGTTTATGACATGCTGTGAAGTTACTGTTGTTGATAGCAAGAAGGATTTCCTCCCCTTCCTTCTCTTTTCTCTTCTTGCTCTCTAGAGTTGATGTATATCTTTTCTGTATAGAGAGTGACTCTATTAGCTCAAATGTTTTTCCCAGCTCATATTTCACAAGAAATTTCATGTTATACGATACAATTCCAGTTTGATCGACGAGTTGCGTTAATCTGCAAGTTTTTGATTTGCTGGTTTAGCATTGAAGTCTGATGCATCATATCAATTGCTCAAATCTTTTTCTAAATTGCTGCTACCAGTAATATTAGTGCTCCTATAATGGAGTTTCTTTCTTTTTTTTGCTTGGCGAACACAGATGTGGGAGGTTTCCTCCAGAAGTGAGGACTGCTATTCCTGTTGATGGGAGATTTGAGCATATTGTCTTGTCCTGTAATGCAACATCAGATCATGCAATTATTTGGATTGAAAGGGAAGCAGAGAAAGCTTTACAGGTAAGGGAAATAGGTTTCTTGAATTTACTCTGCATGTTACTTATCCCCACCATTAATTGTTCAGTCAAACTAAGAAAGGAAGACGGATTTATAGTGATTAATCTTTTCTACATTTGCAGCCTATTTGGCTCAAAATACGAAGTACAATTTAGTCATTTCACAAGTTATATTTTCTCTCTTCCAAAACCCGGAAGAATAGGAAGGGGAGGGGAGAGATATTTGCCTAAAATTTTTGCTCCCCTCCCCTTCAAACCCCTCAACTCAAAGACTATGTTGAGGAATTGTTGACAGCTGTGTGCATTTTCTATTGTTTCAGACAATGAAGGATAGTAGTACTGAGACTCTGACAGTTCCTCCAACAATACAAAAGATGGAGAGATTGAAGACCCTTGAAAAAGAGCATAAAGATGCCTTGGAAAGAGCTGTTAGTTTGAATGTTCCTCATGCAGTGAATGAACCACCTCAGACTGATGACAACAACAGAGAAGAAGCCTCCTCTAAGACTGAAACCAAAGATGCCTCAACCACGGAACCAAAACCAAGTGCTGCAAGATTAACCTGGGATCAAGTCGTTGAACAACTCTTAAATAAGACTCACTCTGGGGAGCCTAGTATCAAAAGAGAAACTGAATCACAGATACTTTAAGATAACATTTCTCTTTCATTTTTCTTCCTTAAATTTGAATCTGGTGTGGTTGATTGCATAGCAATTACTAACATGTCAACCGTTGAATGGAATTACAATACTATGTCATTGACCGATCTAATGGTGGCTGACATTTTACCAATAGGAGTTGATTGAAAAAAAGAAAATTCTCCAACTACATTAGGTTTGGTTTTCACAATTTTTTTTTTTTTCTTTTTTTTGCCTTCCTAGGTATTTCAGATTTTGTAAATTTGTCATGTAAAAAAGAAAAAGAAATTATTTGTTTACATGTAACCCCGCTGCACGCCCAGCCAAAGGGGGAATTACAATTTTAATACAAGAACTGTCTTTCCTTTTTAGGCCCCAATTTATTTATTTTTTCCTTGTAAAAAATACTGCACCAAAATTACGGATGAAAATTAGCTATGTGATCTATTATATGTGGTCAATCTAGCTTGACAAGAAAGACAATCTAAAGCCTAGCCTAAAGCTGACCTGTTATATATTGTCAATCAATTGTTCAATTTTAAGACCAATATTTGCTACATATACATATGTTTCTTAATAGCTTTATTTATATAAATAAATTAAAATTAAAAGTGTACATATAAAAAATATATATATAAAAAAAAATGTCGACGTAGCTTTTTTATTTAAGACCTGTCTAAGCTAAAGTATGATATGACTAATTTCCACCAGAAAAAGCCATTGCACACCCATCTTTCGGGACAATTTTTTTTAATGCTAAACTATGTGCCAGACTCCCATGGATTGAGATGAGTCAAACAATTATCTTATAATTCACTAATAACATTATTATATTAATTTTTGACAAAAAAAGTTAGGATAAGTAATGAAACAAAAGATGTAATTCTTGTTTTTAGTTTATTTATAGTATTAAAATTGTAAACTAAAAAAAAATGTAAATGTATAACTCTGTAGCATCTAACTAAAATTGTTAAAAATACAGCTTAAACCCAAAATTATCAGACCAATGAGTATAACTTTTCAACTCTGACTCCATGTTGTCATAAGTAGTATTTCCTCTTTGTAGTAAGTGGTTTGTGGTGAGCATGTTGTTAGTAGAAAAACGAACAAGGACCTTCCAAGAAGCAAAAATCTATTTATAAAGCATTAGGAAAAATAAACACTGGAGCTCATAATAATAATAAACTTTATGCTTTTAAAAAATTTTCCAAATACTAGATGTTATAGGTTGGTGAGGATTTTACGGCCACCTGAGGCTTCACATAGCAAGCAAATTGCCATTTACATAACAAAAAAGTAACCATCCAACAGAAAATCGTCCAGTTAATATCTCATTCCTAAGCACACAGTACAGACAAAAGATTCAAAGTAAACAGCCATTTTGTACAGGTTCAAATACTGAAAATCAGTCATGGTCCTTGGAAGATTACGAAGTATTCATGGCCTCGGCGTGATAGGTCTCAAGGTCCTTGTCGAGTTCATCCTTGTCAAAAGGGCCCTTCTTCCCACGACCACGACCACGACCACGACCCCTAGATCGGGGCACACGGCCGCCACGGCCACGGCCTCGACTGCTCCCAATACCACCCCTTGCACCGCCACCAATACCACCCCTTGCTCCAATACCACCCCTTGCACCGCCACGACGTCCCCAACTGTAACAAGATAAACAATGTTAGATTTCCAAAGTACTAGAACCATGAAAAGAAATTCTTGTTATGCCAGAGTCATAAATCATCTGAAATTATACAGAATTTTAAGAAAATGGAAGTACCCGAATTAACTCATACGTAAATATATACATACATATTAATTCTTCATTTGTTCTCAGTATACGAACTATGGTAGAAAGCATAATTTACAAGTGAACAGATTGCACCATTACTGATCAGAAAGACTTACCCAGTACCACGATTAGACACAGGAGGACCTCCACCTCGACTTCCTCCAGGCCTGCAAAACATCTAGCATCAGTGCATGAGCAGCATAACCCAAAGTAATTTTATGTTTATCTTGAAAAGGAATGAGATGAAGAATTTCAAGGGAAGCTGTGTCAAATTGTGGTTTGGCCACATATACTTATGACCATTAAATTTGACAATCTTTTTCCAAAAATTTTTAAAAAGCAATCCAAAGAAACTTGCAAAATTCATGCATACAGACACAGTTACATCCATATCTACATAGAACAGCATCCATAGTTGATGTAACTTACGTCATTACAACTGTCCTCTTCCTCCGCCCATTTACCCCAGTAACATTCACACGAGCAGTTAAGGGTAAATCAAAATTGGCACCAAGTATCTCAATCTTCATGGGCCTTCCATCCAGGAGTACATCATTGTATCGTTTGAGAGCTGCAAATGCATCACTTCTTCTGGTGTAGACGACTTCAGCTGAACCCTGTAATCCAAGCAAAAGACATTCTGATCCAACTAAAATTTATTTCCATATGGTCAACAAACTAAGATGCATAAAACCCAAGTGCTTCACAGAAATTTCACACGACGCTTTCAGCCATGACAGACCAATTTAGAAACCTTACTTTGTTGCATGGATTATCTAGCAACAGGATCATGACAATTACATCTAGTACCATAGATAGCTTAAACATTAAGCAAGTCCATGGAAACAAGATCAGGATGAAAATCACTGACCATGGCGAATGACAAGCAAGAGAAGGAAATAGTGACTTCAACTAAATTCTAGAAATATTTCCTAGTTGTAACAGGAACCCCCAAGCATGTTGTAACAGGATAACAGAGAAAGAAAGAAATGCAGGTCAAGAACATACTTGCACACGCATAGTTTCTTTAGAAAAAGAAAAAAAGTAGCTGGAGATATAATACATATTCAATACTTACAGTTGGATGTCCATTCTTGTCATAATGAACTGCAAACCGCTTCAAGTCTCCAATCTCAGCAAAAAGCTCCTGAGTTGTAAATCAAGTTTCAGAAGAACTTGGAGAGAGGTTGATCAGAAACAGTGATTAAAAGAGATGTATATGATGTGATTTGTACCCTGATGTCTTCATTGGTAACTCCACGGTCCAAGTTGGAAACATACAACTTCGTGCCAACTTCTACTCCTTGCACCCCTGCAGCTCTTAAGCTATCTTCAAACAAGTCATGCTGCCATGGAAAAGGCCGGGGTCTGCGAATGGACTGGCGAAAGCAAACAGAATAGATTCCAGGGTGGCAAAAACACATCAGATTATGACCAGGTAAGAAGATATTCACCATTCTTCAAGATCAGTCACAGATCAGGAATATCTCCACATAACAAAATGACCAAAAATAAAAGAAACTGTCAAAAAAGTATATCCGACCATGGTATTATATTTGAAATGTTTATTCAAATTTCAATATATCAGGAAAAGAAGGTAAAAAGGAGTATGAATTCAACCCACTGTATATAAACTGGTGCTATGCTAGAAGTGCGAGCTCCAGTTCTGAAGTTAAGCGAAGGATGCTCCTTTACAAAATACCATGAACTAGGGAAGTAAACTGATATCTTGCACTGAAGAACCCAACTTAGCAAGAGGATCCAATATGAAGCTCAATCCACATAACCACTCATCAAAGATCAAAAGTCATCTCATCTAATCAGATTAGCATGGTTTAGAGAATTTAAGCCCACTTATAGCTATATGATTTTTGTGCTACTGTAAGAGCTCCACTAAGAAATTCACCTAATGAAGCTCCTTTACATGATATGCAGGGAAACACCAAAGAACTCCTGCATACATCAGATGTCTGTAGCAAAGCCCCCAAAAAACAAAAGCAAACAACTCTTAGGTTCAAATTAATTGTGATGTAATGGAACTGGCATCAAGAGTTCAAATTGATCGATCCATAATTGATCTTCTCCATGGAAGAAATATTAAGGTAAGAACGCCTCCTGATTTTGAGTTTATATAGTTCTGAATAAGAGATCCTCTCATAATTTGGTATTCTATACTATATCAGATTCTCAAGCACATGTATAAGCATCTGCGTTTTTCGAGCTTGCCTTAGCAATGGCATATGATGATGGCCGAGCATTAAGAAGACCTCTACGAGCTGCACCAGGCATTCTTCCACCACTAAGAGTCCCACCTGAAGCGCGGCCACGACGGGGCCTGCCAGTTCCTCTACCTCTCTCTCTTTTACTCCTGTTCTTTATTCTATCATCAAGTGACATATCCAAGGTAGAACTCATTGCAGTTGCAATATACCAGAACTAAATTCTTCAAGAAATGTTATGTAGGCCTGCATCGTATAGACAGGGAAGGAAATCATATAAAGAATAAGCAAAGTAGCATTTTGGTAACATGGAGTATTAAGAATCAAATTGAGGAATCCAGAGTTAAAATTATGGTAATGTTGTTTACGTCAGATTCAGACAAATTCTAGGCAGTTAAATGACGTAATCTCTGCTAGCAAACAGTCATTCATCCAGACACCGACAGAACCCCCCAATCCAATTTTTAACACCCTGAAGTTCGAACGAACTACCGGCCAAATAAATCCAGGTTTCAAAAATTTCAGCTCGCAAGTTCCCCTTTTAGTTGATACATATCACTGAAGAGAAACATTTAGCTTATATGGAAGATCCTAAAGCGTCAATTTACTTCCGACAGCAGACAAAAATATCCAGCCAACAATTTTTTATCTCAATCTAAAATCTCCGAATAAAAGTGAAAATTTTTAAGCCTTTACACAGAAAACCTCAATCTAATCCACATCCATTATAAATCCAGAGAAAAATCACATTTTTCACAATCATCCATGAACGAGAAAGTATAGAAAAATTACCTGGAGATTGTAACGGAAACGAAGGATGTCTCAACCTAGAATCAGAAGGAAACGCAGAAAGGAGCTAGAGAGAGAGTTTTGGGGTGGGGGCAAAGCTTATGAAGGAATAAATTAGGGCTTCGAAAGAAGCAGATACGAGAGATCCATGCTTTTGCGTGTGGGGTTTTACTGTTTTAGGGGTTCCCGCGAGAGAAGAAACCTTCGGGGTTGGGTTGGGTTCAGATTCTCCAGAGAAAGACACTGTTTTCCCGAAGTCGTCCTCTCTCTCGCTCGGCGTTTAAATAGCCACAAGGGGTTTTAAGTCTTTTGACATTTTCTATACGTGTCGAGAAAGAAAAATAAAATAAAAACATTTTTTGTTAAAATAAAAGAGATAAAAAAAAAAAAAAACACGCCGTCACACGTCCACAAGACCAGGATTCTCTAGAGTGAACTGCATTGCAGTGTCCCAAGTTTCACTTCTAGGAGATAGGGGCCGCAACGACACACAGATTTTGAATTTGTTCATTTCTTCTATAAACATAAAGGTTATGTTCATTTTTGTATTGAATAAAAAAAATAATGATTTGATCTAATAAAACGAAGCTTACTGCTTAAAACTAACATATTAAAATTTTATCATAAACGGGCACAAAAATTACTTATTATATTCCTTCGCTTCACTAATATTATTTTGTTTGTATATTCATATAAAATATGTTATAATTATTATTCAGTAATAATAATTTTTAAACTGTTAAATAAAATTATAAATATAATTATAATCGCACTGAATAATTAAAATATTATTATTATTAAACAATAAGTACACAATATCTAAATCTATACTTTACAAATGAAATGAATATTCCATGCATCAACATTAATGGTTTCCAGACCAAAAGAGGACACTATTAAGACCTCTAGGAAATCATTTTCTTGTCATGGGATGGACGATGTTTCTTGCGTCAAATTTACCAACTTCTGAAAGAAAACATAACCCGAATCACATGTCACCAAGAAATCTCATACATCAAAAAGGGTCAAAATCTTTTATCCGATAAATTGTGTGAAACCTTATTTTATTATGTTCTCATTTCTCACTAATGAAAGCATAATAAGACAAGATTTAAGGAAAAGGGATTTTTTGTCTCGTAATATGTTTAAAAATATACTCCCTCTAATATTAAATATAAGGTGATTTTAAAAAAATTATTTATTTTATAAAGTGGTATATTAAAAAATAAAAATTTTTATATTTATCCTTTATATTAACTATTGCATATGAAGAATAGACACCATTGAGTATAGAGAATATATAATATAATGTCTCTATTATTTAAATTGATAGAGAAATATTAAAATATATTGTTTAATTATTATAATAAATAAGAATAAAATTAAAAATATATAATATTTTTTATAAAAATTAAGTATAAAAAAATTCTAAATTAGCTAAATCCGCTTTATACGGAAGGGAGTAAAAGGCATTATTTCATTGATAGAGCCAAGCATTATTTGAGAGAGAGTTGGGGCATTTTTGGCATGGAGAGCTTTGGCCCATAGTATCATTTATGAAGAAAGAGAGAATGATTGCACTTGATTATCTCTTGTGTGTTGCTCTTTACTTTAGTGATTAGTGGTTCAATTATGGCTTTGTACTTTTAAAAGCTTTTAATTAAATTTATTTCTCTTTTAAATTTTAAAAAATATTTTTATTTAATTTATGAATGTTTAGATTAATTTTTGTACATACGAAGAAACATCTATTAAAACTAAAAACTTTATTTTTTAAGAAGTGTATAAAGAATTTTTTTAAAAATAGAGAAATATAAATCATTTTAACCAATACCCCTAATTAAAAATTAAAAATACACTTTTAGACCCATTTCACTCCGAGGATGGAGCTCTTCATTCAAAGATGAATATAATATATTCATTCATCCACGATGGAGCTCTTTATTTACAAATTCATTAATTATTATATATATTCAATTTAATTTCAAATATAAATAATTTAAATTGATAAATATAATCAATAAATAAATATTATTTTTATTTATAAATATCAAATATTTTATACTTAAACATAAATAATTAAAAATCATAATAAAATGTTTTTCATCCAAGTTCTTTCAAATTGAAGTGTTTTTACATGTCTTTTTTATTATTTAATATATTAGAAGTATTTATATATTTATGTGTTTAAATACGTTTTTAATAAAAAAATTATTAAATAATTTAAATACAAAATATTTTTTTGACTATATTTCTATTTTTAAATTTTTTTAAAAAAAGTCAATTCAAACCATCTTAATGAACAAATTCACCTCTTAACACAACACCTAAATTAATTTTCTTTTATAAAAAAGTAGGAAAGAATTAAAAGCAGAGAATAATAATTGTGAATTGTAAAGTGATGTATTTGCATGCACTGCTTTAAAGTTAAAAATGGCTGCCTTTTGGCGGGCAAGTTTTGCGCTTCCGCTCAACTCATTTTGAAATATGGAAAATTATTTTGTTATCTAGAATGACTAATCTACCCTTCTTACCTCGGAAAAACTGGGGGACAAAAAAAAACTCTAACCAAACGAGACGACATAAATTTGGTCCATTAGCAATTTGCTTAAAGGCGCACTATTTATTTTTTATTATGTGAAATATTTATCACACATGTTAAACAAAATCAATAATAACTCTCTTATACTATGAATAATTGCCTAAAGTATAGTACAATAAAAAATTTGTACCAAAAACAAAATATCATATATCAAATAAAAATAAATATAACTACTATTGATATAAAGAAAACAATGATGCACTTCATTTCATCCATTAAAATTCTTGATAACTCTTTTTATTATTTTTTTTTGGAAGTGAATATATTTGCAATATCTTTTTCAATATAAATAGCCAAAGTACATATATGAATATGAATTTATTTTTATTTCATTTATTTTATTTTCTCCTCATTTTGTTTAGGATATCAACTTATTAATATGATTTTAATTTTGGGTCATTTTGATAATTAAATATATTTAGAGGGGGAGTAAGTAAACATATGAATAGAGTATTAACAATTTTTTAGGATGAGGGGGTGACCGCCCTATTTTGCTTGAATGTCCCCTTGGCATAGACTAAGAGATTGTTTAGATTAAATTTTTATTTTTTTTATTAGAAGTGTTTGTGTAATTTTTTTAGTATTTGCATTAATTGTTCTTTAAAGAAAGGCAAATGCTCTCAAAAAATTAAAAAAATAATTTTTTTTGATAAAAATATGTGTACAAATATACTTAAAAATCTCACTTTCTATTTTATAAATTAAAAATTAATAAACTAATCTCAAATACATAGGATAAAATTTGAGACAAAGTGATATAAACGACTTTTCTCAAAACAAACATCTGTTTTTGGTGACCCTACATGGAACAGTGATATCATCCTGTTAGGGGTCAGGATCAGAACAGATCAGGAAAACAAGGAAACGTTCTGTTTGGGTTGGGATGTGCGAGTTCCTGATTCTGATGCCACTCTTGTCTGGGTAGGGGTCCTGGGGGGACCGGCTGCAAACCAGGGACAACACCGTACTTTCATACTTCCCCTAAATTTTCCATGTTATCTATACCAGTGTCATTCTCGTGAAACTTTTTTAATTAGATTTTTTCCCTAGCTATTTTTATATTTTAAAATATTTTATTCTTGTAAAATTGTTAAAGAAATAAAGTAAATGACAATAATTAATTCTAGTTGATGTTCTTACTTCTTTGTAATATACGTATATGTATATAGAGTAAAATAATTAAGAGTAATAACTAATGCATTAATGATGTAATTCAATTAATAAATAAATTAACATATATAATGTTCATTGATTAATATTCTTCACTTTATATTGAAAAATATGACTAATTTTATCGAATGAATGATACAATTAACAACTATGCTTATCTTTTTATATATCTTTACATTTCATGTAAATAGCAATAATTTGAATTATCTAAGATTATCTACACTATTACTCTCCTATTTTATTTTATTTTTTTACTCTTTGAGAGAAATTTTTTTGTCTCAATATTGTTACATTTTTAAAATTTTAAAATTATGTATACTCTTATTTAATTAAAGATAACTTCTTTTTATTCTATCTCTTAATCATATTATAAATTTAACAGAATTAAATAAAGGTATCATAACACACTACCCTAATTAATATTTTCTTAATTTATATGCTAAAACTTTAAAACAACAAAATATTTTAGAGGAATTAATAAATTCATTCAACTTTTAAGTATACAATAAATCTTATATCTAATTAAATACAATGTAAAATTAGAATTTTAAAGTAGAAATTTAACAAACTTTGTAAGACCAAATTTTCTAAATTAATTTAAATAATGGAACTAATTGAGTATCCTTAAAATGTAAAGTGGCAAGTGTTATTTGCTCAAATTTCCAAGGAGATGAGTTTAATTTCCCAAAAATAGATGGGAGTTCATTGTCTGAAACCTAATCCGAAACAAAAAGGACAACGGGGTGCAGGTGCTTCCGAGATTCGTCCATCCGCCACGTCATCGATCCGAGTGATCCTCCCAAAGCGGAACCTTGACCGTGGGATCACCATGTATTTCCTCATTCCCAGCCGTCCAACTTCTCTGGAAAAGATGAAGGTGAGGGGGGAAAAAGAGGCAGGGGTTCTTTCTTTTTTCCTTTTCTTTTTTCAAATTTTTAATTTATTTATCCTGCTTTAAATCCTACCCTCAGATCTTGGCAAGTGCCACCCAATTCAAACAGTTCCCTTTCTGAAAATTTTCGTTCTCCGTTGAAGTTTGCATTTTTTTCCTTGTTTGGTTGGTGTGAGATTCTGGGTTCTTCAGAGCTTCACTCTCTGCAACTTTAATGGCGACAGAAGAGGTTAATAGACCTCCATCGCTTCCTCCTTACCCTGAGGTAAAGTCAGCTCCAAGCCTGTTAATTGTGTTTTATTCTTTCCCAGAAGAAAAAAGTAAATGAATTTCTCAACATTTCCTTAGAAAAACTGGAGATTTATGGTGTAATTCATGTGAAATACCCACTTAGGCTCTCGTTTTCTGTTTTCCATTTCCTTTTTGAGCTTGGAAAAGGTCAAGAAAAAAAAATCACCCATTTGTCAAATTTTGTTTAGCGTAATTTTCTCTGACTGATCTCAGATTTGCTCACTCTTCTGGCCATTATTGAACTGAAATTTTGGACATGTGAGAGAAATGACGAAGGAATTATAGTCACCGAGGAATTTAGACAAACAGAGAGGATGCAAAATTTTTCTAGCTACCAGTTTTTCCGAATCTAGCCTCAATTGCTTTGTTTTTTCATGGCTCGGGTCTGATCTAAGTTTAAGCTATCTTTTTCACAACATGTCAACTCTGTACTGGGGAAAGAAAACATCATTGTCGACATACCCACCAGTTTTTATGATGTCTGATAAATGTGTTATGTAGCAGATGATAATGAAAGCACTTGAAGCACTGAACGACAAGAACGGATCGAACAAGTCAGCAATATCTAAGTACATAGAATCGAGCTACGGCGAGTTGCCTGCGGGACACTCAGCCCTTCTTTCTCACCATCTGAATAGGATGAAAGAGAGTGGAGAGCTTATGTTCTGGAAAAACAACTACATGAAGCGTGACCCAAACGCGCCACCAAGGCGCGGCCGTGGCAGACCACCGAAGCCTAAAGTTCCTCTTCCACCAGACACTGTTCTGTCCCCACCAAGACCCAGAGGGCGCCCTCCAAAGGACCCAAATGCTCCACCAAAGCCCCCTAAGGCTAAAGTCTCCGCCGGAAGTGGCAGACCCAGAGGCCGCCCCAAGAAGATTTCCCGCTCCACGGCGGCCGGAAATTCTGCCCCTAGTGGAAGGCCAAGAGGTAGGCCTCCAAAGGCGAAGCCTTCGTTGCCGGAAGTGAGCGTTCAGCAATAGATGACAGACCCTTTTAGAGGGTAAACTTAAAGTAGTAACCTTTTTCTCTTGCTCTGTAGAATTGGCAACTGGGTGTGTAGTGTTAGTCTGTGTTGATGAATGTAATTGTTTTGTACAATCAATGTGTAGTGGTAGATGCTGCTGAGTGCTGAGGCTTTTAATTTATCATCAAAAGAGAAGAATGACTAGAGCTGCTGATTATGATTACGTTTGGGTTCTTATTGTTGTGTTCTAACTTGAAATTCATAATGTGCAAAAGGGTGTTGCTCTTTAATCCTCGTACCTGTTCTTGTCTGTTGGTGTGAAAAATCTGACTTGGAGAAGGGGTGGGTTTGTTATTTAATCTAGTTGATGGGTCATTCTGCAAAGAACTGTAGCTGAGAATGTCAAAGAAGGAAGATGATGCGATAAATTTGACTCTGCTATGCTTATTATTGAAGATTAATAAGCTATAGAAGAAGAACCTCGTACTATACCTCACTATGTTATCTGCTCCCCTTGATAAGACATTCTCGGTTTTTTCCTGTCTCTACTTCTTGATGCATGGTGATATTTCCTTGAACGAGGGAATCGAAATCCATCACTTGATGGTCACTGATGGGAATTGTTCTTTGAATTATTTTTTGATTGTTTGGAATCAAAGAATGTCATGGTCCCTCTAAAAGAAAAAGATAACGTGGTTAACCTGTCATCACTCATGAGACTTTAATCTTCAATACGTTTAAATTGAAACTGGATTTCCCGTGGTCGTTTTTAGTGCGACTCATAGTTTGCCACATTAATACATTATCTACACCAAGAAAACAACTTCAAGGAGATTTGAGTTGGTTTAAATTAGACTAAAATCTTATTTTATCTTTCAGATGAGATGGAAGTTTTTTTCTTTTGTATAAATTATTAGTATTTAATATTATATTAAATATTGATTATTTCAATTTAAGTTGGATAAAATAACAAAATTCTTTCTATATTAGTTTTGATTTGCCTTTAATTGAAATTAGCTACTTTGTCCTTTTTTAAAGCTACCCATTCATTTAAAAAAATATCCTTTTTTGACTACCATATTTTTTGTTTTATTGTGTTATTTTTTTAAAGTAATGCTATTAAATGGTTGGATAAGTAATGTAGATAAAGAGTAATCTTAATAACTCCTTTAAAATGATTAAGTTGAAATAGACATGTATGTGAGATAGGTTACTTATATAATTTGAAAAAAGAAAGTAAACCTTGTAGTGCTAGATCTGAATGCATTACAATCACAGCTACTAATTGTTAGATAGGACTCAACAACTGTAGTCTTGTTCAATAGTTAACAACAATAACTATAGTGTAATCAAGTGTAAACGATCTAAATTCTATATTGTCTGACTTAGAGAAAGAATGGGTATATTATGTTATTCAATTTTAGTTAATGGGTCATTATGTAAAGAACTGTAGCTAAGATAGTCAAAGAAGGAAGATGATGCAATCAATTTGACTCCGCTGTGCTTATTATTGGAGATTAAGCTATACAAGAACCTCGGACTATACTGCACTACGTTATCTGATCCCTTTGATAAGACATTCTCAGTTTTTCCCGTCTCTACCTGTTGGTTCATGCTGATGTTTCCTTGAACGAGGGAATCAGAATCAATCACATGGTGGTCACTTGTGGCAATTGTTCTTCCAATTATTTTTTGATTTTGTGGAATCAAAGCATATCACCTATGAATATAAAATAAGTTAAGTTTTAAAATATTTTAAGTTAAAAATTTTATTAAAAAGAATTATTATTTATTATTTTTATTTTGAATAAGGATTAATTGTCTTAAATATATATAAAGAGCAGGATAATACCTCCAATGTAAACTAAAAATCAAAGCATGGTCCCTGAAATGAGAAAAAGACAACATGGTTAACCTGTCATCGCTCGTGAAACTTTAATCTTCAATAGTTTAATGTGCACTAACATCTCATTTTATCCTTTGATGGTAAGGATGTCAGTTTTGATTTGTCCCCAGTTACAATTGGCTACCTTGTGATGACCATGTTTGCTGTCTCTATTCTATAATACTCCAACGTGGTTTACCAATGGTGTCTTTATTTTAAAACGAGTAAGCCAAAGTAGACATGTTCGTACTCAAGATAGTGAGACAGGTTTCTTATAATCTGAAAACAAAGTAAATCTTGTAAACTATTTTTTTTTTTTCTAACAAAGAACAATAACAATAAATCTCTTTTAACAAGTACGATTATATTTAAAATTTGACTTTTAATAACCTAAGACAACTTGTTTTTCATTGAACTAACATTTTGTTATTGAAAATATTTCTTTATATATATAGACTATCTAGAATACATCATGGAACATAGTTTTTTCATGAGATAATAAAAGGCTATACTATCAACAAATGGATAAGAGAAATAGCCAAAGTGGATATATTATTATATCATTGATTAAATCTGAGAATGACTTAACTAAGAATACAAATTCTAGCTCCTCTTATCTTTCACCTTTGTTAGGAGAAGTTGAAAACGAGGAGATCTACAAAATTTTGGGTTAACTCCATATCATTCTTATAGGCAGCCCAAGCAAACACCTTAGATATATATATAGGCAGACTTCAATTTTTGCAGCCTGCATCTCTTTCTCCAATTCAACAAACCATGACATGACACCAAAAATCCCTCCCTGAAGGGATTTTTCAAATTTTATTTCCTTGTTCTCCATGATTCAAAGCTTTGAAGAACATTCTGATGTGCAATAATGCAATCTGCATTTTATTATAGTGGATTAGTTTAGTATTTGGAGCATTGATTCTAGGAGAAATTATGAACTTGTATTTAGTGCAGTGAAATTCTGCTGATACAGTTAGATAATATGACACAACATGAGCTGTTAGATGAATTATAAGTGATCTATTAAATTGCCCATGTCATGTCATGTCATTCGATTGTACCAATAGCACCAATTTTGACTGAACCAAATCCATTTTTGAGAAATTACATAGAATGGCATACAAATTGCATACCTTATGCTTTGTCATCTTTGGCTAGTGAATGCAACTATATCACACTGAATTATCACTCAAGCTCTTTACTTGGATCTCCACAGCTTTGAGATCCCGAAGATGCTGCAAGATTTCTTGAAGAAGGTTCATTCCTTTGTCTCCCTGTTGTACGGATCCCATACAGTGCTGGATAAATTCCCTGTCTGCTTCAAGAGCTTGTAACCTCTCATAAACATGATCAACCTCCTCTTCAATGGATTCCCCCCGGCAATCCCTTTCCATCATAGGAAGTAAAGAGCTTTCCACATCAAATGATTCAGGCTCTACTTGTGTTTCAACTGTATATGCTTCTTCAGTCTCAGCTTCTGCTTCATCTAAATATGGAAGCAGCCTCTTAGCCAGGGAAGCCATTGCTTTTCTTGGAGAATACCCATCATTTTCTGCACTGCTAAGATTGCAATTCTCATTTAATTCTTTGTTACCATCAGAGAATTGTTCATTCTCATATAAAGTTAAAAGCTTGTCCTCCAAGACTTTAAGCTGATCTAGAATGGAAAGCTTCTCTTCTTCAAATTCTTCAAATGAATTATCAAGAGCACTCAGATGGTTTACACAGTCTAGTGCCATTTCCTCTAAGTTATGAATCTCATCATCAGCTGGATTATTGTGAAAGCCATTATCTTTTTCCCTTGCTTCCCTGTTAAGATCATCTGATAAGTCATCGGTATATTCCATATTGCTGCATGAAGAAGAAGAGTCTCTACTTCTTACACTTCCATCTTTCATTCTTCTCAAAGCTCTTAACTTCTCTTTGGCTTCATATTCAATAACCTTCTGCCTGTATTCTTCCAATTCCTTCTCAAGCTCCTGCTTCTCTTTCTCTCTTTTTAACATTAACTCATTCAGAAGCTGCAAGGCTTCTTGATCGTATTCAGATTGTTCTTCCATCATTCTCTGGTATTGCAGTGCTTCCATCTGCATTGCTGCTTTTTCTTCCTGCAGCCTAGTTATCATAGCCATTGTTTGGTTAGCAGCAATAGCAGAAGCACTTCTCTCTTCTTCTAGTTCTTGATATAAAGCACCTAGAGCTTTTCGTTCGGATTTTAAAGCTGTTTTGAGCTTTTCAATTGTTGATGCTGGATCACCAGATTCTGCCTCACTTGCAATGCTGCCATCCACAGACTCCTCAGCTCCCAATTCTCTCTTCTCAAAGAGAGTTAGCTTTCTGTGCAGATAATGCAGACCATCAACAGAAGTTGGAGTTTCAGGAAGTTTATCTTCTTCTACTTCATGTGACTCAGAGAACTTGGAAGATTGATGGGTTTTTTCTCCATGATTTTTCTGAGCATGCTCAGAATCATTTTCACCTGTTTTAACTGAACCTGCATTGTGTTTCGATTAACAAATATATAAGTGTCTCTAGAAACCAAAATACTTGCTTTTTTTCATAAGCATACGGGGTAATTTCTAAAAAAAATAGAACTAGAAGCTACTCATGAAAAAAGCACCTCAAGAATTCAAAAAAGCTGATTTTATCTTTTGCTTCTACTTCTATTCCTTAAAATCACTTTTTTTTTTAAAATGCCAATCTAAATGGGTTTTAAGCTCTTAGCTATTAGAGGAGACAACAAAAGAGGAAATGATAAAATAAGATGCAGTATTTTGAACACTCCCACGGAGATATTACGTTACAAATTACTTATAAATCATGTGCTTCCTTGTACCTGCTGGAGCATCCTCTGGTTCTTCTATGGCTGGTTCATCGTTGTCTCCTTCATTGGATAAAGTACGAGGCTTACAAAGGTTGTTCTGAGCAATGAATTCATCAAAGGCATTTTGAACTTCAGTATCATCATCACTCGAGAAAGATTGATCTTCTTCTGTGGATTCATATGAGCAAACCTGTCCTTGAGAGTGACGCAGAGTGACTGCATGACCCCAAAAAAAAAAAAAAAAAAAAGAAAACTTTCTGATGTTTTGAGGTCATAAAATATGTGACAATTCTTATAATTCATGAACTTTCCTTGTACCTTGTCCATTATCTGTCTCCTCTGTCGCAGTTTCAGCTTCAGTGGTAGCATTTTGCGGGTTTACCTCACATAATGAATCTGGTTTTGATTCTTCAACTTCCAAGACTAAAGAATCCTCCAAGCTCTCATGTTCTTCCATGCTAGATTTCTTTGCATTCTTATCCAATTTGACTGATTCTTCGCCTACCCAGTTGCTTGATTGTGCTTCAATTGGGGACCCATATGCAAAAGTTTCAATCTTTTGATCCTTCTCCCCAAGATCCTCTACTGGTTTACTTGTTCCATATTCTGCACTTGTAGAAGAGTCTATTAACTCAACAGGTATCAAGCGGTGAACATCAGAAGCTGCATTTTGAGAAAAATGCAGGTTGATGAATTCAAATGATCTATCTTCCCACAAAAAAGCACTTGGATCCAGCTCTGTGATGATAAGATGATCTTCCTTCTCATCTTTCTCTGCATCTTTTTCATCAGAATGCAAGTTTGAGACTGAACTTGAGAGATCTTCGGCCACTTCTCGGAGGATAAAGCTTTCAATATCAGAAAGTATCTGATGCTCATGTGCTTCATCTTCCTCAAGATCTTCTCCATTGTTTCTCTCAAGTTGAAGCTCTTTATCATCTTCACTGGCTTTATCATCTATTGCTTCTACAATCAAAGTTCCTTTGCTTTTAAAGTTCCCATCACCCCAAGAAGGCTTCAACGGCAGATAAGGAGGGTAGAATCTGCTGCTCAAGCTCTCATTGCAGCAAGAGCACCTGCTTATATCTTCACCATTTTCATGATTGTTATGGTTTACCCATGAAAGGAAAGCAATCCTGTGTGTGATTCCAATGGAGTTCTCGTTATGATTAGGCCGAGAAGACAAGCAATCCTCACACATGCTCTGTGTTTCTGCCAATTTTCCATGATTGGAGCAAAAACCCAGCTTGGAAATCTCAGCTGCATGAGCCTCACAAACAAGATCTCTGTCTAAATTTCTGCTCTTCTTTCCTGGCTCCAGCACATGATCAACCCTTGAGCACAACGGGCATGGCGGTTTTAGGCCAACCCATTTGGCAAATTTTGTGATAAGATAACTGAACAAAGAGTTGAGAAGAAGCAGGACTATTAAGAGCCATTCAAGAACTGTGTACACCAGAATTAGAGTGAGTTTGTTAGTGTTTCTATGCAAGACGGTTGCAAACTTGTTGGAAGCCATTGATGTTTCCAATCTTTCTTCTTCTTTTGAGTGGTGTAAGTGTGAGAGAGTGTGAGAGGGAGGGAAAGAGATTCAGAGGGGAAGGATATTATGCTAGTGAACAAGAGAAGCAGAGAGATTTTGATGAAGTTACCGTACCAATGGCATGTGATATTAAGAACATGGGTTTCTTACAATCAATTTTTGGTGCAGTCAATATAATATTAGTGTTTAAATAATATAGAGTTGTGTGATAATTAATCTATTAAATAGTTTATAAATTATCATATTAATAATTACACTGACTGTAAAGTGAATCTGTACAATAAACGTGATCGTGATCGTACTAATATCTTTTATCTATGGTTGTTAAGCAGCCAACCCAACATAATAATAGCGGCAGTAATTTTTTTACAGCTACACTTTCTTTATATTTGCTCTTGTGAAATGCAAATGCTGAGTTCCCATTTTTGTGTCCAAAATCAATATGTGCTTTTAAGAAATAGGAATCATATTATAGCGATTCTTGCATATTTGATTGCTGTACAAATATAATTTAGAAACTAACTCTGAAAAATTTCTTTCATTTTAAACTTCAAATTCAAGATGTTTAACTTAAAATATTTTGAAATTTAACTTGTTTCTATTAAAAAGACATATAATTTGCGGCTAAGTACTTCTTACTTATTATGCTCTTTTTCACATTTCATTTCTGAAAATTTATCCTAAAGTTTCAATTTTTAAAATATTTTTTTTAAAAAAAAGAGAGGCACTTTTGGTTCATGAAATTGGTTTAGGTCGCAGCACGCGCAAAGATGGGTCCACCTGCAGAGGTTGTATTAGACAGACGCTCTCACCAAATGCCGTAATCCAATTCACGTTCCTTTGAGATTTATTTATTCATATATTTGTCTACCAATAAAAAAATCCTATAATATTTATTCATTAAATTTCTTGACATGGAATGAATGGAGAGCGTATTTCATAACATTCAAATTATTTCACTTTAATTACAAGATTGTTATTGGTTGGATTAATTAAAAAGAAATCATAGTCGGAGGGTGACTTGGGATTCTAGCATTAGAAAAATTAATAAAGTGAAAGGGCAAGAAATGATGGAACTAGGGTGTGAAGAGAGGGCACGATGATGAAGAAGCCAAATATGAAAGAAAACGAAAGTTGAAAGAAGAGGCACGCGCCAATAGGGTTTGGGTAGAGTAGAAGAGACTAATTTTTTGTAATATGCTAAATTTGGATTCAAATTTTTGATGATGAATCAAGTTTTGAGTATTCATATTTAATGCCTAATAATATTATATATGAATTAGTGGAGAACAAAGAGGGAGGGAATTGGAAATTTGGAACAAATTGAGGGACTGTGATAGTGATACGAGTGCTTTTCTGTGAATAAAGGTTGGAAATAATGTGATGTGGGGATCAAGTCCATGGTCTCTTCCCTTCAGCTTTTGCTTTTTAGGTCCCAGCTTTCTTTCTTTAGTTAGCTTTTGGAAAGTGCACTCCTGGATTTAAGAACCAAAGAGGGTGTTAATGGAAGAATCTAATCAAAACTTTAGCATACCAATCCCCAAATTAATGAAAAGAAAGGAATGTAGGGAAGGAATTTATTGCCAAACTCACCTAACCAGGCTCCCTATTTAGGCTTTTGTCAAACGATGGTGGCAGTGCCCCACAAGCACCTAAGCCACCTCCTTTTCCCCTCTTTTTAACATATTCAATAGTTGACTAAAGAGTTTCATTGGCAGGAGATAGAATAAAGTTTGCAAAGTGATGATAGACCATACCAGATCTTTTATAGGATTTGGGATTTTCTTTTTAACTTAATATTGAATTGAGAGTTGAGAGTTAAGCTGTGAAGTCAAGAATAACATAAAAGACAACAAAAAAAGCAAATCAAGTAAGGTGCTTTAAGCTTACTATGATATTAAATTGTTTCTCTATTTATAGATTTTGAAAGTTCCTTGTAATTATACCTTGTCGTGAGTTACAAGATTAGGGCAAATTCAAAGTGAACTTGTTGGGTTTAGACTTAACTATTTATTTCCTATAATTGAATAACTTAGAACCAATAAATGTATATTAACTTGAGTTTGAGTTCATATGTATACAAAAAACGTCTTCAAAAAACTCTTCTTTGGTTTAGGTCTTTTAGTTAGTTCAAGCCAAATTAGTTGTATATTGAATAACTTAATAAATTTGTGCTTCACATGTACCGGTGGTTAAGAAAAAAAAAAAAAAAAAAGAAGCTTAGAATTGTCACTGAATTGAGAGTCACTAACCTGATGTTAGAAGTTGGTTTCATTGTGAATTTGCTAGACAAAGAGGAAGGCAACAACTACCATTATCATTCCTCAGTTGAATATTGTAGGGACTTAATTCAAGTGATACCCCAACATATATATGACATCTTTCTTACAGCAGCAGTAATCACTTAATAGTGATCTTGTGGGGTTAATTTCTACACTAAGAATTATTTGGAGCCATCTATACTGTACAGTGCAAAGCTTCAAATATTTCTTATTCTCAATCTTTCTCATTATTGTCAGAGTCTTTGCTTTCTTTTTCCTCCATGGTGTTTGCATCCATCATAAATCTCAAGCTTTCGCCTTCCTCTACTTCCCACTGTTTCTTCAGTTCGTAGATAGCTTTGGAAGCTGCCGTGGCGATTACCGGGTTGCTATCTTCCGCCAGTCTCTGCAATGAGAATCAGATGCATCAATAATCCATGTCAAATGTGTTTCTTTGTCAAATTTATAATCACCTACCTGTAATGCTCCCATGCCTGCATTTCCAAGAGTCCACATGGACGGTGCTGCTGCCAGTGCATTGGCCAATGCTTGTCTTGAAACACATGCACCAATAAGGATCGAATTGATTCAGTTGACGCCTCTATAATCGAATTAATTGGATGGATTTTTTGACAAACCAGATATTATCAATTTAGATGACCAAATGGGGAAAACTGATCCAATATAATCAGTTTTCACCCCAAACATGGAGTTGATGCAAGCATACTTCCTGAAAGAAGGCAGTATTACAATAAGCTTACCGGGTACTGACATCTGGAGAACTTGAACACTCTGCTAACAAAGATACACTACGTTTACCATCCATTGCATCAAGGTCTATAAGAGTAGTAATCAAAAGTTCAAGCTGTCCCAGCACAAAAGAGTAACAAGTTAAACAACTACTCAAATAATGACTAAATTCAGGCAGATACAGAAATACATGGAGAGTAGAACCTCTTCAGGATCTGTATAGTCAATTCCATCTGCTTCAGAAAGTGCTGATGCCATACTCCAGTAAGCTTCCTGTACACTTCAAAATCTTACAACATGATTGCTATGATTCCTGATTAAATTGGTTTGCAGAGACCGATTTATATACAGTTACAGAAGGGGGAAATGGAAAAGAAAACAGAAAAAAGAAGGACCTGAAGAGCATTAATCCGGTCAGTAGACACATCCCCAGGAATGAAATCTACAGTTTTTCCATCTTTTGTAGATAAAGAGCCTTCATTTCTGCTAAGAGGACTGCATCCAAACATGATCAGAAACAATTCAAAACTTGCTAAGTATAAGCAGGCATGTAAAGTTATTTGACTTACAATTTATACATCTTGCTCACCATCATGTCATGGATGTTTTTCACAAACTGCATATTTACATAATAGAAAGTGAATTTCTTCTTTTGGGGCTAAAAAAAATGCATTACAATATAAAACAGGATACTCAACAAAGACTTGATCTGAGCAGCATGATGCATATCATCATAAAATACAAAGTTTCTGATCCATAAATAGTCGTGGCGGAACATAAACTCATAACAGCCTAATAAATACTTATGTGAAAGATCACACCTCCAAGGCCATAAGTGCATCTTCCATTGCTCGTTGCTTAGCACGAAAGTCAGCAAGACGTAAGTCAGCCTGAAAGTCAAAAGGTTGTGTCAAATTTTCTACTTGTTCACATGGATTTTAGAGTAATTCAATACTACATCCCCATAGCAAGGCAGTCATAACATCGTAAACTTCCATAAGGGGGAAAAACATTTTTTAACTAAATATGATGGGAAAAGGGCCCATGTTCTAATCCAAATCCATCGAGACATAAGATATTTGAAATGAAAGAGATATATAGAAATGAGAAAAATTAAAAAGCAAAAAGTTCAGACATAAATATCAGAGTGGAATGCTTGAGGTTCAGATTCTAAATTAAAACTAAATTTTGTCACTAGAATATGTTCTTAGACAAGTATTTTCTAGGAGTGAAATTCAATAATAGGTCGGAAAGGTCATGCCACTCCCAAGATGCGTCCTTGCAAGTCATGTCCATGATACATATTGGATACTTGTTCTTATCCTTTTTGAAAGTTGCCACCAAACATGAGTGCAGTGCTTTATTAAGTAGCAATACTACTCTTCCCAGAAAATGGAAGAGAAAAGAAAGTAGAACTATTTTTGAGGCACTTCTAGTTCAACACTACATGATGACCAATAACATGAGTATCTAAACAGGGATAGGGAAATCCACAAAATTTAAAACACAAATAAAATACCCATATATTTTTATCACATGAATTAAATATATTAATTTGGAGACATAAAAGAATAACATATGTACCTCTAAGGCTCCATCACTCCAATGCTTATCAGCAACACTTTTCAATCTGGATTTAGCTTTATCCTTCAAGTACTGCAGAGTATGTATGAAAAGAAAAAGTAAAATTCAGCCTGAGAATTAGAACCAATTCATACCATTTTCTCTCCAATTGAAAAATCTGAAAATGTTAGGTGATACATACGGTAGCTATGCGATTAAGGCGCTCAGCTTTTTCCTTGACATCACGATCAATTTTCTCAGTGTCCTCCTTTGCCCGAGCTATATAGCAAAATAAATAAAGCATAAGATGATCATAAACAAAATATTATTGGAAAACATGTTTGGGAACTCAACTTGAACAAAAGAATTTCACAATGTTAAGGAGAGGAATAGTCTTTCATGTTTTATGATCCAAAGATTATTATGTTGAGACAAAAAGAGTTATTAAATACCACATGAGTAGAAGAGGGCAAATGAGCTAACCATCAAGCTTGAGAAATTCTGTCCCTAGAAAAGCAACATCTTGGCGTGCACGGGCATCCAGCCTCATTATGCCACTGAGGAAACAAATAATGAATAGTTATCTCCATGTAACTAAACACCACAGTATCTCTTAAATTTATTCCTCAATGATTGGTATTTGCCAGTTCACAACATGTCAACCAATTGAGTAATTCCCCAGATCGTGTTTACTAAATTACTTAGGCTAATGGGGTGCTCCAATCAATAAAAGGACTATTCCCAGTTCACTAGTTTCTAGTTTACTTTGAAAGGGCAGTTAAATTTTGTTGCATAGATGGATACAGAATCTATTAAAGAAAAATGAGCTGACAACAAATAGTAGAAGCACTGAACAAATAGGACAGTATAAGAAACATCAGATTACTGGACATTACCGTGAGAGCAAGACAATGTCATTACGAGCCCTTTCATTTACAAACTTTGCATCATTGTAAACAAATCTACAAGCATCAGCCAAGCCCCTACCAGGAAGAATGCAGCCACCTTTCTCATCTCCTATATTTACACTGCATATGACATGGTCTTTGAAATGTAAAATTGGTTCCCAGCGTAAAGAACTTGAGTATTTAATAAAAGATAAAGTTCCTATTTGACATAAAATAGAATTTACAACAGAAAGGCAATGGTCAAGGGGCGTGATTAAACAATAATACACAGCATAAAAATGAAACAATTTATGAAATTTGATCAGGTAGGTGGATAATCATCTCTTTTTATTCTTCTTACCTAGTTATATCTGCAACATCATCACAAGTTGTAATGCAGTCTTTCTTGCCAGTATTGTTTGTTCCTTTTGATTTGCATAAGAAAGAAGATTTCTTAGAGATAAAATTAACTGATTTTCCATAACTGCACCAAAATCCCTCATTGGATAAAGTTGATCCCAGTTGGCTATGTTCCAGTTTGTGTCTAGGGAGATGTATCCTGTTGTTCCTTATTGATGCAGAAAAATTATAACTTTCATGTGATCTGCAAAGAACTGTCCTGTGTGTCACAATAAGATCACTTGAAACCTTGTTTGCAGGAAGTGCCATCAGAAAATCAAGATGAGAATGAGATAACCATATCCTTCATTGCACTTCAAAAATCTCAAATCTGTAGAAGTAAGAGGGCAAGAAACATCAAAAACATAAATAAATAAATAAATAAGGGAATAAAGGAATAGAATCAACAAAGAAGTAGCTCTGTATCATGTCTCAGGGAATCATTTATAGCAATTACAGTTTAGATCCTTACGATGATACCAATAACATTTCCTCTCTCAATGGAATAGGTTTAGAAAAAAAAAAACCCTTTTTTCCAGTTGTCAGCTAAATGGCATAAAATCCTATATTTTGCTTGTATTTAGTATCTGATTGTTGATGAATCAAAGTGTCAGTTTTGAATTGGAAACTCCTTTTGATAGTCGAAAATGAGTCTAACAGTTCCTTCCCCAACATAAATGTTTTGATGATGGAGATAATTTGCAATTCACAACTTGTAACTTTTCCTTTATTGGGCATTCATAGGAATATTACCGCTGAAAATTAAGTAAAGATCCTTCCTTTTCAAAGGAAGAAATTAAGAGTAGGAAATTCAGAAAGACCGAACAAGGTACTATTTATTCAACGATCAAATTAACACCCAATGTTTTGATGATTAAATCTACTCAAACTTCACACATCCAAGCACCCAATTGGACATATCACCACAAATTATTCACACATCCAAGCACCAAGAATTTCTTCTGAATTTAAAAATATATAAACAGAGAAAACCAGTACAGATTTAATCCAAAAACGTAATATCCATAAAGACAGGAACTTGGCAACTAACCTGTGGAAATGGCAGAAAACAGTGATAGTCTTTCCCTAAGGGAAGTAGCTGGAGAGAAAGGAAATGCAGCAGTCAAATGATTAGATGTATATTCTACCTGAAAAGAAAGGGAGAGTAACAGGGAAGCAAGGCCAAGAAAATTTGAGAAGAGAATTGAGAACCACAAGGTGGGGTTGTGGCCCTTTGAATTCAGACAAAGATGGGGCAGGGGACTTTAGTGCAAGGGGTCGAGTGGACCTGGCAAATGGCCAATGGTTATGGATTTTGAGATACCCACGTCATTCAAATATGGAGACACCATTTCCACTCCGCTGTTGTTTGGCTAAATGACACCTCAAGCCCAACCCAATCCGTGATGGATAAAAATCCCCCCACTCCGTCTGTTTTTGCATGTTGCCAAAACTACCGCACTAATAGAATTCATACACAACAATGTTACTTCCAGACTTCCCATGACAAAATTAGTTACTAGGTTAGTATGGATTAACAACTTCTCTTCTCACTATGTTGCGGTTGCTGCAGTTTCAAATTTAGGTTTAGTATAGTTGGTAAGAATTAAAATCCTTTATACATATTTAAATAAGGATTTTGTCAATAGTAATGTGTAAATAGGTGTTTTTTGAGCCAAGTGCTACCTTAATTTTAAGGATTTACATTTGATATAGTTGATTGCTAATATGATAAATTGTCAATTATAAAATCGATCATTGACATATTACTGTAATTCTTGGACTAATCATTAACACAGTGCATCCAACTGTCAACTGCTATGTACTCAGTAACAACAAATCCAAATTCTAATTTGAGTGATTACTGACACTTGCCATTTCAGATATATCATTTGTATACTCAATGAAATTTGAATTTAACCATGAAAGAAAAAAAGATATTTAAGAGGGAGAAAAAAAGGGACCAATCATTCATGGCAACATTTTTTCTTTCAAAATCATTTATGCAGCGTTATATTATAAATTAATTAATAATAAAGTGATTTTTTTAATTATTTCCTTGAGTTTGCAGTTTATGTTATAGTTAATTAATTAAATTAAAGAAAATAAAAAAAAAAAAGTTATTTATATGCATATACATTATTTGTTTAGCATAGCATTATTGTGGCCCACAGCTTTGACAATTATGCTAGAAATCAAATCAGGATTCTCCTTGATTCCATTGTCAATGCTCAATAGTGAATCTCAACCAAAAATAATTGAATTAGGGTTCTTTACCAAGAACCGACAAAGGTAAAAGAGGATAATTGCAGCAGAAAATTAATTAAACATAATAACTAGAAAGCTATGCTATGGATGTGAAGGGGAAACGTTATAAAATTTGCCCCTCAACAACCAAATAATATTTATAACATTGGTAGAGATCTTGGTAATTTGAAGTGAAGCTAAGGGCATTTGGGTCCTCCTTCCTTGGTCTTCCAGTTATTGTAGCAAGGGCAAGATTGCTTGTTGCCGTAAGTGCCAGGTGGCACGCAGAGACACGTGGCACAGCACTTCTGGCAGAAAAACATGCACGGCTTCTTGTGCGAAGTTGCAGAGCACCGGTACGTACACCTGGGCTTGCAATCTGCAGATATGTATAATTCAATTTCAATTTGCATATTCATGAATTCCACCCAAGACAATTAAAATAAATAAATAAAATAAAATTGGCGGTAAAATTACCTGAAGGACGAAGTTTTTTGCCTCCATAAGCCTGTTCAACATGACAAGATTAATTAACGCAAAACAATTTTAGACACATTAAATATAATCGATTAAGACATTAGTTTAATAAAAATAAATTGTGCTTAAGATTTTCTTAGCTTAATATTTTAGATTTAAACTTTGGAATAGGAATTTCAGAGATAAAATTAAAATTTTAGTAAGAAATGATCAAAATTAAAACTCCAAGTTTCATATAATTTTTTATTTTTTTAAGAAAAGTCTTGAGAATCTTATAGAATAAATCTTAGCCCGCAAGAGATTTACACCAATTGAGAGGAAAATGCAAAAGATAACTGAGAAAAGAAAATGAAGTGATGGATGCACCTCAGCCATGTGAGAGAAGGCAACCAAGAGAATCAAGGAGAGGATCATCAACACTGAAGTGTACGGACGTGGAGCCATTGTTAGTGTCCTTTGTCTTTCTTTTCTTTGAGTGAAGCAAAATGAAGGAAGTGAATGGATATTTATAGGCATGACAAGAGTAAATATTTATTTTTTATTTTTAATATTTTAAATTTATTAATTTAATTTTTTATACTTTAAATTTATTAATTAATTTTTTATATTTAAAATTTTAATTAATTTAATCTTTTAAATTTATTAAATTTATAAAAATTTTGAAGTATAAATAATTAAATTAATAAATTTTAAGTATAAAAATAAAATTAATTAAAATTTTAAATATAAAAAATTAAACTGAAATCAAATCAATAAAAAATTTGAGTATAAAAAATAAAAATAAATATTTTCTCCGAAGCTGAAAAGCGAAAGCAATAGATCGCGGTGTTTAAGGCGTTAAAAAGGGAAGCGTAAAACAAGAAAGCAGAATCAATCAAGTTCGCGAGGAAGGGAGCGATAAAAGCGGCGTGTCTCTTGTTTCAATCATTTGGCCCTTTGCCTTTTTGTCAACTTAGTAACATGCTCTTACTTCCCTCTTTTCAATTTTCGGTAGGATATTTTTGTCTTAAAAAATTTATTGTGATACTTAAGTATAACTATATCTTATGACCTTTAAATTGTACGGAATGAACTTGGTTGGTTCGTAAATTTAAATTTCATGATAATATGGTGCAGTTAAATTTAATTTAGAAAGATTTAAAACTGTTGAGAACATTTTTATTTTGATGCCAATGTTAATCATAAAATTTCCTTCATTATATTTTACTTTTGAATTTTTTCCCTCTTTTCCTCTTATGCAAAAGAAGTGAATTTTTTTTATTATTTATTTTGGGACCTACCAAATAAATTATTATATAATTTATTTATAGTCAATCCCATCCCACTGCATGTGAGTGAACATGGGTTTCGCAATCACAGCAGATGCGGTGATCTATTGCGACTAATAGTAACCCATCGAGTGGATATAACATGCACAATATATTCTTTTTGAATGTAATCAACTTAACTTATATCTTATCAATAATTAAAAATTCAAAAAAATAAAAAACTGTTTATAAAAGATCTTTTTTTTTTTTTTTTCTTTTATTAATGAGTAATGAGTTTGTGTCTGTTGGGAGAGAAAGAATCCCTTTCACATGGAATAAACATAAACATAAACATAATTATCTCTTATAATTTGTGTCAGTTGTCATATCATTTAATTTTAATTAGCTATTTTATTCAAATTTTAATAAGTTACTAATACTAGATCGGTTTCTTTTTATTTGAATTTAAAATTTTTCGATAAATACAATCAATACGTTATAATTCTTTTTAGCTTTTTTTTTTAATAAAATATAATAAAGATATAATTAAAAAAGGAGTAATTAAAATTGTCTTCAATTTAATTGAATATTTAAATAAAATAATTATATATATATAATAAAACCTTTTTTTGTCAAAATTAATATAATTAAAAATATATCAATATCTGAAACTGAAGCTGAAGTTGATCCAGTAACAAGATTTATAACAGTAACAAAATGAACAACATATGCCAATATGAAAGGATCAAAATTTGCTTTCAAGGCCTTAATTTCCATTTCTCTATAGCCATTTGGCAGCTATCCCAAACTCAGTATACATAATACAACTATAAATTGGTCATGAAAGGAGATAAATTCTCAACTTGACCACAACTTTTCAAGGAAAAAAAAAGAAGAAAACACACCACCTGTATAAATGACCACAGCCCACACCCTTTTCCATGGCTGCTGTTACCTCTATTTTTTTTTCCTTTTTTCTTTTTTGTCTAATTTCACTATGTTGAAGATTGTAATATAAATAAAATCTACCTTTTCCCCATAGTAAAATGGGGAATCTGCTAAAGTGATCCACCAGTGTAACTCAGACTCTCAAGGAGTTCAATACTTCGGATAGTTTCTTGTAATCCAAGGTATCCATGTTCTGGGATAAAATAACAGCACCAACAGCAAGAGCAACTGAAACAAATGCCATGCTCTTCATGCATCCATGGCCTTGTGAGACTCGAGCCAAGATGACCTTGCAATACTTGTCTGCATCCTTCAATAATGCGTGGTCTGCGCCTTCATCTGCATTGGCCAAGGCCTTGCCATTCTGCAAAAGACGCAATTGACCAAGTGAGCTAAGCCTGTGATATTTATGCTCTTATCTAGCTACTCAGGAAATTAGACATCAAGCTCAGATGCTGGAATGGAACAATCCACAATACCCAGATAGCTTCAGTTTTCTAGAATCATAAGACCTTGGAGTTTTTGACATTAACGAGGTTGAGGGGTTTAAGGAGAATAACAAAGTGCAAGAAACTAGGTGATTTAAGATCTATGGATGGAATGGTTGCCTTTTCAATTAACCATTTTCTAATGCCTGCACTAGCTATAATGCAAATACACCCAAACAGAACTAGTGCACTGAGTCTATTGACAATGTATGAACAGTATTCATGTTTACAGACAATGCAGTACAAGATTTGTCTTTTTGCGATTCAATCCCGTTTGTGGGGGGAAAATAGTAGTCTACCTTCTGCCTGAAACTCTTAAGAGTTTCCTTCAAAGGAAGGAGAGTAGGATGTTTCAGGGAGTGTTCATTCCTTTCATCAGAAAGCTTTCTCAAAACAACAATACTTGCTTCAAGATTATCCATATAAAGCATGTCCTGTTTTCCAAGAAGAATAGAGCATTTAATACAGATTTGTGTTATGAAGTGGAAAAAGAGTGCCGAGTTGACTAACTCCATGTACTCACCCATTGCTTGTAGCATTCAGGGTTCTGAGTCAAACACCAGATGAAAATGTCACTAGCCTCCCTTGATAAGTCAGGATTGGCTGTAAAAGTTTCGTGCATTAAATTTTCAACTAAGCATAATGCCAACTCCTTAATCTTGAAATAGTAAATGCTCTAGAGAGTGATAGAGAGGCATTGCAAAGCACAAGAGCGAGAAATATATTGACAATCTACATGAATTTGCCATCACCTTCACCAGCAGCTCTAATTGCGAAGCTAAATATCTGTTGTGCAAGTTGCTTCATTGCTTTGCTTCCGAGGGACCCAGCAAGGGCTACCTCTTTCAGTGTTGGATAAACTGCCACAAATCTTTCGGTTGCCTAGAAGGGAGTACCCAGTAAAGAACCGTTCATTGAAATGCATGTTTTACAAAATAGATTCAAGAGTCTTCCAAACATCTACCTTAACCCGGGCTGCAGGGAGAGGGAAGGTGACTCTCAACAGAGAGTCGAGAGCTGATGGGGGCACTACACGCTCTCCCTTTCTGACAGCACCATTTAATAAGATAGTGCGAGCTTTAGGAAATGACAAAATTCTGCTTCCAAAAACAAAAGAAAAGGATAGTTGAGAAGCAAAGAACTCCACACTTGTTATTGCAAGAAATCTCTAAGGAAAAAACAAATGGGAAAAACTAGCATTGCATCTTAAAGCTTTCTAACCTCTCCACTAACTGTAAAATCAGATCTCTAGACTGTGGATTAACACTTGATTTGCCACTCAGCAAGGGCAAAAGAAGAGATACCCACAAGTACAATCCCGTCACCAAATCTCCTTGAGAAGTCTATACAAATGAAAATCCAGTTAAAATACATATATACAATTTATACACAAAAACATAATAAATCATGTTGGAAAAAAGTTACCTGAGCAATAACCCAAACAGCGACAGGGAGTTTATCCTGTTCTTGATATTTCTGATTCTCCTTCAATATGGGCAATAAACTGATCATTACATCAGGTTTCCTTCGAAGTACCATTGCTAACACCACAAATATGGGAACCTGCAGTGTACAACATATTTAAACCAGTTAATAAGTTGATCATTAGGGTATATGATTAATATACATGTCATATAGGACACATCATAAAACATTTAATAAGGATAATAACAAGCTTAAAGCATAGATCAAGAAACTGACTACACTAACATTTCTTTTTTTGGTTTTTGGTCATAGACTACACTAGTATATAATTAATTTAAAATTAGTGTATAGATACTTATTAAGGATTAAATATCTCTCCAATACAAGGCATGCCCAATCAAAAGGCTAGCTTCAGCTTTAATCAAAGCGGTGATATAGGGTGTAATCATGAATAAGTAGTCAAAGAATCATTAAAAAGTCATTTAAAGAAGCTGGAGAAGAGACAAGTTGGTCCTAGAACACCTAAAAGTCCATAAAAAGAAAAATTCCTTTTGGAAGTTCAAGTAGCAATGGATGTATGTCTTTCCAGGATTGTTCACCTAGAAGTACTATACAAAACTAGCAAGCCTTTCCTATTTATGAAATTATTTATTCATAACCCGAAAAAGGACTGAAATAATAGGTAGTAATTTTCTCATAAGGTCCATAGTTCATAAATGCTGGGGGATGTGACCCAGAAAGAAAAATATAAAGCATTAACAAAAAATTTTAACCAAAGAAAGTTGTTGCATACAAATATACAGAAAACGAGATAATTGATCAATCTCTTTAACACCCCCTACCCAATATATGAACAAATTCCAAAAGGTAAAGAAATAAGAATAAAGTATGTAACTCTTTTCCATGAAGAGATCCGCATGTACACAACACCCACCCAATCACAAATGAAGATGCAACATTCCTTGCATTAAAATAGTCATCATTTTTCTTGGACCTTAATAAAAGACTGATCTTCAACAATTGTGGTTGCCTTGAATTACTACAATCACTCAGAATCTAGATCTCTCATTATGGTGGGAAAGCAGCAGTATCAAAACCAAATCATAGACTAACAAGGGTTGAGAACAGAATATTCAATAACACACAACTTCTTCTACTACTTTTTATGGAAGTAATGTGAAATTTCACAGAGAAGTAATTTTCTAAAATGCTTCAAATGGACTACATGACATTGCCAGTTATATCAAAACCTACTTGGTAATTGGATACCAACAAAAATGTGATTTTGGTGAAATACATATTAATTCCTCATTTTCCAAGTACAGGACGCTTTCCAGTTTCCAATTTTACCATGTTGTTATGCACATTAAATTAAACAGCTGGGCAGTGCAAAACTCAAGATTCTATGCCCATTAGAAACATAATACAATTCCAAAAAGCAACCTGAGATTTTGATGACGGTTGCTGGACTGCCTTTTTGGATCCCTTAGCAGCTCCCTGATGAATTGCAAGGTCTGCAAGAATGCTATCAATTGACCATAAGACAAAGGACCCAAGCGCTTCCGGTGATATATGGCTGATCCAGTCAGTTGATATCTTGTATATATCTTCAGGTATATGTGAAAGAGGGATCTGTTTGAGGGACAAGCAAAATGATAAGAATAACTAGTAATGATTATGTATCACCCACAAAGCATTGATATAGGAGCCATGTCCGTGTATGTACCAGACACTTCACTTTGTCAACACTGATGCTGACGTCCAGGCACAAATTTTATTGAAGCGCAGTATTTTTGACACTTGTAAGATGCTTTCTAAACATACTTTATCGCTACACATAAATTGCATTCTCTTTTTTGAACAATCAAAAAGAATGATTACGTTGCAAATAATGACAGAATAGTGAAACCAACAAAAACCTCACCCAATTGAACAACAAAAATCTTGAAAGACAAAAATTCAGCAATACCTTTGATTAACTTAAAATGCCAAAAACATGAGAAATTACAAGAGAAAATGCTTTATATTACCTTTTAAAAATTCTTTCCTAACAACACATGCATTTAAAAAGACTATAGCAAACGTCATTTACATCACAAGTAGAAACCCAAGTTTTCCTTCAAAAATCTTAGCTCACATTTCAAAGTAGTAAATTATAGCTGACAACAAAGTTTGATCCAGAAAAGCGCTCACCTTTTGCCCTGAAATTTGAACTACATTATCTTTCTTCAACCAAAAAGGAAGACAGAAAAGGACTCACGTCAACAAGCTTCTCAACTGTGGACTCTTTGAATAACTTCAACCATGGGAATTGAGCTCCGCCTACTGACGCGAATGCACGACCAAAATAATCAGCGAATCGCATGAGCTGAATATCTTCTTGTGATTCATACGAAGCCTGCACACAAATCATATCACGCTTAGTTAAAATAGGTCTATTGCATCGATGACCAACAGGTCACACCATTCCCTATTCAAGTAGATCGTGGCCAAAAGGAATTCGATCACAAAATCAAGTATTGGCACTCACGGAAACATCAGCAAGGAACACGCTGAATTCAGTCGCATTGATTTTAGAAGCAGCCTCTGCCACCGTCACTTTGGGCTTCTTGGGTTTCTTCTGCTTGACTTTCTTCACCTCACCGGACCCATTCTCAAGGTTCCCACCTGACACCTCTGCATGACTATCGTCTTCCTCGTCAGAATGCCGCTTCGATCCGCTGACACCAGCATCTCCATATGCCACAGCATCAGCCATCTGGGGCTCCAACATCCGCTGGCGGCGCTGTTGAGAATGCTGCTCAACCGAACGGAAAACATCAACACCGCCATGAGAGGCGTGGCTGTGGGGATCAGCAGAATTCTCCTGTTGAGACTTTTTCGAAGCCTTTCTGTTGCGCTTCTGGTACGACACGGTTTGCCAGCCATGGGTTTCATCGTTTTGCTTGTGGGTTCTCTCAGCTTCCTCTTGCTCCCGGAGAATCAATTCAATTAAAGCTGAATTTTCGTCCATCTGTGGTTCAGACTCTCTGAGCCTCCTCAGAGATAAAAATCAGAACTTTCGAAGAGGGTGAGGGGGGTGAAGTTGAATTGGGATTGAAGGGATCTCCTTCAGGTTGATGAAGGAGAGATCAGAGTCAGAGAAGAATGAGAGAGGAGCAAGAGAGAAGAGATAGTGAGAAATCGCTGGTCGGGCTAACGAGGATATATGAATGAATATGACTCCTCTGTAAAAGGACACGTGGGAGTATCATTTTTATTTTCAGTCGATTTTCACATCACCACTATCAGCGAACGTCGATAGTGCCCTTATCCATACAAAAATATTATGTTAGTGTATATCTATTTTTAATAATTATTATAATTATATATTGTGTTTTTTCATAATAGTTATTTAGAGAGATAAAAAAATAAAATATTCATAAAAAACTATTAAAATAAAGGTATATAAATAAATGATATTATTACTCTATCCATATTTGTCAATATCTCAATTTAGGAATTGAGTTATTTATGAATCTTTAGGAAATTACTTTGAAAAAGGGAAGAAGCTTTTTTTAACAAAAATCGGAAAAGGGAATAGTCTAATCTCTATCTTTTTTCTTTTTGAGAGAACTACTCAAAGTTTTCATATTAAAAAAAAAAAACAAATAACTTATCTCAAGGTCAACAAAATTTAAACGTTAGATCATATCATCTTTTTCACTTTATATATTTTTTCATGACTCAAAAATTATTATTAATAATTTTTTTGATAAAAAAAATTATTATTAAATTTTTATACTAAATTTTAATGCAATGTGTTTTTTTAACTTGAACTCAAAATTTACGTATAATATATTTTTTGGTAAAAAAATAATATTTAAAATATTGATTTGTAACTTTTTAAACAAAGTAACAGTAATATTTATAGTAAATAGAAGGACCGCAAGAAAAAAGAAGTAGTAGTAGGGCATAAGCAAAAAGAAGCGCGTGTTGAGCCATGGGACCATATAACTTATCTCATAAATTAATGTGGGTTAAGTGGAAGTGATTTAATCTTCTGTTTTTTTTTTTTTTCTGACAATGAGTTGTTTACACAACCATTTGATTTTAAAGAATGGTAAAATATAATTTACATTTAGCAAATATAAAATTTTTAAGAGGTACAAATATTTTTTTAATCTTATATCAAAAACCTACGAGGGGGAAGAATCAGTGGCACGAGTGTTATTTAAGGAAGGTTTGAAGGGTGATGTGGTAAAGTGAGTCCAACAGCTACGAACGATGATTTTTTTTTGGTGTGAGGACGGTAGGCCCCACATGTACAGCGTTTCGCGAGTTGGATCGTGAAGCTCGTGCTATTCAGGAGTCGTTCTCAAATCCTAATCCCAACAACAACAGGTCCCGATTCACGTCACTAAAAACCATGATGGTCACCAGCGCCACGTCATCCACATGTTCGTCACCGTTGGATCTTCCATTTATTGCGTCATCTCCTACGCTGGCATGGACCGACGGCCCAGATATGTAGCCCTATCTTCATTATTATACTAATAATTACCCAATAACAATGTGATTTTAATTTTCTTTTTTTTTTTTTATCTGAATTTGATTCTAATTTTAGAAAATATTGATAGTTAGATTTTATGTACAGGAAAAAGTTTTATTCCCATTGTGTTTTAGGTGGGAAGGTCTTATTGTAAATTTTCAATTTGAAAATCTTCTATATTTAAGAATAATTTTATTTTTTAATCAAATATATAAATTTTTTATCATCATTCCATTTCCCCAACAATATTAAAACATTTCTGAAATAAGAAAACACAACCTCAGTCTTAACAAAACGTTTTAATGGAGTCATGTGAAGTTATAAGAGAAATGGTGTGTTTAATCGTGTGTTTGTAAAAGGGAATTGATTTTTTATAAGATACACACTAAAAAAAAAAAAAAGTACACTTTCTTGAGTCTATAAAGTATTTTGACTACGCATCAAAAGTGCTTTTAGAACAGTCAACTAAAGAAAAGTGCTTCTAGAAAAAGTTCAAAGATTCAAAGGTCAAGCCTTTTCTCGTCTTCTGGCTGCTTAGACATTGAATGGATATAGACAGAAAATTATGAGCCCTCAACTTTTGGACGCCAACCTTCAATGGCATCCTCTGGTGCAGCACGTGTTTTAATGAATGACTCTCTGGAGAAAATGTCCTGCAGGTTCAATATTGTTAGCAATGGCAAACAGCATTAGAATGCAAGCATTGAATTTCAGTATTGTTAGCAATCATCACGCACTTCCTGTTACAACAGGAAATTAATGAACATCAGAACTTTTCCTTTTTCTTTTTCTATCTTTTTTCAGAGGTCAAAAGAGAATCTTAACCCTTAAAGAACTTCAATAGACAGTGATGAACATTTCATCAACTGCCACATGGAGTGAGCAGTGGAAATGATTCATCTTCCTGAATTCAAGACTTGTTGAGAAGCTTTTTCAATAAATATGTAACAGTCCTTTCCATGTTGCAGAATGCAAAATATCTTATCCGCTACTTCCACAGAATTAATCAAGTTGATTGTCCAAAGACATGGTCAGTAACTGGCTAGAAAGCTAGAGCATGTTGGGTGAGTTGTCTCGTTTTGCATACCTTCATATAGGATTTCAAATAGGGGAGTGAATCAGGTACTGTCCATTTCTTATAATGCCCCAAAGCAATCTCCAGATGGTGCAGTTTTGGTCCCAGTGACAAGTCTGCGGCAGATATCTCTTTCCCATTGATAAAAGGACCCTGTATAGGTAAAAATATCAGAGAAATAGCAATGTAATGCAAACCAAAAATGAGAGAAATGGAGAGGGAAGTCTTACATTTTCCTTCAGGTAATCATTAAAAGAGCTCAGTTCATTTAGTAATGCTTGCTCCGTTCCATCATTGGGATCTTTACTCTTGAGAAACCCGATAAATGTTGAAAA
The DNA here is from genome assembly GCA_022379115.2 of Bauhinia variegata. NCBI lineage: Eukaryota > Viridiplantae > Streptophyta > Magnoliopsida > Fabales > Fabaceae > Bauhinia > Bauhinia variegata. The sequence goes on along the minus strand of CM039438.1, from coordinate 6,777,986 downwards.
GATCTTCGACCCACTGCATGATGAAATTTAAGATCTCTACTTCTTATGCATACATGATTCTAGATAATCTTGAAGACATGAGAAGGTATAAAATTGATTGAAAAAAAAAATTGCTTATGAATTATGCCACACGTGCCTGAGCAAAGGAGCATATGCAGAAAAAGCAATAGCATTTTTATCCATCTAGTCCCACCACCACTGCATTCTCTTGAAAGTCAAAATTTCTTAGGGTTCTTCCAGTTGAGACTATAGTATTCCATTGTGAAATTGGCCTTGCAGCTTATTTATAGGTTCATACAGAAAAATCCAAAACAAATGCAAAATTGGGTTATTCAACCAATCAATCGTTCTTAGTATCTTCATAGAAAATTAAGAAATAACTCGCTCCTTCACATGAGGTTCTGTTACTTTAACAGACCAATATTTAGGCTCAACGGCAAGAATTTCCTAATAGATTTATTGAAATGAAACAAGAAATGCTTTTCTCAATGGTTGACACATTAAAAATGCATTCAATGCCTGAGAGACATTTCATGTATGTATTTGTGCATGAAAGGATATAAGCTGATTAGTAGCATACTAGACAAAAATAAAAAGGTGGAAAAAAAACTTTAATGTTTGGCAATTTGTATGCAATTTTCAAGTGACTGTGCAATTTAGCACTAAGAATCCTATATATGCCATCAAAGTATATTCTTATGACGAGAAAAAGAAGAAAGGGATGCATATGCCACTGAAACAGTAAAACATACACTGAAGCCTTTTCAGGCGGGGTTCCCAATGGTGGATTAGGATACTTCTCTTCCAATGATTGTGTGATAATATCTGAATCTGCAACCCACTTTTCATCAAGTTTAATTACGGGAACTTTACCGTCTGCATTGATTTTTAAGAACCTATAACAGTAAACAGAAATAAACAACATTCAGTTACGGGCACTAGACCTACTATGGTGTGGACAGGACCGGTTTTGGAAAAACTTATAAAGAAATGAACCAGAACATACCATTCTGGCTTGTTGGTCAGATCTACCAACTTCAAATCATAAGGTAAGTGCTTTTCCTCCAGTGTTAGCAATACCCTTTGGCAAAAGGGACCTGATAAGGTAGTTCTAAGAGTTTAGCATCCATTGTTGTTCCATGAGCCTGAGGTGGAATGACATACGTAAAGATGTCAATTCCCACCTCCAAGACAAATATGCAGAATACCAGTAACTAATAATCACTCTAAGCACAGCTTGAAGGATTCCTGAATACCTCTAGTCCACTAGAATAGTCCATCATTGTAATGCAAAAAATAAAGTTCACAATTGTTAAATCATCACCTGTAGCGTGCTATTTCTTTGAGAAGCAATAAAGATAATTACAGAATTACAAGTATTGGTCATTACAAATTCTGTCCATTGGGAATGTGTAAAATTAAGCCCAGTTACCATGCTCAACAGTAAACTTAGAACAGAAATTCAAGTTCAATATCACACATCAAGGAAAGAAGCTGGGGGAGGGGCAATAGTAATGCCATTATCAATTGTGAATATGACACCCCACATTTCTCTGCTCGGGTTCTTCTTACTTGGTCAATCCCTTCAATTTAGCCAATTCCAATTTTTTCTTCCAAATAAAGCTAACATTTTTCGAGGTTCAGCAGCATACTTCAAATATTTTATCCCACCAATTTTTTCAAAGAAAGCAAAGAGAAGCTTAGCGTACAAAAATGGTACAGCAGCGAAAACGAGAAGACTTACAATCGCCGAGTTTGTTGGGGATAGTAACGGAAGCCTTAACGCAGATTTCAAGAGGGCTCGAGGAGGGAGCCAAAGACATTGAGACCCTGAGAGACCTGCTGGGAATTCGACGATGTCTGAAATGGTTGAAACAATTGGAAGGAATGACGGCGTTATGGTGAAGGCGGAGATTGGCGCCGAGGTGCTTGATGGTGGAGGACACCGCCCACGCCGTGGGTTGAAATCCGGCGGTGGACATTATAGTTGTTTGTCAAAAAATTACAGTACGAAAATCACTAGGTTTTAGCCTTTGGCAATGGAGAAGATGAGGTTGGTTTGTACGAGGAAAGAGTGAAGGAGCTTGGAATAAAGTTGAGGTGCCACTCATCGGCTGAGAACGTTCTTGATGGAGAACCGTGTACGTGGAGCATTCTCGATGAGTAAAGGCGGACAACCTTTTCGAGGCACATTTCAAGAATTTTTTTTTTCTTTTTTTTTTTTCTGAATTTGCTGATGATATTCTAAAGGGGTTGTTATTTTCATGTCACAGTTTAATTAAATATTCAATAAATTAAATTATCCTCTTTTAATATGAGAGGTTTTTTTAATCAAATTGACTTCACTATTAATAATAATTAGGAAGAAAATATTAGGATCAGTCAATTTTATTTTACTCTTTTTTTTGATCGATATGATCAGACAATTTTTTACCTAGGACTGAATTACTTTTTAAGAAAAAAAATTAAATTAACCAGAAATCTTAATATAACGTGGTTACTTAAAAAAGAAAGAGAAAACATGACCGCATATTTGATTTTTTTTTTAGTTAAAAGTTTAAGTGAATTGTGTGTGAAGACTCCCAATATTTAAGACAAATCTCAAATTTTAAAAGAAAGTTTATAAAAATACTTCAAATTACTACTTCCTCTTATTCATATTATTATAGAAAATATAACATTCTAAATTTATTCTTATTTAATATTATTTTTAGTATAGTATCAATTGAGTTACTTTAAATTAATTAAATCTCACGATCAAAATTTTTATGCTAGTAAAAGAAATAAAGAAACTAAGCAGTATTTTTAACAAATGCACCAACGTTAGGAATTGGAAAGAGAAGGCAACAAAGAGTCCAATTAATTACAAAGGTAAAATGGTTTGACTATTGTAGTGGGTGTATTAACTTTTCTGGTATTACAAAAAATGGGAATTGAAAAATTGAACTATATTAATTATAAGTAAATATGAAAAAATAAATATTTTTAAATTTTCGTAAAGGATCTTACACTGTCAAAGCATCTAAAATTTTTTTAAAAAAAGTTTTATAATATGAAATAGATAGATAGAGTTTCATTTAATGAGACTTACATGTCAAATGAGACTAGAATCTCTTTAATTATTTTGTTTTGCGAACATATTTATCTATTGATGAATGCGAAGAATATCTTTCCACATTATAAGTTGTGTAGAGAAACATAGATTAATGTAGTGATATGAAACAAAATTTGTTGTTCTATTTCATATCATATTACATTTTAATTGGCTAATCATATATATAATCATAAAATTTATAATATTATTTTTATAATTTTAAAATTAATCAAAATTAATAGAATAAAAAATAAAAATACTAAATGAGACGTGTAAGTTCTCGGTGACACACCGTAAGAGCTTAAGGCTCTTAGGGCTCGTTTGGTATGCAAGAAAGGAAAGGGAAGAAAATAAATGTGTTTTACTTTCCCTCGTTTTGCACTGTTTAGTAGCTTTAAAGTAAAAGAAAACTCATTCCTTTATGATATGATTTTTCATCACTTGGAGGCTACAATTTTTTTTTTTTCAAATTCAAAGAAAAGTCAAAGAAGGAAAATGAAATAAATTTTCATTTACAAATAAGTTTAAATTATAAAATTAAAATTACATTATATAACTTTGTGTATAGATAAAAGTTTAATTTTTTATATTATAAAATTAAAATTAAATTATAAAAATTATAAATTTATATTATAAAATTAAAATTAAAATTATATTAAAGTTTGTATATCAATTCAAGTTATATTAAAATTACATTATAAAAAACTAATTTTATTTTTTTAATATCAACCATGAAATTAATGGTAATCATATTGAGAAATAGAGACATTTATATATATATATATATAAGAGTAGAGTAAATTTGTAATTATATAAAAATATATATTTCATTCCCTTAATTTTTTGTGCAAACCAAACATTATAAAAGAAATTATTTCATTTGAATCATTTCCTTCTTATTATATACTAAATAGACTCGAGCTATTATTTTTCTTTTTATTTTTTTGATTCATTTCCTTTCATACTCTTTCATTTTATTTTCAACGTACCAAACATATGCATTACTTTCCTCCAAATATTGGTTAAAATCTCTATCTACCTGTGACAAAAAAAACAAAATTGTGTGAATTGGGCTTGGGCTACGCTTGGCCTTGTTAGTTCGTGATGATGTTGAGGTTGGGTCAATACCATCAAGCCTACTAATGTGTCCAAAAGAGGGACTCAGTCGTGGGATATTTTAACAGCTATCCTCTCAGCCCAAAGCATCACAGCCTGAACAAACAAGGTTGGGTCAATACCTGAAAGATTATTGCTGGTTTGAAGTATGGAATAGCAATTCAATTCCATTCTCTATTTTAGGTAACGAATAGTTTTATGTTGGATAGTAAAAATGGACACGAAATAGTCAATCAATTCCAACCCTAATTCTATAGAATTATAAATGAGCAGTTGATGAAACTTGATCCAGTTGATAAAGATTAAAACTGTTTTTTAAAAGAATGTAAATTCGAACTTCACTATCAATTCAAGGGTTTATTCCAATTTTGATAAGTCTGCTAGACTTGTATAGGCATTTCAATCTAAGGATAACTTAGTTGTTATTGTGATTCCATTATCGAGCTCGACTTCTTACAAAATACACATGGCATGAACATTTGGAGCAGAAAGAGCTAGACTTAGTTCCTTGTGTGTGCACAAACATTGAGTATGCTAGCTAAACTTGCTTCTCTGCATGCTTTTCAAGGCACATATATATTTGACATGCACTCCAACCAAAACGTGGTATTCACATTTCATCACACAACTAACTAGGCATTTCACGTGACAGATACACACACAGAGGGCACGAGCGACATCAACTGTGAGATAATTATATGACATTTCTTTAATCAAATTAATATCAAGCAGCTAATCATAAGTTTACGCAAGCAATGAGACAGATAACGTGGATGCATGCATGCTTGAGATTGACGACATTTCCAAAGTCTTAACAAAATCAAGCTCCAAATCCAAGCACATGCAAAGCTATAAGAGGAAACCATGCATGCTGATCTCATACTGACCAAGTTGATAAGCAACCATGTCAATCTGAGCATTTTGAATATTTCGACATGTGCGTGATCTTGTCTTGTTTGCTTAGCTTTGAAAACGTTGTTCATGTCTTTAGTTCAATCCTACTAGCTAGCTACTTCAACCAAAGAATTATTTGCTGAATCCACTTAACATTCAAGTCATATATGACCACAATAATAAATTTTATTCTATTAGGTAAAGTTAACTACATGAGTTAACGTTCAAGTCAAATAATAAAACAAAATTAACAGTGTTTCAAACAGCATAAAGAAAGCTGACCTATTAACACAGCACACTTCCATTGTCTCTTATATTCCTTTTTTTTATTATTATTATTTGTTTTCTTGCTTTAATTTCTTGAAGTACGGTTATTTTTCAGTAAAACAATGCAGTTTGTTACTAACTAGGTGCTCACTCAATGGTAGCATGCTAGGACGTAAGGCTTCTAAGTAAAAATTTTATATTCAAAACTTTTAGGGTCAATCTTGTTAAAGGATAGGATGTTTCTTGTTTCTAAAGAAAGATTATCAATCTTATACTTAAAAGGTGTAATACGGTAATTTAGTTCTTTCGATACTTTTGGTTATGATCACATATGAATTCAAACAAATTAATTCATGGCCCCGAGAATATCCTCAATATATACCACTTAGTTGCAATCTGTTTGGTTGTAGTGAATTAGATAAATTACTATCTATGAGGTTATTGAAATGAAGTTCCTGTTGCTAAAACAACTTTCATTTGTGTTAATTATAGCTAAATACAGAAAAGAAGAAATTAACTTGTCCTGGTTTGTGGGGTTTGAAGAATCTCTGAAAGTGATGGCAATGCTCTTCGTTGACCATGCTTGAGCCATTAACTAGCTCAACACTCATTAAACTCACATGAAACACATTTAGTGGACCCCAAAGGAACAATGAAGACTCGAGACGAAATTAATCTAACGGGTTTTCTATCGAATCGGTTTTGATCTGCATCCACTAATTAAACTTTGTAATTGTTGATGCGTTTCTCAATTTGTTAGACGTTGTCTAGATAGATGATAGCTAGCACTGAAGTTCGAATCTTTAATTTCTTACAAACCACTCAAATGCTTTGTCATTAAATCACATATATGGCTTAAAGTTTACAAAACTTCAGTATCAAGTTGACAACTTCCATATATAACAATACCAAAGGTGTAGATTTTCTTCAAATGGGGTGAACCAAATAAAGAAAAGAAAATGGTTACCTTGCTAATAGTGTTGATTCAGCTAGCAAGGATGAAATTACTTTACCCTTAAGAATAAGGTTCGAATCTCACTACTAACATTACTATTTTGATAAGTAACGTGTGAATATCATTGTAGATATCAAACTTTTTTGGTGGAAACCTACTGCAATTTGACACCATATTGGTTCCTAATTAATTTAAATTCAAATTAGTAGTACCATAAGTGTCACAAAGCTTTTTTTTACTAAGTTTAAATTCAATGCTCAAACTCGAGATATTTAATTAAGTTAGAATAACTTCTTATTACATGAATAATTGTCAATTAGCATGAAATCAAGTTGGAAACCATTGATTAAATTCCATGATTTCATTTTATTATTGGTCAAAAAATGGGAATATATGGTGGTTAAGATAATACATAAACTAATCCTAATAACAACGCTTTGAAAGTGAGTTTTGATTAAATTATCTATATAGAAGTAAAAATAAAATAAGGTAAAACTGTACTTATAATTGGATGCACAAACTAAATGTACATCAACAAGTGCATAAACAACAATTTCCAAATTGAAATTTACCTTCTTTAAGAGGAAAAGTGTTAAGGAAAGCGAAGGTCTTTTTTTTTTCCCCGCTATGTAAGATTAGAAGAAAATGATAAGGGAGACATTAGAGGGTGAAAATGATCATATCAAGTTAATATGGCTACATATCATCAACTTTTTATAGACATCATTAGGACTATAGGGACCCAATAGTGTCCAACATCACATGGAAGACATGAGATACAGGTGGGGTTTGTTTAAGATAAGCAAATTTAAAGAAGAGCTTTGCTTTGCTTGCTTGCCTGCCCATCATTCAATTTTTCTCTCCTTTCCCTTTTAATGTTTTAGGTAAAGCTGCACAAAATGCATGTCCTTGTATGTTGGAAGCCCAAAGGTCACACTTATGAAAGATGTGGATGCATGCATGGGAGAAAGGTGGGGTGCCCAGGTTATTGCAATTGCTGCCTGTTGGTACTGCCAAGTGTGATTGAGAAGAATTCAAAGTGTTTAGGGAAACATGATTGATGGAGGCTCACATGGGAGAGATATTGCTCAACATCTTATATGGTCCCAACCTAAAGATATATTCAAAAGTTACTGGTTTGAATATGTCTTTACAGATTTAAAAAAAAAAATGTTTAGAGTGAAAGGAAATTATCTTAAAGAGGGTTAAAAAGCATATATTAATATATAATAATTAACAAAACCTTAGGTTATATGTATAATAGTTATATAATACTAAAATAAAATTAAAAACTTGAGGGAGTAAGCCATCCTCTTGTTCTTTTTCTCTGCATTTGATTATAGTGATACTTACGTATTGTTAGTCAAAGGATTTAGGATTTAGATTACGTACTCTTGTAATAGAATTTGAATTTAAGTCTTATATGAGTGTTAGTATAAATTAGCTATTTCAAAACCATTTGTCTTTATCTTCTAAGAATAAGTCTGGCAAACTTATTCTATTCAATAATTTCTTTTAGAATGTTAGAATTTTATGAAGTAGATAATCCAAATACAACACAAGATAAGTTACAATTATTTAACATTTAGGTCTCCTTTAAAATAAAAATTTACAGTAAAGTTGAAATTGAAAAGAAGAGGCATCTATAATTAACTTATAAAATCATAAACAAATTTTGATTTGTCAACAAGATGTTTGTTTAACAGAAGTAAATGAGAGTGATAAAATGTTTCGAAACTTTAAAGTGTTTTTTATTAAAAAAATTATTGATTATTACTTTTGTCTTGAACAAAAAATAATATCATTTGTATAGAATACTGAATAAATCACACATGAACATAATCTTTTATTTAAAGGAAAAACGTACTGGTTTCCTCATTTTACTATTTCTATATATAAGCTTTCAATTCAATAATCTTATCAATTAGACACTGACAGATTGTCTAGTTAGAAAGCATGCATGTGTCTGAACCACAAAATAATAGAAAGGAAAGCATTGGATTCCTCAGAGTTTTCATGGCAGTAGATCATGGAATCTCCCCTAAGATATATATGCAGAGAAGAGAATTGGATGGAATTCATTATATATAACATAACCCCACGAAGAAGATATATAGAGAGAGAATTGAAACTGATTTTACCCAAAAAAGCATTCTATAATTTTCTTGGTGTCCCATGGGACATATATTTACATCTATCTGCCCAAACATGGAGACCCACACAGAGATACAGATCACATGCATTGGTTTCTCTCTTGTCATCAACTGGATTTCACTGTGCTTATCTTGTGACCGTGTGAGTGAGTGTTTGTGAGAGAAATAGATTTGTTATATTTTTGTTGTGTTTGTATTTAGATTATTTATCGATTTTAATTATTACGTAAAACATAAATAATTAATATTTTAAATCTAAAAATAACTATCATATTTGTAACGAAAAAAATGAGTAAATTTCCCAGTGATAGATGGATTGATGGATCGAAGTGTGTGTACGTGAAAATGAGGGGACCGAATCAATTGGGGTCCCTGTTCATAATCTCTAACTAGTCAAGTACTTAATACTGTTACATAACCAGTGGACAGTGTTTCTGAGACGATTTGACACCTATTTATACTATCGCTACCCATTTCTCGTTTCCATTTTTATCACTTATCCCCACCACATAATCACCGCTCTATGCCATCTCTTTCTTTTCATTCTTTCCCATTATACCAACTCTAGGGTGACCCTCCCCCTCAATTAAAAAAATTTAAAAATATCAACAATGCCCTGACCACATTATACTAGCCCCCCTCCCTCCCACCCACACGCTTATCTATTTAGAATGCAAAATGAATGTGTAGAGCCGTTTTCATATTAAAACGGCTATACACATTCGTTTTTCATGTTAAACGGATGTGTAGAGCCGTTCTAAAATAAAAACGGATCAGCAAGAATGGCTTTAGAATGCAAAACGGATGTGTAGAGCCGTTCTAAGGTGAAAACGGCTCTACACATCCGTTTTGCATTCTAAACGGATGTGCATAGCCGTTTTTACCTTAGAACGGCTCCACACATCCGTTTAACATATCAGAGTCATTCTCGTCGATTCACTCAAAATTACAAAGTTCATATATCGTTTATACTGCGATTGAACTTCAAATGAACAGCACACACCCAGAAATCACTTCCTCTCCTCTTTCAAAGCAAAAAAAACAGCAAGAAGAAGAAGGTTCGGAGGTTAGGGTTCCGAAGGATGTTAGCATAATGGCTTCGTAAGGGGGGGGGGGACGAGGGGGGGGGAGGGTAGGGTAATTTCTTTAAACGTCAAAGGTCAATTTGGTCTTTCCACACATTGGGGGAGGGTCAATGGAAAAGGTGGGGAGGGCCAAAGGGAATACCCCAACTCTAGTGGTAGAAAATTATGCATTGCATAAGAATATGTAACGTTGTATTTCTTGTTACAGCACTAGAGTTTAATGAGTTGAAATAGAGAGATGATAGAAGGTTGTTTAAATATGGAACGGTTAATAAAAAAAAAATAGGGCCAACTTGTATTTTTATAAGAAAAAAAGAAGAGATTTATAAGAGGAAAGAGAAAAATTGTGGAATAGATTGATTAAAAATAAGAATATAAAATAGTTTGTGAGATTCGTTTTAAAAAAAAAAAATTGAAGTTGTATGAGTAAAGAAAAAATTGTATAAGTTGTATAGAGTTATGTGTCATCGTAGAACCCATAAAAATAATATAAATAATTAAGATATAAAACCCTAATGAGTATTATGGTTAAAGATGCTCTTATAAATCACATACATGTCATCATATACATGCATATTTCATTGATAAGTGTAGATCTTATAATTAATAATGTAAATTATTTATAGTTAACTGTACTATATAGTTTGTATGAAGTGAGATTTGAATTCAAATCTTATAAATAAAGTAAATCACCATTTGAAAGTTATCTTATTTCTATGAATTTTGCTTCGGAAAAATTGCTGTGAAAAAAAAAAATCCACTAATATTTCACAATTTTTTTAGCAGTGATTTGAATCATGTCTGGTTGCTAGCTTAAAAAACTTTTCTTTAATAAAAATTACGTACTGATGAATGTATACATATGTATCTCATGAAAAATATTCTTGAAATAAAAGTGTATAATTTTACTTTTGTATAAGGGTAACTTAATATATTAAAGAATATGTAACATTAACATATAGATTGTAGAAACTGACCTTTCTTAATCTTTATAATAACAAAAAAAAAAAAAAAACTATTAGTGAAGCAAATTGGCTTACATTTATTTATTAATCTCTTGTGGAAATAAGTATCAAAATAGTGGTCATGGACCCCCTTACCTTCCTAGTAAGTAGCATTGCTTCAAGTGTTTTGGGTCAACACCTTACCTTTCTTACCATAGAAACTAGAAAGGTCCTACATCTATTAATTAATTATTTTCAAAGTGATCTCATCTCATCGATCGACTGCGTCAACGTTATTTGTACACTTTGCTGCCGGCGCAAACTATTAAGCAAAGCCTTAGCAGTAATGTTCAATAATTAATTTTACAATTTTTAATTAATAACATATACAAACCTACTATTATATGCACATGAGCTTGGTGGTTAATTAATTCACATATAATTTAATATATAACTAAAATAGTTTAATTAAATAACGTAAAGGGCCAACCTAAAGGAATCTCTTGGACTTGGATCTGAACGAGGAAAAATTGATGGACAGCTAGGTGGGAAGAAAGGAAAATGATAAACACAAAAATGTGATACCACACGTGTGTTTGTGTGTTATCTCATAAATTGAAATTAAGTTTAGTTACTTCTAATTCTAGGCATTGGAAATGAGAGCCCAATTTGAATATTATATTACATGGATGAAATTAAATTATATGAAGCTAAAATTGTTGTTTACTATGTATTAATATTGTATTACCTTAGTAGAATAAGATAACATCTCGCATTAAATGGAACAAGTAAGATTTTGGTTTAGTACACTCAAATTTGTAAAAGAGAATACTAAGGAGAAGAATGATTCAAAGCTTCACCGTGTCTAGTCTAGCTCTAAAAACTCTCGGTGATAAAACCATAATATATTTTTATTATATGAATGTTTTTAAATATAGATTCTAACTTTTTCTTATCATATTAATCGTCCATGAAATTGTAATATATTGATCACTCCATCACTACATGGTGATGGTATTTTTTGAATCACAACTTGACCAAGTTAATTTCCCTAATGGGGTCAAAATGAATAGTGGACAAAGATAAGAATAATAGTTTAGTTCTATGCCTGTAGGCTTTACCCGGCATTAATTAGGTTATAAAACTATATTTAGGAGAACAAATGCTTAGCTTATAAATATCAATAATCTCAAATTGCACTTCATATGCTTTCATTTTCTTTTTCTTTCCTACATGTATCTATAAGCATTAGGCAAGGTGAGAATCACCACTGCACAACAAACTCGATCTTATAGAGAGATATATTTCATTGGTCTGATAGTGATAGCATTTGTGAACTAAAAGGTTTTAAATTATTAGGTGTTTGGATCTTTTCCATGTATATCCTCTACGAATATTAAATCCTTCTTAAATAGATTTTATTTATACTTGGCCTTCATATATGTTATGTTAGCAATATCTTTTATTTAAGGCTTAATCCTACTTGAGACACAATCGAATGACTCCTCTATATTTTTTGTTTAAGGTTTATAATTTTTTTCCCCTCTAGCTCAACTCTCGGTGTTTTTTTTCCTTAAATCATGTTCTTTATCTTATTAAGATTCAATTCAACTCAAAAACTTAAATTATAGAGAAAAACTCAAAAATAGTTTTATATTATGTTGAATACATCTTTCCCTCTTGCTTTCTTCCAATGACCTAGTTAACTTTAGCAAGAGATGTAACGTTGGATCTGAGACTTCGACCTTCCTCTGACCATATACTACTTTTACGCAGCCCTTCAAATGTTGGTCATCATCATATATATATATATATATAATAAGTGATAATGCATGAAGACAGTGGAGAATATAGGTAGAAGATAGTTTCATGAATTATTATAATTGAAGGGTTGATTCACTAGTGATCTGTCGGCAATTCCTTTATTTGTCGCTTCATTGCTATAGTGTGTGATATGAGAAAATGAAGCTCCACTTTCCCCAACAGGATAAGCTAATTTGCATTAACGCCCTTCTTGTTGTTGGTGGGGTTCCATTTCTACAATTTCTTTTATCCGAAATAAATACAAATTTTTTTAATATTAATTCAAATGTTTACTAAGAGAATAAATTTAAATTCAAGATACAAAGATGTCGGATTTAATTTCTTTACTAAATATACTTTGCTATGCATTTGTTAAAGACTTTATATATTTTAATTGATTATCATCAACGTTTTAGTGTTTTTACAATTAAAAAACTTTATATTATACAAAATTATTTGCTTTAAAAATTATAAAACATAGGAACGAAAAGGACCACTAGCTAGAAATTAAAACGACTAGGATCAATGCATGCATGTTTGATATAAACTTGGAAAAATAGTGTTAGAGTGGGGAACAAGCTAGGACATAGGGCTCCTATTTTCTTCTATAGACTAATAATATATAAAAAGCTACGAATAAAAGTAATAGCTCAATTACCATAAAAAAAAATGTAATTAGCTCAATTGAGTAGCTAGGGCGTGCACATGTTCCTTGGCAAGCAAAAATGAAAATTAATACATTTTAGGAGAGACATGATAATTAATGTAAAAAAAATAATAAATAAATACTAGCTATCACTTGTAGGGTAGCTGTACCAAGTAGAACATGGTTAAAGTGACAGGATTGTATTATTATTATTATTATTATTCCTTTTTAATGTTTGCTTTGTAAATTTTTTATTTTAATTATTGTTTTACAATATTAATATTTTTTTCATTTAGATCCTTAACAAATAATTTGTACATATTTCTTAATAATGAAAAAAATAATTAGGTTATTTATTACCAAAGATAATCAATTTAATAAAAATTTATAATTTATTAAATTATTTATTATTCTTCTTAATTCTTATATCAAAACTTTAAACACTTCAATAATATGAAATAAATCTTATTTGAAACTAGAGTGAAAACTAATAAAACACAATAATAATTCTAAAGTTTTAAAGTGGTCAAAACATGTGCTAGAAATACTTTAAAATTCAATCTATTTTTATTCAACGAACACCTAATGATATTGTTATTATTTTATAGATTTCTTTAAGCAATTTAATTTGTTCGACTCAAATAAAGAGATAGGGAGTTTATAAAAGGCAATAATGAAATATTGTGGTAATTCAATGAGGGTGAAAAATAGAGATACCTTCTTCTTTTGTTTCCAAGCTAAGAAAAGCCACTTTGTGAATAAGGTGGCAACTCATGGTAATCTAGTGGCTATAATTTATGACATGACTTCTAATCCAAAAGAATAATTATTATAAAGTTTGAAGATTTTTTATAGTGAATATAGTCTCTCTATGTGTAATACAATTGCAATAGTAAACCTTTAAATATTTAATTTTGACGTATTCAAATAAAAATAAAAAATTGTGAGGTATTCATTTTTCATATAGATGAAAGGGAACTAGTGATTGATAATTAGGGGCAATCAATTTATGTATCTAAGACTTATGCGGTTAGCTTTATTTGGGAGCTAGGATTAGACCTATTTGAGTGGACATGAGAGTTAGTGAAGATTATTATTCATACATCATTTAGATATGAAACATACCTAAATTCCATGGCCATCTCTAGATAATTCAATTCTTCTAGCTGGATGCTCTATATTTCATCGTTGATTTAACTTAAAATTAAACAAGAAAAAAATAAAGTATTGAATTTGTGATTTTAAATGGAATTATACTAAAAAATTATTAATGGTAACAAGTCCAATCTAAAACACTCTAAACTAAAGATCTTAAACTCAAAATTTTAAATTAATTTAGGTTTTATGTAATTATTATTTGACAAGAATTACTTGTCATCGTTGAATGATACAATTTTCATCTAATTATTAAAATTGTTATTATTAGACAATAGCTATAATATATCAAATTCTTATATTTATTAAAAATAATTTATTCATTATTATTGTAATTCTCAATAGTTCTCATATTGAAATATTTTGATATTCTAAAATTTCTATATAAAAATTATACGAATATAAAATAAAAAAAAATCATTTTATTTTATTTTATTTCTTATTATTATAAATTGTAAAGAAAAATCTGAATTTGGAATAAATAAGAGGAGGGAAGGGTAAACAGAAACAGAATACAAGGTGGGATTCGGAAAGTGAGGGGTGCAGTGCGAGGGACCACCGGGACAAGAGAATCTGGGAAACGTGGCAGAATCACATGGCCATGGCCCAATCTCAGTGAGCACCTGTCAGTGCGGCTTCTCCTGGTTCCAATGTTGGTTTTTCCTGTTTCACCAAAACCAAATATTATTTCAATTTTAATTAATTAATTAAATTCAATTAAAAAAATTAAACAATAACAGTCCCCATTCTTCTCTCTCTAACGTCACTATCCCAACGAGGACCCCGCCCTTTTTTTTTTTTCCACACAGTTACACTAAACGGCGATTTAACTAATTCCGTCACCATAAACGGAGAATGCGTTTCACGGTCCGAACGCCGTTATGCATGCTCTACGTGAACCAACCTTTTACTCGCTGTATGCATGTATATAATATAGCAGCAATTTTTTTTTCCATTGGGTCCCACGTGTGATGGTCCTAAAAACGATGTTGACGTTTGAATCCCCGCCCTCTTCGATCTCCCCTCCCTCGTGTGGGGCCCTTATGATGTTTTAGCAGCTCTTTCAAACAACATCGCGACCTCGGAGCGTTTTGTGCACGCTCGGTGAGAAAGCACCACTTGTCCTCCGAAATGCACCAAGCTGGATTTTGGTTATTTTGAAAATACACTCGTCGCTGTAGCGCGTGGGGGCCAAAGTTGACCCTCCCCTTGATCTCTCCCTCATGTGCGTCGCCAAATGTTTTTCCCACTCGAGACCGGGGAGGCAGACCAGACACTTGCTTTGGGACATAGCCCCGCCCACAGGGGCCTCGACTACGATATTGTACCATGGATACCAGTCTTCGCATACCATGATACTTTGACGTTAATGTGGTATATAAATTTATTCAAAATAAGCATTATTTTATCATATTTATAACATATTTCCTCCATAAAATAAATCTTGCAACTATTTTTTCATGCATTTATTCAAAATACTTTTAAGTGGAAAAAGTAAGGTTGTAAAATTTACATGTATTAGAAAAAATTTAACAAAAGTTATATGTCGAGAAAAATTTATAATAAAATTTACGTGTCAAAAAAGTAAAAATTATACGTGTTGAAAGAAATGGGCGATAAATTATGTGTCAAAATAAGTTAGTAAAATTTACACGTGTCTAACAAATTAAGTGAAAATTGTACGTATCAAAAGAAATTATTACTGAAACGTATATGTCGAAAAAGTTGGTCAAATTTATACGTGGCAAAAAAATTTGCATATGTTAAATGCATACATGCGACAAAACATCTAAATGAAGAAAAGAATATACTAATAATAGAAAAGATAAGCAAAAACACGGAGAGTGATTTTAGTGTTATTGTCATTATTATTATATAGATATATTATTTTTAAAAAATATGATAATTTTCTTTATAACATAAGATGAATAGGAGAAGTTTAATTTTAATTTTTTTTTACTACTAATATCAATGTTTTGTTTTCCTTAATCACAATTATGATTGCAAGTTTATTGGGCAAATCCCACATAAATCACATTATTTTTTAATTTTTTTTCAAGGAGTTAGAAGTGAACTACATTTGTTCACTTGGCTATAAGATTTCAATTGGTAGAGCAACATGGGGGGAGTTTCTGATCTACTGATAGTGGAGAGTGTAGAACACGCGCCGAGAGAAGAGCGTTTGTGAAGACAATAGTTGACACATAGTGGACCCCACAATCATTCTCGGTCCCCGAGACTTTCAATCGATTAAGCGTACGGCCACCTGGTTTTCTAGTTTATAGTGACTGGGGTATGCACGAGCTGTCCACTATCATCGGCATCTTTTTTAGCATTGCGGTGCTGCCACGGCTCTTTTGTGCTCTCAAGTATTTGCCGGAAAACCTCATTTTTATCTCACGCCAAACAACCCCTCCAAAAATTAAGTAAAATATTTTTATTTATTAATTAATTATATTAAATAAAGTATTTTTATTAATTCGGAAAAATCAAAATCAAAATTTTGTATTTTCGAAAAATGAAAAAGAAAAAAAAAATAGAATTCCATTATTATGGTCTCCCTCCGTTCCTTATCTCTACCATTCTTAGCTCTCTGTTCCTCCTTGGGACCTCTCACCCCTCTCAACTCGTCCTTCTCAACCCACCATTGAAATCATTTTGAATATTCAAATCTCCATTTCATTGCCATGGAAGAATCCTAATCATTAATCAATCTCTCTTTCTTCTTCGATTTTCTTGTGTCTGTTTTTGGTTTAGTTTTGCAGAGAAAGATGAAGAGGAATCATGAAGATACACTCAGAGTTGGAGGTGTTAGTTCTGGGTATGGCGTTGGAGGAAGCCGGAACAGTGGCGGTGCTGATTTAAAAGGTGAATGCTCATCAATGTCAAGTGGGAAAGGTAAGATGTGGGTGGAGGAGCCTGAGGCCGGCGGCATGGATGAGTTGCTTGGGGCTTTGGGTTACAAGGTGAGGTCGTCGGACATGGCGGATGTGGCGCAGAAGCTTGAGCAGCTGGAGATGGTGATGGGCACTGCTCAGGAAGATGGAATTTCCCACCTTGCTTGTGACACCGTCCACTACGACCCAACCGATCTCTATGGCTGGGTTCAGAGCATGCTCACTGAGCTCAACAATTCTCCCAATGATCCAACGGAGCTGTTGGGGAGCAATCAAATTGATGGCCCTCTTCTAGCTCCGGCCGAATCCTCTTCCATACCCAATATTGATTTCGAAAATCAATCTCAGATTTTCAGCGATGATGATCTCCGAGCAATTCCAGGCATGGTGGCGTGCCCACAAACCGACCCAGACAGCGAAAACAGCCAGAAACGATTGAGGAGTTCCCCAATTGGATCAGATTCGATTCCAGCGTTACCTCCGTCACCGTCGGCGTCGAATGTATCAGAGTCGACTCGCCCTGTGGTTCTTGTTGACTCGCAAGAAGCCGGCGTCCGTCTCGTCCATACTCTCATGGCTTGTGCAGAAGCCGTTCAGCAGAACAATTTGAAGCTTGCAGACACGCTGGTGAAGCACGTGGGCATGCTCGCATCTTCTCAAGCCGGAGCAATGAGGAAGGTAGCAACCTACTTCGCCCAAGCTTTAGCTCGTCGAATTTACGGAATCTACCCTCAAGAAACCCTCGATTCATCTTTCTCCGATATGCTCCACATGCATTTCTACGAGTCCAGCCCCTACCTGAAATTTGCCCATTTCACTGCGAACCAAGCCATTCTCGAAGCGTTTTCTGGGGTGAACCGGGTCCACGTCATCGACTTCGGATTGAAGCAGGGGTTGCAATGGCCCGCTTTAATTCAAGCTCTCGCATTACGACCCGGTGGTCCACCGATTTTTCGTCTCACCGGAATCGGACCCCCACAACCCGATAACAGCGATGCCCTGCAACAAGTGGGTTGGAAATTGGCGCAATTGGCTGAAACTATTGGGGTCCAATTCGAATTCCGCGGATACGTTTGCACCAGTTTGGCGGATCTAGATCCAACCCATCTCGAAACCCGACCCGGCGAAGCTGTCGCTGTTAATTCCGTTTTCGAGCTCCACCGCATGTTGGCCAGACCCGGCGCGATCGAGAAGGTGCTGAACACGATCAAGGTAATCAAACCGCAGATTGTGACCATAGTGGAGCAAGAAGCAAACCACAACGGGCCGGTTTTCTTGGACCGGTTCACGGAGGCTTTGCATTACTACTCTAGCCTGTTTGACTCGCTCGAGGGATCGGCTGCAGGGTTAAGCTCGCCGAGCCAGGACCTGATCATGTCGGAACTGTACCTGGGGAGGCAGATATGCAACGTGGTGGCGTGCGAAGAGCGGGACCGAGTCGAGAGACACGAGGCGCTGGCTCAGTGGAAGACCCGGATGTGTTCGGCCGGGTTCGATCCGGTTCACTTGGGTTCAAACGCGTTCAAGCAAGCAAGCATGTTACTGGCTCTGTTCGCGGGTGGAGATGGGTACAGAGTGGAAGAGAGCAACGGGTGCCTGATGCTGGGTTGGCATACCCGCCCACTCATCGCTACCTCGGCTTGGAAAATTCCCGCCACTGAATAGCTGAGTTGACTTAGTGAGTTAGGAAAGAGCGAGTCAACTAGGTGGATGAGATGTCAAATAGAGAGACTGTGAAAAGACAAAAGTGAAAAAAGTGAAAAATAGAAGGAACGTATGAGTGGTTTTAACTGAGTGAGGGAGAAAAAAATAAAAAAAACTTTTAAATAAGTTTGTAATTTTATTTTTATAATTTCTCTTCCTTAATTTTTTAAATATTTAGATAAATAATTTGTTTAATTTTTAAGTTGGATGACTTTTTATGATAATCTGCTTGGCAGCTTTAATTCACCTTTTACTTGCTTAACTGTCTTTCTTCTTTATTTTTTTTACCCTTTTCTGATTGGTTATGTTTTGCCTGTTTGGATGGTGGAGCAGATCAGGTAGTGTATGTGGTTTTTGCCCTTTTGAGTCATCATTTAATAAAGAAGGAGCAATATTGCATATGACACTTCAACAAACATTCCCTTTCTTTTATAATTTATTTTAAGTGCAATTATTTTTGTAAATAAAAAGTAATAAGGAAAGGGACACCTCCTAGTTTGATACAAAGTACTACTTCTTACAAATATTAATTTTTTGATAAAAAAATAATAATTTGCTTTTAATTTCATTGGAAACAATTCTACCCAAAACATTGATTTGTTTGTTGTTTATCACTTTGTGAAGAGTTAATCTCTTTCATTAAATCTAACCTTCGTTGATCACAAACAATAACATAATGGAGATAATGATCAATTTTTTAAAAAAACTATTATATTACTCATTAGCAGAAATAAATTAAGTGTAATTATTGTTGTGTAATTGACTTATCAACCATTAAATATGTTTATTATAAATAGATTTAACGACCGAACAATTAACTACACTTAATCTGAGTGCATCATTGGCAGTGGTAATTGATTTGGGCATACCTTCAACTTGGAGTGTGATGTTGAAGTTCCAACTCTTGTAGGTAAAATGCCATAAAAGATTATGAATCTTTCTTTTCCTTAATTATCACTTAAACACATTGTAATGCATTAATGCTTATTAATTATATCCAATCCTGTTTTCCTCAACACAGGTAGAAGAAGCAAATTCCCATTCAAGGGTTATGTCAAATCCTTCTAGTTTCTTTTGCAGTTAGATAAATGATTCACACTATACTATGTTGTATTTGTCAAAAACCAATTTGGGACTTAAACATTAAAGTTGTTAATGAAGATATAAAAATAATTTTACATTTAATATATTCTGATAAAATGACTTAATTTCCAGTTTAGTCAAAAAGCCAACTAATTCAACAAAAAAAATATATTTGGAGTGCAGACCCATATTCTTTTCTTTTCGTTTTATGTTAATAGATAAATAATGTTCAATTAAAATTAAAAAAAAAGTCCATTTTATATTTAATTATAAAAAGAAATAATTTTTAGTAGTTTTGATTTGATTAATAAAATCAAAGGATAAGCATCCTAACATACGAGAGATGCTAATCCAAAAATCAAATCCATTGTCAAATTAGGTGTTAGCTAGAATTAATATATGGCCAAATGAAAAATTACGAAAGTGCTGGACAAACTATCACAACTAATAAATAGTAATTACATCATATTGATCAGATTAAAGACAAATTAGTAGTAATCAATGATCGAGTTCATTATTAATTATTGGTTGACATTTCATTTTACCTTTCGGTAAAGGTACAGTAAACTTGATTCAATGTATGTAGCATATTGGATAGGGTAGCTTATTCAGTAATAAAAAAAAAAAAAGAAAGAAAGAAGAATAAATCATGCGTTCTTTTACCAAATTTTGAAAAAATTACACAAAATTAATAACGTATTGGCTTAATGGTAACAAACTAAGCATTAAGATACTCTAGGTTAAAAGGTAATGAGTTTGAAACTTTATAGTCACATTTGTTGAAAGGTATTTACTAATTCTTACTCTTGTTCTAAATAGGTCTCACACTTTGATAAGTTTTTCAACTCACAATTAATTCGGTTTGAATTAATTGAAGAATTCAAATAGTGTAGAGTTTTGAAGGCTAATGAGTTTAAAGTTTTGTAGTTGCATTTGTTGACAGAAATTTACTAATTATTAGTCATATTCTAAATAAGTCTCACACTATGAGAGATCTTTTAATTCAGAACTAATTTAATTCTAGTTAAATAAAAAAATACAAACAATGTTAGAGTAAAATCCTCTTAAAAAAAAAAATTTATATACGCTTATAAACTTGAACTCAAGTCAACATAATTAAGTGACACTAACTCTATTACTTGAATTAAGTTGCTGGTACATTGTGAGGATCTTTGAGGGCAAATAAAATTACACAAACTCTATCTTATTATTGCACATATATGCTTATTTAATTTTTTGATAAAATAAATAAATCAGAGGATATGTGTTGGGAAAAAAGATGGATAATTATCCATCCTAATGATTAGTAAAGAAAAAAAGATCCTTGAGAAACGACAAGGAAGGTGAATGATAGCCATCAAATGTTTAAGGTTAGTGCTGTTTATCCTAATTAAAGTACATATATAGGTAACGGACCTAAGCCTAAGATTTGTCACAAAAGCTTCTATCTCTTTCTATATGGGGTTCATTTTGGGTTGCTTCTTTCCTTGTAGTGCATGCATGCATGCATGCATCGACATAGCTACAAAGGGCTATATCCTATAAATTAGGCCTCACTGAATATGGACATAACTATAAACTGTGTTGTGCTTATAAACTAAGCTTATATTAGGCTACCATATTTCTAGGCTAATGTATATTATCGCTCTTAGCAAAGACTTACAATGGTATTTTAAGTTTGCTTAAAAAAATGTGTATCATTTGTGTTAAAAGAAAGATTCTTCTAATCAATAAGAACATAATTTTAAATTTCATTGTTAATATAAAGATTTTGTTTGTAAATAATAAGTATTTTTTTATAAGTATTCTTTGAAAGTTTGATCTTAATCTTGATAAGTTCTTGAGACTCAGCTTATCAAAACTTTTCTCTTAACTGAAAAAAAAGTTATCATTTGTATTGAAATTTAAACCTAAATCTTAAGAACAAAGTAATTCAATTTTTGCCAACTAAATCATTCCCATTAATTAACTCATTTTGCTAGTATATTATTCAAACTTATCATCACTAATTTGTATCTAGTAACTTAAACTGCTCATGAATACTAAAACTTTTTAGTCATATCTACGTTTAAATTTAAATTTTGTTAAAAGACTATTTTACTCAAAACTTAAGCTACGAGAAAATTGGGTTGGATAGAAGAATCATATACATATATATATATATATTAGAAAATAGAAACTTATTGAGTCAATTCAATCTAGGGCAAAGGTAGATATTTTAGAATTGAGAAAGTGATAATATGTGATTATCTTGTTGTACGTTCTTCTTCAAAGGCTCTATCAACTTTCTTTTGACACTTTCCGTAATGTCCAGTTGTAAAGAGTCTTCGATCAACTTAGGCATTCATGCTCGATAGCTTTAATTTATTTCAGCATCACGTCGAATATTTAACGTGTGGGAATGGCTATTTTCTTTCCTTTAGTGAAGTACATAGCACAAGCCACAAGATATATTTAGATTTGGATTCTAGAATTAAAGATAGTAGATAAATTGAAAGACCATGCATGATATATAAATATCCTCTATTTATGAAGGAGTTGGCAAAGGAAGAATAAGGAATCACATTTAATGGGTTGACTCATGATTTTTTTTATTTTTTTTTTGCATGGATTAATATAGTGTATTTTTCATTTCTTCTCATGGGATATTATTACATGATATTATACAAAATTATCGCTACATCTAATATTTACAAAGCGTTTAACTTTATTGCAAAATATTATAATTTAACAAATAGTTAGATTCTTTAAGTCTGACAAAAGTTTAATCTTTGATAATATATATAAAAAACATGTTTAATTTTAGAATATGAATGTGTCGACCTTATCTTTAAATATTATGCCTTGTGTTAAACGACTTCTTAGAATTGAATTGTGAATAAGAATAATAAGGAATGAAATAGAATGATTATTCTTTTCTTTAGTTTTGGTAATTCATGAAATGAAATAGAATAATTATTCTTTTCTATTTTGGTAATACATAAAATGAAATCATAATTGGTTTCAAAAACTATAATGTGCCTTGCTAAAAATAAAACAAACTAAAATTAAAGATGGTAGGTAGGGCATATCATAAAAAAGATGATAGGTTGAGAAACCAAATGTTGATTCAAATACTTCTATGAAATCACACTTAAAATAGAATAATTATTTCATATATTTTTATTTTTGCTACTAAACATAAAAATACCCATCCTTCTATATATTAGATTATGGAATCAACCCACTATTCTATGTATCAATGAGTCATTAATTGAGCCTCACAACTTTAGAATAGTAAGACTTCTTAAAATGTAAAATGATAGTGGATCCCACTATTTCAATAAGGAGACTTTCTAAAATATGATAAATAATTTTCTTGAACAACTTATGTATTCCATTTGTTTCTTTTCAACTATCACTTTTTAGGAAATTTTTTTATTTTAATTCATTTTCTAGGTCAAAATAACATTAATTACTACTTTTATTATTTTCAATTAATTATTACAACTCATTAATTACTTATTCTCACTTTTAATAGAAAAAATTAAAGATATATTGAAATTTTTTTAAAAAAATTATATTAATTATATTTCTTAATTAAGTATTTTCTTTGAATTTTTTTTATTAATCCTAATAAATTCACCCCAACACAGGACTGGTGTTATTGATAAGCCTTGCACTAAAGCAATGACAACCAAAAAAAAAAAAAATGATCATTGATAATTAATAGCATTATGTTGATTATTGACAAGAGCTGCCTTCCAAACACATTACATTGCCATTCTTGTACGATCAAAATCAACGGTTGATAGCTCCAAGGCAAGGCAATTGGCCATAAGGTCACAATCCAAAGAAAATTAATTAGTGTGATCTTGCCAACAATTTTATGGCATTGGGGTCTTGAAATTGACAAGGGCCTCACCTCACCTTGACAACCTCCATCATCAATTACTACTTTATATTTCCTCCTCCTTGAGAAAAAAAGAAAAAAAAATCTAATTATATTCTGTCTTTTTTTTTTTTTTTTATCTTAGATCTCAGTCACATCTTATTGATAAAAAAATTATTTTATTAATGATATTTTTAATATTATTTTATAATTTTTTATTAATTAAGAATAAAATATGATGTGAAATAGAAAATGTTATGAAATTAAAAAAGAAAAGAAAAGAAAAGACATAGGGACCCTCTAAGGATGACAAAGGTTATTTTCATCCTCCACTTTTGAACTACAAAAAGGGCCTTTTCAACCAACAGCTTCAAAGTTTTCCCTTTTCCCATGAGTACGATAGAGACTAATTCATGATCAACATTCTCATTTTCTCCACTATTACAAATAAAGGGATCATTTCCCTTTCAATGAAAAGAATTATTAAAAAAGAAAATAAAGAGTTTAATTTGGTTTGAGTGCCTATTTTCATCTGTCAACCACTACTTGGAAAGGCTTTTCCTTCTTCCAATCAACCACTTCTCTTATCAAATAAAACCCATTAGAAAACTAATTAACAATTAATATTAGTGAGCTTTTTTTAATTATAATTTATATTTTTTTACCTTTTAGGTATGAGATTTAATTTTTATTTAATATATGAGCAATAATAAATAAATCCACCAATAAAGCTAACATAATTAATAAATAACTAAGTTTCTTAAACATATCAATAAAAGTTTAATATTTGGTTAGTAAAAAAAGTTTTATTGTTGGGAGACAGATTCATTTTAATGATTTTGGTGTTTAAAATTAATCTTAATTAAAAAAACCTTTCGTACATACTAAAAAATAAGTGATAAACTCTCTTAAAGAATAATTTTAAAACTTTAAATTCTATATTTTTAATTTAAAATATCTTGAGACCCAATTTACTTTTATTAAATCAACATCTTATTTTTTTATTTGATTACTTTACAGCTGATCTGTCAATGGAGAATGGATAAGATTAATGTTGGCTATTGGATGTTGTTTCGACATCAATCCCACGTGTGTACCTTAAAATTATTTGATAAAATTGAAGTTGACCATACCACTTTAAATTCTTAAATTGACTTTCTATCCTTTGAGGGATAGATAAGTGAAGGGTCATTTTTTTGGGTGTATATATATATTTTTTTATTATTTCTCCCAACAAACTCTTTTATATCAATCAATTGAAGCGTGCAAAGTTTTCTTCTTCTTGAAAAGAATATTAAAGGGGTCCTTTTGTACTTCCATTTCAGTTAAAAAAGAAAAATAATATTCTTAATTGATTCTCTAATTTTATATACTAACAAACCTACACATTCTTTTCACTTTGGCAAAATCTAATTAACAAGATATTTTATAAAACTAGAGTTTTGTTCATACATTAAAATTAAAGGTTAATATATTGTTAGAATATGTTTCTTAATTGGTAAGATCAAGAATAAAAAGAAAGGTTTTTTGGGCCGAAATTAACTTGTTTATAATTCTTATTAATATATATACATTAACTCTGGACTTGTCCACTTTAAAGTTGAAATAATTTATTATTAATGTTTTAAATTTATGATCTTTGACTTTATGTTTCAACTTCAATTTTCCTTTAATTGAATCAATGCTTGAGATGCAAGGATTAATTATGTTAAACATTTAGAAAAATTTCCACCATTAAACAATCTTAAGATTTTAACATTTATTTATTTGTTTATCTTTTTATTATAATGTAAAATAGAAGTTTAGAAAAAAAATAAATAAATAGAGGTTGAGAAAACAAAAATCATGCACACACAATTATTAGAATCCTTACAAAGAGTTTGGAAGAAGGAAAAATCAAAGATCAATATCATATATGCACACTAGTGGAAGATGATGCATAGGTACATGGTTGGCCTTTTCATCCTTTGAAATTGAAATATTATTCCACCTTGAAACAACAAAAGGTTACCATTAATGCATTTTCGCATCTCTACTTTCTTTTTTTCCATTCTTGTGATCTTACCAGTACAATCCTTTATATCATCTCAATCAATTTTGATTCTAATACTAAGTGGCCTTGGTACATTAATTTTTTCCTTTCATTCTTCCGAAGAATCTTATTCCTAAGAATGTTACTCACGAGAAAGTTCCAATTTTTTTCTTTTTTGGCAAACCTGTTGTAATTTATGTTTGGTTGGTGTTATATATGCTATAGTAGACAGAAGAACTAATATAGATTCAAATCTCTTGTAGTTATTGTTTAGCAGTAATAATTTTTTAACCGTTAAATGAGATTACATCTACAATAATAATAATTATTACAAAGCAGTAAACACCAATAAAAATTAACTGATGCCCAATTAATGCATTAGAATGATTTTGACACAAAAAAATTGTTGATAGTTAAGACTTTTATTCCCACTATACTCTTATTCTATTTTCCAACACATTATGTTTCTTGCTTTTTAATTTTTTTTAAAAATGAGTTGTTTTCATAAAAGCACTATGGTCAATTATAAGGAACAGTCACTAAGCAGTGAGGACCACTGGACCACTCAAGTCCATTTCTCGTCCCTCCTTCCTATTCATACAGCTCACTTCAATACATGCCATAAATAAAAAATTATAAAAAATTTAAAAATCATATATAGAATAATATATTTTGTCAACGCTGTGTAGCAAAAAGTTGAGTGGGCTTGGATTTTTATCAATAGATTCTGGAAGGTGTTGTCGTAAAAATATCAAGATCCAACATCTTGGGCTTCAATTGGGCTAGGAAAGCCCATGAATGGCCGAAATATGGTGAATTCTTCTGGCACACCTTATGTTTTCTAACCACACACCCTAAACCTTATTTGTACCACTTGGGGTGTGCGGTTAAAATATGGGGTCCAAAAAGAATTCACTTCAGTGTTTGGACACAATTTTATCAAATGGACTAACACACCAAAAATCTTAAATTAGGATTTTTAGATGAATTCTTTTGAAAATAGAATTGCAAGAAACTTTTTGACAGCAATTGCTGCACTCCACAAGACAAGTGCACTATCTCTGAAGACATGACCACTTAAAGCAGAATGGAAGAGAATTCTTAGTATCCTCCATCAAAATGAAAGAAAAGTCTCTAGTTTCCAACCTTCCATGGCTAAAGGGTTATAATCATAGTCTGCTTTATGCTTCATTAGGTTCCAAACTTGACTGAGCCCTTAATATAATAGAGTACTTTTACTTTCCCAAAGTCAAGATAAACAAAAGTTGCATGCACATAAGCTAATACTATATAACTTTCCAGAGTACAAGCATCTTTATTGCATTATTAACCAAGAAGAACATATTACCTCAGGGAGCAAAAGCATTGCACAACACAAATGGACTCAACTGCCACAATTAAAACTTGGATGACTCACAGTGGACTACATTATATTGTTGATTGCTAGCTGATAAACGAGACTATAATTACACAATTAATACAGTTGGAGTTTTATTCAATGGCTAACAATCGACTGCATAGGTGATCTAAATTGGCCACTATCAGATTGTGACTAGAGCTATAGCTACATGGACTAACACAATCCAAAACACAAGACAACTGAACTCGGAATCATCTTCACATGCTAATGATATCTCGATGACCATGAGATGCATTCTTGAAATGAAATGATTTGCTTAGCCATGCCTTCCAGCCACCACTTCCTTTTTGAGATATCACCATTGAATCTCCGTCTGTCTTTGGTGGGCAAGCCTGCTTTTTGGCTAGCACAAAGTTCCTTGCCTCATAAGATCCTATGGGCTCCATTGGACTCAAAGCTGCCAAATAAATAAAATATTTCTAAGCAAAGATCCATGACCTTCTTAATTATAATCACAGAACCAAATGTTAGGATATAATAATAATGCGTTACAGAATTATGCAGGAAATGCAGAGAATCCATGCTCGAGCATAACTATTTGGCCAGCTACATCTATAAAAAAGTTTGTAGTGGGATTAATGAACTCAGATGAATTGAAGGCACTTGAGCACACTTGTAAATATAAAAGATCATGTGGCTAGAAGAAAAATTTCCTATTCTTTCTGAGTTGAGGAAGAGGAGAAAAGCATTTAGCCTGTAAATGGCCTATATGGCCTGTGTGCAGTAGGGACCCAACATAGCATTCAGAGAGGAAATTACACAAACAATAAGAATGCTAGTTTTTATATCAAAATTCAAATGAAGAAATACACAGAAATACCTTCAAATCCATTTGCACAGTACAGAAAGAAGTTGCTTGCGTCAGAACCCAGAACAGGAAGCCTTCCTTCTCGGGCATAAGATTTCAGAGCAGCGTCAATAACCTCAGAAACACGATCCTTCCCATTCACCACAAACTTTATTGGTCCTGCACTTCCCGGGATGATGATTGTAATCAGGAACCTGTTAACCCTCGATTTCTGATCGTAGTTACTCTTATTCTCGATATTCTGTGGCACAATTCTCTCAGACACACCCTTCTTCATCATTTTGATTTTCTATTGGATTCCCCAGAAACCCAATTGAAATCGAATTCAAGGGAGTAATCTAAACAGCAGATTCAGCGTAAAAAATACACAAAAGGAAGAATTTTTGATCGCAGAGCGAAACGTTTCAGGGGTCCAGGCCGAGGCAGCGATAGTACCAAGCTGTTTTGCAGGATCCAAAGGAAGAGGCAGACAGCCCGTGAAGGGTGGTGGCCAGCGCAGCCAAAAAGAAAGCGATGAGGAAGCGCATCAAAGGAAAAGAAATTGCCAACGTTCAAGACCCAATTGGAGATATGAAGAAGAAGTGGAAATGTAGAATGCATGAACAAGAAGAAGAGTATTTATCTGAACAGGAAAGCTAGCTAGGACGTGCCTACATTGGCTTACTTTCCAATTTTGTATTAGCAAATCGGTTGGTATGAAACGGCATTGCATAAACAATTGTTTATAAGGATGGCTATTCAGATTTCAGTAGGGGCAGAATTCTTATTCGAGGTTTGCTGGAGCACCTAAAACTCGCGTCTGTTTGTTTTTTCTAGTACTGTAAAGAGAAGGGGACAGGTAAGGTGTTATCTCTAAATATGGGACCAGGATATTCTGCCAGAATGATACACTGACATTAGATAAATTTTTAATTTGCGGTTCAAAATTTGTTATGAAGAATAAATTTTTTGAAAAAATAAATAGATCAAAAACTGGTAAAATTTAGATTAATGAATTTAAAATTATGAATGCCACAACTATTTCTACCTTAATTGTAGAGAATCTTTGTCCTAAAATTTGTACTTGTGGTTTCCTGTGTTTAATCATTGTAATTAATAAATATGTGTTGTTTGATTGGGACATGTTATAATATATCTTTTGTGTGTATTATTGCAAAGATAACATCATTCAATCTAAATTATTAGATAAACATTACAAGGTGCACATCCATTGACTATAGTAATGACTAAGAAAAAATTCGAGTTCATTAATATATCAAATAAGAGTTGTGATTATTCTTATCTTAGGCCATCTTTAACGCCTGGTTTTGTTTAAAATAAAAAAACGAATTTTACAAGTTTCATTGATAGAG
The DNA here is from genome assembly GCA_022379115.2 of Bauhinia variegata. Lineage (NCBI taxonomy): Eukaryota > Viridiplantae > Streptophyta > Magnoliopsida > Fabales > Fabaceae > Bauhinia > Bauhinia variegata. Next base: position 6,748,707 of record CM039438.1, on the reverse strand, counting down.
AGAAATGACGTGACTCGCTAACGTAAAGAAAGTATTTTACTACAACTGATCTTAAGTGACCAAAAAATAAAAAAAATAAGCAGAATTGGTGCAACTGAACAGGAGTGAGAAGGGAAGTTGAGTGTTTTGTGTAGGGACTTTACCATCTGAAATATCAATATGTAGGATACATTTAGTGAATTTTTTTGGTTATACCACTAATGATAATGTGTTATGAGAAGACCCACAAAAAAAATTATATGGGTCCGTTTGATACATAGTATAGGACAGTACAAACAAAACAGTACAACATAAGTAGCTAAGTTATAGGACAACTTTTAGTCCTGTTTACTGTTTGTTAGTTAATGCACAAGACAAAAATTTGTACTGTTTATTATTTGATTAACTTAAGTACTAGACAAAATAATATAAAATTTACTGTAATACCCTTTGTTATACAATATTTGTTATTAAAAATTTTTATTTTTGGATTTTACAAAATTGGAATTGTAAAAGAAAAAAAAAAAACTAATCCAAATATTGCATAGGTTCATTTTGCACAATAAAAATTTTTTTTTGAAGAAGTGGGGTTAAATTTGTCATTTTAAGTTTTTGTACTGTGAACAAAATTTTTGTCCCTTAATTTTTTGAGGGACAAAAAATAGAAGATTTGTCCAGTAATTCAGAATATTTTTGTCCAGTACCATTGTCTTTTTTAAAATCAAACAGAGTATAAATTTTTTTTTTTTGTTCAGTTCATCATTTTAAAGTGAATCAAACAAACCCTATAACATTGAACTTTAAGAACTCATCTAAGTATCACTAAATTTGCTAAAGAAAGTTTGGCATCTCATTCATGGTCATGGTCATGGTCATTCCCTTTTTGTGTTCTTTTCTTTGAGCTGGTGAGTATAGATGGTGAGATTCTTGTCAATTTTTATTTTATTTTTTAAATGAAAATTTTACTTTTACGGCGAAATGATATATAAATACTTCTTAAATAGTATTTTTCCTTTTCAATAAAGTTGAATTCAAGATGCTACTTTAAAAATAATAAAATAATATTACAAACTTTAAATATATATTTTACTATTTTTTAATCAATAAAAAAGTTTTTAAACAAAATATGAGATACTTTTAAAACAAAAAATATTAACTCATTCTTGCCATTAAAGAACCACTAATTATGGTACAAAGATATTATGTTATAGCCATAAAATTTATTGTTCCGAAAATTATTTTAATCTAAATTTAGAAATGGAAAGAAGAATTCCATTTGAGAGAATATGAAAATTGAACCTCAGCTTTGGTTATCAATTATGTAGCTCGGACACTTAGATTCTCTGCTAATTTATTAAAGAATTTTGGTGATAGGTGCCACTCACCACCCAGCAAGAATTTGATTTCATATCTGTCTGGAAATTGAATTAACTAATCAGAATGTCTCATTTTTAGAGAACCCACTTGCAAAAGAGTTTTGAGGTTGAAAATTAAGGTACTGAGATTAGAGGGAATGATCTAAGATAAGATGCTCTCAAGGTTAATACTAACCATAGAGACATAGTCCAAAGAAGAAGTGAATACTTTTCCCTTTCCCTCAAACACGGTTTGCTGTTACATATGTCTCATGGTTCCTTCCCTTAAGGCCAGAGGACAAGCATCTTTATTGCATTATTAACGAAGAAGAACATAATGCTTTTCAACGTTAGATTGCCCCAGGGAGCAAAAACACTTCACAATACAAATGGGCTCAGATAGTGACTAGAACCACAGCCACATGGACAAACACAATCCAGAACACTAGACAACTAAGCTCAGAATCATCTTCACATGCTAATGATATCTCGATGACTATGAGATGAGATCTTACAATGAAATGATTTGGTTAGCCATGCCTTCCAGCCACCACTTCCCTTTCTAGATATCACCATTGAATGCCCTTCTGTGTTTGGTGGGCACCCCTGCTTTTTGGATAGCACAAAGTTCCTTGCCTCATAAGATCCTATGGGCTCCAATGGATTCAAAGCTGCCAAATAAATAATTTCCACCGCAAGTATTTCTAAGGAAACACTCATTAACTTACAATAATCACAGAACCAAACATTATAATATACTATGCTACAGAATTTTGCTACTCAACCAACTACATCTATAAAGAAGTTGGAGTGGGCTTGGTGAACTCAGATGAGCTTGTATAGGCGTGGATTCTTGTAAATGTGATGTAAGGGTTATGTGGTTAAGAGAAAATTTCCTTTTCTTTGTGAGTTCAGGAAGAGGAGAAAAGCATTTACCATGTAAATAAGCAAACAACTTGAAAAGGGATTGAATTATTACTACAAAGAAACTAAATTCATGGAATGGCCTGTATGCTGTAGGGACCCAACATAGGTCAGAGAGAAAATTACACAAACAGTAAGAATGCAAGTGTTTATGTCAATTTCACATGAAGAAGTAGACTAAAGTACCTTCAAATCCATTTGCAGAGTAAAGACAGAAGTTGCTTGCATCAGAACCCAGAAGAGGAAGCCTTCCTTCTCGGGCATAAGATTTCAGAGCAGTGTCAATAACCTCAGAAACAAGATCCTTCTCATTCACCACAAACCTTATCGGCCCTGTACTTCCCGGAACGGTGATTGTAATCAGGAACCTGTTGACCCTCAATTTCTGATCGTGGTTACTCTTATTCTCGGTCTTCTGTGGCACAATTTTCTCAGACGCACCCTTCTTCATCATTTTGGTTTTCTGTTTGCAATTGAAATCAAATTCGAAAGAGCAATTTAAACAGCAGATTCAGCGTAAAAACGCACAAAAGAAAGGATTTTTGATCGCAGAACGAAATGTTTCTGGGGTCCAGGCCGAGGCAGCGATAGTACCAAGCTGTTTTGCAGGATCCAAAGGAAGAGGCAGACAGCCCGTGAAGGGTGCTGCCCAGCGCAGCCAAAGAGAAAGCAACGAGGAAACGCATCAAAGGAAGAGAAATTGCCAACATTCAAAACCCAATTGGAGATATAAAGAAGAAGAATACGAAGAAGTAGAACGCATGAACCACGAGAAGAAGAATATTTGTCAGAATAGGAAAGTTTCGTGGCACTGTTCCATTAAAAAGAGAAAGCTTGCTATGAGGATTCTGCATTTGCTTACTTTCCAATTTTGTTTTCGTAAATTTGGAGAGGAAATAATTCGACCAATTATGTCTCAAATGGTGTTTCATGAGCATTGATTAATCAGATTATAATAAAATAATAAAACTTGATTAATCACTAGCTCACAGAACAAAATTTAAAATATGATTAATTATAAGAATTGATATTTAAAGACTTAGCATACTTTGTTGTTTATTTGCTTAATAACTTAAATTAGCTTTAACATGTGTGTTTTAAGTGATGTTTTTGAGTATTTTTTATGAATAGCTTGAAAGTGCTCAACGAATATCTTACTTGGCAGAAAAGCAAATTTGGATATAAAGTGGAGGCAAAATTTGATTTCGAACCCAAATTTCTCAACATCAGAAAATAGTACACTCATAGTAGTGGTTTATACGGTACATTATATGCCATTAAACGATGATGTGCAATTATAGACCAAGCAATTCAACTATGCTATCTGCAGCATTTTTTAACATTGGAATTCAGTTTGGCACATTTCTTATTCTTGTATTCGAGGTTTGAGGGAGCAGGTGAAACTTGCATCTTTCTAGAAGTGTAAAAGGATAGGTAGGATATTGGTCTATTGGATAAGAGTTGTATTTATTCTTAACTTAATAAATTTGGCATCAATCTCATGGATATTCCATTTTTGGGTTCTTTTCTTTGTGCCCATCAGTCTTAGATGAAGTCAAAATTCTGCCTAGCAATGAAAAGTTGAGACATTATCATTATTATAATTATAATGATTATAGAGTAAAATGATATAAAATAGTACTTTTTAAATAGTTTTATTCCTTTTCTAAGGAACTGAATTATTGGTTTGAATAGCACCAAACTAGACCTCTACTTTTTCTTTTTCTTTTTTTTCCTTTTATTCTTTGTTTAATGTTTGGTCAGATAATGAATAAAAACAAGCAAGAAACATGGCTTATATAATCCTGAGTAGGAATGATTCCAAAGGTGTACGAAAGATAAATAATAATAATTATAGACTTTAAATGCAGTTAATGAGAGTTGGTTTGGCTCCTAAGAATTAAATAATTTTGACAATTAAGCCTAGGATATTATTATAAATATACACTTTCATTAAAGCATGTAATAAACTCAAAATTTGAAATGAGATGCTATTCTCTCACCTTAAACTTTTTTATAATTAGAAAATATACAATTTAACCCAAAACAAACTATCTTAAAGTTAATGTTGTCCCTAACCAAATGCTTGTCAGCTTTTTCTAAAAGATTGTAAATTTTATGTCATCCTCCTGGTTCTCCAAGAAGAAAAATGAAAAGAGAGCATCCCTAGTAGAAATTTTTTAATATGTAGTCAAAATCTCGTAAAAACTCTGAGATTCAAATTGAATGAACGTCGAAAAAAGTTTTAAGTAAGTTATTAATTTTAAACTCAATCATTTATATGTTTATGATATTTTTTTTAAAAAAATAAATATAAAAAAATCTAAACTATTAAATTTAAAATTAATAACTTATATTGAATAAAAATTAATAACTTTCCACAAAATCACTAAATTAAAATTAATACTCGTGCAACATAGTTTTGTCGACAACAATAATGCGACTTGCGGGTATGCAGTATGTAGTAGTGAGAAGTTATCGATATATATTGGAGGAAAAACAAAGAGGAGACTGGAGGGGAGCTAATCAGAGAGGGAGTCGGACATCTTTGTGCTATATCATAAATTGTATTGCAATCGCTAACGTGACAATTTATAAATTAGTGGATCAATTAGTGAATAAACAACAAATTATTATATCAACCGCTACAGTGTCATACACCGAGGCAATCCACTCGCATCGGAGTGGACAGAGGAATTTGTTTCAGACTACTCATGCTAGCTAAGCATCAGAATAATTCACTTTCAGTATATATATCATAATCTTCGCAGTTCTGGCTATATAATAGGCTACATGGTAGAAGTTATATAAACAACTCAAAAGCCAAAATTAGAACTTTGCATGAGCCATACAAAGTACCTATAACCGTTTTAATCACTGTCTTAATGTTGCTAAAACTGCAAACTAAGTACGCTTCACTCCACAACTAAAAGATTGTTTTTTGTTAATCCCTCGCCAGTAGTAGGGAACTCCGGGGATAGCTTCCATTCACCATCTACCAAGAATTTGATTTCATACCTAAATAAAATAAAAATTTTGGGTCAGAACAAGACTCAAGATTGCAACTAAAGTCAAGACCTTCAACAAGTAAGAAAGAAATGGTGTACCTTCCTGGTCTGAGCAACAACACTGTTGAGAACCTTGTGTAAGAACCATCATACTCTGGTGATAGGTGCTCTCCTTGGCTCCAGCCATCAAAGGTGCCCATAACTTGCACGCTCTGATGGAAATAACAGTAGGGAATCAGATATAAACCAAAATTTCCTTCGGTTACGCCTTAGAAGAGCAGCAAAGGTTAAAATTATTCTGCCAAGGTGTGAGAAACCACAGACAGTTTCCAAATTTCCACTCATTATTGGGAATACAATCTTGGATGTTTACCTCAGCCATCCCATACCAAAACACAGGAACCTCCTTGGATTGAGCTGCATCGACATCTTTTATCTGTTCCTTCAGTTTTTCAAGCAAAGCTTTGGAGGCAAAGCCATAAAGACACACAAGAGGCAATTATTTGTCAAGAATTTAGAAGATATTAGAACGTAAATCAAAGACCTCCCTGTATGCATTATATGAATGGCTCTAATCATGTAGAGCAAGAAGCAAAATGCCATTATACCTTCTAGCCTGGAAACAAGGTGAGAATGAATGTATTTTCCATTGATCTTCCTTGAACCTTCTGGAATATCAGATTGAGCTATTTCTTCTGCTAGTTTGACCAATGTCTGCACCAAAAGTAAACAACGTGATTTCACCAGATATTACATTTAACAGCTTTAAACAACTCTATATAAGCAACAAACAAATTCATTTGAGGAAAAGCACGTGACATGTTCTTAAATTAGCAAATGAGTGCATTTACAAAGTTCAATAATTAATTGAATTGAGTACAAAATTAAACTACATGCCAAACGAGCTTCATAAACTATAGATATTCATGATTCAAGTCTCAAAAAAATGATATAAAGAATATTATGGAATAGACATAGTCGAGTAGAACATGAGAGTAAACATTACCAACTCCTGTTTCCAGAAGATCCAAGTATAATGTAAATAATGAATACTGTAAGTCTATGTTGCATAAAAATGGGAATAAGGCTTTTAATTAACCTGAACTTCAAGCTCCATGACAGCAAGATCACTTTTAAAGTTTACCAATGCATCCTCCTTTGATAGCAACTGTAGTAAAAAGAGATCAGTACAGGGCATCGGTATAAACTATAAGGTGCAAATTATGAACGCCTTTATCATTAACCCATGTAACAGATAATCAGGATTCAGGAATCAGCATAATTTCAGAGTTCAGTATCAAATCTCCCACCCCCAAATCACACACAAAGATATGCAACAGCAACAATTAAAAATAAATAAATAAACAAATAAGAGAAGAAAAAACAAAGCTAGGATGCACAAGTAAATGTACTAGCCCTTACGTGCATGAGTCAGTGATTGACAAGGGATTTCAGTTCCAGCATATTAACCACTTGTGTGCATGGAGTATCTTAGGTAATTATGAAGAAGGTTGATGCCTAAAGAACTTGTCAGACCCACTTTTTTCCTTCCACTTGGATGTACTTTTCATTTCATGAATGAGAAATATCTGTTAAGTTTGCTCAATATAAAAAATGCCCAGATTACACTTGTCCAATATTAGTATAAGATTGTGATCCAATTCCTCTAATGTATTAGTGTACTGACAAAACAGGGACTGGAAAAAACAAAGTGCACCCATTTCAATGGAATAACAATCAACAGATATCTAGTATATATGCACACACCTGTCTTTTGAGGAATCGATTTTGCTGGTTGGCTTCACTAAGTTTCTTAGTGAGCTTTGCTCTTTCAGTATCAGCAAGCAGAGCCATTATCTGAGGGGAAAAAATGCAACAGACAATCTAAATTAGGGGTATTAATTCAAGTTGGAGATATGAACACCATTGTCAAGAGTAATCACTCCGCCCATAGAATTAGTAATTGCTTATTTAGGATGTGAGAATAATTTAAGTAATTGATTCCAGCTTACTGCACTTAAAGTGCAAGTTCACTGTGCCAATTCAGGCTTCCCTCCTTGAAATATCATAACTCAACCACATATTGCACAGAAATCCTATTTAACAGTCACAGATTCTTACTGCCCCTCCCCAACTCCCCCCAACACAACCCCCCCCCCCCCCCCCCCCCAAAAAAAAAAAAAAGAGGGAAAAAAAATCATTTGGACTACTAGTTCGAGCTTCAATTTCACAGAAAAAGAGTACGAGAGAAATATAATGTATTTTAAAAACTTCCTACAGTTCACAAGGGTTTATTGATGCTTTACAAGGCAAAAATGAGATGTACTCAGACAGAAAATAAAGATAGAAAGATAGTTGCATTACATCCTCTCTGAGTAGAGAGCAATGACTTGGATATGAAAATCAAATGAACAATAAGATATATCATCTTGAAGCCAGATGCATGAGAAGTTGAGAACTTGCCAGAATCAATTACCAGTGATGGTCATAAAACAATCATAACATCAGTAGGAGAGACAACCTGTTCACTTGTCAGTGGCTGTGCCAAAGTGTCCTCTTCAGAATCAATAGGTGCATCCACATCTCCACTGGAATCATTTTTAGACAGAAGCGATGCAGATCCTTCCAGATTAGTTTGGACACAGTGCAATCGACAGAAAAAAGGCCTTCTTGGATAGACTGCTGCAAAGGCTTGATATGAAGAGCTCAATCTCTGATAGCCCCACCTTGAACTCTGTGAAGCCAGATCATTTTGAAGTTTCTGAGTCTTATCCTCTCCTAATGTTTTTGGAAAGAACAATGCCCGTGTTTCCAGGCAACACCTAATCAGATACATAAAGAATCGAAATATTTAGTATTATTAATAAGCTTCAAATACAACAGCATAGTAGAGTGATTGTATGCAACGGCACTAAAAGAAAATCATACTACTCCAAAATCACAATAATTATAAACTTTTTGTTTTACATAATTTATTGAGAATCGGCTAATATCTGCAAAAGGGAGGAGATGCAACGGAAGGGCTAAGAACAGTATTGATGCTTCAACAGAAAGTTAATCCACTGTTTAGACTGCATGTATGCTTACCTTGTTGCACTTAGTTCCATTACTGAAAGGTTTTTTCCCTGCCAAAGAGAAAAGAAAGAAGAACATTAGCACTGTACAGCTAGATACGTTGATTCTTACAGAATGCAAACTACATAAAATTTGGACATAATTTAATCCTTAAGTAATTGTGTAAAAAGGGCAAATGTTTGCAATTACATAAACATATAATTAAAAAAATACTCAGAAATTTAGGATGAAAACAGCATGTCACAACCATATCATAGAAACAGAATAATGTCATTCCCCTTTCCTTAATCTTCTGTTCCTTTCCTTTAGTTGTTTCATACAATCTCCGGAGGCGGAAAGATTAACAGCCATAGGTACGAGCATACAAACTAGGGACTAATTACACACATAAACAATAGAGGATTCATTTTCTACCTGTATTACCACAGGATCATTGTAACAAGAACCAGAATGTACTCAAAACAGATCAAAATGCTTACTCTAAGGCATACGATGAAAACCTAGAAAGGAAATCGTGCTCTATTCAGAAAGAAACGCATATAGAATTCCAGTATGGACTTTTCCATGAATAGAATAGATGAGTTTGAACTGGGAAAAAGAAATCTTTCAGCACTCAATAAGAATCAAGAAGTTGAAGATTACCACCACAGTTCAGAATTCCACAATCCCCGAGTGTTATCCTCTGGTTACCATTAATAGTCGATACTCGCTCCCTACTCCCAAGTTGAACAGTTGCAGTGTCCTCACGAATCGACGGCCGAAAAATATTTTGGTGGTGCGGAGATGGTGACAGGTTTTGAGATCATAAAATGTCTGCCACGTGGCAAAGTGGGGGCGCGATAAATCAGCGTGTGGAAACTTACGAATAAGTGGAGTGGATGACGATGAAGCATGCTCGCTAAGCTTATGGTTTAGATCTGAAGCAGAAGAAATAAGTGTTCTAAATTAAAATAGAGAAATTTTTTTTCAATCTCACTAACTATTATTAATTTAAAAAATTATGTTTTAAATAAAATAAATTAAACTTTTATATTAAAATATATAAATTTTTAATTTATTTAATTTAAAATATAATTTTTTAAAAAAAATTAATAATAATATAAAAAGACAAAAAAATTCATGGGTTAGATGATTGGTAGTTTGGGGTGTGTAAAAAGAAAACACCACCTGTTCTTCACGAGGTAACCAAATGCACAAGGAAAGAATGGATAAAAATTTAGTTAAATATTGATTAATGTTATTTGGACGTTTATATATATATATAATTTTATTTTTACAAATACTTACAAAATAATAGGTATACAAAAAGATATACTTAATCAATGATACACATAATATTTTCCTTAAACATTAGTATTCTTTTAGTAGGGTCTATTCATTTATTTTAAGTGCCGTGTATATTTAGTACAACCATTTACTCCAAACATTACGAGAATTCACAAGCCACCAACATTGACAAATATGTTACAAATTTTGTTTTGAAAACTTTCAATTTTGGAAATATCTAGATCGAGCTGTGATAGGGCTCAAAAATTAAGACCACAGAAAGCTCATGAAGTCGTGAAAAATAATGTATAAAATTGTTAACCAAATTGAGTTTATTATTTGAGATGTGTTCTCGTGGAGTTAGTATAGTTGTGACTTATATATATGGCTTTTCAAAGGCCCTAAAGTGATTTAGTCTAGAATAAAATAATTAAATAAGAGCATAATTTTGAGGAGGAAATATTTAATTTAATCCAAGTTGGTTCCCCATAACTACATTACTTTAATCCTCAACTAACAATTAATTATTGAAAAAATAAAGTTTAGGCGCATCCCATCCGACATATCTAACAAGTTGTTTTTTTTTTTTTTTTGGACACGTTTAAAAAGTACAGATGAAAATAATGATAAATGTTGGATTTCAAAACTAGGTAGATGAATTGATATAAATTGTTTTAATTTAATTAAAAATTTTAAGTTTAAATTTTAAAAATAAAATTAGGTTAAAATTTAATTAAAAAATTTATTATTTTTTAATCTTTCTTAACTTAAATTGAATTAATCATTATTTAATATACTAAAAAATAAGAATGATTTATAAAAAAATCCTCTCAACAAATTATGCATTGTTTATAATGTTCTCAAAATTATTCTTTTAAGTAATGTGACTTTAACTAATTATTTATTTTCAGTAAAGCGTCAATTTAATTAATCATCCGTGTAACTTCATAAGTTTTTTTTTTTTTTTTTCCATTTATCTAGAGGTAATTCCCTTTGGCCTCCCCCACCTATCTCTCATTGAAATCCCCCCCCCCCCAAAAAAAAAAAGGTGTGAAAAGACTAAATTGACCTTCTATGTTTAAAGAAATTGCCCTCTCCTCTCCCCCCCTTCTGCTAACATCCTTTGGAACCCTAACCTCCGAACCTTCTTCTTCTTCTTCTTTTTTGCTTTAAAAGAGGAGAAAAAGTGATTTATGAGTGTGTGTTGTTCGTTTGAAGTTCAATCGTAATATAAAACGAGGTATAAACTTTATAATTTTGAGTGGATCGGTAGAAATGACTCTAATATGTTAAACGGATGTGTAGAGCCGTTATAAGATGAAAATGGCTCTGCACATCCATTTTGCACGTGTAGTATATATGTGGCTAAGGGCATTGTTGGTATTTTAAAAAAAATTTAATCGAAATTTTGGGGGGGGGGGGGGGAGGTGTCAACGAGAAAGGTTGGGGGGGCCAAAGGGAATTACCTTATCTGGAAACTGGAAAGGACTTGGGATCCGTTGAAGCTCACCCCAGGGGTAGTGCCTTTCGCAGCCCCCACCTTTTACATCCGCAGCCCCCCTTTTAATTTTTTTTGTAAATATACCCAATATGCCTTTAATATTCACGAAGGCCCCCTTCTCTTCTCTCTTCACTCTTCACTCGCAAGCCCTAGCCTCCCCCTATCACCCCCGCAGCTTCCCTTCTCATTTTCTTCTCATCAGCATTACTACGGTGGATTGGTGTTTTTGGATAAATTTCACACATTAAAGGTATGGCTTCTCCTCCATTTATGTGTTTGTATGCATTGGTGTTGTTAATTGATCAAATTTGAGTTGAAAATGGTGAAAAATGAAACCCATTGCCGTCGGGTGTGTGTATGGAAAAACGTCCATGCACATTGGGTTTGAGTGAGCAAACATCACATGGAGAGGCGTTTGAGAGTGATACGCTTATGGATAGGCGTTTGAGAGTGAAACGCTTATTGAGGGGCGTTTGAGAGTAGTAAACACACATGCATAGGCCACATGAAGTGGAACGCATATGCATAGGCGTTGTGAGGGGAAAAGATGCTTATGTATAAGTGTTGTTAGTTTAGGAATGCTTAAGCAGAGGCGTTGACTAGAATGCATGAGAGTTTGCCAGAAATGCTCCTACATAGGCATTTTTAGATCAAAAAAAAAAAAAAAAAAGCCTATGAAGAAGCATTGTTGGGAACATCTGTGGAATAAAAACGCCTATGGAGGTAGCACCGCTTCATGTGAATTTTTACTTGGAAGCTAGCTTGAGCCCTGATATTTTAATTTTGTAAATGTAGAAAAAGAAAAATTGATTGTATTTCCAGCATGCAAAATGATTCATACTTCAACTGTGAATACATCCCAAACGAAGAAGAGAATTTAATAACCGATCCTAATTTGCTTCAGTTGGTATGTTAAAATTTGGTTGTTAGACTAGGAATAGAAATTTTTGTCGTATTTAATGGTTGATATGAAATTTTTTGATAACAGGTTAATGAAGATAAAATATGTGAAGGTAATGGCTCTTTTGTAGGAGAAAACTTGACTCATCTTTTTAGCACCAACCAAGTAAGTAAGGCGTTTTGTTGAACAACACATACACAATACATAATTTGATTAATGATTGTTAATTGAAAATGATTTTATTTTTGTACAGATATTTACCACAAGGGATGAGCTTTTGAAATGGGTAAGAGATATTGGAAAGTCCGCTGGCTTTGTTATGGTAATTATTAAATCGGAGACAGGAGGCGAAAGAAAGCATACATAAGTCATATTAGCATGGGAATGCAGCGGTAAATATAGGCCCAGCTGTAAAAGAAGCCATAAAGTGCCCGAGACGGCAACAAGAAAATGTGAATGTCCATTCAGAGTGAAGGGAAAACAATGGGCAAATGGTTTTTGGAAGATGCGAGTGCAATGTGGATACCATAATCATCCTGTAGCTGAGTCGTTGATTGGGCATCCATATGCAGGACGCTTGAATGAGGAAGAGTTAGCCATGGTAGAAGAGATGATGCAAAATAGGGTTCCTCCTCGGGACATATTGCTATCTCTAAAGAAAAAAAAATGCAAAAAATGTAACAACTATAAAACAGATATATCATGCTAGGCAACAATATAAACTGAACATTAGGGGGCCACGAACTCCAATACAACATTTAATGAAATGTTTAGATGAATCCAAATATTTGTATTGGTGTAGAAGTGATGAGGGCTCAGATATCATTAAGGACATATTCTGGACACACCCTGAATTAGTGAAGTTGTTGAATGTCTTTCCTATTGTTCTGTTAATGGATAGTACCTACAAAACCAATAAGTATCGTCTCCCACTGCTTGAGATTGTTGGTGTGACATCGACAGAGTTGACATTCTTAGTCAGGTTTTCATACATGGAGTCTGAACGTACTGACAACTTTGAATGGGCACTTAGGAGGTTGAGATGTTTAATTTGGCAAAATGACTTGTGTCCACAAGTGATTGTGACCGATAAAGATCTTGCATTGATGAGAGCCGTAGGAATTGTATTTCATGCATCAATGAATCTGTTGTGTTGGTATCACAATAATAAAAATGTGGAATCGAAATGCAAACAGTCGGTTCACAATTATGCCGATTACGAAAGGGTGATGGATGCATGGGAGATGGTTGTTGATGCTTTCGATGAGGAAGAATACCATTATGGTTATGCTGCATTTCGATCCACATGCGCCGCACTTGATAGCTTTGTTGCATACGTCAACAATACGTGGTTGAACCCATACAAGGAGAAATTTATTCTAGCTTGGACAGATAAGTACATGCATCTAGGCAACACAACAACAAACAGGTACAAGGATAGTTTTTTCTCTTTAATGTGTAACTTGCATTTGTCTATCACATTTATAATAGATTTACTGTTATCATGATATTAGGGTGGAAGGTGCACATGCTAACCTAAAAAGAATTTTGCAATCATCCATCGGGGATCTTCATAGTTACTGGGAATGAATTAATGCCCTAATAACACTACGGCATAATGAGATAAAAAAATCCTTTCAACACAGTCTTCTGAGAGTGGAACACAAGATGAATTGTTCATTGTTCAGTGCCTTGCATTATTGTGTTTCACTAGCTACATTAAGACATTTGTGGATAGAGCTTAAGAGAGCCCAATCGCATATTGGTACAAACATGGTAGCATGTGGTTGACGCATTAAAACTACCCATGGATTACCTTGGGCGCACGAGCTTGGGCAGTGGAATATTTCAAACTTGTTTGTTCAGTTGAGATCAATACACCCCCATTGGAAGACTCTAACACGGGAGGTTGAGCGCAATGGTCAAGGGACAGTGCCTTATCGGGATGCCATGGATATGTTATGGGGTAAATTTAGCAGATTAACTACTGAGGATGAGCAGTGGTCTCAGTATCACAAGACAGTTGCATTAGCATGTCCAAAAGTTTGTTTATTAAGGCCACCACCAAATAAGGTAAAAACAAAGGGTGGCAAAAAGAAACCCACAAAGAGATCAGAATCATCTACAAAGTGTGACCCATCATATTTTAAGTATGTGGATGCACAGTGGAGTTCTATGTACAATAGTATGTCATCAGGATCAGGACCATCCACTGGAAACTCAATGACACCTGTTATGCCCCTTCGCACACATAATAAAACCCCACAGGATCTGGATCAGCATGCAGGTACATCTGAACATTTACCATCACTCATGCAATCTTAGGTGTATGGCATTAGTAGAAATATTCATCTACTCGACCAATTACCGACATGTATACATCCCTTTGTGGATGATGTTGTTAATGTTCGCCCTAATAGGAATTGAGTAGTTCAGAATACGATTAGAATGCATTGCAGAGATAACAACATGGCAAACACTTTATACTGAAATGTTTTCCTCAAGAGGATATGCCAAACTTCTATCATCACTTGTGGTTGATTCAGCTATGGCAAGTGTGTTGCCTGATAAATGGATGTCTATACCAGATATGTCATATGTTATTCTCTCCCGATTTAATGTAGTGGTTGTTGTCCTGCACCCACAATTGTCGCATACATATCTACCGCTTCACTGTATACCTCCATTTAGTATGTCTATGTCCAACCCGGTCGAAGTGGTCCTAGCATATGTTAATGGGAATCATTTTGTTCAGGTAATGTTTTTTCGTCCAAATAACTTTTCATAATGTTTGAGTATCTTAAATTAATATGTATTTCTCATATGTTGTCACAGGTAAAGCTTAAAGATAACTCTCCCCTGCCACCTATTGCATCGCAATGGTCGTATGCAGCATCAGTTAATTCTCATGACTGGATAACACCGTACGTTGGACGCATTAACCAATTTGAGGCTTTGGCACGAATATGACATCCATAAATGTGTTACTATTGTGGGAACCCATTTATTTATGTATTGTACTTATACACAGACTGATATTGTACTTAAATTAATTTAGTGTGTTTTATTCCTGCCCGTTTATACTGAAATTTTGTGTGTTTAATTCATGCTATTTTTTTTTTTTAAATGTAATGTTGATTCTGTTTCAATCCAATCAAACACATATTCTGTTTCATTTATGCAATGTTTACTTGTGGTTCACTTATCAAAAATACACATTTCAAATAATGCAAACATAACAAGTTCATCTATTAAGACATCATAATTTACAATGAATAGTCAAAACATTAAATTAGTTGGCATCACACAATCATCCTAGTACAGCATCAATCTAAGAAAATCCTATCGACGACTAGACGGGCCAGCATCATCCGACCCACGACCCGTGCGACTCCGTTCAGCACACTCAAACCCACGACGGACTTCACCACGAATAAGATGCAACAACCGGCCAATGTCGGAATGCTCATGTGCTAATCTGCAGCTGAACATTGTCCGGACGTATCCATCTATTATTTGTAAACACTCATGCATATTTCAATAGATGAAAGAAAAAAATTATTACAGACACTATCATTAAAATAACAAAACAAAATAGAAAACACATGATATTCATAGTGGTATAACATACATCCATTTCATCGATGGTCGTGTGCGTATCAGTCAACCCTTCACTCCTCTGGGGATCGGATCATGTAGGAGGTTCAATTACGTGAACAGATGTCGGCAGCAAGTAAGGATGTGATATCATATGATACCACTCTATATACCCTAGCATCATTTGGCCAGCTACTAACACAGTTGGCCCACGTGCTTTTGCACTAAGTATGTGCTCGTCAAAATTCTCCCACATGGCGTCAACCTCGCTCAAGTAGATCGGCCCATCAAAAGCACGCAAGGGAGGTGAGGGTATCGACTGGACATGTGAGAACTGCCTCAGTACCCGCTCTGGTTGATGTGGCTCCACCCACAAGCCAAATCGCATCCTACTCAAGAATAATGAAACTGGCAACAAAAGATGAAATGCTCGAGCATCGTCATACGGGGTCCATTCGACGTCCTGGTGCCGCAGACAGTCTAAATGGTGTCGAATAGGAGGAAGGTGGTCACTCCCTCTGCGAGATGACCATCGTGCAACTCGTGGGAGGTCCTCTCGATACGACCTATTTATGCAACAGGATTTGCGCATACCAAAAAAATGCTTGTAAATCCACGCCTACAAACAATCATGTGTCACAAAAAAGTTAGATTGTGCAACAATAAATACAAAAGCATAACCTTATAGAACAATTGACATACTAGTAAAACTGGTAATGGCCCAGCGACCTGCCTCGCTTTATGTCGTGTTGCATAACCCAGCTGCCTATATAGGTGTGTCAAACATATAACTCCCTACAATAGCTCGTGAATGACATCGACATCACGAAGCAGTTCCACGTAATCTGTGCGCACGGCTGACAACGACTTATCTACAAATACAGTGCAGCCTAGGACAACTAGCAGGACGGCTTTGGCTGCATAGATCCACCTCCCGAAGCTTAACTGAGCGGCAATGATGGGCATCAACGACTCAAATCTCATTGCTGGCTTTCTACAGACTTCAAATTCCTCAATTACTGTAGCAGGTGGGACCCCCAACACGTCCACGACTAGCCCAGCTGCTTGTTCCATAGTCAATCTGGGGACAGCAACAAAATTACCTCCCATTGGGAGGTGTAGTAGTGATGACACATCATCTAGTGTGATGGTCATCTCTCCGATCGATAGGTGGAAAGTGTTAATATCTGCGTGTCACTTCTCAATGAATGCAGCTATCAATGCCTTGTCGGCCATAGAGTAGTCCAAACTCAGTAATGGCTCTAACCCCGAATGCCTGACTATGTGATGCACATTCTCGAGCATTGTGTCATACTTTAGCGCTTTGATCTTGTTCTCGTGAATGAATGGTTTGATAAGGGGCCGGTCCTGTTTTGTGCACAATATCTAGTTAGTTTTACATCATATAAAAAAGCAGATATCTTTAATTATGTAGGTGTCCATTCTTACCGGTTCACCTGCCCATACGTGTAGTGCAATATGCCCTCCATATCTCCTAAGTATTGAGAGATCATATGGGCCACCTGGTGCTACAGAAGTCAAGAGGTCAGTCTTGTGTATGACCTCTATGACTGCCTCACGATCTGCTTCCCCGGCATCGTCATTAGAATCCGAGTCATCAAAGGGGGCAGCCGCTCGAATATCTTGCATTGGCTGCGGTTCAGCATGACCTTGTGGTCACCTCTGGTTTACACACTCCCTGCGCTCCGAAGCCGTCGGTCGACGACGATCAACTGGTTGTTCCTGCTCAACCAATTATGTATCTCTGAAAGCTAGATTTTTTGTTCTCACTATGTTTCCTGCAACAATGTCAACTCAAATAATTTAAGATGCTTGTAAATTCAAGAAAATCTAAATAGTTCATTTTGCTGTTAATTTCAAATCATATTCAAGCAATTAAGCTCACATTAGCTGACTTATGAATCTGTTTCATTCCTGAAAATGCATGTCAATATGCGTTGCCATCTTAAAAACGCCTATGCAGAAGCGTGGAGCTATATAACGCCTCTCCAAAAGCGTTCATATTCCTTAAAACGCCTATGCATACGCGTTTATACCCTCAACATGTTCCCTTCTATACAACGCTTCTCCTTAAGCGTTCCTAAACTAGCCACGCGTCTCCATAAGCATTTTTGCCCCTCACAACGCCTATGTAAAGGCGTTCCATACCCTCAAAATGTTCCCTTCTATAAAACGCTTATCCATAAGCGTGTATACTACTCTCAAACGCCCCTCAATAAGCGTTCCACTCTCAAACGCCCATGCATGTGTGTTCAATCACTCTCAAACGCCTATCCATAAGCATACCACTCTCAAATGCCTCTCCATGTGATGTTTGCTCCCTCAAACCCAATGTGCATGGACGTTTTTCCATACACACACCCGACGGCAATGGGTTTCATTTTTCACCATTTTCAACTCAAATTTGATCAATTAACAACACCAATGCATACAAACACATGAATGGAGGATAAGCCATACCTTTAATGTGTGAAATTTGTCCAAAAACACCAATCCACCGTAGTAATGTCGATGAGAAGAAAATGAGAAGGGAAGCTGCGGGGGGTGATGGGGGGAGGTTAGGGCTTGCGAGTGAAAAGTGAAGAGTGAAGAGAGAAGAGAGAAGAGAAAGGGGGCTTCGTGAATATTAAGGGCATATTGGGTATATTTACAAAAAAAATTAAAAGACGGCTGCGGATGTAAAGGTGGGGGCTGCGAAAGGCACTCCTCACCCCAGTTGTGCTCTCCAACTACGAGTAGCCATGGTCAACGGAAAGACCAGCACTGAATGCAGTCAACATCAGCGGGCCAGCGTTAACCCGAAACCATTTCAGGAATCAAATCTGATCGCAAAATTAAAAAGAAACTTGCCAAATCCGATTTGAACCCTCAAACCCAATTGTTAAATCCAAAACGCAAACGTCAGCAAGTGAACCAATACTGAAGCAGTCAACTCTGCGCAGCGTGACTTCTATTCCAAACAGATCCCGCCACAGTTTATTTCTACAATAATCACTTGTCGCGGAGTTAATAGATCACTGAACCCAAAGAAAACAAAATGAGTAATTGATTAGGCTGGGTGCTTTTCTTATATATTTGCAACTTGATAAGGCAGTGCTTCATCATCAGAGTTCCTTAGAGAGTGAAAAGCTGCTAGCTTTTATCCTTTTGGAGTTTGACTCTGATTTTCCCCTTCACCCTTTTCCTCTTTCTTGCTCAACTGTGTTGCCTTCAATTTTCTCGATGGAAAATTTCATGGGTTTGCTCAGGATTCATGTCGAGAAGGGGGAGAATCTCGCTGTCAGGGATGTTGTAAGCAGCGACCCTTATATTATCATCAAAATGGGAAAGCAGGTAACTTTAATTCTGCAATTTCCTCGTGTTTCCTTCACTTTTTTCTGGAGTTTATGACTTATGATTTGTTCGATTCTTCTGTTGTTTTTGCGGCTTTGTCATTTGGGTTCTTTGTTTTTGTTTTGCTGTCTCGCCAGCTTGTCGACTGTGTTTCTGGGTTCAATTCTCTGCTGATTTTTCTTTGTCTGATTTCTTCTGTTCAATCTGATGATTCACTAGCGTATGAGTCCTCGCATGTTGGGTATCTGAAGTCTGAGGTTTTTAGGTTCAGATTTTGATTCAATCATCAAACAACATCATATTCTGTTTTTCATAATCTCTAATCTTGAGCTCATAAATTCCTCAGTTTGATTAGACAGTAAATTTCTGGGCTGTTTTCTAATCATCATTGAATTGGGTAACGCAGAAATTGAAGACTCGGGTTGTGAACCAGAATATCAATCCTGAATGGAATGATGATTTGACTTTATCCATTACAGACCCTAATCTTCCTGTTCAACTTGTAAGTATGCTGTTCTCTCTTTTGGATGGGATTGCAGTTTGTGAATGTCAAAGAGAATGAAAATTATCGCATGCTTTCTTGAACTGGTTAATGGAAACCAGATTTATGGTAGTCAAAATCGACATGATACATCATAAACTATTGGACGAATCAATTGCTATTGTAGGAAATTTTTTTCCTCTTTTACTTTAGTCCAAAAGCAGCCGCTGACAGCTCTTATCATCTCATGGCACATAGCATGCTCGTCAGTAGCTTCATTTGACCGTCAATGCGCGGGATTTTGATTCCGTGAAATCCGGATACTCAATCTTTGATATGATAGCAGAATTTCTTTGACCTAATAGTCCGATTTTCAACAAGAATAATGAAGTGATTTTGTGTTATGACTGCAGTTTGTGTATGACAAAGACAGATTTAGCTTGGATGACAAAATGGGGGATGCTGAGTTTGATATCAACCCATTTCTGGAAGCCTTAAGGATGCATTTGGAGGGTGTTCCAGATGGAACCATCATCACAAGAATACAACCAAACAGGCAAAACTGCCTGGCAGAGGAGAGCCAAATTGTGTTGCAGAATGGCAAAGTTGTGCAGAAAATGTTTCTCAGACTCAGAAATGTGGAATCTGGGGAAGTCAAGCTGCAACTGCATTGGATTGACATCCCTGGTTCCAAGGGTCTCTAGATCACAACATCCACATCAAAGACATGGATCCTCGTAACCCTCAATCTCAATCTCTTTTTCTTGTCTGTGAATTGTTCAACTTGTCGGAATGCTATAAGTTTTCTAGAGAGTTTTTCATCAATAGCATGGCAGAAATAGTGCTGTATAAACAAACATCTGTTTGTCTCTATCTTCTGTAACATATACATTAGAGTAATAAGATGTTCAGCTGCTTATTTTTAATGTTGTTATTCTTTAAATTGTTTTAATTTTGTTTTTAGTTCAAACCTTGTAGTATTTGTTGAAGATTTTGAGTTAACCGTGGGGCTAATAGTAAGAACACAGTTTATTCAAACCTTAAAATTATTTTTGTTAAAAAAGAATTTACTAAATTTTACTCTTATCTCTACACCAATAAAGTATGACAATACTGTAAATATATTTTTTTCAAAAAAAAATAAAATTGCATACCAATAAGAAAATTTTTCAGCTATTTGTGAGAGATTTTGTCCGTCCATAAGAAAATTTTGTTTTTCATATAGTGATAGCTTGCTACCTAATGATAAGCTCAAACAAGTGCATTAATTTGGAGAATTAGTGTGCCATGTGCTTTGGTGAAGAAAAACAAGTGGCTGCATTAATTTGGAGGCTGCTCAATCGGGTTCATAAACATGGGGCCATTAATTTGGCTATCTTTTTTTTTTTTACTTCGAAAAGAAATTATTGACCATGGTGGTATGTATTTAGGAAAAAAAAATTTATGTCGTATTTTTTTTAAAATCTTGACTTATAAGTTTTAAATTGAGCTATAAATAATAAAATAATATTATAAATAAAGTTAATCTCATTTTTAAATTAATTTTAATAACATGAAACAGAATTTCAAACAAAAATTAAAATTACTTGTTTCGCTTCTCTATATCATCCCTTATCCCACTCCCATAACTGGTTGAAAAAATAAATGAAATAATTTATAATGCTATTGTTTTATTTTTTATGTATTTTAATCAATATATTACAATGAAACAATATACAAAATATTGTATGAAATAGTAAATTTATCCCTTAAAACAGAAAATGTGACAAAAAAAAATTATCCCATATATATATATATATATATATGCATTATACTGGAAACTTTTTATAATTTTTATTTACATTTTTATCTCAAAAATAAATTAAAATTAAAACTAGAGGTTTACACAGCAAGTGTGCACATTACTTTTTCCTTTTTTTATATCAAAATTTTTTTAAGCTTACAAATTTACGATTGGGGTGTGCACCGGGGGTGGGAGATACCACGGGGCGTGGGTCTGCAAGGAGAAAATTTTGGGGTGTGTTATAGTTGTGGATAGTTTTGGAAAAAAAAAAGTTGGATATATGTGTTGAAAAAATGGGGTGTGCCAAAAGAAATGAGCGAATAGACTCCGTGAAAAGTGAGGCCCAAATGAAATGTACGGTCGTGTACAATTTTGGGCTTTCAGAAGTTACAATATCGTCTCAATTGCCACGTCATAGAAAAAGAACCAATTCTAGAAGTTCGCGCTCAAAATGCTCCAGGATATGCTTTACTATAAAGGCAAAATGAATTGAAGGCGCGCCAAACGCCACGGATATTACTCGAATCAAAATAGAAGTTTGCACATAAAGACTTGCAGAAAAAGGGGTTCGCCTCAGATTCTGCGAATTTTGTCAACACGGATCCTTCACGAGATAACGAGCTCTATGATTTGAACCACAGCAACAAGAACAAAAACCCGATTCAATCTCGAAACTTGAACAAGCAACCGCTTGATAATACCCAAACCCTTCACTGCACGGTGGCAGGGGTGCTCTTCCTTCTGCCGGCCGTTCCCCTTCCGACTTTCACCCGTCTACTTGGAAAATTTTTCGTTTTTCTTAAGATTTGGTATCTGGGTATTGATTTGTTTCTTGTTTGTGGGGAGAAAGAACATAAATGGTTAAAGATGTTGACTATTAAGAGGGTTCCTACTGTGCTTTCCAATTACCAAGAGGATGATTCTGATAAAGTATCAATTGGGTGTGGCCGCAATTGCCTTGGACAGTGCTGCTTATCGGGTATGTTTGTTCTATTGAGGTAAATTTTCCGTTTTTAATGCTCAAAAATATATAAACTAAAACATTATTTGATTTAAATTTTACCCCATGTATTGTTTTAAGCTATGAAGTTGAATGGTTTGAAATGTTACTTGAATCAAAACAAAGCTTGTATCCTGAAACTTTTATCAAATTAGAGCAGGACATGCACATGTATGACATTTCCCCTAACAAATTTTGTTTTGATCCGTGGTTTCAGTGTCAAAGCTTCCTCTTTATTTATTTAGGAAAGAAGGCTATGTTCCTGTCCAAGGTGAGATGGTGGAATCCTCTGAGGAAGTTTGTGAAATATCATTCCTGCACAACTTGTTGCTTGGACAGTGGGAAGATAGGATGAGCCGGGGACTTTTCCGGTACGATGTGACCTCATGTGAGACGAAGATCATTCCTGGGAAACATGGATTTATTGCACAACTAAACGAAGGGCGCCACTTGAAGAAACGACCTACCGAGTTCCGGGTGGACCAGGTTCTTCAACCCTTCGATGAAAACAAGTTCAATTTCAAAAAAATTGGACAAGAAGAAGTGCTCTTCATGTTTGAGCAGAGTGCTGATGGCAGGAGCCGTTTTGTTCCCAATGCTCCAACTAACATGATATCAACATCTCCAAACGTTGTTGCCATTAATGTAAGTATATCAATCGTTGTGGATTACTTAAATCTTTGTTAATGCCTTTGAAATTCTTGATTAACATATTTTCTTTGGTCTTTGAGGGAGGTATTATACGAATGCAATGTTGGAACATCAGTGTGACTGAACTTTGCTTTTCAGGTGAGCCCAATTGAGCATGGACATGTGCTTTTGATTCCTCGCGTCCTTGATTGCTTGCCTCAAAGGGTGGATCACGACAGCTTTCTACTCGCCATGCAGATGGCTAAAGAAGCTGCAGATGCATCATTTAGAATTGGTTACAATAGCTTGGGTGGTTTTGCCACTGTCAATAATCTGCACTTCCAAGTAAGCTTCTTAATCCAGTTAACATGGGATTTGTATTCCAAGCTGTTTTCTTCACCCGTTTTTGGAACAGGCATATTACTTGGCAACACCGTTCGCAATCGAGAAAGCCCCAACGCAGAGGATTGATGTAGATGAAGGTTTAAACCCCAGAGGAATATATGTTTCGCAGCTCTTGGACTATCCAGTTCAAGCACTTGTTTTTGAGGGTGGAAATACCATAAGAGATCTATCTGATGCTGTTGCCAGTGCTCTTGTTTTTCTTCAGAATAATAATATTGCTTTCAATGTTCTCATCTCCAACTGTGGGAAAAGGATATTTGTATTTCCTCAGGTTCTACTATTCTTTCGTATGACCATATATTTTTTGTCATGTAATTTATGGACATCTTGCTCATGTGTCTATTGATTTATGATGCTGTACATTTGTTGTACAGATTTGGGTTATATGTTTTGTTAGGGATATGTAAACTTACACTATCACAAGTTGCTTAATACCCAAGTTTTGTGGTGGCAACATTTGAGTTTAATTTATGTAGTACATAAAAGTTGTGCTTCGATAGAACTTTAAACAAGTTATATATGACAATATCTTCTATTTCAAAACTTCTCATTGATCGAGAAAATAAACTTCAAATGTTTTGTTTATGTTTTATCTCTCCTCGCATGTGATTTAACTTGTTATGTTTTCGTGATTAGTGTTTTGCGGAGAGGCAAGCACTGGGAGAAGTAAGCCAGGAGATTCTGGATGCTCATATAAATCCTGCTGTGTGGGAGATCAGCGGACACATAGTGATGAAGAGAAGGGAGGATTTTGATGGTGCATCAGAAGCATCTGCATGGAGACTTCTTTCTGAGGTTTCATTATCAGAAGAGAGGTTTCAAGAGGTGAAGGCTTATATCCTTGAAGCTGCTGGGTTGCATCCACAACATTTCAAAGATGAATACAAGATGAATGAGTTGATTCAGAATGGGTTACATCGAGATTGTCTAGTTCAACAATGAAAAACAGCTGTGTTTGTGTTTCCATTATAGCTAGGTAACACAAGTTACAATAGGTAGATGTTATTTTTGACAATCATCCAGACCCACGAGTTTAGATTTGAGTTGAGCAAAATCAAAGCTCTCTTACTAAAATTTAACACAAGTGTATTCTTAAAATTTAAATTTAAAATCTTTAACTTAACTAAAATAACAATCAAGATTTTTCTTGTGCTCGAAATACTAATGTCTTCTGATAGAATTTCCAATTATAACTATATAAGTTTTTGTTGAATATCTTTGTAATCAAATATAATTTGACTTGAGATTTATCAAGTAAATAAGAATTCATGTATGTTGGTTTTACTCCAAAATCAATTCCTTGTGAGTATCAAACTTACTCTTGTGGTACGCTAAACCAAAACATTACCTATGGTCGATTAATTTACAACATAAGTAACAGCTGCAATCTACTGATAAATGAGTATGATACTTATAAATATGATGCATAATTTACGACTATAATTCAAAATTATTTCAAATAATACATCTTCGGCCTTTTTAGTTATGTATTATATAAGTATTTAACATATGAGTAACGGTTGAATCTCTAGCATGTCGTTCTTTGTCTAGCAAGCTGCTTTATGACTTTGCAGTAATATTTAATTTGAAAGTTTAAATTTATGTCTTTTTCAATTACGTATTTTTCACATAGATTTTTTTAACGTGAGATTTTAACTTATATTTGATATTGTGATATAGTACCAACTTACAAGATGAGAGAGTTGATGTAGAATGGGTTACATGGAGATTAAATGTCATGTAATAGAACTTCCAAATTTAATTCCTCGACTTCTTATCTGTATTTGCTTTCACTACATTTTATGTCTGCTCAATTATAACCATATGTGAGAAAGCTTAACCTGATATTACATTTCATTTCTTAACATAGTCTATGTGAGGAACTTAACTTCTCCCACAAGAATTGATTAAAAATTAATATAATAATATTTTAAATATATTTTAAATTAAAATTTTGACCAATCTATGTTTATGAGGCAAAGTTTAAAATATCTAACCACACGTAATGTTATCTTTTTTGAACTAGTGAAACCAAGCATAATCAAGATTACATGTCTAGTTGATAATGTATTTTAAAATCCCTTTAACTAATTAGTAGGACATTAGAAACAAGAGAAAAACCTCTTTACACTTTCTTATACCATCGTTAAATTTTTTTAAAAAAATTAATAGCTTAAACTAAATAAAATAAAATTTTATATTTTAAACACCAACACTTTAGCACCTGGTGCAACAGCAAGCACCAGTTTGAGTTAGGGGGTGGGGATTTAGTATCACTAAAAATAAAAATAAATTTTATTGAGTTATTTTTATTTATATAAAAAATTTATTTTTATTATGAACTTAAAATATAAAAATTTATTTTATTTAATTTAAAATATAAATATTATTTTTAAAATTAACAATAATATTAAAAAATAAAAAGTGAGTTTTATTTAAAATTTATTTATAACTCTTCAATTATTTATTTATTTATTTTGAATGGATGACTCCATAAAAAAAATAATAAGGATAATTGGTTATTTTGCAATGTTAAAACTTAAAATCAAATACATCAGGTTGATTATAAAGATTCAACATCTTAATATTTTTTGTGGTAATTTATTGGAATAAAATATTCGCTAATTTTAACTTCCTCGATCAAAATGACGAACACAAACCAGAAGTGCTAAAGTCAAATGCCTCAACTAATTAAATAGTATTTTGTTTATTTATCTTTAATTAAATTTTTTTTTTTGACATCTCAAATTTTTTGTAATTTTACTCTTAAAATTAAACTAAAAAAATTAAAAACAAGAATTGTATAATGAAGTATCTAAAACGAAGTGTACGATTGATTTTCCATATTTATTTATGATTGGTTAGAAATACTAGAATAATTAAATAAAATTAAAAAAAAAAGGAGATGACCTAAAGTGGCTTCAACTTGAAGAAATCTATCCCCTAGTTGCCCTAATTGGCAGTTACGAGTCTTTGACCCAAAAACCAATTCAACTTCGCGTTGAGCTCAGCAAACATAAATGAGATCATGACACACCCGTACCTCTCTATACCTATTGCTACCTGGTCCCACCCCCTCACGCGTTTCTTGTTCTGTTCAAAATGACCAGTCCAACCACCACGTACGACCAATTGAATCAAATCTTTCCTCTCACTCCAACCAAAGAATAAAACTTCTACCACTTTCTCTTTTTCTTTTTCATTTTTTTTTATTTTAATTTTCTCTGAAATTATTGTTTCCCAAATAAAATTCCATAATATGGTTTATAGAAATTTTCTCTGAAACTGGTCAGATTTCTTCAGGCAACAAGAGAAAGAAGCACAGGGATTTTGAATTCAGACGAAAGACTGAAATAATAAAAGTAAAAAGCTAAATCAGTAAATCTACTCCTACGTGGTGTCAACCCTACGTCTCTAACCCTAACCTAACAGAACTGAGATGTGCAGCAGCAGGTTTTCACTACTGTATCTACAATTTCAAACTGATAGTTTATAGTTTATGGTTTTTACTACGCTAAACCAAACACTTACCTGTCGACGATTGCTCTGATCGAGATCGACAATCACGAAAACTACCATTTGATCTGACTATTCCACTAGCGAGTCATCATCTTCTTGAACTCCTCGAAATTCACGTTTCCATCGCCGTCGGCGTCGACGGAGCTGATCATTCTCCGGCAGTCGCCCAACGAACACTTCTCCCCTAGCTTCTTCAGCACCGAATGCAACTCATGCGCGGATATCAATCCGTTCTTGTCGAGGTCATACAAGTCGAACGCATCACGCAATTCCTTGGAATCGCCGTTGATTTTGCCGTCATTCTCGCCGCAATGAAACTCGGCGAACTCTTTCAGATCAATGTAGCCATCGCCGTTCTTGTCAAGCTCGGCCATCATGCGCTGAACCTCCTCCGACGTCGTTTTGGAGCCGAGCGTGCCGAGCATCTCCTTGAGCTCGGCGGAGGAGATTTTTCCGTCGCCATTTTTATCGAACTTGCTGAAGATTTTTCGGACCTCGTCGTCCATGGAAACCCGAAACGCTTCTCGCTACCAGAACAGGAATGTGGAGGAGTAGCAGTGGAAGGGCTTGTTTCAAAAACGGCGCACTTCCATATATATATAGTGGAAATTTTACGCGGTTTCTAAACGCGTTTTTTTGGGGGAGATTAAGCCCAAGAAAGAGAAAATTTGTCTCTCTGAATTAAAGGCGGTTATCACGAGTGCCCGAGAGTATTGTTGTTTGATTAGAATTTACTAAGTGGCGTGGCGAGAAAGTTAAGTACAGGAGCAAGACGCGGAAATTTACCAATCAAATCTTCACGCTTGTAGAGGAAGATATGATGGAGTGCACGGGATTATTCGGGAAATTTTTTTTGAATTTTTAATTACGTTGCTATTTAGAGTGAAAGAGGTGTGTAGCTTAGAAGTAACTGTCACTGTTTCTTTACAACTAAAAATAGCTGCATTTGGAGGCTATGATCGGGACCAATACCTGTTCCCGTGTGGACTTGTTAGTTTTTTAAGGATTTTTTTTTTTTTAATTTTCTTATACTATGCTAATTTTTTTTTAAAAAATTAGTATAAACTTTTATATTTTAATTTTAGAATAAAAATAATTTTTTTATATAAATAAATAATATTTTAATAAAATTTTATTTTTATTTTTATTTAAAATATAATATTTTATTTTATTTTATTTAAAAACATTAATTATTTTTAAAAAATAATAATGGTGTGAAAAATAAATATTTTATGAAAAAATTTAAATTTGTTTATTTTATTTTATTTTATTTTTTGATTGCTTCATTATTATTTTTTATAACTAAACGCGTGGACCTGCTGGAGTTTTTTTTTTTTCTTTTTTTTTTTCCGGATTGGATTGTTACACCAAACTTCAATTTGACACGTAGCAATATTAAAATTCGCTTAAATTTGTTAAAATTTAATAATAGAGTTTGCCTGAATTTTCTGTATTTATTTTCTTTTAGTCAGCTTTAAAAGTCTTATTTATTTCTTTTAATTCTCTAGACAGCCTGTTGTAATTATAATTAATAATTAATTAATAGACTTGATTCAACGATCTCGTTTTGATTCTTAGCTTGCTAGTTGAGCGGTTGTAAGAAAATGGTTGTTGTGTTTTAGTCTCCAATCCACTTGAGATCCGGATCTGGAATGATTAGTTTACTTTTCAGGCTATGTTTGGACGGACGAACAACATGGAAATAGATAAAATATAATGGAATAAGATGAGTTTTTACTGTTTAGGGAGTTCTTTTAGTAAGATGAACTAATAAAAAAATGGAAATTATTCTACTCTTTTCTGTTCAAAATATTAAATTTTATTTTCTTTTAATTTGAGGTGTAATAGATAGAACAAATATCTATTTTAATTAAAAAAATTATCACTTAATTATTCTCATTTTAGCTCCAATTTTTGTCATCCACCTTATTTTGCTCATTCTTTTTTTTTTTTTTTTATTTAGTTCTTGATAGTTATAAATCTAATGTAAATTAATTTATTCTTTGAGGTTTGTTGATTTTTTTTAACAAATTAAGAAAATTTTTGGCATAAAGATAAGAAATTTCATTTAGAAATCTAGTAAGAGAGTGTTTACATCGAAACTAGTTGAAATTGTTCAATACAAACGTGATTGATGTGTGTCATATGTGTTCCATTTCGTTTACTTTCTATTAACTCTCAAACAATAGAACGTGGTTTTTATTATTTTTTTACTTTAACATTTATACAATGAAAAAGTAATTCCCTTTTTATTATTTTTTTCTTTTCTATTTCATTATATTCTATTTCATTTTATTACCTTTAAAACTCTTAAACATAACTTTAGAAATTCTGTACAAATAATAAACATTTTACACAAGCAAGCGTATTTTTGGCTCCAAACTTTTTATAGTAACTTTTTTAATATATAATATTATATTAAACATCAATTAATTTTATTTAAATCAAACAAAATTATAAAAATAATAAAAATTTTAACACTAAAATTTAATATAACTACATTCCTACAATTTAAATTTAAAATTTTTACTTAAGTTAAAATAATTCGATGTCAATAAATTAAGATTCCAACATAAACTAGATTATTATTTCAAACATAGGATTAAACTCAAATTATTTTGCTCAATTTACTCTTCTTCTTTTTTTTTTGTAATTTGGACCTAACTAAGTCCTCTAATAACTTGTAAGGCTAATTTTAGATAATTTCTGTCATCAATTGTACCACTTGATTTTAATTTTGATTTATCAATTTATTTAAATATAAAAATAAGTAATAAAAAGGATTATATTTATTAAAATGATTAATCTGAATAAGCTGCACGGTACAATACGAGGGATAATAGATATTATTATAAGTAATATTTAATTATTTTTTACATTCTTGTATTTCCTAGCACATCACGATAATAAATGAAGATTTGAGACATGCATAGCATGATATGATACTACAACATCCTTGTTAAAGTTATTATTCAACCTTGAAACACAAGGCACAAGAAGACACAAAAGGTTTATAAAGTACTAAAGTCAGAACTATAACTACCAAAATAAAATAAAAGTTATAAAGCGCAGCCATACAGATTGTGGTATTAGTTGTAAAGCTTTTGGTGTAAAACTAACGTTACGTGTACACTTATTTTTATATTTTTAATTTATAATTTTACTTATATAAATAAATTAAATTTAAAGTGCACGAGGTGCACAAATAATTGTAAGACCAAATATTTCTCTATGTAAAGGAGAGAGTGTGCCAACCAGATCCCACGTGATCACATTCCAATGTCTTGTTACTCACGTGTCCAGATAATGTTTGTCTTTTTTCTTTTTCTTAAGATGCACAGCAAGGAGGCAGCATTCATGTGAGCAAGTCACCATCATGCACATTAATTATCGAACACACGCAAAGGATCGACACTACATGTAGGTAACACCAGAGAACTTTTAAAAGTAGCCACTGTGGCTATACTATACCAAACCAATTTCTCTTTCACTTTGTCTTCTACTTTTTTCTTTTGCAACACATAATTTTGGCAAAACTAACTCTTCTATACTATTCGTGTGAAAATATGCTTAACAATAAATATATTATTATTCTAACCTATCAAATAAAGTTTGATAGAAAATAAGATATGAGAGTGTGATAGTAAATTTTAATTTTAATTTTTGATGGAAACAAAATTTTTTATCTCATACTTCATCTTATATGACAGTGATTAATCAAAAAATTTAATTAATGTAATTTGTGACATTATTTTATTAAATGTTCCAAAACTTTAACTTTTAAAATAAATGGAATGTGAGATTAGAAAAAAGGGTATGTGTAAAAAGAATTAGCCTGAGGATTATTGAAATGGATCTCACCTGGGCCTACATCGTTTTAATTGGGCTGAGAAGGATCTAACTACCCATTCAGGCCACCTAAGTCTCAAAATAAAATACCACCTCTGGGCTGGGCCTTTTCAAATCAAGCACTGAAATGGGATTTCTCTTATGTGAATATATATATTTATTTATTTTGGTTGTACTTTTGGATTCAAACACCCATTTTTAAAATTTTGACAGCTTTGTTTAATATGATGCAATTATAAACTATTTGGTAATCCCTTTCCATTCTCCTCTATTTATTTTTTTTAAAAAAAATAATGAGTTGAGTCTCAAAAATTCATCAAAATTAAGATATATTTATAAATTTAAAGAGTGTTAATTAGTATTCTTATCCTACTAATAAAGTTTTTATATGGACAAAAAAATTCAAACTTATATTCATTTTAAGATATGGATGATATTTTTACCAATTAGACTATAAGTTTTGTTAGTCCATTCTCATGCATTTCTACAAGAGTATTTTTTTTTTTTAATATATATCTAAAGATGTATCTTATATTTTATCTCAAAACTCTTTATTAACAAAAAAAAAAAAGAATAAAATGATATACATTCAATTTGTTTAATATTATTTTATTAATTTTAATCAATTTATGACTCACATTTTATATTTATTAATGTAATCTCTTATATTTTAAAATTTTTACTAATTTTATCTATCTAACTTAAAATTGTGACTAAACCTATAAATAACTATTACTACTTTTGTAAAAAAAAAATTATTTATTGAAACATTTTTATTTTACTAGAAATTAAACATAAACCAAACATGATTAATATCTTTAAACTTAAGTGAGAATATTTACAAAGATTTTGTTAATGAGGCGATAGCCACAAGCTAACCTCCCTTCTCGTTGAGCTTACTTTTGATTTTTTGTTTTTTTTTTTTTTTTTTAATCAGCAGATAGTTATAACTTTTGCCCCTTATAAATATTTTTATTCGAGAAAACCCAAAATAATTGTCAAATGCTTATGTTAATTAAAACAAAATAATAAAACTAAACAAACTTTCGTTGGTTGTCCAAAACATCGAAGCAGGGAATAACTGCCAGCAAACTACATTTCTCGTTGCCATCTCCGCCACTGAACAAGCCTGCTTCACTGCCACGGTGACCCAGTCCAATCCTTGCCTTGTCTCGTTTCGTTTCGGCCAATCCAAAGCCAATTTCCATATCTTATCCCCATTTTTCAGACTAACCATCAATCTTAACGCCTCCTTCAAAATCCATAAAGGCACTATCACAGTGATTACACAGCTTTTAAGTGCTTCTCGTTCATCAATTTTCTCTGCAGAGAATATTTTTAAGTACTTTTCGGATATAGACATTGTTTCCGAGACAGTGGTCTTTGATGGCTCTTCACTCTACTGCTTTTTGCTTCAGAGGCGTGGCTTCTAACCCTCGAAACTCGGTGAAGTACAGTCAACCCACAATCAAAGCATCGGCTTTTTCTTGCCCTCTTTCCCCACCGGCTCTCCGATTGAGTGTCAAAGGTATTTCGTTCGTGGGTCTTAATCAATTTTGTTTCTGGTGGATTGTTCAATTGGTTTAAGTATTGATGGATCAAGAGCTAGAACAATGCTTGTTTTTGATTTGGAACGTTTTTATTTGCTTGTGCATGGTAATTTGGCTGTGCATTTTTTGGGAAAAAAAATTAACTTTATGCATTCAATTGATGATCTTTTATATATAAATTGAGTCTGGTTCAGTTGCTCATTTTATTTTCCCGTCTGTTGGGGCAAGAACTGAATGTTTATATCTAAACTTTGATGTGTGTAAAGGAAATGCGTATCCTGGTGATGGAGCACCTGATACAAAGGAATCATTATCACCTCTTGTGGTTTGTTTTGGGGAAATGTTGATTGATTTTGTGCCAACTATTAATGGGCTTTCTTTGGCTGATGCACCTGCATATAAAAAGGCTCCAGGAGGTGCCCCTGCTAATGTTGCCGTAGGAATATCGCGTTTAGGCGGTTCAGCTGCTTTTATTGGAAAGGTATAATCTTCATGACTATCTCGTTGGAATATCTCATCAGCTGCAAATGAATATTTACTAAGAATATCTGAATTGTGATTTTCTTTATTTAGATTTTCATTCTGGCCTATATGATTTTCTGTGTTCTCCATGTCCCTTTTGTTTGAGTGGTCATATCAAAAGACCTGAAGTTCTTGCGTTAATTTACTCAATTTAAGGATCCTATGTCATGCTTTGCTATGTGCTTAATCTAATACAACTTGGCAGGCATATTTTCTTTACTAATGTATTCATTTTGGCTTGAGCAAGTTATACAAGGATTTATTCTGAATGAATGTACTATATGCTTATAGCTGATTTTCCATCTAACCCATTAATTTAAAAAGCATATTACTATTTGAAATTTCACAGCTTTTGGTATAAATAATGCTTTGTGTAACATGACTAGGTTGGTGAGGATGAATTCGGTTATATGCTTGCTGACATATTGAAGCAGAATAACGTAAACAGTGAAGGCATGCGGTTTGACCCTGGTGCACGCACTGCGTTGGCATTTGTTACATTGAGGAGTGATGGGGAACGAGAGTTCATGTTTTACCGTAACCCTAGTGCTGATATGCTGCTTCAAGAATCTGAACTTGATTTTGACTTAATAAAAAAGGTAACACGGAACTGCTATTCATGGTATAAAAATGTTATGAAAATTGAACCAAAGTGAAAGAATTACAAGTGAGTTGTTTGATATTTTTACCTATTAACATTTTTTACAGTTAGTTCAGCTTGATTCAGTTACCTATACTCGAATATTTGAAATAGCACATTTTAGGTTCTAATTACTGATGTGGCATCGCTGTTATGGATTTCTTTTCAGGATTCTTTTATATACGTTTGGCATGAAAATGCATGCTCTGTGTTTTCCTGTTAGTGTTTTCAACTTTGGTTCTTTAGTTTGTTGACTGATTGTAATAATATTGGTCTGTTAACTCTTTTTTTTTTTCTGGCAGGCCAAAATCTTTCACTATGGTTCTATAAGTCTTATAACAGAACCATGTAAATCAGCACATATAGCTGCAGCAAAAGCTGCAAAAGATGCTGGTGTGATTCTATCATATGATCCTAATTTGAGGCTTCCTCTATGGCCGTCTGCACAGAGTGCCAGAGAAGGAATTCTGAATATATGGGAGATTGCTGATATCATTAAGGTTCTTACTTTTTCAATGGAGCATATATTATTCACAAAAGACTTCTCTTGCTCCCTTTTCGAGAGAGTACAACAAAATTTAGAAGCTATGCCATCTTTAGTGACACCAATCTAATAATTATTTTCAGATAAGTGAAGAAGAAATTTCTTTTCTAACAGAAGGAGAAGATCCATATGATGATGCTGTTGTTCTTAAATTATTCCATCCAAATTTGAAGTTACTCCTTGTTACTGAAGGAGCAGATGGTTGCAGATACTACACGAAGGTAAGCTGGCAAGAGCTTCTCTTTTGTAATATGCTTTTCAACTCGTGTCCACATTCCTACTCTCCTTCTGGTGTATTTCTAAAAATTATGATGATGACAATTGAATTATTGCTGCTTGAAAGCACCCTCATCATTTCTAAAGACTGAAGGAAGCCTATTTTTCCTGTTGGAGCCAGAAAAACAAAATAGGAGAAAGAGAGTAAGCATTTGTTTAATACAAGAGTAAACAAAAACGTAATCACGTGGCTATTCCACTGTTCTACAAGTAACATAAATAGTTTCCCATATATCAAGGAAAGGTCTCCCTATCCCTTAAAAACTATGCTATTTTGCACAAAACATAGCTTTCCTGCTGAATTGCTTGGCATCCATATTGATCCGTCAGAGACTAATGAACAACTTGGAAATAATGGCCTTTAGATGGTAATCTGTCACATTTATTTAGGGGAGATGGAAGTTCGGACCACATGTCCATACTTCTAATTTTGAAGAGTTTAAGAAACTTCTTTAACATCTATGCAGTTAGTAATGATGTATTCATCCTTGGAATTGTGTATTGAAACTCTACTATCTGTTTCTTTGCAGAACTTCAGTGGTAGAGTGAAGGGATTCAAGGTAGATGCAGTTGATACCACCGGTGCTGGTGATGCTTTTGTGGCTGGAATTTTATCACAACTAGCTCTTGATCTTTCCTTGGTTGAGGTAGACAAACCACTTTTTCTCATGAAATAATCCATTACGGCAAGCTTTGCTCTTCTTTTATTCATTACATTCATTCTATTATTCCTTGAATCTTGTTCCTGAAAGCTATGCATGTAATTTTGAATTGCAGAAAGAAGACGAACTGAGAGATGCTCTAAAGTTTGCCAATGCCTGTGGCGCAATAACGGTGACGGAGAGAGGTGCAATACCAGCTTTGCCCACCAAGGAAGCTGTCCTCAATACCATGCTTAAATCAGTCTCATAATTTATCAACCTAGTCTCTTTAATCATGCAAGAACCTTCTGGTTTCTTGCAAATTCTGTCACTTCTGCAGCAAATAAGAACAATTTTGTTTGAATTTACTTGGTTAATTTCCCACTTAGTTAAAATTGTTGTACACTGATATTGCCTACTATGGAAAATTCTAATCTTTGGTACTGGCCAAATGTGGAAGCGTCATCCACAAAATCAATTTTAGTTGATCGTTGTACAAAATCGTCTTCCCTCTTGCATTCCCAGGTTTTATTTTGTTGGGAACCATCCATTCTCATCCTAGCCAAACGTTTTATTTGATTATTCCAATCATAGGAGTAAAAATTCTAGATCAGAGAACACTGCACATAACTTGTCTATTGTCTAGAACTACATTCAGTTTCTTTTTTTCCCCACATTGCAAATTCCTACATTCTAGAACTATCATTGTTTTTTGTTCACACTCATTATCTTTACATCTTTTTGTTCGATGAAAAGCAGTAAATGGTAAATCTTTCTTAATAAGGACAACTCTAAAGTTGAATCAGAACCTTTCAAACAAATGTTAGATTCTCAAATGAAAGATAATAAATACCCTTTAAAATGGAGGAAGTATAAAAAGACGTGTAAAATGTTACTACCTTAAAACAGACTTAATCATACGAGTAACATAAGAAGAAATATTACATTTACCTTAAAATAGACTTGTGAACTAGGTTAATTTGCTGACTTGGTCTACCGTTTGCCATAAAAGAACCTCCGATACTAAAGGACAACCTCAACTTAATGTCTCCCAAGCTCTTTAATAACCAAGTTATGTGCTCTTTGACCTCTCAATCTCCCCTGGAAAACCAGAAGAAACTGATCTTCATACAGAAACACCCTGCAATGGCTGATGATCCACAAGAGGTTGCCGATAGGGAGCGCATTTTCAAGCGATTCGATACCAATGGTGATGGCAAAATCTCTGCGGCAGAGCTCGGAGATTCACTGAAAGCACTTGGATCAGTTACTGCAGATGAGGTTCAAAACATGATGGCCGAGCTTGATACTGATGGCGATGGCTTCATTTCCTATGAAGAGTTCACAGAATTTGCTCGTGCCAACCGAGGTCTAATAAAGGATGTTGCCAAGATTTTTTAACTTGAATCCCCTTCCTTCTCTTTCTCAATGTGTTATGCTATCAACAATTCAAAGAAAAAAGAATATGGTTTTTCCTGTTGTTCTGCAATTTATATACATAACAAATGACAATGATGTTAACCTCTTTGGAATTTTCTTGTATTAGAATTTGTTATTCATAGTTGTACTATCATGTCTTGTAATTAATTATTGTATTTGGTCTTTCAACTACATTATAATAAGGTAAAAATTTAATTTTATACTCGTAACTTCTAAGAATTTGGTTGATTGTGAGTTGTATGTTGTTACTTGTAAGCCAATCAGACTGCTGATAATTTATTGCATGGTGCAGTCAACTACTACATGTAATTGGACCAGAATTACTTATAATCGATTGCACGATCAATTGCAGCTGTTTGATCTACTTATGCATTTGCAAGCATATTGGATGGCCGACACTTGATTAGAAGGTGCAATTGATTACAAGTTATTCAAATTCCATGTAATCTAAGTCCAACGTCTAATTGGGTGAACATCTACGGTCCCATTATCTCTGACAGCGACAGCGCCAATAGACTTTGATTGGTTACTTGATTTAACGACTGCAAATGTCATTATACTGTCTAAATATGTATATGCTTGAGATCAAGAACTTACAAAAATCACAAAGAAGAGTTTTTCCAACATTGAAATGAAAATCTATTACACTTTATCCTTTGAGAAAAGGAAAAGGTTACCGGAAGATATCTGCACACAAGCAAACTCTCATTCATTGAGCTCCTATTTCTATTTACATTGTCAATAATTTTCAGTTTTCACATCTAATCCCTAACACTCAAGAGTCAGAATCCCCACAAAATGGAGTAAGAAGAACAAAACATAGAATTTTTTACTATTGTTGTTCATTGTTTTAACGGTCATAAAGGTAATCATCCTCTTCAAACTCTGCAACTCCTAACATTGCTAAAGCCAAGTGACTTTTCAACTCACTATTTGTTTGTTGTAATTGAGAGTAGCAATCAATAACACATCCATTACCCAGAAAATTAGATTTCTTCCTTCTAGACAGGATTGGTTCTTCTTCACCTTTCAGTATTGCAATGATCTCATTTATGCTGGGTCTTCTAGATTCCTCATTGGTAATACAGGCAGCTGCAGCTTCGATTATCCGAGCCATCTGATTCGAGCATCTCAAACTGCACTCCAGATGAGGATCAAGCAGCTCTTCAATGGCTCCTTTCCCTTTCTGCAGCAATGGTTTAGCCTGCAAATCAATGTTAGATCGCAAGTGAGTTCAACAAGACTTGCCCGTTTGGATTGACCTAAAAAAATGCTTTTGAAATGCAGAAACAAAAGTTTAGGTTATAGAGGTGCTTTTTATGAACAGTGATAGGCTTCCGCTTTTATCTTTTTAGAGGCATCTCCACTTGTTTAAAAATTACATATAAGTGCTTTTAAGCCAATCCAAGGCCTTAATCATCATATATCTGAATTATTCTGACTGATGCAGCTTTTCTCAGAAGTAACCATTGAATTAATTGTATACAGTATGCAAATCCAATATCTAACTTAACTATCTAGATACATTTGAGAGTTTATTTTTAGACTTTACAACTTGAAGCATTTAGATGATTGAACCATATAAATTCACCAATTTTCAGTTTTCTCTTTCTAATGTCTACACCACTAAATGAACAATTGCATAAACTGCTAGATTGTTATACTTTTCTTCTGTTCTTGATCTATAAGCTATAAAATGAAGTGGCATTAATATTAGAAAAAATCCATAAGAATTTCTTCATAAGCTACTTATGGGATATCATTCTAATTATAGAACCAGGGCAAATTTTCGCAAGAACTTAGCATACACTCACCCATAAGACCAAGTTCTCCTCTCCTGGTGGCCGTTTTGCTTCAATTGGCTTCCGGCCGGTTATGAGCTCCAACAAAACCACACCAAAAGCATAAACATCAGTTTTATCTGATATTTTCCCATGTTGGAAATATTCTGGAGCCAAATAACTATTGCAAGAAAAGATATTATCAGTAATTTGAGTATGAAAACAGAAAGTAATGATGGATGAAAATTCTGCAGAAGAAATACGAAGAGGTTAAGGTTTTAATTACCCAAATGTTCCTTTGACTGTTTTGCAAAGGAAAGGAACTGAGGGTGCAGAAGTCCATGTAGCTAAGCCAAAATCACACAACTGTATCCACCAACCATAAACAGTAAAATAAAGAATCAAAATGACTTGTAATAGGCCTGAGTCTCAAGACAATTTCCACACTATTAAACCAGAACCAGTTCAGAAGAAAGCATCTCACCTTGGGAGTCTTTTTAGAGGAAAGAAGAATGTTTGAGGGTTTAATATCTCTGTGAACAACACATCTTTCAGTTCCATTATGCAGATAAGCCACAGCTTCAGCAATTCCAATGGCAACCTTATACCTCACAGACCATGGAAGTGGTGAACCACCCTTCACACCCTTCCTCCTTCCTATAAAACATGAATGCTAACATCAGTGGAATTCATCAATTTTCACAACAAAACATCACAAGACAACCAGATAAATAAGTACCATGTAAGTGTCGCTCTAAGCTGCCTCCCGAGACATACTTGTAGACCAAAAACAAGCCCTCTTCTGGGTCAATACAAAAACCCACAAGGGGAACGATGTTTGGGTTATGAAGAGAACTAGCAATCATCAGTTCTCTGCAGAATGCTTTTGCAGACTCCTTGTCTTCCTTGTCCAATCGTTTAATTGCCACTGCAGTCCTCAAAAGCCCAACTCTTCCTCTGAAAACACAGCTCAATGCCCCTCTTCCCAAAACTCTGCCTACCCATAACAAAAGAATGAATTACAATCCCACAAAAAGGATCCCCAAATTGATATTAGAAGAAACACGCCCAAAAAATTACCTTTTGAGAAATTGCGGGTAGAAGATAGAATTTCACAGTAGTTGAATCTGATCAAAGTGTTGGCCACTGGAGATATACTTTTCTCCAATGATTCGATTCTACGCCATTTCAGCTCTCTGGCTCGAGATTCACTAACCCCATTGTCCAAATTAACCATCAAAACAGTTGCAGCTGCAGAAGAACTTATGTTCAAGGATTCCAGCTCAACCTGAGAGCAGAAGCTAAACCTGAAAGATGAGTGCACTGATTGAGGGTCTGCATTTGTCAATTCTGCCCCACACCCACCAGACTCCGCCAGCAGCCATGCTTTGTTGTGCTCTAAATTTGTCTTCTTGTGGCTGTTACCGTCGGTTTTGCCCTGCCCCTGAATTTTTCCTGAGCTTCGCAGACTGCGAGATGGCCTAAAACAGGCCAAACCAAGCTCCCAAATCATTCTTCTCAAAATGTTTCTGAATTTGAGTTGCTTGTAGTCACAATACTGATCTGCAACTACAGAGGAAGCGTATGGAGGAGCATTTGGTGCATTGAGAGATTCCCTGGAGTCAGTGAAGGTTCCTTTGGAGAAACCCATTACGAAGGAGATCCCAACAATAACACAGAAACCCAGAAAACCAAAAGGAGAGAGAGAAAGAAAGATAAAGAAAAGTAGGGAGAGAGAAAGAGAATGAGAGAGAGAAGAAAGAAAAGTTAAAGCAGCTTTGCTTCTTGGGTGGGTTAGAATTTTTCTGAATGGCATACGTTGATCTCTCTATAAATAATTGAAATTGGGTTAAAGTGATAATGTAGCATTGATTAGAGTGGGAGAAGGTGAACCAGGGGCCAGGGTTATGTTTATGCTATTAGCGTTAGTTAACCAAATTTTTTATGAAAGGATAAAAAGGTTAGAATGGTGATTGGTGAAGACTGAGGAAGAAGAGAATCTTGCTGTTGATGCTGAAGAGGACAGGAAGAATCCACAAGGCTTCATTTTGAGCATAGTTTTTAGTTGTTGACAATGTGGGGCCTCAACCTGACGGATAAACAGGGACTAATTAGCCTAATACTACCATTACACTACTAATCAAATAATAAAGTTAGAAGCTTTTTTTAATCACTGATGTAACTTTGAGTCATAAAAATACAACTTATTAAAATTTAGTATTTATTGTATTTATAATTTTGTCTAGTTCAAATTATATTAAATATTTAATATGATATTGAATATTGATAATTTGTGAAAAAAGAAAAAAAAATTGAAGCTTTTTGGCATAAAGATTATAAAGATGGAAGCTTGGTTTCTATGAGATTTCCCATATCAAAATGGGATATTATTGGAGACACTTTCTTCTTTAAATTAACCCATAATGAGAATGAGCGAGTAAGAAAAATAGGAACTTGTGCTAAGCACTCCCATCAAAGTATTAGATATGAATTGGACAATGTGATGTGACAGAGAGAATCAAATAAGAATAAGAATGGTAATATAATTTTGAGCACTTGCAGAGTTCTATGAATGGGATTTTGGAACGTGGAGTCATAATTTCATGGCTATTTAGATAATCAAAGTGGCTTCGTCGTTTGGTAACCATCCAACGGCTCCCAACCCGAACAACCATCCATGACAACCAAGTTTTGCTAGTTGTGTCACGTGAAATCTTTGTGCAAATCCAGAAAACATTATTTTTATCAAAAATTAGTAAGCAAATAAAAAGAAAGAAATTTTATTTTTTTATGGGAGAACTCTTATTTTCTTTAGGTTGAAAGATGTGGATATTTTGCTTGAACACATTCTATGATTCTGATAAAAGAAATATCTACGAATTTTATTTTTAATTGATGATTAATTTATAAAATATTTATTCAGATTAGTCAAGATTTAAATCTTTAAAATTATATTTACATATTTTTTTCTTCAAATGCACTAATTTTTTATTTAAAAAAATTTAATCTTAATTGTTCAATTAGTCAGTCTTTTTTTTTTTTTTTTGAAAAGTAAGTGTACTAGTTATAGCTTAAGTTCATAGGACAAAATCTTAGTAAAAATAGTTCTAACATATTAGACCTTATTTAGGAAGAGAGGAAGAAAACCAATAAGTAAAATGTTTATATCTATTGTGATGTAATCTAATAATTTCAATGTAGTGAGGATAATTACTTATTAAAAGTTATTGATATAATAGATTTATTTGGACTATTCAATATTTAAATTTATATATTGTTTGTACAATTTTCCTTTAAATGTGCTAAATTAATTTATTAAAAATAATTTAAAATTTAATGATTCAATTTCATTGTAACGAGGGCAATTTTTTTTTTTTTCTGGTAGAAATAAGGGTAATTATTTATCAAAAATTATTGATAATAAATATATGAAGGATTTATTTTGACTAGTCAATATTATTTTATCCGAGTCAAGATTTAAATCTTTAAATATTGAGTAATTATTTCACTTGGTAATTTATTTTCCATTAGTTTTAATTAATTAATCTAGGCATTTTACTTATGATAGTATTTAACTTGACTTTCTCTTTTGGTTTAAGATTATATATATTTTTTATTATTTTTACTTCTCAAAACTTTATTAATCTTTTTTGTTTTTGAAAAATAATATTTAAACTGCACCAATTTCAAATACCAAAATACATTATAAAAAATATTACCTACGGCATAGCGCGGGTATTTAAATTTAGATTAATTTAAATCTTATTTATATAAAAAGAAATTGGTGACAAATTAAAACTCCTCTGGATGTGATTGCGGGGCTAAAATTGGCGCGTGGTTGGTCACTTGTAATTGGGTCAACGACCGGACCTTGAACCACCATGAACTTGGACCGTGACACGTGTGTCGGTACCAATCAAATCAAACCTACTAATTTAAGGGTTAATTGAAGCTTTAATTTTGTATAATTCATTAATAATTGCCGTTTATATTTTGAGGTTAACAGTGCATTACACGTGGCACACTCCTATGGTCAGGATCCCCTCAGATTAGGTTCCAAGGGCCCAAAATTCGTTGGCAGTCCTTATTTATAAGCTTTTTTTCCTTTACGAGTATTATCCGACAACATTACCGTTACATTTTCCCATTTTTGGCAATTTGTTTGGAGCTTCTGTATTGGTGTGTATTAATCTTGAAAAAAAAATCAAAAATTTTTACTAATAATATCTGCTATTTTGTTCAATATCTGAGTATTTTACTTTTTAATTTGTAATATTTATTAATTTAAATATTAATTAATAAATTTAAAATAATGATTAATTAATACAATAAATCAATAAATAAAGATATCCTAAGTATAAAAAAACGATAAACGTACAAATTTAAATGAGGACATTGGATATCCAATAATTCTACATAATATATCTTTATTTTAAATGATTTAGATTAAAAAATAAACAACAAAATTGATTGAATAAGGAAAAAAGTGGGATTGTTGGTGGTGATTGAGCCTTCGATTAGGCTTTGATTTGATATATAGAAGCAATGATCAATAATGGGATTAGATAGGTGTTTAGGTTGAAGTGTGCAATTCAGAAAAGGAGTTAATTAGAGAGAAGTAATGATTAATTTAGTTAGATTAAAAGACTAAGTATAAGAACAAGTATGAGTCACTTGTGTTTTCCGATGTTTGCTTAACTCATGACATTCAACCCTTTTTCAATTCCATTTATTCCCTTAGAAAAATATAATTTATTTATTTTGTTTGACAATTGGCATAAAACATGGCATGATTTCCTCTTGTAGTAAACCAATAATTTCAAAAATTAATATTATAAACGTGAAATATCTTCTAAGTGTTTTTTAGTAAATTATTTGGTATATCTAATTCTATATCAAATATAGATTGATTTGATTGAGTTAATAGAATTATAAAAGTAATAAAGTTTTTATTAAATTTTAATATTATTACACTTTCAAGCATCAAACTTAAAATCTTATGTTAAGAATTTTATGTTAAATTATTTAAACTAGGGTTTAAGTAATGTGATAATCAGATAGAGGTTTTCTATCTCCTTTATTTAACTGAGACATTATTTATGCAGTGAGTGAAGTAATATTACCAATATAGAATACATAATTTACATATTAGATAAAAATAAATGAGTAGTGTTGTGAAACTTTAATTTGATTAAGATTTATGAGTTTAAATTTTTTTAATCAAGTTAATCCTTATTCAAATATATTCTATAAAATTGATGAAATTTATTACAAAATAATTTCTTAAATGATTCTAAATCTTACAGTCAAAGGTGAGGGGCTATTTAGATAAATGGTTCATGTACCCAAAAGATTTTTCACAAATGACTTGCTGCTAGTTGTAAAGGATTTATTTCTCAATTATTATTTTTTTGAACGAATG
The DNA here is from genome assembly GCA_022379115.2 of Bauhinia variegata. Classification (NCBI taxonomy): domain Eukaryota; kingdom Viridiplantae; phylum Streptophyta; class Magnoliopsida; order Fabales; family Fabaceae; genus Bauhinia; species Bauhinia variegata. The sequence continues at coordinate 6,705,264 of CM039438.1, read as the reverse complement.
TCTCCCACGATTGTTTGTTTAATTGTTTTAAGCCAATCAACTCGAAAATACATTTATATATTTTTCATCATTAATTAATTAATTTGAAAATTGTAATAAATTAGCACGATGAGCCTCTTACAAAAAATAAAATAGAATATGAAAATTGTCAAATTTAAAATTATGAAGAGACTACTATATTGTATGCATGCATCCTACCAATTGATTATTTATAGATGAATTTTTAATCTGATTATTTATAAATGAATTCTATCATAGAATAAGTACATGGGATTAATCAAGTGGCTTACATAAATTATAATGAAAATAATTTAAATTTAATATTTATATAGAAATTAATAAAATAACAAGCACTCAACAGCTAAATTATTAAATATAGATATAAATCCTTTAAACTCACATACTTCAAATAACATTTTTTTTGGGTCAATTAATCTCTTTTCCAAGTTCAAAACTCTCTTTCTGTCACTTTATAAAACTTTTTGGTTTAATTATTGATTACATATTTGCTTTATATCTACTCAATTCAACATAAAAGGAATATTCATATAAAAGAATGAAAAAATAAAGCATACACAAATTTACTTTCCTTTCCTTTTCTTTTATTTTTCTAAAATTTTATTGAAAAGGTACATAACTTATGAGCTATAATTTAACTATTTATATAACAATCATAATTCATAAATTATTATATTAATACTTACATTGCAATTGAGCAAATCATGTGCCATGAATTATAATGGAAGCCTCAAAAAAAATTCTTATGTAAGCCGAGATAAAATGAAATCAACAAAGGATAAAAGGAGAGAAAGAGAATATAAACCTTTATATATGTTTAACTTTTCTCTTTTCTTTTTATAAATATATTATATCGCCTCTTTTCTTTTTATAGAATCAAATTTTGATATTATCAAAAAAAATTAACTTAATTTACTTATTAACTAAATCTGATATTTGTTAGTTATTAAATTTCATTGTTTAATAAGGCTAACTTTCATATATTATTGAAATGGCGTTGATGTGCCTTGTTGAGTAGGTAGTGCCATTTGATGAAAACATGACATATTTGTAGTGTTAGATGGTACTGCACGATGGGCTATCGACTTCTTCGTACGTTTGATAATTCCCTTGTTGCATTTTGTTGTTAGATATACAAAGATTGTAAATTAAAAAAGAAAAAAAAAAAAGCATTTGGAAATCTAATTATGTGGATAAGATTATTAGTGTACCCTCCCTTAGACGAGAGCAAATGTGTTGTTTCATATGATATTCTATCTTTTATTTCACTTATTGTGATTGATATAAATAAATAAAATCACTTGTTGTGTAATATTATTTTATAAATTTTTGATTAATCACAATGTATGAAATATAAAACATGACACTAAACTGAGACAAGATTTTCTCCCCTTGATAAGTTGATAGCTCTAAGGTTATCATGCGTTATATGGATGTGCAAACTAATTAGGACAAATGAGGAAATTAAGACACCAACATAAATGGTGTCCTTGTTGGATGAAGTTATAATAGGAAAAATTAAACCAATCGGACAAGTTAAGATTGAATGATGTAACCATGGAGCTCTTTCAGTTTTTTCTCTTTCAGATTGGGATTTCATTGTGATCTTTTACCCATCAATGCATGCCAACCTTATAGGTTAAGGAACTTAGATTAACTTTTGTAGCAAACTTCTGAAATTAAATGTACTGCTATACGATGAATGATATTGTCTTTGTTGTTTGCTTTTTCTTCTAAACTTGATTTATTTGACCTTACAATATTCAACTCTTCCAATTATGTACGCCAAACTCATATATTAGCCTAGTTTGATAAAGAGTAAAAGGTCGGTTCTGTCCTTGAAAGATCTTTTGTATTACCTAAGTTACTTAACAGTTTAGATGTATATTCCATTAAGTTTCTTAAATGAGTACTTTTCCATACATTTTTGGTTTATACTTATATATTAAAATAACTTTTGACCAAGACAAGAATAGTAACTTATAGATTCTTCTTAATAAAGATAAAATTTAAAGTTTAGGATGGTTGACTTAGAATTAATGATAAACTTAATCATTAAACAAAATGAACATTAAGAAGTTTGTGTCAAAAAATCTTTTAAGAATTTTAGAAGTGGGCACATAATAGGATGATATTTTACTTATTTGAATCTCATCTCTAACTTTATTCGAGATAAAATTTTTTTTTTTATCATGTGTTAAAACTCTCTCGTCTCATATTAAATTTAAAAAGTATATTGAGATACTTGTCTAGTACTCATCCCTAAAGCATTCAAGCAATTTATAAATGCATCTTTCAAGGAATAATAAAAATGAAATTGATAGAGCATATTAGGCAAAAATGAAGTTTTAACCAATCCCACTAAATTGATGCTAATTAAGAGAACAATTACTGAAATAGATGCTAAGTTACAGACTCTGATACAAGACCCACCAACATGAAACCAGGGAAATTGATGCTTATTCAATATTGGTGGTGCTTTATTTGGTATGCCAGTTGTGTTAGATATAGGTACTGATCAGGGCACCATATCCTTTGTGAGAAGAGTGTCACTGCCACAAGTCACCCTCACTAGATCTACTTAATCTAGTTGTCACTTCCAAACAATCCATATTTACTTTTTTAACCCATGTAAGATAATGTATATTACTAATCGCCCTAACAAATTTCCAACAAAATAAGCTTATATTACCTTCATATATGTTGAAATTATATAATATCGATAGAAGAGAGGTGTATCTTAGTAGTTCAGCTCTTCTATAAAGAACTTATAACTTTCTTACCCCAGATATGAGTCCATACGTTCTCAAAATGCTTGAGTTAAAAAGCTGAGAGTGGTTCCTTAACATGCAACTGCATGTGCTAGGCTAGCCATGTGAATTGTGCAAATCTTAAGAACATGGACCAGAATATTTAATCTCCTCCTCACCTTCAATAACTAAAGTTAGTGGGCATGAGGGAATTTATGAGACCCCAAAGGATTAAGCAAGGGCATGTGGTGTGATGCCCTTGTGTGAGCTAGTTGACTTCTGTACTTTTAGAAAAAGATTTATAAATAACAAGCGATCTAGTATATATATGATAGTGAAATTATCGCGATCAACAGACATCAACAGTGGGCGTGCCGGAGTGGTTATCGGGCATGACTAGAAATCATGTGGGCTCTGCCCGCGCAGGTTCGAATCCTGCCGCTCACGATTCATAGAAATTTTATTTTAGTCATATTTTTAATTGCTAGTATCTTTTTTATCTTATCTTACTTTCCCGATGGCAGGGGTGGTGAGTAACCTGCTTCTGACACATGAGCTTTTTAATTTGTTTTCCCTTGCACCAGTGTTTTTCTAAATATGCTATTTTGATGAGCATAATATGTAAACTGCATGGTCATTTTGCCCCATGTTCTGCTTATCATGGATCTTTTGCCATTGCACCAGTGGCATTTGGCAGTACATATTCAAGGTTGTCTGTTATTCTCTTATTATTATGCCTTTAAATGTCTTCAATGCTATGTGGAATCATGATAAAACTTTAGTGAACTAATTGTTTTGATGTATGGAACCTCACTCAGCCAAGACTCCTTCTGATTTGCATGCCAAAAGAAAGTAAGCTTCAACAGTTATTCTGCTGAATTTACTTTAGGGTTATATATACTTGAGCCACCGACGAAAATGGTCTTGGTCCATTTATTGACAGCAGGTATAACAGCAAGCATATTATTTGGTGAGGAAATGATGTGTTTTGCTCTAGAAAAGCAAAAATTGCATTAGAATCTATGATTGCCGTTACTGGGGTCATAAGCCCCATGGGCAGTGATCAGCATCAAATGGTGTTATGGGTCCAAACAGCATTACCATTTATTGAATCCTTCTGATATTGTGTGGTCCTCGTCTCCGTACAGAAATGGAAAATAAACTCTTAACTTCTTGTACTATATACTTCTGTTATTTAGAATACCTATGAATTGGTTTTTGTCAATTTATTTCTATTTTTAATTTGAAAAGTAAGTACTTAATATATACATTAGTCAAAATTCCACTTTATTAGAAGTGGGATAATGTTTCTCTTTTAATCTTCAATCCGAAAACGTATATTTTTTCTGCAGTATTGTACAAAGTCAAATTCTACTTGTTGCATGAAATATGCTCAAAATAGCTTTCACACTAAATCCAAAGACTTTCCCATGATTTTTGTTGATTATTCAACTGATGGCAGAGAAACCATATCATTTGACCATAGCAACTTTTGGCTTAAGCATGCATGTTGTTTGCCTAAATTATGCCAAGAGTTTCTGAATTGAATTAGACAATAAATTTTGTCCATGTCCACTGAATAAACTTCTATTCACCAACCTGTATAAAGAAGAAAAAGCCTTTATATGTTCTTAGATGGGATGAACCTGTGATCACTGTAGATAACTGAGATTACAGCCAGCATGCTTTAATTCCTTCTCATAATAAAATTCTTATGAGAGTTTGAGTGGCATGAAACACTGTTATATCAGGTTTATATTTGATTTTTTTCTAGGCAACCTTGTCAATTTGAAAAATTGAGCAAATGCTGTTACATTTCATTGTACTTGTGTGGAAGTTTCAAAAACCCTAATTTTCTGCCTAGGATTATGCTAACAGGAAATAATCTTGTACAGATCAAATGGCACTAGAGGGGTAAAACATAAACATGCTTCTCTTTTCCCTTCTCCTTTCATGGATGCTCAAACTACAACCTACTTACTGCATTTAATGAAGTCATATTGTAAAGAGTGATTTCATTACCAAAATAAGTAAATGAGCAAAATCACATTAGTGTAACCCAAAAAATAAGATTTAGATATTATCATGCATTGAAATCAATTTAGACTCTCTTTTTATATGTTTGGGTTAATATTATAAAGTTCACATATTCGTATTATCTATAATAATAAAAAATTTTTGTGTAGTTTCTTATATAAAGAGAAATGCAAAAGTTACAGCAGTGGAATTAACATATACAGGTTCAATCTAACCTACCTAATGGGCCCTTCCACTTCCTTAAGAATTCATTATAGATAAGTTCTTTTCCCTATTTTGATCATGAAACCGTACGACCAAACTATTTACTGTTTCATGTAGATCATTATGATAATTCTCTACTATGCATTTCCAAACTTTTGTTGCTATATACGGATTTCCATTATCTATGTGTAAACTCTAACAATTGTATTGCAATTACTCAGGTTTAGAATGCACTCATTCTTAATAATTTCACTGAGAATCACTGTATCCTCTCGCAATTTCCTGCTCTTGATCGTGAACTGAAATAACAAACGGTGATGTTGTGAATCTAGAAAAACCTCATTGTAATAAACCATGTTATCCTCTCCCTCTTTGCTGTGCTATATCAGTATTATTGTTATAGCAATTATAAAGCAACCATCCAATATTTATACATGGATTTATCAGGTTGTAAGGCCAATCTCCTTATCATCACTATCAACCAAAGCAAGTATTATGAAAATTTTGCACACTCATAAGAAAGAGTGTATGACAATCATCAAGAGACATACAGACATGGATTTGTAATTTTCTTTCCATGTTATTATGTTGGTTTTTTTTTTTTTTTTTTGTAATTATATTTGAAAGTATCAATGAATATATTGTTAGGGCCAGGTTTTAGAAGTGTTGTTTGGCTATCATGGTTCGTGTTTATGAACTATCTCTCACCATAAAATAGCTTATCAACAATGTTTTGAGAGTTTATCAGAAATCATAGAAACAAAATTACTTACTTGACAGCAAGCTGTCAACTACAGTGGGCGTGCCGGAGTGGTTATCGGGCATGACTAGAAATCATGTGGGCTTTGCCCGCGCAGATTCGAATCCTGCCGCTCACGGTTCAATCATTTTATCTTATTGTTAGATCTTTAGTAAGATTAAGAAAAAAAAAAACAAAACGCTAGAAGGAGGGCTTGAACCTCCGACCTTGTGGTTAACAGCCACACGCTCTAACCAACTGAGCTATTCCAGCTTGTTATTTGCAACTTTTATAATCATTTAATTAACAAATTCTGTGACCATACTGAGCCTGGCCTCGTTCTGATTTGTATGATACAAGAAAATAACCTTCAATAATTATTCTGCTGAATATATCTTAGGGTTATAGCTACTTGAGCCACCGACGAAAATGGTGTTGGTCCAATGTCCTAAACTCCATATATTGGCAGTGGGTATAACAGCAAGCATGTTATTCTGCCCCACAATATAATCATAAACTATTACACTCTAACTTCAATCCTAAAGCATATTTCTTCTTTGCTGCATTACAAAGCTGAATCTATATGTTACATAAAATATGCTTGCAATAGCTTCTGCACTAAATCCAAAGACTTTCTCCATGATTTCTGTTGATTATTTTAATTAATTAGATTAGCTGAAGCCATCTTTTAAAAACATAGTTCATGTTAATAAAAGACACATATGTCAACAAATAAAATGTTAACAAAAAAACACATCATCAAATGAAAATGGTATATACTCGTGTTAGAAAAGCTCCTCGATCCCTTTCTTTTTTTACGTATAGATATAAAGCGATATGGAATACAGAGTATGTAAGTGTTAATTAGTTTAACCTTTACTCTATTTTATTGCAGGATGCATGCTTTATGGTCATTTCCGTTTTCACCTGTACTCTATTTTAATCGAAGTGTTTGCTTTTATTCTTCATTTCTTTACTCTATTTTAATGCAAGATGCCTAATGGTCATTTCCTAAAAGTGAATCTAGAACTTCCGTCACGGCAAAGAAAGAAAGAAAAGCAGTATTAGCATTTAAATAAAAACCAAGGCATGGTTTTAAAGATCAAGACTCAATCACTTAACTACTGCGGGAAAGTTACCTGTGTTTGTATCTTCTTTGGCTTTTAATGGTTAAGCAAGAAACAAGAAGGAGGCCGAGCAGTTTGGCAGAGCGTGCTGTTATTATTTGTTCTGGGTATCAGTTGTAAATTGCTTTATTGGATATTTTTCTAACACTCTGTGTAATCAAGATGTGAATTGGTGCACTTCATAAGAAGATGGACCAGAATATTTAATCTCATGATCCTCATCTTCAATATCTAAAGTTAGTGGGCGTAAGGGAATTTGTGACTCCAAAGGATTAAGCAAGGGCATGTGGTGTGATGCCTTGTGAGCTAATTGATTTGTTTCACTTTTTATAAAAAGATTCATAAATAACAAGCAATCTAACATGACAAGCATCAACAGACATACATGGATTAGTTTCTTTCCATGTTATCGTGCTTTTTTGAAAAAGTATCGATGAATATATTGTTGGGTCCAGGTTTTAAATGTTTTTGGTGTTGTATAGCTGTCTTGTTCATGGTTATCAATTATAAAACATAAAAATTAATTAATTTCCAAGCGCTAGAAGGAGGGCTTGAACCTCCGACCTTGTGGTTAACAGCCACACGCTCTAACCAACTGAGCTATTCCAGCTTGTTATATTTCTAAAATGATACAAACATATTAATAGTAATTTAATCCAACTTCCAAGACACAGAGACGAGCATCGTTCTGATTTGCATGCTAAAAGAAAGCAAGCTTCAGTAGTTATTCTGCTGAATTGTTTTTCAGGATTGTAGCTGCTTGTGCCACCGAGGAAGTTGGTCTTGTTCCAATGTCCATAACTCCATATATTGGGAGCGGATATAACCGTAAGCATATTATTCAGTGAGGAGATGACATGGTGTTGCTCCAGAAAAGCAAAAATGTCATTTGAATCGATCTATAATTGCTGTTACTGCGGCCTTTGAGGGATGGGCAATGGGTGAACATGGCTGCCTAATCATTGCTCGGCATCATTTGTCAAAATGGTGTTATGGGTCTAAACAGCATCACCATTCATCGAATCCTTTTAATGATGTCTCTGGTCCTGATCTCCATGATCATCTACTCAGACATGCATGGAAAATGAACCCTTAACTTCCTGTACTATGTTTCTGTTACTCAGTACATCTCATCTGCCCCACAATTTTGTCTATGTCCACTAAAAGGGAGCACTGCTATTCACCAACTCGTAGAAAAATGAGAAAGCCTTGAAGATATGTGCAATGCAGTGAATTTTATATTTTCTAAGATTGGATGGACCGGTGATTTCTGTAAATAACTTAGATGACAGCCAGCATGCTTTGATTCTCAGCTTATATGTCCAGTTCTACCTTATGGTTTTATAATATGCAGACTAGGGTTATTGAATTGCATATCTCCTAACACTTTCTTTGTAAAACGTTTTTATAATAAGTACCCTTTTCGTATTGGAATTCTCATAATGAGTTTAAGTGGCGATGAAACATTTCTGGTAATATCAGGTTTATATTTGAATTTGTTCTAGGCAACCTTGTTTGAAAACTTGAGCAAATGCTGTTACATTTTATTGTACTTATGAGGAAGTTTCAAAAACCCTTTTCTGCCTAGCGTAATGCTAACAGGAAACAACTCTTTGGGATATCTTGTACAAATCAAATGGCACTAGTGGGGAAAAACATAAACATGATTCTTTTTTGCCATATTCCTTTCAGAGTTTGCAGTTAGGCAAATAGCTTAAAACCAAACCAGAAACCACTTGCAGCCAGAAAGTCAAGCCTATGCTTTGTTACTAACTTATAAAGAAAGAAAAATGCTAGTGTGACAACATCATGTTCAATAAAGTTCTGATTTGGCTTCATAAATGAATCATATTGGTTTTGATCTTATTTTCATCTAGGATTCTATGCTTTGCAAATCTATCTTGACAGAATATGCCATCAAGCTGAATCTAGAAAGACTGAAATACATGGAAATACAATTTACTATATGATATAAGGTATTAATTAAAATATGTCCATAACATATTTCTTCTTATAGCGATAGTATAAGTGATAGGGGTAGAAGATAAAATAAGGTAATACACAACATGTTCACTATAACAAATAAACATCCATATTGACAAGCAGGTTGATGTCTACATATTTCTTGTGGCGAACCACCTATTAAAATTGGCCACAACAAAATAGTAGCTATTATTGATGATGACAAATTGGATGAAATAAAGCCAAACTCTTCGTCAATGAAGATTTATGTATAGTACTATCATCATTGCTGACAATATTGTTGTGTAAGACACCGCAAAACTGATATAGAAAAATTACTTATCCATAAAACCATCATCCTCATGTTCACCAATATTAGATGCATGTGGTAAAATACCAGATGTCTGTCCATTAACATCAGAAAAAGTTTTGTTTAATGGAGCTCCGCAAAGAAAAGGATTACCATCATAACTACTCTCATCAAAGGTTATAAATTGGTTTTTCCTGTTAGGTGTTCTTCTTGATAAGTTGTTGTGTGCTAAACTAAATACTTCAAGAAATATTAGTTCAGTGAATTAACGAGGGATTTCACCTGTTAATCTATTAAAAGAAAGACTTAAATTCTCTAATTGTTTCAAATTGGAGAGTGTCATTGGTATTCGTCCAATTAAGTAGTTGTGAGACAAGTTTATTGCTCGAATATTTGTCATGTTTCTAAGTTCAAGTGGAATATTCTCATTTAATTCATTATGAGATAAGTCCACTCCAGACATATAAAGTCAGGCATTCACCCCAAATGTCTCAAATCTCGTCTTTGTTGTAAAGTGTACTTTTTGAAGCCCTTTGTAAAAATATGCATGTTGATCAGCTAAGCTGTAGAATGAAGCGATGGAGGAGGCAGAAGTGATTTCACCCACGTACCTGGGTATTGGACCAGAAAGTTCATTATATGAAAGATCTAAAATTGCTAATCCTCTAAGTATGCACAAGTCATTAGGAATCTGGCCAATAAAATTATTACCTTTCAAGAGGAGAACATTCAAATAAGAGGTGTTGCCCATAACTTGAAGATGGCCAGTTATGTCATAGTTACTAAGGTCCAGTTGTCGCAAAGAACTGCTCTCATTGATCATCATCATAGTCAAGCCACTCAATTTGTTGTTGCTGAGATGAACAGTTATCAAAGAAGAGGGAATAGATGGAAGCGACTCTGACAAATTGTTTTCTAAGAGATCTATATATTACAAAGGTGGCAGCAATTCGGAGAATTCTCTTGGAATAGATCCCTCAAGATTATTCTTGGCCATAGATACAGATCGATCTTATGCCTTTTGACATATTTCGTAGCACGTCAGTTGGAAGCTTTCCCACAAATGGTTATCGCTTATATCCAATGATTCCAACAGTGTGATATTAAAGCAGCTCTCAACAGAACCAGAGAAACTGTTACCTTGCGAATATAATCCACTTAGTATATTAAGAGTTGCCAAAGTAGGACATACAAGTCCATCAAGTTTATTGTAAGACAAATCCAATGTGCTTAAGGAGCTCATTTGATCAAATTCTTGAGGAAGTGGGCCATGAAATGCATTCCTAGACATGTCTAGGTCACCCAAGTTTGGAAAGATTGAACTAATATTTTTCCCTAGGATCTGACCTGTTAAGATATTCTTGGATATATCAATACCTTGTATGTTAGGAATAGGATGTAATGGTAACTGGAAATGACCCATGAAAGTGCAATTCCTAAGAACAATTGCTTTAATATTTGTGTTGTTTTCCAACAACCAGTTTGGGAAGTCTCCTCCATATTTAGTACTTGAGAAATCAACCCAAGTCAAATTATATTGGTGAACAAGAAAGTTGGGAAGAGGAAGAAAACTGGCGCCAGTTGTTGAAGGAAAATGAAACACTTGTATTTGGAATTTGGGAACCAAAGTCTGAAAGGTAGGATATGGGTCAGCTATAACTTTATTTGCATCACCATAAATGAACTGAAGGTTTGAATAATTGGCCAAAAACGTGAATGATGCAGGGATATCAAATTGGTTATGACTAAAAATCAAGAGACTCTAGCGATGTAAGGTTTGCAAATGAGAGAGCAGGATTTCCGGTAAAGGAATTATCAGAAATGTCAAGAGTTCTAAGAGTTGTCATGTTGGCAAAAGATGTGGGAAGTGGCCCCTCAAATTAATTATAGGATAGATCTGACTTTTCCAACTTCTTTAGCTTAGACCAAGCTGAAAAGTAAATTACCAATAAGATTTTAAAATAGCAATCAATAAGAAATAAGAAATTCATAAATTTACACATATATACGATTTACTTAGACTAACATATATAATTCATGTATTTTTCTTGTGATCTGTTAAAGGGTTAAAGAATCCAAATTGAAGATTTTTATGCAATCAATAATAGATGCACCTATTTTTCAAGTCATAATGTAAAATATCAGAAATTCAGTTATGTTTCTTGTGATTAGTTAAAGGCGCGAGGGATCAATCGAAACTATAGTTGAAAATAATCATTCTTTAATCTTTGTTATTTGGTTAATGATACTGATAAGCCCTATGCAAAGCTATGACTTGTGCAATGTAAATGCAGTTATGAATTATCATGCTTAATAATGTTCTGATTTTGCTTCACAATTGAATCATGCTTAATTAATCCTATACAAGGACTATCAATTATCACAAAAATTCATGATACTATGCTATGTGAATCGGTGCAATTCTTAAGAATATGGACCAGAATATTTAATCTCATTCTTTTTAGTGAGCATTGTGAGGGAATTTAAGACCCCAAAGGATTAACCACTAGTTGACTTGTTTACTTCTTGAAAAGATTCATAAACAACAAGCAATCTAACATACCCATAAGAAAAAGAGAGTAAGATAATCACCAAGCAACATGGATTTTTTATTCTTTTTTTTTTTTTTTTAAGAATGGTTATGGTTAAGAACTATCCCAAAATTCAAATACATTTTAATCATTCTTAGAGAATTGAACTTCAACAGTGGGCGTGCCGGAGTGGTTATCGGGCATGACTAGAAATCATGTGGGCTCTGCCCGCGCAGGTTCGAATCCTGCCGCTCACGATTTATGCAAATTTCATTATGTTATATTTTTAATTGCGTTATTATTAATTAAAAGTTAAAACATCAAAAATAAATTAATTTATCAAACGCTAGAAGGAGGGCTTGAACCTCCGACCTTGTGGTTAACAGCCACACGCTCTAACCAACTGAGCTATTCCAGCCTATGACTTATTTCTGACGATAAAATCTTATTAATCATAAAATTGACGTAAGGAACTGCAACCAACTCTAAGCCAAGCATCGTTCTGATTTTGCATGCTAAAATGGTCTTGGTCCAATGTCCATATATTGGCAGCGGGTATAAACAACGGCAAACATTATTCGGTGAGGAGACAACATGGGTGTTGTGTTACTCCAGAAAAGCAAAAATTGTATTTTAATCTAGGATTGCTATTACTGGGGCCTTTGAGGGATGGGCAGTGGGTGAACATAGCTCCCTAATCACTGCTTAGCATCATTGTCAAAATGGTGTTATGGGTCTAAACAGCATCACCATCATTGAATCCTTTTAACAATGTGTGTGGTCCTGGTCTCCATGCTCATCTACTCAGACGTGGAAAATGAACTCTTAATTTCCTGTACTATGTTTCTGTTACTTAGAACATCTCATATATCTCACAGTATAATCATAAACTCTAACTTCAATCCTAAAGTATATTTTTTTCTTTGAAGCAGCACAAAGCGAGTTCTAGTTGTTAAGTGAAATATGCTAAGAACAGCTTCTGCCCTAAATTCAAAGATTTTCCCCATAATTTCTGTTGATTATTTAATTAACTTAATTAGTTTAATTTGTGTCAGACCATATTAATAAAGGATATATTTCAATAAATGAAATGTTAATAAAAAAACACGTATTAAAAAAAAAGAACTCATTTATCGTATAGATAATCTATTTCTAATTGTGAGTTATTTTTTTAATTCAATATTAAATTTACTAAATTTCCATCAAAAAGAAATATTAAGTTTATTAAATGATTTAATTTCCTCACGTTTCAATAAATAATATCATATATAGTTATTTACCATAGATTTCCTCTAAACCATTCCAAGTTTAATCTATAACATAGGTACAGATTGAATTCATTAAAAATGTGTGACATAACAAGTCTAAACTCACATGATCATTTTATTCTTCTTCGTTCAATCCCTAGTTTTGTTAGAACTTTCAATGCAAGTGATGCTTGGAAATGGTGAAATGTGTGATACACATATCATTCATGAATGGCCTCAATCAATAAGTGTGACTGTGTGAGAGAGGAGGAAGATCAAAATTTATAAAACGCAGAGAGAGGGTCAAACAACATGTGTGCCCAAAGTGACATGCGCCAAAATTGAGGAGGAAGACCACATTAATCTTCTATCAGAATCAACTTACAATTGAGAGTTTAACATATGTAGTGGGATAAAATTTTGTACCTTGGAGGGTTGGCTTCTCTTATTGGAGACCACCGATACAAGATAAAGTTGTATAATATGATTAGGCAGGCAGGTGTGACCTATTTTATAGAATAAACATTCTCATATTTTGTAGTTAACAAAAAAATGAAGTAGATATTTCTTTTAAAACTTTATTTGATAGAAATAAGAATAAGCAATCCTATCTTCAAAAAAGGAAAAAGAAGGTAAAATTCCTTACTTCTTTTGTACTTTATTTTACTTTTAATAAAAAATATTAGTCTTTTAAAAAAATTATAATTCTATAATTTTTTATACCAAACAGTAGAATAACTTGAAAAATCATTTCATTTCATGAGCTATTAAATTAACTAACAGAATAGACATTTTATCCCATTCCTCTCCATTACGTATACCAAATAAGCCAGACCACAAAATTTGTTTTAAAAAAATGAGTCTAGTGGGACTCTTAATAATGATACATATGCTTTATATTGTAAAATGGTGGGTCATTTTTAGTGTAATTGCATTTCTCTATTACTTTCATTTGTATTTTTTTACCATAGACTATAGAATAACAACAAAGAATTATTTTTTTATAATCTAACCAAATTTAAAATTTAACAGATTTCGAAATAAAATTTTACACTAATTTCGAAGTTTTTTTTTTTTTTTTTTTTTAATAGAACACTAATATGGAAGTTAAAGCATAAACTGATGTAATGAAAGTAGCAGTTTTTGATAAGATAGAGGCATTAAATTAACAATGATGTGTAGTCTGGATAAGAGTTCTCCAAGTTCATGGTAAGAACCGAATAGACAGTCTCCATGAGACAAGGAATTGCTCCTTTTTCAATGCCAGCTCTGGCTTTATCCCTTTTCCCCCTGATTTGCTTTTCTGTGCAACAAAACATGTGGATGATGATCTTCTTTGGGTCTACAAAAGATATACTTAACTGTCTTTGTCAAGCAGCCAGAATTTTATTACTGACAAAAAAAAATTAAAAGGAAAAAAAAATTAATGGCCGGTTTGATATTCAATTTCATAGAATAACATTATCATACTCAGAAGTAAAAAAAATGAAGTTTGTATTTCATTTTAAGATTGATTATATAGAAATAAGAATGCGCATTTCTATTTTAAAATGTGAGATTACTTATTTCATACTTTATTGATGTCCAAGATATTTTTGTGCTCTATAAATATGAGACTGAGTTAAAAAGTTAGTAATTGTAAATTTTTTTGAGTTTTAAATTCGTAACTTTTAACACAAAATATCTTATAGTTTAATATGCTTATGTTGATTTTCATCCTCCTTCACTAGCATCTTTACAACATTTAAATATAAAAGTATGTAAAATTTAAGAGTGGTGTTATATGCACAATTCTTTTACACTGCATAGAATGTCACATAAGATATAAAATATTGGAAAGTCCACGTGGTGTAGTGATGGAAGGGAAACATGTAAGAAGCTGAGATATCAAGTGAGAGAACCCTAAACCAACTTGGAATCAAAGAGAGACGTGGGTTTTGCGAAGGAACCGCCGACGCTTCTGCTGCTTTGCTCTCTTTTTATTTTATCTTCTCCTTCTTCCCAATATATTCACTTCTGCCAGCTAACAATCCCAACACAAACATCTATTAACTAATGCTTCCGCAAAATTCACCAACGCACACCAATATTTTAGTATTACAATTTGATTTCTTGTTCCCATAGTTAAGATTTTCTTTCATTCACTTGCTCAGTTTAATTAAGTAACAAATGCTCCCATCTACAAATAGACCAGCTTCATGCACATTGTTGACTTGCCTCAACAAAAACTGGTTATTTTGTAACTGGGTTTCTCTTCTACATCCCAATGGCAATTGCCAAAGACAGAATTCCCAATGACTTGAGCAGCAAGGTTCAAGCTTATGTCTTCAATGAATACCACAAATCTGTGCCTGAAGATGAAGATGGGTCACAAAGCATTAATGGGTTCGGCACTGATTCAGCCATAACCCATTCTTCGATCAATTTCAGGGCCAGTGGTTGTTACTACAATCTCATGCATGCTAATGAATCTTTGATGAGCTTTCAGCAGATCAGCAATGGTTACAATCACTGGAATCAGGCTAGTCCTAAAGGAAACATGGAACCTCGCTTGGTTCAAGATATCAATTGCCTTCAAATGGGGAGTGGCTATAGCACCGTGGCCAACAATGGTGAAAGTTCAGGAGAAGAAGCAGTAGTCTCCATTAAGCGTTCTTCTGAGGTAATATGCTTCTCTCAGTTACACTAAAAATCTTGACTTTTTCTGCTTAGAAACTAGACTTAAAGTTGAGAAATTAGAATGGCAATGAGGTTATTATATTGTTTTGCAGGGAGAGAGTCTGCAAGCTGAAAAGAAGCAATGCTCTAGTAGTATTTCTGCCACCAAAAAGCCAAAACCAAAGTCAAAACCATCTAAGGACCCACAGAGTATTGCAGCCAAGGTTTGCTTCAATTCCAAGTCAAATTTTATTTGATGGCTACAAAGTTTTGATTGCAAATCAAGCAAGATTAGAATATGACACTCAACCTTGAGAGAATGTTTGTCTTGCAGAACAGAAGGGAGAGGATAAGCGAGCGGCTTAAGATACTACAAGAACTGGTGCCTAATGGCTCCAAGGTTTGTTGTTTGTTCTTTTAGCTTCTGCTTTTGCTTTTGTTCTTTGGAAGTATTTTTTTAAAACACAATCCAAATGAGCCCTTACTGTAGCAATAGTTAGAACATGACACTCCAATTCCCCTTTTAGCCAAATCTTTTGTCAATAGTAAGTGTTATTATCTAATTCTGATAATGAATTTTGTAGGTTGATTTGGTTACCATGTTGGAGAAAGCCATTAGCTATGTAAAATTTCTTCAGTTGCAAGTGAAGGTGAGAGTTAAAAACACTTTTCCATCTTCAGTTTTTTATAATTAATTTTCCTCTTATGTATGTTTGTTCAAACTAATTCCATGGCTTGGAAGATTGAAAGCTAAGTAAGTGACATATTTCATGGTACAGGTGTTGGCAACTGATGAATTCTGGCCTATTCAAGGTGGAAGGGCTCCTGATATATCTCAAGTCAGAGAAGCCATTGATGCTATTCTTTCTTCCCAGAAGGACACAAGTTCAATCTCAAAATAACTAGTTTGACTTCAGTTAATGAAGATGAAATTAACGAAGAAATCACTTTGTCATTCTAGAATATATAACTTTATCTACTTTGTCTCTCTCAGCTATAATGAAATTTCTAAATTTCTTTTTGCTTAGATCTAAGTATCTGACATCTCTTGTGATGAAGGAATTGATTATATCGGTACATGAATATTTATAATGTTAAGTTATTATTAACTTGCAAAGCTATGTACATAGATCATCAATGCCATCATCACTCTCAAATCACAATCAAAAGAAGATTTCAGCTTATGAGGTTGTGTCAATGTCTCAACACTAATTTTTCTTTCAAAAGGATAGTACTATACTAGCTTCATTAAAAGGGTTTTGGTGTGGGATCATATCTTGAAATTAGTATCGTTTATAGAAGATGTCGAAAAATTAGGATCCTTCGGTGTCAATTTAATGGGAAAAACATATTTTGTATCATACTATATTTCATTATTTATTCCATAGTTTTTGATTTGTTAATAAATAAATTTAAAGTTTTAATTGATTGCTTAATCTTAAATGTAAATAAAGTGACCAATTAAAAATTTTAAAATAAGAATTAGAGTAGAAAATATTATCTCTAATTTAACAATTTTTCATAAAATGTATAAAAAGAATCTTTGACAATTTAACTTAATTAGAAATTAGTCTTACACTTAAATTAAACAGTGAGAGAATATGTAAATCAAAAACAAAAAAAGGCATTGACAAGTTAACGATCACCTTGTCAATTATGGAACAACGTATCCTAAAGTTTGTGAAAATAATATAATTAATAATTAGTTAAGAAACTCTTTATTATTTTATACTAATAAAATTATTTAAGATAAGATATGAGACACAATTTTGTTTTGAGTTATACTAATAATCATATATATATATATTGTAATCTGAATTAGTCAATTATATGGTTGTAATTAGTCATGCATCAAAGCGCAAGTTGCTTGGGTAATTTTGCAGGAAATGATACCTATATGATCACATAACAAAAGAAAATATATAATCACATATTAACGGTGCATCCTTCTGTCACATAAGAGAGAAGAAAATTGGACTTTTATTGATCATATCTTAGTCATTTATTTTTTTAGTTACTTAGCACATCACTCAACATATATTTTTTGATTGAATTTAAATCCTTCATATGTTACTTAGCGGAGACATCACATCCAACAAAATCTACCTCCTACCAAAACCGTGTTTTTCTTTTCTGTTCTCATCAATATTGTGATTTTCTTCTGTATACATTATACAGTCTCGATTAACACATTTTAATTGTATGTGTCGGTTTATATATTATCACAATTGTTATTTTTTTGTTGATGGGTGTTTTATCACAATTATTAGATGTTATCTTATATTTTTAAATATATATATATATATATATATATATATATATATATATATATATATATATATATATATATATATATATATATATATATATATATATATATATATACATGTTACATGCAATCTACTCTTATTTATTTATATTTACTTTATAAATAAAGGATAGGTTTGTCGATTTATAAAAGTTTATTCCTCTCTTGGATTATTTTAATCATCCAAACAAGGGATAGAAAAACCCCTCCCTATTCCTTCTTTTCCCTTTCCTTACTTTCCATCCTTTCCTCTTGTAATTGTATATATCCTTCTCCTACCTTTCCCCTAAAACTCCCAACCAAACCCTTAGATATATGATCTAAGGATGAATCACAAGATTAATAATACTCTCAAATTCTAGATTACATGTTATGTCTGAATCCATCATACCCAACTTGGATCTAATTAATTAATTTATATTACAACCCACAATAGAGATCAAATTTCAACAGGAACAGATTAAAAAAAAAATAACCCTATAAATATAGTAAGACAATTAAATTGGTTAAATAAGTCTCAATCACACTATCAAATCACATATTGTTAAGCATTAGGGCTCTCAGCTCTGTAGATATATATATACATATATATATATATATATATATATATATATATATATATATATATATATATATATAGAGAGAGAGAGAGAGAGAGAGAG
This sequence comes from Bauhinia variegata, assembly GCA_022379115.2. NCBI lineage: Eukaryota > Viridiplantae > Streptophyta > Magnoliopsida > Fabales > Fabaceae > Bauhinia > Bauhinia variegata. The sequence goes on along the minus strand of CM039438.1, from coordinate 6,686,711 downwards.
AGAGAGAGTGGAAGAAGATAATATAGTATATAACAGGTGATAGGTTTAAATGTTGAATATATCCACCGTTACATTAGAAATTAAGAAGAGCCAGATATTACATGCATGCATCTGGCTAGGTCCATTGGCATTGACTTCAAATACATTCGATTCCATCATATATATTCATTTAAGCATGCATGAACAAATTAATGGGTATTCCGTACAGTTTGTTTTGCTTTGCATTATCAATAAACTTGAGTAGAGAAGCAACATAAAATAAAGAGATTCACTTTTTTTAATTTTACGATCACTGAATCACTGAGATGCTCTTTCTTCTTTCTATCAGTTTAGGGCAACGAAGAGAAGAGAGGAGAGGCCATGAAGAAGATAGCACGTGTAACTTTTAATTAGGATCACACTGGCAAAGGGCATGGAATCACATGCCCAATCCCAAGAAAATTGGTGCTATATATATATATATTGATTAAGTTCTCAATGGAGTTGGAATCATGGAACACACCAGAAGTTGATGAATAACAGCAAACTTTATTGAATTCCAAGTTGATTAATTCTTTTTTATTTTAAATTTGTATGATTCATATCTGATTTTAGTTAGAATAATCATTTGCCCTATGATTGGTTTACTTTAGTTTGACTTTTTTTCAGAGATAAAACCTAATTTTGTGCATGAAAAAAATATCAAATATATCCACATTGGCAAATTAACTATTTGTGTGAATTGAAACACTGCAAATATTTATATAAATAGCCAACTTTTGCACATTATATAAGGTAGTAGCATTTATATAATTGAATTAACAAATATAAAGAATATATGTTGTCAATTGATGCATGTGTCACACATCAGGTACAGGCGTACAGCCTTAAAACAAATATGTGGATGATTAATATTAATAAACCATGATATTTTTCTATGTTCCCTCAACGGGATAATTTCTATAAATTATATCTCAATCATTGATATCAAAGTCTTCCTTATTTTCTAAAAGTGGTATAATTCAATATACACATGCTAATCCCAATCTAAAATAAAATAGCTTAATTGCAAATAATAATTAAATAAAATTAATTCCAGCTTTCTAGCTTTCAAACCTCCAACGCAATGAAAACTATGATATGATGCTCTTTTTTTTTAATGACATGATAAATTTTAATTATTAGGGAATGAGCAATAATAATGTCTTGAATCTTGATTTAATCAATTAAAATAATATTTTAAAAAATAACAATTTCAATTGGAGTTAGACCAAGTAGATAACTAGTTAATTATCTAACTGGACATGATCGTTCACATATCGTATAGAGTACATAAAGTCCATAAAAGATTTTAATGATTAATAATTGTATTAAATAATTGAATTTCACGTGGGCTCTAGCTTACTAAGGAATGGCAGGGTATATTTTCAACAAGTAATATATTTTATAGCATACACATTTATTCCCATAATAAAAAAATAGTTAATTTGAATCAAATTAATCGATTTCAATATAACAACAATAATCATAATAATAATACTAATCAACTACAGGAATCAGGATGCATGTCTAGTGTTGAGCTGTTTGCAACATGCTAAATATATTAGCAGAGCCCTAATCTTGTATCTTTCTAAAAGTACAAAATTGGAACAAAATTGATGACGTGGATTTTGATCAAAAGGCCCAACCACAAAACATAAAATTAGACTCTATAATAATAAGACCATTTATTTTCTCACCCTTTTTTGCACCTAAACCTCTTTTGTTTTCACACTCCACCACCATTTGCTTGGAGGTGTGAAAAGAAGAAAGAGGTGTTAAAAGAAATCCCTAGTAATAATTGTTATACATTGTAGTGGCCCAATTGGCCTATTCGTCAAATCCATGCTAGATAAATGCTTATTTATCAATTTATATCTATTAGTTTCATAAATACTCCCTTATTTACTTGTCATGGATTATGGACTTTTGGACATCCTTAAGATTTATCAATTTATTTCCTTGTATAAAATCTTGTCTCTACAGGTTGTCGTGGGTCCTAGATTTTAGGAGTGAGGCCAAGGTTAAAAAGCATATAAATATAATAATTAAAATTTTGAATTGGATCGATTTGTTAAATCAATTTAATTGGGAACTAGAGGATTTGTTCGTCTAAAATATTGTATATGATATTGATTAAAAATTTGATTATTAAAACTAAACATCTTGTATAATAAGGAGTTAAAAAAAATCTTTTTTATAATTCATTAATTCTAAGTACAAATTTTATAAAAATTTTAGGGACGTTAAATATACAATACTTATATATAAAATATTAAGAAAATATATCTTATTTTTAAGGCTTTTAATTTTTTTTAATTACACTAAGAATATATTCAGCTCACAACTAAAAACTAATTCATCTTTACTCTGTCGGGTTTAATTTAAAGTAAAGACATGTTTCCTCCTATTTTATAGGCTTTAATTGCATAATTGAAACTTTTTTGAAGATTGATTCTAATAAAGAACCAATTGAAAATGATTTTCATATTATGATGAGTCTTCCATCAATCCCTATTTGAACATTATTCCATTATCCAATATAGGACCACATTGATATACACACTTTGATGTATTGCAAAATAAAATAACGAATATAAGATAATTATCTATTTTCTCTGTTTACATGATCAATATACGTCAATTCCCTGCTCTTAAGAGCCACATGAATTATGGTGATGATCTATGTGGTGACATTTGATGCATATTAAAATCTAATGTTTTATTTCTCAAAAATCTCATTTCTTATTTTATATTTTTTGATTAATTAAAAAATATAAATTAATTAATTTAATAAGGCATTATATGAAACTAACAGTTTTGGTCTTTATCCTTATATATATATATATATATATATATATATATATATATATATATATTTGCATGGTCATAATAGAAAAGTGGAGTTCATTTTGCATGATTTGGGGGGTCATGATCAAAGCATAATATTTATAATGATTTACAAAATGTGGCCACCATAGAATGGACACCGACCAATGAGAAAAAATATTATTGCTGCCACGTGGCAATTACCCATTAACTTGTTGCATGAACAAAGTCTCGTCGTGTTCGTATTATTAAGAGAAAGGATACTCCTGAGGTGTAGGAAGGATAACATAATTTGATACGTACCAAAATAAATAAATAAATAAAAGAAAAATTAATAGCAAAGTCAGAAAATTCAAGAATAAATAGTATATAATGTATGGTGATTAAAAATTTAAGAAGCAAAATGTATAATTAATATACAAAATCAAGAAAACTTAAAAATAACATTTTTAATCGCTTTCATTTTTTTATTTTTATAAAATTTTAACACATTTATATTTTAAAATTAAACTCATTTTTTTAAATAGTTGAATGAGTATTGAATCAAAATAATCATTTTTATTGATTAAAAAATAATTATTTTAATCAACTTCCAGACTTCCAAAAGTCAAGTAACGAAAAATATTTAGCCAACTCAAATAATTTTCCTTGTCTCGACGAAGTGATTTTTTACTCGTTTTTAAAATTTAAAAGCTAAAATAAAGTTATGTGGAGTGGATTATTTAAAGGCCCAACCGGCAAAAGGTATGGGCCCAGTTCCAGAGGACTTGTATGATGCGACGCTAGGGCCCAGCATTACGTGTCTTGTTTGTTTACCCTTTTTTTGCCGCATGATGCCCCACCAAAATCTTGTCTGGATCAATTTCTCGTTGCAGCGCTTCCGGGAGTGGGGTCCATAAGAATAAATTTTCTAAGGTATTATAATAAGAGAAACTCACGCTTAAATATTATTTTACTAATTAAGAAAATATTATCAATTACCCATGCTTGATAGTTTAATTAATTTCAATTAAGATAAAATTTTAAGGATTCAAATCCAAAACCGTTGGACTAACATTTTTGGGGTCTCAGCTTAATGTTAATAACCTAGTATTTTAAGAAATTGAAATTAAATTAAATACCACATAAAAATAAATTGAAATTAAATACCAATTTAGTGAATCTCGTGCATATATTTAAATATGATTTACTCATAATTAATTTCTTTTAATCAGACTCATAATCAAATAGTTAGAAACCTATTAATTGTACCTAGTTTATTACTAGTCTCTGTCATTCTATGAGAGAATTTTAAAAGATAAAAATTAAAATTAAAAACACGTGGGAGAATTTAATAGAGAAACATGAATCTTGTGAAAAAATCACTTGAGGAACAAGGAAGGAATTTATCAATTAAATTTTATAAACTTTATATTTTGCTTTTTTCCCCTTTTGGTGTGATAATAATATTAATATTACCCAATTAAAAAAAAGAAATAATATTAGTAATTACAATGAGCTTTATGCATAGGAAACTTGTACTCTACGGACTGGATCGCACGTGGCAAAAGTGCACATTCATGGTCCCAACCAACAGATAACGTTGCTCCTATCAGGTGTGTTTTCCGTACCTTGAAGCATATTTTTCAGGTCATAATGGTGATTTTTCCCCAATGGAAGTACAACACATCAAAAAAACCTATAGTTTTCACCGTTAAATACTCAATATTTTTCAAGTTGATAAATAATTAAAAAAAAAAATTATTTTTATTTTTTCATACTATCATTAATTTAAAAAAATTAATATTTTTAATTAAAAATAAAAATAAATTTTATTAAGATATTTTTTATCTGTATAAAAAAATTATTTTTGTTCTAGACTTGAAATGTAATAATTAATTTTGTTTAGTTTAAAAAGTGAAAATATTTTTTAAAATTAAGGTAGTATGAGGAGACAAAAAAAATTCTCAATAACTAACTCTCTTTTAACATCTCTATAAAAATTTGATTTATAATTATACATTTGAAAAACATTTTATTAAAAAAAGTATGCGCACATTGACAATTGTTATATCTCAGAACAGATTAATTTTTGATCATGAATAGAAAAATTTTCTGGGTACAACATTATTCATGGTTTTTAATTATTTTCCTAACTGACATGTGTAAACCAAGCTGCAAGAGAAGACAGGCGTTTTAGTTGGTTAAAAGGTAGTTATTAGTTGAGAGGGAAAAGATTAGGTGGTGGATTAATGAGAGTGGGGTAATGGACATAACATTAATTGTATTTGGAATGACTTTTGATAAGTATTAGTATAAAGGCTGCCTTTACTTGGTCTTTGGTAAATAAAGAAGAGATGAAAAGAAAAAGTTTAAATGAAATAGCTTTTGAGCATGTGGAAGTTACCTTAATGAGGTGATGTTTTCTTTTCTTAAACCAATGAAGGGGAAGAAACTTTAGTAATATAGTAGTTATGATTGAATTCAATTATGTGGTAAGTAAAATCAAAACTAAACTATTTAGACAGCCCAAATTATATTATTTTTTTAAATTACTAATTGTAGTTTGATTTGTAATTTGAATAATTTTTTCATATGCTAAAATTAAATTGAATCTCACATTTAATATATATGTGTATTTTAAATTGTTATACAAAGATTATATATTATTATAATAAGAAATATATTATTTATGCATAGACTTATTTAAAATACAACTAATATAAAAATAACACATAACACAATTAAAAAGGATAATATAACATGAGCATGATCTGTCTTTGTTTTATTTGTTAGTATAACATGAGTATAATGGATGCATTTAGAGTTTCTGATTTTAGTATTTAATTCCTTATAAAGTTTAGTCAAGCTTTAAGTACAAAATTGAGAGGAGAATATAAACGATGTGAAAATAATTATTAAAAAATATTTTTAATATGAGTTAATAAGTCAAATTTTGTAACTTTTTGTAATGAATCATTAAATCGCTTAAATCAATTAAACCAAATTACAATCGAGTGATTTAATTTAATTTAATTTTCTAAAAATTCAAAAAATTTGCATTAAATTACAGTATAAAATATTTGAGTGATTTAATTTGAAATATTTGCTAAAAAGTGCATTAAGCCGCAATTAATTGATTTTTTTCTGCTTGGCTAGATATTCCACCAAGCTCCATTGTCGATGACTTTAAGCTCAATGATATTTTATCTTTTCTATGAATAGAAAAAAGAAACTAATATTAATTTTCCCAATATACAACTAATCCTTTTTAAAGGATTAATCCCTAAAACGCTAATTTTCTAAGGATATTATTATTTTATGGGAAAGAATATTATTATTATTATTATATTAATTTGTACATGTGGAATATTCGACCATTCAACGAGCCTACTCATTCTGCCATAGACTATTTCAAGAAGACATATAGCACATTTGTTGTAGAATAATTGAATATATGACTATTGAAATCCGACAGATTGCTATTAGAAAACAAAAACTTACTGACCAAAGCACGAAAAGTTTGAATTTTTCATAATCCAAATCTAAACCTACATCAATAACCATGAAAATGTTTAATATAATAAATTAATTTCCCAAAATAATTACTATAAGCCCTTTTATAATTTTTATCACATTACTGTTTTTTTTTAATACCCATGTAAATTTCTCTATGTGGGTAAGAGATTATCTTATTTAGCACTAGAGCAATAAATAGCATATTATTTTTAAAATATGGGATTTTAAAGTTTTAGTCTAAAATAGGGCTACATTTTTTGTTTCACTATATAGTCAATAAATCAATTAATTGGTTAATAAAAGCCATTTGTTAATATATTTTAATGAATCAGAATCAATTACCCGTAAGAAGACTCTATACTTAGTCTACTAATATTAAAATTTAAGTAATAAGTATTAATTTTAATAATAAAGAATTAAAACTGTTTAAGTATATGACTTAAATTTAAATTTATATGTATATAAAAAATATTTTTAGATTTTTTTAAATTTTTATTATTTTTGTTTATATATTTTTTTTGTATTATAACTAAAAATTAGAGGCGGATAAAAGGGCGTGTAAATTTAAATGGATAACTCCATTTTCCCTAATTTTTAGTTGTTTTAATATGTATTAGTCATCTCCTTAAACTAACTTGTATTTGGCTCTAGACCAAAAACCCAAAAATATAACGACAAAGAATTAATAAATCAAAAGCGTCTGCTAAAGTTTTTACCGAACTACCGAAACCAACAACTTCTCTCTCATTTCTCTGTGTGTCTTATAACTGTTGCTTAACGCCTCTCCCAAACCTCTCCTTTCTCTTCCTCTTAAACCACACGCAGATTTTTTCTTCTCTCTCACTCTCCCAACACACACTTTCCTCTTTCTCTCTTTTTTCTTTCCCTTCTCATGGACTGCTCTTCTTCTTCTTCTTTTTCTTCCTCGGAGGGTCTTAACAGCCCGGAGACAAATTTCGACTTTGACAACGCTCGCACGCCCATCGCCGTCCGTCGAGCCCTCCAGCTCATCCAATCGGACGACCCAGGTTCCAAGCTCCAGGCGGCTCGGGACATCCGGCGACTCACAAAGACCTCTAATCGCTGTCGGCGCCAGCTCTCCGAAGCCGTCGGTCCACTCGTTTCCATGCTCCGAGTCGACTCGCCCGAGACCCACGAACCCGCTCTTCTCGCGTTGCTTAATCTCGCCGTCAAAGACGAAAAGTATGCGACTTTTCCCCTCGTTTCTTTAAATACCCGTTTTCCCAAAATTATGAGAGTAATTTTTTTTTTTTTTTTATTGGATTGAGGTTATTGGGAATTTTATTTTTATATATATTTATTGAGTGTCAGCTGCAATTTGATGCGGGTGATTCTCATTCCTTCTTCGAATTTTACTTTGTTCAACGTGTTTGACTGCTTTCTCTGCTTTTGATTTAGTGATTCGTGCACTTTAAGAAACATATCCGATGCATTGAAGTCATCAAATTGGGAGTTCCATACAATAATGTAATCAAATAAAGTCAATTGTGAAAAAAGTATTGCATAATTGGGTGCAATTACCAGGAGATTCTGTTCTCTTTTAGTTCTTACTACTTTTTTTTTCTATTTGAATCTGATTGGTTGGTGGGAAAATACAGGAAATTTCAGGATAATATTAAGTGGGATGACGGATTTTCCTTTTCAATATGTAGCAAGATATTTGTTAGGAGTTATGAGCTTCAAATGAAAAAAAGAAAAAGAAAAGGTGATTAGCCCTTTCTTTATAGTGAGAATTAAGCAATCAAGCTACTGATTTTTGCCTATCATATTAGAGTTATCTGTCATCTTTTGAAGTCTAGAATGCCTTTTAATCAAGTAACTTTATCATTGTTTTTGATAACTTGGATTTCTGCACACCACGTCTTAAGAAAGCATCGGATGCTTCGCTGCTGAAGCTTATCTGATTAGAGGGTGGTTTTTCTTTCCTTCACATGCTACTCTCCTTTTTCATCTTTCATTCCATCCTTTTTTTGCTTGTCTTGTTCTTGAAGTTATTTTGATATCGTATATTGGTGAGGGTCGAAATTTTCACCTTCTAGCTACTGTAATAATTCTAGTTGTAGTTCTTTATTTTACCTTCACATTTACTGCCAACACACCTTTTGCCGCAGAATGCAACATAAAGCTTTTCTTAGCTTAAATCAGCAGAATTCTGTCAATTCAGAATAATGAATAACGTCATGTAAAAAATAAAAGGAAAACTTTTCAGGTTGCTTTAATAAATTACAATCTTTAAATTGGAGTGTATTTGATCTTTATAATCCTCTACTTTTTCTTTTCTTTTGTGCTTAATTATCTTTATGATAAACTGTAGGATCAGTTCTTGATCTTAAATTATTTTAATTTAGCTTCTTACGTGGATAGAGTTCACATCTATCTTCAATGCGGTGATGCATCAGAAAATGCTTTTTTGTTGCTCTTTTTCTTATTCCGATCTCATATTTAAGCTTTTGATATGCTTATTATTATTGCAATTTCTAGGTACATTAAAGAACCAGAATCACACGAGACAACCTGTTATCCTCTAAACTTAACGAGAAAAAAATTTATGGTATAGTCTCTTACTGCCATAAGAGTATCAAACAAGGAATTATAACACTAATCTGCCTTAATTAACTAACTATAATCCATTTCCCCCCATTTTGGTAACATTGTTGGCGCTGCATCTGAGCCGTGATGGGGTATGTTGAAGGCTTGCAGCTTGTTAATTACTGAAAGATGAACTCTGAAGTCTCTGATTGTTGGGAAGGACTGAGATTTTCAATGCTTTTATCTGCCTATTATGGATGTTGCTGTTGCCATTTTTTGTATATAAGTCAATCATTCCTTTTTTTCTCTTGTGTGTTGGATGCTTCAGATTTGATTACGTTTAACTTTTCAGATAGTTTCTATGTTGTCAAAGTTCAGTCAAATTCATTATTTGAACTTGTATCGTGTTGCAGGAATAAAATCAACATTGTGGAAGCTGGTGCCTTGGAGCCCATAATTAGTTTCCTGAAGTCAGATAATGCAAATCTGATTGAGTATGCAACTGCATCTTTGCTCACTCTATCTGCTTCTATAACCAACAAGCCAATCATTAGTGCTGCTGGTGCAATCCCTCTTCTTGTGGAGATGCTTAGAGATGGAAGCCCACAAGCTAAAGCAGATGCAGTAATGGCTCTTTCTAATTTATCGACACACTCAAACAATCTCAACATCATTCTCCAAACAAATCCAATCCCCTTTATGGTTGATCTGCTTAAAACCTGTAAAAAATCCTCGAAAACAGCAGAGAAATGCTGTTCTTTGATAGAGTCCTTGATGGGTTTTGATGAGGGGAGAACTGCCTTGACATCTGAAGAAGGTGGAGTTCTTGCAGTTGTGGAAGTTCTCGAAAATGGCACTCTCCAAGCGCGGGAGCACGCCGTTGGAGCACTGCTGACAATGTGTGAAAGTGACCGTTGTAAATACAGGGAACCGATTCTCAGAGAAGGTGTAATCCCCGGACTTCTTGAGCTCACCGTTCAAGGAACGCCCAAGTCTCAGTTGAAAGCACGCACCCTTTTGCAGTTGCTGAGAGAATCCCCTTATCCAAGATCTGAAATTCAACCTGACACTCTTGAGAACATAGTCTGCAACATCATATCCCGGATAGATGGCGATGATCAATCTGGTAAAGCCAAGAAAATGCTATCTGAGATGGTTCAAGTCAGCATGGAGCAGAGTTTGAGACATTTACAGCAAAGAGCTCTTGTATGCACTCCCAGTGATCTGCCTATTAGTAACTGTGCTTCTGAAGTTCCTTCAAAATGATGCTTCTGGTTTGTCAAATTTGTATCTTTTTTCTTTCTTTTTCTTCCTCTTGTAACTTGTGAGGTAAATTTTTCACAGCAGATAAAAAGAGGGGAAAAAAAAAAAGAAACCACAGTAAAAAATGCCAGTCCAGGCCATCTTAGATGTATCGAGCGACTGGTGATTGTCAATAAACAGAGAAGGTTGCAAGAGGCAAAAGACATGATTTTTGTAAAGAAACTGTTGTATAAAATGTTCTGGTACAAGTAGTGAAGGCTCTGTCTCCACTTCTGCTTGTCTCCAATTCCTGTCCAGCGTCAAGTTTATGGAGTAGAATTGGTAGGTCCAACGTTCGACCTCCTTTTATCAAAAAATTGGGTTGTTTTCGTTTTAGTGCTGCTTTTGATTTGTGATGTTGTTCATGGACTGCGGTCCCGGTTTGACTAGTCAACTGAATTATTTTAGACACCATTCAGTACCTGCAAAGAGAAATGTAGACAGTCCCATTTATTTTATACACTAGCGGTCTTGATTTCTGGGTAAAGCATGGTATGAAATTTAGTGTTTTTAAATTAATTTTCTATTGATAAAATAAGTCAAATTTTTACAGATTGACTACCCACGACGTGTAGAAAATATTTTTATTACCAGTCAAGATTGAGGTGATGATAGGTTTCATATGACAGACAAAACGGCAACCAAAAAAATAACCCAACAGAATTCTCAAACCCATGAAATTGCGTGTGGAATGAACTTTAATTACTATTATTATGACTAATTTTGATTGAATTTGTGAAACATTTACTTTGCTGGTCTATGTCAGGAACTTCCATGAACTTAAGCAACAAATATTGGACCTGCAATAAAGAAGTGTTTATACTCAATCATAAGTATAAATTGATTAGTGTGAAAATAACGTTTTTGATACATTTAAATTTCAACCTAAAAATAGAAAAATGAAGAATTTTAATCTCTCGGAGTGTATGATTGCACCAACCCGTTTCGAATTTTTTTTTTTTTTTTTTGTGGGTATATGCTAGCTGCACTGAGATCCAAGTGCTACTGGGGCAAAGCTTCATTTAAAACCGAACTTCTTGTGTGGCAGTAAACCAAACCATGGACCATCTTGTCAATCCACACCTTCCCCTTTCTTACTCAAATTAAATGACGGAACACTTTGTCTCACTGACAACTCCAAAGGGCAAGCATGCATGTTGTTGGATAACATAAATGCATATCTTACAACTTAGAATGTGACTTGATTTTCTAGGAGTTGTGGTTTTGGGACAATGTAACAAACGACTGGCAGAGGAAACAGACAATGTCTACTTCTCTTAATCAACCAACCAAAAGTTGACAACGATTTCTTATAGTGGCAGAGAGGGCCAACTTCGATTTAATTGTGGCTGCAAACAGACAAAAACGTTGGATATGGATGACAAGTAAAAGGAAGTGCTTTATAGCTAATGATGCCATGAACTTGAATGGGGAGAGTTTGGCATCAGGTCCCATGCAGCTTTACTTTTTCTCATTTTTACTCTTACCAGGCATATGCGGCTTTAAAGCCTTAGTCGATAGAGGATGATAAAAAAGCATCCGCAATGGTCGGCAATTACAAGTAGCATAGTTCTATGGATCATAGGTGCTCAGTTGGCACCCAACTGGCAAATAAAAAAAAAGAATCGGCAACAAATTAAGGAACGAAGCATAGAAAAAAAAAAAAAAAGGGGTCCCACAATAAGTGTAAAGTGTAAAATTACAGAGAAAAAAAAAAATGAGATCCACTTATATTTTATAAAAAGATAATAAGAGATTTATATGAAGAAAGAGAAAAATTATGGAATAAATTGATTATAAATAAAAATATAAAATAGTTTGTGTGATTCGTTTAAAATTTTTTTTGAAGTTGTATGAGTAAAGAGAAAATTGTATTAGTTGTATAGAGTGATGTGTCGTCGTGAGATTCATAAAAATAATATAAATAATTAAAGTATGAAACCCTTATGAATATTATAATTAAAGATGGTCTAAGCTTTTTAATATTTGTTCAAAACAAATGAGGAAAGAGACAAGTTTAAATATATGATATAGAAATATTAGAGGATTATTTATTAGAGTTACATTGTTATGCTAAATCTTTTTTTCATGCCTTGATTGTTTACTAACCCATCAAGTTCTTATTTTTTCCTTAATGCATTGCATTGTGTAAGAACTACAAGTTAAACCTAAGGCCTAAGGGTGTGTTTGTTAAGAAAGGTGAATAATAATGAGGGAAAGTGAAAATATAAAATGTTTTTGATTTTTAATTCTTGATGTATATGGCAAAGAGTGTGACAAGAAAAGTTTGTGCTCTTCGGGGCTTTTATAATCATCTCTTTATATATTTTCTGCAGAAGTCACTGGAAAAAAAGGTATGCATGGATAGATCTCTATTATAATATTACCCCTTGCTCTTGCTACGTCACATTGTTACAACCTTAAGTTGAAAACTAACACATGGGAAATGGATTAATAAGGAGGAAAAGGAATGGGTGAAAGAAAAGAAGCAAAACAAAAAGAAAGAAAGAGAAAGGCAAAGGCAGGTTGAAGAGCTACCAACTTTTTGGCTAGCTTAAGCAACTTAACTCACAGAAATCAATTTGAGAGACCAAACATATCCCTTTTATCTTTTACCTATTTTGAAGTTCTTTCCCCCAAACCAACATGCAAGCACATTTGTCATGGTTAACTTGTGGTTCAAGCAAAAGTTGGATACCAATAAAGTGTTGGCTTAAGCTAGGTACTAAGGTGTTTTAAGCCAATATATATATATATATATATATATATATATATATTTTGGAGTTGTTCTTTTTAAAAGTGATTTATCGTTTATCACTCTTCATTTAGAACAAAAATTAATCTTAAACTCAAAATTTATAAAGATATCTTGCATGTAAAAAAGAAAGAAACAAAAGTAAGGCTGGAGAATCAATTACTTTGTTTACATCAATTGTGTTGACATGTAACATCTTCATATTTAAATAACTTTAATTCTAATTTGATGTTTAACCTCTCCACTTTATTATGATAACAATATTTTTCAAGCCCTCGTTACGTTACAAGAGAGAGTTGAAGTAACCTCTAATTAATTGCTTTGCCCAAATGTATGAAAACATATCCTGTTTGAATTAAATCATTGACTAAAATCCAATGTTCTTCACAACAATAATGATTTTAAATCAATCTACACAAAAAATATTAGAATATTGAATAAGACCAAAATAGAGAATTAGAAACATTGAAACTATGTTCAGACGTTTAACCCCATCAATTATTCAAAAAAAACCAGTTCAGCTTCATGGGATAACCCAGAAACCATGGTGAAAGATAGCAAAGCCAAAGCAGCCAAAAGCAGTAAACCCACATCTCTCTTTTGGGCAGCAGAATGATAATCTCCCCAGTTATATGGATTAGGATTAGTCTGGGACACAATTCCTGGCTCACCCGTCACATAAATAAACCTCGGCGGTGACGGTGTTGGCAGCGGCGGTGGTGACAGTGTTGGTGTTGGTGGTGGAGGAGGAGGAGGAGGACTACAATTCTCTGAATCTCGAATGCTTGGCGGAGGAGGTGGCGGCGGAGATGGAGGATCAAGCTGCTGTCCACAGGGGTATCCACAAGGACATGATCCACACTTGACTTCAGTGTTCATTGGTGGTTGAGTAACCACTGGCTGCTCTAACTTTTCAGAAGACTTAGCTACAACTGGAAATGAAAATGAAATAATGCAGAAAAATAATAATAACAACATCATTTGTGATGCCATTGTGTAAGAAGAGGAGTGGAACTGAGACCCTTTGAGGCAAGTAATTGAATTATGAGAGAGATCAGAAAGAGAGTATATGAAGAAGAGAAAGGGTCAATGCAGGGTTTTTCTGATGGGCATTGAGTACTTATGATAGTGAATTGCATGTGGTTGTTGTAAATATAGGGGACCTTGGGTTGAATCCTTCATTCAATTTGGGGGTTGAGAATAGAATGGTCAATTTTTTGTCTAAGTTTGTGGCTGCTTTCTTTGGCGGTTTTAGGGGAGAACTCAGAAAATGAGAAAGTTTAACGTCATGTACTACTTTGTTTTCAATACCAGTTTAGGGCTCTTTTTCCCTTTACTTCTAAGGGCATGTAAGAATATATGGTGCCTTTTCTATTATTTTCTTAGTCATAAACACTCATGCTCTCTCTCCATGCCTATTTTCTTTTGTTTCTTTGTAAGAAAAAAATTTAGGCGAACTTAATTTATTTTAGGATTTTCATGATATTTTAAAATAAGATTCAAACTTAAGTTTTACAATCAAAACAATTCAATTCCTGCTAGCTTGGAAACAAAACAATTTGATCAATCATAAATTGACAAAATTTTAATTTTATTGAACCCACTTGACACAACCTCTTAGGTTAGGTGTAAGACGATCTTTATGTCCAAAAATAATTGAACCAATGATTCGTTATGTTGTGGAATGAATTATGATGTGAAATGATCAATTTTGTTCAGATAATTAAATAATGATCAGTTAGTTATGTTGTGTCATTTTTAAGATAAAGTTCAAATCATGCTTTATTCTCTCTTAAACAGTAAAGCGTAAGGGGGAAAACTAAATTAGAAGCTGCAGAATAGAATGAATGCCTGCCTGGTCAGATCTCGCCAACACAACAGAATAGAATGTCTCCTTCACTTTGCATAAAGTGCAAAGCTGGCATTATTCTTCCTCTTACGCAACCAATTATTGGCATCTACATTCTTATTACGAATCATTATCAAATGGAAGAGTCCAGAAACCACTACAAGCAAGCCTTCTAGAGTGATTGATTTCTTCAATGAAAGGGATTATTTCAATCTTCACCAAAAAGCTCTTATATTTAATGTTCAATCATATTTCAAACAGAATTACCTCTATATATATATATATATATATATATATATATATATATATATATATATATATATATATATATATATATATAAATGTGTGACACCAAGTTGTGATACTCATAGTAGCATAGCTAATATTATTTCCAATTAAATAGAGTGAACACATTCCTAACAATATTGCACTAAACCCTTTTGAAAATGGAATTATATGATGAATGTATAGTTATAAATCCCAAAAGTAAGGATGAGGAAGAAAGGAATCATATACCCTGGAATGGGAATGGGAATAGGAATAGGATAAAAAGAGTGTAGTTTTTAATGGACTAAATGAACCATTATTTTTTAATCCTTAAGAATTATTGGCCACTCGACTTGGTTCTTTTGCAGCCAGAAAGGATTTCATGTGGTTTATGTAAATGTATTTGTAAGTAAGGAAACTCAACCAGATTTGCTATTTTAAAGTGCCATTACTCCATTGGGACAGAAAACAAGTTTTCTTTGAAATGGTTTTACGATGAGGACAAATATCTCACTTCCCGGCTAACGGGATATGTGATTTATGAAGTTAAAAACTGACCCTATATATATATATATATATATATATATATATATATAAATAAATAAAAAAGGAAAAATAAATTAGAAGATCAGAGAGAAAGGACCCACTAACTGTAGTGACGGGGAATGGGGGCAAACTTTTCCTCATTAGGCGGGACAGAGATCGGAGACAGAACAAGTAAAAATATTCATTTAATTGGATATTAAAATTAGTGAAGATAAGAAATTTAAATAAAAATAAGTCAATATATTTTTAGAAAATAAAAATATAAAAATATTTTTTAAACCAAATAAATCTTAAAATTTTTGAGTTTGAAACTTGAAATAATAAAAGATTAACTTGTTCATACCTAAATTACCTTCTCCATTGCCATGGCATTTTTTTTTTATGTAAAAGTACATAGTTCTAGGAAAAGGAAAAGAGAAATGTCCACCGCATTAATGGCATTTAAAATATATTAAATTCAACTCTTTAGCATATAAGACTAAAAGAAATGTCACTATACCAACAGGTTTTCCACAACAAAGTTAAATGAATCAAATACAATGAACTCAGAGTTTATACTAAATTGAAAGTTAAATGCAGCAAAGGAAGTAATTTGGGATGGTGACCATAAACAACCCAACCTAGGCAATTGAATGTGTACAAATCAAAGGATGGCATATTAGCAGTTGACTAGTCTCTCATCTTTGCTTACAAGCCTCTCCAATTTCTTTGCTTTTCATTTGATTCAAACCAATCAACACTAAGCTTAGAATAAACGACGTATATATTCAACTATTCGCCACCGCAAAACGACCACCAAGTAAAAAAGACTTTTCCAATACAAATAGGGCCTAACAAATCATCTAGAAGAAAAAGAAGGGAGGGAATTTACAAATGACAACCAAAAGGGCGACCCAATTATCACCAGGTCAAGGCAAAGGGCATGTGCATACCCTCCAATCAGAGGATGCCATGTCAGCATCCAAATGTGCCAGCACTGCCACATGTGCACAGAGGGGATTGGTGTAATATATCCATATGTACATGCCCTTCTAATTAAATCGGATTTAGTGGAGTTAGTAATCACTAACATAACATAATATTAATTATTAGATTATATAAAGTTGTGCGACGATGAATATATTTAACTCTTTATATTATATATTATCAACAACTACAATGAACCGAAACGATTCTAGTGACCTTTTAATATGGGCATCTTAATTAAAATATTAACTCTTATAAACCCCACTGCCCACTGTTTGATTTGCTTCCCTACTTTTCACTCTTTCTTTTCAGCTCCATCATCATCTGAGTGTTTTGTAGCCATGCCTAGACCCTTTCTGGCTTCACTGCACACAATCCTCCATTTCCATCCATGCCCGTCACAGTTTTCTTTGCCCTAATTGCAGTTTTCTCTATATTCTTCATCATCACTTTCCGAGCAAGAAACTAGAATCAAAGATGGAAGAAGAAACAGCCTCTGATGGATCATGCACTAAGGACAAGAAGTTTCTGTCAAAGATGAACAACAATATCAGCAACAGAGCACTTTCAATGGTAAGACTGATATCTTGAAAGAAGATAGAGGCAGAGAAAGAAGAAGAAGAAGAGCACCTTCAAGATGAGGATGAAACACTGTGGAGGAAGACCATCTTGATGGGAGAACGGTGTCGTCCGCTGGATTCTTCTGGGAAAACTGTGCATGATTCTCATGGTAACATGCTTCCGGAGTTGTCTCATCAAGATGGATATCATTAGATTATGTCTGCTTAGGAAAATGACCCATCGATCATCGCTAGTTGTCCCTTTCACCCAAATATCATGGACAGGCTTTGGAGTTTTTAGTGTTAGTAACATAGTAGGGTTAGCAAGTTTTCATAGAGACAGATTAAAGGGTTTTGTTGGTCTGTGTTCTGGTTCCTACTTTCTTATGAACAGTTATAAAGAACAATCTTTGATAGGTGTGATTAAGTTTAGCTAGCTTTTTAGTAAATTTGGTTTGCACATTATATCTCCCTTCTCAAACTGGTTTTTCAATTATCTTTGGGTTATTACAAATAAGAAAGTTGTGACGAAAAAGCTAGTAACTTTTTTAGTAAAGTTAAACAATTAATTTTAATTTTTTTTTTTTAAATTATCTTAAATGTAATAAAATATTAACCATTAAATTTAAAATTAATAACTCAGATTCAATTGCGGCTTCTATTTGTTGGGACAGATGAGAAACAAATTTCCAAGAGAAGGAGGGTGCTGAAATGAAGAATAGAGGGTGATAAAATTAATGCCCGATAATGGGCCTCTTCTGGTATGATGGGCTAAATGCCGTGGCCTATGATCATTGATTATATGAATTTGTGAATTGAGAATTATGATTTTTTTTTTTCGGTTTGTGAAATTAAGGTAATGCCTAATTGTTTTATCAGTTTTACAGTGGATTATGCCTTTTGAGTTTTAACACGTCAAATAATATGTAATTTAAATACAGATATGAAATTATTTTCAGCAAAAAAGAAAAGAAAATGGAATTTTTTTTTTTTGGGACAAAATGGAATTAAAACAGTGGAGATATGTAGGAAACTGGAATAAGTTCCAATCATCTAATTTTCATATAAGCAAGATCTGTGCGTTAATTTAAAATGAAAAACAAAGAAAAAGATTATCAAAAAAATTTATAATCCTATAATCAATAGTTTACTTCAAAAATAGGATTTACTAAGCTCATATTAAATAAGATTTTTTTTTTCTTTTGTTTTCAAAACTAATCCTTTCATGGTGTTTGATATATCTACATGCTCTCTGAAACAGCCAAGGTATATTTCACAACAAAATCAAATTGCTTCCGAAAGCTCCAAAGCAAAAAGGGTTGTGATGCTGCTTGCCTAGTTTGCTTCCTTTCAAATGACTATATATGTGTATGTTTGGGGCCTCGTGTTGAATCCCAAAAGTGCTTCTGACTCAAAGTGCTTCTAGCTAAGCCTCAACAGGAACTGCGTCCCATAAGCTGAGTGCAAAAGCAAAAAAGCTATCATTAAGGACCTGCTTCTTCACGAATTTCTTCTTGTTCCACTGGACTGAAACTCACTCGTTTCTGAAAGAAAATAAATAAATAAATAAAAGCTCAAACAAACACAGCTTAATAACTATGCATATATTTTTAGAAATGATTGTGCAGTTTGAAAGATGAGACAAATTGCTAGGAAATTACACATAGCATAGTTTAATTTAATTAGATCAACGTTGAAATGTGCTATAGTGACTTTTGAATATGCTCAGTCAAGTCCCTAATTAGAAAAAATCTTACTATCATATTGGCGACGAGATTAGAAAAGAATAATAGTTTACTTCTACATATAAATTGTAGGAATTGGAATGCAAAGTCCACACTTGGCACGTACCATTTAGCTGTCAAATTGGATTCAAAAACTTTAAAAAATAATAATAAATCATAACATTTTTTAAAGCATAACATTGCTCAACATAAATTATTAAATAAATTAAACTATATATTATATTTATGTTGTACCAATTATTTGATTTCACACACAAAACAATTCCATATTTGCCAATATCGAATATATAAAGACAACCATACACACATAAAAGAAATCAAATTTTTTCAACAAATTTAAAGTTTTAAATTTCAAACCATTTGCCACAAACACCCTAAAATTCTGCTTATTTTTATTTCAATTCTTATTAATATTTAACGTTGACACTCATAGTCGGTTTATTTTTTGTTCAATATATTTATTTATGGGTCCCAAGGCATCAACTTGGATTCACACTTCATTTCAAACTTCCTTGATCGCTAAGAATAAAAGATATTAAAGAAACATCAAAGTAATAGACACTAACCAAGAAATTTCCACACTACTAATCTCTAGGCTTGTCGGTACACGTGCTTTGTTTCATGAGACTTACTCAGTGTTTAATTTTTCTACATCAAATTTTTAAAATAATAACTTAAAATATACTCTTTTATAATTAAAATATCTATAAAATATTACTTCGAAATATAATTTATTTTATCTTTAAAAAAAAGTCACCGAAACTCACATGCACATTAATAAACCATTTTCAAAGATTCGACTATAACAAGTCAAAATAAGGACATAATTAATGTAACACCTACCCTTTGTGCCTTGGGAACCTTCCCTCTGCCACCGGCCTCCGCCCTGGGCTCCACAGCTCCTCCGTCGGCCTCCCCGGCATTACTCATGTACAAATTCATAATCTTCTCCGCCACCTCCGATTGATCGTTGCTCTCCTCCATCAATTTTTCTAGTTGGGCCTTCGGCACCCTCATTTTCACTCTCATGGGTCCACTATTGGGCCCCGGCCTGGGCCTATTATCAACTCCAGTACTCAACGACGACGGTTTAACCAGGGAAAGGTCGGAAACAGACCTCTTCGAGAGCATCAAAAACTCGAGCCTATCCTTAGCGTTCATGCCACGGATACCACTGGATTGCACCCTTCTGGTGGGGAGCTTCTCTTCCTCCGGCTCGAGCTGAATCTTCGGCGGCTCCACCAGAAAATAGATTCTCTTCGGCTTCAACTCTTGGTGGGGCCCCAATGGCTTCGCCGGGGCCCGTAATTCTTAACCGCCTCCGAATCCAAGAGCACATGACCCGGGTAGTCCTTAACGACGTCGCTTACCCTCGCCGGCGTCTTGAATTTCAATGTCTCTCCGTCTATCTTCATCACCTTGGCTCTCCTGGTCCTTCCCACAGCGTTACCCATTTCTTTCTCTGATGAAGGTTTATTTCTTTTGGTTTGGTTTTGTGGAATGATTATAGCTCTGACAAAGTTTGGGTGTTATTTATATTGTGGGGTTATAATGGTAAATAAGCAAATATATGAACTAGTAGAACCTTAGAGTTGACAAATTCAAAATTTAATTCTGGGGGCAAGTGTGAATTAGTGGAAATTTGCTTGGGATTCTATTAAATAATACAGTGTTCTAATGCATGATGTGGGTTAAGGGTGCGTTTGATACCAATACTGGACAGCACAAGTAAAATAGCACAGCACAAAGAGTTGAGGTACAAAATAATTTTTTGTACTGTTCATTATTTGTTGTTTAACGTACTGGACAAAAAAATTTATATCATTTTTGTCTAATTTATAGTAATACTTTATTATATTATTTTTTTAAAAAAATATAATACAATTTTAATATTTATAACAATTAAAGTAATTTATAAAAATATAAAATTTAAAAAAGCGTCGTCGGTCGCTGATCATTGTCGGTATCTTGCCAGTCACCTATCGTTGTGAATACCTCGCCGGTTGATAACCGTTGTTAAGACTTACCGCTATTGATTTGATGAGCCAAGATATAGAGACTTGTAAGATGATTTAAGAGATAACAATGTTAAAATTTTTGTCTAATACTCTGGACAAATCCTTGTCCCATGGTTTGGTGAGTAACAAAAATTCAAGGATTTGTCCAGTACCATGGACAAGTTTTTGTCCAGTACTGTGATTTTTTACAAATCAAACAAGGGACAAAAATTTTTGTACTGTCCAATACCTTATTTTTTAGTAAATCAAACGGACCCTAATATACAGTAGTGGGAAAGGTTGGATTGAATAGTGACAAAGTGTAGTTTGTCGGGGCTCACATGCAAATATTATATAGTTATGGGCTGTGGAGCAGGGAAGGCCAAACTTGTATTTATTGCATGATAGATACAGGCCAGCGAATGGCGCCTTAAAGCTCAAAGATGCTTTTTATGTCCAATTGATTTTGTCTACTATGATAAAGTAAAAGTAGAAGCAGTTTTTGAGAATAATTCTAAGTTTAATTAAGTGAGTTCTAGAGAAGTAGACAACTTTTAAAATGGATCAGGCCACGAGAAAGGTTGTTCTTTTTTAAAAAAAGAAAAAATTCACAAAATATTTGTCATACCTTACATCACATTTAAAACCAGATGCTTATGTTCAATATTGACTCCCACACCATTTTCACTGAACTTCCGATTCCTCTTATTTTTTATTTTTGTTATATCTTAGTATGAATTTAATTTTTGTTCGAAACAAATATAGGTAGTAAACATAGTAAAGTAAATTTCTGTTAACAAAAATAACTTAAAAATTTTAAAGTTATTACTTCAAAAAAATAATTTATATCTCAATATATTTTAACTAAGTCAATTTTTTTATTATTATTAATTTTTTTGTCATAAATAAGATAAATATGCAAACATAAATAACTCAAATATTTAGAGAATAAATGAACTCAAAAGCCTGCAAATTCCTTATAGAAAGAGCTCAACTACTTCGCTATATTATCATTTTCATTTTTACATCTATTCTTTTAGATTTACAAATTAACTTTAAATGATTGCAACTTTTAAATATTTTTGAGATAAATTTTACTTAACTTCAAATTAAAATAAGTAAATCGACTTTTCCCATATTTGGACATCTAAATTTAATGTATATATAATGTCTCTCATTTAAGAAACATAAGAATCTTTAACTTTTTCAAAGCAAAGTTCAATGGGGTTAGCATAGTTTTTTCTGACAAAAGCAAATGGAGAATTGCGTAAATGTGATCTAACAAGATTGCAGTGCCAAAAGCACAATCTAATTCATTTCCTTTTGATTAATCAATCATTTGGTGAAGTTATTTTCAACCTAGAAAACACTATAGACTTTGTTTCAACATTCACGGACCCAATAGACCACCAAACTTCAAAAAGGGAGGATCCCAATCCCATATTTCAACCCTTTAACTACCAAATAAGCGCACTTCAAGAAAAGTAAGAAAATGTCTATCTATCAAACATCAGCTTTAGGGTATACCAGTATATTCAGAGGGACTAAATTTGTTATTTCATACACTATCTGTAATTGTAATTGGTAAAAAATATACAAATGATAGAAGAACAACATTACCTTATATTTATTTAGCTAACCATGAAAAATGAGAAAGAAAAATAGAACAATGTATTTTAGTTGAGTCCAAGAACCAACCCCCAAACCTAACCCCTCAAATTCTTTTGACTTTCCCTAGTGGTGAACAATTATGTTTGTACATCTAACTTAATAAGAGAATAGAATACCTGAGCGATAAAAGATTTATTTTTGGTTTGAATCTATATATTATTACACATTTTAGATGAGAGAAGTAATTGGTAAATTCTTTTATTAAAAGTGATTTTAAGTTTTAAATTCGAGATCTTTGACTTGAAATGCATAAGTGTACGGGTTTAATCTATTTTTTTTATAAATTATTAATATTTAATATTACATTAAATATCGACTAATTCAATTCAAGTCGAATAAGACCACAAACATAACAAAAAAAAATTTACTAAATTTTAATACAATTATATTCTTAAAACTTAAACCTATAATGACTGGTTAAGCTAGCTAGAACATGCTAGTTGATTTATAGACTTGTGATGCATTCATCTAGTTTGGTTTTAACATAATTTGAACTAATGAGCTTAATTATTTTCTACAGTTCAGTGAGACAACCATTACCAATTAGGTCAATGTCTTCAACGGTCACTCTGTTTTTTTTCTAGGTAGCAATATTTAATGTTTCTGTTTTGCTTAACCATCAATATCTTTCATTGCCCGCAGCCGCCAACGACCTTCTCTACGTATCCTTAATTACAAGGTTGTTTTGGTCCAATGGTTAGATTCATGCAGCTTCTCTTCTTATCCATATTAATTATCCCCATTCCAAGTTGGGTCCTGCACGTAGACTTTTTTTTATCTCTGTGCTATGTATAATTGTATACATTTATATACTATATATATATATATATATATATATAAAATTTAAATTTGAGATTGAAAGTCATAGGGCTAATTGACAATAAAAAATTATTTTAAAAGAAAAATGCATAAATAGGATAGCTTGAAAGAATTTTTTTTTGGGTGATCTTAAATCTCACTATTTTTATTAGCTAACACTTAACCTCACACCATTAATTTTGATCTGCAATTAATATTCATACGGGACAAAAGTGGTCATTGATAAATTCATTTTAACAAGAATAATTTTAAGTTCTTTGAAGTTACAACTTTTGATTTAGAATGTTTTTAGGATCGTTTATTTTCACTAAGCTAGTAACACTTTATAAATTAAATTTTATTATACTAAAAGCAGTGAATTTAATTAGATTCTAAGAAGTATAATTTGATTTAGTGTTTTTATTACCATTTTCAAGGAGTCTTAGAGCTTTCTTTTTCATTGAAAAAAGAAAAATAATTTAATTGAAACCTGCTATTTCAAAGTTTAGCCAAGCCATAGTCGGCACAATCTGATTAAAATTTATAAAAGTCTTTCATACGAAAAAAAAAAGAGAGTCAATTATCTTCTATGATTAGTTGAAATAATAATTAATTTGGTGGACATTTTCCGATATATATGAATGGCTCTAGCTTAACAAGTCAAGGAGAATACCATGTATTAATTTCATGACATGACTCTTGTTATTCATTATATTTGTCAATTAGTATTCCAAGTCATCTATAATTTGACATATCAAATAGGAAAAAAATTTGAATTTTCGTCAAAATAATTTGACATATTAATTTACTTTTTTTTTTCATCTGGGACATATTAATTTACTTATATTGTGTCATGTTTTTCATTTTATATGGGACTATTATATTTTGTGACATATAAAATCAATTTTCAAAATATTATACTAAAATCACTAAATATATTTTACCAAAACTCACTCACTTATCTAAGATGTTTTATATAAAATGTTTTAGGTTAAAAGTTTTGAGAATTTAAAAATTTAAAAACCCTTAATGGGATTACTAGTTATTATTACTCCCCTTTCAAACATGAAAGAATCTCGTACATAAATGGGATAACATTTTTAAATCTTTATTTTTTTTAATTTTACTTCTTTTTGATTGTATAAAAACTTATAATTTTTTCACTAATAAAACAATTATATAAGAAATGACATTAGGGATACCCGACGGTGAGGAGATACTCTAAATATTAATTTTTTAATAAAATAATCATCCACCTAGACACTATAGTAAAGAAGTCATTACACGTGATTTAGTAATAGAAGAGTTAAAAGGTATAATATTTAAGATTTTTGAAGTTCAATTCTATTATGTAATAAAATAGAAAAAATGCTATACCTAAAGTGGAGCCATAAGATGAATCTATTGATAAGAAGCTTATCATAATATATTTGAGATTTAATTCTCTCTTATAATAAAATTATTATTATTATCAACAAATATAGCATAGTTAATAAATAGTTGATTCTTTAAATTTATTGATAAAATTTTAATTTTTAATAATATACATAAAAGAAAAAATTGTTGTGACAAACTATATTCACTTTGATGATATTTTTAATACGAAGATATTAGTTTTTGGTGGTCAATTAAGCCCCCTTAATTAAGATGCATCATGCTTCATGAGGAGATAGAAAAGAGTCCCATTCCAGGTTCTGATTTCAGCTCACACCCTCTTAAAGCATTCCCCACGTTTCAAACGTCTCAAATAAAAGAAGCCGTACATGCATATGCTTTACAAAAAGGTTGTTAGTTTCAGCCCAAAGCTACATTAAACGCTTTTTCCAAGGGGCTAAAAGGTGGTTTGATGTCCTTCCAAAATATAGGATTTTTGAAACGTGACTTTAGCATTCACGTGTAGCCCAAGTTGTTTTGCATATATTGATTTATCATATATGAATATGTTGGATTATTTTGTAGGCTAATATAAATTAATCTTATTCTAAAATTCAGATTCAATATTACCATAATTATGAATATTTTGTTTAAGGTCGATTTTTTTGGTTCTTGGATTATATTATTGCGAGTGGACTTCTTTTATTAGACCTTACTATAGATAGATAAGTTGATTCATTAACCTATTAGGGTTTCACCAAGAGAAATTATTAAAACTTATCTATTCATACGTGTGTTGTTTTTTCATAATGGTGACCTAATACGAATTAGGTCAGAAAACAAAATAGATACAATTTCTGCGTTGTCTATTCACATCGATCATTTCACATTCTTCTGTAATCTAGGGGAGCCAGTGGCCCCAAAGATGCCTTTCATATCTAATTTATTTTGTCTACTATGATAAAGTAAAGTAAATTAAACTACAAAGCAGTTTTCTAATTAAGCTTAATTAAGTAAATTCTAGCCAAGTTTGCAACTTTTGAAATGAATATAAGGCCAGAACACATGAAGTCTCTCTCTTTTTCTTTTAAATATTTTCTTTATCCGTTTGAACAAAGTATATGTCATACCTTATGCATCACATTCAGAATCAGTTGCTTCTATTCAACATTGACCTCTTTTGTGTTTTCTATTTTTTAAGTTTACATTTAGGTCATTTTTATATCTTCTGTGGCCGTTATCAGACTTCGTAGGGTACATTGGCTTATGACCAGAAGACCAACCTCAACCTAACCCTCGAGATTCCTTTTACTCTAACTAGTGGTCAACAATATGTTTGTACATCTAAAACTTAAAAAAGTGAATAGAATATATACGAGCTTTAAAATTACATGTAAAGCATCAATATCACACTCCCTTTTTTAGTATACAAACTAATTATGTTTATGTTTTGAGATAGGACAAGTGGCTGAGCCGGGATTCAATAACGATGAGTTGAGATTAAAAAAATATAAATATAATGATTAAACCCCAGGTCAAATTAATAAGTTGAATCGGTTCAATTGAAAATTAGAAACTTAACTGGTCTAAAATACGTAAAAAAGAATTGCACATACATACTTTAAAACTAATTTGGATAGGATTGAATGAGATAAAACCAAACTAATTTAATTGGGTAAAATCGGGTTAACCTAATTTTTAAATTTTTTCTTTAAAGTATTCAATAGAAGTGTTTTATTAAATTAAATAAACTTTTCAGCATTTGTCCCTAAATTTGAAATTGTATATTGCATACTAGATATATACTTTTTCATTATTTCTCTCTCTTAAGTTTAGATAATCTCAAATGCAAATTAATTTTGTAAAAATAAAAATAAAAATGGAGGGCCAAATATATTAACTCTAACACCGAGGACAAATGAAAATCTATGGGAGATAACACCTTTGATCTCTTTAAAAGTAAGTAATATATTCTTTCAACAAATTGGGTTGGTGGTTGATTTATAAATATTTCGAACTTAAAAACTAATTGTATTTTCATTACTTTAGGGTTTTGAACTTTGAATTCGTTAGTAAGCTTATTTTTCTACAGTTCAGTGAGACAGCCATTACTAGTTAGGTCAATGTCTATATCATTTTACTTTGCACAACTTGCAATATTCAAATATTTGTGTTTTGCTAATTAACCATCAATGCAACCGCTAACGACCTTCTCTCGTTTCATGATTGCTACGTATCCTAATTTACAAGGTTGTCTTGTCTTGATTCAATGGTCAAATGCATGCAACTTCTTTTCCTGTCCATATTAATAATTACCCATTCCCAGTTGCGTCTTGCATGCCGGATCTCTCTCTCAAAGCACACCATCAAATCATTCATTAATTATTGATATTGATCTCCATTTTACTAAGTTTCAATTCTTAGCCAAAAATATAATGTTTTCAATTATGATGTGAACTACCTTTGGATTTAAGAGTAAGTTCCAAGACTCGCATGCACTTTACACACTGCTCAACGCTTTGAACGTTTCTCAAGTTTCTTTTCTTTATTTTTTTCCCTTTTTGAATTTGATTAGTCTTTTGGCATGCACCCTAATTTAACCTGAGGCTTTAGATGGTTGCACATGAAATTGACTTAGTTGATCATGTGACATAATATAATTATTAAATAAATGATTGTAATATATTATTTAATTTATTTAATTATTTACGTTATTTATTACAATAATTTTAATTGTAATGAATTTAAACACAAATAAATTTTTTATTGTTATAACCAATAATTTCTTTTGTAGAAGTGATGCTCATAAAAATAAGATTTTAACATTTTTATATTCTCAGATCTAGCACAGTTTTTCCCCAAAATGCTTAAATTATTATTAAAAGGCTCACCTCCCAGTCTCATCTATGATAAAAAAACATAAAAATAAAAAAAAATCAATGGCTTACCTCAGATGTAGCCATATCAAATGTGTATTTTCTATAGCAGCACTACTTCTCATGTTTCTTTGGGCTCAAGTATACAGTTGGCCATTTCTTTTCTCACCCCATTTTCCTTTTACACTTCACCAGTTTTGGTTTCACACCCCTCCACCCCTTTGGTTGGGTTATTAAAGGAAACCCGCACGGAAAAAGACACCCACCCCATGTTATTGGTTTCGGGTTCAGCCCACAGCCTAATTAACTATACAAATGGAAACAACGTTATAGTATATGAATGAAGTTGCACATGCATATACTAGCTTTACTGAAAGGTTTTATACCACAAAGCATAACGTGTGATATCCCTATCCATCAGGTCTTCTGTTTGAATATATATAAATTATTTAGTATTATATTAGATATCAATTAATTTAATTCAAGCTAAATAGAATTATAATAATAATAAAATTTTTTTTATTGAGTTTTAATATAATTATATTTTAAGAACTCAAATATAAATTTTTTGATTAAGTTAAAATAAACGCACGTAAGTTGATATATGGGATTTGTAATGGATTAACTCTTAATAATAAAAAATTATAATTTCTAAATACCTAGATTGACTTTTAAACTTTTTTGAAAGAAAAAAATGCAATTTTAAAAACCTAAACACCTAATTTTTTTTAAAAAAGAATAAGTTTATTATCTTATTTAATATTTTATTTTTTATCTCATTAATATTAATTGGTTTTAAAATTATAAAAATAATAATTCAATTTTATAACTGTGTACATGATTAACTAATTAAAATACAAAAGATAATTTTTTTGGTAAATATATGGGAATAATTCTTTAAAAAAAAAAAAGAAGCAAAAGTTGATTATACTATTAATGAAAAAAAAAACACATCTAAAACAAAAGAAAAAACTTTTACCTTCTACTTTTATTTCTACATTTCTAACACTTTTTCTGTTTTTTTTTATAAAGTCAATTGAAAGTTGAAACGACTAGTTTCAAAGATATTTTTGTAAATTGTTCCAATAGTATGGTGTAATTGGGTAAATTAATTTCAAATACAGGTACTTGGATCAACAAGCCTTTCCCTGTCTTCTTCTTCTTCTATTCTAACAATTCTTATATTTTGGTGGTTTATTGTTTTGTTTCAACTAAGTGATAAAATTACACATATCATATGATCTGACAATTTGGTGGCCAAACTGTGGTTCTGCGTGATGAACCGTCTTCATCAGGACTAGACCATTTTAATCCCATATTCTCCAGAAAAGAAAACTCTGAAATAGCAACCAAATCAAAAGGTCCCATTCCAACTTCCACTATGAAGAACCTGCCAAAGCAATCCATACAAATTCAAGGGTAGTTGCCCCAACCTGTGTTTGCTAGAATAACCAAGTTTTTGTATTGGAAAAATGCTAAGTGCACATTCTGTTTTTTTTGGTACATTTTCTGCTTGTAGTAATTGGGAAAAAAAAATAATAATAATAAGTGTATACCTAACACCACCCTTTATATTATAAATTATACTTTTCCACCAGAAAATCCCATCAGGCTATGTATATATTGCTATTGTATATAAATGAATTTAATAGCAAAGAAATGAATCAATCCTGCAGAGAAAGGAAACCTGAGAAATCCATGGATCAGTTGACATCAAAATCTACATATTTAACATCAAAACCTGAAAAATATGTCATTATTTTTTTAAAAAAAAAATCTCTAAAAACTAAAGCTTTGTTTGAATTAGTTATTAACTTTAAATTTTAAATCTAAGCTACAAACTTGGAGAAAAAAGTGATGAGACTTTCTTTTATTTTTAGCAATATACATTAATTTTCATTCAAAATTTTGCAACTTAAACCTGGAAATTAAATTCAATTTTTTTTTTGATTTTATAAAAATAAAGCTAGATAGTTTTGAAAATAAGCTTTTTCAAAAAAAAAAATATTTTTTTTTAGTTTAAAAACACTCAATTAATTGTATTTGAAACCTATAAATATAAAACTCAAAACCATATTGAACTAGGCCAAAAAAAAAAAATCTATTTTCAATTTCTATTTCTACTTTGTACATAAAAGCAATTTTTTTAAAGTCAACTTAAATGAACACTTAGTCCCCTAAATTGAAAGTTCATGAGTTGGTGGTTCTAATAATAGAAGTTTGTGTCACTTGTCCTATGTGCATTCTGCTATATATATATTTGACTTCGTGCATCGATCCCTTAGCTTTAGCTCTAGCAACACATCTATGCAATGTTGTCGTCTTAAATATATTGATGTTTTTTTCTTCTTTTTTTTTTTTAAGAAAAAAGGTTAATTAATGATACCATGCTTGCGTTTATAAACTTGTTTGTATTGTTTCTTTCAAAAATGTCAATATTCATCATGACTTTCCCATGGAATTTAGAATGAAAAGACAGAGAAGAAAAACTAGGAATGAAGAATAGGATAAGGAGAGGTAGCAAAGATAGATAAGGTTGGAACTTCCTTGTGGGTAGGTACACAGGTATGTATCAATGCCATATACTCACATCATATAATATTGAATGCCAATTACCCTAATATGTGCGGAATTGAATTCTCTTACTTTAAAAATTAATAATTTTTAAAAGAAATAAGAACATAATTTGTAAGAGGAATTTGTTTAACATATATTTACATATTTAAAAAGATAAATATAAAAAATATAAAAATAAATTTAAAGTCACTGTCTTAAAAGAAACATAAATATATTTTTTGACTTTATTATTAGGACATGAATATTAATAGTCGTCAATATTGAGTTGCTCGTTATTAACCAAGAGAACACAGAAGGTTGAAGTGCAGTTATTTGGTAGTTGTATCTGATAAAAGTTGGCACTAAATACATTTACTGCTACTTGAATTCAAGCATTCCCTTGCAATTTTACTTTGGTTATACAGAAAATTTTCATAAAGTAACAGATCCTGCAAGTACCAAACATAAAATTGCGTTAACAGTTACCCAACATTGGAGTCTCCCCAAAAGTTATAGCTAACAATTTCTAGGCAAAAAATAAAGCTAAGGTGAGGGATGATCTAAAGTTTCAAAAGGAGAATGCCTAGCTAAAAATACTATCAAGCGTTTGATTCTTTAATTTTTTTTTTCTAACAATTTAAATTATGTTAAATCATTAAAATTGTGTAGATTTGTTGGTTTTTTTCACAGTGGACTAGCATAATTAGTTATATTTTTTAAAATCTAAGTTAATAAGTGTTTGATCAATTATGTTATTGAATTCTCTGTGGAAGACATGCATGGACTATGTAAATGTGGCTTTCTATATTAATTAAGTAACCATAATAAATAGGTTAACCTAAGAAATAGAAAAAAAGAAAAAAGAAAAGACTTTTGGTCTCCATTTATAAATGCAATATACGTATCTACTTTACTTAGAATGTATGTACATTCTATTAATTTATTCTATCTATGTTAAAGATAATATGGTGTAAATTGAGCTAATAAATCATAGTTTATCTTTCAAGATTACCTTCCGCAAATACTCATAGGATCACTAGGAGCTAAATAATCATATGTTTGTCTTTCAGAATCCAATAACCACACAACATCTATGATTAACCTCAAAAGACTACTTAATCATGCTCACATCGTAGTACTTGACAACCACCACCCAAAATGGGGTAATTGGTTGGAAATTGCAACAACTTGTGAATCTATACTCTAATACATTTAGTGTAAAACAACGATTTACTTTGGCTTCTTCTGCATGCTAGCTAGAGTAGCCATCTATATGGAGAGGTATAAACCAGAGAAAGCAATTGAAAATAGGGGCTAAGATATTTTGCATAAAAAAAAATTAGTGTAATTAGTGTAGTTATTGGTGATCCTTCAAGAGTTCATGATGAGCTATGTCAATCGTGTATCATTTTTGATTGTAAAAAATTCGATTTCATTAAAATAATTAATGTGGTTGAGTTTTTACTCTTTGATAATTTTCAACTATGCTTAATGTTTCCTGTATAAATTAACGAAATGCAAAATGATATTCTGCTAATGCTAAACTTTATTCCTTGTCGTTTGCCATACACATGGATATGAGACCTAGAAATAGAATCATGTAATAACATCTCTGATAATGCCTTCAATATTTGCTAACAAAACGCTGTGCTGGGAAGTAATGATAAAATTCTTCAGCCAAACACTAAGCTTGCAATTACATATACTTGGCTTATTATGGAGGTGGTTAAACTAAATAATTGGAGGTAATAATATAATTAATATGTATATACACATACACATATCAAACTAATTATCTAAACAGAACGAGGATTGGAGCTGATTCACTATCCATATGATCTCTTATCTTGGTGGATTCTGAATTTGATTTCGATTTTTCTTCCACGACGGGAGAAGGGAAAGCAATGGTGAGATCTAGGTTCAATTGGGAAGAGTTCATTGTGTCTTCTTCTAGACCACTTTGATCAGTGTCAGCAGAAATTCTATCTTTGGCATATTTCAAGGGTTTATGCTCTTTGTTCTTCATGGAAGCAGACGATGATGCACCTGGAGAAACATGATGAAGACGAGGAAAGCTTTGGTGTATCTTATGGTTATTTGGATCAATACCCACCTTTATGAGCTTTCTGCGGATGTGAGAGTTCCAATAGTTTTTCACCTCATTATCTGTACGGCCAGGCAACCTTCCAGCTATTAGTGACCACCTAATTAACATATTTCCCCATTGAAGTTGATTAGGAAATTTGTAGATCATATGTATTTGTGAAAATTAAATTTCTTGCAGTCAAAAAATAGTATAATCAAAAATGTAAAATAACAAGCTGTTAAATAATATAAAATTGTTTCACTCAATAGTCTTATGTGAGTTACTGTACTAATTATATTTTTTTAAAAAAACTTAAAAAAATCCGGTACCTTTTATATGAAGGAGAAAAAGACATTGAAAAAGTAAAGCTAGTTACCTGTTGCCAAGAAGGGCATGAAGTTTGATGATGAGATCTTCCTCATCTTGGGCAAAGTTTCCACGTTTAATGTCTGGTCTTAGATAGTTTATCCATCTCAGCCTACAACTTTTGCCACACCTATGCAACCCTGAGTACCCACATGAAATTGGTAAGTGCTTTTCCTTTTGTTAAATGGGATTTTACAAGTTTGAACTAATTAATCCATAATCCACAACTAGAGACACGAAATTGATCATCATTTGGGTGACTCAAAAGAGAAGGGAGTCATAGAAAAATGAAAAATCCCTATGAAACCAAACCCAGGGAAGGAAACTGAGAAAATCTTTTCCATTATGCAATATCATCACAAACCTGCAGCCTTGGGAAGGGAACGCCAGCATCCTTCACCATGAGTTCGAATGTAATCAATGAGCTTTTGATCTTCTTGCTTGGACCAAGCACCCTTGTTGGTGCCTTCTTTGTCACAGCAAGGTTTTCTCATTATGCGGTTAATTTCTCCCTCTCTCTCTGGTTAATTGCTTCTGGGCAAACAGAAAGAAGAAAACAATGGGTAAAGAGAATAAGGAAGCCCTAGAGAAAAGCACAAGATTGGGTAGATATATGGTTGCGAAGGAGCCAGTGGGGGATTGAAAAGGTTGACTTTGACCGGTGGGTTTGGCTGTGTAGGTGTAGGTGGATCAGTGGCATGGTCGTGTACAATTGTCTTTGAGAGGATAAGATGTATTGATGTATGAAATTCTTTTGCTTACTGTTAAGTAAATGTCACTTTCAGCGTTCAATGGCCAAAAGCACTTTTGAATATCAAGCAATGGTGATTGGTCAGTGTTGGTGAATGAGGGATTCAGAGGTGGTGTTATCACTTTCTGGGGTGAAATAACTGATTTTCTTATAGAGGGGTCCATGATAAGATGTGCTCAAAATTTTAGAGGATAAGAATAGAGAAGAAAAGGTGGGATATATAGATATAGATATTTGTTTGCATGCATGAAAGTTAGATAGTTTTAGAGGATAATGAATGAATGATAAGCAGCACAAGAGACCCAGGACGAAGCAAAGTACAAATTGCGTAGATTTTGAAAAATATAAGTTTTATTGTTAGGGGTTAATGTAAAGAGTAATGCTGTTTGAAATTCAATGTGAATATATTGATAGAAGAAAACACCAAGCCCAAGTAACATGTTGTCATGTTCTGCAGAATCCAAACAAACATTTGCAATTGCATCAACCTCAAAGATTAATGGATAAAACTAACTGAAACTAGAATTTGTCAAGTGTTGATGAAGCATCTGTGTGATGTGGAAAGGGGTCTGAAAATGGTCATGGAAGATGGGAGCTGGTATGCCCTATGTTGCTTCTTTTGATGCTCAAGTCGGTAAGAGGGCAAGAATGAGTCTAAAGAGCAGTGTTCTAGAATACAAACTAGACCAGCCAGTCTAACCGGTTAATTCGGGAACCAAATATAAAATTAGTCCGACTGTCTCTATTGGACTGTTTTTGCAAAGGAATCAGTCAAAACTCAATCAAGCCTTAGTTGATCTTTGATAAAATTGGAACTTGAATATGTTTTAATCGGGCAAATTATACAAGTTTTAAAACACTACTAAATTGTAATTTGTAAAAGAAATATTTTACATAAAAATAAATTGTTTGGATTGGCTTTTGTCAATATGTTTGTTTTTTTAATTTGAAAAAAAAAATATTTTATACAAAAATAAACAATTTGTATTAGCTTTTTATAAAAAAAAAAAAAAAAATTCTAAAAACTAAAATCTTACTTTTATTATAAGCATGTGAGTTAAAACCCTAGCTAAAACTAAGTCAACAGCACACAAATGGCATGGG
Source organism: Bauhinia variegata (assembly GCA_022379115.2). NCBI lineage: Eukaryota > Viridiplantae > Streptophyta > Magnoliopsida > Fabales > Fabaceae > Bauhinia > Bauhinia variegata. The sequence continues at coordinate 6,652,247 of CM039438.1, read as the reverse complement.
AGATATTAATGATGAATTTTGGAGGAATTGGGAGTTGTGCTTTGAAGAGGGGGTCGGCAAAGAATTTCCAGTTGTTTTTTTTGTTTTCATTTTCAACATTTAATGTTGACTTCAATACATGGGCGTGTGATGCTGGTTGTGTGATGTTTACAAATTGGTTTGGGCCGATTAATGAATAATGAATGAGTTTCATGGTGTGGACTGGTTGGTTTGAGAAACTGTTATATCTAACCGTCTTTTCTTCAGTTTTACGCATTCAAACAGGATCCAGCTGAACCTGTATCTATCTCCTGAGTCAGCACTCAGCAGGACGAAACCCTAGCAAGCTGGAAATTTTCTGTATTTGACTTTCAGCAAAATAGGAGACAGAAAACTCAGGGTAGCCTGCTTTTGGGAAAAGTCACAAGAAATATAGGAGGCTAGGTGAATATAGAGAGGGGAAGGTTACGCGTGAAAGTAATATATTCGAAGCACATAAACAATATTTTGATAAAATTAGGGTTGAGTACAAGAAGAGATTTTGTCCATTTTAATCCCATCCTAGAACTTTGTTGAGACAAAAAAATCTCATTTCAATGTTTATTTGTCTCAGTTCTTTTCCTATCTTCTGTAAGTACTAAATATATAAAATAACCTTATTTGGCTAATTTATATTTTATTTTTTATTTTTAAAATATATGTTCAAGTGAAACAGGATGAAACAAAAAAAGTATTTTCCAGATAAAATTAAGATGGAACAACATTTGTTCAAGTCCTGTCTCATAATCTATTCAAAATACAATATTACACTTCTATCATATTTTAAGTCTTAATTTGTTTTGTTTCAAACCTTTTAAATCAAGAACAAAACATAAAAAAAAAAAAAAAAAAAAATGTCTCGTTTTGGGCTCATACCTCTTCATAAAATGTTAGATAACATATATTGTTGATAATAAGATTGACTCATGGCCAAGTGGGATTTAGTTGAATTAATACCACCTTCAATATTATTTAATTCACTCCAAATTAAAATTTTTGAAATATCCATTTATCTTTAAAAAATAATAATAAGATGGATCCACGGGTGCGTAAACCAAACAGTTTTCACGTGAGTGGTGGATGTGTAACCTTTGTGAGGCAATTAATGTGTGGACGATATTAGTGTATAGCAATTATTGTAAGGAGAACATAAGGGAGATGGTTGGGAGAGGGTTGGTCTTATTAGTCTATTTTGGGGATGGAATTTTCCCTATAGGTAAGAAGCCATCTGCTGTGGGAGTATATATTTCTCAAGCAGATTTATACTATTTTTCCTGAGTTCCAATAAAATCTAATCACTTATTCTTTTCTTTTTTTTTTCTTATCATTATCCCCTCACACTTTTTTAAATATAAAATCAATACTTTCACCTAGAGTGTCTCCCAACAAGAGCAATGCAGTTTTAAATTTAAAAAATTTCACTTAAAATACTTTAAAGTTAGAAAGTACTTAACACACTATATCCTAACGTAAAATATTTTAAAAAAAAAATTGATTTATTTTTTATTAAACTAATATCTTATTAATAATGCTCAATTTTTTTTTGATAAAAACTCTCATAGTGATACTTAATTTAAATATATCGATAATTTTTAAATAAAAATAAATAAATTTGATTTTAACTACAATATACCGGTAACCTTTTCACACAAATGGAATCTTATAATTAATGTTACTTTGACCAACGTACCTTGTGCTTATGAAAAAAATCTCTACTCATCTTCAATTTCATTTGATCAAGGGGAAATTGTTAAAGTAGAATCTTTGAAGATATCTCTTTTTGAAGATTTCAAAGATTACATAATAGCTTAATGGAAAGAGTCAATGCTTAATCAATAATACTAGTTAGGTCGTAGTTAACAAATTGAAACTACTAATTGCACTGAGACCAAATGAGATGAACTTCAAAACTTTAAGGGAGTTAAGAGTTTTTTTTTTTTTTTCCCCATAAGAAAGAAATTAACTCTAAGTTTTTATAGTTTTTACCAATTCTTATTCAATTATCATTTTAAGTGCTTATATATTTTATTTTCATTCGTAGAGAATTTTATATTTTGAAATTCTTTTAAATAGATGTCTACTGTTAACACTGAGTAAACTTTAATTTAACATACGTGAGATAACAATGTTATCAAGTTGATACTTATTAAATTTTTATACTATTGTCGATATTTTGATATCACTTAAATATTTGTGAAATTAAATTTATATTAAAAAAATTCCCATCAAAATATTAACTTAGTAACATTTCATTAATAAAATTTTTTACACATATATTTAAGTAATGTCAAAAATATTAGTGTGATATCAAAAAATAAATAAGGAACAAATCAATAACGCTCATCTCACGTGAACTAAATTTACTTTTAACCACCATTATAACCCGTTAATATAGTATTGATGTGTTCCACATGGCACCAATATGCCCTTAAATAAGCCAAATCAGCTGTCCAATCTTGACAACATTGCTAACTCACCCAGAATATTCTCCCTCATTTTAAACACTAGAATGCTTCCAAAGTCAAATCTGGGCTTCATGACAGGGTATCCACCAACGAAAAACTCTAAATACTCATATCTCTTATCTGAAAGCATCTTTTTCTTATTGTTTCTCTTCTCTTTCTTATTTCTCAAATTTCCTTCTCTGCAACTTTTCTCCCTTTCATACTCTTCACTTTATTCAACATGAATTTGAAGACAGTTAATTTGGCATATCTGGTCTAACTATTTCTTTTTAGAAATCCCTCGATCATTATACAGAGAAGTGAAGAGTTTGATACTTCAAGTTCAAGTTGAATGAAGAGAAGAAAGAAGTTGCAGACAAAGAAGTTATGCAAAGAAATAAAGATTATAAAAAAGGAAAAAACATATATACGCATCTTACCATGAGTTTAATTGAAAAGAACCAATCGATAAGCCAATCTAGTCTGCAAGAGATGACAATGAAAGATAGCATATATCTTTCAGAAGGATTAAACAATCAAAAATGAATAATTATCGCTATCCAACTTGCATAAGGGCTCTGGGATAAGGACAACAATCAAGAAAGATAGCAATTCTAACTTGAAGAATTACAAGTCATAGTTTTCAGAGAGCAACTTCCTACAACGCAAGGCATATATATCACAGCAAAATCTTTCTGATCAATAGTACACAAAAACAAGGTGCATGCTTAGCCCACCAAGAAAAGTGGAGTCAACCATCAATGATCTATGTTCAATAATTTCCAATACAGAACCACTGTATATCTTGAGAAATAGAGATGAAATTTCACTAAAAAGGTCCATTCTATTTGAACAGAACCAATAGGATTATGGGATCAACTGCAGCCAGTCACTTCCACTGATATTCAAAGTTCAGTAAAAACTAGAAAGAAAATAAAACAACCAAGCAATAAGGCAAATGCAGTGTCTATCAATAACCATGGCTCATTTTACCACTTCTAAGGAACATGACAAGAAGAATTCGAGAGAGGAACTGTTGACACAAGAATTAAGGAATCCTTCCTTTCTGTATGTCTGCACAGTGTATACAAAAACAAGATGCCATTCCATAGCAGAAAATCTCAGAATAGAGAAGATCCTCTTTTGCTGCAGAAAAAATGATGTTTTTCCTATTTTATTGCAGTAAACTAATCCTCAGTGTCATCATAAATAATCAATCAAGCTAAAATGTATCCCCAATACTAACTCATCCACTGAACTCAAGCCATATGATCTCCTTATGCATTTACTGATATTTATGTAAGAACTTTCCATTATTACACAAACATTACACTACTGAACATGTGAGAATGACTTATCATACAGCTACAAAAAGTGAAGATACAGTTCCTGTAGAGATATCTCAGCAAGCTAAGATAATCATGGAGGAAAACAAAGCAAATGCAGCTTTCCTGCGCTGATTCATGCTAACCAAGGGAATGGGCAGAGTTTAATGTCATTAAATAACAACAAGAACACCAAATGACAGTCAAAATCTTAACTTTTAGCATAAGCCTAAGAGAAAGATACATTTGCACTCACATCTTATAATTGAAAACCAGCTGATAGGAAATTCTAGTATTCACAGCAGTAATGACACAGATTGCTCTATTTTAAGTCACTAAGCTTACTCCTCTATTCCTCCCTGTACCATATGCTGAACAGCCTTCAACGTTCTCAATAACACAAAATAATTACAGTACCTTGTCCACCAGCAAAAGCTAACAGAAACAACCAATGTAATTCAAGGAGAATAATTGAAACAGCTTACTAACTGTTAGAGAGACTTGTTTCTCCTTTCCATAATATTTATTTAAACCATAAAATTGTTATTATGCTCATTAGCTTATGTTCACTTATTTAAGTAGCAATTTCTTCAAGCTACCTCTGGTTCAAACCTGGATATACTCCAAATAGGACATTTCCTTTCAATAAAATATGTATAATTGATGTGATATAATTACAAAAGATCAGAACCAAGTAGCGTACAAGTTGACAATTTGCCATTCTCTAAATAAAAAAGTAACAAATGAAATTGCATTATTCTGAAAGAGAATTCTGTTGAGATAAAGGTGTTAATAAGCAGCCATCTTTTGACTTCTTGAGGAGATGAGTTGAGTTATAAAAAAGTAACAGCAATGTATATACTGAAAAGTACAAAATACACTCTACATGAATTCTGAAGGCGAATTGACATCAGGTTTTACATTTTCGCCCAATCCACCTGTATGTTGAAGATTCTGCAAAACCTGAGGTGGAATTGCCCCCAACCCACCACCCAATCCATCACTTGCAGAACCAAAAAATTGGCAAATAATTCGAGTCATGATCCCAAGAATCTGCATTTGGTTCTGACAAGCATCAGCATGCATCTGCATCATTTGCTTCTCATGCTCAATTTGCAATGCCACCATCCTCTCCCTCCACTCCATTTCCTCTTGCTCCATCTTCTCCTCCAGTCTCTTCCTCCATCGACGCTCCTCATTGAGCTCTCTTTCTAACCTCATCCTCTTCTCAAACTCCCTTCTTGCCCAAGTCAATTGCCTCTCTTCCAATTCCAATTCCCTATCCTCCAACCATTCCTCTCTTTCACTCCTCCTCTTCTCTTTCTTAAACTCAGCTTCTTTCCTCTTAGCTTCCCTCTCGAACTCACCCTTGTCCTTACGAAATTCCCTCTCTCTCCTCCTCTCTTCTCTCTTCACCATGGCATCCCTCAATTCCAAAACTTGGGCACCAATTGACCCCAACCTCCTATAAACACGAAAACCCTTCTTCAATTTCTTCACGGGAGCCAAACCCTCTTGGGCAATTTCCTTCTCACCCCTAAATTCACCTTCACTACCTGCAACTTCTTCGCCCACCTCACCACCATCGGAATCATCATTATCAAAGCCACCGTCTAGTTCATCATCTTCCTCCTCGGAATCCTCAGAATCAATCCCAAACCCGAAATCCCCACAATCACCAAAAGGATCCAGATTGTCACTAGTTAAGCGTTTGCCCTTCGTATCGAGCTCGACATCACCAAAAACCTCCTTGTATTTGAGGAAATTTTCCCAGTGGTTTTCTCCGTCTTTCCAATTGAACTCGTCCTTAGAGACACGGATCTTCTGCTTGACACCCAGATATTGGTGGCGCATGTTCTGGACCTTGATGGAGACGTCGCGCCATGACCACTTGAAAGGGAAGGTAAGCGGGTCTTGGAGATGGTGAACGGAGTTGACGTGATCTGCAACGGGCTTGAATTTCTTCTCGCGGGTCTTCAGCTTCGCTAACCCACCGGAATTTAGGAGTTCCGAGTATTTAGAAAGCAGAGTTTGTTCTTCGAGTTCCGACCATTTTTTGCGCTTCATTTTCCTTCAAAGTTTTGGACTTTGGGGTCAGAAATCTCAGAGAGGGATAGTGAGAGACAGAACGACAATAATTTAGGTGAGATTGTCGGAACTCTCTGCTCCGGAGAGAAGGCAAAGCAAGGGAGAGTCAGAGTTGAAGCAGATTCGCGACACAGTTGCTACATGTCATGTTCACTACACCGTATGGTCCGAAATTTTACTCATTATTACATTAGTGAACTATACGCTAATAAGTCTTTTGTTTTTTTTTTAATTGAACACTAATTACAAATTAGTATTTTTACAAATTTGTAATTAAATTTTATTGTGTTCTTTGATCAATTGTAAAATCTCTCTAAATGTTAAGGTTTGTCTTAATTGTGATGAGTCTAACACTAAACTATTCTAAATTTTGATATATCAAAAAATAGATACAGATTGTTTCTAACTCCACTTTCCTAAACCCCAAGTCCCAACCCCAATGCTTTGTTTAAACATTTAGTAGTCTTCATTTCTTAGGTAATTTATAAGTATCACTAGAGCCTTCATTAAAATTTGTGACATATAAAATGAGTTTTGTCTACCAAAAAAAAATTATCTCTTATCTCTAAGTTATTTCCTCATTATAATGATAGCTACTCTCTCAGTTTTAAAATTATTGTTTTTTAAAGTTTTTTACAAGAATTAAGAAATAAAATTAATTAATTAATAATTCAATTTTACTAAATTATCTTTATTAAAAAAAAAAAAGAATGGTGAATAGATAGAAGAGAAACATACATAAAATATTAGTTAAATGTTGAGAATAAAGGTAAAAATAATTAATTAATTAATAATGTATTAAAATAATAAATGAATAATTATAATAAAACAAAATTTTGTTCTTAAAAACAATTATTTCAAAACGGAAGAATTACCATTCAAGGGTGTCAATTTAACTTGAGGTGGAGCTGATGAAATGAACTGACTTGATAAAATTAGCTCATTTAGGTTCGATATTTTTTAGGGCTTGGGCTTTAAATATTAGATTCAAATAAATTGGGCTTTTAGACCTAGCCCAATCAAGCCCAAAGCTCATAAGAAACACAAATATTTCATTGGAACCACATCATCACACGATAGAGGAATAATATCCACTCCAAATTAATGCTTTAATTTCTTGAATAGCCTTGAAAATGAACTAGTATTCCATGTATAAAATATATGTTTCTAATTTATCCTAGATTAACAAGTAGCACTATTTCATATATCCACTAATACATCATTTTAAAATTTTTTCGCTAATTATAAAAATGATCGTAATGTGAACCAAATTGAACCATCTTAAATTTGAACTAATGAAATTGTTTTTGGTTTAATTTGAACTTCAAAATTTCTAATTTGTAGCCTCTAATTCCATACGCGACTTGACTCTGAACGTATAACAATTTGTATACATACATAATTATATTCAAAATAATAAAAAAGGTTCAGTAACCAAAATGACTATACAAAACTACATATAAGCAAAAGAAAATTTAGAAGATATAATTAATGAATCGAGAATCCAAAAACTAAGCAGAGAGAATATCAAACCAGAAAGAAAACTCCAATCCTTCCCTGAATCCCTAACCCTAACACTAGCTACCAAGAAAACTAATTAGTGTTGAAGGCTTGATATAGATAATTTGTGTTTTTTTTGACTATGTATCAATGAATTGTTATTTTTGAAATGTGATTTAAATATGTTGACTTTGACACTTCATATAAATTTGATTTAGATTTTTGTGCAATAATTTATTTTTAAATTATTTTTTTACTATTACTTTATAATTTGAATGCTTCATATAAATTTGACTAACTAGAGAAATTTATTTTATTTTCAATTATGAGTTTTGTTTTTGTATGGAGCAACATAAAAATAGACATAAAATATTTGATTAAATTTATACAAAGTATTATATTTTAAAACTTTAGTAATCAAAATTTTTTGAGAAAAAAAAAAAAGCCGGCCATACAAGACGTTATCGCTTTTTATATACCGTAGTTATTACGTGCCAGGTTCCATGCATGGGCAAATCTGGTAACCACGTTAACTTCTTTCTGTCCTTTACCGGTTAAAAAGAAATAAAATATAAAATAAATAAAAGAATAATTCTAAATAAAAACAACTATTAATGTGTTATGTCCTTGGACCCCTATAAAAAGCCATCGATTCGACAAGCATTGCATCACATTTACTGAAATACCCACCTTCAGAGTTGTCAGTTGTGAGTAGGTGGACGCCTTCGCGCCCAAACTAGCATTTAGCAGTGGTGGCAGTTTAGTCATCTCACCAACTGGGACCAAGCTTACTCGTTCATGGCGCTGGAACCAAGATTTTATTTTTATTTTTTTTAAAATAATATTTTATAGCGCTGGAGCCAAGCTTTCTTAATATCAGAGTTCCGTTTCGGTCTTCGATGCTGTTGTAGTCTCTGTTGACTAACCGAAGCTGGGTTCAGTATTTTCCGGTAAGTGTCGATGCTGGAATCCGTTTTCTTTTAATCTCTTTTCTCTGTATCTCTTTCTGTTTCAATTTATGTTCGCCGTTTGAAAGTGCTCGAGCAAGATGTGGCTATTTCTTTCGATTTTTGAATTGATTCGAGCTATTTTTCTTCTCCATTTTTCCTCTTCTTCGTTCTGCTGATTTGATATTCAAGGACAAGGAACTCGAGAAATTCATATATGGCGCCTCCAATTCTCTCTCTGGTTCTTCCATCAGAAACCGGTCGAATTCTCAGCATTCAATCGCACACTGTCCAGGTTTTTCTTTTATCTTTATTGTGTATTCCATGATTATCCTTGCAGAAAATGAGACGAAGGAAAAGGAATTCAGCTTGTATATCAAGTATCAACTACTGTGATTAATCAGGAGTTCAATGTTAACGTCTATTTTTGTACTTACCCTCTAAGGTTATGGGAGCGACTTCATTGAGTTACAGTTTTCGCTTGTTTTAGTGCGCTTTATCTTTTCCGGTAATATATCCCATAAAGTTGTGATAGATATTGTCGGCTAGCTACAATTTCCTTAGCTAGAATGGCAAAAGAAAGTTTGATTCTCGGGTACAATCAACTTATGATCCCCAGAAGAAAAAAAAAAAAAAAAAAAAAACTATGATCATCTCTAATGGGAAAAGAATGACGTGACATGCTTGTGTAGGGAAGATTGCAAAATGGGGGTTTACAGATTAATAATGGTCTTAACATCCCGGTGAAAATCAGCAGGATGAAAGGCTTGTGACCGGGGAAAAGTTCGAATATGAAAAAGCTAATGTTCAATTTGAACTTCGATAAAACTATTGATGGAGTGACCTTCTGTTTAAAGTAGCTTATAGATTTTACATTTTGGGTGAAAATCAGAAGGTGCTATAGGAGATCATTTTTTCATCTATAGGCAAGAGGTGGAGTTGTTAAATATTTGCTTTCATTAATTCGTGGGAAAATAATTTTACAATGAGAACCTTTGTATTCCTGAGGTTTTCTACATTTTAAATTGACCATGTAAATGTGGTTTGTTTACTGCTGGTTAAATAATTACGTTGAAATTGTGGCCATTTTCTATTTTTCTCAGGGGTATGTTGGAAATAAGTCTGCTGTCTTCCCTCTCCAACTACTGGGCTATGACGTGGATCCAATTAATTCTGTGCAGTTTTCAAATCACACAGGCAAGCTGCTTTTATTTCTTCATTCAGTCTGAGGACTTTGAGGCCTAATATATGGTGCGGTGTCATCTGTCAATCTGTATAAATTCAGGCATCGTATACTTAATAAAATGACATTGAAATTTTGGTTTAATAAATTTGAGGACCATGCAGGATACCCAACATTTACGGGTCAAGTTTTGAACGGACAGCAACTCTGGGATATTATAGAAGGCCTTGAAGCAAATGATTTATTGTACTACACACACTTATTAACAGGTATTTCAAATATTATCCCACATTCACTTAAAAGACCACGGAGTAAAACACAGCAATTAGTTATATTACTGTACTCTGCATGCATTCGTTGCATTGTCTTATCAGTTTAAGCGGGAAAGAGAAGATAGATTCTGGATTTTCAATTTGAAGCTTAACAAATGGATGCTAGACAGTCTTGTCAGTGAGGAAGTGGATGACTTCTGGAAATTTGTATGTCATGGCTTCCTGGTATGTTTTGCCAGAGATTGCTCCTTAAAGAGGTTGGGGAAAGTAGGATGATTTTTTGATGTAGTTCCTTGTTCCTGGTAATAAAACAAAGGGTTCGTTTGTTGAATCTTTGGAGTCTTAGTTGTCATGCCTGCTGGGATTTTGCTATTTCACTTTTTGCATCATTAAGGCTTTTAGAAGGCCCTCGTATGCATGCCACTGGTGTACATAGTCTTACCCACTTGGCACTTGTCTGATAAAATCATTTATTCCTCCAATGAGTCAAGATTTACTGGTTTGTGAGGCTACAAAGAATCTTGTTTGTCTCTTGTGTGGTGGCAAAATTGTGTGCCATGAATGCAATTAATTCGAACATTTAGTAGTTTTTTGTTAATTTTTTTGGTTTTTTTCCCCTAAAAACAACCTTAAATTATTCCCCCTCCCCCCCCCCCCCCTCATTTGATCAACGTTGTGTAATGCTTTTGAGCCATCCTGTGACATTATCTACTTTAGTTGTAGAAAATCTGATCGCTGTGCTATATGATCTTATCCTTCACCCTGTTAGTTTGTTGCATCATTAATTTGTTCGTTTTGATTAGTCTGACTTTGATTCTAATTCATGCATTTTCAGGTTATATTGGTTCAGTTTCTTTTCTAAACACTGTATTGGAAGTTGTCAACAAGCTTCGCTCAGTAAACCCCAAACTTACATATGGTGAGATTTCTGAACTAGAATCTCCATGTGCATACACACTATAAAAAGATTATTTTGTTTGTCTCCAAATGTCAAGAATTATGTAGTCACAACAAGATGAAACTGTAGAATTTGGTCTGTTTGTTTGGCAAAAGAGCATTAAGGTTGGTGCTGGTGATGATAACTAAATTTTTATCTCATATGGATTGATGTTTGAAGCCCTACAAAGGTGATTATTGGAGAGACAATGAGTGAAAACTTGCTATACTACCTTGCTTATTAATATCATTTCCCAGATTACTTTTTACATCTAACAATCTTTTAATTGATCCAGATCATATGAATAATTATATAATATTGAAAAATACTAGAGAAGACTCAATGAAAGGTACATAAAATGACATAAAGAAGAAAACTCAAAAGAGAACTTATACTATCACATGTGATCCTCTTTATCTTGTTTCTCCTGAATAAGAAATGCGTATTTATCTGCAATCTTCTTCAAAGTCTGCGCTTTCTTGTTAGTCTGTGATCCAGTGTTGGGTGATGAAGGAAAGCTGTATGTTCCTCAAGAACTGATATCAGTATATCGTGAAAAGGTAATACTCATCCATATAGGTGTGTTTGCAAAAGTTAATGCGTTTACCTTGACTGTATACAATATAACAAGTTCAAAATTTAAAATTAACTTCTTTGGCTGAACCACTCTAGACCTTTAAGTTTACACCAAAATTGACTTCTATTTTAAAGTTCATTGATTGTTTTAGTATCTTACCAATACATATTTCGTCAGGTTGTTCCAGTGGCATCAATGTTAACCCCCAATCAGTTTGAAGCAGAACTTCTTACGGGGTTCAGGTGATCATATCATAATTGACATTACTGACAATTTTTCCTGTTCAATATGTTTCTTATATTCGGTCCCTTCGGACATAAGATATGATTAGTTGTGATATATAAGTTTGTGCACTCTTGTTTATTTCTTGTGGCTAGACTCTCTTGCACGGCATCTACAACTTTAAATTATAATTTTCATTCCATATTTTCTAATAAGCATTATCGACAATTTGACATGAAATGCAATTGCTTCTTTGTCAAACTATGGACCTTAATTCCATGCAACATTATCCTGTTATGTGTTCACTTGGGAGGGTGGTCTTGGCGGTTGGTACATGGTAGGGATGTTGCCTGTATGTGTAGATGGCAATTTTATTCTATGCGGAACCATTTGTGTTCTCCAGTTTAGAGCTAAATCACTACCACAAAATTTTCTCTTGTTAAAAGCTAACCAGTAATTGAAGCAACATCTTTAGTGGCTATTTTGGGTTCTTCAAAGCTCTTGATTTTCTCTCCATTATCATTGCGATCTATCAACATACTCATCTATTTCTTCAATTTTCTGTGCCTTCACAATGTGGCTTTTTCTGCCTTCTAAATAATTGTACTTGTCACAGTATTCAGTCTGAAGATGATGGTCGGAAGGCTTGTAACTTTCTTCATGAAGCTGGACCTTCAAAGGTCTGTTTTTGTTACTTGCATAGGATATTGGAAACCTATTAGTTGATTTTTTTTTTTTTTTTCTTTTTTAAGCCATTGAAATTTCTTGATTCTTCACTGTTTTTCCATTGGACACGAACTTCTTTATTTGGTCTTGATCTACCTGTCTGAGCTGTGTCAGGAAAAATTATGTCTACTTTCCTAGTTATATAAATTGATTACTTACAAGCTATGAACTCTGGGGATTTGAGCAGACTAAAGACAATTCTCTATTGGAATAGTCTTGAAGGTTCTGTAATAATTATAATGTGTGGTCCATTCCATTCCATGGAAATCAAGATATTATGTGCACATAGAAAAGAGAGAGGTTGAAGATAGTGATGATCTAAAGTGTAGAAATTTAATTGTTTATAGATGCCTGCATGCGCGCGCACACATCTTTGTTTCAAAAGTGAATTCCTGGTTTTTATCTCCAAGTGTTTTATGTTCCATAAATGTGATGAGGAACTATTTTATAATAAACGTGTATGCCCCCACAGGTTGTAATTACAAGTATCAACATAGACGGCAATCTTCTCCTCATCGGCAGTCATCAAAAGGAAAAGGTCAGTTATCACATAAATGTTTTCTCCATGCCTTTATCATCATTTTTAATTTCAGATGTTTTAATAACAGATAGATCAAGAATATTAATTTTGCCTAATGTATTGTAACACTGATATGCAAAATACCTTTTCACAATCGTCAATTCTACATATTCAGCTGTTAAATTCTGAAATGCTATATGTTTCTAACTGTAATATGCTGTAATTGTATTACCGTTGTGTGACAGGGACAATCTCCCCAACAATTTAAGATTTTAATTCCCAAAATTCCAGCATATTTCACGGTATGAATATTGTTTGGCAAATACTTCTATTTATTTAAAGTTCAATTTGTGCTAAGAATAATTTCTATGATGTTAGCCAAAAAGGTGAATGATGCAGTTTGGAGCAGATGAGATTCAGTTTGAAATATCATTAATTGATGGTTCTATACTTGATCTGCTTCTTGTTTGAAATGACTGATTAGTTTATTGAACTCATTTTCACTTTGTTTTCCCAAAGAAAGAAATTTCATTCCTGAACTATTTTAGGTTAGCAACTTGCCATATTGATTCATTCAAGAAAATTTTATCTAATCAAATTCTGTTTACTCTATGTTTGCAGGGAACAGGAGATCTCACGACTGCACTCCTTCTTGGTTGGAGCAATGTAATAATACCTTGCTTAATATATCTGGCTTTAGCTATGGCCTTTCTTCCAAAGTAATTTCATAAAACTAACCAATGCATCTACTTCTGGATTCCAGAAATACCCAGACAACCTGGAGAAGGCTGCAGAACTTGCAGTTTCAAGCTTGCAGGTATTCATTTTCTTTCTTATCCTTGTTCTTTTCCTCCTCCTTTCTCATATCATTGTGACAAATTGAAAACCTTCCATGGTTTGACATCTTTGCTAATGCTGGATTTCATGTTGGTAATAAATCCACAATTTTTCTAACAATGGAGTCTCACCAATGCTCTTGCAGGCACTTTTGCAGAGGACTATGGATGACTACACGCACGCTGGACACGATCCCCAGTCGACTAGTTTAGAGATCAGATTAATTCAAAGCCAGGATGATATTCGCAACCCTCAAATCAAATTTAAAGCTGAAATTTACAGCTGAATAGGTTGCATGATTTAAAACTTTATTGCTGGCGTTTCTTTGCTTGAAATAGTTCCCAAAATGTCTTGCTTATATTTTAAAAACTTTCAAGGGATATAAACAATTCAGCTTAAAGCACTGAGCTTGGCCTCGCCACCATTTTTTTTTTTTTACATACTTCTCAACTTAGCAAGAATATGCTTTGATTCATGAAATGAGCCGTTACAAGTTTGTAAGAAGTTAGCTCTATACATTTGAGTAGGGACTATTTTTTTTTACACTAAAAGAATATCTTTATACTTTTTTTTATACGAAATTATTTTTTTTTAATGAGAGTTGTAGCATACTCTTTTATAATCAATTCTTAATTCTTAATTCTTAATTTACTATAATGAGCTCTAATTTTTAATTCTATCATCAACTATTTATCTTAATTTCATTCTCGGCTTGTTAGCTTAAAATATGAAGATATATTTTATTTGATTTAAAATATAATTTTTTAAATTAAAAATAATATAAGAAGATGAAAATAATATTTTCTCAAGAATTTATTATTTACTTTTGGCTACCTCACCATCAAGGACAGGAAAGGAAAAACTTCCTCGGGGTTATATGGAAGCAAGATTTGATCAAATAAGAATAATATAAACAAACAACAGAAATTAAATTTAGATAATTTCAACCATATTATATAAAAACAGATCAAATTAAATTAAATGATAAATATTTCAAGCTAAAATATTGGCCATTACTGAAGGGGCTTCGTTTTTTTAAGCTAAAATATTTTGTGATGTGCGTGTAAGCCTCTTTTACGATTTTACCCTTGTGTATGGAACTAGCCGAGTCGGCGGCGTTATATAATGCTGCAAGACGCTTCTGGATCCGCCATTTCCAATGGTTACAAAATCCAGTGACCATTTTCTAACATACCAGCAGAGAACCGTTACTACAAGGTAGAAAGCAGTCCTTGAACTTGCACCGGAGCTGCTGCTTTCTTTCAAATATGGATCCTGATTCTGCCCTAGAGCTTGTGCAGCACGGTGTTACATCACTTCTCCTCCATGTTCCTCGGTACACCCTCGTCGGCATCGATACTAAGGTAAATAATTTTTTTATTCTTAACGTTTTCTCTTCAAATTTTATTTGTAAAATGTGGTAATTGAGGTTGGTCTGAGTTATTCACTTTGTTTGTTCAAGAGAATGAGAAGGTTGTTTGGTTGAACTTTGATGCTATAGTAAATAGCAGTACCCCTTTTGTGTGAGGAGGAAGTGGGTTGAAGTTAACTTAAAATTGCAAACTCCATTTTTGTTGGCGTGCTAAATTTGTAGATTGTAGAAGAGCATGATGTAAATGATTGGGACATTTAAGGATGGGATATTTTCTCAGGTACCTGTAGAGGTTATGCCCTTAGTTTTCTTCTGGAGTACGGATTTTTTTTCAAAAAAAAAAAAAAGTTGCTTCTTGGAATCTGCTAATTAAGTGCCAGATTAGTCATATTTACACGGCTTCCTTTTTGTTATGGCTATTTTTGAAATGTTCCTAATATACCATATCTGAACCATCAATTCTACCTTTAACCTCCAAACTTTCAAAAGGAAGATGTCAATTAAGTTCATAGTATCCTCATTAACATGGAATGCTTAAACCTTAATACAAGCTGATTCGTTTCTGTGACTACAGAATGCTTGCTTTTTAGGGATGGTTAGCTATTGGGAAAGATCATGGACAAATGCCTGCTATAATCCTCACCACATGATTGGTCTAGATGGTTAGCTATGACCCATGTGAAAGCTCACTCCCTTTGGTAGATGATTTTGGTGGTATAGCTGCCACATATTGGCAGGTTGATAATTGTGGTAGTATCCATGTGTGTTCATCAAGGATGGTGGATGAGCATACTCGCTCTGAAAATTTGACGAGCCTCTAGGGAATCCTTGGTGCCAACCAGCTTCTGTCATAGTATTCCCATGGAAAGCTTCAGGACTCATCATGGGTGTCAAGCTATCTTCCCATGTCTTGTTGTCACTGAATCTGGTGTAATTCTGGTCAGTGTCTACCAATGATTGTGCCGCGACAAGTTGATCAAGCTCACTCACCACATTGTTGGTACTGATATCCTGATTAAGATACCATTGAGGTCCCCAATGATGATGATTTTCAGAGCCAATGTTTAGATTTTGGCCTTGGTACTTACCCATGTTGTCTTTAACAAAGTTCACTTGTTCTTGGTTGGAATCAATATTCCATATTTCTGCATGTTTCCCAGATTTGACCAATTTCTGCACCAAAGTGGAAGGATCCACAATGCCTGTGACAGTCACCTTTTCTTCTTCTGCATTTATCTCTACTTTGTAGACCCCTGACCCAAATTCAAAAATAGGATCAATTCGAGAGGTGATTAATAGAGAATGGTTGCTCTAAAACATCACCTGATGCCATGCTACATGCAAAACTGTGCATTCAAGCCCAGAAAACTATGTTTTAAGTTTTAAAAAAAAAAAAAATTCCTAAGAGAGGGTTCTTAACCTCAACATGCACAATTTCTCATAGCCATAAAGAAAACCAACTAAAAAAATAGTATTTCTGAGTGGATCTCTTCATAGTGAGTGTTGTATTAGTTATGCTACCAGGGAAATTCTACCTAAATGGGGATTTAGAATTGATACTTGGGAATGAAGATAACAAAGAAAATATAATAAACATTTGAAACTCTTTACCTTCAATTTTCCTGAGCAATTTCTTTACTTTGTTCATGCATCCTTGACAGTTCATGTGTACTTTGAATGCAATAGTCTACCAAAGTACAGATAAACAAACATGAAATTCAGTCAAGTAAGAAAATGAAATGTAAAAGAGAAAAAGAATTGATATAGAAATAGAAGTCATCGCAAACCAAAGAAACAGTAACCTCAATCTTTAATAACTCGTACTCATATGCTCTTGACATTTTCACCAGTTCTTGTTTCTTCCCTGTTTTATTTAATGTCTTGCCTCTAAATTGGTATAGCAGATGAACTGAGAATGCAGTGCTATATATATATATATATACAGACACAACACAGGATCTGCAATGAAAATGTTGAGAAAGACAAAGAGACAGAGACGGACAAAGATGGTTGGAAAATTGTGATTTGACAAGGCTTTGTGTCCTGTACATTTTGACAGGCACAGTCCATGTGCATGATCTGCATATAGTACAACAAATTTTCTCTGCAGACGAAAATCTGCAGATTCTGTTTCTGCACAGTGATCTTGTGATCGTTACAGGCCTCATAGGTTTTGGAAGTTTGACCCTTTCAAATCTTGAACAAGCACCACCTTCATGAACCCACAAGAGAAAAGGGTGTCATTATTTGGAGCCCTCTAATCAAGAATCTTTATCACTTTTGACTAGAAATTGGAATGATATATAAGAAAATAAAAATAAAGGATGAAAAAAAATTCTTGGAAAATTTACTTAAAGGATTATAGCATAGTTTAAACTTTATATATATCTCATGTAAATAAAATCCTTATATTTAATTCCATCTTATTTAAATATTTCATGTTTGTGTGAATTAAAAACTGAGTTGCTGCTGATAATTAAGATTAATTAGCAGCTTGAAGAAAGGTAATTGACTAATTGACAATCATTGTTATTTTGATTTGCTTTTACCTATTTGTCAAAGACATTGACTATTATGTTGCCAAACTTGGAGGGGATAAATCCACGTGTACTATGATACGTCCCTGGCACCAAATGCAATCAGAATTGTGCAGTTGAAAAAATATCTCTTATTTGATTTTTATCTAATGGTTCAGATTAGTTACTATGTGTATTAGGTATGTTTAATGGAAAGATGACATTATTCAATTTGAACCTTTGGATGAAAATCAATCAACACATATTATACTAACTCCATCACTGCGTTGTTCCATGGCTACAATTCTAATCCCAAATTCTAACAGAGAAGTGGAATTAATTAATCATTTGATTTTACATTTCATGGTAGCAAGGCATAAAATGAAATTTCTGGTTAAATGATTTTATGATAATTTTTTACAATTTTAATTTTGTTTTTCCTCCAAAATTATTTATTTTCCACTCAAAGGGAAATTCAATCAAAAGGAATGTATGGAGTTTAGTTGGATTTGTTTAATTTGATATATGAGCCTCTTACTAAGGTTTGACTTACAAATAATTAATGGGGTTTGGTCGTAAGAATTAGAACCCTATTAATTATATTAAAAAACTTCTTAGTACTATTGATTACATCAATTATAAACTTAATTATTGTACTACTCTTTCTTCTCTCGTAATATTAATTACATTAATTATATTCTTTCTCATTCTCTTCCTATATCTCTCGTCACCTAAATTTTAATATTCCAAGTTTAAAATCGAGAAGAAAATTATTGGTTATAAACAAAAATAAACCTCGTATTCAACAAAAAAAAATATATGACATGTTTTAGCATTTAAAAAATAAAACGATATGTTGGAGCTAGATATATAAATTTGTAAAGGATTCATTGTGACATGTCAAGTCAACCACTATAAACTAATTAATATGGCTTTTTTGAAAAAAAAGAAAAGAAATACTAATTATTATGTTTCTTACTACATGTGTCACGTCGGGCCTAGCCAAATGTAACGTCTAGCAATCAAATGGGTTTGAGATTTTAGAATTGTGGGTTCACCACTAATATATAACAACTTATCTTTTTCTTTAGTTAATTAGTTTCCATTTGTATAGATGTTTACTTGAAATTTTTTAAGTAAAAAATATTTTATATTAGAAATTTATACAATATTAAGAAATTAACCTTAGAAAGATAAAAAATTTCTCAAGTTTATTAAACTTTGCTCCTCTCCTTTATGTTCAAAAGCTCTATATATTTTGAGAACCTTATAAACAATGATTTTAATAATTAATTACCTAATTCTATTGTCTTCCTTTAATTTCCTATAAATTGACTTATATTCACTGCAAAAAATAGTTCAAAAAATTATCAATGGTATAATTTGTTGATCGATCAAAATTTATTTATTTGTTACCAAATTAATTTTTAACTAATTTATTTATATGTATTGACTAAGTGAAATACTTAGTGGAGAATTTAGTCCATCTTCTAATATATTATGCACTAAGACAATGGGTTCTATATGCTAATGACATTGAATTGTTGGCCCCTAATGATTTGAGGCTTGAAAATGTGGACATAGAGAACAAAAGTGAGTGGACCACTAAACCCTTGAACCTATTGTGATGGTTCACCATGATTGGCCCCAAACTATATCCTTTCATGCCTAAACACCTTTTAGACCAAGATTATATGTATTCACTAGACTTGAGATTTCAAACCATCACTTTCTTTACAAAGAAGAAAAATGCAAGATAAACTTTCCCACGTGCATTTGATTAATTAAATAAATAAATGACTCCTTTATATTAGAGTTCCTTTTAATTATATGAATCAAAAGTACCACGTAACCCTAATTTTTATAAAATTATATGTCAAACAATATCATTCAATCAAAAGAGTACATATTACACACCAACCTTGCATTATTATTATTTTATTAGACCAACCATGCATTATTGATGGCTTCAACTTTGACAAATATATGGTGCCTAATCTAACTTTTGGCCTTAAGAATCTAATCTAACATTTTTTTAATAATAATGGTTGCGTATTAATTATGATTAATTAGCAAACTGTTGTATAATTCTGCTAATTAATTTGTGTCTAATGAAATGTTATATATGGGATATTTTCAAAAAAAGAAAAATTAGCAAAACTTAAGCTTAATAGAAAAATTAAAGTTGTTCTAATGAAAAAAAAAAATGTGGGGATGTTTTATATGATTAGGGAGTGAAATGGAGAAGAGTAGTCCACATCTTTTATTTTATTCTCTATTTCATTTGTTTTCTCACTCTTTTTATTGATTAAAAAATTATATTTAATAACTTAACAATATCTACAATATTATTTTATAATTTATTTGAATGAAACAGATAATACAACAAAAAGTGAGAAGAAGTTTGTAGAAATGCTTGATTTTTCTTCTGACTAAAAATGCTTTTCTTCTTTTTTGATATTTTTGCTGAAAAAGATGCTTCATCAACGGTTTTCAATAATGGTGGGTAAGCAAAGTTGTCGTTTTTTGCAAGATAAAGCAAATGGGGCAATAAAGGATGGGGAAGGATAAGCTTGAAAACCATGGAATTGAAGTCTGGTGGAAAGTTCAGACTCAGTTTCATCCACTTGCTAATAAACAAACCAATCTGAAAGCCAGGTCAACTCCTCTCTGCTTTTGTCCTTCTCGATGGTCTAAATTTAAGAACTTTCCGAGAACCCATTTATGCATTCTCACCCCCATTACCATTCAAACTTTGCACACTTAACCTTGGGGCATTCAATAGGCCGGTTAAGTCCGCGATTGACAGCTAACTTCTTGTGGAAAAAGCATTGCTTTCACACTTGCATATTTGTTTATCCTTTTCACGGACTCTGCCTGTTCCTCTCTCAAATTGAAAACATCAACTTGTTCCCACTCGGGTTTTCGATTAATTCCCCTCTTCCACCTTCTGGGTTTACTGGAAAGTGAGAAGCAAATTCTGGGTTCACTGCTTTGTGTTCATGGGTTGCTGCTTCAGTGCTAGGATCAAAGCAGAGAGTCCTCCGCGTAATGGTAACATTGATATTCTCTTTCCCCTTCTTTAGCTCGTTTACTCGCTCGGCTTGTCTAGTGCTTTCTGAATTTTCCTTTACTCGAATTGAAAATTTGTGGGTTCTGTGGATCGTTTGGCTTGGGTTTTGATTCACGTTGCAATTAGTTTAGATGTTGGATTTTTTGTACTTGGATCTTAGATTATGGATGCTCTTTTTGGAAGCTTGTAAAAGGAAGGGAAAGTAATTTGTGATCTTGCATATGTGCAAGTTACTTAACAGAAGTGATGACAAAATTCATTTTGTTGGATGGTTATTGAGACATGCATGGACATCTTGTGCTTGTCGGTGGTGTTGCCGTTTAGTTATATTAAATATTTGGTGAGGACATAGAATTTGTCCGTGTACTGTCTTTGTACCGTTTCCAAGGTCTTTCCATACAATCAGAAGCTGAATGTGTAATTATATGGCCTGATAATTGTATCAAAATTTTTATTTGATATGTGCAGGCTCGACTTCAAATTATGTTAGCAAAGACGAGGATACTTTGAGTGGTTTAAGCAGCAAGGTCTCCCTTACCTCTGTGCCTCAAACTCCACGGACAGAGGGTGAGATCTTGCAGTCTGAAAATTTGAACAGCTTCAGCTTTAATGAGCTTAAAACAGCCACAAGGAACTTCCGGCCAGATAGTGTGGTTGGTGAAGGTGGCTTTGGATCTGTCTTCAAGGGGTGGATCGATGAGCAGACATTGACTGCTGCTAAACCTGGGACTGGAACTGTCATTGCCGCGAAGAGGCTTAATCAAGAAGGCTTCCAGGGACACAATGAATGGTTGGTGAGTTTCACTTTTCAGGGCCTAATTACAAATTACAGTTAAAGAACTTTGTGAAAAGGATGAGAGTTTAAGGTGCAGTTGCATTTTGAGGCTCAGGAATATGCTAAGTAATGTGAATATGTGTGGCAATTTCACTTTTGGTAGTTTTTGTAGCAAATAGTTAACGTTTCATATAATTTATTCTTCTGAAGTGATTAACTGATCTTGTCCTATAGGCAGAAATCAATTACCTGGGGCAGCTGCATCATCCCAATCTAGTGAAACTGTTTGGTTACTGCTTAGAGGATGACCACCGGCTATTGGTGTATGAATTTCTGCCAAAGGGTAGCTTGGATAACCATTTATTTAGGAGTAAGTTACTGATTTCCTTATCAGTTTTGCCATTACAATTTTTTCTTATGAATTGTCATTAATTAGTCAGTAATGGGATGTTGATTGCTTTTGGAACAGGAGCTTCTTACTTTCAGCCACTTTCTTGGGGTATCCGTATGAAGGTTGCCCTTGATGCTGCTAAGGGTCTTGCATTTCTTCACAGTGATGAAGCTAAAGTGATATATCGAGACTTCAAGACATCTAATATTTTGCTTGATTCGGTATGTGAATCACATTGATATTACAAGTTACAAATCTAGAGATTATAATTTTTCTTTTTCTCATGTTCTTTTTTGTTTATCTCAGAACTATAATGCAAAACTCTCTGATTTTGGGTTGGCAAAGGATGGACCAGTAGGTGATAAGAGCCATGTCTCTACAAGGGTAATGGGCACCTATGGCTATGCCGCTCCTGAGTACATGGCCACAGGTATCTTTCAGTTTGCCCTATAGATTTTAGCTTATGAATTAAGAACTCTTCAAATGGTCATCTCATATTTCTTGCTTATAATCCTGACACCCCAATTTTTGTTTGTTGGTTAATATATTGCCTGCCGTAGTAATCCTTAATCTATATTTCGAAGCAAAGGTTTGTGGTTTTTTATATGTGGATTGGCAAGTCACTGTCACACACCGAAACATGCATGCTGCACCCTAACAGGTTTCATCCATCCTGTGATTTTACATTGGATGAGCATTTGGACACAAAGTCTGAATGCTGCTGGGTTGTTGGCATTATAAACATGCTTCTTACAATATAACTCAATTCCAGAAACTGAATTAGTAGCTCTTAGACACCTACCAGGTTGAACTTGACTAGAAAGTTACGTTTTCATTCTCAAGCATACTTCTAACAACATCAATTTCAACCTCAGCAAGCTCACGAAGCTTGATACTGCCAGCAGTTTACTCTGCAATTTCATTATCATAAATGCTTCTAATTGGTGCATGATGAAGTGCATGTCAGGAAATTTTTTGTGCTCCAATGTGACTGTGTTGTGTCATTACTTTTTGAGAATAAGATTTCCTAGTTCAGTGCTGTTATAGTTAACTCTCTGTATGCTGCATCTAATGACCCAGAAGTTCAATCCTAATTTTCTTTTTCCATTGTCTTTTTCTGAAGGTCACTTGACCAAGAAGAGTGATGTCTACAGCTTCGGTGTTGTACTCCTGGAAATTATGTCTGGCAAGCGTGCCATGGACAAAAACAGACCATCTGGAGAACACAATTTGGTTGAATGGGCCAAGCCATATCTTACCAGCAAACGCAGAATCTTCCAAGTTATGGATGCTCGAATTGAAGGCCAATACTCATTGCGTGCAGCAATGAAAGTAGCTAACCTTGCAATTCAATGCCTTTCTGTAGAACCCAGATTCAGACCAACGATGGAAGAGGTGGTAAGAACATTGGAACAGCTTCAGGATTCCAATGACTCAGGCTCAGTGGGAAGCTCTCGAGATCAAACAGTGAGAAAGAGTCACCATAGCTCGAGCTCACGCTCAAGGTCTAGCTCTGGTGCTAGACCCCATAGAAGAAGTATGAATAATTCTTTAAATGGAGAAGGTACTTCTAATCCAAAGCCATCTGCTTCTCCTCTTGTTACTTGAGAGAGAAGAAACACGGGGTGCATGATTCTCTGCTAGTATTGTTTTGCGCATTGTATATCATGAACTTGAGAAAGGCGATTGCTGATTTTCTGTACAGTTTTTGATTTCGTGATATGTTAAATTTGCTATTTTTCTACGTTACGTTTCCTTTCTGCACTAAGTGCCTCAGCAGTGGAAGTTTTCTGACTTCTGAGATTGCAACAATTTTTTGTTTATAAATAAATAGGAAAGTCGATCGATAAAAAAAAATAAAAATTAATGAGATTCAATGTAATTTTAGCCAAATTTAGAATATGTAAATTTAGTTTACATCCTATAATTTTATTTAATGTACGGTCTAGTCATTTTTAAAATTAAAGGGACCAAACTTCAACTCCAAAATGTGATGAAACTAAAGCTTTTTGTTTTAGAGATTACACTATAAAAAATTGCATCAATATTACCACAACTAGCTCTAAAGAGAGCTCAGTAAGAACGTGTTTTTTAGCCAAATAGTTATACATTTACCCAATTTATTAGCACACTTGCAATTGTCTCAACCAAAAAATTAAATAATTTTTTATGAAAAATGCACTTTTATAAATTAATTTGGTTGTTTTTGATTTTTTGAAAACATTTCTAAAAGTAAGGAGTTTTTTTTTTTATGTAATATGTTATATTATACTATTTTATAGAAATAATTGATGAGTGGATGAAAAGTGAATAAGTTTAATATTTTTAATTTTTAAAAATAAAATAAATTATGTTTTATATTTTTATATTTTCGGTCGAACTTTATAAATATCTTCTGTATTTAAAAGAAAAAGGAACTGGATTTCATGTTCGCGAAGCCGAGGTTTTAAGAAGGGTTTGGTTCCTTATCTGTCTGACATTCTTCTTTCCCACATATTGAAGCGAAAGAGCTAAGCTTGCCATTTCCATGGCGCTAATTCAGCAGTGCTTCATGCCCCTCTCGCGTATGGTGCGGCCTCGTACCCGTCCTCGTTTCTTCGCCATAGCTTCTGCTCCTTCTTCCACGAGAGACTCGCAGCCTCAGCAGGTTCTGCTTGGCTTGTCCGAGAAAGAGCTCCAACAGCTCGCCCTTGACTTTGGCCAGGTTTTATAGGAAAAAAAAAAAAATCACCTTTATGTTTACTTCTTACATTCTGTAATTAAAATAATAAGTTTCCTTTTTTTTTTTTTTCCTGTGAAATTGTGCCCAGCAAAGCTACAGGGGGAAGCAACTTCATCATCTCATATACAAGAGAAAGGTCAGAGAAATTCAGGACTTTAGTCAATGTGAGTATTTCTTTTATGACCCTTTTTCTGTTTTGTTTGTTTTGCTGTTTTTTGTTGTCTTCACTTTTGATCGTGCTCCAATTATGGTTCACAGTGCCTATAGCGTTCAGGAATGAACTTCAAGAAGCTGGATGGAGAGTGGGAAGGTCACCTATTTTCCACACTGTCACTGCAACTGATGGAACTGTTAAGGTGAAGATCATTGAACTTGTTTGGTTCTAATAAAGAGGAACTCTTTGGCTGTATTTTGCTTTATTGCTACGATGGGGTTTCTAGATTCTGAAATATATAATCACTAAGTTGATTGCACAGTTTGTTCTCTTGGTCTTAAAATTGCCTCACATGCTTAAAGTGTGATGTCACCTCCAATTCACACTTTCATATTCCATCTATACTGGGCATGTGATTTTAGATATTTCCTTGTTTTCTTATTTCTCTGTTGGCAACTGATTTTTCAGTTCCTGTTAAAGTTGGAAGACAACAGATTGATTGAAACTGTTGGCATTCCAGCTGAAGATGATAAAAATTCAGTTCGGCTAACTGCATGTGTCTCATCACAGGTGTTTCCCTGACTTATGAATTATCAACCAATGTATTGTGTTCCTTTTTTTGCTGGAATATTTGTATAGTTGGTCTGGGAACTGATTTTCTGTTTATGTGAAATTTGTTATTTTGCTATTGTGATTTGTGTGTGGATATTCAGGTTGGTTGCCCCTTGCGCTGCTCATTTTGTGCCACTGGAAAAGGGGGGTTTTCAAGGAATCTTCGTACGCATGAGATTGTTGAGCAGGTTCTTGTTACATCCCATCCATGACTTCCATTTTAAGCAGTTTAATGATGGAGTTTTATTGTTTGTGAGGTTATTTCCTGGGGAAACTGTGATTATTTTATGCATTTCAAAGACATAAAAGAAGAAAAAAAAATTGAAAAGTTAAAGAAAGATCAAAGGGGAGATTAGAAGGCTATGGCTCATTCTCATTGTTGTAGGACTACAAATGTGCTTAAGCAAGTTTGACTTTGCTCACCACAAGACATAGTGTTTATAAACACATCTTATATGTGCAGGTCTTGGCTATTGAAGAGGTTTTCAAGCGCAGAGTGTCAAATGTAGTGTTCATGGGAATGGGTGAGCCCATGTTAAACCTGAAGACAGTACTTGAAGCACACCATTGCCTGAATAAGGTGACTGATGCTACAGAAGTTATTTTTCTCTTTATCTTTAACTCAGCTGAAAATATCACGTGAACTATGGGATGATGAATCATTAATGCTTAATGGCTTCTTTGCAATTATTAGAGCCGTGCCCCACATGTGCATACTACTGGATCAGGCGGTTTGCATGACATATAATCTTTTCTTGTTAAGGATCGAGGGATCTAGAGTTCCACTTTTTTTTTTTTTTGGGATTTATATACGTGAAATAAAAAATATATACATTTATCTACCAACCCTTCAAGACTGCAAGAAACAGTTTCATCTCAAGCAATCATTATAATGTTTGAGCTCAGTTTGTTTTTATATAGTTCTTATATTGGTTGTATTTGTGGTAGGACGTGCAAATTGGGCAAAGAATGATCACTATTTCCACAGTTGGGGTTCCAAATACAATAAAAAGGCTGGCTTCTCACAAACTTCAGTCTACATTAGCAGTGAGGTATGTAAGTTTAAATAGAATTCAATTTTAATAGAGTATGAGGTTTTGATTACACCTGCAATATAAAGATCATTTAGTCACAGTTGTCCTTGTCTGATATCAAAGAGTTTCTCACTTGATTCTTTCAGATGCATATATGTAAATTATTTTCTTCCTGATTTATTATTCTTCTGATTGTATCTTGCATCAGCCTACATGCCCCTAACCAGAAACTTAGGGAGACAATTGTTCCAAGTGCAAAATCGTACCCATTGGAAGCACTCATGACAGACTGCAGGGATTACTTCCTCGAAACCAGTAGACGGGTGTCCTTCGAATATGCACTTTTAGGTATAGAAAGTTCCACTTCAACCCCTAAATTGAGCCTGTTTGGATTGGCTTCTAGAGAAAAGGAGTAGCCAAAAGGAGCATCCTTACCCCTACATCTAAAAACGCAAGATTTTAACTTCTAGAGGTGTTTCTCCTTCTATAAAAAGTCAATCCAAACAGTAACTTTTTGTATAAAGTGCTTTTTTTTAAAACTAAAAGTATAAGCAAGTTGGCAAAAGCCAATCCAATCAAACTCCGTTCCCCTTTGATCTAAAAGATTAATGGCGGGATTTTCTTGGTATTATATTTGTTTGAGCAGCTGGAGTCAATGACACAGTAGATCATGCAGCAGAACTTGCTGATCTTCTCCATAAATATGGTCATGGTTATCACGTGAACCTAATACCTTTTAATCCAATAGAAGGTTCTGAGTACCGACGTCCTTACAAGAAAGCAGTATGTTAATCTCATTTATCTTCTTTCATTTTAAACGGGAATTCACACCATTGTTTGAATAATTTGGTAATTTTGGAATGTTTGATCTCAAAGTGTTCTTAATTCATTTGACAGGTTCAGGCATTTGCTAATGCTTTGGAATCGGCTAAAATAACTGTCACCGTACGTCAAACAAGAGGATTGGATGCAAATGCAGCTTGTGGTCAGCTAAGAAACAATTTCCAGAAAAGTCCTTTGGTCGCGGATCCTGACAATCTGCAATCCCAGATGCCTGTTGCAGTTGCTTGTTGATAGTATAATTTTTTCTAACTTTCTAGGCCGTTTATCTTATCAGCCTTCTTCACTGTTGCCGTTAGCAAGATACTTGGTGAAGAAGGTACGAGAAAATAAATAAGCATCATCATTTTGCAAACAAAATCTATTGTCCCACAACACCCTTGTTGGCTAGAAAACTATAAAATAATACTACAAGGATTTTTAAATTGTTGAAAATGAATTTCTGATCAATAAGGATGCTATGGGACAAGGAATGGAACATGTTGTGAGGAAGCAGATTTTGTTCCTCCATTTTGTCACTAATTATGAAGTGATAGGAGATCTTTATTGGTGCTGCATCAGCTGTGAAGCCAACTTTATTCTTTATCTGATTACATAATGCAGAGAGACATCTGGGAATGCAGGCCTGTGATATAAACCATGAATATACTAAGAAGAAGAAATAGTCTCAATAGCAGGAAATGAAGTCTTGGAGTTTTGGCCAACAGAGTTGGGTGGAATTTCTTTGGACATCACAAGCAGTTGAAGAAAATAAGTAGAGGGACCAACATTTGTATTTATATTATATTATGCTTCCGTACAAATTATCTGATTGAGTAATGTGTAATCTTGAGACATGCAACTGATCTGCAGTTTCTTGAGTGTTCTGAACATAATATATCAGATTGCTCCTATGTAAGATGAATCATATTTTAATTTTTGTGCTTTATCAATCTGACTTAATTAATATAATTTAAATTTTTTTAAATTTGCTTAAGTGTTACCGGTATAGCATAAATATTGATTTAGAAAAACTTACAATTACATCTACTTCCAAAAAAAAAAAAAAACTTAAATTATATCATTTATACCAAATGATATATCTGTGAAAGAAACAGTATATATATATATATATATATATATATACAACTAAATCTGTGAAGGAAAAAAAAATGATATAAGCAATTATCATGGTAACGTGGGATGAGGTGGCTGACTTTTCCCGCTGTATTGGTTGATAATAAATTATATGAGCAATTATGGTAACGTGGGATGAGGTGGCTGACTTTTGCCGTTGTATTGGTTGATTCGGAATCCTGATTTCTGAAAAGTCCACCTGTGGCAAGACAACGTACCGTGTTGTTTTGGTGTGTTACAACGTTAAGTCCTAGAAACCGAAGACCCAGGGGCAGCCACAGTTGACAATCACAGGGAGAGAGAAGAGACTGAGAGATGGCAATTGGGTTCATGGAGGTGCTGCTGGTGAAGGCCAAGGGCCTTCATGAATCTGATATCTTTGGTAATTACAAATTTCTCATCCTCTTTGCCAATTTTTTTTTCTTCTTATCAAACGTCTCTGAAACTTATACATCGATCTGTGTTGTTTCTGTTCTATTGAATCTCTTAATTCCTCTGAGTTCTTCATTTCTCAGTTCTCACATTCAAAAATTTCACCTTTAATTTGCTTTTTCATTGATCATATAATGAAATTAGTGTTTCTCCATATTGAAGTTCAAATGGTTATTGCAGAGTCGCAACCATTAACACACATTAACTGTTTGAATAAATGCTTCCACTTCGGTTTGCATTTGCAGATTCCTACCTTGAAACTATGCTAATTCTAACAAGATTCAATTTTATCTTCTTCCTTTGTTATAGCTCGTTTGGATCCTTATGTTCTGCTGCAATACAAAAATCAAGAGCTCAAGAGCAGCGTAATCCATGGTTAGTTTTATACTTTTATATATTTACTATTTACTGAGGCCTTCTTATGAAATCAGCAAACATGCCCTGAAACACACGAAATTTGAAAGTATAACTGCCTTCAGCAGTTGGGTCTGACATATGAGTCATGGTGAGCTATTTTCTTTCCTTTTCTTGTGATGGAAGTTGAGAAAGGGGACTGAGCTTAGCTTTCTCAGAAACATGAACTTTGAAGATGAGAATCAATGTGGTGTCAAATAAGTAGATATTACTATAAATTCAAATGAAACATATGTTGTTGTCGGGACAAAATTTTCTATCCCACTTATCTCATGAGTTTGGTATTGATTCATAAACAATAAAATAATGGTGCAAGGCGGCCAATCTCAAACTCATGGGATTAGGTTTGGAATAAGAAATAAGATAGAGGATATTATCTTGTTGCCACTGAGTTATGAACTAGGTTGAGTGCGGGGTAGAGTGTAGAGTTTGAGATGGAATAGAGATCACGGTGTGATATGATTCCACTTTGACTTTTAAGTTAGTTGGACAGTTTACTACCGGTGATAAATGTTGAGAATGAAAAAGTACATACCTAACTGAGTAATGAGATAATATTGGAGGAGGGAGATTGGTTGGCGGGAGCCAGAGTCCCTCCCCACAAAGTAGCCAATTTTGCATTTATGTAAAATTTACATTCGACTATCTTAAATTTTAGTTTTTTAATCTCCATCCCCTAGTTGTCCAATGCTAGCCTCGCCCTCTGTATTTATAGAAGTCTCTACTGATAGGTTCCTAATTAAGTAGCTACTGAGAGTGGGATAAGGGGGTTGGCCTTTTGGTCCTAGGGCCTGTATATAACATCATGGGATTAATTTCCACCATGTCTATGGCTTTCAATGTTGCAGAGGGAGGCAGCAATCCAGTGTGGAATGAGAAATTCATGTTCCGAGTGGAATACAATGGATCAGGAAACCAATTCAAACTCGATCTCAAAATCATGGACAAGGACGTGTTCTCTAGAGATGATTTTGTCGGCCAAACCACGTAAGAATCCTACGTTAACATATCATGTGTACTTTGTTCTAAACTAATTTGCTGTACAATCATTGAACAAGGGCAGATAAAGAGATCAGACAGACAGCATAGTTCATCATGCAGAAAAATTTTCTCGGACGCACATCTAACAATGAAAGATTCATTTTTCTGTATGCAGAATATATTTGGACGATTTTTTTTCGCTAGGATTTGAGAAAGGATCATATGAGATCCGTAATCGCAAATATAGTGTGGTTCGTGCAGATAATTCTTATTGCGGAGAAATTGAAGTTGCTTTAACCTTCACCAAAAAGGTAAACCTCACATGTAATGCCTTCTAAGTGCATATACACATACATGTAATGCAGGGAAGGTGCTTTGAAATGCATGAAACCGGATTTCCTGCAGGAAAAAAAATGACGTAATTACTAGAGTCACAAACATAGCAGCACACTATGACTTGTTAGATTGATTGAATACTGTAGTGTTTGCATAATTTTTTTAACTGCATCAAATTCGGGTTTGATATGCATGTATACATACATGTAAGGCAAGGAAGGTACTTTGAAATGCATGCATAGTTGCATACATGTTTTCTGTAGTTTCAAGCGAAACCAGAAACCAAATTTGGTATGGTTAAAAATTAGTTCAGCAGGTGCAAATGCAAACTAATGGCTCGATGTCTTACTATGTCAATTACTATACTGACTCTAGCAATTTTTACTGCATCAAATCTGAGTCCATTTCAAGTGTATAGCATGATAATGAAATTTGTTTCTTGGTTGGTTGATGGTGTTCTATGTAGGAGGGAGACGATATTGGTGAGGAAGATATTGGAGGATGGAGAGAAAGCACCTTTTAATTAGTTGCTATATGAAGTTCTTATCTTCATCAGATGCAGTTTTTCTGAGCAACAACGCAGCTCTTCAACTCTTGTCTGTATCTTTCTCAATATCATATGTAGTGGCTGAGATCTGATTATTCATTTTTCTCTTTTCCTTTTCTTTCAAGTGGAACTATCAAGTTCATTACCAACATAGTTTCATCTGTTCATAAGGAGTTGGATTATCACTTAATGCTCCTAAATCATGTATAAATAGAGATTTGTAGAGTTTAGTGTATTTAAAATGTATAATTTTAAATTATTTTATTTGTGTAATTTTTAATGTATTTCAACGTACATCCTCGTTTGTGGGGTTCAACTTTTCTGAAATGCAACATGCTTTTCTTCAACCACAAGCAACTCAAGAAACAAATGGAGAGAATCAAGAAAAGAAGTTATTAGAGACTCAGTGAGTTTGATAACAAATATGTGTTTATCAAATAAAGTTCAAACCATGTTACAAAATTTGTTTCTTAATTAATTTTTCAGTTAAGAAAATTCATATTTTTATTAACATTTTGGATAAGAAAGAAAACTCACAAAAGGATTAGTGTAAAAGTGTTGTTTGGCTGGAAAACGAAAATAAGGCGGTTTTAGCTCAGAGGGAGGCTATTTGAGAATTACGCAATTTAGTTTTTCATGATTAAAATTTTTTAATTAAGTTTTTAATGTTTTTAAAATATGCTAAATTGATCCTTCCATTTATGTTCGTTAAGGTTGTTAGAATATGTTGACGTGTTATGTTAAGTGATGATGTGTGTCGTTATTTGTGTCATATTGGTAATTATATTTTATTTTTCTCAATTTTAGTATATCACATTTTAAAATTTAGTCAAATTGATCATTCTTTTCTTCTTTTATGATTTTTTTTTCTTCTTTCTTTCCTTATCTATTTAATTATATTAACTTCGTAAGTTTAAAAAGAATAAGCATCAATTTGGCCAAATTTTAAAAACGTAAAAAACTAAAATTAAGAAAAATAAAACGTAAATGCTAGTGTGGCATAAATAACAATACATGTCATTACTTAAAGTAATATGTCAGCATACTCCATCTAATAACCTAATGGACATGAATGGAGGGATCAACTTGGCATGTTTTTAAAATGTCAAGAATTTAATTGAAAAATTTTAATTATATTTGTTAAGAGTTCAGAATTAGCTTACACTTAGTTTAAGCCAAGTAGTGACAACAAGGCCGTCTTAGCTCAGAGGTAGAGCGCGTGGCTTTTAACCACGTGGTCGTGGGTTCGATCCCCACAGACGGCGTTTCTCATTTTTTAAATCTTTTCTCGCTGTTGAATTATTGTTATTTGGTTAAATAGTATTAGGCCGAAAAACAACAACCGAGCCATCTTAGCTCAGAGGTAGAGCGCGTGGCTTTTAACCTCGTGGTCGTGGGTTCGATTGCCACAGACGGCGTTTTTCCACTTTCTATTTTTTCTCGCCACTGAATTGGCTTTTATTTTTTTTAAAAAAAAAAGGAATGTTGATTTGATGGCCATGCACTCCCAAGCTCTCAATAATATATATATATATATTTGACGTAAACATATATTAATCATCTTAATTCACTTTGAACCATATAAAATTAAAAAAGTGCCAAATCTTTCTATCATATTTTATCTCAACCATATTTTTAAAACTTAAATAATTTCATACTCATTAATCTTCACACTAAAACAATATATTATTAGAAAATGCGTTAATTTTTTTTAAACACCTTATTTGTTGTGATATTTTAACACATACTCCCTAACCATGGGGCTGTGGCTTCAATAATGGCTTATATTACTCCCACTCCGCGAATTCACTAAACATCTCGCAGATAGAAAATCTATTATCTTAGATTTGTGTCCCATTCTTTATTCATGTATTGTAATATAAAATAATATTATATAAAAAATTATCTCAATTATTTGAATAAAAAAAATCATAATTACCGAGAAAGGAGATGAGACACCGCTGAGATAACAAATTTCCTCCTCTCGTTGATATTCAATTAAGTCCGTTTTATGCGTTAGTCATAGTTGATTGCCATTTTGTTGCTCATAAAGAATTAAAAATACAAGGGAACAAATACAAAGAAAATTAACTAAATCCAAATTAGAAAACTCGTACAGCAAAATCTAAATGGTCTCATAAAATATTTAGCATTAAAAAATCATTATTCACAACAGGTGCATTTCCTCTCCATGAGATAGGATGGCAACAATAGTACAAGTTAAAAAGATCCATGAAATCACAAGAAAAAGAGGGTTAATACATGATTAAATTATAACCCCTCCTTCCCAACAAATTCTGAAAAAAAGAATTCAAAATTCTAATAACTCTCGCCAAATACACGCCCGAGAAAATTCGTTGTGCCACACTTGGATTAATGTTGGAAAATTTTTGTATCACAATTTGAAAAAACCTATGAAGGTTCAACCAAGAAATTGACAAGCCTGTTTAACAAATTTAACCCAAACACAGTTTCCTCACAGTTGACTTTTACAGAAACATTCAAGGGATCGGAGCATTTACCTTCAACAGTAACTGTGATTAAGCATGGCACTGAGTTGCTCAATATCTCACTGCTGAACCGCAAGCACAGACCAGATGCGTCATCGAGGTTGGCAGAAACCGGCATATCAACGGATACAAGGAAAACATTTGCATTGCTAAGCATCTTTAATGCCAAGGTTTCACAGATCACAAGAAACGAGTCCTTTGTCAAAGAGTTGCTGCCCTTCAGCTCTTCAATGTGATCAGTGAAGGCGCAACTGATGCACGTCATGGAAGAAAATCAAGTTTAGAATTTCCAAGGATGACATAGGAAAAAGTAAGGAGATGGTGTAATAATAACAGGGAAAGGAAGAATAACGACACAGATAAAAATATTGATTTAATTATACCTTTAATCCCTACAATTTCACTCAAAAATTCAAAAAAGTTCCTAATATTTACAAATTAGTCTATGTTGTCCAACTCTGTCAATTAATTTCATTCTATTGATCCTTATAGTTTCACACAAAATTTAAAATATTCTCTATAGTTTAAATTTCGTTAAAAATTCCTCTTTAACCTATACAAACATTTATAAAATCGTCTTTGTTGATAAATAAACATTTGTAAACTATAAGGACTAATTTCCAATGTTTTAAGGACTAATTTGTAAATGTTTGTAAATTTTAAAACTTTTTTAAATTTAGTCAGAAACTATAGGGACTATTACTATAATTAAACCTAAAATATTTGTTGTTCATCATTGTTCCCCCTGACTGCTTCAGTTTTGCACATTAGGTAAGATTTCATAAGAATTTGCGCATTGATTCCCAATGCAAAATTCAAGTATCTGGTATCTGAACCTACTAAATCTTCTCATTCATCATTCACCTTTTTCTCCATTTTCCTATTTTTATTTATTTATTTTCTTTTTCTGTTGGTTCCAGGGGAGGACAATGAGGAAACTATTTGTACTTAACACAAATGTAGAACATACTGACTTACCTCCTCGTATATTCAAACATTCCTCGAAGGTGAGATTCCATATCTCTAAAAGCTTCAATACTCATTGGACGCGGTTTTACAAAGTATCCAATGTCAGGCCTTAACTTGACAGGAATTTTCTTGCCATCGGAAAATAAAGCCAGCTTCACAGGCAACAGGTGGTGATGGAAGTGAACCTGTAGAGACCTCTTTGCTGTCTGACCAGGTTCCAGACAAGGGATATCCTCCATGGAAACCAGATTTGGTACATCAATATGCGGTTTCAAGGTGCTGCAGCAAAGAGCCAATAGGAGTTGCATCATTAGTTCTTGAGTAACATGTAAAAATTCTGTAAAGGTAATAAGAACTCAAGCAGATCAGGTAACCATAGCTATCCTATAGACCAAAGTTTACAAATCGCAAATGTCTTCTAAATTCAAAATTCCACCTAACAATTGAAAAGAAATAACTAACTATCTCCAGTTAAAGGGAGTGATAGATTAATTCTTACATTTCAGCTTCACTTGATGTCTGGTCTGTAGAATCCAAGCCTTTGCTAGAATCTTCATCTATCAAGGCTATCTCAGCAATGGGCTCCAAAGAACAATTTTCAAAGAAAACTTCTATACATACGAGACGAGGGGATATGCTTGAAGTCTCAGATGAAAATGAATAATTCACCTTCAATCCATTTCCATTTGCAGGATCTAGGAGTGTGTAAAATTTAGGTTTAACACGGCTTTTCATATTTCCAATGGTTATTCTCGCTGAAGATCTATGAACTTGGCTTTGTTCCGTTGCATTTTCTTTGGACAACCCTGGCTGCTCATCCAACCATGACTCAAGAGATTTTGTTGACATCAAATCCTCGAAATCAGCTGAACCAGAGTGAGATACTTCATTTTGGTTTTCACTGATATTGCCAATATCTGAAATTGGAATCAAAGGACCAGCATCTTGATCAGCTTCATTGGCAAAAGCAGTCTCATCACTGCCACTGGCATTACTTGAACCAGTAACTGAATGTTCAGAACTATAATCTGAAGCACTTTCCTCGTCCAAAGATCCAGATGTGTCAGGATCATCTTCCTCATTTGAGTCAAGATCATCATATGGAAGACTATGAGGTTTTGGGAGGGTCTCATAGCCTGGGGCTGCATGGAATACTATCTGAGATAGTGAACCTGGAAGATAATAACGGTAATTGATGGGTTCATGTGATGCTGTCACTGCCTTTGTCTGTCCCCCAAATATACATTCTGCAAGTACATAGGACAGATCTCCAGTTTGCAGCTGATCTTTTTCTTCTTCCTCGTGTTGGCAGTCCATATTACATGGGAAAAGTTTCTTCAAGAAACGTGCACGATCACGAATATCATAGTTCTGGTCGCACTCAGCCAGTTTGGCTACATAGCTTAAAACTTTTCTGTGTGTCAAGATATCATCTCCTTTAATCCGTAGTAATACCTGTGAGAATAGGCCAATTAAAAAAATATATTTCTTTCAAATTTAAATATAAGCTTTTTTTCCTTGGTGAATCTCAGCCACAATTTTTGAAATTTCTTCTCTCCAAACACATTTTGTTTATATTTGAGTTTTGAGAGTACCACATCCATATGGTCACCAAATGAAAGCTTTCCAACAGGCAGAAATGCACGAGGAAAAGACATATAAGATATAAGAGAAGTTAAAACACAGACTGGATAACAACAGGAGTGGAATAGCATTTGTGCAATTATGACATGGAATCATGGATCAACAAATAACATAAATCATGAAAATAAAATTCAGACAAACCTTGGCAGCTGTATTAAGAATCTGAAGCTTTGTCTCTGATGCTTCCGAAGCAAAGCACCATGCAAGATACTTCAGTATTGTAGTCAACATCCTTGGAATCATCTCGCCTAAAGAGCAATACTCACCCACCATCCAAATAACCATTGCACGGGCAGCAGGAATCTTGATTATATCCAAGCTACGGACCAACTGAATTATAACCTTTCACAATTGAAAAGAGGTGATTCACAAATGCAGAAACAAAGTATCAAAAGATTGGAAGTACAATAGTATGAGTAACAAATGAACCTTTGCAACACCGCACAGAAGAAAATACCATATTTGCTGTACTAACAAAACAAAAGTAATACATAAAAAACCTCTAAATAGCAATAAACTTAAGATGAAAACTATAAAATAGAGATAGAGGCCTGAGGAAAAAAGAAATTTGAGGACAGCTTATGAAACTCAATGCAAAAAACATAGCTGATTCTATACAAATAAGCCTTACACTAATTCACATGAAACACAGATATGCTTATTAATCCTTTGGCATGAATATACTACCATTAAATTTTGATACGTAATATTTAAAAGAAGAGATAAGAAATCAAAACAATTGAATAAAATCACTACATATGCATAAAGAAAA
This sequence comes from Bauhinia variegata, assembly GCA_022379115.2. Taxonomy (NCBI): domain Eukaryota; kingdom Viridiplantae; phylum Streptophyta; class Magnoliopsida; order Fabales; family Fabaceae; genus Bauhinia; species Bauhinia variegata. The sequence goes on along the minus strand of CM039438.1, from coordinate 6,615,441 downwards.
ATTATAGTTAGAAAAGGGATGTATAAATGGAGAAATAGCTCACTGAAACATGCCTAGGAGACACTACAAAGAAACATGAAGATCCAACATAATATACCAATGTCCATCAATCAAACAAGACACAAAAAGATGTAGTAAGGTTCTATCTCAACTTACAACTTACTTGTTATCTGACTAAACAGGCTTTCTAATTAATATATAATAAATGCCAATACGAAAAATTTCCAAACTTTAAGAGATCCTAGCTTTTTACATTTTCAAATATGTCTTACCTATTATCACTTGATGACAACTATTTTTGATGAATTTTTCCCGTAAACCCTAATAACTGGCAGAGAAACATTCTTGACTTTAAATTCTTTCCTCACTCAGACGTGGTAGTGGAAATTGTCTTCACATTCCCGGACCTAAAAAAGTACTGAAGAATTTCCCACCAAGAGTTAACCAGGTCAAAATGAACTCTTGCTGCACAACCACCCCTCAGAACGAACAACTTTGTATGCCTATTATCAATAATTTATTTTCCTTTTCTTCTAGAAAAATGAATATAAATAAAAGGAAGGAGAAAGTCATAAAAAGTGCAGGATAAGAAAACCTCCTTAGCTGAAAATGAAACATACTAGACTAAAGAAGGTCAAGAGATCCAATTGTCACAGCAATGAGATTTAAGTGGCAAAGGAAAATACCGCATCAGTTTTTCCAAACCTATACTGCTGATAATCAAAATGGTACAACAGAGAAAACAGGCAAGTCCTGCATGCTCTTCATAACCTATTTCATCCTCACCTCCAGATTGTCATTTGAAACTCCTTATGATTCATTCAATCGAAATAGAAGCATTGGAAGGAGGTTAGTGTGTGTGTGTCTACGTATATATATTTATATATAACTGAGGCAGAAGCATACCTTCTCATAACTGGGTGGATCTAGTTTTATGATTGATTTGATGGACATAATTGCCTGAATTAGCACGCCCTCTTCACCATCAGTGGACCCAATTTCACTAGACAAAAATTCTGCAAACATGGATATTAGACAAGAGACACATATTTATTAAGCAGAAATAATAAGAAGAAGGAACACACCCTGTCTAATCAGACTCAACAACACTTCCAAGCATGTATTTGCCATTTTTGGAAGTCGCTGGGCACACAGACCAATTGCAGCAACTGTACTAGCAGCAAATCTTCTGTCGGGATCTTTAATATAATCCTAGCAACATGCTAACAAAAGCATCAATTTATGTACCAAATTTCATAATTACAAATGTCATTTAAATATAGCAATTGAAGGGTTGACTACAAATAGCTAAATGTAAACAACCCTAAACAATTATTAAAAAATCAATGAGCGTCAGTGCACACCTGCATAAGCTAGTGTGGAAAAATTAAAACATTGAATTAAAAACTAGAATAAGTATTGTTGCAGTGACATGCTCTCTGGAACTGGCCATAGCTTGAAAGTTAAATATTGTATGCGAACCACAACTTCAAAAGATAGCTTTCCTATCTATTAATAGAAGTATGGCAAAAGGTTATGTGTTTGATATTATTCAATGCAAAACATAAAAAGCATCTAAACTATATGTTATTGATTTTCCAATTGGTCACATGTAAAACATTTATATTATCTTATAAAAGTAAGAATTTAAAGCAGAAGAAAATAAAACAAAATGGAAAAATATAAATAAAATTACAACTAATACTACCACAACTAAGTCTCTTTTTTCTTGACTCTTTCCTCCATAATGAAAATAAATAGTTCATAAAAAACTACAGTACTTTTCAGGTACATAATTACTTTCAAGTCTCACTTTAAACATAAACTCGTATTCCAACAGAACTAAAAACGTATAATGATGATATTCCTTGAATTAAGAAGAACAAACATGACAGTAATAAAACCCAAGTTGTTCAGAAGCAAAACAAGATTACAGTATATTTAGAGAATGCTCAAATGATGGCTATCATTCTGTTCAATTTGCATACAGAAACCAGATCTAAATTTGACATAAACGTTACATTTTTATAGAAGGTAGTCACCTATCAATATGTCCAACATAGCAGAAGAAGAAACATTAAATATGAGGCAAAATACCTGAAACTCTTTTAGCATGAATGAAATGGACAAATCCGTTGCAATGGAAGAAAGTATCTCAAGCTTCAGGGCTTTTATTTGATATGAATCTGAAGAACATATAAATAAGTCTTCATAATGTGGAGCGAAGAGAGAAGGCATAGCTTTGGCAAACACTTGAATATTGCACAGCACCTGTACAACACAATGGCAAAATACAACCATTAAAAACTAAGTCGAACATAATGAAAAAGAATCCAGTATATATGTCAATTAACCAGAATCCAGCATTTGAATTGAATAATAGCAACACCCATCAATACCAAAAACAAGTATAAGATCTCCCGCTGGTGATCCAATACCATCTAACATTAAGCAAAGAAATCACTGATGCACATGAAATGGATGAACCAACAATTAAATGTGAACTCCATTCCCATGAAAAAAAATTGTTCTCTAATGCATATTTGCTCAACTATTACTATAATAGACCAAATAGTTTGTCTCATGCAAAAGTACATTTTACAATGTCATTCAATGGGCGGTGGGAGGAATGGGAAGAGCATGCATTTGAAGGAAAGGCCAATTGCATGGCTTCCTGAAATGCACAGATCCTAGATAGACTATCCAAATGTCCAATCTGGAGCATCTGTTTTACATATTTTAGTGCCACGCCTGCTAGCAGAGAATGGGCAAAGCATAAAAGTAATATATATTTTATTAGAAAAGGTTAGGAACTTAGGATGGGAGAAGCCTAGCCCATTCCAGGCTAGGGCATGTCACAGCTCATCCATATATAACAATGGACAATATGACCAAGTATTATCTGTACAAAGGTTGAACATCACTAGCATTTAGTATTGAAAATGTATCCACTTACATTTTAGCCTTAAAAAAATGTCATCCTCTGGTATCTTATGCTCATGACAGCAGAAGTTGAAAGTAACATTTCCCAACATTTTAAGAAACCCAGAAAGTAGAAAGTTCTCTCCATGTGATGAATATCACTTTAATTACATTTTACCCAAACATGTGTTTTCATTTTCTAAAAGTAGTTTAAATGATATCAAACATCATTTTTCTTTTGTGGCTCAGAAGCTCAGTCTTCTTCTAAACACAACTCACAAAAATCACACAAACTCCTTCAAGGAAGAACCGTTATACACTACAAGCAAGTGTATAAGCAACACCACAAACAATAGAAAGTAATGGAGAGATGTAGAAGTACTGGTATATAAAAGAGTTTATACACAAAATAATAATATTAAGAGTTTCCAGAAATGTGGCGTACCACATATCTTGAGGCATATGATGATCGCAGGACAAACAAGAGAGGTTTAACAATTCTTTTGACATCCTTCTGAGGGGCCATTATCCAGTGCACACCAGCAGCAGCAAGTACAACTGCACTGTTATTACTCCATAACAATGGCGATGTACATTGCAGCAGGATCTTCACATCATCATTACTGGAAGATGTAAATATCAATGAATCTAATTTAGGAGAAACCCTATTTGTAGAACTTGATCGTGATAGGTACTCATCAGGCCCTTCAATGTAACTTTGGAAAACCATATTTGCTAATTCAGAGACTATCTTCCCAGATGCATCTCTGGCATCTTCCTTCAAAGTAATATCCAGATCATCTTCAGAATTATAATCTTTTTTATGATACAATGAAAATATGATGGAATCTTCAGTCAGCCCATGCCTTGCAATCACATATCGCAAAAGGATCCCAATTAGGATAATTTGACCCCACTCTTCAACATCAGGAAGAATCTCACACAGCCTTCTGTAGTTTCTTCCAATCAATGAAAAATTATTTGGACAAACTGAAGCAAATGCAGAAGCAGCAGCTCCAACAACTCCTGGGGAATGGTCATTTAATAATATTCCAATAATCTGCACCAAATGAAGGATTCAAATTTGTGCATTGAAACTGTAATGGCCTTCAAATCATTCGTTGATGAAGCCAATTAATTTTGGTTTTTAGCAATTATGAGCATAAAACTATCTTTCACTATTCTAAGTTCAAAAGTATGCACCCTTGACTATGCTTAACAATTTTGAAAGAGCCTCTAAAAGATCCTTCCTCCAGAAACTTTCATGATGAAAAAAAGTCTTTTCTCTACCCAAATTAAGCTAAAGGCCCCATTGAAGACAAATCCTTAAAAAATATAATTATCATAACATGATTTTATTAATCATACCTCTTCAATTGAAGAAGTATTTTCCTCTAGCCTCAAATCATGAAGCTTGGGAAGAGCATTAGCAGCACACTTTCTAACATAGACAGAAGGATCCCTGGCACATTTTCCCACCGCAACAAGAACAATAGGAGCAATGGCATGAAGTCTAATTCCAGCCATGGCACGAAGAGCCCATGCCCTCACCAATGGATTTGGGTCCCCCAGGTCCTTCTGGAAATAATTAATTGATAGCAATGCTTCATTTGGACGCCTAAATGACCAACATAACAAAATAAAAAGAAAATGGTAAGTAAAATCAACTTATTATCAGCAAAACCTTCGCATATACAATACTGCAATCTGTGGTATATTGCCTTCCAAAAGCATATTCACACAGGGTAATAAAACCTCACAGAAAAGTTTCCAACAAGCTATAAATAAATGATTTCAAATGTACAAAAACACATCTAATCAGTTCAGAGTTTCCAGTAGCAAAATAATGGCTCCCAATGAAGAAGAAAGAAAACTAGAGAAGAAGGAAAAAAAAAAAAAATTATATGCAACTATTGTCATCAAATTGTCTTTGTGCTTGCTGCGGATACATACTTTTCAGCATAATGCAGAAGGTACAAGTAGACCAGCTTCTTTACTTCCAATGATTGAGTTGCAACATTTTTAACAACCTGTAATTTCGTGGAAAATGTAAACAAAAAGGGAAAAAAAAATAGAAAGTCAGAATAAAAGAGTAGCTTAACATGTATTAAATACTGACAGACTTTGACCACCAATATCTCAGTGGTATATACTGAAAAACTCATGCTTCACCATAAAATATGTAAATAACTCCATCTTATAACCTTAAAAGAACTATTTCCTCTTAAAAATTTTGGTCAAACAACGTGCATTTCTAGATTTTTTTGGCGGAGAGAAAACATAATCATAGTCAACAACATCTAATTTCAGGATTTAAAGCTTGCTAACGATAAATTCGCAAAATGAACGTTGCAGATAATCAAATTAAGTTTAACACCAATTCCGATTAAGCGACAAATGAATAATTAATTCAAATTATTCACTGTAGCATGAAGGCGAATCAAGCTCAACACATAGTTTAACGAGCCGATAAATAGCGATCAACGGTAACACCAAAACTAAGCTTCTAATTCTCGTTCACAACATGTATAAATATACAATCAGGAAAACTTCAAGGTAGTAGCAACATGCATCCAGAAAGAATGGATGTGTAGCTGCAATGATGCGGAAGAGTGAAACCTGAGGGAAGAAGTTGGAAACATCGAATCCCTGAGCGATGAGAGCTAGTAATCGCTTCAGAGCTTCGCATTTCTCTTCATCAAACTTGCTATCGAGTAGAGGACTGATGTTGACATCTTCAGGGTCGTCGTAGAGGTGTGCGTCCGTACCGATCCGGAACACCAACGTCGACGCCTTGCTTAAAGATTCAGCTGTCGCTCCGAATTGAGGGAACATTTTCTCTGAGGTTTTCTCAGTCACTGTGCCTTAGAATTTCTTTCTGATCTGTGTATGAGGTTAACTGAATTTGGAGCCCAGACACAGCAAGCAAAGCCCGCGAGTGTTTGGATGCCCAGAAAGTAAAGCTCACACGTGTTAGAGAAAAACTATGTCTGAGAAATATATTGTGCAGTGTTTCCTTTTTCTTTTGAGTAAAAAAATTCTATTTTACTTGTTGATAATTTTACCAAAATATATTTAAAAAAAAAATATGCTGGATAAACATATTGTACAGTGTTCTTTTCCTTTTGAGTAAAAAAAAAAAAACTCTTATATTTCAAACTTTGAAAATCTTTACACTATAATTTTTTTTTTTCAAATTCAACATTTCAAGATTGTTTTGTATTTTTTTTTTTCCTATTCTTATTTCCTCTCCCAATTATTTCTCAAAAATTATTTGTACCCAGGGTAACTTTGGACTCAATCTACTCCTAGTGATAATTTTAGGAGAAGCAAAATAATACTATGGCTCATATGTAATCAATTGTATTTTTGTTATAAGCTTATTAGGATCTACCTTCCTATTTGACACTTCTGGCCGCATTAGTACTAAGTATTTATTTTCTTTAAAACCTGATTATGTAATTGAAATAAAAGATTATTGGATTTCATGTTACGTCTAGCAACATAATTAGTTAAATTTTAAAATCTTGATTATTAAGTGTCAAGCATATATTTAGGGTTATAACCAATATGTAAACAATTTTCTTAATAGGCCACATGAATAAGATAAATTAACCTAATTTGAGGAATCACAAACAGATGAAGAACACTATTATGCATTGTATCTATCTATTGATAATACATGTTGAATTACATCTAGGTACCCACGACATTCCTTAACTGAGTCTACCATAACGATAATAGATTATTCTTTTGACATGCTATAAATTGGACTAATAATATAATTATTTCACGAGTGACAAGTGTCAGAAAGTGTGGGATGACGTACTTCAGTCCCTCTTGCTCGGCGTTAATGGGCCTACTATTCAGTCCTCATCTTCGTCCTTTCTTCAGGCATCGCATCTTCAGCGTTTGCGTCTGACGCTCCAAAACGACATTCATTGCATTCATCAAACGCAACTCCAAAAATCGAACGCTCGTGTATTCCAGCTGCCACCCTCGTACTGGTCACCCAGTGCGTGCACTACACACTACACAGCATCAAGCAGAGGAACAGTCAATTTCTATTTCATATTCTTATTTCTGGTGTAACCCACAATCCCATTATTGCTGTTAATATCATTCCATTACTTCACAGGATTCTCAGGGACAGCGCCATCTCCGAGTGATCGCAGGAGCTTCATATTGAAAGTAAAGTTCTCTCCCTGTTGCTCGCATTTTCACCAAGTCGACTATTGATCTTTTCGTTTCCCACTTGATAACGCCTCATGCATGCCCATTTGAGAAATCTGTTTTTGTAATGCGTCGTTTTTTTTTTTTTTTTTTTTTTTAAGTTTTCTGTTTCTTTTTTTTTTTTTTTTTCCCCTCCTATATTGTAAGCTTGTTCATGAACTGAAGACTAATGATTTTCTGTTTTTTCTTCAGTGACCCATTTGCTGATACTGTCACTGGTTCTAGTTTTTGTTTTACATGGTTTCATGAGTTTTCGATTATAACGCAGTGTTAGGCTTTAGTGTTTGATTATTGTTTGATTGTGTGAAGAATGGCATGGAATATACCCAGGATGCATTTATATCATAACTATGTGTTATTGGGTTTGAGCCTGCTTACATAATTTCAACACGTTTCTCCTCGCAATACTAATGATGGTTGTATTTGGTATGAAACTATGAATTCTCGCAGATTAAATTAAGAAATTTCAAACTAGAGTATTGATTTAACAGTTGACAAAACAGAGCAAAAGGAAAGGAAATTCTCTGTCCATCCACAGTTGAATTGATTCCCTGTGTAGAATGTAGGAAAATTAACTGTTATTCTGAATCATTTCGGTCACCTTCTTTTTATCATTTTGGTTAAGCATAATTCATGTATTTCATGACATGATTCTTGGCTGAATATCCTCGTGCTTTATAAAGGTTCAATATAAGTGATCTTTTATACATTTGTAGAATGAAATGACTTTGGCAAAATATCTCAACAGCACTGTATTTGGTGAAATTTACTTATTCAAATTTATATAAGTATAAGTAATTTGCAAAGCAACAGAAAAACAGCTGATATTGACAATTCTTGACGTTTAGGTACTGTTGTATTAGGCGTAGAAGGAATTCTTATGGATCACAGCTCAGAAGAGGACATTGATATAAGTGAATCTGAAATAAGTGAGTATGAGGAAAAATCGTATGAAGAACTAAAAAATGGAAGTCATAGTTTGGAACTATCATACAAGACTCTCACTTGTCCCTACTGCCCTAGAAAGAGAAAACGGGATTATTTGTACAGAGATCTTCTTCAGCATGCTTCTGATGTGGGTCGGAGCAGAAAAAGGAGTGCAAGAGAAAAGGCAAAACATCTTGCTTTAGTGAAATATCTGGAAAATGATCTTTTGACTGAAGGTGGTCTGTCAAGATATGGGGGTGAACAGGAAGGCAGTCTTTCTGTCAATTATGATGATCAGTACGTGTGGCCTTGGTTTGGAATTGTAGTTAATATTCCTACTAGACTTACTGAAGATGGAAAACGTTATGGGGAAAGCGGTTCCAAGCTGAGGGATGATTATAGAAGTAGGGGTTTCAATCCTCTTAAAGTCCAGCCTTTGTGGGATTACCGGGGTCATTCTGGAACTGCTCTTGTGATGTTTGATAAACGTTGGCCAGGTTTACATGATGCCATGAAATTTGAAAAGGCTTATGAAGCAGATCATCATGGGAAAAAAGACTGGTATGAAAATACTAAGCAGAAGTCTGGTCTTTATGGATGGGTTGCCCGTGCAGATGATTACAAATTGAACAATATTATTGGGGAAAATCTGCAAAAAATGGGGGATGTCAAAACCATATCTGGACTTATGGAAGAAGAAGCTAGAAGGCAGGATATACTTGTGTCTAAATTAACACATTTGATTGAGGTCAAGCACAAGCACTTGCGGGAAATGGAAGTGAGATGTACTGACACTGCAATCCGCATGGACATCATAATAGGAGAAAAAGATAAGCTTGTTCAAGGTTATAATGAAGGTAAGTACCTTTTTATATTTGAACCATGTTACTTTTCCCTAATCTGGAGTAAATGGTAAGACTCCTGTTGGATGTAGTTGCTGGTCTCTCATGTTCCAGATTCATTATGTAGTTCTAGAAACAATGAAGAGCGTTATGCTGGAATTTCTGTTACAGTTGTAATGATTTTGATTTATTCCATGATTGTTTGGATTCAGAGATAAGGAAAATGCAATTGAGTGCACGGGATCACTATCACAGGATCTTCGATGATCATGAAAAACTTAAGTTGCAACTGGAATCTCAGAAAAATGAGCTTGAATTGCGGAGAGTAGAACTTGAAAAGCGTGAAGCACAAAATGAAAGTGAAAGAAGAAAGTTGTCAGAAGAGATTGAGAAGGTATTGATTGCATTTTCTGTAACATGCTGTGATTGAGATTCCTGTGGAACGAAGATCAAAGGAAAAAGAATATCGTTTAAGCACTAATTACTTGAATGATGCTTTGATGTTTCAGTGTTTTTTAAGAGGGAAATGGCCAAGGAAACCACTTTTCCTTTTACATATTATGCTTGACGATCATGTAATGAGTGGTTTGTGAACAATTCCCCATTCATTTGCCAAGAAAAATGTCGAAGAATATTGGACCAAGATTAGACTAGGTTCTGTTGGATTAGTGTCATTGAAAGCTACCAATCAAATACAAAGTTAAATAGATTCCTTGTGTTTTTGCTTTTTTCTTTGAAAAATCTTATCTAGTGAATCATAAATGCACAGCTGAACATGGTCTCAGTAAACAGATACTGTAGACTTCTTTCACTGCTAGTGTATCATACATTTAATGTGACAAGAGCATATCCCAGCAAAGCCACTGTTTATGTTGGATTCATTGACTATCATTGAAATCTGTTAGGCATCATGTAAAGGGCCCAGTGGGAGGCCTGTTATTGTTAGTAGACATAGACCTTTGATAGAGTATTCTAGAAGAAAGGCAGTAACGGGTAAAACGAGGAAATCAGTTAGGAGCTCATGCTGGAAGGAAGGTTTAAGGAATTTAAATAGAGGGACGTTAGCTTGGTAGGGGTATTCAGTCATCTTAGGATTGTGGTTTGAATTGAGAGGTTTTACTCTCTTTGTAAGGGCTTCGGCCTGGGTTGCTTCCGTTTTCCTTTGCTTTCTTCTGTAATTTCCGGTACTCTGCAGCCTATCAGAGGGCCGATTATCAGTAATACAGCTTCCTTCTCTTCTATTTCTGTGTTTTTGTTTCGGTTCTTCGCTGTATCCTAACAAAATCCTCAGAAAATGATTACTTGATGAAGAAGCTTGCAGAAAGCTGTGTTTAACGTCTTTGGTTCTTATTGTCTTTTTAGAATGCAAGAAGAAACAGCTCTCTTGGGTTGGCTGCTCTGGAGCAACAGAAAGCTGATGAAAATATTATGAAACTGGCTGATGATCACAAGGTCTTCTCTATGTTATTTGATTTAATGACCTGTTGATGCCCAAAAATGCCTTATGTATCAGAACAGGAAATTATTTACAGATACTTATGCTATCTGATTATCCATTTATCCAGAGGGAAAAAGAACAGCTTGATGCTAAGATCATTCAACTCGAGAAACAGCTGGACATGAAACAAAAACTGGAGTTGGAGATTGAGCAACTAAGAGGAACAGTAAAGGTTATGAGACACATGGAAGTTGATGGAGATGCAGAACTTCTAAAGAAGGTCGAGGCTTTAAATAATGATATAAGAGACAAGGAGCAGTCACTTGAACATTTAGAGGCATTGAGCCAGACGCTAATTGTTAAAGAGCGTATGAGCAATGATGAGCTACAGGAAGGTCGAAAAGAATTAATTAATGTAAGCATTATTTAGTTTTCAGAAGGATGGTTCAATTGAATTGTTTTGTTGAAGCATCTCTGCTATATTTGTATGGAGTATGTTCTTTTGGTGTTATGGGTGAATGTTGATTTCTCCTGGAAGGTTGGAGCACTTTCTGACTATTAAGTTCATTCATTCTATGTTCTGATAATTTCACAAGTTTAGCTTTTTTCACTGTACACTGTTTCTTGTCGGATCTAATGATTGATCACTTTCTCTCCGACAGTTTATGAAAGAGGTATCAAGCCGTGCTCACATTGGTGTAAAAAGAATGGGGAATCTTGATGCAAGACCATTCGTTCAAGCTATGAAGCAAATGTTTAATGAGGAGGACGCTGAAGATAAAGCTTCAGAACTATGTTCATTGTGGGAAGAGTATCTGAAGGATCCTGGCTGGCATCCTTTTAGAATTATTACAGTTGAAGGAAAAGATAAGGTTTGCCATTGTTAATTCATAGATCTCCTGAAATCAGTTCGCTTGACATCACTCTTGAGTCTTAATTTTATTCAGTTCTTTCTGTTGCAAACTCTGCATTCAATCTATCCTTAAGTTGTACTTTTGCTAGAAGATATGAATATTCTTGGAAGGAGAAAAAGCTTCATTAATCCTAATACTTAGGGTAGCTAGATATATCAGAACCATTTGATCTCCTGAAGATCTATTATCTTTCAGCCTTGGTTATTCTAGACATTCTTTCTACCAATCCTGTTCTCTAGATCCATTTTTACAGGATTTGATGAATTTAGTGCTGATTGAACTGAACGGTCAAGCAATCTAGAGTTTTGATCGCCAAAAACCCTGGAAGAAAATAAAACACAATTTCTTGCTATCTTAACTGTTCGTGCCAGCATATGTTTCCAGCCCAAGTTCTCTGGAAGGTTTCATTGAATCTTAATCACAGGTTTTGTAATATCTTGCTATGCTGCTTTTGACTTCTCCTTCCCCATATTGCTTGGCAGCGTTCAATTTGATTGGATGGATTATCTATAACATGAATATTAGAAAAAAAAAAAATAGGCATACTTAATGAAAGGGAAGGATAACCCATTAATTGAGATCAAGTTGATCTGTATGAGGGGTTTTTTTATTTATTTTACTCTTCAGCTATATTCCAGTCTATCTGTATAGTTTTTTTTTTTTTTTCCCTTGTGGAACTTTCATTTGCATACTCTCTGTCATTTGGGTTTGCCATTGTCTTCATTTAAGGAAATTATAAGGGAAGATGATGAAAAGTTGAAAAGTCTGAAAAACGAGTTGGGCGAAGGACCATATAATGCTGTGGTAACAGCTCTGCTGGAGATCAATGAATACAATCCAAGCGGGCGGTATATAATCTCAGAATTATGGAACTATGGACAAGGAAGGAGAACAACTTTGAAAGAGGGCATTGCATTTCTATTGAAGCAATGGAAAACACATAAACGCAAGAGAAACATGTGAATATTGGTATATCATGCATTTCAAATACTATGATGTCTTGCAACTTTTTTGATTCTATTGCTCACCATTGATGTTGGTTACAGGGATTAAGATGTTGGTTACCTGGTTATGCTGAGAATTCTGTGTAGAGCATGCATCCAAATTTGAAGAATCAAACTGCATGCATGTATATGAACATGTTCTGTGCTGTCCAGTGTTGGAGAAGACATGACATGGATGTGTAGCTTTTTGTTTTAAGAATGTTTCTTTCATATAGTTGTTTTGTGGTGTGATAATACTTTACTGTTTGGTTGATCCAGCATATGTTAATTAAGACCCTAAAATGATGAATGCAATTACATGTCACAAATCTAACAATAGATAAATTTTTTATGGTTGTGTGCTATCAAATAAAAGATGAATAAATTAGGGGAATTACTGAGGTGTTTAAATTAAAAGTTAATATTGTTTATTAATAAGGTCCCAAAGATATTATCCTTATTTTTTTAAACATTAATTTTTGTCAATTTTTTTTTTTTTTTTGGATAATTTGTCAAAATAATCTTTTAAACTTTATTGAAAGATTAACGTTTTTAAAATTAATTTTATCTATACAAAATTATTGGATTTATTTGTAATCATACCATATTAATTTAAGAGTTAATTTGCATGTAATATTTTAAATTTTAATTAAAAAACAGTTGTTTATGCATTGGATATCTAAAAGGACAATAGTTTTGAAACAAAACAAATAATTTAAATGGACTAAAGAAATGAAATAGAGGGACTAAATAGGAAGTCTTGAAAATGGCTAGAATTAAATATAGTCTTGGAATGCTTAGTCTTAATACAGTATTTAAGTAAAGAGTCTATTGAGATTTTCTATGTAATTTGAGATAGTTTTTGAATGATGATTTAATTAAGCAATACGTCCTAGTTTTTTCACCAATAGAATTTTGAATTTTCAGATTTCAATCCAAACCAGAACCACTTACCCTTTCCATTTCTCTTAATTCCACAATAATCAAACCCATAAATTCTATAAAAAAAAAATTATATAGACTTTACGTGTGTCAAATCTTTATAATTTATGTGATTTACATAATAAATGTTCTGGCTCAAATAATAAATCATATAATTCACTTTTTGAAGTGTTACGATAAAAACTAATATGTTGGCATGAATTATACTTTAATAGTTTCAAGTTTTATATAATTTTTACTGAAGATAGCTTAAGTAATATAGAGATAAACACAATAACTAAATAAATAAATAAAAAGTGAACTCAAATTGACTCAACTTATAATAGAGAGCATCCATTTAAGTGTGATTGTTCTTTGATGATGTATAACTATCATGTTTAAAAGTAAACATAACATTCATACTTATAAACAGAATAATTACGTAATATTACAAATTATTTTGGATATTTTTATGAGCTTAATTGAAAATTTTCTATATTTAGAATTAAAAAATTAGTATAAATTAATAAAGCTCTTTTAAATAAAAAAAAAAAATTTAAGAAACCTCGAGAAACCCTAAAATAGACCAGAGAAGTATATATTTGGCATTCCTGAGCTTCCTCTAGCCGCTCGTTCGGCACAAAGAACCCTTTTTCACACGTGGGCTGTGATTACAAAGAGAGAGGGCTTGAGTGGGAATGGAATCTGAAGGGCAAGAGCGTAGGATTTGAAGGTGCCGCCGAATGCTTTTGAGCAAAGGTTTTGGTTTTTGGTATCTCAGATTCTTTCTTCCTCTTCCCTTCTGATCGAATTGGATTTTTCCCACTGTGACAGAGCTTTCAAAATTTACACTTGATATGAGCCTTGTAAGCAGCTTCTGCTTTTCTATTTTTTCTGCAATTTCCCAGATTTGCACTGATCGTATTTTGAGAGAAAGCACTTGTTTGCGTTTGTTTTCTCGTTGAATAATCGGTGCTTACAGAAAAAGCCTGATTAAAACTGCTTCTGCTTATCTCCAAACAAGTTTTTTGTTTATGGAGATTTGGTGGATGTGGTTCTGATTAGGCAGCGGCCAGACAACCGTAGTGATGGTATCCACAGATGATGGGTTCTTCTATCCCATTTCGTCTACTGATTCCATCTCACATTTTTCGTCAATTTTGAGGCTTCTCTTCAAAGATCAATCAATTGGGTCTATGGCATTTCGTCGACTGATTCCATCTCATATTTAAAATTTATTTTTTGTGATTCTTCTCCCTCAATTTTGGCCCGGCCCAAGGCCCAAAAACACTCTTAGTAATATGCAAAAATTATGAAATATGCCAACTTGGCTTTCATCTCGACAAAAATAATATTGGCCAAGAAACAATTTCCAAAACATAACTCCACCCATCGTTTTGCAGTTTGAAAACTAAAATTCAACAATTTGTTATCAATGTTAAATGATCAATTTGATCTAGAATATTTTATATAAATAATAATCTACAATTTTATTTTCTTGAATACATCGTTGTGTGAGAAAATTATAGATAAATACAACTCATTTACGTTCGGAACTACATTTTAATTTTAAGCATCATAATGTACGCAAATTGTTTCTCAAATCAACAATTTATCATCTTAAATTCAAGGACAATTAGCACAAGACAACTAGAAAAGTAAAGATTAACTTACTATTTTGTATATATATATATATATAGTAAGAGTAGCTGCGGGCTCATGAATTTGCAGCCACTTCAGCTTCTTGCAACTTCACTTTTCCTTGAATCAGATTCCACGTGGCACTTTCCCAAACACAGTAACCAAAAGTCAAAAAGGTTTCCTTATCACTACCATCCACTTTTCCTGTTTTTCCTCGCAGTTTCCCTCGAATCCAAATTCCAAGGAAAATAACACCAAAGGAAAAAAAAAAACAAACAAACAAACAGCTGCAAAAATATATATATATATATATATAAAAAAAAAGCAGAACAACCAAACAAACGTTGATTTATAATTTAGCGGCAAATTTCAAAATCCTCAGACTCGGAAATTTTTTCCCGTGAAAGTTTGTCCGAATTGCCAATTTGCCGGAACTATGTTCCATGAAGTGGAAGTGCGCCGGTCACCGCCTGTCACCCTGAACGACAGTGACTGTCCAACCAAAACGGCGTTTGACTGCCAGTTCTGCCCCCAGTTGCGGCTCATGCTCATCCACCCGGTTCTTGACCCTTTCACGCTCACCCTCGCGATATCCCCTGCACCCGCCACGTTGGTGATCACAACCAAGTTGAAGTAACGGAAACCGTTGATCGTGAATCTGATCCCTCCTCGTTTCCGGCATGGTACCCTGCGCTCAACCACACCGAATTAAACATACACCACGAGGGCATAACTGTAATTCAATATAAACATACTTTTAGAAAAAAAAATCCTACGTAAAAAAAGTCCATGGTTCAGGAACACTGAGCAGACATAAAGATGATTCCGGTTTTGTGTTTGGTGGGGAATCGTGAAATCACTCGACAGGGAGTGTAGATTCCTTTCCCTTCGTCAATAAACCTGAACCGGTTTTAGATGGACGGTGTTGATTCTCTGTCTAGAGTGGAGGGACCACCACTTTGATGTGGGAAAAGGAGATAGGTTTTCCTCATGACATGACAACGGTTCTGATTTTACGAAAATTCTGAGTAGTTTTCAGGGGACGGTAAAATAACAGGACTAATCATCTGGCGTCTAATCTCACAGACGATTCTTATTGGAGCAAAAATTAGTAATGTTGAACTAGAACGCGGTCGTTTTAGTGACAAATCTACAGAAGCATGCAACGACGCCGTTTTTTTTTTGAACAGACGGCGAAAGACAGAGACATACCGGCGGTAGGAGACAGGGACGATGCCGGCGCGGTACTCGGCGATTTTAAGGAACATGGGCATGGCGAGGTCGAAGTGAGGCCTAGGAGGGTTGCACCAGCCGCCATTGTCGCTGGGCAGAGCGTAGTTCGGAGGGCAAAAGTTGGTGGCGGTGATGAAGATGGAAGGGCTGCCGGAATGGCACCATTGTGGATCATTACCGCACTTGATCTCAAAGCAAGCTCCGCAGCTAAAGCCATTGTTGAAAAGAGCAGTGCTCAGAGCTGCAGTGTTAACACCATAGCCTTGGCTGTACAAATTCCCATAGCCACAAGCTCCTCCTGCAAAGAGAACAGAGAAGAAAATTAAAACTAAATAACATCAAAGGTGGAAACTTTTCGTGTGGCTTTGATTGAAGGTTGAGTGTAAGAGCTTGGTTGGCGAGAGATACCCATAGTTCCGGAGGCGTCGCTGCCGCCATAGAAGGTGGCGTGAGCGCTCTGCCATGTCCCGCTGGTGTAGACACCGGGTATTCTGGCGTCCGTGGCTGTGAGAAACGCCAAGAGAGAAACAATGCCGACGATGCTGACCACAGCCATTGCCTGTAATGCTTTCAGAACTAAAGAAAGCGATTAAGGTTTTTGGAGGGAGTGAGGATCTCTGGAGAAGAAACAGAGCTAGAACTGCTATTTATGGAGGGAAAGAGGCAGTGCAAAGTGGGGCCCAAAAAAAATTGAGAGACGAAATCATCACCCTTAATCAAAGCGATTTTTTTTTAAAAAAAAAAAAAACTTTTATTGTCTTTGTTTGGCGGTAATTATATTTACACTTAATTTTGATATTTATTTAATTACAGCCGCTTGTAATAATTAATTAATTATGGGTTAGGGCATAAATCAAATTATATAATATTCTTCTAATTTAATTAGAGTTTTTGGATTCAAATCTTTTTTATAACATTACAAGCTAATAAAAAATTAGAGAAAAATATTACAAGTTAAAAACTTTATAACCTTCCTTATTAGGGGATTTTATCATTTACTCTCTCACTGAAATTAATCTCATGCAAAGACATTTTTATAGGAAAAAAAAAAAAAAAGTAAAATTGGTAGAACCAAATAGTGGGGAATAATATGAATGTGTGGGACAAAAGATGGTTAGGGCCATGAGGCTAAAATGAAATGGAATAGCTTTGCTTCATTTGCAAGATTTTACTAACAATTTTTTTTCTGAATTTGGATTATCCTTCTTTCATCTGTGTTTCCCAATATTTGAACTTTGGAGTTTGCTTTTGGGATTAGTGTGAAAAGAAAGCATGATCCCAAAGAAAATAGAAGGCCTTATTGAGAAATAAATTGTACTAATTCATAGTACCGTCACATGTGATGCAGTCTGATCTTGGAATTCTAAGCATGTTATACTAAGCAACAATGAATTAAAATTTATTATCTCATTTTTATTTTTTTTTTTTGCTTTTATGATTAATTAAAAATATCAATTATTATTATTATTATTAAATATTTTTTAACTAATTTATTATAATAAACAGTATATCAATCTCAAGCAATAACAGGGTAAATAAATTACTACTAAAGTATATTGTAGTAACCTGGATTGAGATTCTCCTATGACGGCTACTATGCTAGTGGAGTAGTGTTTTACTACTTTTTTTCTTGTTCCTTCTCTATTCAAAAGCAAACCATTAAAGGCAGGCACAGATGGGACGGGAGGAATTTTATCTATCTCCGTTAATTAGGACAAAAAATTTTGTTTTAGTTTTATGTTGAATTTTATTTTATCTCATCTTTTTTGATTCCATTATAATTTTACGAACTATTGTCCCGATTTCAATTTTGAACCATTTGTCTCGTCTAGTCTCAACTTTATTTTAAAAAAAAAAAAAATAATATATGAGATTTTAATTAAATTTTGTGAATTTGATTTATTCTTTAAATTTTTTTAATATATATATGTATATAGTGACACACGTCATATGACAATCGAAACAAATATTAGGAGGAGACAAATCTCAAAATAAAAATTTTCTTATCCCGATCTCATCTCAAATTATAATTAAAATACAAAAACTCATCTTAATATCATCTTAATTTTTAATTTATCCCGTCCTAAATCTCTCAAGCTAATACTAAACTCTAAGACGTCTCATCCCCACGCATACAAACCATTGGCTCAACATGTATGAGAGCTTTTCCTTTTTTCTATTTTTGTGATGATAGTCAAAAAGAATAATAGTGACTCAAACTTGTTAGGTATCCATTAAAAATAAAGAAGGGAGGTAAAAGTTCTAAAAAGAATATTGAAAGTTTAGAGTAGATATAAATTTTAATTTTTATATTCATCCTATATATGCCAAAAAATTTAGTCGAGCTGATCTAAGGCCCAAAGTATTTCAATTTTTGATCATTTAGAGTTTGAATTAAATACTGAAATTACATTTCTTGAAAATAATTAGGAGTTATTTTTCCTTGTCTAATATAAATTAATCTTATGTCAAAACAAGAGTCACTCACGTATGAACCACATTCTCAATTTATGAATCACATTTAAATTTAATTTTTTAAAAAAATTATATAATATTCAATATCACATTAGATATATATTAATTCAATTTAAATTAAAGAAGACAATTTAAATTCAATTGAATCAAAACAAAATATTTGAGGTAAGATTAATTTCATCAAAAAATAAAAAATTACAATTATTTAATTGTTTATATAAAAAAAAAATGTGAGTTCAGTCAGTTTATGTATTTCTTTTGACTGAAAAGGGAATTGACTTAGACTTTAAGAAATAACCATTTATGTTAGACCCAAAAATGGATCACGTTCCCATCTTAGGCTATTCTCTCTCTCTCTCTCTCTCTCTATATATATATATATATACATTAGTAGTTCACACACGTAAGTCACGATTATGAGCTTGCAATTCTCGTTGAAAAGCATATTAAATTTGAACCCATCATCCAAATTACATGGAAATATCATAAAATCAAGCCTAATTTTTTAAGATCAATTTTTTGCAATTTTCTTATGTATGCTTTCCACGTCCTTATTTAAAATAAATTTTGTCACATTTAAGATTTTCGATTTAAAATATTTTGCTAATTCAATATGATAATTGATTAGACTAAGTGCATAAAAGAAATCACTTGAAAAAATGATAAAACCCAGAATCTAATTCTTTTATTTTTCAAATTTGTATGATACATTAAAATGTGCAGAGTTTAAAATATTATTTTAATGGGTAGCTAAAGTTATAATGCACATTAAAATGTGCCTATTAAAAAAAAAAAAAAAGGGTAAAGGGTTCTGTGAAGATGTGCCGCCAAAATGCAAAGCGGAAATTCAACGGACTAGGTTAGAATAATGTGGGACCCATCATTGGCCGCATTCATCGCTCCACGTATTACGCCGTGCATTAGCCGTACCAAAGTTGGGATTAGTCCCCCTAACACATGCCACAAGGTTTCATAGTCACGGCTACGAGTTCATTCTTTTTCTTTATTTATTTATTATTTATTTATTTTTTCTTTTTATTTAATTCCTAAATTTTGTATTTATCTGTATAGTCCGTACTTTTTTTATGGTAGTAGCTGTACTTTCTTTTTCTTTTTTGGTTTTGGAAGAAAATTATAAAAAGGTAATATTGACCATCCGATATTGGACATTCCACATGAAAAGATGTTTGAACATTCAATATGCTTATTCAAGTGTACTAAATAATGAGAATTCATTGGGCAATTTTTAATTGATAATTTCTGTTTTACATATTCCAAAATATTTGGTTTAAAAATAAAATCTTAAGACTTCCAAAATTTGGCAAAATAAATTAAATATTTTTAATAACATTATGCTAGTTTTATTTTTCAACAAATTAGCAATCTTATAAATTTACTTTTTACACTATCTTTGTTGTTATGTAGATAAATAATCATGTTGGTATTTGCTCTTGAGATAGGTGAGTTCAACCTAACGTGTAAAGAGCAAGGCAAACTAAATTATATGGCTAAAGATTTTAAAGTTATTTTAGTGCTTAAGTCAATGAATAACTAAAGTAAGAAATAAGTGAAGTAAAAATATATAAAACGAAGTAATAATGTATCATTCAATTAGTAAATAAATAAAGTTTAATAATTAAGAGATTTTTATAATATCAAACGTTTAAGTTTATAAAAAAGTATATGTTAGAAAAAAAAAAACTATAATTACTATATAAAACTAATACTATATAAGTCATTTGAGTTAGACCCTATGTTCAAATTGTGTAGCCAAATAGATTGAATTTTTAAGTCGGGTAGTCGAGTTCTACATAAGAATTTTAATTTTTATTTGAAGATTTAATTAGTTTTATTTCCTAAAAGTAGCCCGTGCCTCTATGGTCAACTTTTCAAGAGTTCAAGGGTGAGTTGGCTATTATATTGTCCAATCATATCATGGACCAAATCTAGGAGATCTACCACGTAATCAATATAATTAAGCTGTGGTTCAACAACAAAGACCCAACCGTATTACATGCAAATTGACCGTGACGCCCTTATCCTCATGCACGTGAAAATGCCAAAAATAAATAGGAGTATCAATACCAATATTTCACCTTACCATTGCAATTTCCCGATAGCTATTATTAACTTTCCAAGCACCAACAACTAAGATTATGTCTTAGATTTGCTTTTATTAATTCGTGATGTGTAACATTATTTTGGCTAGAGGTTGACAAGTGGAAGTTCTAACATTATCCATTTACTATGTAGCCAATTAATGTATTCATGTCTAGGCGAAGTGACTAGTTAAGCATGAGATTGGATTATAATTTGTTAAAATAGTCTTCTTTTAATATTTGAAATTTTTATATTAAACCGGTTCTTAATATGTATAAAAGTTTTCTTTGACCAAATCGTTTCTTACCTTACTAGTATTTTCATAGCACAACTTTAAGTATTTGACAAAAAAAAGAGATCAATAGAGAGAGTTAGGACATGCTTTTAGGCTTAAATGCGTTTATAAATTTTTTTTATAGATTATCTATCAACAAGATCTTTATAATAATAATAAAAAAACTCAAATTCACATATTTTTAAAATATGAAACTTGTTATTACCCACTAAACCAACTTTCATTGTTTTATTTGTTATCTTATTATATATTTTTATTAGTTAAAAAATTATTTTTAATAACTTACAATGATAAAAGAGTGAAACAAGAAATATTATCCATGATGACAAGACTTCTTTCTTTTCTTACAACAAATTGCTATCAAAGCAACAATCTCAATTACATCATTCACTTCATGCCTACCTTTCAAGGCAATAGGTGTACCTGTGAAAGTGTTTATTATTTGTACCTACTATAACTATATAGTTTCACCATTAATTGTATTTCACCAATATATTATGTGATTCAATCTTTGAACATGTTAGCAATAATAGGGCTTAAAAGATAAGTAGTTTATTAAAAAAAATGTAGAAAAAAAACCAAAGCATGATAAATGGAAAAATATTAATATGTAGTTAAAAACTTTTCCTTGTTAATTATTTGTTAGTAATCTTTCAAAGCCTTTATGGACTAAGGAGTAAGATTTAATATATATTATTCTTCACTGTACAATAGTCCATGGAATCAACCTATTAAAAAGTGTCGGGTAAGTCGAAACTAAGATGTTTGAAACTTAAGATATTAAATTTAAAATTTAAAAAAAAATATTAAAAAAAAATATTAATTATTATTCTCATCATATTAATAATTAATTTCATACTTAATAGATTTAAACCTATTAAAATAGCCAAATGCAAAATGATTGAACACATTTATTCTATGTTAAATCTTTACATCATGCTTAATGAAGGCTAGCTCTCAAGTTCTTAATAGACGTCTCCTTCACCGTGAGGCCAAACGATACTTATTATTAATTGGACTCTACGTATACTCTAAATTAATATATACCAAGTATTATTGATAATCAATATACCATGATTCAAATCTAATAGCAACTTTCTTCTGCTTCTTCTTTTTTATGCAGCACAATTTATTTATAGATTGTTATAATTAAAAATTAACCAAAAGACATCATTATATATTATCTTTTCTTTTGTCAAAAGTCTCGATCGAATGGTGCAAGGTAGGTAATTCAGTTGGCACTGACAATTAACTGTTGCCAAAGGCACAAATGATTCCAAGACATTCTTTGCTGTTTTATGACAGAGAGGCCCAATTAAAGACTTAAAAGTTTAGATACTTCCATTTGGGATAATGTGTGACTTTATTGGTCTTCTAAATTGATTCCAAGCAGCTTCTTCACTCCATGTAAGTATTAAGACACCGAGGCTTTTATCAAATAAGCCAATTAACTATTTAATGAATAAGAAATGACTAAGATGAGAAGATCATTTAATTAGATGCCACTTCTTTGATGACTATGGGAAAAATTGTGGCATTAAGTTTGACGAATACCGTCTATGCTTTTTTTTTTTTTTTTTTTTGAGTAACAAGAAATTTTTGATTTTTATCAGAGTTATAATCGTTCACATTAAGGTGGAGACTTGATCTACCATAAAGTAGAATAAACCAAAAGAGTATATAGCTTAGACTCCAATTCCCTTTGATTGTTCTTCCCTTCTCGTAAATAGATAGATCAGTTTAAATCTATGAATAGATTGTCAGTAATTGATTGCAATATAATTGCAAACGTGATAAAATATGATTAATTATTTATACAATTTCACTTAAGAACTCACATAAATTATATTATAAATTATAATGTCAACCACCGTACTGTAATTGATTACATGGAATCTAAATCCATCCAAAACCATACTTCAACATATCTAGCATTTAATGTAATTGATCAATTGTTGATGCATGTTGTTATTGAAAACTTGCCTAATCTTTATAGGACAATCGTTGGACCATTTAGCATCGCATGTGTCTCCTCTTTGAATGAAATATAATAAACCACATTCAAGCTCTATTGTGCTTTACGCAATCCCTATAAAAGGGTCCCAAGTTTCCCCAGCAAGCAAGCAATTGAAGATTTGGAATCATATCTTCAACTTTTTTTACTTCCCATGCACCACCACAGCCACATAAACTCAACTTTTTCTTGTCCTCTTTTGGAACTCAAGCTTCGTTTTAATCATTAATGGGTCCTCTCTTACAGTTAGCACTGCCTTGTTTGACCCTCACTCATGCTGATATAACGAAGTAAAGCTAGATGAAGACCAACTACCAGCTTAACTAACCTATCATGTGGGACCAAAGAATGTTCTTTAGATTGATCCTTAATAAAAATTCATTGAAGTTTTGAATTTCTTGTTTTATATACCTAAGTGCATGCCTGATATTCAATGACTGAGCCTTATTATGGTTAAGAGGTGGTTACAAAGTATTTTCCTCGAAACATAAATTAGCAAATCCAATTTAATTATTTCTGAGCCTTGTGGTTAAAAGGTGATTACAAAGTATTTTTCTCGAAACATAAATTAGCAATTTCAATTTAATTACTTTTACCAATAATGTGTTAGTTAAGTAAAAAAATAAGTTTAATACCAAAAATTATAAACACAAGTAGAGCTGGAATTTAATTAGGACGGATTGATATTAAAAAGCCATAATTTAAGGGGCAAGCACAGAGGGAATTGAAGAACCACGGGTGCTATGGTCCTTCTTAACTTTATAATTTTTCTTAATATTATATAATAAAAATTGCGATTCTAGTGTCCTAGAAATCATATACTAAATCCCATTAAAAAAATTCATGTACAAAATGGCTTATTTTATTCTAATTAATTTCTGTTTTTCAACTGGGTTGTTCATATTGTTGACTTGACTCTGGAATTCTGAAAGCGATGATTACAATCAAATCAAATATATATAATAAGGTCAACTCTTAGACGTTATCTTAAAGTTACTTGTGGAGCACATTGCATGTTAATATATAGAGATATCTTCATACAGGACAAAATAACTTGATTCAATCTTAGTTATTGAATGGTACATATTTGCTTAATTGTATAACTGCCTAAATTTCCTAATTACCACCAAATCCAAATTCCTTGCATTTGCAAGTGTTTGAGAAGTTTTTTTAATGTAATATTGTAATTTTAAAAATAAGACTTTAACATTTATATTTAGTGATCAAATTCAATTTTATTTATATATTTAAGTTAATATTAAAAAAATTATATTTAGTTCATAAAATATTTATAAATATTATAGATTATTCAGGAATAAAGTTTTAAACTCAAACTCATGTTATTATAAAAGAAAATTTTATTTTTTATTAATTGAATAAACTTTTATTGAATCTTTATTTGTAAGAATTATTGAGTTTATTTATACTTGAAGCCCAATAGCATTTAAGAACAGCCCAATGAAAGCCACACAAGTAATTAAATTTGGGTCAATTCTTTTGACATACCTCATATATTCTAACCACACACCTTAAACTTTATTTGTGTTAAATGGGGTAGTGTGGTTAGAAATGCATGGGATGGTTGGTGCTTAGAGCCCAACATATTGATTATACAAGGTAGATACCTGACCTGCAAATAAACCAACAACATCAATTTGGGCCTCCTGTGTCAACTACCCATTTAGTAACACCTGATTTCCAGAACAGTTTACCAAGAGTATCTCTCATAGACTAATTTCTTTTAAACACAAAAATTATTAAAGTGGATATATTTTTTTCAACAGAGTTTTATATGCACACAACTAGGGATTGAATAGAGAAGGTTTTTTTTTCAAAAAAATTATACTCACTTTGATGATTTTCATATTAAAAGATAAATTTTTATTCATATGAATATTGTTTTATATCGTATTGTGAATTTGTGACAATTTAATTCATATCAAATTTAATTTTCATGTAAAGCATGTGTCTTTAACTTGGGTTTACTTATAGAAGACAAATTATTTAAAAAAAAAAAAAAACCAAAAAAGAGATTGTCAGTGAGGAACTCTAGTTTAATATAAATGATGACTTTTACTTATAATTTAAAATGTTCCTATTCAAGTTAACAAGATGTAGCTCATGCAATAAACAAATTGAGTTTAGGGATTGAGGAGCTTTTGCAATGTTAAAAGAAAAACCAACCATAATTATTTTAACCAATTCTAAAATTTTATAAAGTCACTAAATGTGATGAAAGAATCGAGTAATATTTAAAAAGTTTAAGTTTCGATTTTTTTATGTGAAAAAATAAAACTTTATAACATTTGATGAGTATAATTTAGTTAAAATTCAAGTGTTAGATATAAATAAGACAAATGTTATTGACAAAGTAAGCGAATCTATGATTGTATATGTATATTTATTTGCTAGATTTGGGTGCCGCCTAAGCAAACCTTGTGGATGACGTTAGCATTCAGCAAGAACCTTTTTCTCTTTTCTCTTGCGAAGGAGACAGTTAGCTGGCGGAACAAACGGAGACATGCTGGATTCACAAGTAATCACATGCTTCTAATGTTCCTCCGACTCCAATCTCTATATTCTATAATCCTATGTATATATATAATAGTAATAGATCTCCTCAAAGATATGATTTACATATAATAACTAGGAAAAAAATCATTGGCACTCTCAAAATTATACACCTAGATTATACTCACTTTTTTTTTTATTATAATGTAAGAATAAAATTATAAAATTAAAATTTTTACGTATAAATCTACGTATGCCACCGCTCTAATAACTATCACACTATTATTAACGTGGAATTGCTAAAAATGGCTACACACCCGAATCCAATGTTAAAAGCTCAAACCTAGACAGACTTCTTTGTCTTTACCTCTCTCTCTCTTTCTCTTTTAACTTTTTTTATCTCAATTCTACATGTCTACCCACACCCCTCATAGTATACGCGACAGAAATATATCTGCTCAGTTCAGGTGTCAACGTAACAATGACATTGCCATCAACGTAGAAAAAAATAAAATAATATTAATAATATCATCGTACAAAATAAAATTTATTACCTAAAGAAATAATATATTAAAATTTTACCTGAACTATTTGATTATTAATTCAAATTAAAAATATACATGAGTTATGTATTTAACCAAATTACTATCTAGTCATCAAGTGATATTTTGAACCTTATTATAAATAAAATTTTAATATGTTTTTTTAAATAGTGAATCATTTTTTATAATCAAATGTTGTTCGTTTTTCTTTACTTATATAAGTGGTGCCAAGTGTTGACACTCTCAATATATATATATATATATATATATATATATATATATATATATATATATATATATATTTCATCCATAATATATGATTAAAAAAAACTTAATATATCATATATGATAAAGGATTTCTAAAGATCATATTTTCATATAAAATAATTATAAAGATCTTAAAATTCATTAACGGTATTATTTCTTTCTTTCTTTCAAAAAAAAAAAAAACTATCCAAATTCACTTTCATCAATATAAATAAATAAATGAAAATGATAAAACTTGTGTAACAGGCAACCAAACCAATCGAAGCCACCAAGATCAAAGAGATACCTTGCTTGATATTTCAGCCATGGTTAGAAAAAAGGTCACCAACCCGTTTCTACTTTTGCTAATATGAGATCACCGAAACCCTAAAACCCACCAACCTTACTTTATTTATTAATTTTCAAAATAAAATAAAATAAAATTTAAAGGAAGATATTATGATAATAAATTAATAAATCTATTATTTTTGTTATAGTGTAAAGACTAAAATATCCTTACTTAAGTATATATTCTTCCTCCCTAACTTAACTCTCTCTCTCTCTCTTTTCCCTTCGGATGCTCAACAGATTAGAATAAGATAATTTACAAATTAATTAGAAAAATTACTGTTTTTGTCAATTACTTGTCTTTTACCAAAACCGGCATATTCTGAAGCTGTTTCAACAGCCTCCTCCTTTGACATTCATGGTCAACGGAAGCTCTTGATCAAGGAACCATCTAAGAAGCTAGCATTCAAATTGACCAATTAAGTTTTACTCAGTTAATTTAAACTTCAAAGGATAAGATATTAAATCCAAAAGAACAAAAAGAAAAGGATAAGATATTAAAGATGTTGATAGATTTTTTTTGATGGAGTTGGGTATGAATCCACAATTTGGCACATGCCTAAAACTAGCTACTATTATGTAGTAAATGTTTTAATTAATTTTCAGCTAAATTTATTGCTTAAAGTTGTGTACAACTACTACTAGTCTTTGGTTTGAATTTTCCATTTTCCCTCATTAATTAAAGACCATCTACCAATTACAATAAAAATTGACAAGTGATGTTTTGGAATTAAGAATTTTATGTTCATATAGTTAATTAAATCAAAAATATATATAGAACAAAAAACCAATAAATTTGACTAGTTAGTAAATAAAATGAGTTTAATAATTAAAGGACATATACAATATCAAAAGTTCAAGGGAGCTAAAAAAATATTAATAAAAAGATTGATTGTAATCATTTTACTCTTTAAACAGATTAATTTTAACTCTAACTAATGTGGCAATACTCAAGGATAACACTAAGGAAAAAAATAAAATGATAAGAGGCTAGCACATTTGAAGTTTTTATAATTTAAGTGATTCAATCTTTACCGATTAAACCATATACTTTAGAGATTTAATTATTTGTAAAGATACAATAGCTTTATATAAGCTAATGTTGCAGAATGTTTGCTGAAAGATTTTTTTTTTTTTTTTTGCTTAGAAAAATTTAATACTTCTATTTATATTTGAGGCATTATTATATTCTTATTTGAGTGAAAATGCTAGACCATAGCCACCAAGCCATTCTCACTTTTCTTGAAAACTAATTTATATTTGAGATAAAAGTAGTATTGATAAATCTTGAACAAGGATAATTTTAATATTTCATACCATAACATTTAATCTAGAAAAGCAAAAAAACAAAAAAAAGACTTGAGCATATATGTACCCTAAATATTCTGTAAAAAATAAATAAATAAGACCTCTGTTTATTTAATTGTTGAGTCTTGGTCAACCCGAAATAGAAGTTTATATAAAGTTACGTATGAAATTAAAAAAATAAATAAAGAAAAGGGATTGCACGTGAATATATTTATTGCTAATTATTCCTTCTTTGGAGAGTTATAGTTTTGGCAAATCTACCAACAATGAGTTCAACCCAAATGATGGCACCATGCAGCCGTAAAGGAAATGAACAATATAGACTTAAAATTTGAAGTTTAAGTCAATTATATATTTGCATATGCCATTATTGATCAAATAATCTCTCCCAATATGAGTTCTTAATTATTATACATCACTTTTTTTTTTTTATCAGAAATGTCAAGTTAATTCTTAAGTCTTAGCAAGAAATTTGATCAGAAAATCATGCGATTGGCATTACGTTTTTACTATAAATTTGGACATTAGAGGCAGCATACCAAATTGAAATCTATATAATTTTTGTTATGCATATGCTTTTCTAGTTATTACTTTATGTTCTCATAAAAATAAAAAAATTCCTAGTTGATTATATTTGGTACAGTTACAGAAGTCTAGAACCGTAACTTACAAAGATGCAAAGTGAGTTTTTTAACTAATGTGAGAACTTTGTTAACGTATGATATATAATTATTTGTTAAGGCTTTAAAGTTTAGGGAAAAATTATCTGTTTCACACATTGTTTTTAATTTTATCTCATATGTTTGTGATTAGTTGACATATAATAAAATAATACTTTAAATTGTATTAATAAATTTAATAACCAACTAATAATTCATGGGACATGATTAGAGACAAAATGTGAAACAAAAATTTTTCACCCTTAAACATATGGTAGCTTTGGTAAGTTATCATCCATGTCCAAGCGCACTCAAATTATTATTATTAATAACTTTGAATTAATAAAAAAAAATAAATGAGTTAAGTCTTAAAAACTCATCTTAGATATGCTTTTAGGCTTAAAGAATATTTATAAATATTTTTATATATTGCTGACCAAAAATTTATTATTATTTGCTTAGGTATCAGGGAGAGTGAGATAATTCATAAAGGATATGATTTTAGGTGAGAGAATTAACAAGGTTTTTTTTTAAAATAGAACAACCAAATTAACCCTACTCCTCAAATCACTTGAACTTATACCCTATCCCAAAATATATAAATATATATAAATAGAAGAAGGGTCAATTAACTCCAAGAATAAGTTTAAATTAGATCTAATAGCTCAAATTATTTTATTAAAGGGTGACATGAAAGTCACGTGATTTCATTTTATTATTTCTCTTTTCTATCCTCATATATATATATATATATATACACATATACATACATGCAGGCGTTAATATCCAAACCCGGGTACGGCTTTTTAACTCTTAACTCATCTTTGACCCGAAACCGGTTTTTACAATTTGACACGTTTCTAACAAGGCAAACGCAACTTACGGGACCCACACCACTTGTCCTAACAGAAGTTAACTCACCGAACAACGTGTGGCAGAGATAGACAAAGTGATAAACTGTTAACTGCGGCTGCAAACGTTCCCGGACATCAAACGAGATAACTGCCAACAACCTTTGGCCACTCGTTTTTGTAGTACCTCCCAATCTTTCTTTCCACCACAAAAATAATATTTTTATTTATTATTTAATTTATTTATTTCGAATATTCTTTCGATTCATTTTATCCTTTTTCGAAGTAAAAGGTTTTTTCATTTTCTCATTTTATTTTCTGATAACATGATCCATAAAAATATATTAAAGACAAATTTTTGTTTTCTTGGTTGGTGATTTTAGTGGATTTTACAAGTTTTTGCAAATTAATTATTTCTAGAACAATTTTTTATACGATATTTCTAGAAGAAATTAGTGCCTTTTATACTGTTGAAAATTGAAATATTTTAATTTTACAAATAAAAGAAAGTTTTTTTTTGTCCTTTAACTTTTTTTTTTTTTTTTTTTATATTATCCTTTAAGAGGTTTCTTAAATACCAATATTCTATCATGAATCATGAGGGAGATACTAGAAGCTCTAATGGAGGAGGAGGCTCAGCACATTGGAAGAATTGATACCTATAAAAATTATAAAATGATAATGACTTTAAAAATTTAATATTTTCACATAAAAAATCAATATTTTTACTAAAAATATTAAATTTAGAAAATAAATAAGAATAACTAAACTTACCCACAAATTTATCTTAAAAAATTGATTAAAGAAGAAAAAAAGTAGACCACTAAAGAGTAAACGAGAAAGATTTGGAAATGTGAACAATTAAGAATAACAATAATGGAGACCTTAAATCCAAATCCCCAATGTTTCTCGTCTCTGTCCAATTTTCTCAAAGGTTTCGTACAATCTGCGAGGACGCCACGTGGCGTCATCTGTCCTCTTTAGCGGAGCCTGGGGTTAAGAATGGGTCTACAAGGGGTTTAGGGTGACCTGCTATTGCCGGGACATTTATGCCTTTTTACTGGATGATCCGGTTGTGTGGTCAAAACTCACAAAGATATATAAAGGGTTTAAGCCACTGTTGCGTGGTTTTTGTATCTATGGTGGGTTTTTGTCCTTCAAAATTTTTCTGAGAGAAGAAAAAAAAATAAAAAGAAAATTCATAATTCTGAGAAAGAAAGATAGAGATAGAGAGAGAAACAACAGAATTTAGGTGATTAGATTTGAAATTCCCATAGATCTCTTTTCATTTCCAAGCAGTTCCTTACAACTGATTTTCTCTGGGCTTTGTACATTTCCTCTGTGAAAATGGTTTCCCCCGGAAATTTCGTTACTTGATCATAATTTAGCTTCGGATCACTGCAGGGATGGCGTTTTTCCAGAGGTGAGTTGGAGAAATGGGTTTGTCTCATGTTAGATGTTTCGAATTTCGCTTTTTGTTTCTATTTTTGGTCTTTGGTGTTCTGGCTCTGTTCTCAGCACATTTTCGCGAGGTTTTGCCTACGTTTTTTCTTTTGTGGTGTGATTTTACGTAGCTCTTGTTGAATTCTGGGTCATCGGAGTTGTAGGGAATCGAATTATGGTAGCATGCAAGCAATTGTGCTCTGAAAATTTTTTCAACAGATGATGGGATTCAAATTGGCTAGAGATCCGATCGTCGAGTTAGGATGCGTTTCCTTGAGCTACCCGTTTTTGATTCAGCTCAATTTGAGAAAAGTTTTGATTTTTTTTGATTTGGGTTTTCTGCAGATTTTTTGTTTGGCCTGAAATCCAGCGTTGAGAATCAGAATTTGGTTGTTTAGTGTTGATCTCACGCATTTTATCATACAACTCTTAGATGCAGCCTACAACTGCTCTTATCATGCTTCTGTTGACTTTTAATTAGCCCTGCCATTTGAAGAGTGTGTTTGCTTCTTTGTGTCTTTTCTGGGTTCGTGGATTTTAAATCTGATCCTTTATTAGATTACTTTGGGCAACGGCCAAGTAACTGGAATTTCTTCCTGTAGTTTCATGGCCGGAGTTCCACTTCCATGCAGTCATCATAAAATGATTTTTGGCCTTTTAGCATCGGAGATTGATTTGATCAATTGATTCAATTTCCAGTTTCTACTTGATAATTGCTTAGGATGTGGATTTATATTTCTCTCATTGTTGACTCATGTTGCTGTCTAATTGTATTTTACGTATTCTTTTGGGACTGAAATCATAGTATAATATAATGGTTGGATATCTTCTATCCCAGGTTTTATTTCTCTTAGTTGATTGACTCCTTGGATCTTTATAGATAACATTCTACCTTGTTAAAGTTCAACTTAAATCCTAGGATTTGCATTCCATTTCTGTTGTATGCTTGAAGAAGAAGAATCATAGTATATGCAGTCCAAGGATTTTATTTTGATTTTGTTGCAAAGTTTTCATCAGAATGTTAGTATGATACTGGTTTTATTCAGATATAAGTCACTGGTTGATATTATCTACTGGATCCAGTGGATTTTCTTTTCTTTACAAACTAAATTTATGAGAGTAATGAAAATTAACTTGATACGTGGGTCTCTGTGAATTTATGACAGTGACGAGGATATAGCGTTCTGATGCATCTGATTATTTAATGAGCTATATATATACATGTCTGCGCTATGGTGTTGAAGAAGAGGCTAGATTATGGATTCAATGGCTTTCGGGTCCCTTTTGTACCTAGAGCTCCCAGATCTGCTAGAGTAAGTACTTGCTGTTATTGTGTCAATTGTTTGATGTTTCACATTGGATTCAAATTCTGCGTTGAACTTTTATCTAATTCAGTAAGTTTGATTCTTTTTCAGAGAAGGGGTATTTCGAGGACGGTGGCTGAGGATGGTCAAGCTTGTGCTTTTGAGCTTCTGGCATCTCTAGCTGGCAAATTATTGCAGGAGAGTGCAAGTTCTTCTGCTTCTAGCAATGCATCAGAAGGAAATCATCAGCCTGCCTTTGACAAAGGTGTGGTTGAGCAGGAAAGGCAAGATGAAGTAAAACCATTAGAAACAGATAGCATTAACCCGGGAAGCTCTGCCGAAAGTATCTTGTTCTCGGAGGTGGCGTCACAAAACACCAGTCAGAAATCTCTTGTGCAAGCTGAGGCAGATGCTGTGCTCGAACGGACTTCAGTAAATAATAACTTTGAATGCTTGGAGAAAGTTGAGCCTGATTTGAAATCCTCAGTTTGCAAATTGGAGGACACATTTGGACATTACTCTGGTAGATTAGCACCCGCACCTGCACCTCAAGATTTTAGGGAGTCTGTTAATGGTAATATGAAAAATGAATTTAGACAACAAGAGGCTGGGAATCTGGGCATTGGGGGATCAACTTTGGCTAAAAATTATAGTTTGAAGGATCCGCTGGAATTGTGTGTTAGTTCTCCTGCATTAGTCGACTCAACCAGTAATGTTAAATCCTCTCTTCTTAGGGAAGCTATTCCCACTAAGTCCATTTCCAGGCATGGGAATGATAGTAAGTTAGGTTTTAGAGATGATGACGAAAACTTTTTAAGGTTTAATAAGCTTAGCACCAAGTCAAAGGCATTTAGGCCTACACAACAAATTGCTCACCGAAGAATCAGGAAGCTGCTTACTTCCAAATACTGGAAGACTGCTCCAAAGTTGAAGGATTGTGAACTTTCTAGATCTGGTAAAGTGGCTCACAAATTGTCTGCTAACAAATGCTTCATTATTTGATGCACATTATGCATGAATTGGATTGTGTTCTTTCGGCTGAATAGAACATAAAATTTTGCAGATATGGGAGTAAAACCTCTTTACCATAAGAGGAAGACTTGTCACAGTTTTGAAAGATATCAGCATGATTCGAATTTGAAGAAAAGGAAATTGCTTGACCGGGGTTCGGTGGTAACTTCTGATGGAGGATTCAGCAGTGAGAGTGTGTGCAATTCTCCTGAGAAAGGAAAGGATGGATGCAACCCTGGCTCATCTTCAGAATTGCATGTATCTAAGGATTCTCATGGTAATTTAATTATTCAATGGGCATTTGTTGTTTTTCGCTTGATTGTTCTTTCCATCCACCAGGTGTTTATGTATTGTGTATCTCTTTTGAACAGTGAAGTTTAGCATTAAGTCATTCAAGATACCAGAGCTTTATATTGAAGTTCCTGAAACTGCAACTGTTGGTTCACTAAAGGTACCAATTAAGAGATAACTTCATTAAGAAATCATTAATACTGTTAGCAAAGTTCTTCACAAATTGAAGTGGCTGCAGAAAATTCTTATTCTTGCTATAGGATTCCCCTGGCTGATCCTTTTTTGTTATTTATATCATTGACCAGCTCAAGCAGTCCCGGGCCAATTCTTATTTCCATTTTGGTCCCCACTGCCTGACTTGCCTTGCCTGCCTCTAACTTTTCCTTGTGTCTTTTTATGAATCTTTTGTAGAGGACTATCACGGAATCGGTGATGGCTATACTTGGTGGTGGAGTGCGTGTTGGTGTTCTTTTTCATGGGAAAAAAGTTAGAGATGACAACAGGACTCTTTTGCAGACTGGTATATCTTGCAAAGAAAATTTGGACAACCTTGGTTTTGCATTGGAGCCCAGCTCCTTGCAAGTTTCACCAATATCCGTTGGTGATCCTTCTTCTCAATGTGAATCATCCCAAGCTACCAGGTAAGGCAAAGTGGATAACTATGTTACTTTTTCATCATCATTGTCCCCTATTGCTGATGTTATTTGATCTTTGTAGGTCCCCAAGAACACCGGTCCCGGATTTGGGGGTTAGTAATGTCTTACATGAAACATCCTTGCTGACAAACACGGGCAACATTGTTGAACATTACCATGAGTCAATTTCTTCCCAAACTGACACTATAGTTGACTACATAACACCAGATTCCAGAGCAATAGTTGCTGTTCCAACTAGGAATGCAGAAGCATTGGCTATGGTTCCTGTGGCTCAGAAAGCTAGGCGGTCTGAGCTTGTACAGCGTCGAACCAGGAGACCATTTTCTGTCTCTGAGGTTGAAGCACTCGTTCAAGCAGTTGAGGAACTTGGAACTGGAAGGTTAGATGTTGTTCTCCTTATTAGCTTCACCTGCATTTAGTTTAGACAGGAAAACTGGTTTGCTGATGATGTTTTCAACATGCAGGTGGCGTGATGTTAAGTTGCGTGCTTTTGAGAATGCAGACCATAGGACTTATGTAGATTTGAAGGTACGATGTTTCCCCATTTCATTCCTTTAAAGTGAATAATCAATAATCCGAGTAATACTACCAGAGAGGCACTGGAGAATCTTGTGCTTAACTTTTAGAAGTTATTACTTTCTGAAGTTCATACTTTGTGTTTGATCTGAGGGAAGTCTGGGTTGATAGAGACATTCTCGGTTAGCACATATGGTTCTAAAAGCACTTTAATGTAATTTTTGAGTGTTCGGATTCGTATTTCCAAAAAGCAGGAGCTCCTCTAGAGGGAAAAAGAAGAAGCTATTTTTGGCTTTTGCAGCTCAAAAGTACTCTTTTTAAGCCATAATCAGGAATTTTGGTTGATGGGAAAATTCTCAGTTAGCACATAGGGTACTAAAAGCACTTTTTGTAGTTTTTGAGTGTTTGGATTCACATTTGAAAAAATGCGGAAGCGCTTCTAGAAGGGGGAAGAAAATGTTACTTTTGGCAAAAGCACGAATAGAAGAAAAAAGCACTTCTAAAAGTTAAAAAGACAGTTCTTTTTTTGGCTTCTACACTACATAAGTATTTTTTTTTAAGCCATAATCGGGCTGTAACTAAGAATTACATGTCTGTTGTTATCTGCAGGATAAATGGAAAACTCTAGTGCACACAGCAAGAATCTCCCCTCAACAAAGGAGGGGAGAGCCAGTTCCCCAGGAGCTCTTAGACAGAGTCTTGGCAGCCCATGCTTACTGGTCTCAGCACCAAGCCAAGCAGCAAGCTGGAAACTTGAAGATGATCAGAGAAGCTTCAGTTGAAAGCCAGAATGCTGAAGCCATCCAACCCCTTGCCATGATTATGTAAAAAAAACAAGTAATCTAATGTTGACAGGAACAACAGAAGAACACGAACTTTGTACAAATGATTCAATTCCATGTAACATTCTCATACAACATTCATTGCCAGCCTTTGGTTGCTTGGTCAGGGTTGCATCTGTAAATGGTTTGATGAAATAAGATTGTTCTAACAGGAACTCAACTTTGTTCTTTCATTCGATTCTTCTATCAATGTATGTAGAATTTGTCAAATGAAACATGACTTGATGATCACGATGACAAAGGAAAAGGAAATTCTTTTCTTAAATTGAAGCAAGTTCCTGTTTTCTGCTTACTTTTTTTTTTTTTTTTTTTTCATTAGGAGATTATAGAAGAGTAAAATTTTATTTTGTGTGAGGGTTGGTTTGAAAAGTTTGAAATATAAAAGTTTTTCTTTTAGTTTGACAAAAATGTAATGTTATTCTTATAATTTTTTTTTCTTCGAAATAAAAAAAAAATGAGTTAATGGGTTTGGGCCCACCGCCCCCTAATTCTGTTTTATTCAAGAGGGAAGAGGATGAGTCATGAAAGGCAAAACTTTGCTGGCGGCGAAGAAGATTAAAGATTCCCTATCCTATTGGGATCCTTATCCATCCGCAAGCAACGCCATGTAAATTTCCCAAATCACCCTTGTTCTCTTTGTTTGATTTTTTATTTTTTGAGTCCTCTTTAATTTTTTTTTTTGGTTGTATTACGAAAAATTCATTTCATATTGGCGGTGTTTAGAGAATCGGATTGGACCATGAATCAATTTTCAAACCAGTTTTCGTTTGGTGTCAAAAGTTAGTAAATAAAAAATTGGTCAATGAATTGGTGAATTGATCAAAAATGAATAAAAATGACCAAAACTAAACTAGTTTAGGTTGTAACCATTTCTCACAATTTTTTTTAAATTAAATTTTTTTAATTGAACTTAACTTTTAATTATAAGAATAAAATTTTTATAAACTCAAATTTTTAAATAATTTTTTAAATATATTTAATGTGAACTTCATTTGACATATATAAATCACACAATTATTTTGTATAAAATATTTTATATATATCATTATTTTATTTTTTTTATATATTTTTATTCTCTTCTTTTATATAAATTAAAAATTAGAATAATTTTCAAAAAAGTTAACTTATATTTTAGATTCTTTTTGCTCATTTCTTCTAATAAATTTATTAAATATCTATGTGTACATATATTTATTAATATTTTTTAATAAAATATTTATATATTTAAAAATACTAGTCAAGCCATAATTTAATCTCAATTAGAAAATAAAGAATAGTTCTAATTACTTTCTTTCAAACTTGAATCCTAATATCGTAAAAAGTTTATATTTTGTTATCCTTAATTTGTGTGTCTATTTAATTCTAATTTAATAAAGTTCGACGTCTCTATTTAATTTTTTTTTTAATTAGAGCGTGACGTTTTTCATGGTTTAATTAATTCAGGGTGATGGCATTATGGGAATGTAAATATATTTATTCTAAAATTAAATAACTAATCATGATGGAGTCGGTTGCTTCGTGATTGAAAAAAGTCTTCATTATTTATTTGAACCCTGGAATGGAATCGACCTGGTGGGTAGGAAAATTAACCTAAACTGCAAAAAAAAAAAAAAAAAAACTAATCATTGGCTTTGGATTAAATAATTTTAATTAATATTTTTTGCTTGAAATTGGATTCGATTTAATTAATGCAGTCACCGACAAGCGACCACGTGTCATGTTTTCTTTCTTTTTATTTGTTTTTCTTCCCCCCAATCTCATAGGGATCAAAAGTCCAAATACCTACTCCATATTCCTTCTTTGTTAAAATATAAAATATATTATAGACCAAAAAAAATTATAAAATATTTTAAAATTAAAGATTTGATCCCATTATTTCATTGGCTTATGGATCCTATGACCCTAAACTTTGGGTTTTTTTTTTTAATTAAATAGTACATTGAATAAATATTTTGTTTAGTGATAACTCAAGTCTTAGAATTTTAATGTTTAGTTTACTCACTTTTTTAACTAATTCAGTAAATAAATATGATTCAAATTAACATGTAAAATTCTGAAATTATGATTACTTTTTCTTTTTTAAACTAAAATAAATCTTGCTTAGAAACAAATCCACTTGATCACAGTCTTTACTGCAATAGGATATTATGTTTTGTCGAAACTAGCATAATCCATTGTCGTCTAGTCCGGTTAGGATACCTGGCTTTCACCCAGGCGACCCGGGTTCAAATCCCGGCAATGGAATGTTTTTTTTCATTTCTCTTCCCTCTTCTCGGAACCCTTAATACAGTCTTTTGCTGCTAAAACCCAGGGGTTTTAGATTCATTACGAGGAAGAAATAAAAAACAGAGAGATGAGCGGAGCTGGAGGACCTGATTTCTTTTACAGGGAGGCTCAACGCCTTGGCTACGTTGCTCGCTCTGCTTTCAAGGTGAAGCATGAACACCCTCTTCACCCTTTAAAGTTTCCTTCTTTTCGTTATTATTTTCATTCCCATTTCTTCTGATTTACCAATTCCTCCATCTTTTCCGGTGACAAATGCAGTTGCTTCAGATACAGAAGCAATATAAGCTAATAAAACCCGGTTCATCGGTTCTGGACCTCGGTTGTGCACCTGGTGCTTGGCTTCAGGTTAATATCCTTATTCTTGTGCTTTATTTCATCCTAGAAATGTAAGACTTTGGTGGGATTTATGTAATATTTTTGTTGTTTGGTTGAATTGTGAGCAGGTGGCTTGTCAGAGCTTGGGTCCCCTTAAAAATGGCGGCTTGGTTGTGGGTATTGATCTCAAGGTGCCTTTTTATGACTTGGTTGTGTGATGCTCCATTTTATCTTTTGTTGTTTCTTTGTTAACGTAGTAAGAGTTAGTGGAGGGCTGAATAAATTGAATTCTAATCTATTTCGTTTGAGTAATTTGAGAAATCTGCAATGTGCACCACAGAAGGTGAAGGTTCCTCCTGCCCATTGTGATTCAAGGGTTCAAACTATCTGTGCTGATGTCATGAACCTCTCAAAACACCAAGTTCGAGCGCTTTCTCCTCAGGTTATTGTGGACATCTAATGACCTCGCCTTTCCCTTTTCTTCTGTTGTTGTTTGAACATTTTTCCCCCCTTTTTGTTATGTTGTCGTGAGTTTGTGACATCCTTGACAACTTTATCTGCTGAGGCAGAAGTAAGCAACATGAATCATGATAATTTTGCAACAAATAGCCAATTATAATCTTTGGTTGTTGATAAAATTACTCATTTGAAAAATGGATGATTATTACTGCAAGAACTTATCCATGAACATCATATGACAGCTTTTGTAGCTTGTTTTCTTGATTATGTAAACAAAGTAATCTTTTATATTAATCAGCTTCAAGTGCTAGTAATGGCATTATTAACCTAAAATGTGGTAGTGACATCAGTCTAATAAAGAGCTTAATTAAATTGTCTGCTAGTTTTACTGACTTATTCATTAGGCTCTGATTTCAGAGACAGCTCAACTTGGCTAATTCACTGTGGTTAATAGCTGGCTATTTTCCCTTTCCTTTCCTTTTTATTGTTGTATTCTAGTAGCTTGGTTGGTGTTTAGTTTTTCAGCCACAAACATACACTATTTCAAGTTGAAGTTCTTTTCTTTTTAATCAAAAGGTCTGTTTTGGTAGCCAATTGACTTGGACATCATGTACTTTCTTCCTGAGGTTGTCGAGTTCATGAACAATGGTTTCGAAGCAGCATATTGTTTTGATATCTAATAAGCACATATATGCCTATTGTGTTTTATCAAATATGCAAACCATTTTGATCTCTTCTCTCTCTTAACTTGGTTACATTTACGTTTTTGGAATCTCCTTTTGCAGCAAAGAGGATTTTCTGTGATACTTTCAGACATGTGTCCGTTGGTTTCTGGAATCACAACCAGAGATGCGGCTTTATCTGCTGAGCTAGGAATGCGAGCATTGGATCTGGCTGTTGTTTATTCCAATGACAGCCAGGAGGAGCAATGTGAAGGCCCATCTGGTTCTGAGAGTAATGGCGTGCTGCAAACTGGTGGCCATCTTATAATAAAGCTTTTGGAGAGTGAAGATGTGAAAGGTGGGTCGCAATCGCATAAGATATTTTAATTTGGAGGCCTTCAGTTTATTCATAGAACAATTTCTACTGATTTGGTTGCTTAAGTTATTTTAATTACCTGTGTTATTGTGCTGCAGAAATCAGCCAGATTTCCAAACCACTCTTTGGAAAGACTTCATTGTTGAGACCTAAAGCTACAAGATCTTCATCGAGAGAGATCTATTTGATATGTCAAGGTTTAAAGCCAGAGGCAAAGGCATAAATTGTTTCATTTTTTGGTCATTCTGATTATTTTGTCCTTGTAGAATATGTTGCAAATCATGTGTAAACTTGGGTGTTTTTCAGAATTTTAATAATATTTATCTTCGAGAATGAAGTTAGTTCTTAACTGAATCATGGGTTCATCAGACTAAGTTTTCTTGCCAAGAGATTCTGTTTGATCAAATTTTTTTTTTAAAAAATATACATTATTAGAAATCATAGCTTATACATGTTCTTATCTTTCTTTGATTAAAAAAAAGGAAGCTTTTTTTTTTTTTCCAATAGTATCCTACAAATTCTTATAATTTAACATATAATACAATGAATTAAGGATTTATTTTTCTATAAACAACAATAGATTCACCCCAAAGTTACAATGCAGATCCTTCCCTGATCATCGAATATAGGTACGTCCCAACGACCAAAGGCCTGTATCTTTTACTGGTGCCTGAAAAATGACACAAACAATGCTTAGAAAATGCCCTTAAGAACTGGCAAGAATAATAACAAGTATTAATTGAAAGGGTCACATTCTTACAGGTGCTTTCACTGACGGGAAAACATTCCAAAATCGTAGAGTCTCATCTCCTGCACCTGTAACTATTGTCTGCAAAAGCCAAGAGGGATGGAATAAAGATGAGATTTTTATACTCATGCTTTGTTTGGATGAGGAAAGAAAATAGAGGGAGAGAAAATGGAAAGAATAGAAAAGTTTAGAGAAAATATTTTCTCTGTGTTTTTTTCTCTGTAGTTTTTTCTCAATCTAAACACGGAGTTAGTTTTGTGTTCAGTTGTGTAATATGCAAGGGCTGTAATATGCAGTACCTGACCATCAGGCGAAGTTGCAAGGTAAAGCACTCGCATGGTGTGGCCAGTTAGAGTTGCAACCTTTGTCATTGATGGATACTTCCACACCATAATCTGATTCTGCGAGTAGCCATGAGTACTTACTAGTTCATTCACATTTGTACTCCAAGCAAGATTGCACACCTGCAAATTATGTAGCAAATTGATTTAGCTTCAATGAAATGTTAGATACTCCCACCGTTCAAAATTATAAGGTCATATTTCCTACTTTACACTTAAGAAATATAGTTAAGTGATAAAAAAGAATGCAATTTTTCTGTAGTGTCCCTATTTAATATTTTGTCTTTTGAGTCAAATGCAAAGAATCATAAAAAACAAGACTTTTAAGTAAGACTTTACAAATATAATCTTATAATTTTGATCGGAGGAAGTACGATACAAAATTCTCATTAGGCCAAAAACTTGATAGAGTTTTTGCTGCCTTGTGGTTTTGCCTGGTTCGAATCTGGATTCTGGTCAGTTTTCACCAAAATACTCTCATTGGGCAAAAGGAGCTAAGAACCAGACCTGACTACCAGTGTCAATGCAGTTCAATTGATGGCCATTAGTAGTGCTCCAGAAGCGAATGCACCTATCAGCAGTACCACCACCAGATGCGAGGAGGCCATTCTGGTGAGGTGACCAAGCAATTGCCTTAACAGCTGCAGTATGCTCTGTAAGTCTCAAAGTTGGTTGCTGAGAGTGCTGGTTCCATACCAAGAGCTGATTATCATTTCCCCCAGATGCAAGTTCCCGGTCATCAGTCGACCATTTTAATCCACATACCTGTCAAATTTAAGGACAAAAATGGATTTTAATT
This sequence comes from Bauhinia variegata, assembly GCA_022379115.2. NCBI lineage: Eukaryota > Viridiplantae > Streptophyta > Magnoliopsida > Fabales > Fabaceae > Bauhinia > Bauhinia variegata. The sequence goes on along the minus strand of CM039438.1, from coordinate 6,573,989 downwards.
CAATCCACATATCGTTATTGTCTATTTTCCTACAGCAAAGTGAAGCTAACATCACAAGTTAAATGTTAGTTGTCTTAGGATCTTTCACCTCAGACTTGTGCCCGACAAGCTTGCTAACATAGTCATTTGAAACCCGCATATCATGCTGAAGTATGTTCCTGTCCCTGCTTCCAGAAGCTAATATACGTGAATTCCATGCCAAAACACCAGTTCTTGTCTGATGTCCACCCATTGTTCTGACCTTCTTGCAGTTAGTTCCATCCCAAACCTTAAGCCAAAAAGTTTAAGAAAATACTGTTTTAGTCTCTACCAAGAATCTCAATGAAATACATTGAAAAAACATACCAAAGCAAAGTAAGCTAAAAAATCCACCTGAACTTGACCAAGACTTGTACCAATAGAAATGTAGGAACCCTCCTTGGTCCACTGGACAGAACAGATACCATCATGAGGTCCCAAGTCACATAACTTGGTTACCTGAGGACCACATAAGAAAATTGTTCATTTTCACATATGAATTGGATTCTAAGGTGAAATCCGAAATCTGATAAATCTGGTCCACTGGACATACCTTGCTGTTGGAAGCACTCCAGAGGTAGACACAAGTGCCCAGCCCCACGGCAAGAACATTCTGTGAAGACCAGTCCACCAGATTCAAGTAAAAGTCATCTTGAAGAGCTGGTGCATCCAGAACCTGAAACCTCGTAAGATGCCATTTGAAAAAAACAAAGTGAATACAAATCGTAGGCGCAGCTGACAAAGTAAAGAGGGCCAGAGGTAACATTACCTTATGGGGTGTTTTTGGCACCTTCCGAGTAGGTTTTGGCGGCGTAGAAGTCTCTGAAGTGAGGCTACTATCCTGGCGCAAAATAGAGGGCGAAAATGGCGAATTGGGAGCTGAATGATCGGTCTTAAAGCGCAGCATATTCTTGCTGGGACTCATTGGGGAAGCTTGACCTGCAGGGGAAGGAGAACCAAAATCAGACCCAAAAAGCTCAGATTTTAATAACCTGGAATATGCCTCGTTTGCTCCTTCTTTAACCGGCGACGCCTTCTCAATCAACCCAAATGTGTGAAGCCTCGAAGATGATCTACAAGGTATGAATCTGTCACTGCACGACGAGGATTTCGAATTCGACGGCGAGGACAGGTTCGAAATCGAACGGGAACCCGAGAACGTGTCCAGCCGGAGCGAGCTTCCGGACATCCCAGCTGGCAGATTCAGCCCAGGTTTCCTCGCCTGTGGTGACTCCATTTCTGGCTTTTCACTTTTTTCTGAGTTCTTTGGAAGTATAATATAGTGTAAATTAATGGAAAGAGATCAGAGGAAATGAGTTTCTATGGAACAGAGCAAAGGACCTCTCTCTCTGCTGCAAAGAGAGGACCTTTTCTGGAAAAGATTAAGGTTTTGAGGTGAGGAAGAAGATTCGCAACGGTCAAATTATGGGAGGGTTTATAGGAGCAGAGGGCACCATTGCAATTGGCTAGGCAATAATTTTTTTTTTTTTTTTCCAGGGAAGAGATTCCAACGGTCAATCCCCAATCAAGCACCTGAAAAAGTGCTTACTCGGTTTAGCTACACAGGTAGCCGTTAGATTCTGTACCTTTGCTTTTGGGGCCTCTCTAAACTTCCCAAATATAATTTTTTGGGTATTTAATTTCTCGTAAATCTTTCTTCTTAGAACAATTTCTCATAAATCTTAAATCTAATTATCCAGTTAATGTTCAGTAAAAGAGTCAAGATTATTCATGTGAATAATTTTGCTTATTTGTAGCCTATGGCACTTAAATTGGCGGTAGACACTCATTTATCTTTAGAATGAAGAATACTGAATAATAAATTTTTCTAAGCAAGAAAAACCTTACAGTTTCAAATTATTGTACATACAAAATTTCTCACCAATAAAAATATAATTACTGGAAAGATGTATTTGCCAAACTGATTACATGGTGAGATAAATACTTATCAAGGGAAAGTAAACAAACTCTTCTAAACACTTTTTTTATTGCTTAGATTATTAAATTTAGCATTTTTTTTTTTTTTGGTAATGAATTTAGCATTTTGGTCACTTCTTTTAAATAGCAAAGGATCATTTCAAGGACAGTGACTGACCCTTCTTGCACAAGATTATTCCCAGAAAGATTCCAAATGCATAAGCTTTTTGTGGCCAGGTCCACTTTCCTACCACCCCGCTCCCTTGAGCTTCCCATGTATTATCTTTTTCTTTTACTTGTCGTGCAAGTTTTTGAAAGCTACAAATTCTGCCCAAGTTTTTGAAACATTGATAGATGTAAAATAAAAGTATATCATTGAAAGAATTCGACAGATCAGCTTGGCCCAGCAAATTGAATATATCACCAGCATCCTAGAGCTTTCAACAGCAAAATATATTGGCAAAATGGCCTAGTAGTATTACGGTGAATGTGTAAATGTAACAAAATCAACTACAATGTATATTTGCTTTGATACTTGCGAAGCCAATCTTCACCTTTTTCATGATAATCCATCCCGGTGAAAGTTTGTGCATGAAACTGTGAGGCTGATGCATAAGCAGCAGCCCCGCGCCAGGCATCCAGAACAGGATCCAATGCTCTAACTACTCTTATAGGTGATCCAGTGGGTTGATGGATAGAATCTAAGTTGATTTGACACTCACGAATGATAAGGATATTTGAGTGAAAGAAGTTCCTTTAAGCAATCAGTAACATGGAATCCTCCAATATTACTGCGGCAACTTCCATTATACATTGGCTCCCTACCTACAAACTGGAAATCAAAGAAATAAATGACTGAAAGTTTAATAACAGTTGAAGTTTAAACACTCAAGTCGTGGCTTGCATATTCTCAGAAACACTGCCCAATAGCTGAATCGACTACTGGACACGATACTGCATATACTTGAGTTCAATATCACATATGATTACCAAATTGGTGACATTGGAGAGAGCACAGTCATCTATTGAAGCAAAGAGTAAACCAAGCGTATTGATGCACAAAGGCATCCAACAGATGTCTAACAAAAACACATGACGGCAACAGAACATGAGAATTGTTTCTATTACATGATCATTCTTCCTTCGGACACACTATATGCTTGCAACAGAAAGTGGAAGTTCGTTTCCTCCTTTCATTAACAAATACAATGCTTTAACTCTGGAAATAGAATAAAAAGCATACCTGAATCACATGGGTTGCCTTAAAATCCAGGACAGACAACAGGACTATCTTTATCACAAACTCCTGTAGTTTATTGTCCTTATAGCTGAATGCTGCATCAACACCAAAGGCTGCCATAACATATCAAAGGACAGGTTATTTACAGCATCTAGCATGGAAAAGAGATGAAGTTATACCTCTCTACTGGACCCAAACCAGAAACGACCATGTGACAAGCCAACAAAAATGGTATTTTTCTTCGGGCTTCACATAGAAAATGGGTTTTCCATTCAAGGGTAGACTGGAGGGTACAAATAGGGAATAAGTGAACAGGCAGCGTAATTCTTCTGTCTACAAAAGATGACTTAGTTTTCTTTGATAGGGTTGACAGAGTATTAATACCTACTGATGGAACTCCATAAGTCTCAAAAAGAAGTTCTCCCATTTTACTTCGAGACTGAACTGGGTTGCATACACACTCTGTAATCAGGACAGGATGATCAATCTGTTCGGGCATTAAACATGGAATAAGAAAAAGTGAGTCAAACGTTACTCTTATCCTGAAAGGGTTATAAAGAAAGAATCTGTATTTACTAAACAGAAAGATTCCTAGATACCAACACCATGCATACCATAAGTTTTACCAGTGCACAAGATTACCATGGATTTCAATGTGTCCAAAGATTATCAACAGCATTGAAACTAAAGCAATAATGTCAGAAAAGATAAATATTGAAGATAGCATGCTGAATGCCAAGAAAAGAAATTCAAAAAGTTGTTCCACCTATGGCCATACCTTCGATCCATTTGCACCTAATCGGTGAAATCCAAAGTCAAGAATCTATAGATGAAAGAAAATGATAGTAATGCCTTGTCATATTCTTAAAAGATAATGAAGAATATACTTAACTCTAATGCATATGCACGACCTTTTCTCCATGAAAATTTTATCCTTCTGCTGGAAATTAGGTAGTTTACCACCTATGCATGAGAGAGAGATACACTCACATACAGGATTGAATAAGGCAACTTATAATATGGTCCTCCTCCTCACTAACTAGTTGTTATGAGCCTATTTTTCTGTATGCCATTCAAAAAATACAAAGGGAGCAAAAGAAGACAACTGTTGGGTGTTGCCTTATTCAGGAGAGCACGTCACATGCAACAAAACTATGCCCAATTAAAGACTAGAAGATGATTGAAGGGAGTTGAATCCTAAACTGTAGTCGTAGAATATGCGACAAGAGGAAGCTTACACATATCATTATTTCAAAGTTACAAACAACATTGCTATGTGTTGGTTGGTCAACACGAAAACAATGACTTAGTTTCAGGTAGAGTCAGTTTGTTAGGTCGCATTTAATTTGTAAAGGAAGAAAATGAGTAAATTAGTTGATGATAATCTGATGCTTAAGTTAGCACCGAGGTCTGAAAAGTAAGAATTAGATGAAAAATACTAAAGAATTACAGTTTTTTTAATTATTTTATTAATAAAATTATTATTTATAATGTCTTAATTATAAGATATTTTTATTATTTCTGTAAGAGTATGCGCACAGAACTAGGCCTTTGTCTCTTGGGCCTAGGTCTTTGCATCACATGCACTGCACCTGCTATTTTTAGTCTATATCATTATCAAATGCTGAGTGTGGTCCTGAGTGAGTGCAGTCAAAGTATTTAAATACTGCTGGATTACGGTCACCAACAATAGTTACAGTTTCACCTGTGTCACATCTTTTAAGAGAAAAATTATGATGTATGTCACTGAATTGCCTTTCTTGTTATGTTGCTTATTACGCAAGCAACGCGAAGGGAATCGGAAACCCTCTTTTTGAGATATATTTTCAACCTTAATGCAAAGTAAATGGCAATTCTATTTTGGCAATAATATTTTTGTTCCCTCCTCTTTAAGTATGCCAGTAAATCGCATTAAGCTCATACAGGGTAAATATATTACTTCAAATTAGCAGAACTCGAATTCATTACTTTCGAAATAATAAATCTGAAAATATTCCCATTTTTGAAAATTTGATTTAGAATATGTTTGGTAGAACAATTCATAATTTTTAAAATAAAATTTTATAAAACATATTTTTTATAATTTTTTAATGAATTTAATTTTCTAAAATTATAAGAATATTTATTAATATGTTTCTCTTAAAAATTAAAAATTAACCAAATAAATTTTAACTGTGAAGGAAGAGTACAACTAACAATCCTCGTCCTATCCAATCTCTCGGAATTAGAGCCAAAAGAATGTCCAGATTTGTCGTTAATCCACGTCATCCAAAATCAACATTGCGATTTCAACACGTGGAGTCCAGCTCATCAATGCTGAGTTGCTTGGATAAGTCAACTTTTTTCCATAGCAATCAGATCACGACGAGGCACCATACACTTCCAATAGGTGCAGGTAACTAAACCAGCTATAAATACCCAATACTACTAATAATAATAAAGAGTAGCAAGTAATCTGATTCCTCAAACTTCAGCTTCTTCTTTTTTTAAATTCAGAGTCTCTCAGAATGGAGGTGAAAGAAGGTTGCCGGACGCCGAGACACAGCGGTAGCCGGATTCCGGAACAGACGACGTGCCCGCCGCCTCCTAGGAGGAAGCCCTGTTACCGAAGCAGCGCCGCCGCCGATGAGAAGAAACCGCCCAGAAACAGTTACTTTGTCGCACCCGATCTTGATCTGGTATTCAAATTTCGATTCGACACCGCTCACTCCCTTCTGCCATGCAGTTAAGCTATCCAACGGAAACGCAATGAAGGATTCTTGCATGTGTAGATTCCTTCTGCTCAAATTACTTGATACTAATTTTTGTACTCGTATAATATTCGAGCGCCAAACACACATAGATTTGAATTATTTATTTGTTTTTCCTTTTTCTTGACTTGCAAATTTTTGGCAACGTTCTGAATTTCTTTGTTATATATGATGATTTTTTTTTTTTTTTTTTCAATTGGGATACAAGGGCAAAGCGTTCATCATGATTTGTTTGATTAAACCATGTTTAAGTTTGCTTAAGTAGTGTTTGGTTTAGAGAAAGGAAAAACTACTTTAATTTTTGTTTTTATACACTCAAGTGTATACCTATTGTGTAAACAGAACCCATAAAATCTTTGTTTCATTCCATATCTTAAATAATACACATTAAAATTGATTAAAATTTCATTCAATAGTCATTAAATATGATATAAGTTGGATTAATTAAATTCTTTTATCAATTTCAAAGTTAGCATTTTGTCGCCTCTAAAAATAGAGGCCTAAGTAATACCACTTTATGAATGGTAGGCCTCCCTCCCAAAAGTGGGGATATAGAATGATTAAATTGATTTCATTTCCTTTATTTCTAATTTTATTTTAAGATTAGTAATTTTATTTCAAGTTCCTTCTCCTCTCCCCTAAAACAAGGGAAGTTTATCTCCTCTATTAAAATTCTTCCTCTTTTTTCCCTTTTCCTTCGTTAAAATCTCTCTCCCCTTCATCAAACCAAACAGTCCTTTTAAGAGTTATGTGAAGATACTCCTATTGAAAGTTTTAACGTGGATAAACTTTTGGACACAAGCAATCGCTAACATGGTTTTTAACTTCTGGCAGTAGATATTGATGGTTCATTATAAAGACAATGAAATCTAGGTTAGACAAAAGGGAACTCTAAGTGGGTGCAATGCCAAACAAGTTAATTTTTGTTGTTTAATAAACCAGAAAGAGACATAGTGAACGAGGGAGGATGGTTGTGTTTGACAAGAAGAGGTTGGTTACCTGAATTTCATAATCATCAGCAAGAACACAGTCCATAATTGGCCTATAACATGAATAAGGAGCTACGCATATCGGTCAAATCATGGCCTTTAACCATTGCGATAGACCTCAAAACATGGTCAGCTCGTGGACAAGAGGAATTGTTTGGACTAGTAGGTTATAAAGAAAACTTGGAAGTTTGCTGATTTGAACTCTATCATACTTCAATTTCATACACTCAGTTCTAAGTGCATTTTAATTCAACTATGCTTCAATCTCTGGTGTCCTCACCTTAGGAACATGTTAAGTGTTAGTTGTCTAAGACTTATGATATATATATAGATGGTAAAAACCCTTTAATTTAATATTTTAATGTTTTAGGTTTGAAGTGTTGTCAAGTATGTAAATATCATCTCTTACATGTAGGTTCACGTTCACGTTGTGCTTTTTCTTTATGGGCAGAGCCAATAGTTCGGCTAGAGACAAGAGAGCCAGAGTCTTTGAAGGAGGTGTCTTCTACCTGGGTGCTAAGGAGAGCCAAGTGATGCCTTAAGGTCCATAATAGATCCAATTAGCATTGGGTTAATTTAAGGGTTAAATGGTCCAACTTATTCATGTGCTGATAATTGTATTCTTCCCTGATGATGAATTAAAATTGCTCAGTTCAAATAGAAAGAGTCATGGGGTCGTGGCAGTCAAAGGGTTAGAACTTAACCATTTTGAACTACTATTGGATCAAGTGCTCTCTTGTTAATCTTCTCATGCCTATACATTGTGGAGAAAACGGAGGCAACCGACTATGCTTACAGAATAGTGAAGGAAGACAACAAAGCCCAGAAAAATAGACAAGTCCTGAGATTCATGTATTCAGCCTTTGAAACTAGGCGTTCTTGTGTGGAAAGTCGCTATTTTTCTTTACCTGACATGCTAGAGAAAGATAATGAGTTTTATCCACAGAGAGTTGATACCAATCAACATTTTATAATGAAATTTAATTCAAAGATATCGTTTTTTTTTTTTTTGTTTCTTTTCTTCGTTTCCTACACGTATCCTCCTTTGCAGTTAATCTTATTACTCATAGTCACACACTAAATATGAGATTCAGATCATAGTTCAGCATTTTGTGGAGGAATGGTCCATTTTGCTAAACTCAATCACATGTTGGTAAAGATATAGGGTTTTGTTAGAACATAATATGATACCATTAACTTGTATATACATATATATATTTTCCTCAAATGATGTAACAAGTTCAATGATTGATGGCAGATAAAATCTCCATCTGGTGACAGTCATGAATGCTACATATGAAAGTTACTGTAAACTTGTACCTTAATAAGGATGAGAAAAAAAGGAAATGATATTGATCTTTTGCATTTTCTTTGAGCCAAAAAGAAAAAGATTTTGGGAGACCTTCTTGTGAATCGAGCAACTTTTTATTTGCAGCTTTCTATGTTGCAGTGGAAAGGAGAAAGGAGTTGAGAGATGTGGTTGAGTGATGAGCAGCTTTATGAATTATTATTGTACTAGTGAGAGTGGGAATAGCAAAACTCACTGATTAAAGATTATGTGGGCATAACTTATCTGACCCAATTGGTTTTCTCTCTGGGTTCTTCATTGGCAATGGGTGTCTATTTGGGTCCACTTCTATGATCTCCTCTCTGTGATTGAGACATTATCATATCACATGGTGTACCTTCAATGTGTATAGCCAAATAATTTAGCCCTTCAAATGCTGCTGCCTCTTGATGGATCATATATCAAATTGTACCTCCTAGAGTTATTTTTCTTTAACTTTTCCTTTGTTCATTTCAAATCATGGAGTACTACTCTTAATTATTATCCTGCAGTTTCAGCACTATATAATGGAGATGAGATGGTTAAGGATTGATTTTTAAAATTTTAGTTACTATTAGTAATCTTGTTTGTGAAGATTCTTCTTGTATACATTCAAAAGAAAGTTTCCATCTAAGATCAAACAAATTGACTAAATTATGAAGGATAAAGTAATAATGTGAAACTTTATTAAAGTGAAAAAGATATTATATATCATGTGAGTTAGATCGTGAGGATAAAAAAACATAACAAAGGAATCATATCTCTTAATATGTCATTATTTAATAAAATTATCGAATTGCAATCAAAAGAAAATAATAAAATAATCATATCTCAATATGTCATTATTTAAAAAATTTATCATTCAAATTTTTTACAACTTAATCTCAAGTGAATCCTTTGCCAAATTTCAAAATTTATTGATGTTCCATAGAGTGGAACATGAAAGAGAGAATATGACAACATTTTCTCTATCAATGAATGGTAAAACACTTAAAATTAAAGTACATTTTGCTTTGAATAATAAATAATAATAAAAAAAAAAAACCTTCTTCTTTTTCATGTTCCATAGAGTGGAACATGAAAGAGAGAATATGACAACATTTTCACTATCAATGAATGGTAAAACACTTAAAAATTAAAGTACATTTTGCTTTGAATAATAAATAAATAAAAAAATCTTTTTTTCCCTCTTTTGATGGAAAAAAATAGTTTACTTATTTATATATATATATATATATATATTAAATTACATATTAATTTTCCTTTACGAAGACATGCCCATTTTTTCATAGTTCTCTCTCTCTTTGATGGACATAGTTCTCTTTTAGGGGAGCTAATGTTTTGTTAAAGTTGAAACCACCCTGATTTTTGGTAACTGTGTAAAAATTGATCCTTTTTATCTACTATTATAATATAATGCACACAAATCTATTAATTCTAGGATTGCATTCTTTCTTGTAATTCCTCGTACTTGAAAAAGAAGACCATGGAAAGTGCCTCTCCACTGGAAGGTTAAGAATAGGAACTTAATTAAGAAAGCAAAGTATTGAATGGCCCTCCAGCAAATTAAACAGGATATATATATGTTGACTGTTTATATATATATATACATATATATATATCCATAATGAAACTTCACATCAAAGTAGGAATAGCACCAACATAAACTATATATATCTGTATGTATGTATGAATACAGAGCTACTGAAACTGACAAAGATTAACATAGCCAATCTTCAAAAATGAAATACAGAAAGGTCACATTCACAAAGTATGATTCTAGCAATATCTATCAAAGACCTATTTTTCCCTTTCAACAACCCCATTTTATTGATGTGTTCAAAGATAGAAAAAGTAAGCATGAACAGCCAAGAATTAAAAAGAATTTTTGAAGTTACAAGATGGTCCTATATGACAAAAGGGGAAGTAGTTTAATTAATTTATGAAACCTTGCTAGCTTGGTCTTAATTTTTTAATTAAATGAAATTAACAATGTGTGAATGGTCAGGTGTGTTAATTCAAGAGGCAGTGCTGATGACTTTCAATAATTGAGAATATCAAAGGGCAACAGCATATACAGTCCTGCACAAAGATATGGAAAGTATATGAAATTAATGGTAAACATATACAATGGAAGATGTAAAAGATCATTCACTAACATGGGTCAGGAGAAACTAAAAGGTAAATTTATTTAAGCGAGCAAACAGATTATGGATTAATGTAACATTTCATTTTCAGGATACCAGAACATTTAGATCTTGTATGTATTTCAACAAATGTACCTGGTCAATATTTAAGAAGATGCAGCCAACCCAAGAGATTTATTTTATTTGTTTATTTTTTCAGTATAAAGATCCTATAACCAGATATGGTGCTTAAAAAATTACTAGTTGGCATGGTCTAGTTTTCTCCATGGTGCATTAGCATCATTTTAATTACTTGATCAACATTAAAATATAAAAAAAAGTAGTATCTGTCAATTATTTTTCTAATTTCATACATTTGAGGATGATTTCATCTCCATAAACTAGTCATTTTTGGTATACAGGAAAGCTGCTGGACAAAGCAAAATAGCAAGTAATCAAAAGTAGATGTTAAAGTAAACTTCAAATGCCAAATAAAATTCCAGGATATAGAATACCATGTTATAGCCAAGACCAGAGACATTAAAGGTATGCTTTCTCTAGAGCACAAGAATTTTCTGGCAAATTTGCTGCACTGTTCTTCAGAGGAAACTCAAATCAAAAGCATCTTCAAATCCTGTAACAAGAAAGGCTTATAAACCCAAGTCAAAAAAATTCCAAGAGAGAATGCATGTGGCTCTCTTATAATTTTTATGTACAAAGGAAAGGACTGACAGTGCAACTTTGTATATTCCAAATATATATATCATGCAAAAGTTAAAAGAGCTGGCATGCAATTGATCTGAAAGTAAAAGTTAAGGACCAAAATCTAGGTAGAGTAGCAACAGAAGAGAAGAGGAGAAAAGAGGAATACCCATTACTCAATATCCATGAAATAAAAGAGGCATTCAAAGATTTTTGTGGTGGTGTGCACGAAGCTACACCAAGGTACAGACATACCTGCTGAACCTTACAGAGTATTGTTTTGCAGTACAAAGCCCACAGAAAGTTAAGGGAAAGTCCCAACACCACCATTACTGAATATTTCAGCTCCAAATAGCAAACACAGAGTACAGCACGTTATAACATAGGACATATCCGACATTATCTATAGTAATACTATATTTATATTTATGTCATAGAGTACAGCACGTTACAACATAGGAGATATCCAACATTATCTATGGTAGTACTAAATTTTTATTTATGTCTAACACAAACATGGTTCATTGTTCAGTTCAGCTGCAGTTAACTGCAGCTATAGTCAGCTAAAGATTGAACAGTGGATTAATTTACCATATGATCAAAAGCTATTTCCTTTAATTTTGGCAAGAATCAAGGAAAATAGCAATTAACATATATAATTATTAAGTGGGTTCACCTCTTTTGCTAGCTCCAAGCTAAAATTAAGGACAATCATGTAGTGAAATCTTCAAGGTGTACCTGCTATAATATTAGCCATTTATTGCCGCTGCAGCATCATCAAGATTCTCATATCGAAGGGCCGTTTTGGTTTTTGGGGCAGCAATTAGGGACCACCCGCAAAGCAAAACAAAAGCCCCTTAAAGCTTGTGAATCTTGATGATGCTCCATCCGCAAACAGTGACTGGTTTTCTTTAGATCTCTCTTCACGATCACCATGATCATCTCCAGACCATGCAGAAAAGAGAAGCAGAAAAACAAAAGAGAGAGGGAGAGAAGGAGCAAAGAAAACAAGAAGACGAAGAAGATAAGAGAGCAACCCTAACCCTAACCCTAAATCACAATGAATGGAGCAGAAATGAAAGATATATGAGGGGGGAGAAAGAAGGCACATGAATTATAAAGCTTGAAAAGTCTCAATCCAACGAAAGAAGCTAGACCCACAAGTTGATTAGTCACCATACAGAGAAAAAGATAGCAAACAAGTTACTAACAGTAATGTGTGGCGTATAGAGCTTAAAGACCTATATTGAAAGTGTGAACAGAAACTCAGAAGCAAAAATTTTTAGGGACAAAACAGGAAAAAAAAAAAAGAAGAAAAAACCCAAATCAGAAGCAGGAAGAACAAGGAGAAGGAAGGGTGAGAATTGAGAACTGAGCAATGACGAAGGGAGAATAGGGTATATATAGAGAGAGTGATGCAATAGAGGAGCAGTGTGTTTAAGTAATAAATGAGGGAGATGAGATTGGTTGGTGGCTAGCAAAGATCTGTCAGTCATGGAGAGAGAGAGTGGGGGGGAGAGCGACAAAGAGGACCACAACAGTTAAACATCGTAATCTTAGGAACCAAATTTACCAAAAACCTTAAAAGCTATCTGAACAAGTCATTCTTCCGCAGAAGGAAAGAGAATAAGAATAGCCATGTCTGAGATTTGGGAAATGAGAGCTTACCCAGATGAGGAATCGGGTGACGTTTGGGATTGGAGGATTTGCTTGCGTCCTGTAAAAGCCTCTGTTTTCAAGTGGTGGTGTCTGGAATTGACAGCGCCCTGTGACCAGTGAGCCCTGACCCTGACCCCGACCCCGACCCCGAGCCAAGTTTCAAGGGGGGCGTGCCCTCCCTCCATCTTCCCTAGCTAGCTAGGGTTTCACTTTCACCTTCTGTCTCTCATTCTTCATTCCCCTCTTTTGGGTCATTTTTCCAATTTCATTATCAAACTTCTCATTCATTGCTCTTAATTAGTGGCCTTGTTTTAATGTTTTTACTTAATTCATTTCATTCATTCACACTTGTGGACTTACTATTCTCTAGACAGAAAATTAAATTTTTTATAATAAAAAATTAATACAATTAATATATTTATTAATATAACACAACATAAACTATTAGATAAATTTAATATTGCATAGTTCTCTATCATTAAACAGCACATCACACCACACGAGCAACTTATACATTGACTACAATGTTTTAACAGCAAAGAGGTTCCTCGAGGAGGGTCACTTCTCAGTTTTCACTACCCAGCTTTACTCTCTATTAACTTTTTTGTTATATATCTTTATTCAATTTGGGTTGTCTGTTCTTTAGCCATTTCCAGTCCGCTCTCCTTGTTTTAGAGGTGGATTATAGCAATACTGTGGGCAGTTTATTGATAATAATATATAATTATAGAATTAATTAACCAATGAGCTTAAGCCACTAACATGTTTATGGGCTAAGAATTTCACTGACATGTAGTTGTCACCTTTAGGCTCAATGGGCCATTCTTCAATCTTATTATAAGGTGCTAGTCGTTTTCCAACTGATCTCTTCTGGTTACAGTGTACCAGAATATTTAAGTGGTGCCTATACTTACACGCACTCGAATGGATCCTCTCCTTTTGCTTTTCCCTTCTTATTTTCTTCATCTTTATTTATTTTTTTTTTTGGTACAATTTTCTTTATTTTTATAATTAATATATATATTAAGGGGGAGGGGGAGTGGGGCAGGTTTTTCCCAGTCAATAGTTTCATATCAATATGACAGCATTTGCAAGCCTCCAAGCACCTCCCTCACAATCATAATGAAGCACCATCCCCTCTCTTATCATGAATTCTATTGTTGTGTTCACATATATAAGCCAGAATATTCTGTCAGCAGTCCACACTCTTATATGTTCTGCTCCGTTTCTTTCAAATAAAAGAAAATATTACAACTTTCCAAGAAATCGTTTCACGGTTGAAAATGCATATAGAATTAGAGTTTTCTAGCTAGAGATTAGCCCAAAATTTTCGAGAAATCTCCATACACTGAGGTGTATTCAATTAGTCAAAGTGTTAGATGCTGAATCGTATTAAAACGACAAGTAAAATAAAAGATTCAGCTTTAGTAAGGGGGTTGAAATTTAGCGCAATGCTAGAGGGAATAGTATGAGACTTTGAAAAAGGGCAAAGGTATCATTAACAATACTACAAAGAAACAGTTTTTTTTTGGGTGGGGAAGAGAGAGGGGGGGGGGGGGGACTGTCCTTTTTGGATCTATGTAGTTCCTTCCTTATTTGCAACCTCTCACTAAAGTCATCAGTCAACTATCGATGGAGATGGTTTAACTTGCAAGAATTATATTGCTTTATTTGAAAGATATAAGTTCGAATCTCCAACAAACATTTTCCTTTTTGTAAATGATTTATAATGAATAGTAGTTTCCTCCAACCCTAAACTTTTAACACGGAAGAAATAAATAATGTCATCAATCAATTAAGATTGCTTCCTCTGCAACTCTTCAACTTCTCACTGCTGCTGCAGCTACAATCACATTGACAACTACGTACACCAAACTCCATTCTATTACTATCTTTCCCAGATTCAATCTTTAACATAATAATGTTGTGTATACAATAAATGATGAACATGTGGCCGGAATCAATCTTTAAGATTGAGGAGTTTTTCAGATTCCACATTCAAATCTGATACTCTAGTTATGTGATTTATCCCTTAACATTGTGTTTGTTCTATATTATATGTGTTGCTTGGTCTCTTTTTTTTTTTTTTTTTTCCCATTATATATTGTGGACGTAAAGATACATAAATTAATTGATTTAAAATAAGAAAACAAAGTATGAACATGAAACTCCATGGTAATTACTTGGGTTATTGCAAATTATAAAATGAATGCACATGCAACTCAATGCTTAGTAGATGTTTCATTATAAAACTAAATATATCACGGATCATCTTGCTGGAGCAATACCAAGATATTTCCTATAAAATCAGTGTTGATTAAGCGAAGTTGATTAAAAATAAGCAGACGTTATAGGTCAAAAATCTGTAGTTTTGGAGGGATTTACCACTTATATTTTTGTCATGACACATTCAAAAGATGTAAAAATATACTAAGTATAAATTTTTTTAAAAATGTCATATACAAAAAAAAAAATAAAAATGTTTCAGCAAATATTAAAACGCTTGCATCCCCATTTTATATATGACAAAAAAAAGTGAATAATGGAACCAACAAAGTCTAACACAATAGATAATAATAACTCCCATATTAACATAGGTTCAATTGTTAGTTGTGTATATAAAAAAGGCTTTTTTGAGAGAAGTTGTATCTACTTTAATAATCTCCTTCCTAAAAAAGAATTAATTGATTAATCTTGGGCTATCAACTTAGATACCGATACCCCTGATGCACATTTTTTTTTTTTTAAAAAAGTTACAATGGATCACCTTTAGCATTCTTGTACGCAACAAATTAATTGATTAGTTCTAAGAAAAAAGGGTCAAATATCCAGCACAGTGGATATTATAATGAAGTTAAGATATCCTGAAGGAATCTCTTTTATCTAAATTTTTGGTACTTGAATACGCAACGAAATGCCGCACCATTAACAAGATTCTCCTGACCACGGGCTATCTATCCATTAAGCTGGTCAAATCATCGTTCAACACAAATTTTATATTCCTAAATGTAATATTATTAATTATGATGCTCTTGCTTTCCTTTACTTTTGACGAACAATACTATTGATATGTGCATATATATATGCATGATGTTTGAATCGTTACAACATAAACTGATTTGTTTAATTTGATACAGGAATTGTTTCTACCACATTCACCCTTCAATATGACACTTTAAAACTTATCACATACCCACTGTGATTTATATAGTTTAAAAAATATTATTTTACAATCACACTTGTTAAGAGTAATTTGTCAATTATTACTTATCTATGCCAACAAAAGTTTTATATATATTCAAATGATTGTGGGACACCAAAGTGTATACCAACTATCACTTCCCTGTATATAGTTTTTTCTTTGTTGTTGCATTCCTACTCTGTTCTTGTATGAAACAATAAACTAATTTTAGCATTAAGAACATCTCATTCAGACAGTATGAAAGTATATCCATAGCTACGGAGCACAACTTATTTCAAATCTTGTTTCATTTTGTTTTTATTAGTCAAAAAATATGTTTTAAATAACTTATTATAATTTGTGATATTATTTTAATAGTTTTTGACCCATAAAAATAGTCTAACACCATTTAGGGCAAATTGGAACTTTATAATGAAAAGAGGGATTGAAATTTCATATTTTGATAAGCTGCTGACAAGGAGATGGTATAGTAATGTAGTCAATGCATCATTCAATCTTTATTTAACTCATCAAATCATGTCACATCATAAAGCAGAATGTTAAATGAAAAAATGGTGTGACTTAACTTGAATTTATAGATAAATACAACACATATTGCATTTACTGTAAGACTGTACCATTTTTCCAACCGTGGCTTAACTAGATTCAAGGGATTGACATATAAACAGTGATAAGTTACATTTGTAACAGGAACCTAAGAGATTATAGAAAACATAAAGGGATATAATTGAATTGAATTGAAGAGTAATAATATGCTAGTGATGTAGATCCTAGATGTAGGGCTCTTTAGTTCACCTGAAAAGGCAAAGCCCTAGTGGAGGAGTCCATTCTAAACTCGTAAAGGGTTCAATAATGTGCCCTTTGGTTACATTTGACAGATAATCAGAATGTTCCCACGGGACAATTTTCTTAGTTGCCAATCAAGAAAAGTCCACTGAAGTAACCCAAACCCAAAGGAGTGGATAAGAGAGAGATTGAAAATTGAAATCATAGAAATTTTGATGTGACTTTGATGTGGCTTCAACTGTACGGACAGTGGGGATAAAGAGAAAGAAAGAGAGTTTTTGCGTGTGGCTATGTTTAAGAAAGACAAGCGTTGAACACGGAGAAGTGGATCCAATACGACCACTCTAGTAGTAGATGCTCCTTTCACTAAATCATTTTCGTTGGACCTGCTTTGAAGCTCAAAGCGTGCTGTGTTCACGTGACTATGTAATGCGAGCTTCATTTCTTTCATAAACAATTGCATTCAGTGCCTCTTCACTTTCTTTGACTTTGAATTTTAGCACTTTCATTTCAAGAAATAGAGGACTCAATCTGATTTCTAAAATTAACAAGTAGAAATCTCTGCGGTACCAAATCTACAAGGAGAATCGAACCCAAAATACTTGTTTATTAGGTTAAAAAAACCTCTTTACAATTTTTTCCATGGAACCGAAATGGGACTTGTAGTTAACATCATTTGTTTAGTTGTTATTTTCCTATTCTAGGGCTGGACCAAGGTGTTTGGAGCTCTGTTTGATTGATTTGGATTAGCCTCTTGAATGGTAATAATCAACCATTGTGTAAGAATACAATTGTTTTCATTTGTTCACGTTCTAAGATATTGCTGCCTAGCTATGTAAAGTTTAAATCTTGGGGAAAGAGGTTTTCAGAATATGGATTGTCACTTTTCTATGATTTCTATCACACATACTTGGTGAACTCGTAGGTTAATGTCAAACAACTTAATCGAAAACACAATTTTTCTTGGAAATTGTTTGCTTAAGGAGAAATTTACATACATATACCACAAATTTTTTTTTATTAATATATATCATTTTTAAAAATATTTACTAATATATTTAACTTTTTTAGATATCGTATTATAATATCGCATCACAGTGATATGATATCTTACAAAAAAGCTGACATCCTACAAATATCACGTTACGGTAATGCGATATTTACGAATATCGCATCATCGTACTGCGATATTAATTAAAAAATAATTAAATTATTTATTTTTATTTTTTACAAATAAAAATATTTAAAAAAATTATAAAATTTTTTAAACAAATATACAACATCTCAAAAATTATTACTAATATATACCACTTTTATAAATTATCATCAATTTTTTTTTTATTTTCAACATATATCATTTTTTATTTTTTTAAAATTAAAGTAAAAAAATACACTAAAAGATAAAAAATTTATCTTTATTTCTTTTAACATATATATATATATATATATATATATATATATATATATATATATATATTATTTTTTAAATTAAAATAAAATAAATAATAAAAAACAAAAAATCACCTTATTTAATGGAATGTCAGGGACGTAAAACATGTGATAGATATAAAGTTGATTTGTTGTTTTTTATTATTTATTTTATTTTAATTTAAATAAATAAATAATATATGTTAAAAGAAATAAAGATAAAAAATTTAATCTTTTAATGTATTTTATTTTACTTTAATTTTAAAAAATTAAAAAATGATACGTGTTGAAAATAAAAAAATTGATGATAATTTATAGAAGTGATATGTATTAGTAATGATTTTTGGGATGATGTATATGTGTTTAAAATTTTTTATAAATTTTTTTTATATTTTTTTTTGTAAAAAAATAAAAAAAAATAATTTAATTAATTTTTTAATTAATATCGCATTACAGTAATGCAATATTCATTAATATCATATTATGGTAATGTAATATTCAAATATTGTCAACTTTTTGGTCATATCTCGCATTACGGTAATGCGATATTATTTAGATATCGCATTACCATAATGCGATACCTAAAAGAGTAGTATATATTGATAAATATTTTTAAAAGTGATATATATTGGTAAATATTTTTTTTTTTGTGGTATATGTGCATAAATTTCTCTATTTTAATACAATGCCCATGTCTTATTTTCTTTCTCTTTTCTTGAACATATTGCAAACCCAATTAACCCCAACCAAGAAAAGCATATCTTTTAAATAAATTAACAATGAACCACCTTCATAAAGCCTCCTAGGATATCAAGTAGCTGGGCAAACCAATTGATTAACCAACCATTGCATTGGCACAATGAAATTTATATATGAACTGAATTTGCTATAGTTATGATTAATTATGATATATACCGTAAACCTTTGAATGAATGATTTAGTGAACTATTATTTATTTAATAATTCATATTACATAATATTTATTATAGTAACTTTGATTGTGCTAAATCCAATGTGGAGCCTATATATAGTTACCATAACATTCCTCTATATTTTCCCATTCAGAGGCGAAGCCTGCCACAAAAGCAAATCTTTAGAACTTGTTTAAATAGCAATATAGAGGCATATTCTGATGCGAATGTATCTTTTATTCCACAAAAAGGCACTTTGTGTAACTCATTCTATATACATACACATCCTAAGAGTTATATACTGAAGAAGCCATCTTTAAAATTTAGGTCTCTAGAGGCAACCTAATCAGCCATGACCCATTAAACTTCCTAATGTAAGTTGATGTTTCTAACCCATTAATTAGTTTGCATTCCTACTTCATTAAGGGAACAAAAATTAGTATAGATATTATATTATATTATGCGTAAGCAATGACAGACTCTATTTCATCCACTTATAAAATGACCTACTCTCACACAAAATCTGTTGAGTTATTGTGGAGATTGTTCCTGAATGACATTGAATTATTTAGAGTTCACTAATAACAATCTGTTGTGAAAGCTTGCATTGTGTCTGCCATCAAAGCTTGAATCCGATATATATGGCATAATATGTTGCATTTGTTTTTCTGGTATCTTTCATTGCTTGAAACAACCTTTACTGGCCTGTCAAATCAAACTGCTTTCTTTTTTTCTTTTTTCTTTTTTTTTGCTTTTGGAAATCATTACTATAAGAAAGAAAGAAACACATCGTCCTTTTCTCCATCATCTTCACATGCCACAACTCAATGACAGAGTGTAAAAAGCTAAAAGCCTCTCTTAGAAAGCTCTTGTAGGCTGATCCAATGCAGACAGATCCACAATCTAGCCTTGTTTTTGCCATGAAATCTTTCAAACTTCACTCTATCGTTTTCTTGATTATATTATACGAGATGAGTAGGATGTGAGTCATATCTCAAAAGTTAAAATAAATTTAATTGAATTCCAATATCGTTATGTAAGAAATAACATAAAAACACTATAAAATAAGATAATGAGACATACTATGTGATTCACAAACTATACTATTATTCATAATATTCTCTTATCACTAATAGCTCTTTTCACAATCTTCCGTAAAATTTAGATTTCTTACAATCAAACAATTCATTCAACGTTACAACAAGTAAAGGAATCTTTGTTTTCTTTCATATGGGTTTCCATCCATTTTTCATTTGGTTATTATAGTTTTATGCTTAAACATATGGAGAAGTAACTATGCAATGGGAGGTTCATCTTAAATCCTGTGTGTACGTAGCTGATGCCATGAACATATATATAGGAGCTAGCATAGATTGTAAGTGGACTTTTCTGTAATAAAATATAAGTAATAAAGGGTTAGCAATTTGAGGTTTTCGATTAGTTTGTAGAGACATCAGGGTGAGCCCCCAGTCTAATTTGTATGGTAGGTAGGAAGTAGGGTAGCAGAAGAAGTGTACATGTGAAATGTCAAAGGTACCCCAGAAATTTCGCTGAAGAGAACAATAACAATTGTACGCTGTTGCTGATATATGTATGTTCAGGTTTCTGAACTGAACACACAATACATCAGATCCTAAGTTGCAATGCTTGCATATCTGTAGGCTGTAGCTTACTCCAAGAGGCAACTCACATATGTCCCTCCCCCTACGCTTCGTATGCCCCTCTTTAAGCTCTCCCTTTGTTTTATCATGTACTACGTACATCTTTCTACCTACACGCCACCTACCTTAAACATTTAATTGTCTTCCCACTATTTTATACTCCCGTCCTCTCTCTACATATATAATATAGTGATGGGCACGAGATGAAACAATACAAGATTTTATTGGGACAAACAAATATTGCATCGATGTTATCCTATCATGGTCTTAGAAAATGTTATCCCAACTTTGTTTGGATTTCATCTTAAATATTTTTTTGGTCTTATCTCAGAACAATAAGTAAAATGACATTGTTTTGGCATATTTATTTTTCAGCACATATAGCAAGATGATAACACAAAACAAGAAAAAGGATTTCTAAGAATGAGACATCGAGACTTTTTTCCTATCTTCAGTTTTATTTTGAACTCAAATCTCCATCCTAGTCATGTCGCCATGTCCTATTTTGTTTAGTCTCAAATTATTCTAACTGTCTCAAACTAGGATAGGACACTGGAACGTGCTAGATTATTCCCACCCTTAATATGTTTGGTAAATTTTAATTAAGTTTTCTTGATAAATTAAGTTCGACTTCTACATTACCGAATGATGTTGGCTCACAAGGTTCTCGTATTAAGAGGGGAAAAAAGTCTTATGTTGGATGCCTCTCATTTACAAAACAAGGTTCCTTAAATGCTCCCTACATAAATTAAGTGGTGGGTGGCAGACTCTTTGAAGTGAATGACTTGCCCTAAGTTTAATAAGTCTCACTATAAAATTGAGATCAAACCCAGGTTGCTGAGTTACAAAAGAAAATTGATTTTGTCTTAAGGGGAAGGAAACCTAATTTTCTCCTTGTTGCAGCATTCAAATCCTTTGAGAGATTTAAAATATTTGTGATCATGTGATATTAAAATCATTTTTAGAGTTTATGATCAGTTCTATATTTAAACAAGTTAAAGATCAAAAGGGCTCCCTTGTGAAAAAGAAATTTCTATATGTTTGGACTGATATATTTTACAACTGTAAACAACTTTACCCAAGCCTTTATCTGATTCTTCTTCGCATGCATGATCAAAGCCATTTTTCTAGTTAACCACATGGTGGTAGAGTTCTTCTCTTTTCTTGGGAACAAGGGTGGTTGGGTGAGATAGGAGCGATCTGTAGTCTTCAATAAGAGCATTTAATTAAACATGGCCTGCCCCAACAAAACAAAATCAGAAACATTGAGATTTCTTGCATAATGCCAAATTTGAAACACGAACAGCAGCAAGCAAATTACATGCTGAATTAATGTGAAGCAAATATAGGAAATGGCAAGCTTGACAGCAAATTAAGACACATTTCCTAATCTTCCTATAATTATGCAAACAGAGAGAATTAAAGAGTGTAAACAAATTATGCTGAAAATTTGTCTGTTTGCAATTTTCCTTAACTGAAGATTTTTATTTTACGTTAGATTTAGACTTCATAACATCATGCCAACAACAGGAAGTCACTAGGTGTTATTTAATGGTGAGGAGTTTGGCTAGTAATTAAGATGTTTAGAGTTTGATTCCTTGTGTAACCAAAAATCATGTCAACAACAACACCAAGTAGGTAGAGGTATTCATAGCATGCCAATGAGTTAGTTCTATTGACAAAAATCAAATTGTTTTGCTTGTAAAACCTAGATTCGAATTCATTACATGCAATTTTCTTTTATTAGGTAATTTCTAAATATTACTATAAACCCTTGTTGAAATATAGCTCTTGTCTTAAATTGGGATAACCTACTCTTCGACCTAAACTTTCATGTCACAAAAAAAAATGTAGAATCGATCTAATTATGAAAATGGATAAAAAGAATTAATTAATCGTAAAACTTTCACATCATGTTATAATTAGTAAGCTCCAAAAAGAATGGTTATTTAGTAGGACAATGATATCTTGAGGGGTGTACTAGTTTGAGATATTATTCAGATTCATCAAGGTACACACTAGTCATATAGCTTTAGACTCTAGCAAAACACCCATTTATCCACTTAAGTTAATTTTTCTTGCCGTAGAGTGATGATTTTTACGTGTTTGTGAGAACGCGCCAAAGAGAAAGAAGCCTATATATAGCTCTCTCAGACCACTCTGGCTTCTGGGTGTGAATTATTTTGTATGATGAAGAATTTTTAGGTATTCGTGTTCATGCCAAAGAAATCACATCAACGGGAGAAGAAAAGAAAGATTGGCTTTTGCTTGAGGGAATCTCAATCTGAGTACTAGTTGAGTTTGACACTAAACACTGCCTTTGTTGGTTTTGGTGTTAGGTTCTTGTTCAGTTGTTCTTGAGTTTTGGTGAACAAACTAGTAAAGAACCTCCATGCATGACTTTCCGCTTTGAGTCATTTCCCTCTTTTTTCTCCCACTCTATCGATGCACCTTTGCCTTTTTTTATAAGTAGTTGATTGCAAAATCTCACTCTTTCTTCTCTCTCTACTTTGAAATTTAATGGTGCCAACTATAAAACACAAATGTGAAGAGTATATATATATATATATATATATATATATGCTCGTGTGAGCACACCCTCAAAATTATTAAAATAAATGACATAATATAATATAAATTATTAATTGAATGAAATAATATAATATAATTATTTATTTATGACTTATCGTAACGATTATATATTTATTTGATTTATAACAAATTTGAGCCATGGCAAATGTGACTGCAGATCACATGCATGAACTTAAGAAAGATGCATCATGATGATGATGAGGCCATGCAAGGAGCATTTTCTTTTTACTTTTGCAATGTGTATGGTATAATTAATTTCTGACCTATTTGCTGCGTCTGATTCTGATGTGTGACCGGAATTGATATGACCACCTCTATCATCTATGTCACAGTAGCAGTAAAAATTGTACTGCGATTTGATATTTTTGATCAAATCATCTAAGAAAATGTCTTATTACTTTGTCAGCTGGCTCTACCTTTCTTTCTTTCTTTCTGGGATGTAAAATCAATAGTGGGACCAATCTCAGAAGGGAACCGTATTCAACAATTAATATGAGAAAGAAAATAAAGTGACAATTGGCCAAAATACTAAGAGGTGAATATTTTCTCAAAGTCTCTTAGTTAACTTAATTAGCATGTTTTCTACTGCAGAAACAACAAACTCACACTGTCCTTCTCTTCTCTTTCAGCTAGCAAAAAATAGAAATGTGCACTCACCAAAAACACTCACTTTCCTTAAATCCGTGGTCCTGGGATGTGTTTCACTATGTTATTCCAAAACACCAAATTAAAAGAAGGATTGGGAGCAGGTATATCTTATTCAATGCCATTAATCGTATAACCGATTAATTGTCTTTAGGTTAATATATACCAAGAGTATTCTAGGGTTGTGATAAAAGAAAAAGATTATTTTAGAGTTAGATCAATTACCATGTTTTTTCTTCCAATAATATTCTTACTACTTTACTCAATTGAACGTAAAACTAATCTTATTCAAGAATTAGCAACTACAATTTTTTTTTTCATTCAATTCGCTACTGATTTTGTTATATATAAGTTAACTTCATTATATGATTTTCTTTTAAGTTTCCTTGTGGAATATCCACCAAAAAAAATTTGTAGCATATCAAAATCAGATATACATTTATATATATCTATATATATATATATACTGTGAGAACTATGATTGAACCCTAATTTTTTAAATACAACAAATTTCTTTTTCCATTTTCATCTAAGCCTTGATTTGTCAATTTTCATTACTGTTTTCCTTTCCTCTGTCAAAGCTTTAGCTTTTGTTATTTGACCATTTTTTTTAGTTTATCTCTTAATACTACTTTGTCATGCTAAGCACAGGCTTGATATCTAGTTAATATATGCATATATCTTGTATATATTATCCAACTTTACTAAGTAACAAAGAAGATTGAAATTCATAACATTTCCAACTTCCAATTTTCTACATTTGCTAGCAAAACACATTGAGCTTTTGGGTGGCGTCATTTACTATTTCATACAATTCTAGGCAAGTAATATTCTTCCACCGTTTCTCACTAACAAGTGACTGGAAGGAATAGTTATACTTATATAGTCCGTTTGATTTGCTAAAAAATAAGATATAAGACAGCACCAAAATTTTTGTTCATTGTTTAATTTTTTAAAAGACAAAAATATTAGACAAAAGTTTATTCATGGTACTGGGCAAATCTTTAAATTATTGTTATTCACTAAACCATGGGACAAAAATTTATTTAGAGTACTGGACAAAAATTTTAATCACGTTATCTATCAAACTATTATAGAATTATTTATACATTGGCTCATTAAAATCAATGACGGCAAGTTCCAACAACGGTAATCAACCGGCGATGTATCAGCAACCGAAAAGGTACTGGCAATAGCCAATGACTGACGACGTTTTTTTAAATTTTATATTTTTATAAATTACTTTAATTGTTATAAATTATCAAAATCTTATTATATGTTTTTTTAGAAAACAATAATAAAAAATATTACTGTAAATTAAACATAAATGAAATAAATTTATTTGTCCAGTATATTAACTAATAAATAATAAATAATTAAAAAATTATATTACATCTCAACTTATTGTGTTGTACTATTTTATTTATGTTGTGATGTATTAGTATCAAACCCATAGATACAAGTTGATGTTAGCTGGCCAACTGGGTTGGCCGGAATCATGTGAATCCGATCTTGATCACATTTTATTTTTGGTCCATTGTGGAGAATGGGCTTGAACCCTACCAGATTTAGAGCCCAACTGGGCCATGCTCAATTTCGAGTAACTTCTCTAAAAGTTCAAAAATATGATTCTGGACTTGTTCTTTGGTCCATGAGTTCCAAAAAGAAAAATCAAATAGGTTTACTCATTTTAGGAAGAAGTAAAGGGAAAAAGAGTTAATATAACATGCTTCAGTAAATGGGTTTATTCTCCTCTTCCCTCAACTTATTCCTCCTAATAAAAGTAATTCTAAAATTTTTTAATCTAAATATTTTGAGGTTCAACTTACTAACGATGAATAAACATTGCTAAGATGAGAGAATAATGCCATAGTTTAAGACAAAATAAGCCTCTATGCTGAAATAATACTTATAAAATATTTATATTTACTTTACTTTAAGAAGATGAGAGCTCAAACTTACATGTCAAATATAAGATTTTGTTTTGCTCCACACTCTTTTTTATAAACTATAATAATGATCTTATTAAATGTAACGCTTTGGAGAGGAAAAGCAGCCGCAAATTGTTCCAAACCTTAATATTTTAATTCAAGTTTCCTCAAAAGGAAAGAAAAAAGAATCAAGAGGGCACAGAAAATCCCTGTTTGTTGACTCGAATCTGTGTCAAATTGAGCCAAGAATAAATATAAACATACACATGGCTGCACATGAATATTTCGTGGCTAAATTTGACCATGTATGAACTGAAGAAAAATTGGCAGCACTGTTTGATTGTTAAAATTTTTGCTGGCATCCAAATCGATGGTCTGTACCAAAGGTACAAACAGGGTCTTTTTTTTTTTTTTTTTTTTCAGATTCTTGCTGGTGTTTTATTTATGGAATCAAACGCTTAATTTGCAGGGCGTTGGGTTTGTGAACTGTCATGTGATTTGTTCACATGGAGGCATGTGATAATCCACGTAGCAAACAAACGGCTTGTTTTCATTTTGTTTAGTAGAATCCTATAGCAAATACTATATTAATTCAAGTGGTATATATATATATATATATATATTACACCAATTCAAATAGACAAACGCTTTGATTAACGTTGCTTGAGGATGAAACAGAGGGTTTCCTTCTCTGTTTTCTCAACCCTTCAAGAATCCTTTGTCCAATTTCATTGTATAGCTCATTAATGTTCATGGAGCTAGCCAAAGTATTGCAATGGCAACTATGGTTTTCATATGTAGAGGTTCAAGTTTGGTTATGTGTTACGTAAGTGTAGCCAAAACAAGTTAGCATAAGTATGAGTTCTCCAACTCCAAGGCCATTGTTGCCTGCAGTTGGTGTATCCAAGAGAGTTTCATTGCACCGTTGGGGCATTTAGATAGCAACTTGTAATTATCATCCTCATCGTTTCAAACATAAGCCTCTAAGATAGTAGATTTAAAAAACATAAATGACACAAGGTTGTTTCTGAGGAAATGGAAGTTGCAATAGTTGCAGTATATATGTTGGATCATGTAACTAGCCAACAATTTGGGAGAGAACATAACTGGTTTCTGTAGTTCACCCATAGCGCTTGAAAGATTTGTACTTGCATTCTAGCCATAAGCTATATCTTTTAGTCTAGTGGTAAGTGCTCCATCCAACAAGTGGTATCTATACACATGGTTGTGGATTTGAAAGATTTGTATAATTGTACCCTAACTGTCAACTATAGCTTTTAGTCTAATAGTGAACGCTCGATCCAACATATTATATACCCGTTGCTTCTCTTGTTGCACTTTTGGAAATGTTGCTTCCAGAAGCAACCGAGTTTTCAATGAGAAAGATAACAAGGATAAGTCACTAGTTCTTTTTGTGGAAAATGATACTGGAATTTGCAGAGTTATTGTTCATAACGACTATGTAAGAGGGTTTAAAATCTTGTACTTAGCAAAATTTCTTGTCCTCTAAGCTTCTCAGTTACACTAAAATTCTAACTTGCAATCAAGTAAAAGTCCAACGTGAATTGAATTGAGCTCTTCACTTTACTGACAACACTGTTGGATATTGTCACTCGTTAAGCCAGCACATTAGTACTATACAGTAACGTGGCTTGTTGTTTGGAACGCAAACCCTGAAACAGAGCAATTTGCTCATTGTTCCCTCTATCCATGAAGGCTTTTTCGTCTTAATTCATTGTATTATAAGTATCTGCTTATCAATACTATTGGCTCTGGCTACATAGTCAACTCCAACTCTATTCTTGACTCAAGAAAGATGATAATTAATTAACTTTACACTCCATTATAGCTGGTGAAGTGGAAAGCTAGGGTTTAAGGTGAAGAAAGTTGGTTAAAAAATTTCAACTTTGAACCCTAAGTGTGCAGCACTCTTGGCTGTAACCAAGGGTTCGAAATAAAAATCTAGTGAAAGCATTATTGGAAAAGGAGACTATAATTTGTTTTATTCTGGCAACATGAATATTAGACTCATGTCAAATTGAATAAAGTGGAGATACTTTAGATATTAATTAACAAAAAAGTGATTAAAAAAGGGGTAAACTTGGGTTAAAAGTTAATTAATATCAAACTGGTAAGAAAATTTAAAAAAAAAAAATCTTCAGTCAAAGAATAGGAAGATAAAGTGTTCTGCAATCATCATAATAAGATAATAAATAATCATTAGATGACGCAATTAGATAAGAAGCAAAGATTTTACAAAAAAAAAAATTGCTTTTCTAATCAAATAATTACTCAAACTATTCCAAAACATTGGTGGCAGTTTAATCAATCAATTAAATACTTACTCAACGTCCTTTCTCTTTTTAGGCCAGCTCGTTCACAATGACTTAAACCCGAAAGAAAAAGGGGAAAAAAAAAAAAAAAAAAAGCAACGCCAAACGAATATAGAAAGCTTGTATCTTTCATTCTATTCAATTTTAAACAAATCTTGTTATTAAAATTTGATGATCATAATAAACGACAAAAGGTAGTAAGACTTTTAAAAACTTGTATTAATGCAATGTTTGTTTGTATTAGCTACTTTATATGGACGTTGACACTAGGAGTATACAAAACAGAAAGCTGTTTAGTATATTGCAAAATTCACATAAACGTGAGTTTATTTAAGACAAACAAATAACCTCATTATATGATTTGGGAAGACTCAAATTTACTACAATTAAATAAATACTAACTACAATCGAACAAACAAAGTCTATACTACATGATATAGTGTAATATGAATTATTTACACTACTTGATACAATTAATAATTTATATTACACTATATCATTTACTTCAATAATTTTAACTGTAGTATATAGATTTGTATACATGTTTGGACAGCTTGAGTTTTCAATATACGTGAAAATGGGTCTAATTGGAAACGTTTAATTCACTGCAGTTAATTGAAGTTTGACTGGTCAAGTGAGCTAATGAAAAACAAATCACGTAAAGATTACCATAGAATTGAGAGAAAGAAAGCTTGATTGATTCCATGTTCCCCATTTCACCAACAAAAGTTCTAGCATCTCATACAATTCCACTCTTGTTCAAAAAGGAAGGAAAAGTTTAGGATCTTGTTATCACAGCTAATGATTGATGCTTTGTTTTGTAGCATGCATACTGAACAGGAACTTCCTTTTGAATTAATCTTTCTGCTTTATCTTCACAAAGAAGAGATTTTCACTTAGAAAGTGAAAAAAGAAGCAGCAAATGAAAAGACATCAATGATATGACATTAATTTGGTCAATTCAAAGAGAAGGCTTAGGCTTTTGGTAGTTGCAGACAGCAATAAAACAATCAATCAACAAAAGTGCAGTATCTTACTCATTATCACAGCTCATAATTGATGCCATGTTTGGTAGCGTGCTAAACAGGAACTGTGTTTCAATATGCCATTAATTTTCTTTCAACTTGCAGAAAAAGGTGGCATTGATTTGCAAAAGATGGTGCATTCAAGGAAATGTTTCTGCTGGTTGCTGACAGAAAACAAGGCAACACCAACGGTTGTGAAGAACAGATTTTGTGGGATTTCTGTTGTCTGAATACATTTTATTTGTATACCAAATAACCAATAAGAGCTATCCCAAAAGTTAGTTCATTGAAGTAATATAAGGTTTTACATCTTACAAGTTGTATATTTAAATTTTCACTCGTCATTTAGAGTAAAATGAACATAAATCCTTAATTTGTAAGTGTTTTTTGAGCTTAAAGACTTTTCATGTCTTAGATTAGGCCACCACCTTCTCACCCTAAATTTCTTGTTAAAAAAAAAAAAAAGAGCTAAAATGCCGTGGATCCATTGGAGGCAAAATTTGAGACATTTCCAGGGCACCTTTGAGTGTGTGTCTGAGATTTTAGTAGAGAAACGAGGATTACTCCTTTAGAGTCCATTGAAAGAAAAGAACATGTCAGAACTGTTTTCCTAGGTACATGGCATGCCACTAGGGAGCTGCTCGTTGTTCTCTACTAGTGTTTCATCAGATACTTATAGAAGATATGAAACCATAATCCATAGTTTATAAATTATAATTATAGTAAAATAAGTCAATGCATTGTGTTGGATTTTCCATTTTCTAGTTCAGGGTAGGAAGACTTGGCAAACATTTGGATCAGATACATTCCCGTACCTTCAATGTTGAGATTTTATATAGTCTAGTGAGTAGGATCTGCAGAAAACAAGAAATTAATCTTATTTTGGGATTATAAGCAAGAACATTGACCATTTGTGTGGACCCAAACTAAAAGGGAGAATAGTAATTGTTTCTGTTGAGTCATTGTAAGCCAGGTTAGAGGTCAAACCCTAGATGGACTAGGCGAAACCTGTAGTAAATGTAGGATGGTGAGAGCAAATAATGTTAACAAGAGTAATAAATGTTAAAGGTTATAAAAAGGTGCATAGTTATAAGAGTGAAGGAGTATATGCAAGTGAGTGCTGATAGCACATTAATAAATATGCATTGTTATTATTTGACTAAATCAAATAGTGTCATAAGCCAAAGACTCATACATAATATTAATACTTTGAAGAGAACAAGAAAATCTCATTTCTTTTTCAAAGGTTTTAAGCACTTCAAAGTAAGTAAAAATATTATGTATTTGCGTATGTTTTTGAGTGATCTAACAAAGTCTGTTAGAAACTTTGACTGTTTGAAACATAAACAAAATCTTAAGCAAAATGCCCCTTGATGTAACAACAAAGGTAACTAAATTAAGATTAAGATAAGATATCATGATGATGATATGTTGCATGTGGGAGATGATCGATGCCTGATTCCTCCAAGTTTATCTTACGCTCAACAAATTTTCAATTTGGGTTTTATATACATAATTAAAACACTGCTTTCAATCTTGTTGGAGAGTCCGGACAAAGGGACATAAATAATATCTATTCTAATCATCATTTAACCAATCATTGGATCATGAATTAATTGAACATTAATAAGCAGAAACCATGGATATAGAAAATACAGAATCAAGTTCCCTTCCAATTAATCTGGATAAAATCGATCTATGAAGATTTGGTTTGCTAGTGAAATGGGAAAATATTTTTATTCAGAAGGATTTGTTGCCCCCTTAACGGCTATACCTTAGGTTAAATCAAGCATAAACATGATCTAAATTAATGAAGAGAAACCAACATGACTGCAACCATAGAAATCTTCTTTAAATGGCTGCAATCATATAATAAACATATCTTTTCTACCATAAAACTATGACTCAAGTTGTTAAAGAGAATATTGCCATTTCACCAATTTTTATGCCGATCAAAAGTTTGAAAGACAAGAAATAAGATATATATATATATATATATATATATATATATATATATATATATATATATATATATATATATATGTTGTCATTATTTATGCCCACATTAAATTAAAACTCTTTGTTATGCACGTTATGGTTATGCCTCAAAATATTTTTTAATTGGATATCACAATAGGACAAAGTGTTACCTTGAGAAGATATTTTAATTAAGCTTAATTAAAACAATTTAGTAATTACTAAATACTAACAACCCCATGATTCTAGATGCGCCCTATCATTGTTCAAGTTTGATTCATGTGGTAGATGAGCCTAATTTGAAACGTTTAGTTGCATTTGCATATGCACTTAATTGGGACTTTGACTGGTCAATGAAAAAGAAAAATACAAACAAAAATCATCATAGAAACCAATGGAAGAGAGCTCGAGAAAATATCTCCAAGGGCTTATGTGTCCCCACTTCATGAACAAGGTTTGCTGCTTGTTGTTTAGTGGTTCAGGGTTCATACACTGTTGGGAAAAGGAAAGAAAAACATGAACCCCTAATTAACAGAGCTAATGATTGATGAAAAGTGGAGAAAAATCTTTGTTTTCAATCTTTCTGGTTCAAGAGATTTTTATGTAGAAAAAAAGTTTTGTTTTCCTTTCACTTTTGACAGAAAGTGGTGGAAAATTTACTGTTATTCGAATTTATAAAGTAGAGAAATGTAAACGGATGACCTGTAATCAATTACAATATAGATGCTATAGTAAAAAATTAGTCATTAAAATTATTGTATGATTTGATTTAATAGTTTATATTTTATTATATCAACAAATGTAATACAATTTCGTGCATGCAAAATGGATTCATGGAATACTACGATCTAATTTGGAAAGAATAAAAAATTGACTTATGAAATTTGATTGTTGGAAGAAACTACTTTGAACTAGAAGAATTAGCTATGATGAGTGAGAATGCGTTGCAGTGAAATGGAAGTCACTTTCTGGCATGGCAAGATAATTAAACAATTGACTTCAACTGCATCTGTAAGAAAACTTCAGAGTCTTGAAAGTTTGTTGCTTTTAACTTTAAATCCATCATATAAAAGCTGACCCATCTAGATGATAAAGCAAAATTCAGAACGACATTACTCCATTACCAAACAATATTTTTCAATTTGTAGCCTTCTCATATCTTTATTCATCATATCAACTAATAACTATCTTTTCTTGACCAAATCAATATAACTATCTTTTCATATACTTAGGTATTTTCAGACTAATTTTTTTTTTGTTATTATAAGTAAAAGTCGATAAATTTTTTAAAACAAAATTATTCTAAGATTATGAAATCAAAACTTTTATTTAACCTAAATGTCTTAAAATTTAGTTTATTTTTATTAAATCCATATTTTATTAATTCTGATTATTCTTTACTTATTTCATATTGTCCAAATTTAATCAAATTTTTATTGTTAGTTTTTTAATTTATATATACTATATTGTTTAGCTTTATTCGGCTATGGAAGTAAAATAATGGAAATGATGATATTATTTTAAAGAAACGAAGACATGTTCTAGAAGGCAGGGATCAAATGCGTAGGCGTGCACGCAGGAGACTCGTTCTTTTTGACCGAACAGAGAGAGAGCATAGCCGACTCGGCTTAATTAGCTCACTATGGTAACTCTCCACGTGACTTTTGGTTTCAGCGAGCGGGGACACATAGCTTCTCTTTTGCTGATTGACACGTGTGCAAAACGACAATACTCACTAAACTATCTACAAATCAACCAACAAGACACATGACATAAACGACACAACCTTTAAATGAGAGAAAAACTTAATTTCAGCAATAAAAAAAAAAAGAATAAAATATTCTTAAAAATATTTTCACTCTGTTGAATAGAGTTTCTAAACTTAATATCCCAAAAAAATCTTAGTTGGATGGAGCTTGTAAGGGAATAAATTTGATATCTTACTTCCTTAAAAATTAGACTCATTGATTTTTATTAGTTTTGAGGTTGTAAATTAATATTTAAAATTTATATTTGTACGAGGGTTAAAACCTATTACACTTATTATTTAACAATAATAATTTTTTAGTTATTAGATAAATTTATAATTGTAGAAATAATGTTATTAACGATTAAAAAATTATTATTATTATTAAGTAATAATTACATAAAATTTAAATTTTTATATATATAATTAACCAACCAAAATTTAATAATACAAGAAATGAGATAACAACTAGAACAATTAAGATTTGTCTCACACGCAAATCATATGTTTTAACAATGACTTATAATGATCTTATAGAATATCTACAAAAAAAAAAGGCTTTGTTTGTGATATATTAAAATTTAATCCTTACAAGTAAAACAATACAATTATTGTTAGCTAAACAAATCTAAGTGACTTTTCTTTTAATAAAATTCTAGGATAAATGATTTTATTTAAAGATATGCATAGTTTGTGGTGAGAATATCTTTTTGGTGAACCTATCTAAAACAGAGGAAAAAGATAAAGCTTTAATGGCAGCACGACCCTCTTGCCTTGTATTTTTCAAACAAAAGTCCCCTTCGTAATAGAAACAAGTCAATGGAGTGTAATGATAAGCTAAGAGAGTTTATATAATTAGGGTAGAGCCATAGACATATATCACTAATCTTTTAATAACTGGACAATTAATAACACACTAGGCCCCCTCAGAAATTGACAAAAGCATGCATGCAAGGTTCTCTATTCTTTTTCCCTTAGGGCTATAGCTTTTCTTTTTAGCTGAAATATTCATATAGAACACATCACATGTAGACAATTAACACTTCGGATCCATTTCATGCATCTATTTATGCTTTATTATTAATCAACAAAACCTTCACGTAATATTCAGTACAATGATGAATGATCTCTCATTAATTAATCACTGTTCCTCTGCATGCATTCTTTGTCGTACGTGGTTTATCAATGATAATATCTTCTCAAGAGTTTTCAAAAATCTATTTGGACGTACCTGAAATTTCACAAACAACCTACCAAAGCACTTTTTCTTAAAAAGTGCTTAAAACCAAACAACATCATCGTCTTATTACGTTCACTACCCTCCCACATGAGAAGGATGGATAAGGAGGTTATATAGACAAGAAAGAACCCAAAATGAAAATTAAAAATATTTAATCAATTAGGATGTTGTTCATAAGCAATTGTTACTGTTATTATAGTGAAATGACATTAATGTCCCTCGTCACTTGCAAAGACTTTTAACTTTGGTTTGTTTTTCTCCCAAAATAAGTTCACTCACAACATATATTGATTTGAGTATGGGAGTTAATGCTGAAGCTATGCCTCTAACACCTAGATGTCATATAGTTATTATTCAATAGAAATATCTCCTCAATCGTTAAATAAAATTGTTACTATAAAAGATCAAGGTCTTAAAGCTATTGAATGGAGTTGCAATTTTATCTAAAGGTTGAAAGGTTATTACTGTTGGATAATAACTATAAAAGAATTATATTTATGATTGTGATATCTCTTCTAACCATCATTTTCTAGTTTTCTTACAAGTTATTGGCTCAATCTGAACTCTTGACAAAACATAATACCTAGTTTAAGCTACAAAGTTTTAATTCATCAAATTCATTTATTAGGACACATAAATTAACTACTATATATATCCAACTAGACCATTAAACGTGCATAAGATGCTTATATAATTACTAAGTAAATTAACTAATCAAACATATATTATATGATATTAATATAATGAATGGGAAAGCAAAACCATACATGAGAAAGATTTAGAGTGACCCACTTGCACACGTAATTAATTAAAAGCAAGCAGATGAAGGTAGAAGAAATTCAATTAACAAAAAGGGATAAGGTAAGAGATTGCCGACTTGGAATATAACGATTATTATGCAGTAGTTGCTGTCAATGTTCCACATGGGTGCTGGAGATAGGAATTATGCAGGTGATGGAATAGACTATCTATATAAGTATATCTGCAAATTGCATTTGGATTATTCGAACAAAGTCAATTTGCATTCGTGCATATATATATATATATATATATATATATATATATATATATATATATATATATATATATATATATATCTTCCAATGCCATTATGATGCTTTCAAAATTGGACAGCCAAGGCTTTTTATTATATTAGGGTCTACAGTTTCATAAGCACGGGGTCCATGATGGCTACCAAAGGTAAATGGCCTGAAAAAACTGCAGACACACACAGACCAAGAGAGTTTTTCACACTGTTCAGTTTTCAGATTATTACCCAATACTAAACTGATTCTCTATGGTGATTTGATTTAGTTGTTCTTATAAACTTTTAGAGCTGTAAATGATTTAGGGTAATTTGATAGGGGTATCAATTTTAATCACATTAGGAAAGGTTTAGTTAAATGTTTTGAATTGGTATATATGAACCCTAATCTTCAACAAATTAAAAATGTCCTTTTGCCAGGGCATTGGGAATCTGTTGCTACATAACTTGAAAAATATATAATTTTTGGAGAACAAATACTTGTCTTAGGTTATATACTCTCAATTTTCCATTACATCCCTGTTAGTGTTATGTAAAAAAGCTCCAAACAACATTATTTTATAATATTTTAACCAATCACAATAAATAAAACATATAATATATAAGACATTAATTTTATCTTAATATTATATAATTATTATAGATTAATTTCTTAAAATATATGTAAATTTTACATTTAGCTCCCCTAAATTCTACTTTTTAATCCCAGTCTCTTCTTATTTAAATTCTAATTCTGCCCAGCTTATGACCTGTCCACATTTTTTTTTTTGTTTCACTTTCTTTTGATTGCTTTGGAAGGAGAAGATGAGATGACTTCACATTTCAGCAAAACCATTATACTAAAATGAAAATGGAGAGAAAAGAAGATGCAAAGATACCAAGGAAGGAGACGATGGGATGATTAGTTTGTGTTGGAGCACACATGCATGCTGCTTATGGCCTTGATGGGAAATCACAGAGGCACAAAAACAATGATATTTCCCATCACAGATATATATGGTTAAGCCAAGCATTTGATACAACGAAGTGGGTTTTTTTATGCATGATAAAAACCATAAACTTGATGGGTCCACATGATTGTTGCACATGACATTATAGCTCTATATGTAAATAAAAGCAAGCACACTCTTACTGGTTGATCACACTTTCACAGTTCACAGCTTCTGATATGTCACTGATTTTTTTTTTATTATTATTATTAAAAATTTTAAATGAATTAAATCTTAAGAGTTTATTAAAGTTAAAACATATTTTTAAATTCAAAAAATATTTATCCAGGTTATTACAAATTATCTTTTAACAAAATTTCCATATTTATAGAGACACAAATTCACGTTCATTTGAGATATAAATAACTCAACTAACCTTTTGTTCTGATACGTCACTGTGGGTCATAGATCTAGCTAGTTAATTTCTTCTTTGATGGAAGAAGCTAAAAGCCCCACCAATGGGGCACAAAGGCCTCCCCAGGTCTCATGTAGGGTCACATCTCAAGAGCACCCTTCTTCTCCCTTTTAATGGATCCATGCAAAGAATCATTCTAGCAAACTCTAAAATAATAAATTGAAAATATTAGTGATTCTCTTGCATTAATTTCTTTCTTTTTCCCTTTTTTACAATATTCTTTCACATCGACAGCTACATTTCATAAAAGTGGGGTTAATTTCAAATATTAGTGATTAACTTTTTATAGATTGTCTCATATTATGTTATAAACTACAAACATCAATTAGAACTATAGTGTCATTTCAAGATGTAATGAATTAATGCAATATTATAGCTAATGATATTCATACACTCTTGCGCAAAATTTATTGGTTATATATATTTTCATGTGTTGTCTCGCCATACATCATTGTTCTTACACTTACATGTAGGCTATATTTGACATATGTTTTCACTAAAATACTTAAAAATGTTTGTCCATATACTTTCAATTATGAAATGCTAGATATAAATTCGTAATTCCCAATTTCAAAAATCATCTCGATTAGAAAGTGATAGCATCTATAATGGCTAAAATTTAAGTTGTTTTAAGTAATCATTCCTTAAGAGTTACACTACAAAAGGTGCATTATTGGAGTTTTTTTATTAAACTAAGAACGAGATGAAATCCTACTTATTTTAATCTCGTACAAAAATTTATTTATTCAATTTTAACTTATTCTAAATAATTTTGTTTCGATTTCCAAACATGGTATATCAACTAAGAAACACTTTAAATTTATTTAAATTTATTTAAAAGTGTTTTTTTAAAAAAATATATATACAAACATGGTATATCAACTAAGAAACACTTTTAAAATAAAGTCAAAATAAGATACAAAGATATTTTTTTCTCTATTTTAGTCACATCAAATTTCATTAATACTCAAAACTTTATCTCATATCTTAATGCTATCTAATTGTCTCGAGTTAAAATAGGACGCCGAGACATTTTGGTTTATGCCTACTCTTACTAAGCAATTAACGTTGCTTGCACAAAGAATTTTGGTTCTGCAATTGCACAAATACGAGTAAGAGAAAACAGAGTTGTAGAAAAACACAATGTTGAGGTAAAAATTTGTTTAACTGTAATGAAAAATAATATGACCATATAAAAAATAATTATAAGCAATTTTTTTCTTTTTAAAAATTACACTATTGGATATACTATAAGCCAAAAAAGCAAAAAGGTTGAGTTGCTATAAACTGGAAAACTGACAAAATACTTTTTTCTGAACAAGAAAAAAAAAAAGAGAGAGAGCTTTAATTGATAACATTTCATTTCACAGTATAAGTAAAAGTGGATTCCAGATCATACACAGTAATTTGGTGATTTGATGAATAGTGACAGAAACAGTGCCGGCCCCCCTCCCCCCATGATAGAATCAGAATCTCCTTTCTTCTTTTCTCTTCTCTTGTCTTTACAGTCAGTGCATTCGCCACTTCTATCCTCCAAAAAGGGTTAAGTTTTTCTTCTTCTTTTTTATTGAGATTTTTAGTAGAATTTAATTGTCGAAATTGATGTTATTTGTAAAAGTTTCAAGAAATGGATTGAGTCATGTCTCAATAATATTTAACACAATGAATAAATAAGTCAATTTCTACCCAATTTTTTTTTTTAAAAAAATTGTCCTTGTTTGTATTATATATAGTCAATGATAGACAAAGTTTGATGTCGATCTAATCTAGAACATGAGATTTCATGCATTTATTTATTTTTATTTTCTTTTATGACCAATGAAAGATAAATTTTTCACCCTAAAATATCATGAGTCAAAAAAAGTACATTTTTTATATATATAACAAATAAAATACAATCTAAGATTAACATATTGGTCCACGTGACAATGAGATTTGAACATCGAACCTCCTAAAAATTACTTAGTAAGTAGAATTTTATTTTTTTTGATAATCAAGTATGAATTAAATTTAATTAAATGTTTGGTTATATATGCTCAAATAAAATAAAATAAATAATTATTTGATGAACAAAAATAATTGTGGGCTAAAGAAGTAGGTTAAGACACTAATGTAACTTAGAGTGTTATTATATCTGAGATTAAATTCTTTTTTTAAAATATTTAAGTTAATATTAAAAAGTTTATATTTTTATTTTATTTATGATAAAAATAAAATAATAATGGTGGGCCTCCAAAGGCAAAGGAAGGCCCAGCTGATACTAAGCCACTACTACGTACACCCCCACCCCATCGTCTACCTCATTTTTTCCTTCCAATATAAACCAGTAACCACTTATAAATACCCACCCTCGCCCTCTACCCTTCTTCAAATCGGAGTACTCCTCCTCAATCACTCTCCATAACTTAACTGCTCACTGTTTTCGCCAAACCCAGAAACAGAGCAATCAATTCACTGTCTAAAACTCCCTCTTCCATGGCTTCTGTTTCTACGTACAGCTCCGAAAATGTCCCACCTTTTTACTTCGACGAGAAATGGAAGTTGTCGAAGAAAGAAGGCTCGTCCCGGAGCCGATCTTCCAGTTCCCCTTTCATGAAGAATTCGAGTCAGAGAAGGTGTGCTTTCGCCAGCAAGTGCGCGAGGTTGGTGAAGGAGCAGAGAGCTCGATTCTACATCATGAGGCGCTGCGTTATAATGCTCATCTGCTGGCGCGATTACAGTGATTCATGAAACAATTGCGAAAACATCAGAGAGTTTGAAGGGAAAGAAACCCAGAAAGGGATCTGCTTTTCTCAGAGAGCTAAACCCAAAAAATCCTCTCTTTTGGCTGCTCTGAGCACTTCAATGGCGTCTAAAGAGGAAGACATATATACTTGTAAATATAAATTTTGCATTTTTCTTTCTTTTTCTGGGCAAGAACAGAATTAATTTTAATCTTCTTCTTCTGGGGCTCTGAATCTCCATTAAAGGAGGGTTCGTTTCATGCTGCTGGTTGCTGTTAATTTGAGACTTTCAGTCATCTGGGTATAGAAATTAGAAGGAACAGAGGTTGGTTATAACTTAGAATGAAGGAATTCGTTATTATTAATACAGTACACTTGTTCTTGTTCTTGATTTTAGTATTCTTGTTGAATCGAATTTCTGTGGTTGTGTTTGGGTTTTTGGGTGTTGGCTTTGAGATCTCAAATCTCAAGAGAGAGAGATTCGATTGTATTCAACCATTGCAGATGAGCTGAGGTAAGCACTGTAGGGTTCTCTGTTAGATCTAACGTGTGCCGCTTAGGCTGACGCAACACTCTGTTTGATAAATCTTTTTCGGCTATTTTTTAAGTGAATGGCATCGTTGAGGCTGAAAGCTAGTTTATTAATTTTCTTAAAAAAGAAAAAAGAGGGTTGAAAAAAAAAGGAAAAAATAAAAAGAGAAATTCATATCCACCGATTAATTGGATTTATTATGTGTGATCTAAATTTTTATAAATATTTCTAAAAATATAATTTTATAAAGTAATTATTTTCTACCAAAAAATTTAGAAATGGAGAGCTGAGCTCCCAACTTGTTAGCTACAACACTTCCGCCGCCACGGCGGGCGGACGGCGGTGGCGGGCGCGATTCCCTGTGGAATTTGTAATGTGAATGACAAAACTGTCCTGAGAGCTTGCGTTATATTTGACTGCTCGATGGACCACTTTGACCCTCTCTCCTCCGAGGCAGTTCGGGACATGTTCACCGACCCGCATTGTAAAACTGC
This sequence comes from Bauhinia variegata, assembly GCA_022379115.2. NCBI lineage: Eukaryota > Viridiplantae > Streptophyta > Magnoliopsida > Fabales > Fabaceae > Bauhinia > Bauhinia variegata. The sequence continues at coordinate 6,533,585 of CM039438.1, read as the reverse complement.
TTAATTTGGGAAAATTATAATTAACGATTTTTTTTTTTAAAAAAAGAAAATGTTAAGGGTAAGGGTAAATTAGGATTTACATGGGAGGACATTATTGTCCGTGGAAAAAAAAATTTACAGCTGGCATTGGGTGGTATCATGCATCTGATTATTCGTTAAAAATTGGTAATTCCCGAAGGAATCATAAAGCTTTCCATGCCAAAATAAGTAATCCTAAATATAATATAATTTCCCTTGGCTTGTCATGAAAATAAATTTGTAAATATATATTATAAAAAAGAAAATTCTGAAAAAGGATAAAAAAAAAATAGAAAATTGGGATTGAGATTTTATAATAGAGTTATGGCTTTGGGAATGGCTGCACATGGATTCACTGTGAGTAAAAAGACATAACTGTACATCCAAACACAACATAAAACAAAATACAATTGTGGGATTTTTTTTCCCAATAATTAAAATAATTTGTCATCAAAATTTATTATTTATTCTCATGATTTAGTTAATTGCTAAACCAACTCTAACAAGTGATCCAATCCAAAACCTTTTTAAATAGAAAGATGGGACAGTTCTAGTCCTCCATATCGCCAAAAGGGACACCTCTTGTTAACGTATAACGCAACTTGTATTAGTGCCAAAATTTAAAAGCATCCACTTACTTTAAAAAAGTCTTATTTTATTTATTTCTTTTTATAACTTATTTTAAAACATAAATTTTATATATTCAGCGGTTTAATTGAAAGATCGATTATACTTAAAAAAAAATTAAAAATTAATCAATACTACGTCATATAATCTTATTTTAATTGATAATAATGTTTTAAATTATAAACAAAATAGTTCATTTGAATTAAATACTTAAAAATTTTGAATTTATTCAAATTTATAGAAGAGAGTAAGTAGATACCTGGCTAAGTGTATATATATTTGGTTGTGAGCTACATTAAATTAGCTATTGGCATAGGTTGTTTGGCTTTTGTTGCTTTCCGAAATTTTCTTCCCTTTGCTAGTGTCTCTTTGTCTAGTTTTCGGCTGCCTCTATGGATTATAGTGTTAATTCCTAGTCAAAGGGAAGATTCTTCTTTTGATGCACTTTGTGAGCAATCAAACAAACATCACTCACTATTTAAGATTGAGTTTTAATGTTAATGATTGGGTTTTGGCTTCGCGTGCCAAAGGAAACAAATTTCAACGAGAAAAACAAAACAAAAAGATCCATGCTTTAAGCCTTTAATGGTCCAAAAGCCAATGGGGTAGGGTTCTTGATCAAGAAAAAGAGAAAATATAATCATTCTTCACATCTAAATCCACTTCTTCCTAAATCTTCATGGGTGTTTGGAGATCCTTTCACTTCTATTTTAATTTTATGTGATTAATGCAAAGAAAGATGAGTATAAAATAGTTACCTATTTTTTAGTTTCAAAATTTGGCATCAAATTATTCCATTTGAAACTTTTTTTAGGAAAAAAAATTCATCAAAAGAGAGTTTAATAAAGTTGCTAATAGATAAGTTAGTTTGGTCTCACAATTTTTGTCTTTAATTGTTTGGCTAGAAGTGCCACCTAATGCTATTTTGGATGTACTCTCTTTTGTTTTACGTAAAAAAAATAAAATAAATAAAATAAAATAGTTGAGTTGCATTCTATACATGCATTAGGTTAAGATATGTATTAAAATCTCAAAAAATACTTTCCTTCGTTTCAAAATATGTGTAGTTTAAAGTTTTTGTATATGTCTTAAGAAATTATTAATACTATTATAATTGCTATTTCAATTTCTTATATTATCCCTATTTAATTTTTTATTGACTACTTCTTCAACTTCCTATATTTATTACTACTATTTCATTATTTGATTAATTAATTTAAGTTATTTCATTATCATGAAGTTAAGTAATCCAAGTTAGCTGGTGTGAGTTAATATCATTAAACCTAAGAAACGTTAAAAAGTATGCACACACTTGTAAGTGAGGGTATAAAGGGAAAAAAATTACATAGTTTTGAAAATGTATAACAACCATATATTTTATTACAAAAATAAAACACTAAATCTAAACATAGTTTGAAATAGATAGAGTATTTATTAATAAAATCTTTACATTAACAATGAAATTTAAACCTATATCTTAATATAGTTACAATATTCATCAAAGGAACCAACTTAATTTTAAATATAAAATGAAAAAGTTTTTTTTAAAAAAAAAAAAAACTTAGATGATTACCATATCTGTGATACAATCTACCAAGTTAATTTTTTAAGATTTTGAGGTAGTGCTATCCTCTTATCTACATGTTAAGCATACTTTTAATCAATTCATTAAGATCATAAATTTTAAACCTAAGAGAATGTCACATCAAAAAATAATGAATAGGAGTGGGAAGAAAAGAATCATTACATTGATATCTCCTCCTCCTACCTTTGTTGACTCTCTGCCAATTATGTATAAATTTATCAATCCCCATGCAAGGTCAAAAATCATAATCAAATCCCATCATTAACCATTTCCCCACTTTGATTCATCATCTGTGACAAATTATGTTTAATTATAATATTTTCAACATAGTTTTAAAACTCGGACAGGCTAATTCTGTCGATTAACGCAAAATTTAGAGACAAAAAACTTATCTAAGCATGGTTTTATTAAACATCCATGCCAAAGAATTGATCAAACCCTAATCAAATTCATATTCACTTAATAAAACTCAATAATATTTTTAATTATATATTAAATTTATCCGATAAACTAGTGATTTGTGTGAGATAATGCTGGATTCGGATATTAAAACATTGCTTTTGAATCATGCATTTTGAAACACATAATTCATAGTAGCTCCTATTTCATTTCATAATTAAGAAATGGTCCTACTTCTCCCTGTTGATGATTACTTAGAATTATCATCATTTCCCCCATTGAATTGGTGCGCACTGAAATGCATAATCTTTTTTCCTAAAGATTATAATTAATTAATTAAATATTATAATATGGAAATGGAATCCACTAAATTGAATTAATGCGCACTGAAATGCATATTATTTTCTATAGGTTGGAGTCAAAGAGTGAAAATAATTCAAAAACCCAATAGAGATAGGGAAAGCAACGTGGAGAATCTTGAGGCTTCTTTATCTCAAGGACCTGTGGGCCCACATTTCATCTGGGCCCACATTGGTGAAATCCAATTATTTCTTGGACATGGGCCCTGACCCAACCATATAGAACCTTCCCAACCAAAAGGCCCAGTGGGCCTAGAGAACGACAAACTCCTTGTATAGAGTCAAAAACCATAAAAGAAAAGGAAAATGTGGCGATAGGATTTCAATCCTAAGAGGTTACTCATTTCTTTTCCCACCTCCTTTTTGAGGCTATTACCTTCATACCCTCGTGTGAAGAGAAAAAAAAGGAATGAAAAGAAACACCCCAACAATAGTGCAACGTGGCCCATTAAGTCTGCTATGTCTAACTTTACAGATTGGGTCGCATTCTTTTTTTCTTGGCTAAGTTGACTCTAGATTAAGGCCCAATCATTTAGGCAACAAAGTGTCAAGTAACCGCAGCTATTGCAAGAGGTCATGAGATCAAACCTTTCATTTTTTTGATACATAATTTTTTTTTGTTTTGTAGACATAAATATATTTTTAAGTAATTGCACTTTTAGGTTTTTAGTTAATTTCAATCTTATAATCTTTTGAAAGATTAAACATTTTTATTAAAAATAAAAATAAAAATGTAAATAATGTAATCTTGAAAATAAATAGTATAAATGAGTAATTTTATAAAATATTGACGGTAAAAACGTAAAAGAAAAAAGGTTTAAAACTTTAAGGGTCATTTGCTGCACCAATAAAGGAGATAGAATAGGATATTTTATTTTATTCTTATTTTTAATTTTTAATTTAGTGATTCAATAGAATAAAATATGATTATTCTATTTTTATAGTTAAAATTTTAATTTGAAAGAGGAGTTAAGTTAGAAGAGGATGGGATAAAATAAAAATTATTCATCTTACCTCACTTTTACCCTCACCCATCCAACTTTTTTTGTCTCCAATTCTCCACCACCATTGTCACTACCATCACCACACCACCACCCTCAACCATTGCCGCCACTGCCATTGCCACACCACCACCCTCACTCACCCCTGCTGTTGCTACCATCACTTTTACTTACTATATGATAATTTATATGATATAGACAGTTATTATTAAATTTACTTCAAATGTATAACATAATATTATTTAAAAAATTATTTGGTGTGTATCAAACACTAATAAAATAATTCTTATCATATTCTACTCCTATTCAAATCTCTTATCTTATCTATTGTTACCTTATTCTAAATGTCAAATTTACTTTTGTGAAAAGCTTGTTCTTTAAACACCTTTTGTTTATCAAACAAGATTATAAGTTAAAAACATAAATTATAAATTAATTGAAATAACTAACCGAGCGCACACTCAAAATGCTGATTTTGCTTTTGGTCTTAAAAATAAAAATAAAAATAAAACCGTTAGTTTGGTTAAGTGTACTGTTAACTGTAGAGTGGGCGGTATCCTAGGATACGCTTTGTTAACTGCTAGCAAACGCGTGATTTTGTTGACTACGTAGTGCAGGCGAAACGCTCTCGACCCAATAACTTTCTTCACACTCCCTTCTCTAGCGTGGGAAGCACGCCCTTGGCCATTGACTGATACAATGCTTCACGCTCTAGCCAAGCCGGTGCGCGTGGTTTTTCATCCCATGCCCTTTATTCCCATCCATTTGCCGTTTCTGCACTAGAGCTCCATCAGACGCCTATGGCCACCAAAGTTCTCCGTAATTCGACCCCTTTAGCCGATTCATCACCTTTCTGCTCCAGAAGCTTCAATCTTCAGCTGAAACGGGTCAGTTTCTAGGATTCTCTCTCTGTCATGCATCCTCGTTTTTAAATTTGGAAATCTCGTGTCTACTGCCATTATATAGAAAAGGAAGCAAATTTTAGATATTTCATTGTTCCAGAGTTCAGATTCCTCTGCGTCCTTTTTTTTTTTAAGGTGCAAGTTGAGCTGTAGTATACCAATCTGTAATTAAATAGTTCTTTTATGAGATGGGTCTTGTGAAAATTAGTCAAAGCTATGGAGATTTGAAGGTTTTGGAAGCAAAAGTAAAGATTACATTTTGCTGGAGAATTTAATGATTGTTCTTTACTTGTATTGTGTTGAGAATAGGTGAAGTCTGAATTGTATTACCTGATCTAGTCCTATATTGTGTTCTAATTCGTATATGGTGGAGTGGAAATGAAACTTTTTGCTTTTAAGTTAATCTGTAATAATGTTTACTCACTATGTTTCTTTCTGGTCCTCAATTCTCTTGTTTCCATTTGGGGTTTTATTCTTTTGTGGTACTTCTTTGTATGTCTTTGCTTGTAATGAATGGTTACCTTATCCATTGGTTAGGTTACATATCTGGGTTTTGCATTTTATTTCTGAAATGTCTGCACTCGTAATGAAACTATTCGGGTGGATAGCAAATTAGTTGTCTCAGTGCTCTTCTATAAAAGTAGTTTCCCATTTCTTTTTCAGCTTTTGTTTCCAACTCAGTGCTTTCTATCCCCAAATCTTAGTCGCATAACGTCTATAATCATGGTGCACCTGACTTGGTGTCTTCTTTGCTGTTCCAATAATTAACAAAAACATTCCAGCGTCAGGTTCATTTATAATAGGATAATATCTTAGTAATAAATTTGCTTAATAGTGAAATTGATGGATTTTTCTAACAAAAAAAGTTGTATCTGTACTTAAAACTCTGTCCTTTCAGTGCCTTCCATTTTCTCAATAAGCCTTTCTAAGTGAGCATTTATCCTCAATGAAGCCACTTGTAATAAGATTCCTTACTCCATTACATTTTATTTCTATACCATCAAGCTTATTTGGTTATGTTCATTATGTTGCCAGTTTGTGAACCATGAGTGATGCAATTGACTTGACTGGTGATGGAGGCGTCATCAAGACCATTGTGAGAAAAAGCAAAACTGATGCTGTGGTTCCAACAGAGGACCTTCCTCTTGTTGATGGTATGCATGCATCTAGTAATGTCAATATCTTAACAATTTTTATACAGGGACGGAACTAAGCTTTGGTATTAGGGGAAGTTGCCCCTCAAGGGGAAAAAAATTTCTTAGTATTCCTCCTCCCCCCTATCCTCTCCCCCCCCCCTCCCCCCCCCCCCCCCCCCCCCTTTTAATATGCTCATATACATATTTATCTTGTGTACTTACCCTCTTCCCAAATTCTTATACACCCTCTCTTGCCCCTATTAAATTTCACATCCCTTAGCTGATTTTCCTAGTTCCGTCCCTGTTTGTATATAAATGGACTATGTTACTTTGTAAAACAATGAGCTTTGAGATGAATCAAAGAGTAATGCATTAGGGTTGCAAGACTTCTTTAAGATGTCCAGCCAAAAACCAAAAGGGTATAAACTGCAGATATCAGATTAGCAAACTGCTCAGGGTAGTTAGAAGTAGCAACTCCTTGCTAAATTTGGCAATGAGGATTCTAAAATTGTTGATGGTTTTTCTCTCTTTTTTGTTTTTAGTTTGACAATAATTGACTTCAATTGATCAGCTTACCGTGGCTATATATCCTCAAACTGTTTCTCTTGGTCAGTTCATTATGAAGGCACACTCGCTGATACTGGTGAAGTGTTTGACACTACACATGAAGATAACTCCATATTCTCTTTTGAGCTCGGAACAGGCAGTGTCATCAAGGCTTGGGACATTGCTGTCAGAACCATGAAGGTCAGCAAAGCTTGCATCTGAATCTGATTGTGTATTTCTCTAGTTAAGGATTCTGTCTCATGATTTCATTGGTTTCACCAGGTTGGAGAAATTGCAAAAATCACTTGCAAGCCAGAATACGCATATGGCAGTGCAGGATCTCCGCCTGATATCCCTCCAGAGTACTATCACTTCCTTTTTATTTACAATATTGTATCTCCCTGAACATATCAATAGTGAAAAATATTTCCTGAAAATCTAATTTTTGATAGAATTCAATGGTGTCTTGTAATTATTGTAGTTAATTTCATTTAGTGCAATAAGGCTTATTGTTGTTATTATATTGCATCTTTATGAATGTATCAATGTAACCTTTTCCCTCATGCAGTGCAACGCTTGTCTTTGAGGTTGAGCTAGTTGCGTGTAGGCCAAGAAAGGGTTCCAGTGTAGGAAGTGTTTCAGAGGAGAGGGCTAGGCTTGAGTAAGTCACACTTGTTTACCATTTTTTTCATTAGTCTATGCATCACATTTTAGTCAGTTATGATTTTCTCCTCTTGGAATGAACTTTTTTCTTTTTTTTGACTTTAATAAAAAATAGAGAGCTGAAGAAGCAGAGAGAAATGGCTGCTGCTGCCAAAGAGGAGGAGAAGAAAAAGAGGGAAGAAGCAAAAGCAGCAGCAGCTGCTCGCATACAAGCCAAGTTAGAAGCCAAGAAAGGTCAAGGAAAAGGAAAAGGTAGGGCAAAGTAGGAAATGGGAGTATGAAAATTTGGTAATAGAGTATAGCTATGATACATACAGAACATCTCTGCTCATGGTTCTATTCAGGAAATGGGAGTATGAATTGGCTGACTGATTTCGCCTAGATACATGACATGATTATAAGATGTTAGACGAATGGCTAATCATTAAATAAGATGTTTCCTTTTCCCCATATCTTTCCGACTTGCCACCATGGATGCCGGATTCCGGTTGACATGGAGCTTCCTAAACATTAGAATTCCATCCGGTTGAAAGGTGGCACCTCCATTTTGTTTAGCAGTTAATGAATAAGAATACATTGTCAAGTATGTTGATGATGGATTCAGATTTAGTAACTTTTTGGGCAGGAAAATCCCATGACTTTGGTTGAATCTAGAACCTTTGGTTGAGGATCTGGGCATTTTCACATGCAACATTTTCCTCATTTTGGCTTTCAACATTCAAATTCTAGTATTTCATTCTAACGCTTTCCAAGATCTTGTTCAAACAGAATATGGTGTGAGCAAAGAAAGCAAATCACCATAGCAAAATGAATATAAAGAAAGCTAGAATTACACGGGCAAAAATTATAGAAAGAAAAACTTATATTAGTCATCATAGTTGTTTTACAGTGTTCTGCCATCCCTCATATGCCTATGTCATTGTAATTACACGGATACATTTTGTCATTAACCACTCGTTTGGATGCCGAAGAGTAACCTAGAGCATCCATGCATCCCACAAATAACAATAGACCTGGTATTCAAACCATGTCCGAAGCAGCCATTTCATTATGCGCACCTTCATGCCATCCAGACACTGCTCTGAATTTACAAACAGGGCATGTTCCTTGTTGCCGTAGCCAGGGATCGATGCAATTTGCATGAAACTTCAAAGAACATAATCAAGGTCTCGGTGTCAATATAAGAGAAAAGAGAAAACAACAAACAAAACAAAGCAAAAGACTAAGTTTCAAATTTTAGAAAAGTTCCACTAAAAGGGAGTGCATCATATGATAGTTAGCAGACATGGACAAACAGAATTGAATTGAAGAGAAACGAAAAACTATTTTCTATGACGTAAATAACCTGATGCAAGCAAGGCAAGCTACGAAGTAGATCTCCAACATTGACTTGCTCCAAGCATACACTGCAAGTTAGCTCATCATCTGAGGCTTTCATACTCCCAACTGCACTGGGAGTATCTTGCTTCTTCTGCTGGGAAAGAAAAGAAGCAGATAAGCAAATAAGTAATAGCCTATAAAATGAAGGATTTAACAGCAATGACAAGGAAAATTGGAGAATGTATATGGTATGTAAGCTTGATTATCATAGAATGAAACTTGAATTCTTTCTGCTTTGGTCTTTTCAACTCCCGGTTATCTTCTTTACCCTTCTCATGAAAATTAAAATCAAAGACAGAAAACAATTCAGCTTAAAGGAACACAAACAGGTGATCAATTCGCTAATGCACCTTGGAGTATACAAGCATGATAAAATAAAATACCCTCTAGTAATTAGTAGAATTCCGATGATATACTATGTAATTCACTTGTTCCTTTAAGTCAACTAGAAAAGTACCAAACATGTAGCTGATACCTCGGCAGATGTAGAAGATGAAGGTTGTTGCATCAAGGAACCACTGCTGCAATTAAAAGAATCAATGATAAGTACACCTATTTGTGAAGAATAACAAATAGGAGTTGCATAGGCTATTGCAATTTCATAATTCATGGATATAAATCCCCTTTATTAAGTTTGAAGTCCACTTCTTTAAGATTCAGTTCATTTCTCTATAAAAAAGATTATTTTCTCACATTATTTTATAATTCCGTTTTCTTCCTTTAAAGTCAATTCATAATTTGAAAGCTAATGTATCTTGGATATTTGATTATAAATTTCTACATCAACTTAATTAAAACTAGAAATAAATCCATTACACTTTAAAAGGGCTTTTCTAGTGAAGAAAGAATAATTTGCAGAATCCCTGACATTATATAAGTGGCCACAAAATATAGAAATACTGAGTTCAGCATATCAAAGTCTACCAAAAGAGAAAAAAAGAGGGCGCAGGGGGGTGGGTGGGTGTTGGGGAACATAACTGATCTGATTGGTTACTTACATTTGGGGAGCAGAAACCTTGTATTTGTGAACAGGAAGAGCATTTATCTCTTCCTCGGTCATAGAAGGTGCAGTAGGAACATTATCCGAATCCAGGGCTCTTAAAGTTTCATAATCTGAATTGATGAAATAAAAAAAAAAAAAAAAATACTCAGTATGATTATATTAAATAGCACATTAGATACAACAACAGGAATCAAGTACTCTGGAATAAACTTTTGAAGTTCAAAGGAAATCTAACCAGTATCAAAATCAAATTTGATATCATGAATAGAACTAACAAACCTAGGTCATCAAACTCCCGATCAAGAAGTGCAAGCTGAAGTCTGAGGCCTTGTAGACGCCCTCGGGTTGCAAGTGCTATGGATGGTGGCATATGCAACCGCAGTTCAGTGTGGCCAAGAAGGCCACTGGATGCAGCTGCATGAGCTTGGGCCTGCGCTTGAAGCTGTTGGCATGTTGCATACATCCTTAACATTGTTGCCATCAAGAAGACACCAAGCACTAGCCATAGCTACAAGCAAAAATCAGAGAAAACCCCTTCAGTAACTTAAAATGTCATCTGTGGATGAGGAATACTTGGATTCCTGGTTTACATAGTAGAAGACCATACCAGAAAGTTTGGTGACATCTGGTGAGAGTTTAATATCATGAATAGCAGGAGAACTGAAACAAATAAACATTAAACAGTAACATATGAATGAAAATTGATGAAATAGAACTAAAGAATTTATATATACAAACAATATTAATAAACATAAACAATATACTAGGAAAGAATTAGTACCTGTGACAAGAAAAGTGAGTGAATTGGAATTACTAGGACGTGCTGCATGAACTCGCTGATGAAAAATGGAATCAGCATAAACAAACTACGAGTAAATATAGTTAAATGATCTACAAATCAAATTTCTAGTTTGTTCATAAAACAATAACAGACAATAGAAAAACAATTTCATAGGTGTCAGCTAAACTAAACACTTGTCCATACAATTAAGACATAAAATACGTACCAAGGCACGCCTCTCAGGTATAAATTCTGGAAATCCAGTTTCTATATCTGTTCTTGTCCCTCGAAAAACAAAACTCATGGCACTACGTATTTGGAAACTTGAATTAGAACTTCACAGGTTAAGTTAAACAGAATCTACAATAAAAACCTTATGATATTCTGGGAAAATAATCTGTCAGAAAACAGCGAACCAATCATAAATCATATATAATACTTGAATGCAAAATTCAATGAGATTCATGCAGAAGACAAAGAGGAGGAGGAACAATCTGAAACAGTAGTTGATTATTATATCAGAGGGATTCTACCAAAATTCCACATTTTGACTCTTCCAATATTGTCTTAGAAACTGCCCATTAGTCCAAGAGACTTTAACTGCACAGTATGCTTCAACCTTAAAATCCTCTAAACATCAAAAATTTCTTTTAGAAGAAACAAGAAATTGGAAATGAAAGGTTTAGATTTTGTGACTTACTCAATAACTAATAACTAGTTTAATTATAATAAAATCTCAAACAATTCAAAGTCATCAGCACTGTCAGACCAATCAAATTTGCAACCACCTCGTGATGAAATTGAGCTAATGCTATGAAAAGGTAGAGGTGGGAATACTCCGCAAGGAACCATTTGTTCAGTCTCCCCAGCTTACTCCATCTTTCTTTTCCATAACCTTTAATGTCCAAAAGGTTGCAAAAAACAATAATAAACCAATTTCCAAGCTAAACTGTGATTGTTCCTTTAAAAGGTTATCCTTTTTGCCTGTCAACAACCTTAGAGAAAGCCTTCGATTGAAAACCCACTTCCATTGCCACTCTCATGAACACACGTATGGTGACAGTTCACCAACTAATTATATCACCAACAAAAGAGTTTGGTGGAGTTTCCAAATGGTAAGGACTAAGGACCTCAAAGTGTACTTCTTTAATTCTTTTATTGAGGATATAATCACATTGGAGATAGAGCTACAACCAAGAGGGACCTATGAGAGATTTCTTATATCTTTCAGCTTGCCCCACTTCAGCAACAACTTAAGTGCCTTCAACCAGGCTGACACACACTCCCTCAGGTTAGTCCGGCACTCCAACTATTACATTCCAATGGAGGCTCGTAAGAAACTGGTGAACCAATTTTAGTACACAACAGTCTTGTTGGCCTTCAAGCCCTTTAACTCCTCTTCCTAAAACTTCATGGTAGTGATATTCACTGTTAAGTCATAATTTTAGTGGTATCACCTATGTAACATCCAAACACTAAGAAATTTTCATCAGAATCAGTAATGTGCATCACCATATTCCATAGCTACTTATGATGAAATTTATTTCATACAGAAATACCTTCTCATAATATATTTCTTCTTATTCTGCTGTTCAATCCAGCAATCATGAAAATTTGTAGGTCCTAACTCCTAATTTGGCATAATAGTTATCAAAATATACTTTTCTCTTTATTAGAATACAGTCAGCGCTTTACACTCAAGCAACAAAGAGACCCCTCTTTTCCAAGGCAGATGTTATCTTCCGTAACAAACTTTAACCATCCACCAAACCCAATCAGATCATATAAACAGCTGGGAACAAACACTTGGCTACCAGTAACTGGTCCATCATCCCTGCCAGTGACCGTAAACCAATTTCCCATAGGCACACACCAAACACCAGACTCTTGGTGCCAAATCACTTCAAGCATTACATGTTATCACGTAATTGCAATACATCAATGATAAAAACCCACCATTTCTTTTCATCGGTGCATTGGAATTGACAAACTGGTTAAGAACCCACATTTTTACGCCAATAACCAAGGATAATTGAGAAACATCACAAGCAAAATCGATCAGGAATCACCCAGAATATTCAATCTATATTATTCCTTCATATATAGTCATAAAATGCATATCAATAACCCCTGATCGACCCGAAAAGTTTGATAATCATTATTCTACAGACACTTATCAAGAAAATTCAATTGCAGAAACATAGTAAATATGCGATCGTGATGAAAATCAAATCAATGCTGCATACGGAAGTCATGATAATCAGAAAGAGGGACTTACAAAATGTGGTTCGGTCAGAAACAATAGATTCACGCGGTGGTCGGAAACTGCGTTTCGATCAAAATAAACCGTTGAATCTTCGTTTACTGTGTCTCGATTCGTTGTTGAAGACGGTGATCGCAGTAAAAATTCTGACGCCGACGCGTTGATCTTTTTTTATTGAAAAAAAAATAGTATTTTATCGTTCCCAAAGACAGATAGCTCTGATTTTGCTTCTTTGTGTATGCGTTTTTTAACTCCTTCCTTTGTCGTAATGTTTAACGTAGCTTTACGTTATTTTTCCGTATGTGTCCAGTGTTTGGCAGTAATGGGACCTAACGACGTCGTTAACCTCCACCAAACACCGAAATATCTCTGTCATTTTCTTCTCGGTGATAATTTGTGGATATAATTACTTCCTTCTCCCTAAACAAATCTCCACCAACTAAACATCCATTCTTATCAAATCAAATTCTTGATTATTCTTGGTTACAAAACAATTTAAATGAATAAGGCAGACTAAACACATTTTAAATATTTAATAATACATAAATAATAAAATTCATATTTTTCATGATTTATAAATTTTAAAATGATTTTATCTAATTTTTAAGTTTAAGTAAATAACCATTTGAATATTTTTCTGTAAAGAGTCGTTTGGTGATAAAATTTAAAAATTAATTTATCTATCAAACACGTGGTGATCACTTAGCTAAATTACACTAAAGAATAAAATAAAATTTTTCTCCAATTTTTAAGTTTAAGTAAATAACCATTTGAATATTTATCTCTAAATTAATTATGAATCAAAGGAGTCGTTCGGTGATAAATTAGTCTCTCCAAACCATAATAAAATTGTTAAAAAAAGAAAGAAAGAATAGTACACTTTCTTTTTTAATTTGTTGAGGCAAAAAAAAATTACAGTGGACTAGATATTTACCAAAACTCTATCCAACGCTGCACCCATAAAACAAAGCTCCAAAAAGTGGTTGACGAGCCTATATTAATCCCAAGTGGGCTGGTTGGGGCGCCACACCCCTTCAGCTCATACCCCCCACCTCACCATTTCCTTCCCCTTCCCCGACCTCCTTCACCAAGCTCCTCCCCCCCCCCCCCCCTTTGCGTCTGACACCCTACGTTGCCGGCGTGAACTTATTCTTTTTGCTCCACTTCAACCCCACTCTATCACTCCCATCATGAACGTATCCTCCTTCTTATTCATTCTAAGATTTTAATAAAAAATTTTATAATATCATTCTTTAAAATAAATAAACAAACGGACTATTAAAAAAGAAAAACTGCTCTAAAGAGCCGTTGGAGTGAAAGAATATATATATATTCTCCTCCCAATGACTCTATATACATATATTAGATAAAATTAAATATATTAAAAAAATTCTAAAAATATAATAATAATTTTTAATAAATTAATATAAATTTTTATCACATAATAATTATTTTATTAAATTTTTTAAAAAATATAAATTTTTATCATATAATAATATATTTTGTTAAATTATTTTAATTTATTAAAAATATTATTAATTATATTATTTTTTAAATTTAAAAATATATTTTTAATTTTAAATATATTATAAATTATTACATATTTATTTTTTACTTAAGACACAAGTAATATATTTAATTTTAAATATATATATATATATATATATATATATATATATATATATATATATATATATATATATATATATATATATTATTAGATAAAATTAAATATATTTTATAACTTAGATTAATATTATAAAATAATATATAATTAAATTATGAAAGTAAAATATTTTTTTTATTTTTATTTTTTATTTATTCTCGTAAAATTTACTCACATAATATAAATTATAAATTTTTATTACATAATAATATATTTTGTTAAATTTTTTATTTTATTAAAAGTATTATAAATTATTATTATATTTATATATATATATATATATATATATATATATATATATAATTAAATATGTTACTTCAAAAAATTTCACTTTCAATGGCTCTTTAGGGTCCTCAACCAAGAGCCGTTCTCCTCCTTCAACGGTTTTTTATAGCTATTTCCTTCTCTCAACGACTTTTTATAGTTAAATAATTTATTATTTTTTTGAGATATTACAATTTTTTTTATTAAAATCTTAAAAAATATGTTTTAATGAGAAAACAGCTTTACATAGTCGTTTCAAACTTGAAACGGCTATATAGAGTTATTTTTTCATTAAAATTGATCGGGATACTTTGTTAACAAAAAAATTAAAAGAATTTAGAGGTTTATTTAAACTGTCAAACAACTATAAAATACTATTTTATAATTCAAACGATTATCTAAAATTATTTTATATTTTATAGTAGAATGAGAGGCTCGAGGGCGTGCAAGCTAATTTAAAAATTTTAAGAAAAATTCAATGAAGGGAGCGGACTAAGTAAAGGTGGGAGTGCCTTAAGCAGCCCCTAGTCCCAAATTTACAATTAATCGTACGGCCAATAAAAGTTCCCAAAATCTATGGACCCAAGCCTAGCCGTTGACCGGCGAGATCACACTTGGTGTCCGTAAAACCAACCCTAGAGTTGACCAAATCAAACTCCATCCACACGTTCTGCTGATGATGATGACCAATCACGTAAGCCTCTATGCCCAATAAGTCAGAGTTCCCAAATGTGAAGCACTGCACAGAATCACTCCCCTTCACCATCCCAGCTACCCTGTACAACAGCCTCTCACCCGACAAGCTCATTTCCGCGCCATTAAACATCAACGTCACGGCGGGCAACGGCGGTAGACCCGGATGGTTCAGCGGGACCCGGTAGCACAAATCCATTGCTCCTTGGAAAACGAAATTTGGGTCGTCTAGGACTGTCAATAGCCCTTTTGTTTGGGCCACGAATTCATTTTTCAAAGCGGTGTAGGCGGGTCCCAGGAGAAACGTGAACTGCGTGCCCGAGTCGACCATGGTCTGACCCGCACCTGTGTGGTCCGGTTGAAACACCGATTTCGGAAGCTGTAGCAGTTTCTGCGAGACTTTGATTCCCTCGAGCTGGACCGTGTAGGCGACCCGGTCGAAGTACGGCAATGGGGTTGAGATTTTGACGAGAGGGGTGTACTTCAAGGGTGCCAGCCAGGGCAAAGCAGCTTCACCCAAGAGCAGAACGCCGGACGAGTCCGCGCCGGAGATGCAGTACGAGAATTTTGGGAGTTCCAGTTGAGTCACGAAGGACAGCGACCCACGGTTCATGCCGATTAACCCGGTTGTCCTGGAGTCCTCGTCGGAGTTCGAGCTGGACCCGGAATCCATACACCCGAACGTCGTGCCGGGCTGCGGGGAGCCCCCGATTATGAATTTCTCAGTGGCGAGATTCCCTTCAATGGAGGTGGCGTCCGCGTAGGAAACGATGGCGTGGCAGAGCTTCTTCGGGTCACACGAAACGGGTATGGGCAAATCCCGGGTCCGGGTCCTGCAAACGGGTGAGGAACAGGGGATTGGAGAGTACGAAGAGGAGGCAAGCGGGTTGAAAACGGAGTTCAAACTAGGAAACTTTTTACAGTGAAGCCATGAGAGCTCACTCCCTGTGTCGAGGACCATGGTAACATTCTGTGGGGGCGAGCCAACGGTCAGTGAAACAGTTAAACTCACGTTATGGCGGAAAGAGAGCTTACGTGAAGGTGAAGAAGATGTCTGAACTGGAAGTGAAAGAGAACCATAAGGCAGTGTTTGGGCTTTTAGAGCCAAAATGAAGTTCTTTGGTGATGCAGAAGAGAGAGAAGGGCGTGTTTGGATTAAAATGATAAAAATATTGAAGACAAAGATAAAAGGGGGGAGAAGGGAAGCCATGGGACGGAGGTGTATGCAAAATTTGAAGCTGAAATGGAAGTGTGAGAGAAAATAAGACTGTTTGGTTGGTGGCTTTTGAAACAATGTGTGGTTATGGTGAGTGATGTATAGCAGTATTCACAGCATTCGTTTTTTTTTGGTTATATAGTGTGATGACATGCAATGGAAGAGTACGTGTTGTTTGGTTTCTCCCAAGTCTTCAATTTCGTGAACTGTATAGCAAAATTGCAACCTTTCCTTAGGATCATCATCATTATTCTTATTATTTGTCTGCTTCCATCACAATGATGTGCTATTGTTTTCACACTAATTTCTAGTATTTGAGCTAATGAAATCCAAATGCATGTCAGGCGGATTGAGTGAAGTGATGTGTAACCCGCAAAAGAGCAAGGAAACTAAAGATTTGGATCTCTGCCAATAAACTTAAGCTATCTAAGGTAAAAAGTGTATGAAATTTTATGTGGAACTTTTTTAGTTTTAAATAAATAATGAAATTCAAATCCAAACGCGTTGACACTGATATGATACTTGAAGACAAGGTTTGAAAGGTTGGCAAAAGGAAAGAGAAGACAGGCTTTGATCCTATCAACCATTTCTTTGGGAAAAGGTTTATTCTCTCTCTCTGAGGTACAAGTATCGACAAAAAGAAAAAACTCAAATGAAATTAAGGAACATAACCCACCATCCACCAAAAACCTAGAGCTTAGAAATGAGAAACTTTTTGTGTGTTTTGCTTACTATGTCTTCGCTTTCCACCATTATCAATTAAGTGCATTAATTAATTGTAGAGATTATAGATTGGGACACCTACTAACCTAATCATATTTAAACAAAGCTTCATAGATCAACTTTTATGCTAAGTTTATCGTGAATTTAAATTTTGCGTAATTATTATTTAACTGTGATAATCTTTCAATTATTAAATGAGATTGTTATTATAGTTATGAATTCATTTAATAGTTAAAAAAAATTTACTATTAGGTAATAATTATAGCAGATTTAAGTTCAAAACAAAATTTATATCTTAGTTTTTTGTTTAAAGCTTTGTTATAGTTTTATATTTAGTCAAAATTTATTTATTAATTGATTTATTTATTATTTGAATTATTTTTGATTAATTTATTAATAAATATTAACTAATTAACGTGAATGAGACACTTAGTAGTTTATGATAGTGAGATAAAAATTTTGATTCCTATCAGATGTTAAGCACGTAAAGCTACACATTGAGATTAAATCCATTCATTTACTAATTTGTTATTCATATGCTTAATAGCAAAGGAAGCTCAATATCAACAAAAGAAGAAAACTTGAGATATCAAAATTTATTATTTCATAGTATTTTTTAAAAAAAATTATTTAATACTTTACATTATATTAAACGCTAATTAATCACTGGAATGAAATAAATAATTAAAAATTCTAACATTAATTAAAGTAAGCAATCACAGTATAACGACACATTGCGTAGCATGCCATGTGTTTATTTTTTAGGGAGAAAACAAAAACACCAACGGTGGCAGATAGCTAAATGCAATTCAATTTTTTCAGCTAATCAATAAATGCAGTTTGAGATTTTCAAACTTAATTTGTACTCTCCATTTATTGTTGAATGATAGACATAAACAAGTGCTCTCTAGCTAAGCTTTAATGGCTGGTTATCACTTAGCAGGGAAAATGTGAACACTGATACGCTTGTCCTTATTAATACTTTTGAATGCTTGTTTTTTAAGGTAGGAGGTTTGAAAATAAGAAAGAAAAATGGGTATTCTTTTTTCTTTTTTTCTTTTTTTGTCCTTTTTTTTTCTTCTTCTTCTTACTAAGATAGTTTGCTTTGTAGGTAAGTGGTAATGAGGTCCTCCACAACTAATAAGGTTGAAAAATAAACTAAGCTTTAATATATTCTATGCAGGGTAAAGGAAGGACTAAGAGATGTTATGGTAATTCTGAATTTTCATTTTTTTATATATGTTTATAGTTATTATACATCTAGCTAGCTCTCAAAATTTATATAAAACTTACACATGACTCTCTCGAATATAAAACGTTAATCTTGACTTAGCCGTTAGTTCTTAATTAAAAAATTTAAGTTTAAAGTCTTATTAAAAAAAATTATTATTTATTGTTACTCATCTTAAATAAAAAATAATTTCGTATATGAAATATGTGTGTAAACAAAATTCCTCCTTCGGCTTAGATTCTATTTATATATTTAATTTTTAATTTTTATTTATAATTAAAAAACAAATATAGGGTGTATATAGAAATGTGCATTAACAACTGTGAATGTGGCATTTTCCCCACACACACACACACACACATATAGTTTATTGCCACTTCTGAAGCCCTCTTTGTCAAACATTTATAAGACAGTTGTCGTATTTCTCCAATTATTGTCGTCTTTGTAAACAAGAAGACGAATGTTTTGAGGGCAGAAGCAGAAGCAAAACAGTGAGTTTATTGGAGTTTTGAAAAACAAGCAGAGATGTTGTTTGCTCTTAATCTTGTAACACGTTAGGCGCTGTCGTATGTAGCATAGTCAACCACATTTCGTTGAATGGTCATTTCTTGCTGTCAATTATCTAATTATGTAATTAATATCCAATTGAAGAGTTCGTCTTTGATTCTTAGTTTGAAAATTTAATATAATGACATAATATACAGGTGGATCAAACCAATCAATTTGGAAGCTTGTGTTCTGGTTTAATAAAGTTGCAACTTTGAAAGCCTTCACTGTCAGTTTCTCCAGCCAAAATGGGCCAATGTATTGGTAGAACCATGACTTTCTTCTTCTTCTTCTCTTTTTTCATTTCAATACGAAAAGAAATTAAAAACAATATTTTGATTAAATAGGAAGTAGGTTAAGACAAAGCTTTTATCCGGGTTTAACTTCTCTAAGTTGATTATCATAAAATAATATCAATCAGAAAATTAAAATTGTATATTAGAAAACCTTCTGTTAATCTAAGTTATTTTTCTGTTGATCAATAGAAAAAGTTCAATAAAAAAACTAAATATAAAATAATTCTAATAAAGTCTTGACTTGAAGTTTTTTAAAAAATTAATTACAAAATATAATAATATTTTCTCACCAATTAGTTAGTTTCAAAAGGCCTTTCTCAGTTTTAATTTTGTTTTCCAGCTATACCCTCATTTAATAATTATCACCTTTGTTTTTCACAATTCATCTTTGACACATGTTTTATTAAGTGAAGGTAGTTTATTCAATGTATAATAATAATTCACATTAATTAATGATATTCTACATCAATTATAATTTCTTAATTTATATGCATTAAATTTAAAAAACAGTAGTCTTAACTTTTAAAAGGGATGAAGTATATTTATAAGAAAGGCCACAAGGTTAAGTTGATAAGCTAGGGAATCCATGATAGCAAATTAATCATTTAGCATGAAGATGGGCTAAATGACAGTCTGGGGCCCAAACATGACATTTTTTTTTAATTACTAATAATTAAAATTAATGAAATTTGAGGATATATTTGAATTCCTGCTTGTAATTTTGAGCTTATATCATGTGGAGCAGTAATTAATAACCATTACCAATTAACACTCAATCAATCAAAATGACTATTGACTATATAATTTGATACTTTAAAAATAATATGGGATATTAGAATTTGATACATATAATTAATTAAGAATAAGACATTCAAAGATTGATACATATAATTAATTAAGAATAACAAATTCAAAGATTGGGTGAGATTTCCCAATCAATCAAATAGCACTGCTCACTATAGAAAAAATAACAGATGCATGCAGATGTTGAGTTCATGTAAGTTTGATTCTTAGCAATCCTAACTTGGTTTAATTAATCAATTAATTAATGCTCCAAACAATTAATTGAATTTTGTGTCTCTTTCCAAGGATCGATGTTAGTCCCCAACAAGCCACCTCTAATTTCTATTTTTTAGACTTTTAGGTTATAAATGTAAAATTAATTTTTACTTAAGATAAAAATAATAAATAATTACCGGCTATTAAAAAATAATTATTATATTAGATTTTTTTTAAAAAATAAATAAGTTAAATCTAAAAACTCATAAAATTAAAATAAATATTGAAATTAGAAATTATTTATAAAGTTATTTATAAATTATTCACCAAATAAAGTCTTCGTGCGGATAATAAATCTTAAACATAATTCCTTATGAGATATTTTGGTTCTTTCTACTTGGAGCAACCTTCCTTAGTTAATTTTCTCTTTTTTTTTAAAAAAAAAAAATCACCGTATCAAGTTGTATGATTGCTCTTATTATACTAAGAGGCAAATAAATTGACTAAAATCCTATTGACTTTGTTGACCATTGACCAATTTGTGACCATCTTTTTCTCTCTTAGAATTTTATATCATAATTGATTAAATGGTAATGACTGAATGAGTGGCTTTCCAGTAGTAGTGAACCGATAATAAAGCGTGCTGAAATTGGATTAATTATTTATATTTTTAAAAATATTTTTAAGTAATAGGATATTTTCAAAAAAAATATTTTCTAAAAATATTAAGAGAATTCAAATTAGCATTATATATATATATATATTTATTTATTTATTTATTTACAACTATTTCTACTTTATATTGGAAGTGAAACTAATCTCATTTAAAGATAAAAGAGTAATTACAGTTACTTTACTTTTCAACATGTTCCGGAGACAAAATCTACTCTTGCTTTCACTTGGGCTTGAACCTTGACATTGCAAAGAACTCTAAACCACCGGATTTAGTTTGCTTAATAACTAACCAACACCTTAAGGTGCGTTTAGCACAATGTATGAGGTCATAATGTATAGGCTGATTTAATTCGATTCACATTTTATATGATATTTGGTGTACATATTATATTTGATAACTTTATATGGTTAATTTTAATCAATCTCACTTAATATAACTTATCATTGTATTAGCAATTCGATCTCTCTTGTTCTTATTAGATATGATTATATTATTAATTTTTTTTAAAATTCAGTCTCTCTTATTCTGATTAGGTTTGATTAGTGTCATTGAAAATTTTTGGGTAATCGTATTATCACTTTTAGTGTTTCACTCATTTGATCAATTAAAAAAATAAATATTAAAAAATTGTAAATATAATTAATGATGTAAAAGGAAAAAACTATTAAATTTTTATTAGGCCTTATTTTATCAAACTTTATCTTGTCAAGCTTTTATACTATCAAGCCTTATCCTCTATTATCATGTCTTATACTGTTAGGCCCAATTGGACCCACATTGTTAATCCAAATTAGCATTCACGTGCATATTAGAAAAACCACAGTAATAATTAAATGGTGAGATTTTCTTGATGATGCAAACCTTTTAGCCAAATAAAACAATGGGCTGGATTCATAAAATATGAGGTCCAAATTAATTAAGGCCCATTCATCTCAATGCAGGCCGAGTTGGCACAGTTTTTTTAATATGATTTTAATTTTAATTATCATGTGTCGGCTTATAATTGGAGGGAATCCCATAATAATACAATTAGATTCGGATCTCTGAATAATCCCACAACATGAGGGACATTAAATTTCTGATTTTATCAAATTAATTACAGTATAATTAAGTGCAAACTAAGAAATTTGAGAGTAAGATAGTCATCTAATTTTTTTGAAGTAATAATAAAAGGGAGTGATGATGAGATTTGTAGGTAAAAGCATGTGTGCAATAATTGTATGTTGAATGACGTGTGGGACAATCTAAGCTCAGCTCCTGCACGTGCAATTATTTTCTTCTCCTCACTCAACAATATCTCAACCTCCTCGTGTACTCCCTTCCCCGTCTTTTGGTTCATTGTTCCATGCCAACTTGCTTTTACTTTTATATTAAATATTTATTTTAATTTTATAGTTAATTTTTTTATTAATTTATTTTTTATATTTTAAATTTATTAAGTTAATTTTTTATATTTAAAATTTATTAATTTAATTTTTTATATTTAAAAAATTAATAAATTTAAAATATAAATAATAAAATTAATTAAAATTTAAATATATAAAAATATTAAATTAATAAACTTAAAGTGTGAGATAACAAAAAGAATATTTACTCCTATCATGAATCATAAAAAGCCAAACTCTTTTTTGCGAGTCATACCAAAACAAAACAACCTAACAAGTTGCCCCCACATCACTTAAATTTTTTGGTGTGAAAGAAGTTCCCAAAACCAGTCATGATTTACAAATCAAGCCAAATTTTTCACTTACCATATTAGTAAAAAAAATAAAATTAATAATACTTATAATATTATTTTATAGTTTGTTAAGCAGTTAATCAACAAACAAAATAATTTCTTAAGCAAAGGCTATACGAAGAAAAATGTACTTATTTAAAATATTTGTGTCTCAAAAAAAAATTAACCTCGATAATATACGATGCATTAAAAAAAAGAAACAAAAAGTTTCACCACTTCAAATTACAATGATTTATAGTCCAACAAAGGAGGTAAAACTACCCTAAGAACAAAAGGTACGAGCACGATTTTCTCCACGACAATAGATGGGGGGGAAGAATCAAAGCTAAACCAGGTGTCATATGAAGACAAAATTTCAACCATTTTTTCCAGTTTCACCATGGGTTAAAAAGGTGTAATATGAATGAAAATAAGGTATAATGAACCAGTGAAAACTGTTAAACCAGCAAACAAGAAGTACAGGAGAGAAGAAGTGGACAAAGGCAGTCCTTGTTCACTTTCCAAAATGCTGATAAACATAATTTCACCAAATGACAATACCAATTGCTTTGTTTTGGTATAGTGTGATACAGAAATGATATCAGATAAATTTTCACAGTAACAGGGAAGCAATAAATAATCAATTCCAGGCAATTTGGCAGGACTTAATGAAGATCAACTGAAGCTAATTAAGAACTACAAATTATTATAGGAAAGAAAAGCCACAGAAAAAATTTCCCTCTCTTTTTTCCAATCCAATCCATAGGTGCTGCACTTCCCCACCCCCAAAGCCCCAAGCTATTTGCTTTCTTGCCTAACTGCTTGTATAGATCATAATAAGTTACACTATCAATCCCCCCATTAACCCATTTCTCTACAATTCACTCTGAACTTCTGCAACTGAGCATTGGTGAATTACAATATCTGTTTGCATTGCATTCTCAATTCAATCTCGTTATGTACACTGACCAATATTTATGACTTTAACAGATTGTTTCAAGGCCCCAATTAGGGAACCCAGAAGCAAAGTTTAGAACTTTTAGACTCAATTGTTTTGCATTCTCAATTTTCAAGTCTCAATTCTTGGCCTTCCCCCAAGAGTTACCATCCACTGTTTACATCCATGGACCAGGTCCTGCGAGCACGTGTAGAGGAATTTCTATTGGATTGATGAGAAGAACTCCTCATCATGGTTCTGATTTCTGCATTAGAATTAGAAGTAGAAGGCCGAGGTTGAGGCTCTCTCGTGAAGCAGCCAAACATGTTCCGAAACATTCTGCGCAATCCACCACTCTCCCTCCCTCTATTCCCTCTAGCCGACCACGAAATCCTCCTCGGTTCACCGCCATTGTTAAATCCACCATCCATTTCTGTGTAAACTACTGGTAGCTCCCTCTCAGCACCCCTTCTTCCACCAGAGAACCTTCCCACTGCAAACCCACCACCCGGAAGCCTCCAAATTGTCAGCCCCACATTCTCTTCGTCGTTCCAGGTAAGGGATTGCCCTGATGCTGGCACACTCTGCGTATCAGCTGGCAATTCGTGGCGGCAAACTGGGCAGGAATTGCGAAGAGCAAGCCATGGTAGAATGCATTCTGAGTGGTAAATATGCTTACAAGGCATTTCCCGAGCTGTAGTGCCTAATTCGAAAGCTTCTTTGCAAACTGCACAGTGTGTTTCCATTGCTAGATGGCCGTCGTTAATCTCAATCGTGGGCAATGAATCAATCGCTGCTTTTGAAGCTGGAGGGTGCTCGTATCGTCCAATACTGTTGATTTCAATCTGGGAAAGCTGCTCCAAAAGCCTATCAAACCCAGATCCCAACAGAAATTCCGACATGCTTGGAGGCAAAGGTCTAAGCCCAGAACCGGCACCGTCATCATAATAAAGCTCAAAGCCCCGACCCTCTCCACCCTCTTGACCTGCCCTATCAGAAGATCCGCGGAGCACGATGACAGGGTTGAAAGCCGAACGATCACCAACGTTCCTGCGGATCCTCCTAAGTGGAGGGCGCGAATTCTGATCAGGGTTGGGACGCTGGCCCATCATGTACATCGCCGCAGCCGGGAACCTCCGCCGCGGCGCATCCACGTGCATGGACCGGGCTGGATGCACGATCTCTTCAACGAATCCACTGTCGCAGTCAGGACAAACCACCATGTCCTGCCTCCATACCCTAACGAATCGACTGCATCGGTAGCACCAATACGAAGATGTAGACATGTAGATCCTGTAACCCTTTCACACAATTCCTCAACTTTCCTTCAAAAGCCCCAAACTTGATTTATACCCAGAATTGAATCTCCAACCAGATTCGCTCGAAGCAACACAAACTTCAAAAATCACAATCCCCTAAATTCGCATAGGCGATTTCAATAGATAGAAACAAAAAGATGAAAAGAGGAAAGGGATTGCGATGCTCAATATCAAAATCCAATTGAAATCACTAGGTTAGGGTTTTCCATATGGAAAAGCAAGGAAGAAAAGAGAGAGATTTGGGTGTGAAAGGGCACCATTTGAACTTTTGGGTTGACGAGGGGATAAATCTGTCGCGTGGAAGACGAGAACGGCAAAACCGCGTCGTCTCTGTGAAGTCTGTAGCCATTTCAATTATTCTACACGTGTCATCCTTCCACTGGATAATGCAAAACGACGGGTAGTAAAAGATAAAACGAGATAAAAACGACGCGAAGATCGGTGTTCGTTTCGGAGCCGTTTTAGCCGGTTCGAGCGAAGTCGGTTGTGGGAGCCGGTGCGGGAATCTAGACTGTATTACGGCGTTTTGTGTTAACCGTGAAATGGTGACGTGGGAATATTCTAATCGATCATTGTGCCTTTTTTAATTATTTTTGGGTTTTCTATAAATAGGAAAAAAAGGTCGTAGCCAACGGGGAATTTGGTTACTTTTCCTACATTTCTTGTCCGAACAATGAAAAGGGCACGGAATGAGGAACACGGCCAAAACAGAAGCACGCGTCGGAGGGACGATTTTGTCCCCGACAGGTCATCATTTGCTGGAAGCGCTTCTCCTTGCATTCATGTCCTTTTTCATAAGGCCGTGTTTGCCTCTATTTCTTTTTGCAAAATGGATCCATGATTTAAGAAAAATTCTCCTGTGCTGCCTCTGAATGCAGCTGCAACTGGTTTTTTGTCTTCCACGGACCTACCATCTGAATCTGCATTAATCGATTTTGGGATTTGTTGCCATACGCTGCCTAAATTAAAATAAAGCTCAGAATTCAGAGGCACTTTTCAATGAAATATTTTATGAGTAAAAAGAATATTCTATGCTACTGTTATTATTATATTTAGATAAGTAGGGATTTTAATATCACTCTTTAATTTTTTAAAAATATAAATGATTAACTTGTTTTAAATCTTTATGTTATATTATATGCAAGTATAGACAATTTATATATGGATTTTTAGTTAATGCACTCTGCATCTAGGCAAAAAAATTGAAAACTTATTATTACCAAAAAAAATAATAATAATTGCAAACTTACTAGTTTAATGCATATAAATACAATGGATATTCCACCTTGTCAGAGCTTCACTAATTAAGTTGTTTATTTTTTGTCATTATCTTTTCCAGTCTTATTAATTTTCAAAAACAAAATTTAATCTGATATCCCAAAAAAAATCACAAAAATGATCTCATAATTAATAAATCCTTTTCTTATATATTATAAAATCCAACAATGATTTAATTATGACAAGATTTCAAAAATACAGTCTGACATGTTATTAATAAAAGTCAATAATTTATACAACACTCAATAATCATGCATCAACCTAATTTTTTTTAAAAAAAAAACGAAGAATTTTTTTAAATGTAATGAATTATATGGACTCAGATTTTTTTTTAACCTTTTTTTAAGACTTTGTTTGGCACACCGTGTTAAGCCTAATAGGATAGGGCACAATAAGATTAAATTTAATAAAAATTTAATATTATACAATATTTAGTGTGATATTAAATAAAAATTGTAGATTGTATAAAAATTAACAATAATTTTAGTTTAAATTTTTATTTATTATATTTTATCTTTAAAAGTTATAAAGGATTAAAAAACTTATATTTTAATAATGCAATCAAACATAAGGAGGATAAACGAGGTATTAGTTGAGTTGACTAGAGTTGATCATATAAGATTATTCAATATAATATATACATCAAATATTGTATAAAAATGAATTACATTAAATAAATTTATACAATCTAATCTTATACGGTTTGCTAAATGCACTCTTAGAATATAGCATCTCAACAATTTTTTATATACAAAGATGATTTATATTTGAGATATGATTGAGTCTCTCTTAACAAGGAGGATTCCAATATCTTAAAATTTTTGACTTACGACATTCAAGTATAGTTAAACAAATTTAGATTTCATGCGATCACTGTAGTCATGCAGTCGACTACAGACCGTCCGATCTGTGTTAACTGTGCAGCTTCAACAAATCGAACGGCCTGCAATCGACTGCACGACTGCAGAAAATTCAGGTTCATAGTTAAACATGGCAATGGGCGAAGCAGAAAGGTTGTAGTTCCCCACGTCCACCCCACGGGAAATTGCCCAAAATTTTAAGATTGATGTTTTCTTATGCAAATCACACTCATTTCTTAGTACTTTGCTAGTGGAGGAATGTAGCAGTGCTTGCATTAAAGGATATATTATGCTCTACTTTTTGCTTTACCTATATTCTCAACAACACTTGACTTCACGTGACGAGACTTCAGAAACAACAGCATGAACATATAAACATGTTGCACACTCGGAAAGAAACTTGTCCCAAAAATGCATGCAATCACCAAAATAGCTCATGAGAGTAGCCATCCACAATTAATTTAGGAATTTAGAAGTCAATGTCACTCGTTAAATCAACTTACAATTGTATAGTCAGTACAACGATAAATAAGTTAAAATTTAAGAATTAAATTTTTTTTTTATAATCGATTATTCACTATTCAATTGACTTACAATTACACAATTAATATATATAATAATAAATTGATTAAATAATTACTATACAATCAACTACAAATAATCTTAAGTCTTTTATTTAGTGGTCTTGAGATTCCAGCTTAAAATTCTTTGTTGTGGCAATAGATATGGCTCCTCCTTTTCTTGATTGACACTTCTTTTCAACTTTGAGTTAATAATAATAAAGTCTATCCTCAATTCTAAAAGCTAGGCTTTACATATTCCCCACTTTGATAATATATATATATATATCTATGCCTTTTTTTTATCCTTATTGGACATGCCATTTTCCCTCTAGTTACTCTTGACTTGTTCTCTTTTTTCTTTAATGTTGCAACTTGGAACTTTTCTGTTTTAAAAAAATTATGACATGTACAATATACAAGATCAAGTTTACAATTGCTATGGATAGAAAGCACTAAATGACAAACATAATATTAATCAATTAAATTAAGGAAAAACTATATAAGAAATTGATTTAATAAACTTTATGTGATGTGCATTTTACTTATAATTTTTTTAAAATGTGTACTTAATTTTTTTAAATTGTTGAAATGTACATATTATTCTGAAATTTTAACTTTTGTTAAAAACTTAATAAATAATGTCATTTGAATCTCGTTATTTCTCTATTAATCCATTTCCTATGACAAATAAATAGAAAGACTGAGTAAAAACAAAGAACCGGTGAAATGTATATGATTTTTCTATTAAATTTTTAACTGAAGTTAGAATTTAGAGATGATATGCACATTTTAAAAATTTTAAAAAATTAAATATATGTTTTAAAAATTGTAAGAATAAAATATCTATCACACAAAGTTTAGGAATGAGGTTCTTACACTTTTTTCTTAAATTAATAATTAGATTCAAACCTCGATACCACATTTGTTGGATAGGTGTAAATAGGAAGACACATAATCAGAAATCGAACCCTTCTATTTATTAATTTACGCATTTGGTGGTTTTATTCTTTTAATTTGTTTTTATTAAGATATACGCTTTATATTGTTACTCCTTTCAAATTAAACTAACAATCACAATAATTATTTATGAAAATTTGGTTTCATTAGAAAATTGTTGTAAAATCTTCTATAAACCTTAGAAATTTATTGATGATTGTTTTTTCCTTTGTATTTTAAATAAAATTATAACTTATAGCTAAAATATATAAAAAAAATACTCTAGATGTAAATGTAATAGAGAAATCGAAAGATCTCTGTTTGGGTGCACACATATGCAATGATGTAATAGAGAAATCCAAGCGTAGCATATCTATTAGTATCTAATTAAAATAATATCTTGAAGCAAAAACTACCTAACTAATTAATTAATATTCAACAGCTTAATTATCCATTAATTAATAAATGCTTCAATTTGGATAGTTTATGCAAGCAATGAGGTAATATCTATACTTCAGCAACTTAGGCTACGTTGCATGATTCCTTTTATTAGAAGAATGTGACAATGTCAAAGTCTCCCATACCTAACCCTAAAAGATTGGGAATAAGAGATAAATAAACCAAATATATATAAACAAAGCAATTCACATTCACATTCTTATACTAGAAACCATATAATATGCAAACACATATGTAATTCAAACATTGATCAAAATAAAAAATTTTATAGGCTCTTTCTTTTCTTTTCTTTTTTTGTCAAATACGAAACTTTTTAATATTAACTAAACGTATAGAAAAAATATATGTTTGATTCTTAAATATAAAAATCCTAAAATCTCACTTTTGGGTACGCAAGCACATATGTGATTCAAACATCGATCAAAATAGGAAAGGCTATAGGCTCCTTCTGAGGTACTACTTTAAAGGTTATATATATATATTCTACGTCATATGTGTATATAAGATAGTAGTCAAGATTATGGCACAGTTTGTAACAGGGACAACAACTGCATTTACGTGACCCACAGGCATGTGCTTGCCATATATATATATATAGTTGAAGTTGACAATTTATGACTTTTTTTTTTCTTTTTTTACAAAAGATAAGAAAACAAAACACTACATACTCTACCAAATACTATAGGAAGTTAGGAACGCTGTCAGCCACAAGCTCTAAGGTGAGCAAACTAGGAAGATTAGGGAGCTTTCAAGAATATGAGTCCTTCTTTAACCGATAATTTTTATTTCAACACACTAATTAACTTCTCCTTAACTTTAAGGGGTACACCGAGTAAAGTAAAATAGGATTTTACATTTTGACAAGTTGTAAATTATAGTCTCTATTCGTTTTTTTAAAATGAGATAAAATAAATTTTTTTATAAGTGCTTTTTGTGCCTAGATATCTTAAATTAAGACACTAATTTCTCACCTTAAAATTTTATATATACAAAAAAATTAATAATTTAGTATAATATAACTTTAGCTATCTTTATTTTAGGAGTAAGGTTAAGATTAAGATGAGTGAAGCCCAAATTAATCAAAACGTGGAGGTTAAATATAAATTTTACATAAATTTTGGGTGTAAGATATCATACTAATTAAGTCTATGCTTGTGGATGATTGAGAGTAAAAACTAATAGAAAGGAATGGAACAAAAGAATATTCCATTGTTTGAAAGCCTTTAGTTATGGGAATGGATGGAATTGAAAGGGAACTTTCCATCTTTTCCCCTCAAAATTCTAAAATTAATTATCCTAATGTTTGAGATTTCGTCAACCAATAAAAAAAAAACTAAAAAAAGTAGATAATTATATAATCTTCTAATCTAATCTTTATTTTTTGATTAACAAGAAGGCAATTTGATCAAGGTTTGTTGGCTGAAAATCATACGAGTAGCTGATCAATTTTATTAAGTAGATCTCCCATATATATAATTGAATCACATTATAGGATTTCTTATTTTATTAATATTTCTAAAAAAATATAAATTTTCTCCAAAAAAACACATTTCTTGTGCACCATTTATGGTTAAGAAGGACACCCACTAAAAATTTCGTAAAGCCAGTTGAGCTTATATTAATATTTGGAATAATCAAAAATATTAAATTGAATTTAAATTGTAAATGAAATTTTTAGTGAAAGTTGCTTGGAATTATGTTGATCCATGGAAGAATGTATTTCCTTTTCATAGAATTTTGTAGGTAATTATATCAAGATTTATATATCGTATTATAATTAGTGTATTTGCAGATAACTTGTTGTCAAGCTAATCGAATTAACTTTGTTTTATTTATGAGTTGTTTCAAAACACTCTTACCCATCTTTATAGGCTGCCTCCTTCGACCTCTCAACTTTTTTCTATTCTAAACTAAATTTACCAAAAAACAAAATCTTCCTTCCTAACCTCAACCAAATTCAACTTTTCTATTTACCCTCCTTTCTTGTTTAATAGATGAATAGTTTTAATTAATTCAAAATATATGTGTTAAATGATGTAATTTTTAAATACTTTAAATAATAATTGAGATATATCTAACCTAATAAAAAGTCAAACATAAGCTCAACCTCTATACTAAAATTTGAAGCCCATGTCCCTAACATCTCAACCCTTACCCTCATTTCTCACCTCTCTATCCAACCACTAGACAGATCAAATATGTTATCTTATACAATATTATCTTCTACATTATTTCATTATAATAAATTGATCAAAATATATAAAGAAATAGGATGATATTATTAGTTTATTATTTCTTAACCTGTCATGAAGAGTGAAAAAAACAGGATAAAAAAGTAAAATATGAAATTTTAATCTATATTAAAAATGTGTGAAGAAACTCATGAGTACAAATATAAAAAAATTGCAATATTTTACATTCTCAACCAACCAAACATATCAAACGTTTAAGAAAGAAGCCATCCTTGTAAAATTTATTCAACAAACCAGGAATAATCCATGATAAAAACCATGCATAAAGAATCCAAACCAATCACTTTACATATATCAACAAAAATAAAAGAAGAAAAAACACCAAGTTATTATATGATCTCAATTATTATGATACATCAATCACCATAGATATACAATACAAACATTATTAATTAATAATTCTGATTCACAAATAGATCTTATTGAAAAAATGGCTTGAAAATTCTCACCACCTTCTTAATCTGATCAACCAATGAAGTACACTTCACAGTGCCATCATTCCCAGCCAAAACCCTGTACTTATCCTTCCTTGTAAAATTGGTGCATTCAAACCCTAACGTCGCCGCCAATATCCTCTGCACATAGTTTGCCACGTCATGTGGGCTTTTCCCTGATGAACACGTGGCTTCCATTGGCAACTGGTTCAAGAACGTTAGCTCGTAAACCGGCCTGGGGTTCATGAAGAAGAAAACTGGGTCCAATCCCTTCCAACCCCTAGCTGTGGTTGCATGGAAGAACCCTACCCTGTAGTTCATGGCCACCGGCACTATCCGAT
This sequence comes from Bauhinia variegata, assembly GCA_022379115.2. Lineage (NCBI taxonomy): Eukaryota > Viridiplantae > Streptophyta > Magnoliopsida > Fabales > Fabaceae > Bauhinia > Bauhinia variegata. Next base: position 6,501,516 of record CM039438.1, on the reverse strand, counting down.
CAGTTAGCTCCGCGAAAAGGGCACTAAACCTTAAAAGAAAAGGCTCACGACATGTCGTTCCTTCTGGGCACACCACCAAATCTCCATTGGATAATTCGAGTTTGATTTTTTCAGCGTCGACATGTCGTATTCTCGTTAACTTAATTGTGGGGATTGGTGATAGGATCTCTGATAACCGGGAAATGGAGTATGTCACGGCTGGAATCTTCCTTTGAAGCACTAAAGAGAGGACCACAGGATCCATAAGGGTGCGGTGGGAGCAGACGAAGAGCACACCGGAGCTGCCGTTGGAGGGCGGCGGCGGCTGCGGTTTTCCTTTCACAATGACCTTGCCACCAAATAGCCTTGATATGTAGGGAATTGCCCAAAACGGTAACATAAAGCTTGTGATGATGCGGATTATGGCAAGTACAATCCCCAGAGGCATCCATAAGATGATCAACAAGGCTGTGGAAGCAGTTGGCCGCTTTACCAACCGGCCGTCGTGGAAGATCACCGGCAGGGGCCTGAGATGGTGGTCGTGGTACTCCTCCTTTGCTAAAAATGGAGGGTGCATTTGCTCCTGCATTAAAAATATATATAATTAAGTCACCTAAAAAAGAAAAATTTTCTTTTTCAATTTTCTCTTTTGAAATGGTTGAGCTGCTTAATCATTTGATATTTTATTTTGCATCAAATCGGATTTTCTGTGATGAAAAAATAGTGCACGACATCCAATTTTGGATGAAATCAGATGTTTTATAATAAAAAATAGTAAACCACATCCGGTTTTGTATGAAATTGGATTTCTAATCACTTACATGTTATACTATAAGTTATTAAATGAATGATCACTAAAGGGTTATGCACTGGTGCATTACATTAATAACTAGACTGTGAGAGATCTTGGATCTGATTTTATATATACTTGGCTTACCTTGCATAGCTGCAAAAAGGAATGATCAGTTGAAGTAGCAATAACAGGCCTCCTTCCCAAACCCAAAGAGGGTTCTTCATTGTTAAAAAGCTTGGCAACTTTTCGAGCAATGGTATCAATGGATCCATATTCAGCCAACCCAGTGGCAAACCCAAACCTAGTAATCAATTCACTCCCAATCACCTCATCTGCACGTAAATGCTCCTTTACAAACCTCTCCACCATAACCCTAGGCATTTTTGTGACCACAACTCTATTCTCATAAGAGCTAAACACCCTCCACGCCCCCATCTCGAGATCATCCATATAAAACTTAGGCAAAACAGCTCTAGCCACTGATTCAATCTCAGACTCAGGAATCCCAGTCACGGCCACAAAGATCATCAGCTTCAGCGCGTCATCCTCCATGCCCACCATGCTCAGCAAGCGAATTACAGGCCACAGAATCAACAACACCGCGAACCGGATCAAACCTGAAGCTTCAAATGCCACCAACATGAAGTAGGAGAAAGGATCTGAGTCCTTCAGAAGCGTGCCTTCAAGCTCAGAAATTACTGCAGAATCCATGTTAATGATCTGTTGTCTCTCTTTGCTCGTTGAATAGCTTTTGCTGTCTTGGTACATTTGGGTTAATTTGTATGGTTGTAAGGTTAAGGAATTGAGGTTTTGTAGTTGACTGGTTTCTAATGCTTGGGACATAGACAGTTTATCAGTTTACAACTACCCCTTTAATATTATATACTCTTATTTGACACTTTTTTTTTTAATCCTCTTAACTATTTTGGTCTCTCTCTTTTTTCTATGTGCTTTTTTTGGTGGATATATTGGTGAAGAAAATTAGAGGATTATACGCCACGTTATTGGCAAAGATTGATCACCTTAACCCCAACAACTTGAGCTCTATTGTACTAAAATTGGTAGTATATTATTATAATACCACATCTTGACATATAAATTGGCGTCTAATATGAGTATTTGGATTGCTAACCCCCAAATAAGTACGTAGATTGTACATGTTGAAACGTGTTATTCTTTACTTTTGAATATTGAGAAAAAACCGTTACGTTTTAAAATATTTTTGATTTACAAGTTTATAAATCATTTGAGGAGAGATTACTATTTAATATTTCTTATACAAAAATTGATCTCAAATCCAAATACACGAGAATACCTTGAATGTTATATATATATATACTGAGAAAAATGACTTATTGTTTTTATTATATGAAAAAGAAAAAAGGTGCTATACTTTGGATATGATCAAATATTGAAAATTTACATCAAGTTACAAAAAAGAATTTGAATATTCATTAGACCTTTATGTGAAAAGAGTAATATGTCATTTCAAAAGGAAAAAAGTATTGTTCGAAGAAAATTTACGGGCAAAAGTAATTAAACTGATTGTAGCTTTTAACCAAAAAAAAAATGTTTTACATTTATGAAAAAAAAGAAGAAGAAGTAATCCTTTTGAAAAGCAGCCAAGACATGTCACGTTCCCTTATCCATGAAGGGAATAACGCTTACAAAATTTGTGGGTCCCAGACCTATAATTCTCTTTTGTCTTGCCATTGGGCTTAAGACTTAAGTAAACCAATGATTTAAAGCATGAAAATGATTCTTTTAACTGTTTGATTTCGCTTGCATTGGTTCATATTAACCTCTTCACTAAGGAAAATTACTCTTATCATTCGAGTTTTGATGATCTTTTATATATATAAAGTTTGATATAAAAAAATTATCTTAGAACATTTATTAAACTTAAACTATACATGTAATGAACTGTAAATATAAATGTAGGAATACATTACGAAAGTATCATTAATCTTAGTTTTCTTTATTAATAAATAAAAGTCTTTCAAACCAAAAGTTTTAACTTCAAAACCATAAACTCTTGTTAATGGGTTTACTATCTAGTGTAAGAATATTTATTTATTTTTTTTGTAAAGAAAATTATATTGAGATTCTAATTTTCAATGGAGATTCAAATATGAGCTAACTTCATTGATAATTATTCTGGCAGCCATATAAGGATATCCTAACTTTAAACACACAAAAAAAAATTCTTAATTTTCTCAATCAATGATATCTACAACTCTCTCTCTCCTTATGTAGAGTATTAAATACTAAAGGTGTTGGAAAATAAAGTCTATGACCTTATTGTTATGTACAAACAATTTATAATTATTATTCACTACAGGTCACTGCTTCTAGTCGGCGACAATGGATGTGATTTTTTGGTTCAAAGACAAAGTTATGTCAATGTCATCGTCAAAATTATTAAGCACAAGCATGCATCCTTTTCTTAATTCAATCTTCTTATTACTTATGTGTTGCAATTGTTTGCCCTCAGAGGTGCTGCTTAGTACCAAAAAGAGAAGTTAGATCTTTTAAGAAAAGAAAGAATAATAAACTAAACCAAGAAAGTCGTAGAAGTTTCCATTTTATACAAGTATTTTTAAAATTAAAAAAGTAATTTGATAGAAAATTTTTGTACACATATAAAAAAAAAACTAATAGTTAAGAAAAATCAAAATAAAATAAAAATAGGGAGGTTGAATGGCTTATATACTATAGGTATTCAATAAAGTCAAAAGTGGTTTAGAAATATAAGTTGGTGATAATCATGGGCAAGCTTGGAGTTGAGGAAAGAAATTAACTAGGTAAGAAAATGAATTCTTGTGTTCTTTCAATTTGATTCTATTGTTTGTTAACCAGTAAGGTTGCTCATCTTCCTCTTGTCAATGCTAATTTTTTTGTGTTTGACCAGGTGTTTGGTTCTATAACAAAAGACTAAGTTGTAAGGTCCCCTCGATCAAATTTAAAGTCTGATTTGTTAAGAGAGATGTTGATAATTGTTTTAATTTCAAATGAGATTAGTTTGATATATAAAATGTGTAAAAAAAAAATAAAATTAACTATTAAGTGCATACATCATATATAATAAGTGGTTATTGTAGTTTAGTTAAAAATTTCGGATTCAAGTTTTGTGAATATAATTATATTAAAATTAATAAATAAATTTTTGCCTAAATTGTATAGTAATTTTGGTGTTATGGTTAACATTTTGAAAAAATAAACTTGCTAATATTTGTTGCAATATGTAATCTTTATCAAAATATAAGAATGACACGACATAAAAAAACATGTCAAAAGAAACAACACAAGTTTACTTTTTAACGAGTTCTCTTATATCATATCATTCTACCCAATTGTGGATGGGACCGATAGAAGACGATAAGGAGATTTTACCTCAAATTTTTCCATCCCTCCCCCCTACTTGTTGAGACAAATGAGAAATAAAGTTAGATGATTCTTAGACCAAATCTCTCTTCGTTGGTCTCAAACTTCTCCTCATGGTATATTGTGTCATATTACATCAATCGATGTTTAATATTTAGATTCGGTCAACTTTGAAGCTAGTTGAAACGAAGAAAGACTAAAATTGATGAACTTGTTTAATTTGGATGATTTTTGGACCAAATATCTCTTCGTTGGTCTCAAACTTCTCCTCATGGTATATTGTGTCATATTGCATCAATCGATGCTTGACATTTGGATTCGGTCAACTTTGAAGCAAGTCGAAACAAAAAAAGACCCTTATTGGTCTCAAACTAATTTTTCTCGTCGAATTCCTCCAATTAAATACTATGAATATGTTTAACATGTCATTCAAGCTAACTTATAATATATTTAACTATTTTTTAAATTTATTGAACTAAAATGAAAGCGTTTGATAAACATACTTATTTCATTAATTTATAACATTTTAAGTAATCTACAAATTTAAAGCTTATAATTTTCATTTTTCTTTCATTTATTTTTACCCTTAATATTGTAATTATTTCTCTCTGTCTCCTCTATCCATATGTAGTCCATCTTTATATTTCTTTTTTTTTTTTTATTGTACTATCTTTATATTCTTATACGTACTTTTTTTATGGCATAATATATAATTTATTTCCCATAAAAATATAATTAATTTAATTATTACACTATTTGCAATATTTATTTTATTTTAATAAATATTTAATTTTTATACAAAAATAAAATGAATTAAAAATCTTAAAGTGTACTTACCTAAAAATACATTTCTATTTATATGACAAAATTAGAATTTTATGTAAAAAAGTTTATATAAGTATGTTCTTTTATGTTATTTAATGTGTATCAACTAGTTTTTAATATTTAATTGTACCAAACACTTATAATTCAATAAACTAGTATAATAACCTTTAACTAACTGTTTTCAACTCAACATTAGGGTTAATTTTGCCAAAAAAAAAGCCTATGTTAGAGAATGGATAGATTAGCAATCCATTACAAGGTTAATCACAAACCATTAGCAAGGGCTTAAAGTGGTATTTTTGGATTAGCAATAGAAGAAAATTTTCTTAAACCTAACCTTTAAAAAAAATTAATTTAATCCATATATGTAACTAAACCAACCCTATTAGCATTGATAAAATCTTAATTTGCTTCATCACCTTGCATCTACAAATTGACCTATCATGTTATGCATATAATCACAAACACCATTTCAGTTGTCCAGCCCAAGCCTAATAGAATAGAGCTCAGGCCCACATCGTGAATATTCTTTGAGATAAGCATGGAGAGTGATTGGGTACTGGAGTTATTGGCAGAGCATCTCCTCTAGGTCTATTTGGTTCCTATGTTTGGATGAGGATTGGAGAGAGAGTATTCTCTCTTTTTGGATGAGTGGGGAAAAAAATAATTAGATTTACTATAATAGTAATACTTTTATTATAACATTTTATTCACATTAATTTGAGTAATTTTGAAAAGATAAAATGGTAAGATAGAGTAATTGTTCTCTTTAAAATTTATCTACTTTTAGAGAGAAATTTTTTGAATAGACTCCACTCTCATTTTTTTCCTTTAGTTTTTTCTCATGCTATTATATTTTTTTATCCAAACAATAGAAAATTTATTTTTTTCTCATGTTTTCTATTATACTTTTCTTCCCATCCAAATACAATGTAATTTTTTTGTCCCGTCCCGTCCTGTCTTGTCCTGTCCCGGTTCCGTCTTGACTCGTTTGTCATGTCCTGTCCCGGTTAAATTTTTTTAAAACAAAAAAACAAAAAAAAAGGCTGCTAGAATAAAAAATGATAAGTCGGTGTATAAAGTAATAACAGAGGTGTTGAAAGCAAGCAGAAAAGAAGAAAGGTAGTGTGTAAACAGCAAAAATGAAGGTGTAAAAACTAATAAATGGGACAAATATATATGCTTATCAAGATAATTTTGGGATGAGACATATTTATATAGAATTCGGGATGAGATTTTGTTTGTCCCGGTCCCGTCCCGAGTCCTGAATTGTCTCGTTCCAAATCTTTCGGCCGAGACGGAACATCAGGACGTCCCATCCCGTGCCCACCCCTGTGCATGAGCACTGAAAATCTGAAACCATTCAAAAAAAAGAAAATCAACAAAGAAAGAAGAAGCTATATATGTGCTGCAAAAGTGTAAACAGTTTTTGTTCTTCTCCTTCTTCATTCACTTAACTTTGAAGTTAAGTGCAGTTTTGCTGAAATTTCTTTATGCAATGTATTAATATGACAATATAATATAAAATTATTTCTCTTGTGTTGTGGGGAATGTGATTCTGATACATTGATTGTTATTAATTAATCTCTGCAAAATTTAGTGACATTTAGGCACATGATCAGTTGTCACGTGAAGCTCTGTGTATATCCATTATAGCTAATGAATCTCATACTTTATATATACATTGGTAGGAAGAAAGGTTCAGTGAATTAAGTAGAAGTTTATTAAAATTAAAACATGTCTCGAGATATAAAAAATATTTACATATTATTTATTAATAATGTAACTCGAAGTTATATATATATATAGTGTTTGAGGATGCAAACTCAGCATATTCTTGTTCTAATATATAAAGATGTGAAACAGAAGCTGACGCGATTACAGAAAATGTGAAGAATAAAGAGTGCGCAGAAAGGTCGGTTGGGGATGTATCTATTGCAAACCCTAATGTTGGATAAGTTTTATAATTGGCTTCTCTCTTCTTGTTTGCTTATAATAGAAGATTTTCACAAGGTTAAGTGCATCTGGTACATTTATATACGTTGCCCGTGCTATGATCACTGCTTTTTAATGCCCTTTTTATTTATTTATAATATAATAATATGTGTCCACATGTCTTGTCCTACATTAGTTTAATTTAAAAAAAAAAAAACTTGAATTGAATATGAATTCAAATGTGATTTGTCTTTATCAAATTCATAGATAATTTATAAATTTTTAATTTAAAACATTTTAATTATTATATATATTTTTAGTTTATATTTAAATATTCCCATGAGAGTTCAAGACTTATTCAAAATGAAATAATAATCAATAGTTTTTTAAAAGAAAGAGCTACAATCTTTTATCTTACTTTATGTATCAAATTTTGTATCATTGCATTAAGATTAATAAAGTTAATTAATCCACTTGTAAGCTAAGAGGCAAGAGGAAATTGAAGGAAAAACTTAGGTTTATTGATTGTGCATTTCAAATATATTTAGATGCAATTTGAATAAATTTTAAATTTAATTGAAACTCCTAAAATATTGTAGTACATTTATAATTTTAGAATTACTTGATTTATTCTTAAAAATAAGATAAACTAATGTTAATATGATAATAACAAACACTTAAAAATATTTCAATAAATAAGACAATTATCTAACATTTATAATATTATTTTATTAAATTTTATCAGTTAAAATATAATAACACAAAATTTGACATATAAAATAAGATAAGAAATTTTATCTTTTTGATAAATGAAAATTTAAATTTAAGATGTTTATTGTAAAGCCTTACATTCATATTTTGCTTATAGTTTAAGTGATCTATAATTTTGATGCCCGTTTGCAAAATTGAATAAATGTATTTTCATAAGATATATCATTATTATCCTTTTTTTAATGAGTGATTAATTTTCGTTAAGGGATGATTTTTTTTTTAATCAGATTTATCTGTTTAAAAAAGAAAAGCGGCGCAAAATATCTTCCATAATCCAAACCCGTCCCGGATGAGATTTCGTGGAGTACTTCAGTTCGAGGAGAACTTATTCCACGCTCAATCAAACTGCGTGGAATTGAATCGATAGATCGTGTCGGTGTCCTCTAGCCGATGATTATTCACGCGCTAGACAGCAGCGTGGTTGTTTTGTTTTTCTTTAACGTCATCTTTGTACGAAGTCTTCTATGTAATGCGGAAAACAAATTTAGCTGAATTAAACAATACTCCCCTTTAGATATAGATCTTAGAGGCAAGCTGATATGAATTTTTTAAAAAAATATATTTCTTAAAATTTTTTAATGTAAATTTTATTAAAAAATTCATAAAAAAGTAAGATTTTTTCAAAAATACTTTAAATTTTTTTTCATAAATATTTAAAAACACATTTAAAAAATTTCATGATTAATAAATCTTAATATTTATATTTTTCATGATTTATGAATTCTGAGATTAAAAATAAATCTGTATACTAAATATTCTTAAAATTAAAATTTATTCTATTAACTTAATTCACATAAATTTTTTGTTTATTAATAATATAATTATGTGGCTTTAGTAATTGTAAAATTATTTTATTATTTTTTATCAATACAAAATTTTAAGGTGAATTATAAAATATTTTGAAACAACAAATTTTATTTACATTCTTACAATATCTTTTAAAAAATTTAATCAAACCCATAATTATCCATATATATAACAACGTTTTTGGTACACCATATGTAACAATAGTATTTGAAATTGTTATTGAAAAACACCCTATTTATCATTATCACAAAGAATATATAATTTTGAAAAAATATATTCATGTGACGTTGGAGAGTCATTATCAGAGTCAAGAGTTTTATATCTGTGATGAGAAGCTTTTCATTATGTCACTTATAATTAAGGGTAATTATGTAATTACGAGGACAAAAATGTGACAATAAGGGAAGATAAAAGTTATACTAATTAATTTGTTATTGGCTTAAATAAATCTTAGTAGTATTACATAATTGTAATATCTCTTCTTTTTTTAATAATTGAGTCAGATTAGATTATACGGGCAAAAAAAAAGAAGACATATTTTGTTCCACAATTTTATACTGATTTGTTCTTTTTAATTGGTAAAAAATATTTTTTATTATTTAATAATATTTATTTATTAATTAGTTGATTAATAGAAAACAAGGAAACACATTATGGCAAAAAATTATAGAACATATATAAAATGTCTATCCTCCAAAAAGAGATTTTCTATTGGGTGCAATCATATCATATCCATGTTAATGCATAAAATCATATCAATATTAATGCATAAGATCTTAGCATAAAAAAGAGAGTTTTATTCTTGTCAATGATTTTATCTCCATTATATGTTAATATTTTATCTTCTTGTTTATTTAATTTTGTCTTTGCACTTTTTCTTCTAAAAAAAAAAAAAAAATTCTTGTTGAGCTTTTAAATTTGTAGTTTTTACATGAATTATTTGTTAAAAGTAATTATTGATAAATAATTATGTAAATAGGAAAGTTGTATTAACATATATCTTAAGAAATGTAACAAGTTGGCAATGAGATGATAGATGGGAAAATTGTATTATAGTGGATTGATTTTTAAGGGTTTTTAAGATAAAAATTTTGAATTTGAAATCATATTCATGCTTCTTAATTTTTTTTTTTATTATTTATATTCTAAATAAAAATTAGTTTTTTTACTAAAAATATGAAAATAAATTATCATATTATATATTCTCCATTCTTAAATTTTAACTCTTTTATAATTTTATTTTTATTCCAAAGTTTTAGTTGTTTTAGAAATTCAAAACTTGGTTAAATTTATTTTTTAAGTTTTAGCCTTATTTTTTAATTACTATCTTTTATATTCTCTTATCATTTCATATACATATTATATTAAATGAGAATATTTTAATTAAAATAAAATAATGTCTTCTTAATTGATTTCTTAATAAACGTGTATTAATCTTAAACAACCAAAATTTAAGAGTATAATTCGAACAAAAAGTTAGCGGTGGTGACTAAAAATAAACTCATTAAAAAGGATAAAGTTTAATCATGAGATGATGCCATTTTTGATGTAGATATTGATCTATGAGCAAGTGTTTCACATCCATTGGTCCACCTTTCAAGGTTTTCATGCCTTCATCATAATCTAAGTAAGGATAAAATTTGCTGTATATTTCATATACTATTTTATTATAATAAATTAATTAAAATATATAAAAATGAAATAATAATAAATATTATTATTTTTTTCAATTAATCGTAAGGAATGTTAAAGAAAATAAGATAGAGAAATGGAAGATTTGCTTCCTTTTAAATATGGCAATATTCACCTTTTTTTTTTTAATCATAAAGATTGATTAATTTGGGAAATGTAATTTAATTAAGTTAATACCACCTTAATATTATAAATTTAACATTTGAGATAAATTTTATTTTTATTTATAATTTGATCCTTACAATTAATCACAATTTAAAAAGTGTGGATAACTAAAGGTAAAAATAACAATACCGGATTTCAGACGAACAGAATTTCCAAAGGCAAAATGCAATGCTTAGCGTTAATTTGAGCATTAAATCTACAAATAAAACCCTAAGAGGTCATGTAATAACCAAATATTCCAATGGTCAGTCTTCACCGTCACTCCCTGATCCAACGGTTGACATGGCTTCAGCGCTGGTGCTTATCACTCCTCCTACTTCCTTACTAGCAGTCTCTCCTCTGTTTCTCTCCTAACATGGATGAAGCCATCGTCGGTCGTCGACGTTAATTTCTCTGAATCTGATCCGCATATTGCCAACTGAATTCTAACACACGAGTTGAAGCTCCATGCTACACAATATGAGCCTAGCTTTTCTACTTTCCTTCTGTAAAATGTTGAGTCGAAATTTTTGAGTAATGGGTTCACGATAATCCTCGGAAAATTAACATTTTTGTAGCTTTAGAGAGAAAACTGTGTATATTTTGCGATTTTTAGCTGATACTATGATCTAAGTTGAAGTTTTTGAGCAGTCACTGTGTATGTTTTTCACTGAGCTTTGTGTTTTTTGCGTATGGTCACCGATACTTGTTCAAAGATGATGTCAGATGTAGCGATTCGATCGATGCTCAGAAATCCCGATTATGCCGAGGATTTGGGCATTCTAATTCGTGAACAGAAGCGGCAGCAAGAATTGAGCGAGAGGGAGAGGGAACTCAGCATGTTACGAAGTGGGTCGGCACCTCCAACTATCGAGGGTTCGCTGAATGCTGTTGGGGGTTTGTTTGATGCTGCGGAGGCATCGGGTGTCGGCAAAAATGGCGGAAGGGGTTTTATGACTGAAGAGGAGATTCGGGCTGATCCAGCATATGTAAATTACTACTATTCGAATGTAAATCTGAACCCACGTTTGCCGCCGCCTTTGGTGTCGAAGGAGGACTGGCGTTTCACACAGCGTTTGAGTGGTGGGAGTTCAAAGGTTGGTGGGATTGGGGACAGGAGACAAGTGAGTAGAGGTAATGAAGGTGGGAATGGAGATAGCTCCCTTTTCTCTGTGCAGCCGGGGTTTGATGGGAAAGAAGATAATGGTATTAAGCTGAGAAAGAGTGCAGCTGAATGGGGCGGCGATGGGTTAATTGGGTTGCCGGCAATAGGACTTGGGAGTAGGCAGAAGAGCATTGCAGAGTTAATTCAGGTGCGTTTTCAATCTCTTCTACGTTGTTGTTGTATGATTTTGTTGGCTTCTAATCTGTATACATGATTTTAGTAATTGGATTTGTTTCTTCCTTTGGAGAGGTTTTTAGCTTAATATTTCCTTTGTCTCTTTCTTTCTTGGAGATTTCGTCTTTTAAGTTCCGTTCTTTCTATGTTTTGTAAAAAGGTTTAGAAGTAATCTATAACACTCGTCGACTTGTATTTTAGTGAATTGGTAGTATTCTTCTTGTATTAAGTTGAGACGTTTCCAGCTTTATGGTAGAGAATTTATTTTTTATCCACCGGATGATTACTATCTCTGATGGTGGTGCTGTTGATTACATATTCACATGTTTAAGCATGTTTCAAGTCCCACTAACTTTAGCATATATATATATATATATATATATATATATTTCTTATTATCAGATTTTCTTTTGGACTAACCAGTAATCAGTTTCCATTTTCTAATCGGATCATACTTTGAAGAATTTTTAGATAAACTACGAGGAAGCATTGATACGAGTTTCTATGAGTTTCAAATTTCTTCTCCCAGTATTTTTTTTTTTTTTTTTTTGTAAATACTATTAATATATTTTTGGTGATTCATGAGCCAAATATGTTAATTTATGTCAATTATGTGCTACACATTACCTTCTCATATTATCATTTTTGTTATTCATATTGTTTTTTCCCCCCCATTTTTAAAGCAGAATGAGATGAATAATGCAGCATCAGTCTCTAAGCAGCCTGCTCGTCAACCTAGTCATAATGCATTTGATGACATTGTTGAAAACTCTGAAGCTCATTTTGCTCAGTTGCATCAAGAATTGGCAGCTGTAGATGCTTTACACACTGTTGGCAACAAACAGGGCTTATCTGCTACGCAAAATCTTGGTGCATCAGCTTCTCAAACTTATGCTTCTGCTTTAGGTGCTTCCTTGTCAAGAAGCACCACACCCACTCCTGATTCTCAACTTCTAGCTCGAGCTCCCAGTCCTTGCCTTCCTCCTATTGGGGATGGGAGGTCCAACTCAATGGATAAAAGAAGTTCCAATGGTCAAAATTTATTCAGTGCTGTCTCATCTAGTTTAGGTGAGCCAGCAGACCTGGTATCTGCTTTAGCCGGCATGAATCTGTCCCCAAATGATATAGTAGATGAAGAGGAACATCCCCGTTCTCCAAGGCACAATGGATCTGATTATACTCATAATATCAAACAACATTCCTACCTGAGCAAGCCTGATCTTTTGAATTATCAGCATCAGTCTGCTCCACAAATGACAAAAGGATCTCTGTTGAGAATGAATAAAAGCAGTGGTTTTGGGATGGATCTGAATAACTCTTCTGGGTATGCAAATGAGCATTTAGAACTTCATAAATCTGCTGGTGTTTCTGCTAACTCATACTTAAAAGGGCCTTCTACTCCAACTCTTACTAGCAGAGGAAGTTCACCAACTGATTATCAGAACTTGGATGGGATGAATATCTCATATCCAAACTATGGCTTGAGTGGGTATGCTGTCAATCCTTCATCACCACTCATGATGGCGAGCCCACTTGGGAGTGGTAATCTGCCTCCTTTTTTCGAGAATGCTGCTGCTGCATCTGCAATGGGAGTGAATGCCATGGACTCTAGAGCCTTGGGAGGGAGTGCAGGTTTAGGACCAAATTTGTTGTTGGCATCCGAGTTACATAATGCAAATAGAGTGGGAAATCATGCTACTGGCAGCACTCATCAGCTGCCCCTAGTGGACCCTTTGTATCTTCAGTACTTGAGATCGGGTGAAGTTTCTGCTGCACAGGTTGCTGCCCTTAACGAGTCTGCAATAAAGGAATGTACAAATAATTCATATACAGATCTAATTGGTCTGCAAAAAGCTTATATAGAGTCATTAATTGCACCTCAGAAATCACAGTTTGCTGTTCCGTACCTTGGTAAATCTACTAGCTTAAACCATAACTATTATGGAAATCCAGCATTTGGTATGGGTATGTCATATCCTGGAAGTCCATTGGCTGGTTCCATTTTCCCAAACTCCCCAATTGGACCAGGGAGTCCTATGAGGCAAAATGAGAGGAATATGCGTTTATCTGGGATGAGAAATGTGGCTGGAGGATTTGTCGGAGCTTGGCATTCAGACACTGTTGGTAACTTGGAGGAGAATTTTGCATCCTCCTTGTTGGATGAATTCAAAAGTAACAAAACCAAATTTTTTGAACTTTCAGAAATTGCAGGCCATGGTGTTGAATTCAGGTGCATCCTGCTGGCCAAACTATTTATTTTGCTTCATGACATTTAGTAGATATCTAATTCCTTGCGTTTTTGCATTCTATCTAAACAATGCAGTGCTGACCAATATGGAAGTCGTTTTATTCAACAAAAACTTGAGACAGCCTCAATGGAAGAGAAAAACATGGTTTTCAATGAAATAATGCCACAGACACTTGCTCTAATGACTGATGTTTTTGGTAATTATGTGATTCAGAAGGTAATTTGTTAATATTGCTTTTATTTTTATGCATTATTCCCTTTGACGTGGTCCTTGAGCTTTAGTTGTGTTCTGGTACTTTCTAGTCTCAAATGTATTCTATATTTGCCTAACTTATAAGATTTCATTTTTAGTTTTTTGAGCATGGAACAGCAGAGCAAATAAGAGAACTGGCTGACAAACTTAATGGCCATGTGCTGACTCTAAGTCTTCAAATGTATGGCTGCAGAGTTATCCAGAAGGTCTGCTAATCAATTTATGCACATTGTGATTGTTTCCATTAATCACCTGTCCTGCATTTGTGGATGTCATTACAATCTTCTTTGTCATGCATTCTCGTTGTTATGTCAAACTTTTAATCTTTCATACAGAAACTCGTGGTTTCCGGCATTATGATCTATATGGAAGCTCAATAATATGTCTCACCGCAGTCTCCCATATGTTTCTGGAAGTGTCTCCATTCTTTTTTATGAATGTGATATCAGCTTTCAGGGGTTGCCTGGGCATCCCGTTGAATCAAATACAGTTGACTAGCTTAGAATGTATTTTGATATTTTTGTGATATATATATATATATATATATATATGTTTTCCAAAATTGTCCTGTATTGGGTTTTTTGAGAGCAACCCATTACATTAATTTTTCCACACAGTGCTTAACAGCATTGCAATGCGTCTGAAGTTTTAAGACACGTATGTCTTGGGTGTTGCCACCTTGTTGTATCAATTGCTCATTTTGTGTTTGGCACAGATGATTTGACTTATTAATAGATTTGCTGTTTTTAATCTGGGTTGTTAGTAAAGTAACATGTCTCTTTATTATCCCTTCTCTCTTCCAACTGTTTAGGCTATAGAAGTTGTTGATCTCGATCAGCAGACTAAAATGGTCAAAGAGCTGGATGGTAATATTATGCGATGTGTACGTGATCAAAATGGGAATCATGTCATCCAGAAGTGTATTGAGTGTGTACCTGAAGATGCAATCCACTTCATTGTTTCAACATTTTATGACCAAGTTGTTACATTGTCAACTCATCCATATGGTTGCCGTGTTATACAGGTTAAGAACACTTCTTCTTTCTGGTTTTAATGCCTGTCCACAAAAATGATCTGTTTGGAAGACAAAAATTGTCATCCTAAATTAGATTAGCTTTTTTGAACAGAGAGTCTTGGAACACTGCCATGATCCCAAAACACAGCAGATAATGATGGATGAGATTTTGCAGTCTGTGTGCATGTTAGCACAGGATCAATATGGAAATTATGTTGTACAGGTGTGTTGAATCTTTCAGGCTTTTTGATTGATATCCTAATGATGCTGACTAACTAGTGATCTTATGTTCTATATGTGGCAGTCACATTCTCGTGGACTAATTATTATTCTGGAAAATTTTGGGCCTTTGAGTATTTTGAACAACTAAGACTATACGTAATACAGAATGAAATCTCTTGGAGGTAGAAGCTAAAAGATCTAACGGTGACTGAGCTTTTGCACGTCTGTGAAGAGCTTGGTTGTGTTTCTGATATGCTACAGAATTTTAAGAGTTATCAGACCCAGTCTGGCTTGTCTGATTGGACCAGAAACCAGTGACCAAAGCTGAAGTTGGGTAGTGTCTTGGTTGCCATTGCCCAGGGTTTTGATTTAAGTTAGACATGGTGATATTTGAGTTCTAATCTTTTTTAACATGATAAGGGGATCAATACCACTAGGTTGCTTAAACACTTTGTGTTTCTTTACGTCAATTTTGTGATACCATTTTGATGAACTTGTGTAAATTAGATATATATCAAGTATGAGTGTTATTGCACTGTTAATTAATATCTGTAATATATATGAAATGAGGTGGGTAGGTAGAATAAGGAATAATAAAAAGCTGGTGGATTTGATAGAACCTTTGAAACTTTCATAGCTTAATACTTCCAACTGTTGCCACTGTCTATGCTCTTGTTAGTTTCTGTCTTGAGTTTTGGTTCCCATGGAAGTCTTTCATAGTATTTCTTTTCAGCCAAGAAATTCGTGACGGATGATTAATATGTATTTTAGTTAAAATTAATTTTCCTTTAATCTTCTGATTGTTGTATGATGTTTTCAGCATATGTTGGAACATGGGAAGCCACACGAGCGTTCAGCTATAATAAAGAAATTAACTGGGCAAATAGTGCAAATGAGCCAGCAGAAGTTTGCTTCAAATGTTATAGAAAAGTGTTTAACTTTTGGAACAGAGGAGGAACGACAGATCCTTGTGAATGAGATGCTTGGTTCTACTGACGAAAATGAGCCCCTACAGGTTTGTGTATTGTCTATCATCTTGTTTCTGAAGAACTGAAGCCATTTGGATACATGTTCTCTTTTATTGTTCCATGCACCTTTCAACTTCAGAAACTTGTGGGTCTTTCTATGATCTCCAGTGCTCTCAATTTATTTCTCTCCCATGCTTAAGAATAACTCTAAGAGTCCCAGACATGGTTTTGTCAACTCCTTTTCTATTTTGATCCTTTATAAGATTTTAAAGTAAAACAACTTTCCTTTATTTCTGGCAACGCTAGGAACTTACACAAATAAACTGTTGTATCATCTTTTTTGGTCTGGGAGTGTTAATTTTCATCTTCAAATAATACCTTTCCTGGAATTAGTTTATTGTAATTCTTGTTTTATATATTTAAACTTTTTTCTTCTTTTGTGCTTTTCTTATCTTTCTCTTGTTTGTCGGATGTAGGTTATGATGAAAGATCAGTTTGCGAACTATGTTGTACAGAAAGTGCTGGAAACATGTGATGACCAGCAGCTAGAGTTAATCCTTAATCGAATAAAGGTTCATCTGAATGCATTGAAGAAATATACTTATGGGAAGCACATAGTTGCACGTGTAGAGAAACTGGTTGCTGCTGGAGGTACTTCTCATCTCTTCGTTTTTGCTGTTCATTTTGGCTCATATTTTTATCATTTCTACTTTCTCCAAAGTTTTCTCTTGTATTCACGAAGTTTAAATGCAAGAACTCATTTGGATTGGCTTTAAAAGAGACGTGTTTTGATGCGCAAAAGTAGAAGTAAAAGTTAAAAACACCTCTTTTCATGAATAGTTATCTCCATTTACTTTTTCTAGAAGCATTCTCACATGTCTTTGCCGAAAGCATTGCTTTTTTAACTTTTGGAGGTGCTTTTGCCAATCCAAATAGTCAAAATTACATTTAAGTGCTTCTTTTCTTGCCATAAGCACTTTTGGCAAGAAAAAAAAAAGCTAATCCAAACGTGATAGTCACTCTTAATCTTGTATCTTTAAAATGCTTCATTGATGTTTATTACTTGCATTAATTTGAAATGACTCTTATGCAGAGAGGAGGATTAGTGTTCTGACTCTAAATCCTGCACAAGTGGTATAGCAGACAAAGTTATTGTACAGCTAACTGAGGATATGATAATACAAGTGCCTACTCTTCTTTGCTTTCACCTCTGGTAGTGGTGCTCCATCTGTTTATTCAGATATGGAAGCTTACTGAGAATAAGAACATTGTTGGTTGTACTTGAAAACAATTGTACATTTGTTAGTGTGAGGATATACCTAGAATCAGGTTAGCTGAGGCTCAGGCAATGAAACTCACCTGAGATAATTTTATGTACTAGTTTTAAAGTTGTAAAGCTTGTGACTGTACAAATGTTAACTAGGTTATGGGCGTCCTAGTTCGGAATCCAAAAATTTTCTGATGTATGAGATTTTATAATCCACCCTTTATTTAAAATTTACGTTGACTATATTTCTGTCTCTTGAACTTGAAAAGCACTACATGAAGATCAATGCTTTTTGACTAATGTGAAGAAAGGAGTTACGGATCTGGATGAGGGTGTAACTGTAGTGATAGTTTTATCTAATGGTTAAGAAGCTGTTATTATTGGGTGATAACTGCACAAGATCCAAATTCAAGAGTGAGTTGCTGGAGCGAGTTGTCGTTGCCGTTACTATCCAACAATAGTAGGTTTTTAGTTATTAGATGAAGTTTCAACTTCAATGATAACTTTGTCCAATGATTAAGAAGCTACTATTGTTAGGTAGTAGTTGCAAGATTCAAATTTAGTAATAGTAATTTTTAGTTGTTATATAAAATTATAATTTTACTGATAATTTTATCTAATGGTTAAGAAGTTGTTATTGTTAGACAATTATTGTAAAAAGTCTAAATTTAAGAATTATAAACTTAAATTTATTGTAGTTATTATCTAATAATAATAAATTTTCAATCGTTGGATGAAATTGTAATTGCAATTGTAGTTATAGTTTGATTTTCTTTTTCACTTTTTTTGTTAATAAAAAATGGGTAAGACAAAATATGTTAAATATATATATATATATATATATATATAATATATATATATATATATATATATATATATATATATATATATATATATATATATATATATATATATATATATGGGATGAGCCTTAAACTTGATGATTTACAAATTATTCAAATGAACAGATTGGTAAAGGCTGCAGTAACTATTTAACTCTTGTCATCTAACTTGACAATGTCAATGTGTTTCCCATTCAGTTCCCTATTCAAATACTGTCTAGCATAGTCGACGCACTTGATCCTTCGGTACATGGCAGGGTGATTAAGCAGCATTGGTTGAACTGGACCCATTTCTGCTTCGTCATGTGGAGTCACAAACGTAGCAACAGATATTCTTGCTTTGGTTGCATGTGTTACAGCTCTGTGCTCAACACTTTTGTAAGTACCATTACTCCAAATCTGCATAATCAAGGAACAAGTTATTGTACATAAATCAGTGCTTGCAAATAATTTGTAAAATCTATTCATAGAATAGAGTTTAAAGAAGGTGGAGTGCCTGGAATATACATAGAAACTGGTTACTTAATGCTGCTCGAGCAAACATGAGATTCCTAATTGGTTGAGAAAAAACTTTTCCTTGATGTTGTGATCATGTTCAATGTACGTGTTTTCATTAGTAGAATATATAAAAAAGACTAGTTTATTTTTATTATTTAGAGGTTTTTAACTTATAACACCGTTTGATTTAATTTATTATACGAGTTACATATTTATGAACATGTTTATTTAATAATTAAAAAATTATTACTGTTGAATAGTGAATAATAATTGCACAAAATTTAAATTTAAAAATAAATATTTATAAATACTCTTTTTATGTTTAGATGCACAATTTTTTTTATCTCTTTTAATATTTATTGCTCATCATTTTAATATTAACTTAAAAGATTAGAGTAGTCCTATACTACACCGGCACTTGTTACGATCCCATTCATCAAGACCGTACCATTTGGACCTAACTCTAACTCTGACCGAGCCTATAGCTATGCAGAAACGCTCTTAAGAAATTGATATTCCCTATACTTCATTTTTGCATTACAAGAACAATTTTATATAAAAATGATGAGAGATTCTATCTAGTTATCATCAATTTTAGCCGAAGAGTAGAGGGCCGCAAATAATCTCAGTTTCTGGATTACCTCAATGGCGTCACCAATGTTAACCACAAATGCACCATGAAGTGGTTTGACAGGAATCCATTCTCCTTGGTGCTTAATTTGCAGGCCAGTAATGTCATCATCTTGTAGAAGTACGGTTATGGTGCCACCATCTGAATGTGGACTTAGACCAAGAACAAGGTCTGGTTTGGAGCAGGGTGGATAATAATTCATACGCATTCCAAGTCTCACCACTTTGTGAAAATCTTTTAGGCTGTTTTCTTCCATGCCCATTAACAATGACAAATTAGCTAGTATGTCCTCAGAAAACTTACTTATTTCAGTTGAGTACTCTTCCAATGTCTCCCTAGTAAAGAGGAAAAAGTAACAGAGTAACTTAAATAGAGACTAGTTGAGATGGGTAATTAATTCTCAGAGTTTAATGCTATGATATCAAGTTTTTGAGAGCTAAAAGTTTATATGAGAATCTCATTAGATCAGCTTTAAAAGAAAAAAATAATAATATTTTTTTAAAAGTAAAAGTCAAAAGTAATTTTTTAAGTATTATAATTTTTGTTTAAAAACATTTTTGTCAAAGTAATTTATTTATTTTTAGATTTGCTTTATTTTTTAAAACAAGTCTAAATATTTAAAAATTATATATTTTTTTTTCTAAAAATGGTTCTCTCTAAAAAAAATTAATCTAAACAGATTATAAATTTTCAGTATTTCTTGTTATTTAAGGAGAACATGATACATACTTGAAACCAAGTAAAGTAAGTGGCCAGTACTTCAAATTCCTAGATTCAGGTGGATATGTCATCAAGAAACTAAGGTCATTCCAATCTAGTTTCTGGTTTTCTGATACTACAAAAACTTGCCCATATCCTTGGATATCTTTCTCTGCCATAGAATATTTCATTTTCTCCTCCAATGGCAGATCAAAGAATGCTGCTGCAGCAGCCTTCATTCTGTGCAGCAAGTCTTCTGCCACCCCATGATTTATTATCTATAAAACATTTTCAAAACACCAAAATCCCAGTGAAAAATACATTATATCAAGAAAAAATTTTCATTATCAACAAGGTGTCAATTCGTGATAGTAGAGATGAATCCGGAAAGTCAACCAAATAGGAACCAAAGGAAAATAATTAAAAGTATATAAGGAGGACCAAGTTAAATTATCAAAAAAATTTACAATAAGATCTCCAATTTTTTTATTTTTTAAATTTTACATAAAATGTTCAAAATATTTTAAAGAAGATGGAGGGTAAGGGGGCGTAGGCACTGTCCTGGACAGGTGGTGGGAGAGTATGAATGTAAACCTAAAAAAATAAAGAAAAAGTTTTCAATAATGGGAGAATACCTGAAAGAAACCCCACTCCTTGGAAGCAAAATGTAGCTTCTGTTGTTCTTCTTTATCTCTGTTGGCCAGCAAGGAGAAATCTATCACTGGAATTTCAGATGAAATTGGACATAGCCCATCAATGACTGGCCTGTCTTTGGATTCTCTTATGTATCTTTCAGGAACAGTTTGAGAGTCAATCCTCACCATCTCCTGGACACTTGGCACTTGTAAAGATGATCCCCACCCCAAGCCATCGTCTGCTTCCATGCTTCTTATTTCAACTTTCACATCCATTTCTGCTATCCAAGTTACTTGACTTCAATACAATTGGATCGTGCAGATCTTTACTAAAACAAAGGGATATATAATTTGGGTGCGCAAGTTACATTTCCTTTCTTATGTTAGCAAGAAATATATCATAGGCTTTGTTTTCTCCTCATATAATATTGGTTAAGTCTTTTTCTTATGCTCCAGTTAGCCGGCCTTCTTTTGGCACTATTAGATTGCATCACATCAATATTATATAAATTATTGTCCTAGTTATTGTCCAACGTTGACTTCCCCAAATTAAGTTGATGATGGAAAAGTTAAAACATAAAAAAAAAAAAAAAAAACTGCCTAAAGAGAGTTAAAAGTTGGTTCGTCTTTATGTAGAATAAAAACTTAGATGTTGTCACTGTGTCCAAAATGCCTAAAGCACTTGGGTTTCCATTTTCCAACAACTCTTCCTTAAGCCGAACTAGTTGGCCTACTTATGACTTGCCTTAATCGTGAACCTGAACTTGTAATTCAAGCTTAAGGCTCAGAGGTCACAAGTTTGGCTTCATTTATCACACGTGCATATGCTCTTTTTGATGAGAGGCTACAGGTCTAAGAAGACATTTGCCTTAGTCTTCCTCACCGAGCCACATTTTTTTAAAATTTTTTCCCCCCTTAAAAGCCGTAGAGCATTTTGGTTTGATTGCAAGGTACTTTCAAATAGTTATTTGAATGGGACTCTTGCAGACAATTTCTAGAATCATAAATGAGTTCAAAAAAGTTTCTACCATCATCCTACCATAGAGAATTGCTAAATTTGGTGGCAGTAACATTATCCATGATCCACCACAAGTACTATTATGCATAAACATGTTCATGTATAATCTTTTGTATAGCCTAAGGACCTAAATATTTTGAGTTTTGACTCATACTAAGCCTCTTATTTCTATATGATCTTCACACCTGAACCAAAAACAGGAGTTAGTTCATCAAATCGAGAGTTCATTGGGATATGTACTAGTAGCTCTCACTTTTGAGGGGTTGCTTAGCAATTCTCTTAAAATGATTTTGATATCTCAAAAGTATTCAGATAACACCACAAAGTTATTTTGAACCATAGGAAGCCATAGTTTACACCACGCAGTCTTTCTTGGGTTGCAAAATAGCAGATTGGAGAGGCAACAAAATCAAGTCACTGGCCTTCCAACTTGACGATCCCTGTGTTCTTGCCATCCAGTTCTTTGTCGAAATAGCGCCTAAGGTAATCAATGTACTTGAATCTTTTGTACAAGACTGGCTGATCACGCACCATTGTTTCCACTGGGCCAATCTCTGCTTGTTCATCTGGCATGACAAATATGGCAATTGAAATTCTTGCTTTTGTTGCATTAGTTACAGCTCTGTGCTCAATACTTTTATATGCACCATTACTCCAGAACTGCATATTCATAGGAATAAAAAACTTGAGGATTGGGATAAAATTTTAATCAGCATAATGTTTTGTTTTGAATTGGTTAGCAAATTTACTTGGTGAGGAAGCAATCAACAACAACAGCAACAACAATAAATATTATCTCATTAAATAAGTTCAGCTACATAAATCCCACAATATTATTATGCTTCATTAGAAACTAAAATTTTTAAAATACTATTCATTATGAGATATTTTTCTATAACTTTCTCAAGTGTCATTTTTGGTTTTCCTTTACACTTTTTCAGACTAAAATCCATATAGTTGACTCTTCTCGCTCATATCTCTAGCGGCTTTCTTTACATATCATTTTCATTAGTAACATTAACAAAGAATATGGTAGTAAGTAGACTACAAAGCCGTACACAATTCAATTTTAGGGTTACCTCCATGGTGTCACCAAGGTTAACAACAAATGCACCAGGTATTGGTTTTACAGGAATCCATCTTCCTTTATGCTTAATTTGAAGGCCAGCTAGATCATCATCTTGTACAAGTAAGGTTATGGTGCCGCCATCTGAATGTGGACTGAGCCCAAGCACAAGATCAGGCTTGGAGCATGGAGGATAATAGTTCATTCTCATTCCTATTTTCATCACTTGGTGCAACTCTTTCAGGCTATCCTTTTGCATTCCCATCAACAGTGAAAAGTTGGCAATTATCTCCTCAAAAACCTTGCATGTTTCTGTTGTACACTTTCCAGTGTTTCCCTGTTAGTATAATAAACATCAAAAGATTATAAGAGCGTAGATAACATTTAATATATGTAATTTAAAATAGATTCAAAAGGTCAGAACACATTTGAATAGGTTTTTTCTTTGTTAAAAACATTTTTGGTAAAAAAAGAGAGAGTATTTTATATCATTTTTTCCTTTTGAAAAAAAAAGTATATTTAAAAACCAAAAGCTAAAATACTTGTATTTTCATAAGAAAGTGGAAATACTTTTGAAAAACAAAGTAGAAATCAATTACTATTCTTGAAAAAAAGCACTTCAAAAAGACAACAAATTTAAATTTTGATTGTGCACTTATAAAGAATTTTTTTTAAAGCCAATCTAAATAAGTTTTAAATAAATGAAACAAAATCAATCATCTCCGTCATACATGGATACTAAAAATTTGAGTATAACAAATTCTTCTTTTCATGAAGTTCAACTTTGCCTAGAAAAATTTGCATTGCATTTTGATTAATATGTACTTGCAATTGCTTATTATGTCAAAAGATTGTATATACTTACTTGAAACCTGGCACTGAAACTGGCCAAAACTTGAGCTTCCTTTGTTCAGGTGGGTAAGCCACTAAGAGGATACGGTCAGACCAATCAAGCTTCTGCTCTTCTGATACAACTAAGCCTTGACCATGTCCTTGGAGATCATTCTCTGCCATTGCATACTTCTTTTTCTCCTCATATGGGAGATCAAAAAACCCTTTTCCTGATTCCTTCATTTTATATATCAATTCCTCTGCCACTCCATGATTTACTAACTACCAAAAAAAAAAAAAAAATCAGGGCATCAAATTATTTCTGCAGAACATATATAAAAGGAAAACTCCACCTGAGATTTTCACAGCCGGCTCCAATCTCAGGTAAAAGAGGAGAATTGAGTTAGGCCTTCAACAGTCAACATAAAACTTTATTGAAACCTGAAGCATAGCTATATAAAGGAGAAGACTTAAATTTATGAGATGGTGTACCTGGAAGAAACCCCACTCTGTGCAAGCAAAATCAAGCTTCTTTATTTCATCTTTATCTCTCTTGGACAGCAAGGAGAAATCGATAACTGGAATTTCAGATGCATCTGGAGATTGCTTATCAATAATTGGTCTGTCTTTGTAATCTCTTATGTATCTGTCGGGAACAGTTTTAGGGGACATTAGGTACTGGCAAAGATTTTCCCCATCCCAAACCATTATCTTCTGCCATATGCTTCTTCTGTTTTCAACTTTCTGATTTACTTGTGCTCTCTATGTAAGCCTTACCCAGTTACTTCTTTTTTGTCACTCTTCAAGGTTATCAAGAGCCTTGCTTCTTATTTTATTCTGCGTTTGGTATCTTGTATTGGCTTATTTAACTATCACCTTGACTTCATACTTGTGAAGTTGGTATTTTATTCATATATTCGTTCGGATCTTCAATATAAAGTGGTTTGTAGAAGAAAATTTTAGTTTATTTTATAAAGTGGTGTGTTAGAAAAATGATTTTTTTTTTACACCTTTGACTTTACATTTGTGAAATTTAAATTTTATTTGTATATTATTTCCTATCCTACCAACCTTTGACTTTGGTTCATTTTACTGAACTATCACTTTTGACTTTACATTTGTGAAGATAGAATTTTATTCGTATATTCCTTCCGATCCTAAATATAAGGTAGTTTGTAGAAGAAATTTTAATTCATTTATAAGTTGATGCATTTAAAGGATGAAATTTTTTTATGTTTGTCCTTTTTGTATTAATTCAATTGTT